>JAKFHU010000485.1:3750000-5000000 GCA_023783475.1 Daubentonia madagascariensis | reverse complement strand
TCCTTAATTGTGACCAATTATCTGATGTTTTGTATTCCTTGAAACATGGTGGGCTTTCTATTTTACTCAATTTCTGATGTCTTATGAGTATGGGTCTTTGGATGTTGGCTTATTCATGTAAGACAAAGAGAGCATTTGTGTATATTCACTTAAGCTACTTAAATACTTTACCACCTTTATATCTTCTTTATCTTGTTTTGGTTGCTTACTTCTGTGCTTGGTTTTGTACCAGAGTTCCTAATTGCAAGTAATCACTTTGGTTGATTTAATCTGAAAAGGAAGTAACTGAAAGAATACTGGATAGTTCACAGAATCTCTGGGCAAGCAGGGTACCTCTGGGAAGACTCAGAAAAATTCAGCGTCTATTCAGCCAGACCCAGAGCTGAGGGCACTGCTGCTGCTGCCACCAAACACAGGACATTGGCAGCATACAGGACGTAAAATGACTATGAACATAATTAATCCAAAAGTTAGGATGCTGGAGGGAACAGACCCAAGCCCAGAATAATTCTCTATTCCTATGAGGAATGCACAGCATCCAGTGAAACCCACAGAACATGTCATTGTATTCACCAGGTCAGGGGTCAGCAAACTTTTTCTGTAAAGGTAAGACAGTAGGTATTTCAGTCTTTGCAGGCCATATAGTCTCTTTAACAACCACTCAACTCTGCCCTTAAAGTGCAAAAACAGCCACAGAAAATACATAAATGAATGGGTGTAGCTATGTACCAATAAAACTTTATTTTGGAATACTCAGATTTGATTTTTGCAGAACTTTTACATGTCGTGAAATAGTCTATTAATTTTTTTCAGCCATTAAAAAAACAGGCAGTGGGCCAGATTTAGCTTTCAGGCTGTAGTTTGCCAACCACTGCATTAGTTCATCTCATTAAGATTACTCACCATAATGTGGAACTTTAAATTCATTTACATGAAATACAAATATTCTCACATTTTGGGCCCAAATTTCTGTGTCATTAATGCTCCAATCTTGTCCCTTCCAAGTCCGTGATTGACCCATAAAAGCCATTAGGTGTAGGGATACCTATACCTCAGGTGAGCTTTATTTTCAAATATTTAGAGGTTCGCTTTTGGTTTAAACAATTAGTGTTTAATTTATTAAAGTTATAAATTTTAAAAAGAATTTTTTCAGCTATTAAATTCAACTGGAAAATAATTTTTCTTCTGTTTACATATGAATTATATTTTAAAAATCACTTCCAAGGGTGTTTGGTTCCATCTTACAATATTAAAGAAACGCCTTCAAAGTGTTTCACAACACATCCCATTTAAATTAGTTTGCCCATCCAGGAAGAACTCCGATATCATCCCAGTTAATTGAAGTTATTTACAATCATGTTTCAGTTGGGTTTAAGACCTACAGCTGCTGACATGC
The DNA here is from genome assembly GCA_023783475.1 of Daubentonia madagascariensis. Classification (NCBI taxonomy): domain Eukaryota; kingdom Metazoa; phylum Chordata; class Mammalia; order Primates; family Daubentoniidae; genus Daubentonia; species Daubentonia madagascariensis. The sequence continues at coordinate 4,998,604 of JAKFHU010000485.1, read as the reverse complement.
ATGCATCATTGAGCCATTTTAAAAGTAATTATTATATCTTGAGCCACGACAGTCAACGGTGGTTGTCTAATCACGAAAGTATGTTACTCCGACCTAAGTTGATCAGGAGAATGGAATTTATTTTTATCTGTTGTTTTTAAAATATGAGCCCATATTTACCCATTTATAATTAATGATCCTTGAAGGGATGATGGGAGCCAAAGGTTTATTTTCTACCTAATGGCAAAGACCCTTGAATGTTATGAAACCTAGCAGCATTTTTGGCATCAGGTAAATGAGGAAGAGCAAAATGCTCAAAGCTAGTATGCATTGCAACCAAAATCAAACACACCTACATAATGTTGTTTCTCTTTCTTAGAAGCAGAACTGATCACCCACTTTAGTGGTGATATCCTTATATGCCCCATGATACTGAATAGCAGAAACTCTACTGAAATGTATCTTACCAAGGCAAATTTATTCCTGCTACTTCCTGCTCTCCAGTTCCCACATTCAGTATATTATTAAAATAGTGAGCCAGCATGACGTGGGAGAGAGAGACTGTCAATGTCACTGTAGACTCAATTGTGGCATTAAAGTAGGTGGTAGTGTGATCTAAGATATAATGATGAAGATATATTATTGTCTCTATTAGGTGAAAACAACTTATTTTCAAAGTTCAAGTCTTATAGGAATAGAGAGAAAGGAAACAAGGTGAGATCAGAGGTTACATTTCAGGTGTCTAAGACAGTACTGATTTGTTCCAGCAAGAATACTATATTTAGAACAGGGTCTGTAATTAAAGTCACCACCAGATTAGGCTTAAAATAATCCATCATTATTCTCCATGTCTTATTTATCTTCGTAGTCAGCAGACTGGAGAATTAAAGGATAATGTGATACAAATAATTACATCTGAATCTTTCAAGCCTTTCATGACTACACTAATTTCTGCTGTTCCCTCAGGAATGTAGTATTATTTTTCATTTATTACTTTGGTAAAGGGGGAGATCTCGGGAGTTCTTCCAGGACCTTCCAACATAATAGCCTTTACTTTATTTGTCTATGCAATCAACTTAATGATATTGATTTTTGCCACAATCTGAGGATGTTTGTTTGCTTATTTATTTATATCATGTGTTCAAAAACTAAGAGACTGGTCATAGGATTCTTTACAGAAAATAATGAAAATGATTTGCAATATATATTTGTAATGTTCTTGCAAGGACTTTCCTCAAGAATACCTGGTCACTCCTTCTTTCAAGGCCCATGAATCTGTAAAGAAACTCATGTCTTAGAGATGGGTAAACAGCCATGAATATCAAGCATTATGATTCAAGACAATTGTCTTTTCATACAAGTAGGGAATTAAATAGGATCTTAACAGATTCTGCATCTACTGTAATCCTAGGGGTTCCAGTCAGTCAAGACCAATTACTTCATCAGTTTGGGCCCTTTTATTATCATACCTGCCCTGCTGAGCATTGTTAATTAATGGGTAAATACTGAAAAGGAAACTCTGAAAGTATCAAAAGTGAGCTTAATTTTATTTTAAGATGGAAAATTTTAAAACATATTTGTAAAAGAAAAGCAATATTCATATCTTAATAAATAAAAGGAAAATCTTATAGTTGAATAAAAATATTAAAATGTATATAAATCATTAAACATCAGTAAATTACGCATATATATGATGATAATCCTTGTAATGGGTTGAGCGAGGAATCTAATTTGTGGACATGAGTTTAGGTGTTGCTATCTTACTTAATGATAACATCCAGAATGGATTTGCTAGTGTTTTTGTTTCTTGCATCAGTAGCTCCTAATTTAAATGCTGGATGATTGCTTCTAACGGCTAAAGATAGGTTAATGTTCTTGCCCTTGTTGCAAAAAGTCTGTATGTGTGGGCATGGGGAACACTGGCAAAGTTGGGGGGGTTGAAGGGAAGGTGCTAAGGGGACTTGGGAATCAAAGTGTCTTTTTTTTTATTATAATGGATGATGGCCTCCCTCTTTCCATAATAAACTTCTAGAATGTGTAAATATGACAAAGGCAGTGACTTTGCCTACTTTGTCATCACTGCATACCCAGTTCGATGTTCATATTTATAGCTAGCATTCCACATATTTTTAATTAATTAATTTGTAAATGAATGAATGGCAATTGCCTAAATATATCACGGATTTTCAGATACTAGACAACCAGAAGAATGACAAATGCTACATGATGTTTTCAATTTTTTTGTCTCCTCTACCTTAAGCAGTCTTGTTGATTCTTATGCATTTACCATACTCCCACCCCAATAACCCTTCTCCTTCCCCATCTCGACCTAGCTCAGCAGCCAAAAAAATGTGGCCTGGATATTTTGGCATTATAAATTCATAAAGATTCCCAGCTCTAGAGATTACCGTGGTTATAAAGCATCTACCTGTATGATTTTTTTAAAAATTAGAAATAAATATTTTATAATTTTAAAATAGGGAATTCTATTTCTAGAAATCACTTCTAGCCTTCAATGATTCAGTATGGATAAAATTAAAAAGCAATATTTCAAAATATAGCATCCACAATATTTTGGCACATTTATTTTTTTCTAAATTACAATTTAAGCAAATATTACTTGCTTATGTACTACTGCATGAATATATCTCAAATTTTTATTATGTTTAACAGTTAAATCTTTTTGTATGTTTTATTTTGTTTTCTTATTTATTCTCTGCTTTGGAACAACAAAAATGAATGTAAAAGCTACTTAAGTAATATAGGAAACATACTTTAAATATCACTGAGAATTTTAAACAAAATAATGTCAGATCCCAGTGAAGAATTTTGGGATACTGTGTAATAAATAGTCAATGACTATTATTGAGTCGTCTATCACTGAGTTTTTAGCATTGTCACTATATGCTACTCAATTCAACTTTGCGAATTATCCCTGCACTTTTGTTTGCCCAGCTGATAGGAGCTACCTACTCCACCTACATAAGTTAGAGAGAGTGCAGAACAGAGCACATATCATTTGTTTCTACTGAATCACACAGAAGGGGGATGGGTGGCAGAAGCAAGCTGAAAAACAACTTGATTTCATAAGAAACATGTAATAATATCATATGTTAGGTAAGAGTTAATATAAAGTGATGGTGTGGGTCCTTCTTTGTTCTTATCTGAGGAATCAATTCAGCAAAAAAAAATGCATTCAGTTGCCAACATTTTTTGTGATAGTGTGTTAACCACTTTTTAAATCATTTGCTCAATAGATAACAGTTGTTGGATAGGGATGGATGTGCTTGTCTGCTAAAGATCTTGCACCACTATCTTCTTCCCACAGAAATACAGTAAGAGCTATGTCATTTGTTGATAAGCTCAAAAGTTTATGAGAAAATGCTAACCTGACTCTCAGCTTCTGGAAACAGAAATAGAGGGTCAGGATGAGCAAAGATTAGTTATGATTAGTGAAATTTCTCTCCTAATTCCTGTGCAAATGTTTTTTTTTTCCCCTACAGTTCTAGATGTCATTCTTTGCATAAACTTTTAGTAATAGGCAAAATGTAAATCAATCTTTTCCATTTTAATGCTTCCTTTATAAAGGCATAATATGAAATTGTTCATAAACTATTACAATAACAAATAGCTAATATTTATTTACTATGAGTATTTACAGTGCCAAAACCTTTACACAGGTTTTCCCACCTAACCCTCACAATGACACTGTGAGATGGGTACTATTCTATTCCCCATCACACAAAACCTGAAAATCAGAGTTGAAATAACACCTAATGCTACACAAATAATAATTGTTCAATTCAGGCTTCAAATCCAGGCATTCTGGCTGTCAAGCAATTTCTATTTAAAGATCTAACTTATGAAAATATAAAGCTCTATCTTAATTATGATATTATAATTATATCTAGAAATCATTGAACCTTACTATGTGTAGGACAATATGCTAGATGCTTTATATAAATTCCATCTTTTAATTACTAAACAAAGCTGTGATATTATTATCACCATTTTATAAATGAAGTGGCTAAATGAAGACTTTGAGAAGTTAGTGACCCCAACACAAATAAATGACATTAATTGAGGTTCATTAAGTTAGTTGAGGCACGTAATCAGGAACAAGAGAAGTGTTTTGCCTAGGGAGGGCGTGGAAAAGGGAGTGGGAAAGTGAAGAGTCTGACTAATGCAGAAAGAATCAGGAGGAGGAGAGACTAGGTGACAAGGATAAATTTTGTCTCATTACCTGTTAAAACATGACAATTTTGTCTCACGCCAGACTGTGCCTGGTCATGTCAAATACCTTTGGAATCTCCCTTTTGAACTATCCTATGTTCTAGTCTATGAGTTACTGCTAAAGATCATAGATATCTACTTCTCTTTTCTTGTTTGTTATGTTTTAAAGGAAAAGCACAGTGGCTTTTAATTAAGCTCTGTTAAGGCGATTTCAGAGTTCATGTGTAATCCTTCATTTTCCCTCAATGCTAATGAAATAACATATTTTAAAAAATAACATTTATAAGTAATATTTAGATATGAATGACACATATCAACTTTGGCACTCTTGAATTATTGCTGCCTATGTACAGTTAACAAATATGATAACATATTTAGTAAGATAAAATGAATTCTTACTTCAGAATAATCACTAGCATCTATAATGGACTTTGGTAAGCCTATGAAAACCGTATGACCTGTGTAGCATTATTATCACACTTTTATAAATGAGGCAGTGGTATCTGAGACTAACTTGCTCAGTATTAGAAAAACAATTAAGTGGGCCAGGTATGGTGGCTCACGCCTGTAATCCCAACATTTTGGGAGGTGGAGGTAAGAGGATTTCTTGAGGCCAGGAGTTGGAGAGTAGCCTAGGCAACATAGCAAGACCCCATCTCTAAAAAAAAAAAAAAAAAAATTAGTCACGCATGGTGGCATGTGCCTGTGCCTGTAGTCCCAGCTACTCAGGAGGCTGAGGCAGGAAGATCGCTTGAATCCAGGAGTTCAAGGCTGCCGTGAGCATGAGAGTGCAGTATAGTCTGGGGAACAAAGTGAGACCCCATCTCAAAAATAAATACATAAATAAATAAATAAGTGGCAAAGCAAAGGCTTGAACCTTTTTCTTATGAGATCACATGCTTTATGCATAGCATGATGCAGCTCACTTCAGAGAGCAGAGATTGGGCTCAAGTAAGTAAGTGCTGAACTCTCCATCACAGGATGTGTCCAAATACAGGCAGAAAAACTCACTCCTTGGAAGAGAGGTTTATGGGACTCTAGCTATAGATGCACTGTAGTTTCTAAAATGTCTTTGTGAATCATGACTCAGTGTCAGCTGCATGTTTCGCGTCTTTGTGACTCTCAGGTTATGAGATTGCAAACTCAATGTAATGCATCTCCACGTAAAATAGCATCTTAAATTTTGCTATTATGTCTTAGAGTTTTTAATACCCTTTTATATTCACAATCTCATTTTATTTCTGCCACAATTCTGTGGGGTAGAAAAGACACCTGCTTTAATTTCTTCAAAACAAATTTGAAAATTAAGTCCCTGCAAGGAGGAAAGAGACTTGGCCAGATTTTCATAATTAAAAATTCATAGAAATGAGTCTAGACTTTAGTTCTTTCCTGTATGTTTTCTGCCTTTGAGATTTGTACCTGATACAATTCACCTCCACCTTCCTTATTTTTTCCTGGAACAGAAGAGAAACGTCTTTAAACATCTTTCTCTTGAAATGTCCGGTGTCTATTAAGTGTCATTTTGTTATCTGTAATTTTATACTTGCTCTAAACCAGAGAAATGCAAACATTAACCAGGTAATGAACTATTTTGTCTCTGTTGCTATATTGTCTATGTTCTATTTGCCTCCTTTTAAATTTGCTGCTTCATTGCTTTGTGGAGAGACCTGGTCTTAATCTACAAGAGCAGGCTGCCAGCCTTTAGTTGGAAAACAATTTGCCTTAGCCTTCGCATGGCCAGTGTTTTACATCTGAAACAGTATTGACATAACACTTATACCATTTTGATAACGCAACTGTACTGACAAGAGAAGTTAACCAAGGAAAGAAAGGACAGCCAAGAGTATCGCAGGCACTGCTGTCTAATTAGGTGCTGTAACAGAACAAGTTGGAAGCTTTGCAGAATGGAAGGCTCCATGAAAAATCAGCTTGCATGGAATTAGGGAACATCTGTAGCTCTGTGGCATTTATAGTCTTTTATATGTCACCATATTCTCCTACATACTCTGTGATATGTTCCTTGTGGTTAAAAAGACATAAGGGCCCTAGATAGGGGCAAATATAATTCTATATTATTGAAACTTCCTTTCTTTCAGAGGAGAGAATCTGTTTACTTTATGGTTATGAGAAAGAACAATAAACACACAGGAACACAACCTGATTCTTCACCTCCTAACAGCACACATAAGCTTTTAATCCGCTTAGCTCTACCCAGATTCTTTCAATATACCTATATACCAGCTCTATGCTGTGGTACAATGCCATTCTAACTTAATGAGGGCCAAAGAGTCTTCTTTTTTCACACAGATGAAATCACCATTGTGCACTCCAAATTGTAATTTAGCAGATGCCTGAAAACTGCAGTTTGGTAATAAAGGTGAACATATGGACAGTCGCCTCCAGGGATGTACAGCTTCAGATGCTGCGGGGAGCCTTGGAAGCAGAACAAATGCTGTGCACAGTGGAGAGGCCCCAAGTTGTCCCACCTGCATATGGAGTCACGTTACTCTGAGGCTGTTGTGTTTCCTGTAGTTTATATTTTGCCGACATCTGACCTTATGGAGGATACGGCAGCAGAGACAAAGAGAATAAACATTAGTAAAGCTAAGTGGAAGTATGTGTCATTTTGGATACTTTAAACAATGAGAACCAGACAACCCAATTCAAACAGGCCTGAAAAATGAGGAAATGCATTATTTCACCAAATTGGGAGTGAGAAGGAGAGCAGGCTCCAGAGCACCACAATCAGTGGGATCATTCTGTCTCTCTGACCTGATAGCCTCGGCATCAGCTTTGTCCCAAGGCTTCAGCATCTTTCCCCCCTCCTCCCACACCGTAGTTGCAATATGATCTCTGTGGCAATCAGCCAATCAGATAAACTAAAAAAAATTGTCACCCTCACTGGAAAGCAAAACATTGCTTAACTGTAGACAACTAAATTTGCAATGAATTACTTCAGAGAAACATAGAAAACAACAGTAAAAACTAGGCAAATATCTAGTCTCCGATGTGGCCGTGCAGGTTGAAAGAGAACTTTTAGAGGGCATTTATTCTGTGCAAGCATATTACTTATAGCTTATTACTTAAAACTAGAAATGATTAAGAAAAATAGATATTATTAACCCTGATTATATAGATGAGACACTTGAGGTAGAAATGGAATTAATAACTGGTCACAGATAATGGCTTCATGACAAACTTTTCCAACCTCAATAGTTGGGAAAGAAACAAACACTACAAAGAAGAGAAAAAATATTCTTGTCTTTAACGAAGATTCATTTCATAAGGGCTACCAGAGACCCCTGTATTGGGATATACAAGTTAGGAGGAGAAAGTAGTTTTTTAATTAATGAGCCAAATTCAAGGAGGAATAATCTGAGCTGGAAATTGAAGAACAGCAGGGAGTAGGATTGGCAGAACTAGGAAGAAGGGCACCTGAAGGTACAGATTAGCTTGATTAAAATGTGGGAAAGCAGAGATCAGATTTTGTAAATGAATAGTAATCTGGCCTATTAAAATGTAGGATAATTACAATGAGCCAGACATTTTTTATGCACTGCTTCACAGTCTCTCCACTCATCTCTTATTTTGGCAATGACTGCCAGCAGTTAGCTTCACACATTTTTGGCCATCATAGGGCAGCTGCTTGGGAGTGTAACTCAAGTGTGCCTGCCTGGGTGCCTACCGTGAGCTTCTTTCTTTCTTTCTGCCTTGGGGCTTCCTAGAGACATAGAAATGGAATAACTGCAGAAGCCCTTGGCACACTTAGGCCTACAACTCAGAGCTATAGAACAGTTAACAAGTGGAACAATCCTTAGCCAAAGAAACAATAAAGAATGGTTAAATGCTTATTCCTTCCATTCTTACAGTTCATGGATTTTAGTTACATGCCATAAGGTTTCTTGGAAGTCCTGTCATCATGTGGTCATGGTCTCTAACTCTAATCTGCTTTCATCCCATCTCATAATTTACGTATCTCTCTCTCCGACTAATCCTTTGAGACATAATGGTTTTAAAGTATTTTGGAAAGAATGAAAAAGCAAAAGCAAGACACATAGTGGTGTCACTTAGAGAATAGAAATAAACTAGAGAAATATCAGAGATTGAAGAGAGTAATGGGTTTGTTTACAGACTTGTTAAGTTTGAAAATGGTTTATTCAAATAAAGCTATCAGTGCAAATGCAAATTTGCATTCATATTGGAATTTAATAGAGAAAAATGTGTGACAGTGTCACAAAAATGACAGTTAGTTGAAGTGACATCACAGGACCTAATCATAAGTGGAAGACTATAAAGAAGATCCAAAAAGAATCTGAAATAAGACAAAGAATCATCAAAGAGTATACAGAAGATCTAGAACTACCTTAAATTGGTTTTCAAGAGGGAGAGAGTAATCAACAGGTAAAAATTTTAAATAATGTCAGATACAGAAGGATTGCAAAAGATCTTTCATTCAAAGATTAAAATGACTTTAATGATATGATAGTACAACATTAAATTATAGAAAAATAATTCATATTATAAAATTTTGAAGTGTTAGAAGATGGTAAGAAAGTAGAATTATATAAATTCTGGTCTTTGCAAAAGTTTTTCAGTGAATGCACAGAAATGTGGCAAATCAAGTGGTAGCAGTTTTGAGACTCTAGAAAATATATGCTTGTTTGACATCCAGGGGATGGACCTAAAATAGAAAGAAAAATCACAGATACAAGAAACAAACTTAACTAACATTAGGCCATGTTCCCAGATGAACTGGATGATGAACAGCTAGCTCTCAACACACAATTGGGTAAGGAGGGTTGAGCTTGAAAATGAGATGATACATGAGTTTCTCTGAGGGAAAATGGCAAGAAGAAAGAATCATTAAAAGAAAAATTTTAAGTGAAAAAATATATCAGGGCAATCATATTTGGTCACATTGATATTTGAAGCAAATTTGAAAACCTAACAATTTAAGGAGCATGCAAAAACTATAGAGGCAGCTGCTCAAAAGAATGTCATGGGTAGTTAATTAGAATTAGAATATAACTACAATAGCATCAAAAACATAAAATCTTTAGGAAAAATTAATAGAAATTTTTGCAAAATCTACAAGGTAAATGACAAATTACTAAAGGTCATAAGAGCAAACAACAAATGGAATGCTATATATTCTTGATATACTGACACTATAGATACATCAATTTATCCTAAAATAGTTTATAAATTTAATATAATCCCAATATAATAACTAGATAAGTTATAATGGAAATAGATAAATTAATGAAAAAATTTTAAATAGAAAAATTCAGAAAAATAAGAATATTAGAAAAGAGTAACCTAATAGATACCAAAATATGCTAAAATCTCATTAATTAAAACATCTGACGAGGACCTGAAAAGACAGATGGTTCAAAGCAATAGAATAGAAGGTCCCTAAAAGAGCTAAAACAACATAGACAAATTAAATAATTGAGAATTATGGCATGTCAAGAAAGTGAGACACATTAAAGACACATTAATAAATGCTAGTAGAGATTATAAGTACCAATTTTTAAAAAAAATACATTTCTATCTCATCCTTAAACCAAAATAATTTTAAAAATAGAACAAAGATGTAAAAACTAAAAAAGAAATTATGAAATGCTAAAAGAAAATGTAAGAACTTTTCTTATTTTCTAAGAGAAGGACTTTTTCTGCATAACCTAAGCCTAGAAGAAAATCAGGAAAGATTTTAAAAAATGACTATGTTCACATTTAAATGTTCTGCATAGCATAAAAACATTTGAAAAATTAGAGACTAAGGAAACTTTGCAATGTATGTGACAGTTATTAATCAAGATGGACTAGATTATGTTTAAACAAACAATCTCAAAGTCTCAGTAGCTCAAAACAGCAAACATTTCTCTCTGACTCATTTGACGTGTCCAAAACAGGTCAGAGAGGGAACGAGAGGGAACTTTGATCCAGGGGACTCAGGGGCTTGGGCCAATAGTGGCTTCATAACCTAATGCTGCCAGCATCTTTAACTGAAGCTTTAAGATATGCTGGAATAAAGGAAGAGAAGCCAGAAAATCAGTCACAACTGTTCTTAAATGTTACAGCCCAGAAATGATATGAGTTATTGACACTCATATAATTTCCCAAAGTAAATGAGATGCCCAAGCTGACCCTCAAGCTTGTGAATGTGGAAGGAGAAATGCTGAAACCTTAAATATCAAGGGCAGTTTCTACCTCACAGACAAAAGATTAGTTACTTTAACACATGAGAAGCTCATACATATAAAAAGAGTAGAAAAACGGACAACCCTATGGGTAAACAGTTTACTGGGAAAAGATAATACAAATAGTTTGTAATGATATTCAAAGTTATTAACTCTAAATTATATGAAAAATGAAAATAAAATGCACATTAAAATACAATGATCCATCTCTTAATGTGCAAATTTCAAAATATAATATAAAATGTGGAAAACAGGTACTGTCATATTCCTCATGGATTTTACGGAATCTCATAGTTGTAAGTTGCAATGGGTTGTAAGCACTTTAGAATAATATTTGGAAATATTCGAGCAGTAATTAACACTTCTGGTAATCCTTCTTAATATATAGCATCATGCACACCCAATAAAGTATATACAAAGTGGTTTATTGAAGCATTGCTTATAATAGCAAATACTGGGAAAATATCAAATTAATAGAAAATTAATTAAATAAATTATGGCACAACCATACTAAGTATTCCATTCAGCTGTCACAAAAATTTACTAATAGCAAATGACTACCAAGAGATATTGTTGACTGAAAGCAATCCAGGATGTATGAAATGTGCTATTTTTTACAGAGATACATTAGGCATAAATAAACCAACAAGTCTAAAATATCCCTGAAACAACATGCAATCTGCCTACATTTTCCTCTTTTGATGGAAATTGGAAAACAGACTTAGTTTCACTGTACATTCTTTTGTACTCTAGCAATTGTAACCACAGATTATTAATTAAGCATTGCCCTAGATGGAAATCATAACCAGAGGCCACAATGTGTTGGTTGGTTGGCTCGTTGGTTGGTTGGTTGGTTTTCAAAGCACCGTCTTTGAAGAAATGAAAACTTATTGACAAAAGGACTTACAAATACAAAAACACTGAGCTTGCCTTTAACATATTGTTGTAAAGATTAAAAAGAAAAGAAATCTGGGGGATATTGATAAGACCAAAAAATTAAAGACACAAAAAAATAAAATTTAAAGATACTACGACTGTAAACATTAGCCCCGTTTAAGTGCTAGTTCGTTCTTGTCATGTATGTACTCATTCCAATTATTTTTAATTTCCAAAATACATTGCTATTTTACTATAGTCACTCTGTTGTACAAAAGGTCTCTTGAATTTATTCCTACTATCTAAATGAAATTTTATATCCTTCGACCAACATCTACCAGCCCCTGGTAACCACCGTTTTAGCCTCTACTTCTGTAAGTTTGACTTTTTTAGATTCCACATATAATTGAGATCATGTGGTATTTTTTTTTCTGTGCCTGACTTATTTCACTTAACACAGTGTCCTCCAGGTTCATCCATGTTGTTGCAAATGACAAGCTTTCCTTCTTTTTTTTTTTTAAGGGTGAATAGAATTGCCTTTCATTTGTTGATAGACACTTCAATTGATTCCATATATTGGCTATTGTGACTAATGCTGCAAAAACCATGGGAGTGCAGATATCTTTCAACATACTGATTTCACTTCCTTTGGAAGTATACTTACTAGCAGAATTACTAGATCATATGGTAGTTTTATTTTTAATTTTTTGAAGAACCACCATATTGTTTTCCATAATGGTTATACTATTAATAATTTACATTCCCACCAACAGTGTGTAAGTGTTTCCCTTTCTCCACATCGTGGCCAACACTTACCTTTCATCTTTTTGGTAATAGCCATTCTGACAGGTGTGAGGTGATATCTCATTTTAGTTTTAATTTTTAATTTGCATTTCTCTGATGATTAGTGATATTGAACATTTTTTATATACCTGTTGGCCATTTGTATGTCTTCTTTTAAGAAATGTCTATTCAGGTCATTTGCCTATTTTTTAATTGGGTTATTTCTTTGCTTTCTAATGAATTGAGTTACTCATATATTTTGGATATCAGCCCTCTAACAGATGTATGGTTTGCAAATATTTTCTCTCATCGTGCAGGGTGTCACCACTCTGTTATCGTTTTCTTTGCTGTGCAGTTTTTTTATTTGATGTAAGTCCATTTATTTATTTTTGCTTTTATTGCCTGTGCTTTTGTCATATCCAAAAAGGCATTGTACAGACCAGTATCATGGAGACTTCCCCCTATGTTTTCTTCTAGTAGCTTCTTGGTTTCAGGTTTTATGTTTAAGTACTTAATCCACTTTGAGTTGATTTTTATGTATGATTTCAGATGAGGATTTCAATTCATTCTTTTGCATGTGGCTATCCAGTTTTCCAAATGCTATTTGTTGTAAATCTCCATTCTTGGCTAATATGTTTGCAAAAAACTATCAAGTGATAGTGTATATTAAATACAGTGCTTTGAAATGTTTTAACTTTTTACTATGATGTTTTATTATTTGTTTGGTGTAGAAAATGGTATTAACTTATATATTTGTTATGAGAAATGAAATATAATATACACATTGAATCCTAGAATTTTTAACCATCTATTTATTTTTTAAATAATATGTACAAACTATGAAAATCTATTGAGATTCTCTTAGACTTAGGAAACCCCTGTTTTCCCAAAATACATATATCAATTATGATGCAAGTAAAAGTAAATAGTAATTTTTGAGAAAGTATTTAAAAACAATTCAGAATATTAACTTGTTTCTCAACAAAATAAAATGAAACATATTTGAAATAAAAATAACATTTGAAAAGTTGTGATGAGAGAAAAAGAATCGCTGTAACTCAAAGGAGAAAATATTTTCCCTTTGCCTTCACTTCTACTTGTCCTCTAATCCCTCTTTCTTCACTGGCAAGTTTCTATGGATATGAAGAAAAATGCCCTCTCTGCTGACTTAGCGAGGTCTACCTTTTTTACCAGTTGCCACCTAGTCATAAATACATCACATTTTGAAGTTGTTTTAGACCCCAATTTCTCTTCTCTGATGTTTAGTCAAGTGCTTGATTTGGTTTTTTTCTATTTCTGCTTTTACTATGCAGGGTGATTTGCTTTTTTTCTCTCATTTAGATTATTATTAATATTATATTCTCCTAAAAGGTCAATTTACTTTAAGTCTTCCTTCTTGATCCATATGAAGTATCAGTGGTAGATTAATATCCCTAAGCAAATTATCTAAAACCAAAACTCTTCAATGGGATCTTCCTATTGCCTATGCAATTAAGTAGATAATCTACATCCTAGTTTTGTGGGGGTTTTTTTGAAGCCCTTTACAATGTAGCTTCACTAACTTCCAAATCTTGTCTTACATTTCATTCAGATTTTTATCTTGCAACACTGGCAAACAACATGACCAGCTGTTATTTGGAAATATCCCACAATTTTCAACAGTTCCTTTTCAGCTCAATAATCATCTTCTCCTGGAGTGCCCTTGGCTCACCCTTGCCTGTAATTATTTCCTGTCACAAGTATAGCCATTCCTCAGTCTTCCCAAATCCTTTTCAATTGCTTTCTCTCTCTCTCTCACACACACACACACATATATATACAGATATATATATATATATATTTATATCAAAGCACTAGTATGAACTTTACCTTTAGATTAAAGGGATTTATTTTTGCTTTAAACATATAATGGACAAATATATTGGAACCTTACAATGATGGTTACTTTATATTGAAATTTTATATCAAAGTGTGAAAATATATTAAATATAAAAGAGTGAATGTGCCTTACATTTCTATTTAGAGGGCTAGTTCCTTGAGAGAGGTGCTATGTTTGTACCTTATTTTTTACCTTTTTACCTATCACAGTGCCTCTTATACAATTAAGAATTTAATAAATGTTTCATCAATTTGAACATATTTTACTAAAGCAGAACACTCACATGTACTCTCACTGAGAAGAACATTACCTTCTCAATTAAATGACAGGATTTAGAGGTTCTTATATATTATGACATTTTAATTAAATTAACATTATTTTGTTTGATGTTGTTTTAAACTAGTGTAATTGGAAGCATCTCAGGCAATGAGAAAATTGTTTTGTATTAAATGTACCACAAACTTAAAATTTGTTGTCTAATTTGTTGACCAAATTCTTTGAATCTGGATTTTATTTGTTGAATTACATAATAAACTATTTTAACTTTTTACTGAAGTATAACCCTCAGAAGAAAAGTACACAAATAATATCTGAATAAATCACTACAAAGTGAATACAACTATGAAACCGCCACTCAGTTAAACAAATCAGTATGAGCACCTCCAAAGGGACTCCCTTCACAAGCTGTTCCAATTGCCAGCCCTGTCCTCCTCCCCCAGGGAAACCATTATCCTGACTTCTATCAAAATATAAATTTTGGAGTGACATCAGCAAGATGGCAGAATAGAGCTCACCTGCTTGTATCCACCCACAACAATAAGAGTTCTATACCCATCCACAGACAAATGTCTCTTTGTGGGAGTCTCAGGATTCAGGTAGAAGGTTGTAAAATCCCAGTGGAACCCAAGACCTAGGAGGGTCATTTTGAGAGTCCAGACCTGCACCCAGGTGGCAGACCCACCAATTTGTGCTCCTGGATTCAAACTCAGAAATGGCTACATTCCCTGATGGGCTCAGCTACAGCCTCATTCAGTTTCGAGCCTGCTACCAATACCCTGACAAGGTGTCCAGGAGGAATTGCACACACTAGTGTTTCTGCAGACAGGCTCCTCTGCCCACTAACATTGATCTCAGCAATAGACCTGAAAGTTATCCTGTAACTTGTCTCCAGCCCCATCATCTGTGACCCCAGCTTGGTACTGCTCACATAAGGACCCAGAGGGAGACTTGCCTACATGTGCCACCAGAACAGGCTTGCTGGCCTCTAAATCACAGTAGATCCTGAAAGGGCCCTGTCTTGGCTCTAGCCCCTTTCTGCCTCAATCTGGGAGTAATCCCACCCATGCAGAAAAGTTCTGGGAGAATAGCCAGTGTGAGCCACCACAGGCTTGCTGGCCTCCTTCTCATAGCAGATCCTGAAGGAGTCCTTGGCTGCAGTCAGGGAGCTATTCTGTCTATGCAGGGAACAGCTGGCACAGGAACTGCTATGAGATAACACCCATCTGTACCAAATGGACAGGCTTGCTGTCCTCCACCCCACAGCAGATCCTGAAGGGGCACTGTTTCAGCCCCAGCCCCTCTCTACCACAACTCTAGAGTTGCCATGCCTGTGCAAGGAACTCCTGGAGATGCAACCAGAAAGGTCTGCTGGCCTCTGTTCTCTATCATTTTCAAAAAAGGCCCTGAATGTCAGCTCCAGCCCCTCACCCTCTCAGGAACTGTTAGGAGTCTTGCCTACTGGTGCCACTAGGTCGGGCTTACTCACATTGGTCCCACAGCAGATTCTGAATTAGCCCTGAAACTTCAGAATCAGTCCCTCCAAGCTGTGATCTAGTAAACACTTCTAACCAGCCAGGGTCCCACTGGGAGATACACCCAACTGAGTCCCTCTGGCAGGCTTGCCAACCTCTCTCCCTCAGTGGATCTTCAAATGGCCCTGGATCTCAGTCCTGGCCCCTTTCATCTATGGACTGAGAACAGTTTGGCTTTTCAGGAAACCAAAGTGAGGGATGCCCATAGTGCCCTGTAGGTTGATGCCCTGACCTTCATCACATTGTGGATCTTGAAACAGCCTTATAAATTGACTGCAGTCCTTCTCAACAGCAGTCTGAGAGCAGGTTTGGTCACCCAGAAACCCATTGGGAGAAAAGCCTACTTGTTATCCTGAAGTCTTGGTCTCAGCTGGGAACTTGAACTACTCTGTTTCTCATTTCCAACCCATCTCAGTCATAGACTGGAGCAGTATGGCCAGTCCAGAGACCCATCCACTGATCCGACAGAAACCCTTCCAGAGACTAAAGATGAATTTACACCTGCCATTGTACCTGGTAATGGACCCACTGTCTGCAAACTGTGAAGTGCACCATTATCCCAGTGCCAGCCCCACAGACCAAGGTCCTGGAGACAGTCCAGTCCACCCAGGGACCAGATAGGACCCACATCCACTGAGCCCCTAGGAATAGGCTTGCTGACTGTGGTCTTTACTGTGGACCCAGCCTCAGTTACATAACCCGGATCCAACCCCACTCAACTGTGATGTCAGAGACAATCCTATCAGCCCAAAGACCTGACAGGAAAAGACTTTAACTTGTTGAAACCAGTCTGTAAGACTGAAAGAAGGGTTTGCTTCTTCAGATGTAGAGACTACAACGCAAGGCTACATGAATAACAAAGAGCAAGGCAAGCATGACACCACCAAAAGAGACTCAGAAAGCTCCGATAATTGACCCTAAAGACATGAGATATAGAAATCGTCTGAAAAAGAATTTAAAGTAACTACCTTAAAGAAACTCAATAAAATGCAAAAAAAAAAAAAAATACAGGCAGAAAGATTCGCAAGTCCCCACTTAATGATTCCAGTTCCACAGGCCTAGTGTTGTGTCTAGAAGTCTGAATATTGTCTAGTGCCTTGGAAGGTACTGATACAGGCAGAGTACAAAATTCACTCAGAGTCAAACTTTTCCTGTATAAATCCGTAAAATAAAAGGAATCAATAACCAACATCCTTTAGGTTCCCATTTCTCTCTTGCTCCACATTTCTGAACAGTTATTCATGGCTCTTGCAGACTGACCAGGCCCAGACTGAGTAAGCTGTGTGGCCAGGCAATTTCTCCTGAGCAAGAGTTACCATCATGACATACCTGTAATGACACATCCTACAGAAACTTCTCCAAAATTGTATTATTATCAAAAATTTTGCTAAAAGTCCACTAAGCTGTTAATAACTGATAAATTTATTGGTGTTTTACTGTCTTCTCAGGGCCATCTCTATGGTAACAAAAAATGAATGTTTAATAATTTACATCACTGCAATTTCAGACCTCCTGGCAACTTAGAGAGAATTGTGGATAGAGGAAGAGGTGGTAAATGACAAGATCCTCGTAGTTTCTTGGTGGGGTGGACCCACGTGTGTTTGTCTGTGTCTGTGTATATGTGTGTGTTTACTTGGATAGGTCCTGTAGTAGTAGAAATTGTGGCTCTGTACAATATTGAAAACTAGCTCCTATAATGGAGACTGGGTCAGTGTTGGTGTCTAATAAATATTCTTTGAGTAGCTAAGGTTACTTAAAGATGTGTCGAAAGATGTGAGATTGAAAGATGTGAGTTTATAGGCTATGTAAGTGGAGCCAGAGAAGGCAGGTTGGAGGATATCAGAGGTAAGAGATAAGGAATAAACTGATGTCCCTGAGAGAACAGAACACTGTGAAGCTATTGATACAATTGCAAGCTGGAGAGGGAAACTTCAAGTTCACACAAAAGGTACCTTTTTCTCTCCATGAAATCAAAAGCAAAGTCATCTGCTATAATTGAACAAGTATGAGCAGAGTCTGAGAATTGTGATATCTAGCTGAATAGTTGCTATAAGGAATGGAAAAATCTTCTTTTGCTTTCTTTTTTGTTGTTATATCTTTGGTTGGTTTTGTCCTAATTGTGGTTTTTTCCCTTTGTTTATTTCAGGGACAATTTGAATTGCCTGGTGACTTTAATCCAGTTTTGTGAATAAATCCATAGCGGCACCAACCTATGAGTCTATAATTGTCTATAGCGTTCTGCAAACTAAAAATATGAAAAGACGTCGTGGATGGTACTTTGTTCTCTGGTGTGAGGTTTAGAAAACTGCTGAAATAGAAGGAAAAGGCAACAAAAGGAATAAAATTTATGATGAACATGCAAGCAAAGGTTAAAGAGAAAAAAATAAAAGTAAAGAGAGGGATAGTTTGATAATGAGAGAATTGGTAAGGATTATGTAACTTAAAATCTTGAATAAATCAACTTGCAGTAAAAGTGGGAGTAGTGAAAATGATGGGGGTTGTGGATGCAGAAGGGAGCATTTGCTGGATTTGCCCAGTAGAGTTATTCTGGGTGTGACCATGGGGATAGGGTGGACAAGTCAAGTGTACTGTAAGGGAGTGATTTAGAGGTCAGGGGATCATACTGACCAGGAGGGAAAAGAATGGTATAACCGGACAACTGAGTCACACTGGAAGAATGAATTCAATGACCATGGAAAAATGATGGAAGAGAAAAGGAGAAGAAAGACATTGCTAACTTCTCTCTCTTTTATTGACCATGAGGTTTCCACTCAAGTTTCATGAGGAATTATATCCTTACAGAATATACAAGTTTCAATTGAAAACAAAGATTTATAAAACATTTTGTGAAAAAATTTTGGAGCAGAATGAAATGACAGCCCCGCCCTCTGCCTCTCAGCCTTTCTGCAAACAAATAGAAATGCTAGTTTACATGTACCAAAATATCATAGTTACTTGCGCTCTTAAGAAAGAAAGACTCTCAGGAGCCTGAGTGAAGACGTGACGCAACCAATACGTATGTAAGCTGATCCTGTTAGTTCTATTCCCACTGGCCTGGGAATAAAAATCCTACTGTCTTGGAAACACAGCAGATGGAGAAACAGGTTAGCCAGCACACTGAGAAAATGTGCATGTGACACATTTTATAAGGCCTTTGGCCTGGTGTCTCCAAAAATATCAATGACATAAAAAGAGTGTGTGGACTCTTCTAGAATTAAAAAGTGAGAAAGAGAGAGAGATAAATAATATTAAAATGCAATGATCCTGTAAAGAAAAAAAATAGCTCCAAAACAATATTTTGGGACAATCATAGAAATTTCAGTATAGATAAGTTATTAAAGGAATGTCTGTAAATTACTTTAAATTATCACAAAATATTGGCAATCGTTGGAAATAAATATTGTATATAAGACTTAATTGTACTATTCTGTTTTTCTCTGTTTAAAAACTTTCAAAACAGAAATTATTAACAAAAGTAGAAAATGGTATCAATAATGGTATTGACAATTAGCTATTCTTAAATAACTTTGTACTTATAAATAATTAACTGGAAAATTTTGTTTTAAATTTAAAATCCTTGGGTCTCAAGAGCCTAAGTTAATTCTGATGAATATTATCTTTATAACAAGGTAACGGCCTTTTAGCTGTAATGTTAAATAATTAATATTTTACATAGAGAAAATATAAAGTACTAGAAGAATATTAAAATTGTGGGGCTTTTTATGCAACTATGTATTTGTACCAAGCAAGACATTTTGCTTCATTTCAAAGCAAACCTCAAAACCTTCTCACCATTACACTTAAATTAATTTTCTGCCACACCCAATTTGTTTTAGTTAAAATAATTAATTGTCATTTCTTTCACATAAGTTTTAACCCTCCTTCTGTATATCAACCCTTCACCCAAATTATTAAAAATAGCCTTTTGCATTGGGCTCACTAAATCATTCAAATTTCATATTTAAAAGACATCCTTTCCTCATACCAACATGCTTAAGAGTGAAATACTGACATATTTTGCTCTGTTGATGATACTTTTGTATGCTTTTTGCCAGTTAGAGTGTAACCTATATAATACACGGTATATGATTTCATGTAGCATGTTTCATGTTTCAAATTATCTGTGAAAGAATTTCTGTATTGAATAGTTGTTCAGTGAATGATTTTTCTTCAGAAAGGTTTGATTTTATATGAATAGGTAAACTTATCTTATTAAATATTTATTGCAATACTAATTTTATGATATCTACGAGTTAACAAATTCAATTAAATTTATACTATCTTTTAATCACATGATTTATTTGAAAAAGAAATGACAACTCAATTCCCTTTATCAATCACATGGTAAGTTG
The DNA here is from genome assembly GCA_023783475.1 of Daubentonia madagascariensis. Classification (NCBI taxonomy): domain Eukaryota; kingdom Metazoa; phylum Chordata; class Mammalia; order Primates; family Daubentoniidae; genus Daubentonia; species Daubentonia madagascariensis. The sequence goes on along the minus strand of JAKFHU010000485.1, from coordinate 4,978,488 downwards.
AACTAATCAGTAGAGAAATTATATCTATGCCTAGATAAGATCTAAGTACATATGATTTTAGTTTTAAACTATCTAATCATGTGACAACAAAATTTTTTAAAATGAAAAGTATATTTAGTTTGCATTTGTTCCCATACACTCCTAAATTAATGTCATGTATTTCTTTGTCAGAGAACTAACTGAATTTACTAGATCAGTGAAAACTGCAAACCAGTGCTATCCAATAGAACTTTCTGAAATTATGGAAATGTTTAATAACTCTACTGTCCAATTTAGTGTTTTTATTGTATTGATCACTTGAAATATGGCTACTGTGACTGAAAGCTGAGCTTTTTATTTTAAAAATTTAATCATAAATTTAAGTAGGCATATGTGGCTATTGGCTGCCATATTATACAGTGTAGCACTAACAGTGAAGACTATAGACATAAGAAACAGTCTCTAGTTATTGACACAACTTCTTTCTTTCTTAAAAAATATTTACATATAAACAATACATATGAAATTTATAATTTATAGGTAAGAATATCATATGTCTTAGATCAATAATAATAATAGCAATAATAATAGCAAACACTTTTATTAACTTACTTCATACCATGCTCTAATATACCAACTTATTTAATCCTTACAGCAACCCTTTGAGATTGGCACTAGTGTTATGCATATTTTAAAAATGAATAGATTGAACCACTGTGCACCTATGTTTGGTCACATAGCTAGTGAACAGCAGAAGCATAATTTGAACTAAAATGATATGGCTCCAGAATTTTTAAATTGTCTTGGGGTAGACATATTGCTTCCCAATTTGGTGATTTTCACTTATAAAATATAGAGAAACAAATATGTGGTTATTTGATGCATACTGTGCCTATTCTTTGAGATGAATTTAAATCAATTTGAAAAGCTTTATTTTAAAAATGACAGACCAAGAGAATCCTATAGCCTATCTCTTCTGAGATTTCATTGAAATGGCAGAAATACATAGAAATGCACATACTCACACACGTACACATCCATAGACACAAATGTATGTATATTTTCCTACATACATAATGAAACCATAACAGTATTGAAAATAAGCCTGACATCAGAAAATACAAAACTTTAAGAAATACTTGTATTAATGGAATGTTATAACAGAAGCAATCACAGTGTGACATAAGTTCTTTCCAGCAAGCCCTAGAAGATGTTTCAAGGTCAGAGTCAATACGTTCAAGAGCAATTGTACATCATTGAACAAAATGGAAGATAAATAATTGAAGAACTGAACACAGAAAAGTTGAGTCAGTCAGGCCATTTTCTCTTTCAACTGCCCACCCCAGGATTCAGAGAATTGCTATATAGAGAATCTAATAAATCTGACTTTGGATGGTTCCTATTTGGGCAAAAGGGAAAAATGGATAGAATGAAGGAAGAAAAGAAAATACAATTCTACCCAGGAACGGAAAACTTGAACTATCTCTGCTGCCAAAGTAAAAGCATTCCTTACTTTGGCAGCAGTGTGTGTTTGGGGTGTGGGTAGGTGGCCCAGGGATCTGCCTATATACATCCTACCCAAATGCCTGAAAGGGAATCCAACCAGCTAGCATTCTCTGTTCACTTATGCAAATCTGGAAGTCAGCCATCTAATTCAAGGAAGAGGACTGTTGAGAAATCAATCCTAATCTTTTATTGACAAAATAGTACTAGCTAGCTCTATTAACCAATATAGTTACTTGATTATTGAAAAAAAAGAAAGGAAAGGACCAATGTAAACAAACATAACTCCCAGAGATAAGAAAAATGAATGAACTTTTAATTCATTTGATACTCATGTCAGAGATATTTAAGAGAATAACACATTCACAAAATCAGCACAGACCACTAAGAAAAGAAAAAATATTAGGTTATTAAGTATGAAATGTCCAATTTCCTTAAGTACTAAGTTAGATAGTTGATATCTCTGACACTTCACTTTGACACTTCTTGTGTTATTTTTTATTGTGAAGGTACATCCACATTCTTTCAAATGCGTGGTTTGGCTGTGATTATCTTTCAGATTTTTTTAGAGCAATTTTTGTGAAACCATGGATAAGTCAAAAATTCATGTTATTTTTGAATGTGGGTTCCGTCCTGGAACCAGTGCAGCACAGACAGCTTGAAACAGCAATGAAGAGTTTTGGGAAGGATGTGGCTAATGAACGCATAGTACATGGATGGTTTGAGAAGTTCCACTGTGGTGAGTTTAATCTTGAAAATGAGCCACATGGGCGACCTGAGACCAAGGTGGATAATGATGAGTTGAAAACCGTAGTGGAAGAGAATCCATCTCAACCTACACGTGAATTAGCAGCAAGGTTGGATGTTATTATTCCAACAATATTGGACCATTTGAAACAAATCGGTAAAGTAAAGAAGCTGGATAGATGGGTTTCGCGTGAATTAAGCAGCAGAAGAGAAATAATCTCTTTTCTGTCACGACATAAAGGTGAACTATTTATACACCATATTGTTACATGTGATGAAAAATGGATTATTTTTGACAATTGCAATTGTTTGGCACAATGGTTGGATAAAGATGAAGTGCTGAAATAACAATCCAAAACCAAATATTCATCAAAAAAAGCTAATGGTATCTGTTTGGTGGTCCAGTGCTGGTGTTATCCACTACAGCTTCATGAAACCTGGTCAATCCATTACAGTGGATATCTACTGCAACCAATTGGAAGAAATGATGAGATGCTTGTGATTAAGCAGCCGAGATTGGTCAATAGAGACAGGCCAATCCTCTTGCAAGACAACGCTTGACCACAAACAATGCTGCTCTAACTACAGAGGCTGGACTTGGAAACTCTCTGTCATCCACCATATTCACAAGACCTTGCACCATCTGACTACCACTTCTACCAGGCTTTGGGCCACTTCTTGCAAGGAAAAATATTCCATTCTCAACACGCTGTGGAAAACACCTTTCACGATTTCATCACCACTGGCTCTCCAGGCTTCTTTGCTGCTGGCATAAACAAGCTACCGTGAAGATGGCAAAACGGTGTTGATAGTTTAGGTGCATACTTTCTTTAATTGTACTGCTTCTTGTTTGAGAAATAATAAACTAAACTTTTGATTCAAAATTGACATTTCATATTTAATGACCTAACAAGAGAATAAAACGTTACAAGAAATTAATATGTAATTGCTGAAATAAAATAATAAAATTGTTACAGATGAGAAACAAGTTGATGATACAAGAATTAATATCAAAGATTTTTATCAGAACATGGAGTATAAATATAAAAATAGAAAATGTAAGAGAAAAGCTAATATTCATGAAGTCCAACATTGAGTCAATGAGTCCAACATCTGCCTAACGGTAGTTCCAGCAAACTAAGGGAGGATTTAAGAAAAGAAAGTTCTCAAAGATGGAAAAAAAGACTAAATTGAAAGAGTTCACATAGACCAAGCAGCATAAATGACCAGAGAACCACACTCCAATAAAATGCTATGAAATTTCAATTCCAACCATTAAGAGAAAACTGAACACTTTTAATGTGACAAAATTTTTTTACAAAAGAATGAAATTCAAATTAGCACCAGACTTCTATTCAGCAGAACTGAATGAAAGTTCTAAGAGAAAATTATATTAAAATGAGATTTTCATGCCTGAGAAATCTTTCTATAAAGTTTGAAAGCAAAATAAAAACATGTTTAGATCTGTATAAATTTTAAATTATTCTGAAGACAATTTTTTAAAAGATAGAAAATGAGTCCAAGAATTTTAAGAATCTAGAATAAAAACAACAAAGTATGAATTAGAGTTGGTATTGACAGCTGGATCTTCATACTGAAAAGATCCTTCTTCAGTAAAAAATGTTTACATAATTATATTTTCATTCTGTTTATTGATTCTCAATTTCATTACCAACTGCTATGGTTTGAATGAATGTGTGCCTCCAAAATTCATATGCTGGGACTTAAACCCCAATATAATAGTATTAAAAGGTGGGGCCTTCAGTGGGTGATTATGTCATGAGGGGTGAGCCTTCATAAATAGGATTAGTGCCCTCATAAAAGAGCTTGAGAAAACTAGCTAGGCCATTTTGCCCTCCCATCTCTTCTACCATGTGAGGATTCATCAACAAGGCTCCATGTTGGAAGCAGGGACCAGGCCCCCACCAGACACTAACCTCCTGGTGCATTGGTCTTGGACTTCTCAGCCTCAAGAACTGTTGTTTATAAATTGTTTGTTTATAAATTATCTGGACTTAGATATTTTGTTATAGCAGCACAAATGGACTACAGCAAGTAAAAATAAAATCCAGGCTAAATAATATTTGCTAGCCAATACCAAAACACTACATGTCAATCATACCCCAAATTCTGTTTTAAAATATTATAAATACTAAAATATATAGAATTAATACAACTAACATACAGTAGAAGAGACAGTGAGCGGGATATGAAAGGAAGAATAAGTCTACCACAGAACCCTTTGCAAAAAGGGGAGAATAGAAACTTTTCACATTAGTTGTAAAGAAATTTAGAAATAAGTATATTTAATGTTATAACAATGTCTAGCAACACAAATAAAAACAAAAATTAACAATAGTTATGTTAGAAAGTAGACTCTGAGTAACAGGGGGAAAAAATTTTACTTTTGTGTTACTGTATTTGTCACTTGAATATTTTAATATGTGCATGTTATTTTTACAATTAAAATATCAATTATTTATTGACTTGTTCTAAAATATGGTCTGTAATTCCATTTTAAAATGGATTGGCATGCTATATTTTTCTATTCATATAATTAAATTTTAGTATAATTCAGAACCAAATCAGTACATGTGTTGGGAAAGTTTTGTGAATTACTCAAGATATTCTCAATATGTGGGTATCCATATTTAATTAAGCAAACATTCATTTAAGAACTTAACTATTACATATTTTCTTGTTCTAGATCTATTTAAATATCCTCTATAGCAGAAGTTGTCAAACAACTTTTATTGAGGGCCAGATAGTAAATATTTTGGTCTTTGCAGGCCCAAAGTAATATCTTGGTTGCAACTACTCAGCTCTGCTGTTGTAGCACAAAAAGAACCATAGACAATACCTAAAAAATGATAGTGGTTGAGTTCGAATAAACTTTTAATTACAAAAACAAGTGGTGGGCCAGATTTGACCCATAGGCCTTAGTTTGCCAACACCTGTTCATATCTGCTTTTCTTGGTGTCTACTTCCTTGTTACCCACTTGCACAATTTTACTCCATTATAATATACATGTCAATATTAAGTTTCTCAGCATGTTGTAACAAAATTACATAGTAGGTCTAAATCATTTACAGTTGTCTCTGCTTCTTGCTAGGCACATACTGCTTTCCTAGTTTTTTCTCATCAATTACTTTGATTTATAGCTGGTTTCATGATCTAGGTCCTTTACTCTGATTAGAAACAAGAAGGTTTTCCACACTGAATCCTGAGAGAATGCAATCTACACTTTCGTCTGTCTGAAAAATATACTTATGTTCAGTTCTAATTTCCTGCTGCTTGTAACTGAAGAATGAAGCTAAACACATTGTGAAGTATTAGGGGAAAAAAGCTTATTATACAAAGATAAAAATGATGTGCATTGCAATTCAATTGCTTCACTGACAGAATGACCTTAATTTTTATTCAGAAAGCTCTGGTACACTTTCAGATGTAGATGAGAGATAATGGGCCTACAAAGAATATTGCCTGTCAGCCTGATAAAACGGACACGATGAAGAGACAAGGAAGTTCCATATCCTCTTATTTTCATGTTTAGCCCTGAGGGGTTTTTTGTATGAGAGCATTGTTGCTGCTTTGTCTGGTAAAACCAGGTTAAGATATTTATGGAAAGACTGTAATATACTCAGAAGGAGACAGCTTGACAGCAACTTGAGACACACACAATGGAGCTGGAATTCTCTAAACAGAAATTTATGCTGATGCCAGAATTTAAAAAAAAAATCCACTGATGTTTACTTTCTTAGTTTTGAAGATACCATCACTGGAAAGTATATAATATAGTAGGCTTTACCTATATTTCTCAGAAAGTATAAGGGTGTATGCTATTGGGGCTTAGAAACTGATAAAGTAAAGGCCTCAGAAGCAGAGAAACAGTTTCTCTCTGACCTTCTCCTGACCTTCTGTCTGTCACCCCTCATTCTCCCTCAAGGCAAGCCAAAAAAACTAGAATTCCTCTTCCCCAAGGCAGGTCATAGAAACCAGAACCCCTTTTCCCCAAATCCAGCCATAAAACCTAAAAATATTACTCTAGCTTTTCCCTGCCTTTCATTGTAAGAACTGGCCATAAAGAAATTCTCTGACCTACCTTGTTTGACTGTAGGTCGTAAGACCCCCATATCAGAAGGGGTCAGGCCCCATACCCAGGAAGAAGTGTTAGGCAGATAACAAGGAACCTCTGGCTATCCTAGGGACAAAGAGAAGTGCCTGACCTTGGTGTTGCCTGGAGCAATTGCCCCACCTGGGGGAAGGAGGAATGCCCTGCCAATCTGCGTTAGAATACAGGAAATTCCCCGGGGGGGGGGGGGGCAGGCAGCCCAGGTGCAATAGAATCTGGAAAGTGATCTAGAGTAGCCTGAGGCTAATTATCATTCCATTAACTGTCCATCAAAGTGGTTCCATGGTGATGTCTGAACCACCAGGAGGACCCAATCCAGACAATACAAAACAGGACCCCAAACCATAACCAGGGCCTCTTGTTATGACAGGGGGCCCGTTAGTCATCTGTGGCAAACGTATCTTGCTCTTGCTCTATAAACCTATCTTGCTCTACCTCAATAAGCCTCATTTTTGCGCTTACCTTGCTTTCAGAGTGTCTGATCATTCTTCAGCCAAGAGCACACCAAGAACCAAGAACAAGATTGCCAATCCCACAGAAGGAATACAACAGAGAGAGACCAAGAAAAATCTGAACAGACAGGCCCTACTGAGTTTCCCTATTCGGTCTATTCCCACTAGGTTATGTCCTTTTTGTCCAAGCACAGTTCTATACACATGCCAATTCTTCATTAAACCTAAACATAAAATGGACAGCTTCCCCTTCTATCTTTGGGTCTTCATTCTGAAGGCCCTAATGTCACATAAAACTGTGACCATATAAATTTGTTACGCTTTTCTCTTATTAATCTGTCTTTTGTTATAGGTGTGTCGGCCATGACCCTTATGATGGGGAGGAAATAGATCACCCTCACTGTATCCCTACAGTATATAGAGTTTTATGGTGTAATTTTGTGTAGCTGTGCCTGAGAAAGTTCAGAAAAAGGAAACATCTTTATGTGCTGGAACTTTCAGCCTTCACAGAAAAGAAACTGATGTCACTGCAAACAGGATCTGAGTGGGAATGACCACAGGTCTTGTATTACATTATGCTCCTGCTTGTATCTGCACCTAAGCCTACGCTCCAGACTGGAATGCCACTGAATCCTAACAAGTTTTCCTCTTCTTCCCTAGTCACATGATTTGCTCCCAGTTTTGAAAGCTTCCTACCATGAAACCAAGTTTAAAACATGTTTTTCTCTCCCATTGCTGTTCTAGGAAGACTCATCTCTCTCCATTTTTGACTAAGTAAGGGTGAAGACTGGTTCCTCAAAATATATTCAATATTTATGTGTGTGCTTTCCACTCAATGTTTACTTCTATTTTCACTAAAACAACTCTTGTTTTTTCTTCTTTTACTAGGAAGGTAAAAAAAAATTCTTTTGGAGATTCTGTAAATACTACAACTCGGAGTTTGGCTGATTCCAACACAATCCTTTCTCATAAACTTTTAAATTGGGGAATGAATGACCTCTCAAGGAGCAAGCACAGACTATTACTGTATAATCTCCTCTAACGCAAAGACATATCTTTAACTGGGGGAGAAAAAAGTTGCTTATAGCTGTTAACTTAAAAAATAAGTGATTGAAAATGAGACAGTCACACTCAATTGAGGTTTATTAAGCTAAGATTTTAAGGACACACCTGGGAAAAGCACAGTCCACAAAGTATCTGTTGTGGGCTGAGCTCTCAGTAGAAGTGTTTGAGAACTTCGCATTTAAAGGAAAAAGGGGGTGCACAGGAAAAAGGGTATGCTACCAGTATGTTACCTTCCTCAGTCCTTGCATCTGGTGGCAAAAAATTGAAATGAAACACCAAAGTAGCAAAGCATAAGCAGAAAGTTTTATTTAGCAAAGCCACTCCCAAAAGCAAGCAGGGGATGGTACACTCTGAAGGGGTCAGAGCAGGCACACATCCAAGCGGACAGTGGCCTTGGGGTCCTGTTAGGTTTCTCCTTTTCTTTCCTCTTTCTTGTATTGTTGTCCCCCAGGTCAATGAAAATGTTACCTCCTCCCATCCGTGGGGTAGGGGAGTTTTGTACCTTATTTGTTCAGATCCAGATGTGTAATGGCTTCTGAAGCCCATTTGAGGGGCAATAATTTATGGTAATGTGGTATAATGAAGTCAGAGTCACTTGAGGACGCTCTTGCCCTCCATCTGCTCAGGCACCTCCCAAGGGGCTTCCCACAAACCGGAACAAGCAAGGTGTTGCTATAATGGTTACAAGAGCACCTTGACCGTTAGCTTTTGTTCTCATTGATCCATGACCCTTAGTTTGTTCCTACTGTTCAGCCCCACCTGTGTTCCCTATTCCCAGGAGGGCTGAAGGAGGTGAGCAGTGAGGTAATTGGTGGTATTCTTGTGAAGTTCTATTTGGTGCTCAGGAAATCTATGTAAGATAAGATAAACATTCAAAAAGGGGGTAGAGGAAATAGTCAATGTTGTAAATCTTCTCAAGGTACTAGAAGAGTGATCATATCTCTTCCTTGATTTGCATCTGTGAAGATAAACTTGTAATGACATTTAAGAGTTTATTTAGGCTACAGTCGTAAAGTTATAATTGACATGTACTCATTTTATAGGGGCTGTATATCTTGAAGTGGTTTTTTTTTTTTAGGGCTGAAGGAAATAAGAAATATTTTAACCCAAAATACATTCCTTTACATATTTTGAGATGGCTATAAGCAAGCAGGAATAATGCTGCAAGGCTGTCTAGGTGAGGAGGCTGGGAGAAATATTTGCTGTAGAGGATCTCTGTTACATGCAGCCAGGCCCTGCCTATTTGATCAGGGACAAGTTTACAGAGAGTCAGACACCCTTATAGGTCTGAATAAAAGCATTTCCCTGAGGGTTGTTATCCTGAGGCTTATCTACATAAGAAGACCACCTTGCCAGCCAGGCTTCCTTTCTCGCTTCCACACCCAGTCCACCAATAAACCCTGTTTAGTCATTTTCTAAGCCCCTTCATTTCTTAAAAGAGGAGCCCTGTACCTCATTGGGGAAAGGAAGGCAGTGCTTGTGTGACTCAGTTCTCAGACTCAGTCCTCCCCATTGGCATAATGAATTTGGGGGGGGGGTGTCCTGAGATTTTTATTTTTTCTTTACATAGCCAACAGCCACAGATTATATCTCTTGCTGCCTCTGAAGCTAGCACTAGACTACCTCATATCCTAAGATCTCATATTATTTTCTACACATATTATGGCCATAGATCATGATCAGATGACCAAATAACTCTACCAATCTTTAGCCACCCTGAAAGAAAATCAGGTGTTGCAGGCCATTTCCCAGATACTAAACTAACTCCAGAGGCACCTGGTTGGAATTTGTTGACCTATCCCTACCTGCTAAATACTGATTGGGAATTGTTGGGTAACTGCAATTTAATACAAAATCTCCTGCCAACCCAGAAAACCTCTCCACAATAGAAGAGAAAGAAAGCAGTTTTATCACTGAATAAGCATTAAACCAGAATGTGATGCCCATCATAGGCAACCCACTGAAGAAAGAAACCTTACACTTTTAACAAGATACAAATCATTGCATACATGTTCTTAAGATAAACAAAACTAGTCCTTGAGCAAGGGGTCTTGACAGCACTATTTGTTGCACGTAGTTCGTCATAAACTCATCTGCAATTGTGGTGGCCATTGATGTTTGCTAATTGCCTTTATCCAAAGGAATAACAAAACTTCTCAGATCTCTATGAAGGGAGGTACAATTGACCTTTGAACAACTTGGAGTTAGGGAGTACCGACCCCCAACATAGTCAAAACTCTGCATATAACTTTTGACTCCCCCAAGCTTTAATACTAGTAGCCTACTGTTGTTCAGAAGCCTTACTGATAGCACAGTCGATTAACACATATTTTGTATGTTATATGTATTATATTAATATATTGTATTCTTATAATAAAGTAAGCCAGAGAAAAAAATGTTAAGAAAATCATAAGGGAGAGAAAATATATTTACTGTTCATTAAGTGGAAGTTGATCATCATAAAGGTCTTCATCCAAGTTGTCTTAACACTGAGCAGGCTGAGAAGGAGGAGGAAGAAGAGGGGCTGGCTTTGGTGTATGAGGGGGTAGCAGAGACAGAAAAAAATTTTTGTATAAGTGATCCTCCCACCCCCAGGCAGTTCAAAGCCCTGTTGTTCAAGGGTGAATTATGGTTACAATTTGGAGCCAGATGCCTAAGTTAAACTCCCACAAGGATGGGTAGACAGGGGTACTATCTTCCTTGAAGTTTACATTTCAAAGACATAGGCCCCAGGCCCTTGAGAAAGACATTCTTGGATTATAAGGCTGACAAAAGGCTTATTTAGCTTTTTAAAAGATTCATGTACATCTCAAAGGGGAAGACTAAGAATTCATAATTACTGTAGAAGTTTTCTAAAGGTCTAAGAAAAGGGAGCTCCTGGTATCTCTTTCCCTTTCTGTACCAGGGAAAATTCCATTTTGTTTTTGGCTTTCTTTTTCTTCTTTATAGAGTCTTACTTTTTTTTTTTTTTTTTGAGACAGAATCTTGCTTTTCACCCTGGGTAGAGTGCTGTGGCATTATTGTAGCTCACTGAAACCTCAAACTCCTGGGATCAAGGGATCCTCTTGCCTCAGCATCCCCAGTAGCTGGGACTACAGGCACACAGCACCATGCCTAATTTTTCTATTTTTAGTAGAGATGGGGTCTCGCTTTTGCTCAGACTGGTCACCAACTCCTAAACTCAAGTAATCCTCCCGCCTCAGCCTCCCAGAGTGCTAGGATTACAGGCATGAACCACTGTGCCTGGCCCTTATAGAGGCTTATCTTAAGAAGATGCCTCATGAATGTCTAGCCTCCTATATCTGCCCTAGGTTCTGCTTACTATAGCATTGCTAGATTTGGCTCTGCTTTCTTCAAATCCTGGAATAAATGCATATACATTGAGAATTCAGGCAGCCCCTCAAAACAGAAATTAGATCCAATATTATTTATTACTTACTAACTACATATGTCTTTTTCTTAAATTTCCTTAAAACCCTGAAAATTCTGACTAGGAGTTTTTGAGTCTTCAATCCTCATCCTTCTATGATTTCCTAGTAAAGAAAATTTCAGCAAAAATTTTTATCAAAAATATCATCAAAAACTGCTGATGTGCTATTTTGAACACTCATAAATCTCAGTTAATCACTAGTTAAGGGAGTAATGTGCGTACATAGAAGTTGCATTTTTATGTTATTCATTTATATTTAACTCTTTGAGTTGAATTTTATAAATGCTCACAGAATCTGCACTAGAAAGTAAGCTCTATGATGGCAGGGCCCTTGTTTCTGATCACTATTTGATGAATAAATAAATACATGAATGAATGAATGACTCTTTTTCACATGCTTGAATTGTATACAGAGTTTTTCTTCTGTATAATTTTACAATGACTCAAAGTCCTTTTTTTCTGGTATTTAATAGAAAACCTCTGACTTTCTCAAGCACCTGGTAGTAATCACCCTCTACTAGTTATTCTTGTTTGAAGTGTAATAAAAGACTCATGATATCAATTATGAAAAATAAATGTACAAGGGTGATAGTAACCTTTAAAAATGAATTCTTAGATACAGTAATAAAAGTGACTTCTATGTGCTTCCTTAAAAAGAAAACATATATACACTGTACAATTTCTAAAAAACACATGCATACATGCAAATGCATGTGTGCAGATGCACAGACACAGTTTTAAAACAAAGGGATTTTGTTTGTAACATTAAAATTTAGAGAATAGCTAATAAATTCTATGAGACATTAAACAAAAGAAAAACAAGAATTGCAGTATCAATACCTGAATTCAAGTGAAAAATCCTATGAAGCAGTTAGTCTACAATGAAATTGTAATTTTTGGAAGGCATTACACTTTCAAAATAACAAATCAATAAATCTATCAATTGATCAATGCATATGTACTCTCATACAGTCATATATAAATAGACAGGCAACAGAGAAAAGTACAGTTGTGTAGTAATATTGGTGATGATAGCATACATTTTTAGTACTTTATAGATTAAGCAGCAAAAATTACTAAGAATTTGTCATATGAGTAATAAAGTGTACGTTTTATTAAATAAAAATATATCAAACTTTGTCTCTAAGAACAGAGTTAACTTTCCTGTATATGTAGAATATTTATATAAAATTGACTAATTTAAAAAATCAAAAGTAATGCAAGCAACTAAAATTAGTAACAAAAATATAAACAAAAGCAAAAGATCATTTAGGGGAAAAATCCATGTAATATCTGGATCAATGAGTAAATCCAAATTTTACAGAATTTTTAAAGATAAACAATAATGAGAAAAAATCAAGTTCCATAGAATTTTTCCAACACTGCACTCTCAGAGAAAAATATATAATATTTAATATTTTTATTATTAAATAAGAAACTATGATACTACATTAAGATTCAAATTAAAAGCATAAATCCAATTTTAAATTGCAGTTTTTAGGGATATAATATGAGCAAAACCTTTCAAAGCTTACAGACTTTTCCTCAAAACTGTACTCAGAGAAAAATGTTTATTATTAATAATCTTTATTATTAAATAAAAATAATAAATAAATTTTAACTAAGTTTTAAAATATTTAATTAAACAAATGTAATTAAAGTAGAATTGACCAATGTTAAGGGATGTAAATATTTATAGACAGATATGGAGTAATTGTCATTTGCTCTAATCTTATCTCCATTCTATCAATTTCAACATGCCACATCTAAGTACCAATTTTCTATTTAACTTTATGTTTTTAGAGTCCTGTGAAAGAAGTCTATTTCAAACTTTCATAAGCAAAATAAGAAAATGCATTGACTTATGCTATGGTGCAAATGTATGTGTCTCTCCAAAATTTGTATTTTGGTATTAAGGTGATGGTATTAAGTGGTGTGGCCTTTGGGAGGTGATTAGACCATGAGGGCTCTGCCTTCATGAATGGGATTAATGTTCTTATAAAAGAGCCTTCAGAGAGCTGCCTGGTGCTTCCATCTCTTCTGCCATGTGGGGACGCCACATTCCTCCCTTTTGCCCTCTGCCAGGTGAAGACACAGCAAGAAGGCACCATCTTGGCAGCTGAGAGCAGCCCTCAGTAGACACTGACTCTGTCAGTTCCTTAATCTTGGACTTCCCAGTCTCTAGAACTACGAGAAAAAAAATGTTATTGTTTATAAATTACCCAGTCTGTGGCATTTTGTTTCAGCAGCCCGAGTGAACTAAAACAGCTTCTGTAACTAAGAAGTCAGATGAAGATGCTCGATAGTCTCCTTCTCTTGTTTTTCTCTTTTTTTCTCATTCTCTGTCTCCCATTCTTCACCCTCCCCTTCTTTCCCTCAAGTTTTCCCTCTGTTTTTCTCTATGTATTTTTATCCTTTTCTACTTCACATTATTTTTTCCCATATTCCCAGAAAATATCTTCAAGGTCTTTATTCTTTACTTACTTATTAGTCCAAAGCCAGATAAAATATCACGTATTTCATCTTAGGACTTGGATCAGATATTTAGATATTGTGATTTGTTGATTTTTTTTTTTTTTTTGGCTTCCAGCAAGAAAGAGATGTTTCAGTTCAAGCTTACTCATCTGAAATCAAAATGATGCTTAAAGAAGTCCTTTCTGTCTATGGACTGCTATCTAAAAACATGTATAAAATTTCAAAAAGCAACCAATAAAATTTTTTACAATGTGCTAAAAATAAATCTTTACATCACAGAGAGAGAAAAAAAAATGGCAGAGATAAGCTTTGGATCTGTATTGGTTAATTTTTGCTGCATAGTACACCTATGCAAAACTTGATAGCTTAAAACTACAGTCATTTATCTCTTGGTACTCAACATTGGCAATTTGGGATGGGATCGGCTGAAGTTTCTTCTGCTGGTGTCACAGCAGGTTGGCTGAGGGTGATTGGTTCTGGATGGCCTCATTCAGATGTCTGATGTTCAGCTAGAGTGACAGAGGAAACTAGGCCATATTTTCAGTACCTAGCAAACTAACTCAGGATTCTTCCTTTAGTGTCTGAGTTCCAAAAACTACAAGAGAAGCCAGTGTCCAGTGCACTAGCACTTTTTAAGCCCCTTCTTATGTCACATTTGCTAACATCCAATTAGCAAAAGTAAGTGTCATGGTCAAAGTCTTATTTAAGGGATCAAGAGGTAAATCCCACTTTTTGATGTGATAACCAGAAAAGTCACATTGCCAAGGGGTGTTGGTGCAGACCTGTCTTGCTTTTTTTTTTTTTCCAAGGAGATGTTAGTAATCTCTCACAAGTTTTCCAGAGATTATCAGAGAGAATGGGAGAAGCTTGACTCTTCAAGTCACACTCAAATTTCTCTTGCTGTTCCCTCTGTTCTTTAGTCCACTAGATTGCAAATAAAAATTGCTGAATGAAAAATCAAGTTGCAGTACTATATGCAAATTAAATATATATGTACTCAAAAGCACATACATTAAATATTACTTATATGTATATCTATAAATAAAGATAGAGATGGAGAATGAGCAGATTAAGTATTTAATTTGTGATAATGTATGTTTCTAGTAAGAAGGAAAGGTATTTAAATGAGAGACCAAAAATAGAAAAAATGGTCTCAACTAAGGAGGATGATAGGGTGAATCAGTCTAAATCTATTCCCTATGGTCCAGCATGAAATAAGTACCATAAATGAATTAAAAATATGCCACATAAGCCAAGGAAATTTCTGTTTTGATATTCAGGGAAAATGTATATACACCTATCAAATAATAAATGTCCTGGTTTTTGTTTTGTATTGTGTCGATCTATGAAATGATTGTAAATATGACATTAATAAAAATGTATAACTTAGATGACAGTTAATCACTTCATCTCTTCTCCTGGCCTTAGATGTTATTTCTGTCACTACCTCATAAAGCAACTCTTCCAGTTATCCTAGACTTTGTATATCTGCTCAGCATAGACATGAAAATTTTTGTTAAGATCTTGTCTTTTGATTTAGTATTACAATATTCTTCCTATCAAGCTAAGATGTATTTAAATTTGTTTTTACGTATATTTACATATGTGCATACATATATTCACACCTGGAATACTTTTACAATATTTCCATCCCATATCAAACAGAAATATAACCAAATTGGGATGTTAGTATCTCCTTATGTCTACAGAGTATGCCAGCTGTCTTGCTCAAGGTTGAGTTGGTAATTGTACATGAGAGACTGCTGCCCTTAGATATAAAAATGCAGGAATTTCACTTCTTCATATAAGTAATCCCTATCAACACAATGAAAACTTAAATGGACACATTGAAATGTGAAAGGCAAAACTTAATTCAAATGAATAGAATAGAACAGTTTAGGTTAGGCTTAATGCAGTAACATCTCTAAGTGAATGAATGGAACAATTTTCAAGACAGAAATTTTCCATGAGGGAATAAATTGTGCACTGCAGTGCAGAGGATTTGATTAGATATTTAATGACAATGTGCTTTATTAATTACATTTAGACAGATGCTGAGCAGGAGTAATTAAAAAACAAAACAATTTTGAAGATTCTCCTAGATTAAGGTTTAACTAATATTAAAAATATTGAGATAAACATGACACATAATTATCCTGTGTGCCACAAATGATTAGTAAATAAATGAATGAATATTAGTCCCATTTCTATGAGCTTCCCTGGTCCCTTTCTCTCTGCTATGTCTTGTGCCCATGGCCAGGGACACGCAGCATCACTTTGTCTCTTCTCCTGGCCTTAGATGCTATTTTTGTTGCTGCCTCACAAGGCAACTCTTCCAGTTATCCTTGACCTTGCATATCTGCTCAGTGCAGACATGAAAATTTTGCAAAGATCCTATTTTTTGTTCAATAATTATCATCTTCCTATCAAGCTAAAATGTATTTAAAATTTATTTAACAAGATAAAAGTAGAGGCCTATTGGTTTTTGTTTTTTTTTTTTACTTTATATAACCTTCATTCTCTAATTGCTTGGTTCAAATTCTTCCAGAGACTGGATCAAAAGCAAATGGACATGGCATATACAGACCATCTGAAGTCACTCATTCTCATCAACAATTCTCATGTGCTCCTAAACCAACTTGAAACTTCCACTTCAGAAAACTGCTTTGGAGCTTAAGGATTTTGTTCCTTACCCCAGTTGTTCACGTCTGTCTTATTCTGTTTGACAGGTATCAGTTGTCTCTGGCATATAACACCCTTGCCCACTGGGCACTCAGGCTTAAAAAAATATTACTCTTATCACCCTGCCCTGAAATCCCTGAATTCCTAGAATAAGACATAAACAATAACCAAGACCACTTCTTCTTAACTTCACCATACTGTTAAAATGTAACCTTTATGTATAATTGAAGGAAAGTAGCCAATGTTATTGAAGTAGAAGCATCATATCCTACTGATAAAAACATTTTAAATGTAAATTCATTATAAAACTTTAAAACATTATGTCATGGGGGCCCCTATCTGAATGTTCTCTCCATTTATTTCCCTAACAACATATTCTACAATACAGACAAATGAAATTAATTATAGTTACTTGAATTTAGCATCTTGGCTTATGTTTCTGTATTTTGTATATGCTATTTATTTTTTTCTTTTTTCTTTTTTTTTTTTTTTTTTTGAGACAGAGTCTCACTCTGTTGCCTTGGGTAGAGTGCAGTGGTATACACGCTCTGCCCTCAAATCTCCTGGGCTCAATGATCTCTTCCTCAGACTCCTGAGTAGCTGGGACTACAGACGCACACCACCCTGCTCAGCTAATTTTTGTATTTTTGGTAAAGGCTAATATTTTCTATTTTTGGTAGAGACGGGGTCTCGCTCTTGCTCAGGCTGGTCTCGAACTCTTGACCTCAAGAGATCCTCCCGCCTCAGCCTTCCAGAGTGCTAGGATTACAGGCGTGAGCCACCGCACGGGCCCTTGCTATTTCTTGTCCAGTAACTAGTACTTTAAGATCTTTCAGATGATGCTCCGGTAAGATTTGTATTTCAAAGAGCAGCAAAATACACAGATATGTGCATATATGTCTGTGTGTATGTGTGAAAGAAAAAACATTTCCCATAAAAATCCTTAATCTTACTACATGTGATACAGCTCATAATTTATATTCATCTATTTAATTTTCAAAAAATATTGATCTGATTACGAGACTGATTTTATGAATCCTTAAAGTGTCATGACTCTAACCTTAAAATAGAAATATAAAACAATAGCAGCATTGTCTTCTCTTTCCACTTATGTAGATCACTCCCTGTTTTTCCAGATTCCTCTGAATTATGATGGATGGATGACTTGTGAACTCTGTAAATTCTATAACCCATAGAGAAGTTTTTATGCTCAGAAGCAGAGAAAACATTTCTTAAAGTGAGGTCATTGAAGTACAAAGTTTACTTGTCACCAGTTATCAGAAGTAAGCATAAATGGACTAAGAATGTGTTCTGGAAATGAAATATTAAGGTTATTAAGTATGAAGTGTCTGATTTCCTTAAGTACTAAGTTTGACAGTTGATATCTCTGACATTTCACTTTGATGCTTCTTGTTTTAATTTTGTTGTGAAGGTACATCCTTGTTCTTTCAAATGCATGGTTTGGCTTGTGATTATCTTTCAAATTTTTTTTTAGAGCAATTTTTGTGAAACCACGGATAAGTCAAAAATTCGTGTTATTTTTGAATATGAGTTCTGTTGTGGAAACAATGCAGCACAGACAGCTTGAAATAGCAACAAAGTGTTTGGGGAAGGATGCAGCTAATGAATGCACAGTACATCAATGGTTTAAGAAGTTCCATTGTGGTGATTTTAATCTTGAAAATGAGCCGTGGGGGTGACCTGAGACCAAGCTGGATAATAATGAGCTAAAAGCTATAGTGGAAGCGAATCCATCTCAACCTACGTGTGAATTAGCAGCAAGGTTTGATGTTACTATTCCAACAATATTGGGCCATTTGAAGCAAATCGGCAAGGTAAAGAAGCTGGATAGATGGGTTCTGCATGCATTAAATGAGTATCAGAAGAGAAATCATCTCGAAGCTTGCCTTTCTTTGCTGTTGTGACATAAAGGTGAGCCATTTCTACACCATATTGATATATGTGATGAAAAGTGGATTATTTTTGACAATTGCAACTGTTTGGCACAATGGTTGGATAAAGATAAAGTGCTGAAACACAGTCCAAACCAAATATTCATCAAAAAAAGGTAATGGTGTCTGTTTGGTGGTCCAGTGCTGGTATTATCCACTACAGCTTCATGAAATCTGGTCAGTCGATTACAGCGGCCGTCTACTGCAACCAATTGGACGAAATGATGAGGATGCTTGTGATAAAGCAGCCGAGATTGGCCAATAGAGACAGGCCAATCCTCTTGCAAGAAAACGCTCAACCACATGTCGCACAAACAACACTGCTCAATCTATAGAGGCTGGACTAGGAAACTCTCTGCCATCCACCGTATTCACCAGACCTTGCACCAACTAACTACCACTTCTTCCAAGCTTTGGACCACTTCTTGGAAGGAAAAATATTCTCTTTTCAACAAGCTGTGGAAAATGCCTTTTGCAATTTCATTGTCACTTGCTCTCCAGGCTTCTTCGCTGCTGGCATAAGCAAGCTACTGTTAAGATGGCAGAATTGTGTCGATAGTGTAGGCGCTTAGTTTGATTAATTGTACTGCTTCTTGTTTGAGATACAATAAACTAAAATTTTGGTTTGAAATTGGATATTTCATATTTAATGACCTAATAAATACTTTTCCCTGATCTCTTAGCTGTCAGACTAGTAAAGAATAGAAACCAATACTTCCAAAATGTTATAACCCACATTAGAATTGCTTTATAGGCATTTTATGCAAAGTCACCAAGTGATAGCTTCCTTGATTAGAGATGTATTTGTTTGATGGACAAACTAAATCAGAATTACAAAAATCTTAAACCCAACTTTAACTTTAAAATTTAATTTGAATTAAATTTGCATGTAGTCAATGTGAAAGTTATAAAGCATTACACAAATTGACATGGCACATTTTGAAAGTATATATTGCCTTCATCTTGGGGGAAAAAGAATAAAATTACTGTATTACAATACCCGTGAGAACACAAGTAGAGTGCACTTGGCAAAAATTTGGGGAAATTGCTTGAAATTACTATCAGCATCAGGGTTCAGGCTGACAAGGAGCCTCTCACTGTCACTATTTAAACTGAATAATTTGTAGTCACCTCATGTACTCTTCAGTCTACCTCTAGTCTCTACTCTCAGCCTATTTATAGCAGCAAAAAACTTGATTTCAGTAATTAAGGTACAAATAAGTGCATTAACAGATAAATTATCATAAATATTACTATTAAGCATAGACTTTCAAAGCACATGCAAATTTAATACAAAAAGTGAAATTATTTAAACACTAACCCCTGAAGATTACTTTTTAAAATACAATGCAAATTGAAGCATATCATATATACGGAGAAGTGCACAGATCACAAAAGTACAGTTCAATAAACTTTTACAACCTGCACATACTCATGGAGACATGAACCAGACCTTTCAGCACACAGAGGCTTTCATATGGCTCTCAAAGTTTCTTTTTCTGCATTGCCAAGAGTAACTTCTATCCTGAATTCTATCATAATTAATTAGTTATTCCTTTTTTAATAATTTATATAAACTGAATCATACAGTAATGCACTCTCTAACGTGATTTCTCTGGCTCAGTATCTGTGAGATCCTTCCCTCTTGCATGTAGCAGTTCAGGCATTGTCACTGCTCTTTAGCATTTCATTATACACCAAAATATACCATAATTTACTTATCCATTGTACTGTTGATAAACAATTGGGTTCTTTCTAAATTGGGACTGATGCAATAGGTTGATATAAATCTTCTTTTCTTTGGTGTCTTTTGATGCATATGTAAGACAAAATTTCTAGAAGTGGTATGAATAAGTAATAGACTATGAATATGACCAGCTTTTGTAGACAAAGCCATGCTTTTCACCAAAGTGACTTTACCAAATTACATTCCTAACAGTGATATATGAGATTTCCAATTACTCTACATACTGTTTAGAACTTGGAATTGTCAGGTTTTTTTTTTTTTTAATTTTAGCTATTCTGGTGTACATGCAGTGGTGTAACATCATGGGTTACAAATAATTAGGTTAAGCATGTTACTATTAATTAAGTTAAACAGATTTTCATGTTTATTAGCTATTTAGATATTTTTGTTATACTGCAACTCTATTACCCATATTTTAAAATGGAGATATCTATGTTTTCTTAGTGATTTGTAGGAGTCCTTGACATACTATGTATAAATATTGTCAGATATTTTGGAATATCTTTTTCTAATTTGTGCATGGTATTTTTACTTTCTAATGGTATCTTTGACAAAAATAAATTATTAATTTAAGGTAGACAAATGTATAAAATTTTTAAATTAATGCTTTTTGTTTCCTCTACAAATATCTTTGTTTAACCTAACATCCATATGTTATCTCCTATTATATAAATATTATCATTTTAATTTTCACACTTAGACATTCAAGCAATTGCAATTAATTTTTATATATGATGTGAGGAGGTAGGAGATAAAGACTATCATCTTTTCTTCACTCTGCTACGTTCTCATCTTTAAATCAAATAGCAGTTCTATGTATGGATCTGTTTCCTATCTCTTAAATTTCTTATATCACTATATTTGTCTGTCCTTGAACCAATACATATTATTAATTAGCTTTATGATTCTTTATGATTGGCAGTGCAGGTCCTCCAACTTAGTTCTTATTCCTAGGGAATATTGCAACTGACAGAATTTTAAGATGGTCCCCAAGTTTCCCAATCCTGGATATACACATCCTTCATAGGCCCCTCCCCTTCAGTGTAGGCAAGGCAGGTGGATATGATGCGATAATCACTCTTTTGATTAGTTTATGTCATATAGAGTAAGTGATGGGATTGTCCCTCCCTTGATTACATTACATTATGTAAGACTATTCTATAGAAAACTGGAAAAGATTCTCCTACTGGCTTTGAAGAAGTTAGCAGACATGTTGTGACATGGCCACATGGCTAGGACATGAAAGCAGCCTCCAGGAGGTGAGAGCCACCCCTAGCTAACTGCCAGCAAGAAAACAGGGACCTCAGTCTTACAGCTACAAGGAACTGCCTTCTGCCAATAACCTGATTAGCTTGGAAATGGATTCTCCGCTGGTCAGTCTTACAGATGCATGTAGCTGGCTGAAACCCTGAATTCAGCCAATGAGACTCTAATCAGGGAACCCGGCTGAACAGGACTTCTGATCTACAGAAACTGTGAGATAATAAATGGATGTTGTTTTAAGCCACTAAGTCCGTGGTAACTGTTATGCAGCAATAGAAAACTAATATAAATAACTTGGCTTTTTTTTGGCCCTTTTCATTTCCACATATATTCTAAAATCAACTAGTCAATTTTCAATTTTAAAACCTGCTGAAAATATGAATGCAAAAGTATTGAATTTGTAAATAGAGGAGACTTCCTTAATTCCTCTCAATATAGCTTTGTATTTTCTGTTCTTAAGAATTGTTGTTAACAGCAATTAGACAAGACAGAGGAATCAGGGGCGTCCAGATGGGGGCAGAAGAGGTCAAACTTTCACTATTCGCAGACGATATGATATTATACATAGAAAACCCCAAAGATTCAACCAAGAGATTACTGGAATTGATAAATGAATTCAGCAAAGTCTCAGGATACAAAATTAATACACACAAATCCATAGCCTTCATATATGCTAATAACAATCAAGCCGAGAAACAAATTAAAGATGCTATACCTTTTGCAATAGCAACAAAGAAAATTAAATATTTAGGAATATATCTAACTAAGGAGATCAAAGACCTATATAGAGAGAATTATGAAACACTGAGAAAGGAAATTGCAGAGGATGTAAATAGATGGAAAACCTTACCATGCTCTTGGATAGGCAGAGTCAACATAGTAAAAATGGCTTTGCTACCTAAATTAATTTACAGAATCAATGCAATCCCTATCAAAATACCAACATCATTTTTTGCCGATCTAGAAAAAATAATTCTACGCTTCGTGTGGAACCAGAGAGGACCCCGTCTAGCCAAAGCAATCTTAAGCAAAAAGAACAAATTGGGAGGCATCTGTCTACCAGACTTCAAACTATACTACAAGGCTATAGTAACCAAAACTGCATGGTATTGGCACAAGAACAGACACGTAGACCAATGGAACAGGACTGAGAACCCAAATATAAAACCAACCTCATACAGTCACCTGATCTTTGACAAATTCCAGAAAAACGTACACTGGGGAAAAGATTCCCTATTCAACAAATGGTGCTGGGAAAATTGGATGGCCATATGTAGAAGACTGAAAGTGGACCCACCCCTCTCACCTCTCACAAAAATCAATTCACAATGGATAACAGATCTAAACCTAAGACATGAAACCATAAGAATTCTCGAAGAAAATGTTGGAAAAATCCTTATGGACATTGGCCTAGGCAAAGAATTTATGAAGAAGACCCCCAAAGCAATCACAGCAGCAACAAAAATAAATACATGGGACCTGATCAAATTGAAAAGCTTCTGCACAGCCAAGGAAACTATCACTAGAGTGAACAGACAACCTACAGAATGGGAGAAAATATTTGCATGCTACACCTCTGATAAAGGGCTGATAACCAGAATCTATACAGAACTTAGGAAAATCAACAAGAAAAAATCAAACAACCCTATTAAAAAATGGGCAAAGGACATGAACAAAAACTTTTCCAAAGAAGACAGAATGATGGCCAGCAAACATATAAAAAAGTGCTCAACTTCTCTAATCATCAGGGAAATGCAAATCAAAACCACAATGAGATATCACTTAACTCCAGTGAGATTGGCTCATATCAAAAAATCCCCAAATAACAAATGTTGGCGGGGATGTGGACAGGTAGGAACACTCATACACTGCTGGTGGGACTGCAAATTAGTACAACCTCTATGGAAAAGAATATGGAGATATCTCAAGAATTAAAAGTAGAATTACCATTTGACCCAGCAATCCCACTACTGGGTATTTATCCAAAAGAAAAAAAGACATTTTATAATAAAGACATCTGCTCTCGAATGTTCATAGCAGCACAATTCACAATTGCAAAGTTGTGGAAACAACCCAGGTGCCCATCAATACACGAGTGGATCAATAAAATGTGGTATATGTATACCATGGAGTATTACTCAGCAATAAGGAACAATAGTGAATTAACACATCTGGTATTATCCTGGTCGGAGCTAGAACCCATTCTTCGAAGCGAAGTGTCACAGGATTGGAAAAACAAGCACCACTGGTACTCACCATCAAATTGGTACTAACTGATCAACACTTACATCACACAGGGCAATAACATTCATCAGGGGGCGGGCGGGCGGGAGGGGGGTGGAAGGGATGGGAAAAACTCTCACTGAATGGATGTGGGGAGCACAGTTTGGGAGATGACCACGATTGTGGCTCTGACACGGGCAGAACAGGGGCAATGTGTATGGCCAAAATGTTGTACCCCCATGATATTCTGAAATTAAAAAATAAATAAAAAAAAAAAAAAAAAAAAAAAAAAAAAAAAGAATTGTTGTTAAAATAGTATTTTATTTTGCCTATAACTATTTAGAAAAAATCATAAGTAAAATCATATGAACTTTCCTTTTTTTGAAGAAATGATTTTTTGGAGTTTTAATTGCTTTAACAGATCTAAACCTACTCAAATTTTATGTCAACTTGTGCCACTTTGGGGGTGTGTGTGTGTATATATATATATATATATTCATAAAATTATGCATAATATCTTATTGCCTTTAATATGGTTTATTATCCTTTTATTGTCTTTATAATATCTGTAGGATCTTTCAAGTCACTGTCTTTTATCCACTTAAATTATATATGATGTATATAAATCATTAGGTGTATAAACTACATATATTTTAGTAGTCTTATGAATCTTATCAGAGTGTAGTCAATTCTATGAAACATTTTAATACAGTATATTTTAGCTTTGTTGACTTTCTCCACTGTACATTTATTTTCTATTTCTTTGACTTCTCTTCCTATCTTTATAATTTCTTCTACTTTCTTTAGGATTAATTTGTTATTATTTTTCTAGCTTTTTAGGAGAGCTGCTGATATTACCAAAATGTGGAATTTTCTTGTTTCTAATATATGCCTTTAGGGTATAACTTTTTCTCTGAAATACAAAAGAAATAATATAAGCATAATTAAAAAGAAGGAAGTTTCAGTGAATGTACAGTTTTCTATTTTTACTTGAGGGTTGTTCATGTCAAGGAGAAGAGCAAGGATCACCTCCAGAAATGTTGGTTGAAATCATAGCATAATAAGACTTGAATATTTGATTAAGGAATTGTGTTAATTCTAATGTAATCTAATTGGCCCTAGAAAACATATCATCGGCTATTTTAATAAGGTTTATTTTTAGCAGTATGCAGAATGCATTGGGGATACAGGGTCAGGTAATTGCAATTTTCCATGCAGAAGGTACAGCTGGTTTGTACTATTACAAAAGCTTCTCATGAGCATAAAAACATGACATAGGTCATAGGTGAGAAGGACAATTTAAAATTTAAACCGTGAAGCCATTAGTTGGATTGAAAAACAAAGTAAAAGGCAGAATCAACAATGTCTCTGTTGTTTCTGAGTAGTGATAGTGGAATGGGGTAGTTATACCATCAAGGGAAAGAGGGACTTCTAAATAATAATTAGTTTGGATGAGGAAGAATGGTGGAAATAAGGAGATAAAAAGGTTAAGGATTATAAAGCCTTCTGCTACCCCCTTCAATTGTTTTGGGATTGATTCCATAAATGCTAAGTAAGGAGCAGGGATAAATCTTAGTACTAGTTGCTCTGAAATGAACCAGATACCAAATATAAGAAATTGGGTGCTACAGGGATGTCAAAATACAATGCAAGTACAAAACCAGATTGTTATTCCACAAAGCTAGATAGAGAGGTGAAATGAAGATTTAAATTGGAAATGTTAATCAAATAATCAAGAAAGCTAAAGACGAAGTTAGCAGTAAACAATGGGGATATTGTAAAAAATGGGCTTCCTCTAAGTCCTTTTAATGACTAATTTCTCAATTTGAAGAAAATCAAATCTCTCCTTTCATTACCTTGATTTTGTAATTATGAATGTTTCCCTAATTAAAGTTAGTAAATTTTCTAAGGTTCTGGGCTAGCAATTTGGAGGCTAATTTAGATATATATCAGGATTGGCCAAATAAGTAAATATATCATAGAAAAAGAAAGCCAGACCCCTCACTGTCAGAGAAGAAAGTTACAAATAAGGAATGATAGAAGGCTAAGATGAATTCAGTAAAGTTCAGTCAAAATTAGAGATATCAATAAAACCATATGCTTTTGTTAAATTATATCTACACACACAGACAAATGCAAAAATAAATACAAGTGTCTATGTATTCATGAATTAGAGTACATACATATATTTCATGGTTCTCTCTGATGAAAGGGTCTAGAAACAATGATACCCTAGTAGTGATAAACACACCCTAGTCCCAGACA
Source organism: Daubentonia madagascariensis (assembly GCA_023783475.1). NCBI lineage: Eukaryota > Metazoa > Chordata > Mammalia > Primates > Daubentoniidae > Daubentonia > Daubentonia madagascariensis. The sequence goes on along the minus strand of JAKFHU010000485.1, from coordinate 4,952,572 downwards.
TGTGTGTGTATCTAGAAATACATGTCCAACACAAGTCCCAGACATGTATGAATGAATGTGTGTGTGTATACAGAAACACATATCCAACACAAGGTAAGCATAGCCTCAATTCTTTTTGTTTTAAAGACTTTATACTCACCTATACACAGTCATTTTATCGATCTATCTATTCATCTATCTATCTATCTATCTATCTATCTATAATATCCCTAGGGATGTGTTATATTCCTATTTTATAGCCATACACTATACAGAAAAGTTTTCTTTCCTCTTGCCTCTTATGTTCATATGGGCATGATAGATACTAAATAAGAAGAGAAATAAAATATATTTTCAGATTTTTATAATTGCTGAGAACAAAAGGGACAGTACATAATGAGACAGTAACCTGACCAGCTTGATAAGGAGAAAGGGTGGCCTCCCTGTCATAAATAAGATGATTAGAAATAACAAACCTCCCTTGCTTGGCTACCCAAAGAAAGTGAATGATTAACATATTCTCAAACTGGGGGGCATGGATTCATACCCTATGAACGATTGCAAAGACCCAGAAAAGAGTCTAGCACGTTGGACAAATAGTAAAGAAACCAGGTCGACCAGATATTAAAGAGAAGAAGGTGAGTATTATGAAATTTAAAAGTAGGCAGAAACAATTTTGTGGAACATTCAGAATCTGGATTTTACTTTTAAAATTTTAGCAAGAACTCATAATCAAAGGTTAATAATTTGTAATTTAGTACATACAGTTGGAGGTGAAAATTTTATTCCTATCTTCCTAAAACTAGAATTACCTTTTCTCACATGCAAGGATATTTTACCTTGGGGAATTTAATTTCAAGTATCAAACCTGAGCAGAAGTACATAAAATTTTTTCCAATTTGTATTGCATAGCAAGTAATCCTCCACCCCATCCCAAAAGTGAGCCTGGAGCTCTTTCTTTGTACATAACTTTTGTGAGCACAATAAATATTTCCAGGAAAATGGACATACCTAAGGAATGTAAATATCTTCTGGCTGCAGAAAGTCAATACTACTGCCCAAAACATGATTTATTGATAATGTGCCAGACACTGATTTTTCTTTAATTTAAAAGAGAATAGGAATATATTAAATGAGTATTTCCAGAAAGCTCTCTTTTGTACCTTACTTTTGTGAAAGCTGTTGGTATGATCATTAACCCTGTAATAGAGTATTCCAGGTCATTTCCTCTTTAATAACACCTTCATTGTTCATGGTTCTCTAAAAACAGCAGATATTAGTTAAGAAATGAATGTATTCAGTTACTTTGTTGCCATTTGTACCTTTCTTCACAAGTTGATTTTGGAAAGGCTATGATAAATGGTTATCTGTTTCTTTTCCTCATTAGGTTATTTCTGAATTCACTGTCTCCTGTTTTCAAGGATGATTGCAGAAATATGACCATAAAACGTTAGCTTCTCATTACACCTGGAAGCAGTAGGAGTATAGTATTTATAATCTCATTATCTCAATGGATAGTTGTAGCTGTGCATATGATCTCATTATCTCTGCTGGGGATAGCAATGATATATATAGTCTCATTTTCTGTGCTGTGGAATCAGAGAGTTGCATTTAAAATAAAGTGTTCTGCACTGTAAGTAATATGAGGTGGGTGGATAACTGGTTGAAAGTGTGTCTAGCTTTTTTTATTTTTAGAGTTTCCATTTTTCATATATATTTGATATTTGCTCCTTAAATCTCTATAATTATAAAATTCTGGTAATAGTAGACAAATAAGAAAGTGAAATAAATAAAAATACTGAAGAAAATATGAGTTAAGATATGACAACCCATTATTATCATGAAGGACACCTACTCCACCAACAACACCCCCCCCAAGTGGAGGGGGGAGAGAGGGAGGGGGGAGAGAGAGAGAGAGAGGATCACAATTTCACACAACAAAGAAATAATATTTTAGTTTTGAACTTTCCTGTTTTCATTTCAGTTCCATAGCCATCAGCTTTCTTACATGAAGTGTTATAGAAAATGCCCCTTGCTTATAATAGTTCAAAATAAAGCAGTTTGGTTTTGAACACTTTCATAAACATGACATTATACAATCTCATAGCAGTTCCAGGAAGGTAACAAAAGTTCAGAGAGATGAACAAAGGAAAATGCACAATTCACATGACTTCTACATTATGTTTCCAAATAAACTTCTCCAAAATAAAATCAAAGATGGGTAAAATTTTAGCCCTCAAAGGATAAATGCTAATATATGTATCTAAGTATCCTGCTAATGTGTTATACAAATAAATCTCCTAAACAAGCCTCATTTTTTCCACTTTTTATTGAGAAATTTAACAATTATTTAGACTAATGTCTTTAAATAAAGAGGAAGTAAGTACATACATAAATGTAGACAATTCCAGTATTACTGACAGGATTCAACTCACTAGCCTTGGGAGTAATTAAATCACCTCTTTTTGTAATACTTATACTAAATTCTGGTGCCTTCACATCCTCATATTAATAGGACATCCAATTGCTCCTCTTTGAAACTCCCACCCCATTTTTATTCATACAAAAATGCAAAGGATCTAATCCTCTTTACAAATTCATGGCAAAGAGAAAACTATAGAACAAAATATATTCAGCTGCTATTTCTATTCTCCCATGAGTTTTGCTGCAAAAAAAATTATCTTTGAACAATTCAGTACATCCCCCACCACTAAGTTGTTGCTCTTACTGGTCCAAGTCTCTCTGCAGGCAGGTAGAATTTCTGTCTTGAATTTAGCCAAGGATGGCTATCTAATTGATCCCCTAAGTTAATAGGTCTTTAGTTTACTTTCAAATGGAAATATCATTCACTATTCCACTGGGACTGGGTCAGGAAGAGGTCAGAAACTCAGTCATTTGATAAAACGACTTTATTTCCTTTGCATAGATACCCAGTAGGGGGATCGCTGGATCCAATGGTAAGTCTACATTTATTTCTTTGAGGAATGTCCATACTGTTTTCCATAGAGGTTGTACTAATCTGCAGTCCCACCAACAGTGAATAAGCATTCTTTTCTTTCTGCATCCATGCCAGCATCTGTTGTTTTTTGACTTTTTAGTAATGGCCATTCTGATAGGGGTAAGGTGGTATCTCATTGTAGTTTTAATTTGCATTTCCATAATGATTAGTGATGTTGAGCATTTTTTCATATGTTTCTTGGCCATTTGTCTGTCTTCTTTCAAAAAACTTTTGTTCATAACTTTTGCCCACATTTTGATGGGGTTCTTTGTTTTTTTCTTGCTGATTTATTTGAGTTCTTTGTAGATTCTGGATATCAGTCCTTTGTTGGATGTATGGTTTGCGAATGTTTTCTCCCATTCTGTAGGTTGTCTATTCACTCTATTGATTATTTCTTTTGCCGTGCAGAAGCTTTTTAATTTAATTAAGTCCCATTTATTTATTTTTGTTGTTGCTATAGTTGCCTTTGTAACACTCAAATGTTTATCACAGCACAATTCACAATTGCAAAGATATGGAATCAACCTAACTGCCCTTCAATTCATGAGTACTTAAAGAAAATGTAGTATATATACACCATGCAGTACTACTCAGCCATGAAAAGGAATGAAATAATGTCATTTGCAGCAATGTGGTGGGAACTGGAGACCATTATCCTAAGTGAAGTATCTCAGGAATGAAAAACCAAACACCATATGTTCTCACTAAGTGGGAGCTAATAGATGGGTACGCACAGACACAAAGAGATATAAAGAATATTAGAAACCAAGAAATGGGGAGGGGGATGGGGGTTGTGGCATCAAAAGTTACCTATTGGGTATAATGAACACTATTCTGGTGATTGGCACACCAAAAGCCCTAACTTAAGCATTATACAAGATATCCTTCTAACAAAAACTCTTGTATCCCCTTAATTAATATTTTAGAAATAAAAAATAAAATACAAAAGCAAAACAAAATAAATAAAATAAAGTAAAATAAAAAAAGAAACTCAGTCACAAGCAATATCAGACTCCACCCTATTCACCTGACTTTCATCCACTGAACCTATTCACAAACAATTTGGGCTTAAAGTTGGTCTGGATTCACTGCAATTATATGCAAGATAAGTTTCCATTTCAAGGCCTGAGGACTTCATTCCTGATCAGCCCATCCATAAGAGAGTTTCTAACAGTGTCAAACCTCATTAAGGAAGTCAACTAACTCCAACTCCTTCCTCCCAGTGGGCTCCTGAGCAGATATTTTTAATCTTTTTGGGAGACCAGGTAGTGTTATGAGTGGTAACTTTTTAAAACTAGACTTTTTAATAGCAGTTTTAGGTTCATAGCAAAATTAAGCAGAAGGTACAGAGAATTACTCATATGCACCCTTCCCCCACCCATGCATAGACTCCCCCATTATCACCATCCCCCATCAGAGTGGTATATTTGTTACAATAGATGAACCTACATTAATACATCATTATCACCCAGGTCCATAGTTCATATTAGGGTCTACTCTTAGTGTTGTACCTTCTATGGGTTTGGACTAATGTATTATGATGTGTATCCACCATGATAATAAATATATAATACTATATACTACACAGTAGTATATTGGTAGTTTCACTGTCCTGAAATCTTCTGTACTCCACCTGTTCATCCCTTCCTTCTTCCTCAATCCTGAAAACTACTGATCTTTTTACTGTCTCCATAGTTTTGCCTTTTCCAGAATGTCATATATTTGAAATCATACAGTATACAATCTTTTCAGATTGGCTTCTTTCACTTAGTAAACTGTATTTAAGTTTCCTCCATGTCTCTTCATGGCTTGATAGCTCATTTCTTTTTACTCTGAATAATATCCTACTGCACGAATATACCACAGTTTATTTATCCATTAACCTACTGAAGGGCACTTGGTTTCTTACAAATTTTGCATTTATGAATAAGGCTTTTATAAACATTTATGTACAGGTTTTCATGTGGACAAGTTTTCAACACTTTTGGGTAAATATTAAGGCATGTGATTGTTACGTGGTATGCTAAGAACATGTTTAGTTTTATAAGAACAACCAACCTGTCCTTCAAAGTACCTGCACCAGTTTTGATTCCCATAAGCAATGAATGAGAGTTCCTGTTGCCTCATGTCCTTGCCAGGATTTGTTGTGGTGGTGTTCTGGATTTCAGCCATTCTAATAGGTGTGTTGTTAAAGAAAAACTGCTTTAATACTCACAATATCTCTACCACCAAATGTGTGGGTTTTCCACACATTGCAATTCACAAGTTCTCTGTGAACACCAACTGGATGTCTTACAATTTAATTCAGTTCTTTCACTAACTTTAGGGTAAGGGCTCAGTCCCACAGAACTGCCCCCAACTTCAGATGCTAATTGCAAGAAGTGGGCCCCAAGTTACCCACAGTTCTGTCTGACTTGGCTACAAATTGAGTTTCCTACAACTCCCTCCTCAATTTGATAATTTTCTATAATAGCTCCTAGAACTCATGGAAACACTTTACTTGCATTAACTGGTTTATTATAAAAGATATCATAAAGGGTACAGATGAATAGTGAGATGGAGAGGTACATAGGGCAAGGTATGAGGAAGGGGCATAGAGCCCCCATTCCTTTTCCAAGCTTGCCACTCTTCCAGCACCTCCATATGTTCACCAATGCAGGGTTTTAATGGAGGTCTCATTATGTAGGCATGATTGATTAAATTATTGGCCATTCGTGGTTTAACTCAATCTCCAACTCCTTCCCTCTCCCCATGTCCTTGTGCCATGGAGCTGAAAGTTTCAATCCTCTAATCTGATGGTTGGTTCCTCTGGCAACCAGCTCCTATCCACCAAGAGTGGTTTTATTTGCATACACTCAGGTGTGTTTGAAAGGGGTTTATTATAAATACTTTAAAAATGTTCCTGTCACCCTGTCACTCAGGAAATTACAAGGATTTTAGGAGTTCTGTGTCAGGAGCCTGGGGCAGAGAAAAAAATAAATGTTTCTATTGTGTCACAGTAGTGGAATCTCATTGTTGTTTTATTTTAATTTGCATTTTCCTGATGATATGGAACATCTTTTGATACGCTTATTTGCTATCTGTATTCTTCTGAGAGGTGTCTGTTAAGGTCTTTGATCTTTTTTTAATCAGGTTGTTTATTTTCTTATTATTGAATTTCAATAGTTCTTTGTATATTTTGGATGGTGGTCTTTTATCAGTTATCTTTTGCATGTATTTTCTCCTAGTCTGTGGCTTATCTTTACATTCTCTTGACAGAGTCTTTCACACAGCAGAAATTTTTAATGTTAATGAAGTCTAATTTTTCAATTCTTTCTCTTATGGATTGTGCCTTCATGTTGTATCTAAAAAGCCATTGCCAAACCCAAAGTCATCTAGATTTTTGCCTGTGTTATCGTGTAGGAGTTTTAAAGTTTTGCACTTTACATTTAAGTCTGTGATCCATTTTGAGTTAATTTTTATGAAGGGTATAAGACCTGTGTCTAGATTCATTTTTTTGCATGTGAATGTCCAGTGGTTACAGCACCATTTGTTGAAAAGTCTATTTTTTCTCCATTGTATTGTCTCCTTTGTCAAAGATCAGTTGACTAAATTCATGTGAATCTATCTGGGGTCTCTGTTCTTTTTCATTGATATATTTGTCTGTTCTTTCACCAACAGCACACTGACTTGATTACTCTCGCTTTGAAGTAAGTCTTGAAGTCAGATATTGTCAGCTCTCTAACTTTGTTCTTCTTTAACGTTGTGTTAGCTATTCTGTATCTTTTGCCTCCCCATATAAACTTTATAATCAATTTGTCTATATCCACAAAATAACTTGCTAGGATTTTGACTGGGATTGCATTGAATCTATAGATAAATTTGGGAAGAACTGACATCTTAACAATATTGAATCTTTCCATGATCATGGATTATCTCTCCACTTATTTGTTTCTTTGATTTCATTCATTAGAGCTTTGTAGTTTTCCTCATATAGATCTTGTATATATTTTCTTAAATTTATACCTAAGTATTTCATTTTTGACATGCTAATGCAAATGGTATTGTGTTTTTAATTTCAAATTCCACATGTGCCTTCCTGGTAAATAGGAAAGCCATTGACTTTCATGTATTAATCCTGTATCCTGTAACCTTGAACTAATTGCTCATTAGTTCCAGAAGATTTTTTGTCCATTGTTTCAGATTTTCAATGTAGGCAAACATGTCATCTAAGAAGAAGATAGTTTCATTTCTTTCTTTCAAATCTGTATGATTTTTATTTTTACTCATCTTGCATTAGTTATGACTTTAAGTAAGATGTGAAAAATCAATGGTGAGTGGGGACATATTTGCTTTGTCCTGATCTTAGTGGGAAACTTTGAGTTTCTCACTGGTAAGTATGATGTTAGCTGTAGGTTTTCTGAAAATATTCACTATCAAATTGAGAAAGTTCCCCTCTATTCCAAGTTTACTGAGAATTTTTGTCATAAATATTGTTTGATTTTGTCAGATGTTTTTTCTTCACCTATTAATATGATCATGTGATGTTTCTTCTTTAGCCTGCTGATGTTATGGATTGCATTAGTTGATTTCTGAGTGTTGAACCAGCCTTGTGTATCAGGAATAAATCCCACTCAGTTGTGGTGTATAATTTTTTATACATTGTTGGATTTGATATGCTAATATTTTGTTGAGGATTTTTGCATCTATATTTATGAGAAATATTGGCCTACAGTTTTCTTTTCTTGTAATGTTTCCATCTGGTTTTGATATTAGGGTAATGCTGGCCTCAAGGAATGAATTAGAAAGTATTCCCTCTGTTTCTATCTTCTAAAAGAGATTACAGACAATGGGTATAATTTATTTCTTAAATGTTTGGTTGATTCACCAGTGAACCCATCTAGGCATGGTGCTTTCTGTTTTGTAAGGTAATTAATTACTGATTCAATTTGTAAAAAGATATAAACCTATTCAGATTGTGTATTTCTTTCTGTGTGAGTTTTGGGAGATTTTGTGTCTTTCAAAGCATTGGTCTATTTCACCTAATTTATTGAATTTGTGGGCATAGAGTTGTTAATAGTGCTCCTTGATTATCCTTTTAATGTCTATAATGCTGTTTCCCTCTTTCATTTTTGATATTAATGTGATTCCTTTCTCTTTTTTCCTTAGTTAGCCTGGCTAGCAATATATCAATTTTTTTAACTTTTCAAAGAACAATTTTTTGGGTTTATTGATTTCCTCTACTGATTTTATGTTGCTAATTTCATTTATTTCTGCTCTAATTTTTATTGTTTCCTTTCTTCTGCTTACCTGACTTTCCTCTAAACACTGCTATCATTGCATTCCAAAAATTTTGATGGAATGTTTTTATTTTCATTTAGTTTAAAGCATTTTTAAAATTTCTCTTGAGATTTCTTCCTTGACCCTGAGTGGAAACATTTTTATTAACAGAAAAGATCTTGTCATACCTCCCTACCAGTACAGTGGCTGCTTACAGATCGTACATTTATGTAACTGAGAGGGGTCATTGAAGTGATCTTTTAGAGAAATGGATCTTCATTTTAGTAACTTTCTAAGAAAAATCTGGCAACTTCAAATAGCAATCATTTTACATCAGACCATACTAAGCAGATATTATTCCTTACTGAATTATCTTTCTAATGGAGAATTAAGAAGTGATAAGGACTTTTAAAAATAATAATCCAAATTTATCTTTGTAATTTATTACAACATTTAAAGTATAGCTTATCATTTATTCATGTGGCAAATATTTATTGGTTAGTATTAGGTATGCACAGCAGTGAATGAAATAGCCAAAAGTCACCATTTTGTAACTTACATTCTGGTGGAGCATAATAGATAGTAAGTAATAAATGTAATAAACAAGTAAATTATAAATCACATTAGAAAATTACATGTGCTTTGAGAAAACATAGAGCAAGATATGAGAGATCAGAATATAGTGGGAAAGAGTTGTAATTTAAAATACAATAATGTAGTCTGGTAAGCCCAAATGGTCTACAGTTATGTTTAAGTCCATTGTTTCTTTATTTATTTTCTGCTTGAGGAACAGAGACATAGACCAATGGAACAGGACTGAGAACCCAGGTATAAAACCATCCTCATAACGTCATCTGATCTTTGACAAAGTAGACAAAAACATACACTGGGGAAAAGAATCCCTATTTAATACATGGTGCTGGAAAAACTGGATGGCCACATGTAGAAGACTGAAACTAGATCCACACCTCTCACCCCTCACAAAAATCAACTCACAATGTATAACAGACTTAAACCTAAGACATGAAGCTATAAGAGTTCTAGAAGAAAATGTTGGAAAAACTCTTATAGACATTGGCATAGGTAAAGGATTTATGAAGAAGACCCCCAAAGCAATCACAGCAGCAACAAAAATAAATAAATGGGACCTGATCAAATTAAAAATTTTCTGCACAGCCAAGGAAACTATCACTAGAGTGAACAGACAACCTACAGAATGGGAGAAAATATTTGCATGCTACACATCTGATAAAGAGCTGATAACCAGAATCTATATAGAACTTAGGAAAATCAACAAGAAAAAATCAAATAACCCCATTAAAAGTGGGCAGAGGACATGAGGAGAAACTTTTCAAAAGAAGACAGAATAATGGCCAACAAACATAAAAATTGCTCAACTTCTCTAATCATCAGGGAAATGCAAATCAAAACCACAATGAGATACCACTTAACTCCAGTGAGATTGGCTTCTATCAAAAAGTCCCAAAACAGCAAATGTTGGCGGGGATGCTGAGAGATAGGAACACTCACACACCGCTGGTGGGACTGAAAACTAGTACAACCTCTATGGAAAGTAATATGGAGATACCTCAAAGGATTAAAAGTAGACCAACCATTTGATACAGCAATCCCACTATGGGGTATTTACCCAAAGGAAAAAAAGATGTTCCATGATGAAGACATCTGCACTCAAATGTTTATGGAAGTATAATTCACAATTGCAAAGATGTGGAAGCAACCCAGGTACCCATCAATACATGAGTGAATTAATAAAATGTGGTATATGTATACCATGGAGTATTACTCAGCCATAAAAAACAATAGTGAATTAATTCCTCTGGTATTATCCTGGATGGAGCTAGAACCCATTCTTTGAAGTGAAGTATTGGAAAAATGGAAAAACAAGCACCACTGGTACTCACCATCAAATTGGTACTAACTGATCAAAACTTATGTGCACTCATGGAAATAATATTCATCGGGGGTCAGGCAGGTGGGAGGGGGGTAGAGGGGGTGGGAAAACTCATACCTAATGGGTGCGAGGCACACTGTCTGGGGGATGGACATGCTTGTAGCTCTGACTTGGGCAGTGCAATAGCAATATATGTAACCAAAGTGTTTGTATCCCCAAAATATTCTGAAATTTAAAAGAAAGGTAGTCTGGGTAAGCCTTCTTTAGAAGCAAAGACCTGAAGACAGTGAGGGAATTAGCCATAGGACTAGCTGATGAATAAAGCCTTCTGGGAATAGGCAGCAGCCAGTGTAAAGGCTCTGTATTTTACAACTCTTAAATATTATCCAAGAAATATATTAATTTAAGGTTCCACGTATGCACAGTAAAAGTGCAGAGCTCTGGACATGGGATTTGATGATGCCAGTTAGCAATTTACACTTTTTAACTATTCCCCAATTTTCTAGATCTTTACTTCAGAACCTTCCAAATACTTTTTTTCAAAAACAGAGCTTTGTAAAATAGGCAATATTAATCTTTGTTAAAAGAATGTTAGTTGTTTTAGTCACATTTCAAGCTAAAAAAACTTGATCCTAGAAAATTTAAAAATCTGATTAGCATCTACATTTTTATATAATTAATCTACTTGTAATAAAATTGTAACCTTTGTATTCTCATACATAATTCAAATTTTCTTCTCTAGTCACATTTTGTCTCTAGATATTAATCTTGTTACAATTAATAAATTTTATCATAAATATAAATTGTGTGTATTTTGATGAAATATTGTATCATATAATTTTAGTTTATTCCATCAATATAGCAGAATAAAATTCTGTTGTATTTCTTAACAACTCTGGTTGATCAGCTGGTTGAATAATGAATAACTAGCTTTTTGTTAATATAGACCAAACATTAGATTTGATTTCTACGTGAAATCTATCTATGCTTTGATGCATAGCCACAGATCACACTATCAGGTGATCAAGGAGGCCTTGCTACTCTACACAAAAGTTACTGTGACTCTGAAATGTATGTCCATTCTTCTTACACATTTCTGTACTTGTACGGCATTTGTAAGGATAAATACTATATTCTATTGTCATGTATGTTGCCATGCTTTACGTAAATTGTTCATTTAGCATTGTATTTTTGAGATCCTTCCCCCATAACAATACTTAAAGATATAGTTTATTCATTGCAATTGCTGCAATGAATACTAGAAAATTTGCTTTCATAATGGCTCACCATCATTTATAAAGCCCAGAATGTTCACATTCTGGGCTTAGTGTATGTACATTTGCAACATTATTAGGTATTTTTCCAAGTTGCTCCCCAAAATTGTTGCATCAATTTGCACTTCCACCACTCCTAAAATTACCTGTTTCCTCATATCCTCACCCAACACTCGGTGATACTGCTGCTTCCATAGGTGTGACTGAGACACTAATTTGTAGAACCTTCATCTCTAGTAAAGTTGGACATTCTCACAATTGTTTGTCTTTTGGATTTCTCTGTAAATCATCATTTTTATATTATTTGAGTTCTAGGTTGATAATTTATTTTATCTTTGCAGCTTTAGCTTTTTAACATTGTTATTTTTTTGTCTTCTGGACTCTATTATTTTTACTGTTGATATATTTGCTGCCAGTTAATTAGTAAGTCTTATGTCTTTTCTAGGGCTGTTTTTCATTTTTGTGTTCTGCAATTTCAGTATGGTTTTATAGAATTGTTTTGTGTTTAAATTTTTTTGCTAGGGATTTCCTATGTTTGTTGATTGTGAAAATCCTTGCTTTTTATTAACTCCAGAAAATTCTCAGCTTCCATGTTAGCACACGTTGTCTTTCACTAATTCTATTACTGTCCTCTGAGTTGGTGTTTGGAGCTTGCCAACCTATCTTCCATATCTCTTAATTTTTATTACTTTCCACCTCTATATTTCTACAAACTGCATTCTGGTAAATTATCTTTGAGCAGCTTTCAGTTAACATATTTTTTTCTCAGCTCTGTTTCATCTGTTGTTTAATTGATCCACCGAGTTTTTGTTAAGAATCGTACTTCTAAAAAATAATTTCTAGAAATTCCATTTGATTCTTTTCCATATCTGAGTTTTACATGTTTTCTTTCTTCATGGTTTTAAAACATAAGTCACTTGAAAACATTCATTGTTTCTCTATTTGTCTTGTTGTAATCATGCTTACTTTGACTCATGGTAGATAATTTTTTGGTGTATGTGTGTAATTAAGTGGAAATAAATCTTCAGTAAAACATGATATATATGGATCCTGTGCAGCAGAGATGGAAACTGAATTAAAAAATTAAGATAAATGGACATTAAAAAGGTAAGATTGAAAAGAAGTTACAGGAAAAAATTCTAGAGAGAATTAGCAAAAATAAATGCTGACATAATAGCTGAGAATTATTTGGAATCATTCCCTTGAGGATTTAAGATGATGTATATGCTGAAAATTTCAATCTTAACCCATTGAAATGTAGTCTATGGGTAAGATTTCTAACATAGGAGTTTACTCTATTCAAAATCTTCTGTAGTTGAGGAATTTTTTTGGGGGGAGGGCATGTATTTCTTTCACTATGTGTGTAGAACTTACAGGATCCTAAATTTTTGTGGCTTTAAGAGGGAATGCCATTTTCAGCTTCTCAAATACTTACCTCCCTATGGCCTGATATCTCTGTCCTGTCTCATGTGGTTGTTTTAACAACCCAATTCCCATGGTCAATGAAATGGAACTCACCCCGCTGAGAAAGTCACAGCATTATGTTTTTGGCATTTTCTGTGTCTGTTTCTGATAATTTCCCATTCTCTCTCAAGAGCCAAAATATTCATTTAAAAGACTGCTTATTTTTTCTGGCTTTTGAATCTGCATGCAACAAATAGGTTTTCAGATATTTTAATCCCCATTCAAGTACCAGCCCTATCTTAGACTGTTCAGGCTTCTATAACAAAATACCTTAAACTGGGTTATTTATAAATGACAGAATTTATTGCTCACCATTCTGGAAGCTGGGAAGTTCAAGATCAAGGCACCAGCAGATTCAATGTCTTGAGAGGGCCTGTTCCTCACAGATGTCACCTTCTATGTGTCTTCACATCATAGAAGGGCAAGGCAGCTCTCCAAGGCCTCTTTTATAAGGACATTTATCCCATTCATGGAGGTGGAACACTAATAACCCAGTCACTTCCCCAAGGCCCACACCTCTTAATACCAAGACACTGGGGATTAGATCTTTTTTTTTTTTAAATTAAATTTTCCAGCTTTATTGAGGTGTGATTGACAAATAAAAGTGAATATATTTAGGATGTGCAATATGATGTTTTGATATATGTATACATCGTGAAATCCCTATTACTCTGGCATGGATGAATGAAGAAGTCTGTGACACATTCCATAATTTCTTGTTCTGGGGATTAGATCTTAACACATGAGTTTTGGAGGAACACAAACATTCAGATCATAGCAAGCCCTCCATTATTTCTTTCCTGCTCCCCTTTCCCCAGCTGCAAATTCCCGTCTTCAGAGTGTTCCTGATAACATTGTTATAAGACAATCTGATTAAATACATTTATAAGAAGTTTTAGGATAACTTGCATTTCTATAGAAGATGCTTATAAACATAAAAACATTTATTTGATGTCATCTCCAATTCTAAAGCCAGCACCTGGAAAGTACTAGTCAAATGTATCTAGCCTTGTAACTAATTCCATTTAATCATTTTATAAAACCAGAACTTTCATTATCAGCACCACCCTCCCAAAAGAAGTACATTAATACCTTCTTATCCACAGTTTGGCTTTCCATGGTTTCAGTTACCTGTGGTCAATCAGGGTCCAAAAATATTAAATTAAAAATTCCAGAAATAAACAACTTGTAAGTTTTAAATTGTGTGCCACTCTGAGTAGTATGAAGAAATTTCAAGCCATTTTGCTTCATCCTGCCTGGGATGTGAATCATCCCTTTGTCCAAAGTACCCACACTGTATATGCTACCTGCTTATTAGTCACTTAGTAGCTGTCTGGTTTATCACATCCAGTATATATAGAGTTTGGTACTATCTGTGGTTTCAGGTATCCACTAGGGGTCTTGAAACTTATCCCCTGCAGATAAGGGGGGACTAGTGTAGCCAAAAGTTCATGGTTGAATTAGCAGAAACACATATTTTATTACCATAAACCTCACGAATAGCTGTGAGTTAGAAATCTTAAGTAAACAACAAAAAAGTTCATTTATAAAGCAACTCAGTTCCCATACCATTTTAAATAACAAAATAAATCCTACAACTACATATTATAATAAAATATGCAAATTAAGCCATTCTAATTTTTGTGTGATTTTAGTCTGAGAGTATTTACATTAAAGATTTATGTGATAGTTGTCAAGAAGTAGTCACAATTGTCTTTGCCTCTTAGTAACTTAGAATACTGTGTTCTTTTCTAGTGTTTTATAGAATGGAGGTGTTAGGATACTCTTTTAACACAGTAAAGAACTAAAAATGTAATCAGAAATTATTAATAATTTCTCTTTGATTTCAGATGATCATAAAATAAAAACTTGATATCTTTTACAGTGCATACAGTCATTTCTGAACTAGCCGTTCTGAAAGGCAGTTTACAGATTTTCACATGATTTAGTAAACAGAGTTCTTATCTGAAAACGTTTTCATATGTTCATGCAGACATTGTTATAAAATACTTCTTCTGTTGGAAATAAAATTTTGCTTTCACCCCAGGTTTATAGCATAATTTTATTTCAAAAGCAATATTCAGCAATACTTCATTTAATAAGGGCTCTGGGAATAAAATTCATTTAAGACAAAGTGACTTCTTTACTTCCCCTTAGCTTGAGGTTATTGAAAACAAAAGCTTTTGGCATGGTTAAAAATGAATGTTTCCTTCCTTTGAATTGGTAGGTCCAGAGCAAACCGGGTGACTTATTTTTAAAATGATAATATCTCTTAATTAGAAAAAGAAAAAAATTAATAGTAGGATAATGTTTATAGTGTCAAAATAATGATAATCACAGCATTTCTTGCCCGTCTACAGCCTTTGCTAGAGAAATCACCCAGAATGATATTTTTTAAATGTCAGATCATGACACATCTGTGTGGCTTCCCATCTCCCTCATTGCTGATAGTCAAATTCAAGTCCTTCTTATGACTTACAAAGCCCTATGTGATGTCATTCCTATCCACCTCTTTGGTTTCACCTCCTACCCCTCCACTCCCCTCCCCTCACCCCAGACATACTGGGTTTCTTATTGTTCCTCCAATATGCCAAGCACAATCTCACCCTTGAACATTTTCACATGCTATTTCCTCTCCTGGAATGTTCTTCTCCAAGATATCCTTAGCACACTCAAGTCTTTGATGAAATGCCACCTCATGTGAGAGGGTGAAATCAATCACTCCAGCTTACGTAGTACCCACACACTCTGTATCACCTTACTATGCTATATTTATTTTCATAACCTTCATCACCACCTATTTATTAAGCGCCTAGTATGCAACACATGCCATTCTAATTGCTGAGCAAAGCAGACAAAATTCCCGGCTCTCAAAAGCTTACATTTTAATTTTATGAGATTTTTTAAAATTTTAATTTTAACTTATTTTTTTGAGATGGGGTCTCACTATATTTCCCAGGCTGGTTTCAAATTCCTGGGTTCAAGCGATCCTCCCACCTCAGCCTCCTGAGTAGCTGGGATTACCAGCATGCACCACCATGCCCAGTTACATTTTAATTTAATATCAGATAATATGTTTATTCTTTACTGCCTATCTTCTGACATAATCCCCCTTTAGAATGTAAATTCCATGCAAGCAGTGACTTTGTTTGGTCATGGTTGTACCCCTTAGAACTGTGCCTTGCCTGGCAAATAGTAGTTGTTCAACAAATATATGTTGAATAAATGAATGAACAAACGAATAAAAAATAAAAAAGTAATAAAAGTCATATATAACATATGACATTTTCAACATATAACATTTATATGTTGAAAATATATATAACATTTTTAACATAAAAGAAGTTATATGCATTATCTCTTTCAAGTGTTATAAATGCATGTGATGTTGATTACCTCATTTTGCAAATGAACATGAAGAGATGCAGAAAGCTTACGTGACATATAATGTCACATGTCTTGTACATTACAGAGATAGAACTTGATCCAATGACTTCTGAGTAAAACTTTAGTATTTTTATTCCCCCACAATAAGATATTACTTCCTACAGCCTTACTACCAGGTTCTGATCACCTGATTTGATGGAGAGACTATACCAGGAAGGATTTTATGACAACATGAATGCGGCAGAACACTTATTCCATGTAAGCAGAGCTTACTTCCACTATGGAGGCTGAAAATACCACATGTCCCTTTTCCCACTGCACTTACAACTTGGAGTAGACAATATAACATAAGGGGAAATCTGCTTGAGGATTTTTAGAGAAACTATTTCTCCTAATAAAAAGAAAAAGGTATATAAAAAATGCTGTGTTTGTCACCTGCCCTTCAACATCCCTCTTCCTGCTTTTGAGTGTGTTTAGAATGTGATGGTAGGAGCTGTTGTAGCCACAATACATTCAGGAGGAAAGATTCTGCTGACGTACTAAAGATGTCAGATCAAAAAGGTGAAAGGAATTTGAGCCACAAATTACAATCCAGATCTCTGTGCTTACCTCCTTCTGGAATTCTTGTTATGCAGATAAAAATAAGCCTCTTGTTTTCTAAGTCAATGTTGGTCAGTTACTCTGTTGCTTTGCAGCTAATGCTAATCTGACAGATTAAAAAGAAGAAGAACCAATGTTAAATTAGCCAATTTATGGTATTATAGCCTGTTTCTTTGCCAATTGTTAAAGAATTAATCTCTCTTTATTATGTTCTCTCCCTGTTATTTTCCTCAAGATGGTGTGTGGGAAGGTTAGTATACTCTCAAGGTCTCAGAAAAGGACAGAGTCCCATCTAGCCAGTGTCTTCTGGCTCCTCTTTGGTCTCTGCTGCCAAGTGGTTGGCTAGGATCAGTTTCTACTGAGAGTACAACTGCTCCCTCTCACCTCGGTGGCATTGGCATCTATTCTCTACCTGCTTACTGTTTGCCTCTTTGCTGTTTGGGAATGGTTTACTCTCCACCAGATCAGCTCCAAGAGTCCCTATCTGTTGACTCAGCCCTACTTCAACTATTGCTGGTGCATCATATCCTCTGAGATTTGGCTGTGACTTCTGTTCACACCCTACTATGAGTGATCCCCTGTGCTGTTGATCACAGAATCCTATTTTGCTAGGCAGCACATGAGGGAACTCCTTGATAACTTTTTTATCTCACTGGAGGCAGTGATGTTGAGGGTAGACTCAGGGAAGCTAAACGAAGGCACTCAGGCTAGCTAAACATTCCACAGCACAGATTATATGCAGGTGTACTTACCCTAGTTTGTCATAGTT
Source organism: Daubentonia madagascariensis (assembly GCA_023783475.1). Classification (NCBI taxonomy): domain Eukaryota; kingdom Metazoa; phylum Chordata; class Mammalia; order Primates; family Daubentoniidae; genus Daubentonia; species Daubentonia madagascariensis. The sequence continues at coordinate 4,934,930 of JAKFHU010000485.1, read as the reverse complement.
CAGTCAATGGCCAAAGTTCAAAACAGCTGGGGAATTAAAAGCCCCTTCTTTCTTTGACCTTTCCCTCCAGTTCTGTTATCTACCCCCTCCTTCAGTAACATCGGTGCTAAGGCATTCTGTCAACACCTGCAACCCTCCCTTCATGCCTCTTCATTTTAGAATTGATGAGGGACTAAAAGAGCAGATGTTCTTCTTAATCTTCTTTTTCCCACCAGACTTCCTTCCCACCATATCTTTCATACTCATACTCCTTCTCTGGTGTTGTGATGATAGAACAGCACTGAGGAGAACGATTTATTTGGGTGGGACAGCGAAAGTTTGTCTGTTTAACATTTTAAGATATTACTCCCTTTCCCTAAACAACTGAAATTGATAAAAAGCTAATCTAACCAGAAAGGGGATTTATTGGAAAGATACTGGACAGCTCAAATATATAAATGGAATGCATTATAACTGGTCAAAAAGAAACGAGGGTAATTCAGTGGACTAGGTAGTGGGAACCAATGTAAGTCTCCTCAGGGTACCATCAATTAGTGTGGATGAATAAGTTCCACTCTTTCTCAGTCTTTTTACTTTCACTTTGCTGAATGTTCAAATTCCCAGGGAAGAAAGTCTGCTTGGCCCAGCTTGGGTCTCATGCCCATTCCTTAGCTGAGACAGCGTGAACAAACTCTCTCACTACATTTAATGGGAAAAGGGTAATTTCTCACACAAAAAGTCAGAGTACTGTTTTCAGAAAGCTAAACAGATGCCATACAGCAAAACAACAGACGTCTATTACACTAGGAGAGATTTGGACAAGGGAGATTTCTCAATCTCTTTCTTTCTTTGCAAATTTTTCATCCTTAATAATCTTTAACATAATGCTGCTGTCATTACCTCTAGGGCAGAAGATACAGTTCCACATCGATGAGCAAAAAGAAATGAAAATTGTTTTATCATTGAAACATTTTATTTTTTAAATCATTTTAGTTGATGCTAAGGGAACTCAGAATATTAGGATCCAACAAAATAGCACAATTAACAAATATATACAGGATGTAGGTTCAGCTTTGGGAATATCTCACTATCACTATTTTAAACTAAATGCATATTATTTGTTTACCCTGTGGGTAAAGAGCAGCAGTTTCCAGTGTAAGTTATATAACTAACAGAGAATTATGGCATTAGAGTTTAATGAACTTGGGTCAGTTACTTGACAGTCCCCAATATGTAAAATTGGAACAATAATAGGGTTTCTCTAAACTATCTTGCTGGAATCAGGGAAGAACAAATAAGATAATAGAAATAAAAGGTTTTAGTGTACAAATTATGTTGCTTGCCATCAATACCAAAACCTTGCATTAAATTTATGCTAGATATATGAAAACTTTCATCAAGAAAAAATATACTGGACATAGCTCATGTAAAATACTTTATAAAATGTTTCTTTCACAGTAAAACAATTTTTGGTTCACTATTTTACTCATAACTCTCTCCAGGCTGGCTAACTTCAACATATTCAATTGAATCACTAAATTCTACTTCTTCCCAAAAAGAAGCAACATTTAATAAACTTTGTCAAAATAAATTTTTTCTTCCTGTCTTTCTAAAAGTAAGATAATCAACAGCCAGAGATATGAAAATATAAAACATATTAAAGATATGTATCAACATACTGAAAAGAGAAAACTAATCTTATCTTTGTTCTGCAATCACACTTTAGTCAAATTTTATTATCAAGATCAGAATAAGCTTTGATATTTTGTCTTCAATTTTTGTAAAAATGTATTTACATTATATATTTTTGAATTTATTTAAAGGTTAACTGTATCATTTGTATCTCAAATTCAACTTTAATTTCCCAACTGAATTTCATAGACAATCTAAAGGGATTTTTCTCTTTCCTCATACAAGTGTTTGGCAGAAGAAATTCCTACAATATTATGAACAGAGTCCTTAAATTATATTCGAAGGCAAAACAGATCTCTCTGGGGTATGTAATGTTCTAGGACTTCAGAAATTTACACTTTCAAGAAGTTCCACCTTATAGTATCCATTTTTCAGTCTGTCCCTAATGCCAATATACAACACACAGGCAATTTATAATGCAGTAAACAGACACTCAGATTGGCTTTTTTTGCTGAGCCATTTAAACAAGGCCACTAAAACAATGACACCCTGAAAATAACCTCTTTCATCTTGTGTATAAGCAATCGATATTAAGACACCAGAATTACTATAACACCAAGATAAGTAGTTTGAAAATATCTTGCTCTAGCAATAACAGCCTGGGCTAAAATTTATGGAAAATACTCTAGAATATTAACAATGTATTATAGAAACATGAAATACATAATATATGAAAATGTACACATCCTATATGAGAAAATAAAATTGTAAATTAATGCATTAAATGATGATTGTGCTTAGGTCATATGACAAAAATCACTTGAACAAATAAATAATTAAGTGGATCATCTAGTTGCTTTGTTTGGCCAAAATCAAACAGCCTGAGTTGCTTTTTCCATTGACCTACCATTTTTTAAAAATAATTTTTGAATAAACATATTGGTTACATTTGTATACCATATAAAAACCATAAATCTAACAACAAATCTCAATTTTATTTTTTCTAAAATAAATTTCAGATTGACTATTAAAATTGTGATACAACTTCAATTCAGAAGAATGAAATATATTGTTGGCTATTTAAATATTTTCTAAGACTGGCATGAGTATTGTTTTGACCTTCAATACAACACACTTAGTAAAAAGGAGTCATCACTTTAAACACAATCATATTTCAAAATGATAATATTCAGGACAAGATTTTAAAATCTTCTAAATTAATATAATAGCAGTCTCTACTATATATATTTATGGCTGTGATTTGAAAGGGCAGATAGTAATGAATAGAGTCGTGTTCCCCAAAAGTACAAAAGAAAGCTGTATTTTAAATTAGGACTTTATCTGGAATTTGCATAAGCTGGTACAATTTGCAAGTATACTTTATTCTCAAAGAATAAAGAAATTGATATCCAAGAAGTAAAAATGTCATCAGCCTATATCTTAGCAGCAATGTTTGCAAGTTTTTAGATGTAGATACTTTTATTAAACTAAATGTGATGGCCTAGTAGCAATTTTTAATTTGTGATCAATAAAATATAATAATAAAAATAATATCAGCAGCTCTCATTTAAGTAATATCTAGTCTATGCCAAGCATTGTGGTAGTTACTAGTAACATGAATACATTATCTCATTGAAGAGTTACAATAAGACAGTAGCTTAGATAATTCCCATATTATTGATGGAAACTTGAGGTTTAGAGAAACTAACATAATTTTTCTACTATAGTAACCTACATTGTCCTAAATACTAATTAGCATAAGTAAGTACCGTAAATAATAGACTTTTTTATTCCTTTGATAATAAAATACCAACTAATTCTTGTTCAAATTTATTTATCTAGCTCAACCTCCAACCCCATCCAAGACAGAAAAAGATAAGCAAATTTAGAGGAAAAAGTGCAGTTGACATATTGTTTTTCATATTCTTTATCTCTACAGTAAAGAGCAAGAAAATTTATGAGCCATAGCATGAAGAAGGAGGATAGAACAACAGCCCATGTTATTTTCATCTGTGGTTATTTTTTCAAACTCTGAATTTACCAATTTTGTTTAATTTACTGTAAATTTACATAAGAATTTAAGTTTTACACAGTCTTTCAGTATAAGAAGTAGAAAAATCTCCCAATGACAGATCTGAGAGATTTGAGAATTATCTACTCCACTCTTACTTCACAGCAATTATAAATTCAGCATATACTCTGTACTTACAGAGTTCTTAAAAATGTTTTAATATGTTTTCACAACTACTATTTTCTTGGAGGATGAGAAAGCAGATAGAGCTCCACTTTATAAAGGAAAGTTAATGATAGTTATAAGTTAACCCAATAATGTAATGAACATTCACATGTCTTGATCTTGATATTTTTTATTTTTCTCAATGACATACACAATTCAAGGCTTTTACTTGGTATTTAATTTGGTTTCTCAAGAACCAGTGAAAAAATACTCATCAAACATTGTCAAATTAAAAATGCCCTAAAATTTGACAATATGTCTAATATGATGATTGATATAATTCTGAAATTCTCCTCAGCTTTCAAATCATTTGAACACTTTTTTTTTTTTTTTTTTTTTGCTAAAAGTCTAATCCCTTGAGTTCTTTGGTGCTGTGGTGCTGTTTATTCTGTCTTTTCTTGGACAACCTCTTCTTTGTCTCCATAGCCAGGTGCTCTAGTTTATTCTGTTCTCTTTGTATCTATAATAATTTCAAAGGTTCATTCAGCAAATTTTTTTAAAAATCACAGCTTCATAAATTCTCACAGATTGTTCTAGCACCTTTTTGCAGATGACTCCAAACTTTCTGCTAGCCATGTATGGTGGTTTTCATATTTTGTTTTGTTTTATTTTATAAATGTCTCATTGTTTTTGTTATCAGCTTAATAATTGTGTTCCTCTACCATTTCTGTCTTCAGTTTTACACAACAAAAAGCCATTTCAAATATAAGATTTGATAAAATTAACAAGTACATTCTTCTACAAATTTTGTTTTTTTAGCATATGTTTTATCTTGAATATATTTTTATGACAGATGTGAGATAGAAAAGTTTTGGTTAGTTATTCTTTAACTAACACAAAACGTGTCTATTTTGAAGTTACCATCTTACTGAACTTTAATTTGGGACAATAATCTTATGGTTCATTGTTTGGATTTATCCAGAAGATAATCATATTTTTAGAACTTTATATAAATAATGAGGACTTTATTGTCATTCTTCCAATGTTATTTTAATTTTTAAATTATTTCTGTTATTTTTACATTAGATAGGACGCTATGAATATTAACACATAAAAATGGTATCAAACACCATGAATCAAGCACAACCTGGCTATCATGTTTTACCATTGATTGTGATGGTAGCTACTGGTGATTATTTGTGATATAGAAATATGACTATTTTTTCTAATCCAAGGGTACTGAAAGTTTTCTTTATTTACTTCATTGTTATAAATCACAAATGTATGGTCTGCTAAAATTATAAAGTTTCTACAATTCCCTATATTCTGGAAGAGCTGGATTATTTTAGGAATTACTACTTTAAACATTGATGAGAATTACCTTTAAAGCTATCTGGACTGGCAACTTTGTGTTAATTTTTGGAAAATATATGTGATTTTTCTATTTTATTTTCAGTTTTTTATTGAATTTTTTTGTTAATTAGTATTTTTTGAGGATGGGAGAGAGGAAACTTTGCATTGATAGAAACAAATCTTAGGATAATCACAATGTTGTAATTATCAGAAAAAGGCTTCAAATTTGCAATTACAAATATGTTCAATGACTCTGAGAAGACTGTGGTATGTTAAGGATGCAGATTATAACCCTGCTGATATCAACTACTCAAAAACTAATGAAAGAAATGTAGTTTAAAAGCCAGTAGAAGAATTAAAATGAAGTACTGACAATCAGTCCAAACGAATTAAGAAAGGAAGAACACACAGGAGCAACAACAAAAGGATATGACAAATAAAAAGTAATTACTGTAGTAACTCAATAGACATCAATGCAAACAAAAAAGCTACAAAATTATAAATGTAATAAACTCTTCAACTTATAGATCTTGATTTTCAGACAGCAAGATCTAAGTATACACTGTAAGAGATGAGCTTTAAATATAAAGATGCCTATTACGTGAAAGTAAAAATATAAAAAAAAATACAAGGAGAAAGCATAAGAAGCTAGAGTGGCTTTATTAATATCAACCAAAACAGACTTCAAGAAAAGCAGTATTGCCAGAAATAAAGTGAGACATTTCAAAACTGTAAAAGTGTCAATTCATCAGGAAGACATTGCAATCTTAAATGTGTATGTGTCTAGTAACTGAGCTTTGACATACGTGGAACAAAATTGGGAAAAATGAAGGGAGAAATTAAGAAATCCAAAGTGACTTTTGCAGATTCTAACCTATCTCTCTTGATAACTCATAGAATGTTTGAGACAAAATAAGTAAGAATAGAAAATGTGAGCAACATTATTAACCAACTAGAGCTAACTGTTATTTATAGAACAGATACAAATGTAACTAAATATTTTATAGACGAGCAACTTCTACAGTTTTATTTCTTTAATAAACAAAGTGTTCATGGATAGCATTTATGCAAATTGTATTAAATATTAGCATGCAAATAATATTTTCATAAAGAATACATTATTGTTCGTCCACTTTTTATGAATTATTTTACATGAAGACTTACTATTACTCAGTGATGTTCCACTCTCTCTCTAAGATGAAGTGCAATCATGATGTTGGTAGTAATCATTGTAGATTTCTTAGTGTAGCATGTAAGCTACATTTGGTAGTTATTTGGTAGATATGACTGGTAATTTTCAATCTATTCCCCCAAATCAGTTTCATTGCCTATCCTTGTTTTTCCCACTCTGTGTCTAAAGATGATGAACATTACCTTTAAAACCATCTGGGATTACAGCTTTGGGTTAATCTTAGAATTTATAATTTTCCTATTTTCTTTCATTTTTATTCAGTTTATTAATTTGCATTTTTGTAGAAAAAAATCCTTGCATAATGAGAAAAGCACTTAAAAAAAATCAACCCTAGGATAATTCAGATGTTAGAATTAGCACAAAGGCGAATTAAGAACTCTCTGGCAGACTGCCTTCTTGCTGTACTGGGCACTGAGAGGCCTTGGAGGAGATCAGCGGAAAGGAGGAGAAAAATGTTCCAGTATATTTTCCCCATGCCTGCTTGTTTTGGGCTCCTCACAACCACAGCTTCTGTGGGACTGCTCTTCCGTTACGGGTCCAGCTGTCAGGACTGCTATAATGTCTTTTCCTCAGGACTGGGGGTTACATTGACTTCCCACCACTGTTGCTGGTCTGTGGGTATCACATCTCCACATTTGTTCCACTACAGCGCATTTTCTTCATGGCAGCTGTAATGACAGTTCTAAAAAGTACTTTCTATCATGTTCTGTGTCCTCTTAAACTGTGTAATAGCTCACCAATTCTTTGAAAATAAAACCTCAATCCTTATGAAGCCTTAAAGACCTTTTGTGATTCGTGTTCCTCACCCCACCCCACCCCACCCCACTCCTGCTAGACCTCTCTCTCACTTTACTCTGCCCACATGGTCCATCCAGTCCTCAAACCACCAGGCACAATCCCTCACAAGGGCCTCTGCAATGGCTGCACCCCCTCCCTGTTCCATGTGGTGAATTTCCTCACCCCTTCAAGTCTTGCTCAAATGCCATTTTCTCCATGAGCCCTAACCTATACACACAAGTTGCAACTGCAATCTATCTCCCTCCACACCCAGCACTGAGTGCCCCTTTTGATTCTTCCCAAAGCATTGTCATCATTTAACAGCCTACATATTGTTCTTATTTGCAATGCTTATTATTGTCTACCTTCCCCCAAAAGAATGAGAACTCTACACGAGACTAAATTTTATATGTTTTTCTCGCTGATGAATCCCAAGAGCCTACCTGGTGCTCTACAAATACTTGTTGAGTAAATGAATAATGTTGTTCTTATAATCTTAAAGTAAATATTGCCTTTCTAAACAACATCCAAAACCCAGAAGCTATAAAACAAAGGATTAAAGGATTCAACTATATTAAAATAAATAAACACGTCTCTGAAATGAAAGACACTATAAAAAATAAGCAACTCTATGGATAGGTATGGTATGTCAAAATAAATCTGTATCTGCAGCAGAGGTGGGGCCCTCAAGGCAGAGCTCAGTTAGAATTAGGCAAAAAGTAAAAAATTAAGGACATATGGGCATTTTCTGGGTATGTGGTCTTTTTGTTTTTAATAATCTTTTTATCATAAACTCTACTTGATTTTATATTAATATAGATGCACCACTTTCTTTAGTTAGCACTCCCCTGAAATATCTTCTTTTTCTTCAATTTTCTTTGTACCTTTATATTTAGATGTATCTTGTACATCACCAATAGCTAGACTTCTGTTTTATAAATGCAGCACTTAGTTCATATACATTTAATTATCACCATAACTGGAATTATTTCTATCATTCCCATGGTGGTTAATATGTCTGCTAAATTTTCAATTATTTTTCTGTTCTCTCTTGCCTGATTTTGAATTAAATGAATATTTTTACTTCTCTACTCTTACCAGTATTTCTTTGGAAGTTACAGACTAGTTTTACTGTTTAGGTGTTTATGTTTTTTAAGTCTAACATTAATAATTAAATATTTAAAATCAAAAGTTAAAGCAATGTTCACTTTCCTCATTATTGAAACGGGTTCTTAGAATACTTTCCCTCCACCAGATCATACTCAGTCCTCAAGTGTTACCTACTGTCATTGCATACCTTTTATTATTTATTTCTGTTTTATGTTTCATACCACAAGCCATTATTATTAATATCACATTAAAGTAGTTTATATTTGTTTATATGTTACCAGATGTTTAAACTTCCATATCTTGTATTTATTTTTATATTGTAGATCTTCTATACAATCAGTTTTCCTCTGCCAGCAGTACAGCCCTTGAAATTTTCTTTAGCAAACCTCTGTTAGGTAGCAAACACTGAGATTTTGTTTTTATGGCATTACCTTTATTTCATTCTTACTTTTTTTCCTCTTCTTCTTCTCTCTTCCTCCTCCTCCCCTTCTCTCTCTCTCTCTCTCTCTCTCTCTCTCTCTCTCTCTCTCTCTCTTCCTCACTCCTTCCTCTTAATTAAGATATAAATTATACACAGAAGTAAAGTGCAGATGGTTTCTTCATATTCATCCCAGTCAATACTCTCACAAAGAAACTATTATTCAGACCACTATCAAACTATTACTGAACTTCATATTTGTGGAATCACATAATAACAACTCATCTTTTTGATCCGGCATCTTATGCTCTTCATTATGTTATTAAGGTTTATTTCTGGTCCTGCATATTTAAGTTGTATCATATGTACATAAATGAGTATTTATTTTAGAATAAAGCATTAACAAAATCAATGCTGCATAATAATTCCAGAGGCTATATAATATATCATTTCAGACGCAGCACCAATAACTGGGGCTAACATGTGAACCATTACCACCCTCTTCTATCTGATTTTGCTGAGAACAGAGAGAAAAATTGAATTGGAAAATGATAGGTTCCACCATACCTGGACATTTTAAGTCTTTGATGGCAAAGACAATTCTTCCAGAAATGTGCTATTTCTTCTGATTTACTGTCTTGTTTGGCAGAGGGTTGGGGAGTGTGCTGTAGTAGTTTTAAGGCCTTCCACCTGGTCCTTCTTGCCTTATTTCAATGATAAGCCTTATATCAATAGTCAATATGCCTTATTTCAATGACCAAAGGATCACTGTGAGGCTTCTTCCAAATGCGAGGTGGAGTGATCTGATTCAAAAAATCAGAAACAGGGGAATAATGACAAAGTGGGTCTGCAGACCTATTGAACCCATTATGAGACAAACTTGTGCCAAAACTGCATTTATCACTTGGTCTCCGTTTGGTTTTTTTTTTTTGGTGATCTGGATTCAGTGTCAAATTCCATATCTAAGAGACATACAAAGGCATGAGTTTTCTCCCTTTCCCCAGTGCAGTCTTAACTTGGTGAATGCCTCAGGCATCTTACGAAAAAGTTCAGAAAATATTTACTGCATATATGTTTGGTGGAATGTATGACACCCTTCAAGATTTGACCTTCCCTTCAATCAATGAACAGTGGATCTGTAAACCATCATAGATACAGAAAGTGGTTATGGAGATGATATTCTCCATTGTGGCAGCTGATGACAGACTTCTGTTTTCCAGCTCTGAGTTTTTCTGGTTATATAAATTGAATATAAATCCAATTGACTTGCTGTCTACTTGCCAAAAGAACACCATGCTCTATTGTCCATTTCAAAGATCTCTGCAGATCTAGTAATTTTGGTTACTAGTCTGGCTCTACTGACCGTTGCAGTAATCAGAGTTCACCTTGCCTCAGAACATTGTGATGCTATTTAGATTTGGCATTCCAAGATTTTTTTGTGTGTTTTTTCTAAAACACATTTATTATGTATTTTGGGGTTTTTTTAATTTTATTTTTAAATTTCAGAATATTATGGGGGCACAAACACTTTGGTTACATATATTGTCTATGCACTGCCCAAGTGAGAGCTACAATTGTGCCCATCTTTTTATTAACAATATTATTAATGATCTCAGATCAACGGCAACCTCTCCCATCACCAATTCTTGTCCGGAGAAGAGAGTCACTTCTAAGATTCCAAAAATTCTAGTGTTCTCTGAACTAGTACATCCTTTACTGCTTTAGTAAAGAAGTGAGAATCTATTAGATTCTCAAGCCAAAAATAGTAGATCAATTCTAACATTCCCACCCCCTTGACTTTTCTGATTACTTCTTTAATATCATACCAAGAAAGTTCTGGCAGCTCTGAGAAACTCCAGGCACGTGGCTCGTTGGCCTGGCCTCCATTAGCAGCCATTTCAGAGCGCCAGTGTATCTCAGAGCAAGTTCACTTTGGTGTCAGTGGTCTGGTCCAGAGGGAGTCAGCACTGACAGGGAATTTTAAGAGGCACCTAAATTTCATGTTCAATACAGAGACTAAAACATAAGTAACCCTCGCACAAATCTCTTTACCTACCTTCAACGCAAACATTGTTGTCCAAGGCATCCCTGTTAACTGATAACATTTTAACTCTTCTCTGCTACTCTTTCCACACTTTCCCTTCCATTTTCTACATTGCAAACAAAGAGATTATTTTGAAACCTAAAACTGATTTTGCTTATTACTTTCTAATGGCATCCCGCTATTCTTAGTAAAATACAAGACCACTTAACTTGGCTAATAAGACCTGGTATGATCTCACTTATCATTCCTACCTTTTTAGCATATTTCTTACCATACATCTCTCCTGGCTCCAACCATCCTGCTGCCTTTAAATTACTCCCATTTACAATACTTCTACTACTGCAAGGACCTTGGACTTCATCTAGTTAGCTCGGGCTTGATTGGTCTGAGTTCTTTTTCCTGAGATATTTTCATGAAGATTTAATGTTGGTGGTAAAATTTCTAAACTCTTCCATGACATATGTATCTCACATAGGAGTAATGTCTTTTCTGTGTCTAAAATTCCCAGTCCCTATAATTACATTAAAATCTGTAGTCATTGCCTCACTAAATTTATTTATGAAATTTAAAAGTTACAGAAAAATCAATTGATAATCTACTTTTTAACATAAAATTTGTATTTTTTTGGTCTACATGCTTAAAGGACATACACACACACACACACACATTCATATTCTTATGAACTTCACACATTTTACTACAAGTTTAGGGTGATACTTGGAGAGAAATATCAAACTGAAGATGTACTTATCTTTTCAGCCCAGAGAAATTTTCTTCTGTTTTCTTCTTTTGTCACTAATTTCCACTTATCATCTTTGCTTTTCTCCTTCCACTGTATTTCTTAAATCAGCAAATAATACTACTGTAAAATATAGTATCTATAATCAGATAAGCTTTTTAGTATAGTAATTAAGAATGTGACTCTTCAGTCACACTAAATATATTTGAAACCTTGACCCATCATATTCTAGCTATGGTGATTTTAGGCAAGTAACTCAAGTTCCCTGTCTATCTTTTCTCATTTGTAAAGTATTAGTGATTTTTAAAAATAGTACACACTTTTTTATATAGTTCATAATACAGGGTTATTATGAAGATTAATTTATTTATCATATATAAGAAACTTAAATGGTACCTGACATATTCAATAAATATAATTATTCTTAAAGTATTTGGTAGAGTAAAAAGATGGAAAATATAGTGTTCAAGTGTCAAGAGCAAAAACATACATTTGATGTATAGATATCTAACAGAAAATTTAAAGCAAATTTTGGAAAGCAACTGTTTTAACTTTATCCTAATCAAAGAAATAGCAGGTGTCCATAGATTCAGGAACATGAGACTATGGTCAAAAATAAGAAGTGACAATAAGTTATCAGAATGCCATAGGCAAACTCCATGAAATCTGAGAATATTCTGCTGTCTGTATGCACTCAACTCTTGTTCAGCCATACGAAGAAACACGGGTCTCTAGGCACATTGGACCTTGCTGCTGGTTCTTAGTTTGGGGCTTGACTCAGAGTTTGCAAATATCTATCCCAACTCAGCTTAACCCAGTGAATCATAGCTGAAAGAAATGGACCAATCATCTAACCATCAACAGCATTTTTTCCTCCACATGGTTCAAATTTGGTGCTGTATATGATATTTCCTCTGACTGAAACTCTGTCTCCACATCATTGTCTTTTTTACCTATTATTCATATTTCAGATCTCTAAATATCACTTCCTATGAGAATATTTTCTGACCTTATTAAGAGTACTTTCAAATAGCCATTATTCACTCTGTTAGCAACCTGTACTTCCTTGATCAGACAATTCATCATGCTATAATTCCTTAATTTCCTGTCTCATTTGCTTGATTTTCATCTCTTTCAAAAAAAGAACAGTGCCTGCTATGCTAAGTATTATGTCCCCCGCAATTAGGACAGTGCTTGAATTAAAATTATAATAGATGCTCACTAAATTTGTAAAAAGATTAATTCTACATCTGATATTTACTTTCTGTTATATTTTCAAATATGTTTCATCAATTTTTAACTTTGTCCTCTATTTAAAAAAATTGGTTTTCCAAATATTCTATCTTATATTTACTCCCTTCATTGTGCTTTTTAAACAAAAGTAGTAAGCAAGTTTTCCTTCTATAATAATCTTTCTTATACTTTTTTTCATGACTATGCTTTTAACCCATTCAATCTCATCAAATGTCCTTTCCAATTTTATTAAAGACATAAGGTGAAGATTTATAAAGTTTTCATGTTTCTTACAGGAATACTATTTCAAAGGCCATGATTTTTATCCAACACAGAGATTGTTCCTTTTATTTGTGCCTTGTACTAAGTTGTTAAAAGTTATGTGAATTAGATTCATATGATATTCATAAGACATCACCTGGCCTTTGACCAGAAATCCACATTAACCTGGGTCCTGACTTGGCTGCCACACTATATCGCAAGAAGACTCAAACAGAGGAATACATACCAAGAACTAAAGGAATCAAAATAGCATGTTAATTATAACTTGACTTTTGGTCCCAAATCATTATGCAATACACTAATGATGTGAATGATCTGCCATGGAACATATGGAACGCTCTTTTGCCTCATTTGCTCTAGACTAGTGCTCAAAGCCAAAGCAAAAAAAATGGCCTATTTCCCCTAAGCCATGAAAATATCAAGATTTATAATTATGTTGAGATGAGATGTGCCAGCACATGAGAAAATGTATCTGGAGAGGCAAAGTAGAAAATAGTGTTCATCCCCAATGTCTCAAATCTCCCATCTTGCTATTCCTGAACTGCAACAACAACTTTTGGCAATGCTGTTATGTGAGAACAAGATGGGAAAGTAGGAGGCAACAAATGTGAAACAGAAGGGTAGGGTAAGAAGGAGAAGAGGAACAAAAAATGAAAGAGAGAAGGACTGGCTTTAACAAAAAGCCCTGGCCTGCTTACCATATATAAAGACCATATTTTCCAAAGACAGCTGCAACAAAATCTCTAAGTCTGTATGATCTTCTCTAATGTGATCTTGCTACTCTCCAGAAAAGATGTGAAGTCTATTCCTCCACCACCTTGTATTTGGGCAGGCCCTATAACTGCTTTGACTAATAGAATATGGTAGAAGTTACACTACATCCATTCTAGGCAATGCCCTTAACAGGCCTGGCAGCTCCTTGCACACTTTTGGGATACTCTGTCTCAGAACTCATTTGTCATGTTATGAAAAGCCAAAGTCACATGGAAAGGCTTTGCCTCAGCCAACAGGCCCAGCGTAGCTTCCAGGCAACATCAACTGCTAGCCATCTGAGTGAATCATCTTGGATATGCAGCCTAGTCAAGACTTTAGATGACTTTAGCCCAAGACAACACCTGACTGCAACTATGTGCAAGACCCCAAAGGAGAAACACCCAGCTGAGTCCAGTCAAACTACAGAGTTGCAAAAGATAATAATAAATTATTGTTTAAAAGCACTATCTTTTATGATATTTTATTACCCATCAATGTATAACCAGAACACATTCAGTACCTAGAAGTGGAGTACTGGTACAACAAAAACTTAAAATATCTGGCATTGGCTTTCAGACAGGGAAGTGAGCAGTGGCTTCCTGGGGGCCACAAGAAGACTGTTCATGGGGCTAAAATGACAGTGAGGAAATTGTTATAGGATGATAAAGAAAAGATGACCTATGTTTTATTGTAATGGAAAGTTTAGTGAAATTTTTGTATGTGGTAACACAGAAAAAAAGAAAATGTACCTAATAAAATTGAAGGCTCTAGTGAAAGAGGTTTTTAGGCAACTGATTTCTTTGAGCTTCGTAGGATAATTTACAGAGAGAGAATTAAAGAAGGGATTATTTTAACTTTGAACAGAATGTAGAGAAAATATAAAATAGAAGTTTCTCATCCCTGGTGATTCCAAATAGCAAAAAGTTATCAAAGTGGGAAATATACTCAGGGAGAACATCAAATCTAGGGGGATGACAGTAAAATATACTCAGGGAGAACATCAAATCTAGGGGGATGACAGTAAAATGTGGCCTCAAGGTAAAATTAACATCAAATGTATGGATTTTAGACCCTTTGTTCAACTTCAGAAATTTAAGGTGATGCCTCAAAACTCTTTGAACTAGACAAAAATGTTTCTAAGAACCTGAGGATATTGTTCCATGCGGCTTCATGGACAGGTCAAAGCAGAGAGGAGCTTGGCTTGGGAAAAATATAGGCATGTATTCTGTTTAATGGAATTAATTATACTTTGACATATAGGAAATCCTCAGAATTTTTACAGGAATTATATGAGCTTGGACCGAAAAGGACAGAGATATTTCACTATGAAAATAGTTCTCTGGGACCTCATGGTTTCACTGCAAACATGGACCATCTTATACAAAAAATGAAGAATAACTCAAAGGGCAGAGTTGAGATTCCCTGAATACCACTGTCAGGGAGCAGGATGTGGCTCTAATCAAAGAAGTGGTGGCATGTGCCATGCTGGGTTCCAGAATTGCTGTGGATCAGTGACTGTTCATAAGCCTCCTATTCCATGCCCCTTTTTGAAAAGGAGGGTCTATTGTAGATATTCTACATGCATAAACATTATGTGTTGAGTCTATAGGGGAGAAATACCATGTCTTTTTAAAAATAGTTCTTTAATTGAAGAGAAACTACTTGAGGAGCAGCACCCAAGGAATCTGCACAGGGGCCTGGTTTAGAAGATGAGATTCTGCTCTCATTGATTTGATGTCATAATGATAAGACTTTAGTAATGTTGAGGGAGAAGGTGAGTATATTTTGCTTGAGAGAGAGATTTGAATTGTTCTGGTAGGAGAGTAGACTGTAGCTTATCGCATTTTCCAAAAATAGCCACAACAATATTTCTCATCCCACATGATCTGCAGTGTGATCTTCCCACCTCACCAAAAAAGTGGTCTATTTCTTCACATCTTTCTTTGAATATAGACAGGACTCATAACTGCCTTGACCAATAGAATATGGCCAATGAGATGCTGTGTCAGTTCTAAGCATAACTCTCAACTTACCTAGAAGCTTCTACTTCTCTTCCTTCAAATATTCTTTAGACATTCTCTTTTGGACCTCAGCTGCCATGCTGAGAAATCCTCACTACATGAAGAACTCATGCGTAGGCTACATGGAGAGTCTGATTCCCAGCCGATAGCCAGCATCAAAAGTGAGCCACGTAAATGACCCATCCCAGGCACCCAGCCCAGGCAAGCCTTCAGTAGACTCAGCCTCAGCTGATATCTGACTGCAACCATATGAGAGAGTCCAAAAGAGCACCACCTAGCTGAGTGCAGTCAACCAACATAACTGTGAGAGATGATAATATTTAAAATGTTGTTTTAACCTACTAAGTCCTGAGGTAGTTTGTCACACAAAAATAAATGGAAGACTAAATCAGAACAAGAAGAAAGATTGAGCACTCTGCTAAATTTTTAAGCCCTTTGATATAGCTCTGCCCATAGGGAATAAAATTCATTGTCTCATGGGTAATAATCCTGGTACAATAATTGATATTCAATAACTGTTTACTATTTGCCAGGCTATATACTACTTGTTTACATGAATTGTCCTACTTATTCTACAGAGCAACCCATAAGGTAAGTGTTATCATTATATTATTTTTATTATTCATCTTTTACAGATAAGTAAATTGAGTCTTAATGAATTTAAATATCTTACCCAAAGTCAAACACCTATTAACTAGCATCAGATCAGGTATCCATATCCAGGTTGTCTGATACCAAAACCTATGCTTATTAATACCATATAACATGATCTATGACTACAAAGATCATCACTATTCTCCTCTAAGCAGTAATGTTTCTTATACTTGGGAGAAGTAAGGCAAGAAAGATTGTTGAGTAACCCCTAGAAATAAACACTAAATCTGGTAAGTTTTCTTCCTTTCTTATCCCTAAAGTTGGAGGTCTGTGTTTGTCATACTGGAGGTGATGCCAAACTACCAGTTAAGTAACCCAGCCTCTTGAAAGGAAGAGGAAGGTAGGTGGGTAACAGGTTGTCCCAGTAGGTAACTTTCCCGTATGTGGATTCTGCACTGTTTCTAGTGAGTCCTGTGCACCCAGACCAACTTCTATGACACAAATATAATGAGGCTATGTTCAACCTCTTTCCTGGAGCTACTAAAATATGCATCAGCCATTATATCAAGAAAGAGTCACATGGGGAAGGGTTAAGATTTCTGTCTTTATTGTCACATGTGCCTTTGGCCCATACACTAAATACATGGTGATGATAATCCACAGCTTCTCAGGTTCTTTGACTGCCATACAAGTAAAGTGAAGTCAAACCCAGTGGAGTGTAAAAAGGCCAACACTGGGTGTCCCAATCTATCCTATAGTATCATGCTGTCTTCATCTCTGTGGCCTTCAAATAGGTATAAAAGGATCTTATTTTGTTTCCACATTTTTAGGAAGGTGGGTTGTGGGTCATATCTTTTATGCACTCAATCTAGAAAAAATCTTGGATATATATCTTGTGAGTAGGACTCAATTATTTTCCAGTCTTATATAAATTTCCCCTATTTTTATATTACTTTACTTATTACAACATTATTATATGTAATCCTCTCAACAAGCTTATTTGTGGGTATTATTATCTACTTTTTTACCTGTGAATACACTGAAACTCACTGTGGTTGAGTAAGATGTTCCAGGCTATACAACTGAGAAGTGGTAAGACTATGCACCCTGCATGTCTGGCTCCTTAGCACATGCTCTAGTCCTTCATGAGATACTACCCACCTGCCACACTTACATTTGCAAAAAAAAGAATCATGCATCCATCATAGAAAAAAACCTTTTATTGTGGAAAAAATTATTGAGATCAAAAATCTGCTTAGCAACTAACAGATTTGCAACCTGAATCTCTCTGAGACTCAATTTAACATCTATAATATAGGGATAGTCAAATTATCATGATGAATGCAAGATTTTGATAGACACTAACACCTGAAGATCAGGATATCCAAAACAAACAATAATTCCCTCTTTAAAATCTGCTCTTCTCCCCCCCCCCCAATTTCTCTTTCAGGCATAACAGCCCCTAGTGCCCCAGTTGGAAATTAATCTTTGACTCTTCTTTTCTCACCTTCATTTTTAATCACGTACCAAGCAATGCTAACTTTCTAAACTACCTATCACGATATTTCAGTTTTTTAATTTATATTTTCCAAAAAAATATTTTTCTGTTGCCTGGACAAATGTAATTGTCTCTCTTCAACTCCCATGGCCAGAAATGCTTCCAGAATAATGTTTCTAAATTCTGAAGCCATGTCTTCAATGAACTGGCTATATCTAAGCTTCCTTTCCAAATTCTAATGAGCATGTATCTTCCACTGAAGCAAAAGTACACCGTTCTTTATTACAGAGAATGTTTTTCACATTCTCATCCTGCGTGCTATTGCTCACAGCCTGTAAATGCTTTCCTTTATCCCTGACTTATGAAACTTTGAAGTCAGGGCTCAAATGCCACTTCTTCATATACAGTGTTAACGATAAGTTCAGATAGAGATAACTTCCCCTTGCATTGTCCCTCTGTACCTTATTAGAACATTACTAAAATCTCCCTTGAATTAAAGTTATTTGAATGTAAACTTTGAGCATGAAACAGCATATGTAACACTGCCTTACTGTTTCCCAAAGTCCTTACATAATACAAGTTAAAATTTGTTGAAGATTATTTTTTCTCTGTAAGTTTTATGTCATATATTTTTATTTTGAAACTCTTTTTTAAAGTTCTCTCCAATCTTCTTATTCTGGAAAGATTCACTTTCAAGACTTCAAACATGAACGCTGGGATGCATCAAGCAATTTCCAGTGAAGCCCAGGAAACAAATTAAGATGTGACTTTGAGAAACACCACCAGTCAGACATAATTCTAGGACTGGGCAAACAAGACTCTTCTTGTTTCTCTGGGGAGACTTTCATTGCCAAGCCTGAAAATCATGAAGTGTTGGTCTCTGTGAAAAGAAGCTCATGCATCTTGAGTTTTTAGGTGGAAAGTGGCCATATGTATGCATCAACTTAGTCATAATATTCTAGTTACTACCAAACATAAAACTTGTGCTTTTTCCTTTTGGTGTTTTTTTTTTTTAAATCTGTGGGGACAATATTTTCTTAAGTATATCTACAACTGAAGTCATAAATTAAGGGACATGTGCTTCCCTATAAAAATTCAATGATATTACTAAAACTGAGATAATACAAGAAATTATAAAATTTCTGTCAAAGTAATAAATGACTCAAGGTTTCACCTTTGGTTGATTTAGTATTTAATTAATTTAATGTTTATTCTTTTAATAGTAATTATGTTTCCACTAGAGTTTTTTTTTTAAGTTTATTGCATTTGATGTCATTTTATGAACAATTTGACAATTTAGGCTAAAGAAACCTAGCCATTTTTGGTTCTGAATTGTACTGGAAACATGTCATACATAGTGTATAATACACTACCAGAGTAAATTGAATTTTAAAGTAGTATTATTTTGAAAATTATATCTGAATTACCATATCTCTAAACTAAATTAATAGTAAAATAAAACTGAAATTTAGACAGGTATTAATAACATATAAGTGCAGAAAAATATCACTTCATAATGCAATTACTCCACATACCTTTAAGATAAGATCTTTTTAAAAAATATATGTGTGTGCATCAGGTTATTTATACCACTTATATGGATAAACTCACAAATCATTAATATAGTTTAAAATATATTTATTAAAATATTAAAAATTAACATCTTGAGATGCTGCTATAATTCTTCACTGGTTCGTGTCTAATTCTAGCACTATTTTTGTCTCCCATTTACTCATGAAATCTATAGAATCAGCACCTCTAATTCATTCTAGTAGGTCTCCAACTTGTGCAGCAGCAGCATGAATAGAATTTGCTGCAGATTCAGTTATGGTGTCATAATGATTTATTTTCCTTTTTAACATGCAATTCATATTTTTTAATATGAGCAAAACCTTTTAAATGATAATAAAATAAGCTGTCTTTTCTTTTGCGGTCAATGCTTGGAGTATTAACTGTACATCTAGATGTTCTCTTCAAAATAGCAGAGCCAGCAAACTTCAAAACACCTCTAATAACTTAGACTACTAGAATTTCAAATCAAATTCACATTGTCCTTATTTGGAAAAGGGATAATAACACTTCAGCAAAATCAGCAATAGAGAAATCCTCAAATATTTGATAAATTTGCATTTGTAAATGACAGCTAATTGTTATAGCACATACCAAAAGAGTGTGTTTAATGCACTAAACCAAACATATTTTTGCATACATATTTATAATATTTGTGGAAGATTCAAAAACTTTCAGTAGTTACCCTTGAACATTGTAGCATGAAGTTCTATTTAAGATTCCATTCAAATGTTAGAAGATGCCTGCCCCAAAATATTTAATGCAAAAATTATATTACTACAGCATACATGGTACTACTTAGGTATTCTAGAACTAAAATTGGTTCAGATGGAAATGCTTACACACTTAAACTACAATTAAAAAATGTTTATAAAAAGAGGCATGGTAGACTTTCGCTTTCAGTTCCAAAATATACAGAACTTGGAAGTGGTCACTCTCATCCTTATGATAACAACAACAAAAAATCCTGGACAAACTGAAAATCAGTTACACTTCTTGGATCCATCAGAGAATTGAGATTTCAGAGCAAACCACCACCCTGAAATCTGAAGAGAAAGATAAATCCAGGGAATCACAGCTGAGATCTGCTTACCTAGAACAGAAGCTGCTAGAGCAATAAGCTTTTAGAAATGGTAATTTTGGTAATTTTGATGAGTTGTTAGACACTGAGTGTGGACTAAAATGAGAATAAAAAACTTCTGGTGGCTTCAGGATTAGAAGTCTCACACTTTCATGGGTGTTGCTCTAAGAACCATCAGGTTCTTGTGGTAAGCATCCAAGAAAAATCTGCTTTAACCATGACAGTAGGAGAGGAAGTGTAACATTGTAAAACATGTTCAGAATGTTCTCCATAACTAAGGTCTACCCTCATCGGATTGACTGTTAGAGAACAATGTTGAAACCTTACCTAAACTGGGAGAAAAAATACCATATACAGTCCCTTCTAGTCTTATCATCTCACCGAAGGGGAAAAAATAGCCAACATGGTTCAGGATTTCAAGGAAATATATTGGGAACATTGCATCAGAGATGTAAGTAGAAGTAAGGGACAGAAACTCTCGTGGGGGCCACAGCCCAGAGACACAGAACCACTGAAAGACTGACACTTAGATGGATTTTAGAATGCTCCCTCTCCCCAACACTCTTCCAGCACATTAAGGCTGCTCCAGTAGATTATAGCTGAGAGAGCTGCAAGATGCATAGTCTGTCTGAGTAACAGTATATAGAGAAGTCCCAAAGTCAAGGGGAGATAAAAACAAGGACACTAGAGGAATTTGAAGCCTCTGGTACCTACAGGTATTAATGCAATAACCATTAAACACAGCCCAACTCCTAGCCAAATTAACTTAAATCCTCATACTAAAGGCTCACTTAGTCGGCAGCTATTATTCAACATAACCTGTGTGGCTCACGACAAAAAATTAAAAGACATGCCAAATGGCAAAAATAAATAAATAAATAAATAAATTTGTGTGAAGAGACAAAGCAATCATCAGAGCCAGAATCAGATATGACACAAATGCTTGAATATCAGGTGGGGGAATTAAAATAGCAATGATGACTATGTTAAATGTTCTAATGGAAAAAGTAGATAATGTGCAATAAGAGATGGATAATATCAGCAGAGATGGAAACTATAAGAAGGAATCAAAAGTAAACGCTAGAACTAAAAAAAACACAGTAACATAGATGAATAATGCTTTTGATGGTTCAGCAGTAGATGACACAACTGAGGAATTATGGATCTTGAGGACTTATCAATAAAACATTCCCAAATCAGCAAGAGTGAAGCCTCATATACACTATGATGTATCAATGCAGGTTCGCTGGTTATAACGAGTGTACCACTCTGGTTGGATGTTGCCAGCAGTGAAGGTTGTGCTTAACTGGGGGCAGGGGATATATGGAGACTCTCTGTAGTTTCTGTTAAATTCTGCTGTGAATCTAAACTGCCCTAAAAATAAAGTCCATTTTAAAAAACACCCAGCAAACCGAAAACTTCTCAAACTAAAGTGCAAAGAGAAAAAAAGAAAAAAAAGACTATGAGATACTTTCAAAAGTTGTACCACATCTATAACTGGAATAATAAAAGGAGAAAAAAGAAAGAATGGGGTAGAAGAAATATTTGAGGTAATAATAAGTGAGCACCTATTAAAATTAATAGCAGTAACCAAAACACAGATCATGGAAGCTCAGAGAACACCAAACAGAATATACACAAAACAAACAAACCGATAAAATAAAACACCTCAGCATATCATTTTTAAACTTTAGAACACCAAACAGAATGAGAAAAAATGAAAGAAACAGGAGATAATTGTGATGCAGGCCAGGAGGTTCCCTGCTCAGGATTCTGGCCTGAGCTTATTAAAAAGTGGACAAAGGACATAACAGAAACTTTTCAAAAGAAGATAGACTAATGGCCAAGAAACATATGAAAAAATGCTCAACATCTCTAATCATCAGGGAAATGCAAATCAAAATCACAGTGAGATATCAACTAACTGCAGTGAGAATGGCTTTTATCAAAAAGTCTCAAAACAACAAATGTTGGTGTGGATGCAGAGAGAGAGGAACACTCATACACTGCTGGTGGGACTGCAAATTAGTACAACCTCTATGAAAAGTAGTATGGAGATACCCCAAAGAACTAAAAGTAGAACTACCATTTGATCCAGCAATAGCACTACTGGGTATTTTACCAGAAGGAAAAAAAGACATTCTATAATAAAGACATCTGCACTCAAATGTTTATAGCAGTACAATTCACAATTGCAAAGATGTGGACACAAGTCACGTGCCCATCAATACACAAGTGGATTAATAAAATGTGGTATGTGTATACCATGGAGTACTACTCAGCCATAAAAAATGGGGAACTAATACCTCTTGTATTAACCTGGATGGAGCTGGAGCCCATTGTTCTAGGTGAAGTATCACAAGAATGGAAAAACAAACACCATATGTACTCACCATTAAATTGATACTAATCGATCAGCATTTATGTGCACACATGAAAGTTACATTCATTGGGGATCGGGTAGGTGGGAAGGGGGACAAGGGGATAGGCAAATTCACACCTGATGGGTGCTGTGTGCACTGCCTGGGGGATGGGTGCGCTTGGAACTTTGACTCGGGTGGTGCAAAGGCATTTTATGTGACCAAAGTGTTTGTACCCCCGTAATATTCTGAAATAAAAAGAAAGAAACAAGAGATAAGCAAGGAGCTGGGATTATAGTAGTGTTCGCATCAGAAATCTGCAAGGAAAAAGAGACTTGGGCAAAAAGAGTGGGAAAAATAAAACTGGCTAAACTGAAATTCTATATCCAGTGAAATTAACCTTCAAAATTGAAGGAGAAATAAAGACTTTCTCAGACTAACAATAAACTAAGGAAATTCTTTGTCAGCTGTCTTGCCTTGGATGAAATTTAAAAGACCTTTCGGCAGAATAAAAATGATGTAGGTCAAAACTTCAATCTACATAAACAAAAGATGACCATCAGAGAAGGAATAAATGAAGATGAAAAACATTTTTTATTTTTCTCATTCTTAATTGATCTAAAAGATAAGCTTGTTTAAAGTAACACTAGTAAAAATGTATTAGGTGATTTAGTACATGAGTTAATGAAGTGAATGACAGTAATTGCTGTGGAATGAATTGTGCCATCCCCAAATTCATGTGTTAAAGCCATAACCTGGAATGTGACTATATTTAGAGATAGGGCCTATAAGAAGAAAATTAAGTTTAAATGAGGTCATAAGGGTTAGGCCCTCATCTCATAGGATTAGTGTCCTTATAATACGAGACATAAGAGAGCTTAGTTTCTCTCAGTTTCTCTCAGTTAAATCCTCCCACCATATGAGGATACAGCTAGAAGATGTGAGTCTGCAAGTCAGGAAAGGAGCCCTCACCAAAAAAAAAACAAATCAGATGGCACATTTCTCTTGGACAGATCAGCCTCCAGAACTGCAAATTTCCATTGTTTAAGTCACCCAGTCTGTCACATTTTGTTACAGCAGCCTGAGAAGACTAATACAGTGATATAACAAGTAACAAGAAGAAGAGTTGGGATATGCTGTTCTGAGTACCTGCCCTACACTTGAAGTGGTACAGTATTATTTGAAGGTAGACTTAGATTGGTTAAAATCTATTTTATAAAATCTAGGGAAACTACCAAAAAACAAGTTAAGAAAGATACAACTGATATACCAAGAGAAGAAATAAAATGGAATCATGTAAATGCTCAGTTAAAACCAGGGAAGGTAGAAAAAGGGGGGTGCGAATCAAAGAGCAAGTTCACTGAATAGACAGTGGCTACAAAGATAGTAGATAATAATCCAACTATAACAATAATCATTTTAAATGTAGATGGTCTGAATTTCAATTGAAAAGCAGAGATTGTCAGAGTGGGTCAAAAATAAAAGAAAAAAGCAAACAAGATTCAAAGATATGTTGTCCACCAAGACACACATTTTACATATAAAGATTCAGACAGGTTAAAAGTGAAGAGATGAAGAAAGATATGTTAACATCAATTCAAAGAAAGCTGGAGTTGCTATACTCATTTCACATAAAGCAGATTCAGAACAAAGATTATCAGTGAAAAAGGACATTGCAAAATGATAAAAGGGCTAATTCTCCAAAAGACATAATCTTAAATGAGCATGAACCTAACAACATAGCATCAAAATACATGAGAAATACATGATAGAATGGAAAAGAGAAATAATCGAATCCACTATTAAAACTGAGGACATCCACATCTGTCTGTCAATAGTTGATAGACCAATAAGTCAGAAAATCAGTATGGATATACAGGACCTGAACAATAAACTTGATCTAACTGACATTTACAAAACTCTCTAGTTAACAGCAGAATACTCATTCGCAAGCTCATGTTAAATGTTCACCAAGATAGACCAAATTCCAGGCCATAAAATATACCTTAACAATTTAAAAAAAATAGGAATTATATAAAGTATATTCTTGGTCTACAATGGAATTAATTTAGACATTAATAATTTATAGATGAAAACCCCAACAGTTTGGAAATTAAACCACGCACTTCCAAAATAACTCATGAGTCAAAGAAGTCACAAGCAAAGTTTAAAAATATTTTAACTAAATGAAAAATAAAAGTACAACTTATTAAAATTTTCAAAATTCAGCTAAAGCAGCACTTACAGGGAAATGTATAGCACTGAATGCATATATCTTAGATAAGCAGAAAGACCTAAAATCTATAACCTAATTTTCCAATTTAGGAAACTAGAAAAATGATAGCTTTAAAAAACATTGTAATACCATTTTTACAAGAAAAAGTTGATTCCTTGAGGTCTTTAATCTAATCCAATTAGTGGTGAATTTTTTAATTGTCTAATAAATGTCATGTTTCTTTTTTACAGTTTGTTTGAATCAGAATTCATCTGGAACAAAGTCTGTTTGGCCTGCAAAGCAAGCAATGATTTGTGACAAAAGTCTGTCTAAGTGAATTGAAATAAAGTCCACATTTTATGATTGGGTGACATGTCTCATATTTCTTCAATATCTTTTTTTTTCTCCTTATTACATATCTGTTGAAAGAAACAGGTCATTACTCCTTGGAATATTCCTCCATCTGTATTTTGCTCATTGCATCACCATGATATGGTTAAACACATTCCTCTACCTGCTACATTTAATATAAAATATACATTAAATGTAGATCAAATTCCAGTAAGACTTTAGGGAGGTAGGTGTGGTCTACTTTATAGGTGATGTCTGATGATACTTGGATCTAATAAACTAATTAAGGGTTACAAAATATTTACATTCTAATTATACCATTTCTTCTTCAATTATTACCTGGAACCTTTCAATAAACAAAGTATCCCCCACATCTAATATTCTTCCTTAACTCTTTTACTTTAGTTACCAGGTTTCAAAATAATGAATTGGTTTGTTAGTATTATGCAGCATTGAATAATTAGTATTTTAAAAGTATCATTATTACTTAAATACATTTCATAAACATTAGGATTTTAAAATATGTTATGTTTCAATCAAGGGCAGTTATTTTTATTATTGTTGGTCAAACTGCTCCATATTTGGGTAATGAGATCCTGTTCACATTAGCTTGTGGGTTTTTTTTTTTTTTTGGACACCATCATGAGTTTTTACAGTTTTCTTGATTTCTAATATGACAAGATGCTTCAAGATCATCTTGTATATTTTGTATCCCAGACTTGAACTCAGCTATTTCTCCAAGATGTAGCTTTTTTTTTTTTTAAACAGCATTTAGAGATCCTAATCTGGGTACACTTGGTGCTCGCTGCTACTGAGTTGGTCATTTTTCCTTAGGCCTTTTCAGTGACAGAGATACAATGATTTTTTTAAAAAAGACAAAATATGTAATGAACTCATAAGTTTAAAATCTGTTGCTACAAACTATTATAGAATTACAAGATAAAAACTGATTGTAAAGCCTGATTGAATAAGTATACCAACTACATAAATTAAATTTCCTAAGTTTTTGAACCTAGGTGATTTTAGGAAAATTACAGAAAATCTCTGATGAAAAGAAATAAATTTATAGAATTTATTGACTCAAAGCCAAAATTATTTTCATCCCAGAAGAGATTATTCATTTTAATATGTTCATTTTATAGATAAAAGGATGTATACACAAATGAAGTAAGTGATTTTTCTCAATGAAGGTGACACAGTTCAGAGTTATAGAAAGATAATTCCCTATCTCCTGTTTCCTGCTCCAATGCTGCTTTCGGTTCACTCTACCACACAGCCTTATACTATTTGTATTTCTTTACTTTTAAGTTTTGAATACCATGAATTCCTACACACTATAAAAATGTAAAGACATGAGAAAACATTATTTTTCCAGGAGACATATATTATTAATAATGGAGGGAGATTTTATAATTCATAATTATCAGTGGGTTATGTTTTAAGTATTAGAAATAGATGCCTTTTAGCAAATAGTTTTAAAAATATTTAGCCTTGAAATTTGTTCAAATAAAACTTTAAATTATCCCTTAGACTCTAAAGAGAACTTTGAAGTCACTTTTCTAAATATTAACCTTTGGACAGGAATTTCTTCTTCAATGATGTTAAAACTACTCTAAAACTTTCTAATAGTATAACAACCCTCAAATAGAGAAAATGAACGGAATTTCCTTCTTTACTTCTGAAACTTTTATTAATTGCAGTGAGCCTCCTATCAGGACAGAAAGAATAGATTTTGTACCTTAGTTTCAACTTTTTCAACAGCAGAAAATTGCTTCTAGGCATATCATTAAATATTGGTGTGTCTACACATTTTCTCCTGTCATCACAAGATACCACTTGATCCCCTGTCAGCGCTTGAGCCTCCTTTCCACTCAACATGTGATTAGCTAGAAGATGGGTCAGACAGATACAACTGCATGAAATTATACAACACATGCATTAGTACTGATTTTTGAGAGAATAGATTTTTTGTAGCCCAACAAATCAAACACTTGTGAAGCAATTTCTATTTCATAATTATCATAATACTCTGATGCCCCTGTGTATCAGAAAATAAAGGGCAAATAGTTTCTGTCAATAATTAGACCTTTTTCAAGTTTACTTCTTAAATCTTTACAATTGTACCCATCTAAGGTTGAAGTGGTTAGCCTCCGGGGAGAGCACCATTATGAATAATGCCAAGTACTGAAAGGGACACATTAAATTAGACACAGAGATAAGCTTATTACATTTTGATATTCAGTCATTTTCTATTTTTGTAATTTTTTCATTTAAAAAATCCTTTTTTCATTTTTAATTTTTATAATGCATACGTTCTCTCTAATTTGTAACATTGAAGGATATAATTATAGGCTGTCATAAGAAATGCTATCAATGTTTGAAATAGATTAAATTAGATGCCACCACTACACATTCATTTAAAAATATTTTTTATATACAGCAATTGAAATTGTGAATGTTTGATTTATTCTTCTCTTCTTTTGATTTTTTAAAACTATATTTGTCTATGTATATGAATCATTAGAATCCACGTAAGTCTTTTCTATATTAAAACACCTTTTGTATTTTGCTGTCTTCATTGCAGATGTGAGTTAATAGCACCAATTACTAGAATAAACAAGCCAAACTGGTTTAAATTTTTAAAAAACACTTTGTTTCTTATATCTCCTGATTAATTTATATTGTTTTGTGGATATATTTTCACTAAAAGAATGTGCTCTTTTGTTCTTTTTAAAATTTCTGCACATATATTTATGTAATATAGAAAATTTAAGTGTTTGCATCCTTTTGAAATTGTATCTGCAAGACACTGAAATAACTGATTAACTCAAGAAAACTAGGCAACTCCAAACAAATAAGTAAATGAATGTACTGGAAACATCTCTGAAAAATATATAATTTGACTGATAAATTAATCCAAAATAAGAATCAATCAGCTTGCCCAACATGAAACAAAGGTTGAGATGGATATGTACTGACGCTAAGTATAAAAAACAATGATTTTGGTGGTCATTTTTCAATCCAACCTTGTAATCAATAAAACTAAAACTAATCTAGAGAAAATATCTTCTTTCAATTATTGTTACATCAGCAATCTTGACAAAGAACTTTCAACAAAGGTATTTGTAGGCCTTTTCTTTGGAGAAATAGTATTGTTCTATTCGTTTTACTCAGAGTCCATCAATCTAATAATATCAAGACAGTTTTTTACTGTATCAAATATTGTGTTATGATGTTCATGGCAGCATCGATAGTTCAGTTATTTCCCTCTACTATGTGGAAGATATGTACCCTAGTTCTGATCTTTTAGTAATGTTCACCAAAATTTACATGCCTTCTAAGTTATCAAAGTCTAAAATCAATCAGAGTTATATGTTTACCCTATTGAGCACTTTAGCTTCTATTCTCTCCTTTCTGAGTTACTTGCTGTTATTTTGCGATATTTTAGTTCTGTCTTGTGTTAACCCACAAGAAAATTATTATTGCTTTTTACAGTCAATATTGATGTAGATTTATAACTATGACAATTTTTGTTTGCCATAACTTCATGTATCCCCCAGCCTTCTAGTTGGGATCACTTTTCCTTTGCCTAAATAATATCATTTAAGTTTTAATTTGGTGAGGTTCTCTTGGTAGAGAACTCAATTTTACTCTTGTTATTGTTGCTTTGTTTGGATAAATGGGACTGTTTATTTAGTTCTAGTTTGACATTTATTTTTTCTTATATCACTTTAGTTCATTGCTATCTGATTACCATAGATACTGTTAAAAAGTCAGCTTTTTGCTGTTGCCATTCTTTGGATGCTAAAGGGTTTTTTTAATTTCAGGCTTCTTCTAATGTTCCTCTTTGCCTTTGGTGTTCTGTAGTTTCATTATGACACGTCTAGGTGAGAATTTCTTTCAATTATCCTGGCTTGGGATTCAATGGACAGCCTGAATGTGTTCATTGTTGACTTTGTTGGGAGGCAATTTTCGATGACTCTTTCCTACATCACTGCTCATCTTGTGAAGAGACACTGGAAGCTTTGTTCTATGTTATCTTTTCAAGGATGTCTGCATAGAAAACATCCTTGAAATATAGAGAGTGTCTCCCTCTGGCCATAGGAAAGATTTGTTTCCTGATCAGAATAATAAAGATAACATCTCCCTCCAGGCAAATATTGAACAGGTTTACTAACATCACCTTTAAAGTTTTGGGTTCCCTAAGCTTCGGGTTCCTCCGCTGTTACACCACCCACTGTGCATAGCATCCTCCTGGTACTCCCTTTTCATCACCCATGTGGAATTTGAGAATCAAAATGAACTTATGCAAACATTAAGGGTAAGATGTGTACTGTGTCATGAGTAATAAAGTCTTCTGTCTCTGCCCCAGGTGCCAACTTCTACAAAACTATGGCAGAATAACTTGTTAGCTTGCAAGTAGGGTAAAATATCACACCCTTCAAAGTTCTTGATGGGTTTATACTTATTCTGCAGAGTTCTTAGCCATTTTGGCTTTGTATATGCCTCTTGTCATGGTCTCTTTCTTCTTTCCTTCTAATATTCCAGTTGCATGTTCATTGTACTCTATTCTCCTTCTTCCTTGAGATTTTTCATGTGTTTTATCTTTTTATTTGCCACATTCCAATTAATGTCTTCAGATATATTAATATCTACCAGTTTATTAAAACTCTAATCTACTATATTAGCTTAGTAGAGTTACCATAACAGAATACTATAGACTGTGTGACTGAAACAACAAAAACTTATTTTCTCACAGTTCTGGAGGCTAGAAGTTCAAGCTCAAGATGCTGGCGGGATTGGTTTCTGGTAAGGCCTCTCTCATTGGCTTGCAGAGGGCCACCTTCTCACTGTGTCCTTACATGGCTTTTCCTCTCTGTGTACACACCCACAGTGTTGTCTCTTCTTCTTCTTAAAAGACACCAGTCCTATTGGACAGTCCCAAGCATTATGACCTTAATTAACCTTAATTACCTCCTTTTAAAGGCCCTATCTCCAAATACAGTCACATCGGGGGTTATAGGACTTCAATATATGAATTTGGGGGGCACAATTCAGTCCATAACTTCTATTAGTGGCCATTGTTAGAATTTATTGTTGGGAATATAGAGCATTTTATTTTCTGGAAGGAGGCAAGAGGAATTCCTATACAGTAATAATTGGGGAGAACAAGAGATCAAAAGAGGAGAAAGGAAACTTTTACTTTTCACTTTATTTTATGTGCTTTAAGTTACATATTTCTGTATGGCCTGAATTTTTACTCTATGGTAGCTAGACTCTAAGGTGGTTCCCTATAATGCCTACATCCTGTATATATGCCCTTGAATAATTCCCTCCCCTTGAGTCTTGGTGAAGACTATGACTTGCTTCCAACCAATAGAATATGACAAAAGTGATAAAATGTCACTTCCGTGACTACATTATCTTACACTATATACAGTCTCTCACTCTTTTCTGGCTTGATAAAATGATTGGCGATGTTAGGATGCCCCTGTGGCAAGGTGAGGATGGCCTATAGATAAAAGCCAGCAAGCAGCCAGGCCTTTGGTCCTAAGACAGCAAGGGAATAATTTCTGCAATGACCTGAGTGAACTTGAAAGGAAATTCATTCCCTATCAAGCCTCCAGATGAAAACCCAGTTCTGACCAATACCTTAACTGCAGCCCTGCAGAGGACTCAGAAAAGCCACAGCCAGATTTCTGACCCACAGAAACTGGGAGATAATAAATGTTCGTTGTTTTATACTGCTATGTTTGTAAGAATTTGTGAGGCAGCATTGAAAATTAATACATGCTTAACTTTCATTTAAACTATGAAACATATTTGATAAAAGTTATCTCTTCATGTTTTGACAGAATAAATATCTGCAACATAACATATTTAAGTCTTTTTTATTCATTTTAATAAATACAGTTTTCATTTCTGGTATTTGTATTTTATTCTGTTTCAAATATGCTTAGCCATTTTCATCACCTGTTTGTCTTTGCTCATATTTTTAATCCTTCCTTTCATTTCTTTAAGAGGTACTTGTTTTAAGCTCTATGTTAAATCCAATATTTCACATTATTATGTTTCTGAATCTGCTATGTATTGTTTCTGGTGGATCTTGCTTGTGATATTTTGTTTTCTTAGGAGTTTTCTGATTTCCTCCTAGGAAGGCTCACATTTTCTGGAATTTTAAGTATATAAATTATTTGAGATCTGTGTGGAAGTGGGTTTCTATTTAGCACTTGAGGTGACTGAAAACAAATTCACTACCTCTTTCTCAAAGTCTTTCTATTATCTGTATTTTTAATAATGATGATAATAATAACAACTACTGACACTTATGTGAGGCATACAATATCCCAGATAGTGCTCTCAGTGCTTTACGGACATTAAGCTATTTAATACTAAGAAGAACCCTATAATGTAGGGATTATTATTATTTCTTCTTTGTAAATGATAAAATCAAGACACAGAATCTAAATTATTTGCCTAAGGCCATGCAGCCATTGGTTGATCTAGCACCCACTTTGGATCCAGGGTGCTTTCTTAATCAATATTTCCATAAACAGTTAGATAATAAAGTAGGTCATACCTTCCTTCTTCCCCAAGACATATATACAGATATGATTCTCTGTCTAAACTGTTACACATCATGATCAATAAAAATAAATTTTGTTATAAATCTTAGGTCCTTAATTCTTACTGCTACACTAATTAATGTGCTAGAGGTAATTAAATCAGCATAAATATCATAGCTGAATTTCATGAAAAAGATCAGAAAATGTGCCCATTAATAACTTCTGTAGCTATTCAAGCAAATGTAATGCAATAAGGATAATTAAATCTTGTGCTTCAGGGAGCAAGTGGGTTTGCTTAAGGAACAGAAAGGAAAATATGCCTTTATTCTCTGCCCTAGGGAAAACAGTGAAAAAACTGACTAGGTAAATTAATGGGGTACTAGAGAGGGTAACATCTGCTGTTCTCTGAAATATCAGAGCTTTGACTGAGGTAGAATTAACTGATTAATATCTGATATCGATATAACTTTCACTTACAACATGGTAGAAATAAGCTCTGTTTTGATTTATTTTAGTTTTAATTTACTAG
Organism: Daubentonia madagascariensis; assembly: GCA_023783475.1. Taxonomy (NCBI): domain Eukaryota; kingdom Metazoa; phylum Chordata; class Mammalia; order Primates; family Daubentoniidae; genus Daubentonia; species Daubentonia madagascariensis. The sequence goes on along the minus strand of JAKFHU010000485.1, from coordinate 4,902,458 downwards.
CTACAGTAAAAAAAAAAAAAATGCATGCTACCACACAAATGTACTAAGGTTTACATTTTTGAAGTGCCTGGCAGAAAATGCTTTTAATGTTATTTAAATTTTGTTTTCAAACTTGATTTCAATGGTGTTGATTACTCGGAGTAAAAGTTTACTCTTTCTTTCTATAGTTCCCACATTGGCCTCAATATGAATTATCAACAAACTATTGCAGGCAGCAGAAATAAACATGTAGGTATTAGTATGATGAATCTGATATATCAAACCAGTTATAGAACAAAAATCCTTAGTTATAATTCATAGAAAGCAGTACTATTTTTAAATTTTTAACAATAAAGATGTTCTAGTATTGGTGGCACTTACAAGAATTGACTATATGGTAGATTCAAATTTCATGCCTGAAAAAAAAGGGCGATAATTTCTAATTTTAAATATATTCTTACTTACAAATTCACCAATCTGCCTACCTTAGTGGTCTCATATACTAATAGCAGTGAGCTTTAATAGGCTGAATAACTCTAATTCCAGTTCTCAATTTCATGTTGTCAGTGTATTTTTATTTTAATACCTTTCTAAAGTTTAATTTTATTCCTATCTGCTCCTACTTTTTTTTAATGCCTGGGCCTCTGGGCTATGCCAATTTGCATATTTGAATTAATGCACCAAATAATGTTTGAAAGTCTAATCTTATTAAATGCTTTCAAATCCAACACTTCCCCTAACTAGATAAACCTTATTAATTAACCCATATGTTATCAAAACCTCATGCTGGCTGCCTACTAGGCTGTCTCTGGGGGTCAAATGGACCAACTAGTTCCCTTAGAAAAACAGAGTGCTGAGACAGGGCAATTTATGTGAAGTTAGATCTCCAAAGCAGCTCACTTTTCCACTAACACAAGACTCCATGCATTCCAGAATTTACTGGTTGAATAATTGCTTAAGAGTTGACAGTTTTTGAGCTAAGGATTTTTCATCTCATTTTCCACCCCTGAGTAAAGCTTTGTCACAAGCAAGTTTAAAGAGGAGTGAAATAATTTATATGTACCATATGCTACAATTGTACTAATGGTGACAGAAATTTTGGGGGTAGTGATGGGCTAAGGAAAGGAGAAGGGAAAAAGCTGACAGTGAACCATAAAAATATATCGAAACATGAACAGCAGTCCTTTTGATAAATAAAAACACAAATAAGACACCAGAGGCCTTATATGAAGAATAGGAAAAATGCCAAAAATGTGTGTATAAACTGCATGGAATATATTTTAAAAAGTGTATGTGTCTATGGCTTGTCCTGTCAATTATATAATATATAGGATGCAATTAGTGATGAACTGAAGCAATAAATCATTACCATTTACATGGTACAAGTCTCAGAAGATATGCTACCTCTCAGCATCAAGTAGGAGTTCAAGATGGGAGATAACTTCTATAGTTACCTCAAGTTGAGAAACAGCAATTGGGCTAAGGGCTCCAGTTATCCTAATAGTTAATGTTTCTTATACTAGAAGAAAGGATTATAGATGAGATCATCTGGATAAAACAGCTAAGATAATGCATATGACCACTTTCCCCAAGGCACTAGCCCTTATGCATCCCTGTGCCTACTTCCAGATAAACATTTTTATGGAATATTATCAACCTTTATCATGTGATGCAAGTCTCCTTGCACATGAAGCTGCAAAAGGAAATTTGCAATAAGCCCAGTTGCCCATTCATTCTCCCAGACAGGAATTAAAGGCCCCCCTTTGCCATGGTCTGGATAGGAATACTTGACAATAGGACTTCCAAAACCACTGCAATTCCAAACCTCTCTCTGGACATGGGTCTTAGGGAGAGATAGTCCAGTGCAATGTTCTTCTGTTTGTCATAATTGCTCAGTAATATTAACCTACTAAAATCCATTTTTACTTCTTTTAGTAACAGATATAACTACATTTTTATATTGTTTTAAAATTTACCTGTTAAAATTAATAACAACAGTTTTTCATTATGTATAATCAGGGTTTATGACACAAACTTGCTCCTACCCCACCTTGAGTGTGTGTGTGTGTGTGTGTGTTGTAAAAGCAAGGAATGGGACCCTTTTAAAACTTGTGATGTTTCTGAAATAAATGCTCCAATGTTGGCTATATAGGACTGTCATTGTAATAATTATAATAGAATGATTAATAGGATATTATTAATATAAGTGCTGTTACAGCATTTGTTATTTAAATGAATGGTTGAATGGTTATTTCCAAAAATTAAAAATAGAAAGCCAAAATGATTATTGCAAAACTAATTACTGTATCTGCTCAGCAAATGGAAATTCTTTAAAAAAGGATATTTTCAAGAAACATTTCAAAGAGGAAAATCTTGCCTAAAATCATTTTATTAAATATTGTACATTCTCTTAGCAACTAATAATATGTTCTTGTTATATTAGTAACACAAAAGTTTAATATCCAGAATTTACAGTTGAAATTAGCAGATACTGCTAACATAGCTGTACAAGTAGATCATAATGTCATTAAAAATGGGACATTCTAACAGCCTGAATTTCTGTGTTAGTGATAGAATTATACATAAGAATAAAATTATAATTGAAAAATTTCATCAGCTTTAAAACCTTGTGTGTCATCATGACTATATATCACAGCAATGAAAATGCAGTTCTTTTAATATGCCAAAAATAAGTATAAAATGAATTAAAACCAGCAATTAATTCAGTTGAGAATAACATGGACAATAACATACCAAATCACTAGTGTGCCAACCCTTTACTGGGGTTTTGCCTATAGTACACTATAATATAATAAGATTAGTTACATATTATTACTATCATTTCAAATATAAAGTATGACTAAGAGTTAGTAAGGGTTAAAATCTTGGTTTAGCTTTTCAATATACTCTCAACCACTAGGCTATGATTTCATTCTTAGTTATATATTTAGAGGTTAAGATCATGTCTTCCTGCAAGCATCTGATTCTTTCTCCCTTCCTCATCAAAAGATTTGTGGGAGTTTCATCCAATCATGACATGAGACACAACATCCAGGGATCTCATGACCTGGATGAACTATAGATGCAGTGCCTCTTGATCTGGAGACCTATGAGCTAAAAAGACAACCTGTCATATGATGGAAGAACAGGGACAGCATAACTACAATAAATTCTCCCATTTAAAAGGGGGAAAGTGGGAAGTATTTAGCAGTCACTTGTCCATAGCCATTCTGAAACCCCATTTGGTTCAGGATGGTTCAGGAGGTTGAAATTGTCATTTCAACAGAAATGAAGAACCCCCCAGTTCTTACCTGGGGGTGACAAATATTACTTGACTTAAATCTGGGAGTTGGTCCAAAGATCATTGTTCTCATCTCTACCTTCTGAGAGTTCTTTTTTTTTTTTTTCCATCATCCTCCTTGGGCAATTATAAAGAGTGGATTGGAAAAGACATCCTTTTTTGGCAACCTGTTAACTACTTGCAGATATTTGGAGACCAAGAAGGCTTAGGACTCTCAATGTCTTCTAGTCTAGAGTGGCAGTGCTTTTTGCTAACACAACTCTATTTTACAAGGTTATGGATTTTCTAAGTATTCAATATTTTAGGGCCAACTCTATTTGCCAAAATCAACATCCATAATTCTTCCCTCTCTCTCTCTAGATTCAATTATATTTATTTTGGATATATCATATTTTGGTAAAAATACTACTTTAATCATTCTAGCATCACTTTTCTCCTGTTGAACTGCATGTTAGTTATTTTAGAAGCATGATCTACAAGGCCTGGCAATTATTTTAGAAGTTTAAACAAAAGGTTTGATGACAACACCCTTCATTAAATCTTTATCCTGAGGTGACTTTTAATGGTAACCCTCTGAATTAGACCTTTTCCTTAAGGCTCTATCTTAATGGCTACACCTTTAATTTGGTGAAAAACAGTTTCATTTAGCAAGTCTGCAATTCTGAACTATTTCTACTACTTCTAAATACTGCTTGAAAATTGGCTATTTCTTTTCATTTTTCGTCTTTTTTTTTAGAAGCACAAGAGTGAGTTTATTTCATTTTCTTCACAGTGTTCTTTTTTTTAAATTTCAGAATATTACAGGGGTACAAACGTTTTGGTTACATAAATTGCTTTTGTACCGTTTGAGTCAAAGTTGTAAATGTGCCCATCCACCAGATAGTGTGCATTGTACCCGTTAGGTGTGAATTTACCCATCCCCTCCTCACTCCTCCCACCTGCTTGATTTCCTAAGAATGTTATTTCCATATGTGCACAGAAGTGTTGATTGATTAGTTTCAATTTAATGATGAGCACATGTGGTGTTTGTTTTTCCATTCTTGTGATACTTCACTTAGAAGAATAGTCTCTAGTTCCATTGAGGTTCATAAAAGAGGTATTAGTACATTTTTTTCTTTTTCTTGTAGTACCTCTACATGTTTATTGTGTACACTATCTTCCTTCCAGTTGCAAGGAATAATTTTTTTAAATGTTTCAATATTACATACTATGGGTCTCAATTTTTCTAGTGTCCCATAATAGTTTTCTCATTGTTTTTCTGTACAATTAAAGTAGTTTTCTTGCCACCTATAGCATTGACCAAAATCATATTTTAGATTTTTCTTGCAGTAGCACCTAATTTTCTAGTAGCAACTTCTGTAATGGTCAGCTATGGCCATAGTAAAGCTGTATACTATAACACCCAAAACTCAATGGCTTAAAATAGAAATTTTCTTGTTTAGACAATCTGACAATCCCTTAATCTACATACTAAGAATATCTGCCCTAAATATTGTACTCAAAGGCTACAATTAAAGAGACTATTTGGGAAGAATGGTCTTTACAGAGGTTCAACAGTTTTAGCAGCCTATTCCCTCGTGACACCAGTAGAGGGACCCAGAATGTATTCAGATTATTGTTAATAAAATCACTGGTTCTTTGATCTCAACAGGAAAGCTTGTATCAGACTAACATGCTAATGAACACAAATCTAAAACATGGATGGAAAACACTAACAAACTTCAGAATTTGAGAGACCAAAATCTAACAGATAAGGGAAGGACTCTGAGGTATGACCATATTTCCTTCAGGGTATCTGCAAATATTCTGTTCTGTGAACAGAAGGCAAGTATCTAGGTGTCCAGGTGCTTGGGGGAGTTTCACTGGGCTCTAGAAGCAAAGGCTGAAGAAGGAATGCCAAAATGGCAGGGATTTGAGGGACCACGATCCTGGAGAAGAGAGAATCATAGATGTGAACCCAAAATTCTCTATTCAATTTCTCCCCTATTTGCCAAATCCTCAACTTTTAATGCAATGAGCAAAATTCTGAAAGAATAAAAAATAAAATAAAATAGAACAAGCAGAAAGCAGCCCTTGGAGATTTGACAGTCTCACAAAGATGGGTGGACAAAAGTCAGCCCATGGCTCAAAAGGCAGAGAGACTTTGTTAAAAACCCTAAAGTTCTATCTGAGACCTCAGAACAGCTATGCCCTTAATGTAAATTATTCACAGGAGTAAGAACAAATGAGAAATAGACCAGATCTAAGGAAGCCTGAAACCCGCTCTCAATTGGATCAGAGTAATCTGCATGCAATCTTTCCCTCTGACAGAAGAAAATCAAATCCTTTTAAAGAAATGAAGAAAATAATATCATTCAGGACCCCTACAACTTCCACATACAATGTAATAAATTCTATTAAAAAATACCATTCATACCAATAAAAAATAGTTTCAAAAGGGTCCATGAAATTTACATGATTCTGACATTAACCCATGTATGGAAACTTTATTTTAAATTATTGGATTTTACAGTTAAAGATTCATGTGAGGTTCATGTGGTATTCTCTTTGTGTTTTATTAGTTTTGTAAATGTCCTAACCAATATACTATTAATACTTTGGTCCCAATTTCACGTGTGCTAGTCCTTTTTCCATCATGTCTTTATGTATCACATAATCTTTCTACATTTTCTATTGCTTTTTCTCTCTGTTTTTCAATCTTCTTATTCAATAATACTCTCTTCTCTTGTAACAAAACCTTATGAATCAGGTACAATAAAATGGTATAGTCACATTTTATTCATGAGGAAACTGGGAATAAGAGATTAAGTAACCAGTAACCAGGCCAATATCACAAAACTGATTCTAACCTGGGCATCTGGTTCCAAAATCCATGAACCTAACATTTATTCTATGCTGCCTTTCACAAAATAAAGTGAGGAGACTCTAAACTTATAAAACAGAGATAAGAGGAAAAGATTTCAAAATATTAACATGCTTTCCCTTCAATCTGATTTGTATTTTTAAAATTTCCCTAAATTTTTTATAAGTATTACTTTTATAGTTGAATATACCCACAAGAAAAAAAGAAACTAAAAATCAGGAGTGACAAAATTGTTTTAACCTATTAACAATAACTATCAATAGCTATATCTAGTTACAATGGCTATACATGACAATGCTTCCTTTAGGACCAAACAAGTACCTCAATTGTGGTTCATTCCATCATGTGCAAATATAATTTTATAAAGATCCTACAATATTAGCTTTATGTGAATTGACTTTTAAAAATTCATAAATATATACTATAGTTGTCTACCCAGCAGGAAATATTCTTTTTGAAGTTTATCAAACATTTCAAGACACCACATAGTCATAAATTTTACTAGAGGTAGCAATTTTCTCATTACGCTTTAATGCCCTGAGTGAATCATTCTATTGAACAAACAATATACTCCCATCACACTGTTAAAATTGAATTAAATATCAGAGGGTATAATACTCTCCCCAAAATGTCATTTCAACAGATTTTAACTGTGATGCATTCAGGTAAATCATTTTAATACATAACTGCAATAATGCTATACATTTGGTAAGACAAACAATGCTTGGTAGCTTAAACCACAGCAAAATTGAATGTAGATATTTAAAATGCACTTTATTTCTTTTTAAAAGCAAAATCTGTCAGCTTGCATAGTAGGAAAAGAAATAAATTGTCTGAGCATGAAATCACACAATGGTATGAACAGTAACTCGTGCAACAGGAGAGAACATTGAAGATATAAAAATTCCGCACATAGATCACTTAAGCAGTTCCTATATCTGCAGCAACATTGCTTTCTAAATGGTTCCTGCCATAACTCAGTCACACTGATGAGGCTCATACCTTCTCCTTGAGACTACACTATGCAGAAACTCATAAGTCATTCTGATTGTGACAGAAAAAGAAAAGCTTCTGTCCCAAGAACTCCTGATTAACACCCAAGCAGCCACTGGTTTGCCAGACAGAGCTTTCATAAGTATTACAAATACTTATTTAGCAAATCTACATGTATGCTCCCATTTTTAATCATCAAACCAACCCAAACAAACCAAAATAATAAGTAATCAAATAAGTTGCTTTGTGAAATACATGACCAATACAATTTATGTATTTGTTTATTTTTAGTGTAATTTTTCCAGTTTTCACAGATCTAAATACAGGTTCAGGGCTAGAGACTCAGAGGTGGCAGCTGGTCATCGAACAAGATTCATGATTCATTTCTCTGGAAGCACACCACTTGTTACTTTTCCTTAAGCATTTTTCAATGATGTTTGAATATAGTTTTGGAACTCCTTCCCAAACATCCTTATCAGAATATTGTATTTTTAGAATGATCAGAAAATTCTATGGTAAAATTAGAGATTTGGCATTTTATTTCCACGAGGAATATGAAGTACTTCTGATAAATATCTTTCACTTTTCACAAATGAAAACTAAGATTACAGACATAGAGAAAAAATAAATTATTTCTTTGACTCACTAGTACATTCTGTACACAGAGCCTCTAAATATTGAACATATACATATGCATGTGTATATATTTTATTTTCATCGTGAGGCTGGGCTCAGCAGTTATTGTATTTGGAGTTAGTAGTTATAATCCTTGGGTTGATCTACAGATGATTTTTATTTTCTTCATTGAATTTACTATAGTTAATTATTTTTATACAATGGACATATTTTATTAGAAAAATACTTGAAATATTACTCTAACAAAATGATTTATTTGCATAGCAATAATTTTAGATTTTTAAACTTAGATTTAGTAAATATAAATTTACATGTAGCAGCTTTTTAAATACAGATGCATCTTCCTTCTTTATGGAAAGCCAAATTGGCTTAGAAAGTTGCTAGAATAACACTTCACAAAAATGTAATCAGGAAAAAACATGCAATATTCACAGCAGTCAATACTAACTAGCAAATGGCATCACAAAGGAGCGATACATTATACAAAAGTGAAAGAACACGCAAAACCTGAAGAAAGAATTTGAAAGAATAAACAGACCATATTTTCTAAATTTTACTCTGCCTAATGGCATTAAATTACTCTTGGCTTTTCCTTTAGGAAATAAGGTACTATGCTAAAATTGTATATATATCCAGAAAAGTTTTTATACAGGTAAAACCATCTGGCCATTAATTTGCCTTGAAATTTCTGAGGTGCTGAGGGCAAAGCAGCAGATGTCATCAATGAACTGTGCAGAGATAATAATGAAATCATCTCCTACTTTAACATATGAAACAAAGAGAGAGAGAAAGGCATAAACACAGAAAGAAGAATAAGTGCCCTCACAATTTTAATCCAAAAGTGAAGAAGGTTATTTGGTGGGGTTTCAGATTTTGCCTTTATTTCTATAAAAATCACTAAAATTTGGAACTGTTTATTACATGGAAACAAATAAGCTACATTGATTTCTTTCAGGACACAGAATCTTATATATCATCACACCCTCAGTGGGATACACAAATGTGGATATTATTACTAATAATATCATATATTAATAATTACAAATAATAAAATGTTTTATAGCCCCTTTCTTTTAAAGCAGTGGTTCCCAACTAGGGATGACTTTGTCCCCCTAGGGGACATTTGTCAATGTTTGGAGGCATTTTTGGTTGTCACCACTGAAGGATGCTACCAGCATCTAGTGAGTAAAGGCTAGGGGTGCTGCTAAACATCCTACAATGCACAGCACACCTCCCTACAATAAAGAATTTTCTAGCCCAAGATGTCAATAGTGCCAAGGTTGAGAAACCCTCTTTCAACAAAAATAACACATTGAAATTATTTTAAGTCTAATGTGATTATAGCATAATACAGAATTTTTAAGTTATAAGAATTAAAAAGATTGACATTGTTAAAAAATAAAACAAGAAAATCATTTTGCAGAATTCCTTCTGTGGAAACCAAGGAATTACAAAAATGGAGATGGGTCCTATATAACACTGTTACTTTAGACACATATTTTTGTGCTTTCAATCTATTTAAATACCTTTTAAAATACTCTTTTGTCCAATAAATTCATAAATATGCATGTGTGTAAGAGTGAGCATGAGCAAATGTATAAATACGATTTTGTAGTGAAGAGATACTTTACCGGAATTCTGAGAAAATGGCAGTTTGATAGAGTCCTCTCACCTCACCGCTCCCAGGGAAGGAGGTGAAAAACGCCATTGGCTGCCTGCATGTGGATTGCTTACTCTGAAAACAGCATTGTGAATTTACAGAGAAACATCATGGGACACTCAGCCCAAGGAAACAGGTGACTGAGAGATTCATTGACAAAGAACAGAGAGCGCAGGGAGTCCAATAGAGTCCAGAGTGCACAAAGGATGCACTTGCCAGGTTAGCACAGTGTGACCTGACCTACAAGTGGTTATGCACCTTTCCCACAGACTTCCCATCCACTCAGTCAGGGACAAGCTCAGAGTTGGGGCAAAGCTGTTACTCGAGACAGCAGGCTCTGTGGAAAGGAAGCAATTGTGAGAGCCACACAGAATTCTCAGCTGCACTATTCAGGGACTGCTCAGGGTCGGGTAGGGAGTGGGCTGAGATACAGCTTCCTGGGACAGTATGCAGGAATCTGCAGATGGGCACTTCACCTCTGGAAGTCAGCAGGACCTGGGCACAGGAGTTGAACGGAGAGTGGGACATGCCCTTCGGGGCTGCCAGCAATTGCTTCTGTGGGACCCAGGCCTGTGAAGAAGAGCTCGGTTCATGGGTGTGATCTGAGCCCTGCTGTATGTCAGGCTGCTGGGCGGCAGCCAACTTTAAAGTCTCCCACCTGGAGCTGTTAGCTAGGTCTCTAGCTCAACCCCACCCATGGCTCAGGGGCTCTTTGGCCTGATTGCAACAGGCTTACCCCTTGGTGGTCAGGGACAGCTGCATCTGTAGGTTCCAGGTAGGACAAGATACCAGAGCTGTACTGGCAGAAACTTTGTGTATCAGAAACAGTTTGCAGCCCACCCATTTGGTCCTGCTACCCCAGCTATGGCCTCCTATGAGTCTGCTACATGCTGATCCTAGTGCCCACTCTTCAGGTCCCAGCCCTCCTGTACCCCAGAGATCAGTCATTTTGAAGGTTGCTGGTTATAGTGACTCATTTTGTATAAGTATCAGTTCTTACAGCAACCAAATGCCTCAAGAGCTACAGGCTGAACCAGAGCAGCTCCCCTAACCCATTCCACTTCATTAGGGAATTTCGCTCAATCCAAGAGTGCTTCTAGTGGCCACTATTCCCCCCCAGTGGGAGCATCCCCCTGGCGGTGACTTCTGGGGAGAGAGAGGCCCACCTGGCTCACCTTGGGGTCTAGTGGTAGAAAAGGGGTGCACAACTGGAGATCCCCCTATCAGCCAGTGACACATAGAGATGCACGTCAGAGCTGCAGACACACGTGGCTGCATAAGCAACCTCTGAGCTGTAGAATTTTCCCAATAGAGCTCTCACAGTGTAGCCAAAAGCAATTGTGTTTCTACCCGCACCTCAGGAGAAGCAGGGTCAAAGTAATCCCTAGGAGCTACAAGGCCCCTCCCAAAGCTCGGGGCTTTTGCATACCCCAACTGGGGGATCAGAGTCTGCCACAGACATAACAGAATACCTAGCTATTAGGAAACTGTGGATTCATACCCTCAAGTGCAATCAACCAGCCTGGAGCTCAAGCTGGGAGAACAATATCACCACAATCTACCAGGAATAGGTGAAGACAACAGGTTAGAGGTAACCTAAGAAGTCCACCAAACTTGCTAAAATATACCTAAGACAATACAGACCAGTACTCCTCTCCCTGGCTCTGTTAAGGAATGAACCTCGGGGGCTTGGAGACAGGGCATAAACTAGCCCTAACACCCCCAGCTCTCAACCAAGAGGCCAGATGAGAAAATATCGGTGAAAGAACTCAGGAAACATGAAAAACCAGAGTGAAAAGGCACACCCAAAAGAAATTATTAGTTCCTCAGCAATGGATACCAACTCAAATGAAATAGGTAGAATGACAGAAGAGGAATTTCGTTTATGCATTATATGAAAACTCAATGAAATTCAAGAGAAAATTGAATCCCAGCACAAAGAAATCACCAAAAAAATGCAAGAAATGAATGAAAAATTTTCTAAAGAAATAGAAGTATTACAGAAAAAACAAATAGAAATTCTAGAAATGAAAGAGGCATTCAAGGATCCACAAAACACAGTGGAAAGCCTGAAGAATAGGCTGGATCATGCAGAGGAAAGAGTCCCAGAGCTGGAAGATAACTCCTATGTGCTAAATAAATCAGTCAAAGAGAAAGAACACAAAAACAAGAGGCATGAATAAAGCATACAAGAAATGTGGGATTATATAAAGAGGCCAAACATAAGGATCATAGGCATCCCTGAGGGAGAGGAAGAAAATTCATGTGGGCTGGGAAATCTATTTGAAGGAATAATAGAGGAAAATTTCCATGGCTTAGCCAGAAATCTCAATATCCAAGTACAAGAAGCACACAGGACTCTTGGGAGACTCAACATGAAAAGGCATTCACCACGCCACATGATTATTAGACTGACCAACGTAAACACAAAAGAGGCACTCCTCAGAGCTGTGAGTCGAAAAGAGCAGGTAACCTACAAAGGGAAACCTATCAGATTAACTGCAGATTTCTCAGGTGAAACCTTACAAGCCAGAAGGGACTGGGGACTCATATCAGTCTTCTAAAACAAAATAAAGGCCAACCCAGAATTCTTTATCCAGCCAAACTAAGCTTCTAATATGAGGGAGAAATAAAGACTTTTCCAAATAAGCAATCACCGATAAAATTTGCGAAGTCAAGACTGGCCCTGCAAGAAGTGCTTAGACCTGCATTATACACTAACCAGCACAACAGACATGCACCAGTTACAAACTACCCAAAAGCTAAAACTCCAGAACCCAGATTTCACAATGACTCAAGAGATAAAAAGAACAAGAGACTACCCAACGGAATAAACAGAAATCTACCCCAAATATCAATTCTCTCAATAAATGTGAATGGCTTGAATTGCCCATAGAAGAGACATAGGCTGGCTGAATGGATTAAAAAATACAAGCCAAGTATCTGCTGTCTCCAGGAAACACATCTTACACACAAGGACTCATTCAGACTCAAGGTGAAAAGATGGAATACAATTTTCCAGGCTAATGGAAACCAAAAGAAATCTGCAGTAGCCATCCTTATTTCAGATGATATAAACTTTAAAGCAACAAAAATAAAGAAAGACAAAGATGGTCACTATGTAGTAGTGAAGGGAAAAATCTTACAAGAAGATTTAACAATCTTAAATATTTATGCACCCAACACAGGAGCACCCAGATATGTAAAGCAAATACTGCTTGATCTAGACAACATAATAAATAGCAATGCCACAATAGCTGGGGACTTCAACACCCCACTGATGGAACTGGACAGATTCTCCAAACAGAAAATAAGCAAAGAAACAATGGACCTAAATAGAACTCTAGAACATTTGGGCCTAACACACATCTATAGAACATTCCACCCAAATAACAATGAACACACGTTTTTCTCATTAGCTCATGGAAATTTCTCTAAAATTGATCACATCCTAGGCCACAAAACAGATCTAAACAAATTCAAAAAAATAGAAATCATACCATGTATAATTTCAGTCCACAGCAGAATAAAATTAGAAATCAATTCCAACTGAAACTCACATCCTCATCCAAAAACACAAAAATTAAACAATCCATTTCTGAATGACTATTGGGTCAAGGAGGAGATTCAGATGGAAACCAAAGGATTCTTTGAACTAAATGATAATGGGGACACAAGTTATCAAAATCTGTGGGATGCAGCAAAAGCAATCCTGAGAGGAAAACTTATTGCCTTAAATGCTCACATCCAAAAGGCAGAAAGGTCACAAATCAGTAAACTAATGAATCATCTTAAGGAAATGGAAAAAAAGAGGAAACCAATCCTAAAGCCAACAAAAGAAAAGAAATAACCAAGATGAGAGCAGAATTAAATGAAATTGAGAACAAAAGAACAATACAGAAGATTAATAAAATGAAAAGTTGGTTCTTTGAAAAGACAAACAAAATAGAGAGGCCACTTGCCAGGTTAATCAGAAGCAGAAAGGAAAGGACTCTAATAAGCTCAATTAGAAATGAAAAAGGATAGGTCACAACTGATACCATGGAAATACAAAACATCATCTAAGAACACTACAAAAACATCTATGCCCAAAAACATGAAAATGTGGAGGAAATGGACAAATTCTTAGAAACACACTACCTCCCTGGGCTCAAACAGGAAGAAATAGAACTCCTAACCAGACCAATATCTAGCACCAAAACTGAAGCAGTAATATAAAGTCTTCCAACAAGAAAGTCCTGGACCAGATGGGTTCACACCTGAATTCTACCAAACCTACAAAGGAGAACTGATGCCTATACCGCAGAAATTATTGGAAAATATCCAAAAGGATGGAACCCTCCCAAACTCATTCTATGAAGCCAATATCACCTTGATGCCAAAGCAAGGAAAGGACACAACAAGAAAAGAAAACTGCAGACCAGTATCCCTTATGAATATAGATGCAAAAATTCTCAATAAAATCCTAGCAAACCAAATCCAAGTGTACATCAAAAAAAATAATTCATCATGATCAGGCGGGCTTCATCCCCGAGATGCAGGGATGGTTCAACATGTGCAAATCTATAAATGTAATTCACCACATAAATAAAAGCAAGCACAAAGTTTATATGACCCCTTCAATAGGTGCAGAAAAGGCTTTTGACAAAATCCAGCATACTTTCATGATGAGAACTCTTAACAATATAGGCATATATGTCTCATAACTCAAAATTATTAAAGCCATATAAGATAAACCCAAATATCATACTGAATGGGGAAAAATTGAAAGCATTCCCCCTTAAAACTGGAAGCAGACAAGGTTGCCCACTACCTCCACTTCTTTTCAACATAGTGCTGGAAGTCCTTTCCAGAGCAATCAGACAAGAGAGAGGAATCAGGGGTGTCTAAATGGGGGCAGAAGAGGTCAAACTTTCACTATTCGTGGACAATATGATATTATATCTAGAAAACCCCAAAGATTCAACCAATCTCAATTCCAAGAGATTACTGGAATTGATAAATGAATTCAGCAAAGTCTCAAGATACAAAATCAATGGACACAAATCAATAGCCTTCATATATGCCAATAATAGTCGAGCCAAGAACCAAATTAAAGACGCAATACCTTTCACAATAGCACCAAAGAAAATTAAATATTTAGGAACATATCTAACTAAGGAGGTCAAACACCTATATAGAGAGAATTACAAAACACTGAAAAAAGAAACTACAAATGATGTAAACAGATAGAAAACCCTACCATGCTTTTGGATAGGTAGAATCAACATTGTAAAAATGTCTTTGCTACCTAAAGTGATTGACAGAATCAATGCAGTCCCTATCAAAATACGAACATCATTTTTGCTGATCTAGAAAAAATAACTCTATGCTTTGTGTGGACCCACAGAAGACCCCATCTAGCTAAAGCAATGTTAAGCAAAAAGAACAAATTGGGAGGCATCAATATACAAGACTTCAAACTATACTACAAGGCTATAGTAACCAAAACTGCATGGTATTGGCACAAGAACAGAGACACAGACCAATGGAACAGGACTGAGAACCCAAATATAAAACCATCCTCATACTGTCATCTGATCTTTGACAAATTCCACAAAAACATACACTTGGGAAAAGATTCCCTATTCAACAAATGGTGCTGGGAAAACTGGATGGCCACATGTAGAAGACTGAACCTAGATCCACACCTCTCACCTCTCACAAAAACGAACTCATGATGGATATCAGACTTAAACCTAAGACATGAAACCAGAAGAATTCTAGAAGAAAACGTTGGAAAAATTCTTATGGATGTTGGCTTAGGGAAAGAATTTATGAAGAAGACCCCCAAAGCAATCACAGCAGCAACAAAAATAAATAAATGGGACCAGATCAAATTAAAAAGCTTCTGCACAGCCAAGGAAACTATCACTAGAGTGAACAAACAACCTATAAAATGGGAGAAAATATTTGCATGCTACACATCTGACAAAGGGCTGATAACCAGAATCTATACAGAATTTAGGAAAATCAACAAGAAAAAAATCAAACAACCCCATTAAAAAATGGGCAGAGGGCATGAACAGAAACTTTTCAAAGGAAGATAGAATGGCCAGCAAACATATAAAAAATTGCTCAACTTCTCTAATCATCAGGGAAATGCAAATCAAAACCACAATGAGATATCACTTAAGTCCAATGAGATTGGCTCATATCAAAAAGTTCCAAAACAGCAAATGTTGGCAGGGATGCAGACAGATAGGAACATTCATATACTGCTGATGGGACTGCAAATTAGTACAACCTCTATGAAAAGTTATATGGAGGTACCTCAAAGAACTAAAAGTAGAACTACCAGCAATCCCACTACTGGGTATTTACCCATTGGTAAAAAATACATTCTATAACAAAGACATCTGCACGCGAATGTTCATAGCAGCACAATTCACAATTGCAAAGATGTGGAAACAACCCAGGTGCCCACCAATACAGGATTGGATTAATAAAATGTGGTATATATATACCATGGAGTATTACTCAGCAATAAAAAATAATGGTGAATTAACACATTTGGTATTATCCTAGATGGAGCTAGAGCCCGTTCTTCGAAGCGAAGTATCACAAGAATGGAAAAACAAGCACCACTGGTACTCTCCATCAAATTGGTACTAACTGATCAATACTTATGTCACACATGGCAATAATATTCATCAGGGGGTATGCAGGCGGGAGGGGGATGGAAGGGATGGGAAAACTCTCACTGAATGGGTGTGGGGCACACAGTTTGGGGTACGTTTATGATTGTAGCTCTGACATGGGCAATGCATGGGCAATATATATAACCAATGTGTTGTACCCCCTTAATATTCTGAAATATTATGGAAAAAAATTAAAAAGTAAATAAATAAATAAATAAAAATAAAAAAATAAAGAGATAATTTACCTTTAAGACTGGACTCTGTGAAAGCCTAAAAGAAGCAAAGATGTTTTTATGCTATATAAAATCCACAGCTACATAGACATAAATGTACAAGAGGTGAGGATGAGAAATCTGTACTCCTCAGGGAGAGTTAGGGGACAGTTAACCGCCTATAGGTAATAACATGGAGAATTCTGGGACATAGGATTTAGGTTTTGGATTATCAGATTGAAATCTAGCACTTATCTATCTATATCAGATAAATATTTAGTGAAAGCTTTAAAATAATGGCAAAAATACTGTCATTTTGTCTTATGCATGGTGATTAATTACTGTATGTAATATCTAGAATCATAGGGTTTAAAGCATTGCTTTTAAAGTAGACTGGTTGCATTCTTCTACTATTATTGTTTCATCGACTTCTACTGCATTTGTCTGATTGCTATCAGTCTTAATTATTTACTAAGAATTAAGGAGTATCCTGGAGAATTACCTATTTACCTTCCAAGGATTGCCTCCTTGAGCCAGAGAAATAGGAAGTGCTGTAAATACATCAGCTGGGGGAATGTATAAAAAATTATGTTATATCAGGCATTTGAAACATTGCTGAGTAATGTGTTGCCAAACCATGACATGGCAGTAGAAGGTTTTCAAGAAGGTAACACTAACTTCTTACAAGCCTACTAGAATTAATTATACAGCTGTCAATAAATACCATTTAAGCCATTTGCCTTAATTTTATTATACGTAATGTTAGGATAGAAATATTAAGTGCTATCAGACTTGACTGATTATAATACATTTCAATTAAAAATGTATTGTTTTAAAACAATAAGAAGCGTTTATGGCATCAATTTCAAAAAACTTTTGTGGTTACGAACATTTATCACAGGAAAGCAGTTTCTGAACACAGTCTGGGTCTAGAGCAAATGCAAGAGTTTGTTTTCAGTAATTAGGGAATAAAAAGCAGCAGAATCTTTATACAGTTGTCTCATATATCTCTTTTATTATTCGGTACTTTACGTTTGTCATCAGGTGACCTAGATATTTTCAAGAAGAACTATTTATACTCTTAAGGAGTGAGGTTGGTTGGAATCAGAAGATTTCAGCAAGTTGCCACGTTGGAAAAGAACAAAGAACATTTATTTAAATGTAGACTATTACAGCGGAAATGTTCTTAATTTAAATTTATGTGCATCTTAGCTTGTGATTTAATAAACCACTCAAAAAGTGCTAATGTTTTTTGTTCCCTTAGCTGTCAAACAGGCTGTAATGTTTCCTGAGCCCTGGAAAGTCACTGAGTGGTGGAAGGCAGAGCATGTTTGACCTTGTGGATTGTGGTGAATAAACCTTCAAACTCCAACACTGCTGGGGGTGAAAAAGAAGCCTCCCTATGCTCAAGTCTCCCCCACAGTATGCAGCCTTTCTTTCCCAACTGCAGGGACTGAGAGCCATTCACTCTACCTGCCCCCTCCCTCCATCCCCAAAAGGCTCACTGTTACAGAGGGATCCCAGCTCCTCTTTAATGCTCACAAATGACATCAAAGATATCAAAAAAAAAAAAAAAAGAATGCATATAACAGGAGGGATATGGATAACATATACCTGAGAAAGACACAGGAGGTAAGCAAGGGTGAATGTTTGGTAGGGAGGTTAGAGTGAGAGTAAGAAAGCGAGAATAATTAGAAAAAATTTAAGGCTGCAGGACACTTGGAGATGGAAGGCAAGAAGATTTAATGCTGAAGGTGATAAATTTGCCTTAAAGGGACTTGGAGAGACGCAAGTACATATTTTACTTCCAGGTTGTATATTGTGCTTCTCTGAATTCAATACTGCAGTAACATTGGAACATAAGAGTTCCCAGAATTAACTCCCATACATTTACATCTACTTCATTATTTAAATTCTGAAAAGTAGTTAGCCAGTTCCTTGCATTCAAATTGCCATTTTAATTAGAAGTCAATTGTTTATATATTTCTAAAGTAACATAGAAAAGATATACTAACCAAATTAATTAGGAAAAAAATTTGGGATTCCAAATCATCTAAATAGTTGCTTAAATATCCCATTTCATGTGAGTGTTGGAACAGCCTGTATTTGTGCTGATAAATAAAGCACATGGTTCTTATTTTACTGTGAGAACCCAAATAAATCTAATGTCATGATATAAAATTCTTAGGAAAGATGGATAGTTGTGGGGAAAATATGTGTTATGATTTCATTTTTTCTTTCTGAATTTAGACTGCAATTTTTCTTTGTTCCTTCTGTTAGTTCAAACTGCATGGACTATCAATCTAGTAAGTTCCTATCATAAACTGGGTTTGGACTTCTTAAAGGAGAGTTGTCCCCAAGAATATGTAACATGATGTACAAAAAATATGGCTCACAACAAATATGTTCCCAAAGACACCCACACTCCTGTGCTGAATCAGAATGCTAATGTCCTTTGAGCCACAGCCAGAATTTATAAGTATGTGGTTTCAGTGGTTTTTTTTTTTTTTGACAAGTTAAAACCTACTATCTAAAAACTACAAATAAGTATTTTTAACAAAGATCAAATAGAAATTGTTACGGACTGAATTGTTACCCTCAAAATTCATACGTTTAAGCCTTAACCCCCAATGTAACTTCACTGTATTGAGAGAGAGGGATTTCAGAAGGTAATTATGGTTAAATGAAGCCATCAGTAAAGAGTCATGATCTGATAGGATTAGTGTCTTTATAAGGAGAGGAAAGGACATCAGAGTTCTCTTTCCACCATGTGAGGACACAGAAAGAAGGCAGCCTTCTGTAAATTAGGAAGAGAGCACTCACTGAAACCCAAATCAGCTAGCTTGTGCTTCCCCACCTCCAGACTGTGAGAAAATAAATTTCTGTTGTTTAAGCCACCCAGACTATGGCATTTTGTTTCAGTCTGAGCTGACTAATACAGAAATGTATATAAGAGCCACTGCCACTTTCCAGATTGAAAATTGAAGGAAACTTTTAGATGTATATCTAATGAGAAACTTAGAAAAATAACCTAATACATTATATACAATATAATGATATTTAAGCAAGGTGTGTCAGAGTGGTCAAAATTTTCATAGTATGTTTTTTCAATTTTTCTTTTCATGGATCATGCTTTTGGAGTATCCAAAAACTTATTGCCAAACCCTAGGTCACCAAGATTTTCTCCCATGTTTTCTTATAGAAGTTTTAGAATTTTGAGTTTTACACTATGTCAATGATCCATTTTAAGTTAATTATGTGAAACTTATTGGATCTGCATCTAGATACATTTTTATATGGACATTCAATTGTTCTAGTATTATTTGTTGAAAAGATTATCTTTTTTTAAAATAGAGACAGGGTCTCACTATGTTGCCCAGGCTGGTCTTGAACTTCTGCACTCAAGGGATCCTCCTGCCTCAGCCTCCCAAAGTGCTGGGATTACAGGTGTGAGCCACCATGCCCAGCTGAAAAGATTATCTTTTCTCCATTGAATTGCCTTTGCTCCCTTGTCAAAGATTGACTGACTATATTTGTGTGGGTCAATTATTTCTAGGCTCTCATTCTATTTCATTTGTCTCTGTGTCTACTCTTTTGACAATACCATACAGTATCATGATCACTGTAGCTTTATAGCAAATCTTGAAATTGGGTAGTGTGAGCCCCCCAATTTTATTGCTCCTCTTGAATATTGTGTTGGCTATTCCAGATCTTTTATCCTTCCAAATAAACTTAGAATCAGTTTATTGATATCTCTGAAAATAACTTATAGGATTTTGATTGAAAATTGCATCTATAAATCAAGTTGGGAAGAACTGGTGTTATAATATTGTCTTCCAATTCATGAACACAAAATCTCTCTCCATTTATTTATATCTTAATTTCTTTCACTAGTGTTATATAGTTTCCACATATAGGACCTATACATATTTTGTTAGATTTGTACCTAATTATTTCATTTGTTGTGTACTCTTATAAATGGTTATTATAATTTTTTATTTCAAGTTCCAACTGTTCATTTCTGGCATATAGGAAAACAATTGACTCTCATATGTTAACCTTACATCCTGTTACCTTGCTAGACTCACATATTTGTTCCAGGAGGGATTTTTTTACTTTTATTTTTGTTTTCATTCTTTGGAATTTTTTACATAGATAATCATATCCTTTGCAAGCAAGAAAAATTTAATCCTTCCTTATGAACCAGTGTATCTTGTATTTCCTTTTCTTGTCTTACTGAATGTGCTAGGACTTCCAATACACTGTTGAGTAGTAGTAGTAACATAGGACATTCTTGGCTTATCTCCTTATATCTTAGGGGGGCAAATATCCAGTTTCTCACCAGTAAGTATGACGTTCACAGTAGAATGTTTTGTAGATGTCCTTTATAAAGTTGAAGAAGTACCTTTCTATTCCCAGTTTGCTTAGAAGGTTTTTTTTTTTCTGGTGGGGGAGGGGATCTAATCTTATTTATCAGTTACTCAAAAAAATCTTATTTTTGACTGCAGTCAGACTTAACGGAAGTAGACAGTGTCAGGTAGGACAACCTGAACCTTTGGCAAAAATTTCCTAGCATTCTTCTTTGGCCTCCTTCATTGTCTTGGCCAAATATTTAGCATATTCTGTGGTCTCTTCCTTATTTTTCTTAGTACACTATTTCTTCAGAGTAAAAACACCAGTGTTTGTGTTACAGGACACGTGGAGTAACAAGATGTTGATCTTGGGTGCTTTTGTCTTAGGTTTCTTACCTTTTTGTTTAAGGGCTTTCTTACAACATATTAGCAATTATCATCTTCTTTAGAGAGATTGAAAAGTTTGAGGATTCTGCTAGCTCTTTTGGGCCCCAGGCAACGAGGCACCATAGTATGTCAGTCCAGGAATATCTTTCTTGCCTTTTTTTGTTTGTTTGTTTGTTTTACAATAACCAAGTTGAGAACGCTTAGATTAGCATCCACAATGCAACACCAAACAGATTTACACTTTCTTTCTCCAGTTCTTCTTAGTCTGTAACAGGAATGCCTGTTACTCAATAGTAGGCATACACAGCCATGGGTCAAGATACCCTGCTTCATGGGGAAATATTGCTTGTCATTCCTGCCACTGAATCAAACCACACAACCCTTCCATTTTTCACCCAGAGCGTCAGCAGCAACTTTTTGTGGCCATATGCTTCTCATGAAAAGTGCAAAGTTTGTGTTCGTCATCCAATTCAATGAGTTACTGGAAGCCAGTGGCTGGGAATGGGGTATTCAGCTATATCTAGAAGCAGCTGATACCTCTGAGATGCCACAAAAAAGAGCTGCTTAGAGTTTTTACCAAGAATGGTTGTTAGATTTTTTTTAAGTGCCTTTTCTGCATCAATTGATGAGATCTTAAGATTTCTCTTCTTTAGCCTGTTGATGTGGTTGATTGCACTAAATGATTTTCAAATGATGAACCAACTTTGCATACCTGGAATAAATCTCATTTTGTTCTGGTATGTAGTTCTTTAAAAAAAAAAATCATTGTAAACCCTAATTCAGATCACAGAATTTTCCTGCTTTAAATTTTCCAACAGCCGTCTCATACTTTTACTATGTTCTGTTCCCTCTGCGCAGAAAGATATTTGCATGAATGGCTCCTTACCATCTTTCAGGTCTCAGCCAAGATACTACTTCAGAGGATAATTCCCTGACTCCCTATCTAAAAATGTCTCCACTTCCAGTTACTCTCTATCACATCACCATATTCCATTATCCTCAGAGCAATATCTAAAAGTTTACTTGTTTGTTGTCTTGTTTGCTTTTTTACTGAGAGTGGAAAAATTGTCTGTCTGAATCACCTATATATTTCTGGTGCCCAACACATAGCCTGAATCATAGAAGCTAAATAATATTTCTGAAAAGAATTAACCTTGGAGATTCTCTAGTCAACCCTCATTTGTCATTGGAATCTCTGCTGTAAATATCATGGCCAAGTAGTTTCTGGTTGCATACCTCCAGTGATGGGGAACCCACTACCTCCCAAGGCAACCCAACTCTGAAATTGCCATTTACCCAGGGTTTTAGTTCTACGTAAATGGAGACCCTAGTACCATGCAGAACCAATATACTCACCTGATAGCCCTTCACATAACTGAGGTCAGCTCTCTTGTGTCCCCTCCAAAGAGCTTGGCTTCCTCAACAATTGTCCCTAGTTTTCAGTCTCACCATCCAGGATGCTGTCCTTTGAGTACATCCACTGCATTGATTTCCACTTCGAAATGAAAAGCCAAGAAATAAATCTTGGCCCCAAGAGTGCTCAGAGCAGAGCAAAGCAGAGGCCATCACCATCGTTATTCTGGGTTAATGAATTTCAAAGCACTGTTTTTAACGGCAGACCCATCTGTGCAGTTTATTTTTAAGCAACATCTTCTGCAGCACTTTTATAAAAGGATAAAAAAATGGGCATTCTGGCTGAAGTGGAGTGGGGGCAGGAATTTCATTCTCTTGCCCTCTTCCTCGATCTCCGCCTGCCCCAGGTAGCCCTTGGGAAACCTCCTCAGACCCCTAAAATCCCTTTCTACACATTCCACCTTGAAGATCGTACAATTTTGGTAGCCACGCCACAGTGCAGACTCACAGTATGCTTATGGATAGCAAAACTCTGGAACATTTTTCAAAGTGCAGGAGTAAAAGATAAAAAGAAGTTTTTGTTATCAGTCCAATATGAGAAAAAGACAGAGAAATAGGAATGCCCCTGCTTTGCCCTTTCCAATTCCTCTTGTCATGTCCTGTGTTAACCATTATAAATAAACAATTTTGTGTGCACCCTACTAGTCTCCTTTCATTGACTTTACATACGTTTATGTACACATAGATGTCTTTGTAAAAATAAGATCATGCAATACAATTTTATTTTTTCACTTCCACCATGGCCTGGAGTCTCTCTACATCACTACATATAGGTCTATCTCGTTGTGTTTAACTCTCTAGCACCACCAATTTTGAAAACATGAGTGAACATGTAAGTGATTCATTAATACTCTATTCAATATGTGAAAAAATGATATTATCTATGTTTCTAGACTTTATGGATGCCCCACAAAATTTCACACTATGTACACACCATCATTTCTCACAGTATTTAGCCACTCTTCTCTTTAGACTTCTCCAGTTTTTTACTATTAAAACAATGCCACAATGAACATTCTTGTACATAACTCTTTGTGCATTTCCTTAGGATATATTCCAATCGTAGAATTGTTTTATCAAAGGGCATGCACTTTTCAAAAATTATTTTGACAGATATTGTTCTACTCCCTTCTAGAGAAATTTCAATAATATACATCCCACACAATAGTGTTCAATTTCTTTTCATCCTTGCCTACCCAAGATATTATCAAGCTTTTTTATTTTCACCAAGTGGGATTGTTAATTGATACATAATAATTTTACATATTTTTAGGGTACACAGATATTTTGATATATGCATACAATCTGTACTGATCAAATCAGGGTATTTAGGATATCTATCACCTCAAAAATTTATTATTTCTCTGTGTTAAGAATATTTCACATTTTAAATACAATAAATTATTGTTAAGTATAGTCACACTACTGTGCCATCAAACACTAGAACTTGTTCCTTGTAAGTGTATGTTTGTATTCATTAACCAACCTCTCTTCATCCTCCATCCCCAACCTCTGGTAACCATCACTCTATTCTTTACCTCCATGAGATCACCTTTTTAACTTCTACATATGAGTGAGAATATACAAAATTTGTCTTTCTGTACCTGGCTTATTTCACTTAACATGATGACCCTTTTTAATTTTCACGTATGAATGAGAACATGCAATATTTGTCTTTCTGTACTTGGCTTATTTCGCTTAACATAATGACCTCCAGCTCCATCCATGTTGCTGCAAATTACAGGATTTCATTCTTTTACATGGCTGAATAGTATTCCATTGTGTATATACATCATATTTTCTTTATCGATTCACCCATTAATGAACACTTCATTTGATCCCATATCTTGGCTATTGTGAATAGCACTCCAATAAACATGGGGGTGCAGATATCTCTGTGATATACTGATTTCCTTTCATTTGAATAAATATGCTGTGGTGGGATGCTGGATCCTACAGCAGTTTTTTGAGAAACCTCCATACTGTTTTCCACAGTGGCTGAACTAATTTACATTCCCACCAACAGTATATAATAGTTTTCTTTTGTCTGCATTCTCTCCAGCATTTGTTATTTTTTGTCTTTTTAACAATAGTCATTCTAACTTGGATAAGATGATATTTCATTGTGGTTTTGATTGGCATTTTCCCAATGATTACTGATGTTGAGTATTTTTTCATGTACCTATTGACCATTTGTATATCTTCTTTTGAGAAATGTCTGTTCAGATCCTTTACCCACTCCTTAATGAGATTATTTGTTTTTTGATGTTGAGTTGTTTTAGTTCCTTGTAGATTCTGGGAAAACTGGATATTCATACGCAGAAGAATAAAACTGACCCTCTCTCTTACCATATACAAAAATCAACTCAAAATGGATTAATGACTTAAACATAAGACCTGAAACTATAAAACTACTAGAAGAAAACATAGGGGAAACACTGCAGGACATTGGTTTAACTAAAGATTTTATGGATAAGACTTCAAAAACACAAGCAAAAAAACCCCAAAAACAGACAAATAAGACTATGTTAAACTAAAAAGCTTCTGTAGAGCAAAGGAAACAATCAACAGAGTGAAGAGACAACCTATAGAATGGAAGAAAATATTTCCAAACTATTCAGTTGACAAGGGACTCATATTTAGAACACACAAGGAACTCAAATGGGATTTTTTTAAATGGTATATCATTGTCATTTTTATTTTTTTTAATTTCTTTTTAAATTTCAGAATATTACAGGGGTACAAACACTTTGGTTACATATATTGCCTTTGGCCCACTCAAGTCAGAATTACAAGTGTGCCCATCCCACAGACACTGCGTACTGCACTCATTAGGTGTGAATTTACCAATCCCCATCACCCCCCACCTGCCCAACACCCGATGAACGTTATTTCCATATGTGCACATACGTGTTGATCAATTACTACCAATTTAATGGTGAGTAAATGTGGTGCTTGCTTTTCCATTTTTGTGATACTTCACTTTGAAGAATGGGCTTCACCTCCATCCAGGTTAATACAAGAGGTATTAATTTACCATTGTGTTTTACGGCTGAGCAGTACTCCCTATACCAAACACCATATTTTATTAATCCACTCATATATTCATGGGTACTTGAGTTGTTTCCACATCTTTGCAATTGTGAATTGTGCTGCTATAAACATTTGAGTGCAAATGTCTTTATTATAGAATGTCTTTTTTCCCTTTGGGTAAATACCCAGCAGTGGGATTGCTGGATCAAATGGTAGGAAATGGACAAATGCTTAGAAACACACAACCTCCCTAGGCTCAGTCAGGAAGAAATAGAATTCCTGAACAGACCAATATCAAGTGCCAAAATTGAAGCAGCAATAAAATATCTTCCAATAAAAAAATGTCCCAGACCAGACGGGTTCACACCTGAATTTTACCAAATCTACGAAGAACTGGTATCTATACAGCAGAAATTATTTCACAATATTGAGAAGGATGGAATCCTCCCCAAATCATTCTATGAAGCCAATATGACCTTGATACCAAAGCAAGGAAAGGACACAGCAAAAAAAGAAAACTACAGACCAATATCCATTATGAATATAGATGAAAAAATTCTCAAAATAATTCTAGCAAACTGAATGCAACTGCACATCAAAAAATAATTCATCATGACCAGGTGGGCTTCATCCCAGAGATGCAAGGATGGTTCAACAGATGCAAAGCTATAAATGTAATTCACTATATAAATAAAAGCAAGAACAAAGATCATATAATCCTCTCAATAGATGTGTAGAAGGCATCTGACAAAATTCAGCACCCTTTTATGATAAGAACTCTTAACAAAATGGGCATAGATGGGTCATACCTTAAAATTATTAAAGCCATATATAACAAACCAACAGCCAACATCATACTGAATGGGGAAAAATTGAAAACATTCCCACTTAGAACTGGAACCAGACAAGGTTGACAACTATCTCCACTTCTATTTAGCATAGTGCTGGAAATCCTAGCCAGAGCAATCAGAAAAAAGAAGGGAATCAACTGTACCCAAATGGGGGCAGAAGAGATCAAACTATCACTCTTTGCTGATGATATGATATTATATATAGAAAACCCCAAAGATTCAACCAAGAGACCCCTGGAACTGATAAATGAATTCAGCCAAGTCTTAGGATACAAAATCAATGCATATAAGTCAGTAGCTTTCATATACACCAATAATAGTCAAGCCAAAAATCAAATTGAAGATGCAATACCTTTCACAATAGCATCAAAGCAAATAAAATATTTAGGAATATATTTAACCAAGGAGGTGAGAGACCTATACAGGGAGAACTATGAAACACTGAGAAAAGAAATTGCACAGTGTGCAAACAGATGGAAAGCCCTACCATGCTCATGGATCGGCAGAATCAAATTGTTAAAATGTCTATACTACCCAAAGTGATCTACAGATTCAATGCAATCCCCATTAAAATAGCAATATCATATTTCACAGATCTAGAAAAAAGAATTCTATTCTTTGTATGGAACCAGTGAAGACACTGTATAGCCAAAGCAATCTTAAGCAAAAACAACAAATTGGGAGGCATCAATCTAAGAGACTTCAAGTTATACTACAAGGCTATAGTAACCAAAACAGCATGGTACTGGCATAAGAACAGAGACATAGACCAATGAACAGGATTAAGAACCCAGATATAAAACCATCCTCATATTGTCATCTGATCTTTGACAAAGCAGACACAAACATACCCTGGGGAAGAGGATCCCTATTCAGTAAATGGTTCTGGGAGAATTGTATGGCCACATGTAGAAGACTGAAACAAGATCCACACCTCTCACCTCTCCCAAACATCAACTCAAGATGAATAACACACTTAAACCTAAGACATGAACCCATAATAAATCTAGAAGAAAATGTTGGAAAAACTGTTATAGACATTGGCCTAGGCAAAGAATTCATGCAAAAGACCACAAAAGAAATCACAGCAACAACAAAAATAAATAATTTGGACCTGATCAAATTAAAAAGCTTCTGCACAGCCAAGAAAACTATCCTTAGAGTGAACAGACAACCTACAGAAGGGGAGAAAACACTTACATGCTAC
The DNA here is from genome assembly GCA_023783475.1 of Daubentonia madagascariensis. NCBI lineage: Eukaryota > Metazoa > Chordata > Mammalia > Primates > Daubentoniidae > Daubentonia > Daubentonia madagascariensis. Next base: position 4,874,891 of record JAKFHU010000485.1, on the reverse strand, counting down.
ACATCTGATAAAGGATTGATAACTACAATCTATATAGAACTTAGGAAAATCAACAAGAAAAAAATCAAGCAACCCTATTAAAAACTGGGCAAAGGACATGAGCAGAAACTTTGCAAAAGAAAACAAAATAATGGCCAAGAAACATGAAAAATTTCTCAACATCTCTAATCATCAGAGAAATGCAAATCATAACCACAATGAGATATCACTTAACTCCAGTGAGATTGGCTTTTATTAAAAAGTCCCAAAATAGCAAATGTTGATACAGATGAAGAGATCAGAGCACTTCAACACTGCTGGTGGGACTGCAAATTAGTACAAACTCTATGGAAAGTAATATGTAGATACCTCAAAGAACTAAAAGTAGAACTATCATTGTCATTTTTAATTTGCACTCCTGATTCCTAGTGAATTTGAGCATCTTTGCACGTGTTTTTTGGGCATTTTGAACACTATAGAGTTTTCTTTATATGTACCTCCTTAATTCATTTAGAGTTTAGTTTTCTGTACAGTAATTGGTGGTGGTTTAACTCTGTTTTTCTCTGATTAGACAACAGTTATTCCAATGCCATTTTAAAAACAGTCATTATTTCTTCACTCATTTGAAATACTGTTTTTCTCATGAACTGAATCCCCATATATACATTTCTAGTTTCTTATCTTAGTTTATTGCTCCATTGTTCTGTCTGTTTTTGTGTCAACACTATACTGCTTTAATTACTATGATTTAACATTATATTTCTGTGTCTGGTAGAGAAAGCCATCTGTTGTTCTTCTTTTACAAGGCTTTCTTGACTTTTGCAGCCCATTTTCTCCTCCATATGAAGTTTAGAGTAAGCTTTTTGAGCCTATGAAAATCACCTTAGATTTTGATTGGGACTGCATCGAGTTTATACATTAACTTGGGAAGAAATGTAATTCTTTTCATACAACATTAGATTGAATTTTCTAATTCCGTTGAAGATTTTTGTATTTATGTTAGAGAAATATTGGTCTGTAGCTTTCATTTCTTGTATTATCTTTATCTGGTTTTAATATTTGGGTAATGCTAGGTTTGTGGAATGAGTTAAAAAGTTTTCCCTCTGTTTCCATTTTCTGGAAGAGATTTTGGATAATAGCTATGATTTTTTCTTTAAATATTTGGTGGAATTCATTAGTGAATTCATTTGAGCTTGGTGACTTTTTTTTGAAAGGTTATTAATTATTAATTCAAATACTTTAATAGATATGAGGCTATTCAGATTATCTATAGCTCCATGAGAGAATTTTAGGAGTTTTTGCCTTTGAAGGAATTTGTTCATTTCATCTAAATTATCGGGTTTGTGGGCATAAAGTTGTTTATACTTTTCCTTTGTTTTTCTTTTAGTTCCCATGAGATCAGTAGTGATGACTCCTCTTCAATTCTGATATTGGTAATTTGTGTCTTCTCTTTTTTAAAAATTAGTACTTTTAATCTCATCTAAATTATTAAATTTGTTATATATAATTTTGTATATATTGACATTTTACTCAATTACTTATGGCTTTTGTTATGTAAAAGAACTCAAACAGAACTTTATGTGCACACATATGTGTGTATAAAGTAACATATGGCTTATGTTTTGTCATTAAATCTATAGATTTATGCTACATTTTTATTTATTTCATTTCATTTATTTTATTTTTTTGCTTCTTGGAAACTTATTTATTTATTTATTCCAAACTATCATTCTTTCATTCAATTAATAATGAATATTACAGCTATAAATTATCAATGTAAATTAACACCCAGAAGAATTAAACATCACAGAGGGTCAAATTTTCTTCTAGCTTACAATTGACTGAAGAATTCAATATTCTTCACAAAATGTGTATCTTTGCTAAATTTATCCCAGGAAAATAAGACTTGGCTGAAATTAATTTCAGAATACTACAGGGGTAAAAACATTTTGGTTACATGAATAGCTATTGTACAGCTTGAAGAAAAGTTATAAGTGTGCCCATCACCCAGATAGTGTGCATTGTATCCGTTAGGTGTGTATTTACCCATCCCTTCCTCCCCCCTCCCCCCTGCATGGTTTCCATTGAGTTTTACTACCATATGTGCACATGAGTGTTGATCAATTAATTCTAATTTAATAGTAGGTACATGTGGCGTTTGTTTTTCCATTATTGTGATATTTCACTTAGAAGAATGGCATCCAGCTCCGTCCAGGTTGTTATAAAAGGTATTAGTTCATCTTTTTTTAATGGCTGAGTAGTACTCTATGGTATATATATACACCACATTTTATTAATCTGCTCATGTATTGATGGACACTTGGTTTGATTCCACATGCTTGTGATCATGAAGTATGCTGCAATAAAGAGTCAAGCACAAGTGTCTTTTTGATAAAATAACTTTTTTTCCTTTGGGTAAACACCCAAAAATGGGAATGCTGGATCAAATGGTAGGTCTACTTTTAGTTCTTTGAGGTATCCCCATACTACTTTCCATAGAGGTTGTAGCAGTTTGCAGTTTCACCAACAGTGTATAAGTGTTCCTTTCTCTATGCATCCACATCACACCTGTTGTTTGAGGACTTTTTGATAAAAGCCATTCTGACTGGTGTTTGGTAATATCTCATTGTGGTTTTGATTTGCATTTCCCTGATGATTAGAGATGTTCAGGATTTTTTCATATGTTTATTGGCCATTAGTCTATCTTCTTTTGCAAAGTTTCTGTTCATATCTTTTGTCCACATTTTAATGGGCTTGTTTGATATTTTTTGCTGATTTGCTTGAGTTCTTTGTAAAGTCTGGTTATTAGGCCTTTACTGGATGTATAGCAGGCAAATATTTTCTCTCATTCTTTAGGTTGTCTATTTGTTCTTTTGACTGTTTCCTTGGCTGTGCAAAAGCTTTTTAATTTAATCAAGTCCTATTTATTTATTTTTATTGTTCATGTGATTACCTTTGGGGTCTTCTTCATAAATTCTTTGACTAGGCCAATATCTATAAGATTTTTTTCCAACATTTTCTTCTAGAATTCTTACAGTTCCATGCCTTAGGTATAAGTCTGTTATACATCACGAGTTAATTTTTGTGAGTGGTAAGAGGTGTGGATCGTGTTTCAGTCTTCTACATGTGGCTATCCAGTTTTACCAGCACCATTTATAGAACAGGGATTCTTTTCCCCAGTGTATGTTTTTGTTTGCTTTGTCAAAGATCAGATGGCAATATGAGGATGGTTTTATATCTGGATTCTCTGTTCTGATCTATAGGTCTATGTTGCTATTTTTGTGCCAGTATCATGCTTTTTGGTTACTATAGCCTTTGAGTATAGTTTGAACTCTGATAAAATGATGCCTCCCAATTTAGTTTTTTTGCTTAAGGTTGCTTTCACTATTCAGGTTTTTTTCTGGTTCCATACAAAGCATAGAATTATTTTTTCTAGATCTGTGAAAAATGATGTTGCTATTTTAATGGTGATTGCATTGAATCTGTAAATCACTTTGGGTAGTATAGACATTTAACAACATTGATTCTGTCAATCCATAAGCATGATATGTTTTTCCATTTGTTTACATCATCTGCAATTTCCTTTCTCAGTGTTTCATTGTTTTCCCTGCAAAGGCCTTTCACCTCCTTGGTTAAATATATTCCTGGGTATTTTATTTCCTATGTTTCTGTTGTGAAAGCTATTAAGACTTTGAGTTCATTATCAGCCTTACTGTTGGTGTAAAGGAATGCTACTGATTTGTGCACATTGATTTTGTAACCAGAGACTTTGCTGAATTTATTTATCAATTACAGGAGTTTCTTGGCAGAATTTTTAAGGTTTCCTAGACACAGTATCATATCATCAGCAAAGAGTGATAGTTTGGCCTGTTCGTTCCCCAAGTGGATATCCTTGATGTCTTTCTCTTGCACGATTGCTCTGGTTAGGACTTCCAGCGCTATGTTGAACAAAAGTGGTGACAGTTGGCAACCTTGGCTAGTTCCAGTTCTAAGAAGGAATGCTTTTAATTTTTCCCCATTCAGTATGATGCTGGCTGTGTGTTTGTCCATTATGGCTTCAATAATTTTGAGGTATACCTATTTTGTTAAGAGTTCTTATCATAAAGTGGTGCTGAATTTTATCAAATGCTTTTTCTGCATCTATTGAAAGGATTAGGTGATCTTTGTTTTAGCTTTCATTTATGTGATAAATCACATTTATAGATTTGTGAATGTTGAACCATCCTTGCAACTCTGGGATGAAGCCCACTTGGTCATGGTGGATTTTTTTTTTTTTTTTTGATGTGCAGCTGAATTCAGTTTGCTAGTATTTTATTGAGGATTTTTGCATCTATATTCATAAGGGATATTGGTCTGTAGTTTTCTTTTTTTGTTGTGTCCTTTCCCGGCTTTAGTATCAAGGTGATATTGGCTTTGTAGAACTAGTAGGGGAGGATTCCTTCCTTCTTGATGTTATAAAATAATTCCTGCAGTATAGGTACCAGTTGTTTTTTATAGATCTGGTAACATTCGGCTGTGAAACCATCTGGTCTGGCACTTTTTTGGTTGGAAAAATTTTTATTGCTGCTTACATTTTGTTGCTTGATATAGTTCTGTTCAGGAGTTCTATTTCTTCCAGATTTAGTCTAGGGAGGATGTGTCTTTCCAAGAATTTGTCCATTTCCTCATCATTTTCAAGTTTATGCGCATAGAGATTTTTAAAGTCTTCAGAGATTATATTTTGTATATCCATTGTAGCAGTCGTAATATCTCCTTTTTCATTTCTGATTAAGCTTATTAGGCTCCTTTCTTTTCTGTTTCTGGTTAATCTAGTGAGAGGCCTGTAAATTTTGTTTATCTTTCCCAAGAACCAATTTTTTGTTTCATTAATCTTCTGTATAATTCTTTTTTTATCTATTTCATTTAGTTGTGTTCTGGCTTTAGTTTTTCCTTTTCTTCTTCTGGGTTTGGGATTGGCCTCCTCTTCCTTTTTCAATTTCTTCAGATGATTCATTATATTTTTGACTTGTGATCTTTCTGTCTTTTCAATGTAGGCATTTAAGGCTATTAATTTTCCTCTTAGAACTGCTTTTCTGAATCCCACAGATTTTGATAACTTGTGTCCTCTTTCTCATTTAGTTAGAAGAGTCTTTTGATTTCCATCTTAATTTCTTCCTTGACCAAATAATCGTTCAGCAATAGGTTGTTTAATTTTTATGACTTTGTGTAGGGTTGAGTGTTTCTCTTGGAATTGATTTCTAATTTTATTCCACTGTGGTCTGAGAAGGTACATGGTATAATTTCTGTGTTTTTAAATTTGTTGAGGCATGTTTTGTGACCTACGATGTGATCAATCTTAGAGAATGTTCCATGAGCTGATGAGAGGGATGTATATTCAGTAGTTTTGGGGCAGAGGGTGCTGTAAATGTCTGTTAGCCTCATTGGTTCTAGAGTCCTATTTAAGTCCATTTATTCTTTATTTATTTTCTGCGTGGAGGATCTGTCCCATTCTTTCAGTAGGATGTTGAAGTCTCCAGCTATTGTGATGCTGCTGTTTATCATTCTGTTTAGATCAGGTAGGACTTGCTTTATGAATCTGGGTGCACCTGTGTTAGGTACATAAATATTTAGGATTGTTGTGTCTTCTTGTTGAATTGTTCCCTTCATGATTATATAATGACCATCTTTATCTTTCTTAAGTTTTATTGATTGGATATCTATGTTATCTGATATGAGAATGGCTATACCAGTTTTCTTTTGGTTTCCAATTGTATGGAATATTGTTTTCCATCCCTTCACTTTGAGTTTGAATGAGTCCCTGTGGGTTAGATGTGTTTCCTGGAGACAGCAGATATTTGACTTATATTTTTTTTATCCAGTCAGGCAGACTATGTCTCTAGAGTTGGGAATTCAAGCCATTCACATTTATTCAAAGAATTTACAAGGGGAGGGTGTGAATTTCTATTCTTCCTATTGAGTAGAACTTTATTGCTTTGTTTTACTTCTTCAGCCATTGTGGTATCTGGGCTCTGACCTTTAGCTTTTGGGGGATTTTACACTGGTGGGTGTCAGTTGTGCTGATCCATGCATTATGCAGTTCTGAGTACTTCCTGCAGGACAGGTCTGGTCTTGCCAAATTTCCTCAGTGTGTGCTTGTCTGAAAAATTCTTTATTTCTCCCTCATATAAGAAATTTAGTTTTGCAGCAACAAAATTCTAGGCTGGTGATTATTCTGTTTGAGAAGACTACGAATGGGGCCCCAATCCCTTCTGGCTTGCAAGGTCTCAGTTGCAAGTCTCAGTTGAAAAGTCTGCAGTTAGTCTGATGGGTTTTCCTTTGTAAGTTACCTGATGCTTTCACCTTATGGCTCATAGGAGTGCCTCCTCATATTTATTTTGGCCAGTCTGATGACTATGTGCAGTGGTGATTGCCTCCTCATGATGACTCTCCCAGGAGTCCTTTGAGCTTCTTGTACCTGGATATCTAAATTTTTAGCAAGGCGTGGGAAATTTTCCTCAATTATTCCCTCATATAGGTTTTTCAACCCTTGTATATTTTCTTCATTGCCCTCAGGGATGCCTATGATTCTTATGATAGGCCTCTTTACATAATCCCATATTTCTTGTAGGCTTTGTTTGTTCCTCTTATTTCTCTGTTCTTTCTCTTTTACAGACTTATTTAACTCAAAGTTGTTGTCTTCAAACTCTGAGATTCTTTCTTCTGCCTGATCTAGCCTAATCTTAAGGCTTTCCACTGTGTTTTGTAATTCCTTGAATGAACTTTTCATTTCTAGAAGTTGTGTTTGTTTGTATTTTTAAATAATTTGATTTCTTTAATGAATTTTTCATTCATTTCCTGCATTGTTTTTGTGGTTTCTTTGTGTTGGGTTTTTATTTTCTGTTGTATTTCATTGAGCACCCTGACAATCCATACTCAAAATTTTCCATCTGTCATTTCAATCTTTTCCTTTTGGTTGGTTTCCATTGGTACAAAGTTATTGAGGTTTTCCTTTTGCTCTGATTTTTCATGTTTCTGGAGTTCTTTCACTGGTTCCTTCTTATCTGGACTCTCAGTCAAAACCTGGGGGTGCTATGCCTGGCTTACAGGCCTGTCTCCAGGTCCCCAAAGATTGATCCCTGAGCATGCCAGGGAAAGTGGTGCTGGGCCTGATATGCCTGTGGGGTGTTATAGAACCTCTCAGGTTAGCTCTGACCTGCTGTCTTCACCTCTTCCCAACAGTGTGTAGTGAGTTATTTCCCCTAACTTGATCTCCAAGATGGTGGGTGGTATTTGTGAGTGCGAATCAGTCACTCCCTGTTTGCTTGAGTTGGAAGGAGCTATGCTTAGCTTTCAGATTGTTCCCCTGTCACTGATTGAAGTTTGCGTGGAAGAGCCAGCTGCTGAGATAATCTTTTGGATCCATGGTAAGCTGTGGTCTCCCAAGTAGGGCACATGAATGTCCCAAGCTTTAGGAGGGACCCTGTAGCTCCCAGGGGGTTGCTTGATCTTTACTCCCTCTGAGGTAGGGAGAGGAGAAAGACAAATCATGGCTGTATTGTGATAGCCTGAGAGGCTTTGTAAAGCCCCAGCAAAGCTCAGAAGTTGCTTTTCCAGCTGCTCAGTAGAGCTGCTGGTATGAAGTTCAGGGCAATCTCTCTAAGCCAGGAAGGCTGTTCCTGAGGGTGGAGCCTAAACTGTTGACTGCTAAGGCCTTGGACCAGGCTCTTTCCACTCTTGTCCACTAGCCCAGTTTCTCTGTGGAGTGTGGTGAGCACCTCGCTATTCACTCCCTGAAACTCCACAGCACTCTGATCAGAACCCACAGTCCATGTGGGTTCCCTCACCACCTGAGACCAACCCTGGAACTACTGCTCAGTCTGTGTGTCTGACCCACTAGCATGCACCTCCATGGGGCATTGGCAGGTAGAGGAAGGTTGCCAATTGTGCATACTTGTTCCACCACAAGACCCCAAAGGGGGTGAGGTAGGCCTCTCTGTCTGCAGGGTCCTCTGCCAGGGGTATGCTCCCACCAGGCAGAACTAGCCATTCATGAGTTTCTTGGCTCAGGCTGCACTCCCTATTGTAATGAGTGGGGGAGGGGCCACTGCTTCTGTTCTGCTGGCACGCCCAGGGCATTTGATTGTCATGGCAACCAGGAGTAAGCCTAATTCACTCTGAATGCTGCACCCCTGTCCAATATACCTTTTCTCCAGCAGGGGTGGAGCATGGGCGTGTTCACAGATCCCCCTTCCATAGTGCCCCTCCATACTCCCCTGTTGGATATGTCCGTGAGGCCTTCCTTGTCTCCCAGGTCCAGGACTGAGATCTCTCCCCTGTGTCCCTCTGCACTGTTCTAGTGTCTGGGGGACACCAGGTCTGGCCTGCCTGTGCAAGCCACTAGCATGCGATCCTGTGAAATGCGGGCAGGCAGGAAGCTTGCAAATTGTGGGGGCCCTGCTCTCAGTGGCAGGCTCAGCTGGGAATGCACACCCACCCTAGACAAGCAGCCATTGGTGTGCTCTTTGGTTAAGAGTATTCTTGTGGTTGCAGTGGGCGGGGGAGGACACTGCTACCAGCCAGACCAAGCCAAAATTACTTTCTCTGATACTGAAACTGGAGGAGGTACAGAGGAGGAAGTGTCCAGGTGCAAGAAAGCTGGCACTCTGGTCTCTCGTGGCACTCTCCCATGGATTGTCCTTTTTTAACACCCAAACTCCTGGGGTTCACTGGTTCACCCAGCTATTCCTATTTAGCCACTGTGCCTGGGCTCGTGGAGGATAAAAGCACCCCCAATATGTTCTGTTTCCAGCTTTCCACCAAAGATACCTAGGTGAGGAAGGGGAAGCCCCCCTTCCCCTTTTACTGGGCTCCCCAGGCCTCCCCAGGTTTGGTCTGTACCTCTGTCTTCTCCAGTCTATCTTCCTCACTCCCAGCTTTTCTGTTTTTCTCCTTTGGGTCCCCAGACATCTCTTCTGTCTCTCCCTGCATCCATACCTGCACTGTGCTGCAACTACTCTCTGTTTTCCTCAGTCCAATATATTACTTTCCAGCCAGGACAATTTGACAAGCGATGTCTCTAGTTGGCCGTCTTGGCTGCTCCCTTCTTTGCTTACTTTAATCTATTTTATCTTACTACATTGTTTGCATCTTTGTAAGCTAACCTAAATCTTGAGCATGTAAGATGAGGGAGAGAGGCTCACGGGCTCCCATGGGGAGGACCAGGGAAGTGCTCTGATCCCTATGCTATACTTTTAAAGGTTAGTGTTTTTTTTTAATATTCACCTATTATGATATATAGAACCATAAAACAATTAATTCTCAGAAGGAATTATATTATGAGCTGGTTACAATGATGAGTATGAGATTTAAGTCAGCTGTTTTTGGGACACTGAACTCTAATTTAATACAATTTAATTTAATTTATAATTGCAAAAGGTATATAAATATCAATAAAAGTTTTTTAAAGTTCAAAATAATATGTAAGGAGAACTCCAGTTTCTCATACCTGAGGCAACCACTCATAGCTAATAATACTAATAATAATTTCTTTACCATTCTCTCAGAAATATCTCATTTATATATAAGAATGTGAATATATGTGCTTTTGTGGTGTGTTTACTGTTATGATTTTTTAAACTATTATATAGGACAGGTATCAAAGGCTGAGGAAAATAGAATAGACCATATATGCTGATCATGCTAAGAGACTGAGAAATATAATTTGTGACTTTTTTTATTTTTGGCTTAATAGCCATCTCACAGGTTTTAGAGGGAAGCCAAAAGGGTGTATGGCAGATAGGATTAGTTTAAATAGGTTCATTAGAATACCTCCCCCGCTACCCATCCCTGTCCCGCTCTCCCATGTATCCTTTACCCATCAGGGCAAGTAAAGAGAGTCCGTGAGAAGTCCTTAGAGGTCTCGACTAACATGGACACTGTGAAGTTGGAGTTCAGAAGAATCAAAACCTGAGTTGAAAATCAAGGACTTGTCTATAGCTGTTTACCTGGATAGCCAGGGGTGGTGGACTGCAAAAGGAATGGAGTTGAATTGCACTTTGACTCACAAGGAGATAAGAAAAGAATGTTCCCAAAGATTGACCACATACACAGAGGATGACTTGATTCATTTCACAAAGGACTCTGCCCAGAAAGAACTTTTGGCTGGACAGATGGCTCTAAGGAGGTTTTATGGGGAGAATTATAAGCCCTTGCCAAAAAAGTCATTGCCTATACCAGTCACCTAAGGGTGGAAGATCCCAGAATTGCAAGGTCTCTGAAAGCCTGAGGAAGTTCTATGAGATCAAGGCCCTGCCTGCATTTGGGCCTTGATACATAGAGAAAACTAAAAACAGTTTGCATCTTGTGGATGTATTAGCCCCATCCCACTAACTCCCTCCCAGCTTGTGCTTCTAAGGTTGAATGGCACAAAAGCAGGCACCAGAGTGGAGGGAAAATGAAGACATAGACACTGGCCATGACCATTTCTGCATTGTAGGCATGAGCTCTATGTTTTGTATCAAAATTAAGTTTGAAATATTGATATTATTTTGTACTATACTTTTTACTACTAGAAAATGACAGAATAAGTTTTTACATCCATGAGATATTAATATTTTCATCCAGATGAGAGGAAGTAGATTTGACATAACTTTTTTGAAGTCATTCAGGTCGTGGGGGATATTTTATCATTATATCACTACTGTTCAACTCTTTCAAGGAAGTTATCCCACATAAGTGGATTTTTTTCCTATAGAAATGGAAGAATATTTACAGAGTAGAGTTTTTCTTCCATTTTTCTCTTAAAAATATACTTTGGAGGAAATTTCACATAGATTCATGTACACCTGCCTCATTATTTATCCTGATTGTTTAGTATACAATTTTACTGTTGCACTGTAAGGTATTTGACCAAATGCCTACTGATAGCATTTATGTTGTTTCCATTCCATTGTTCTTGCATCAATATATTAATATCTGTAAAAATTGTTCAAATAAAAATCTATCTGGCAGATAAATTCCTGAAAATTAAATTTTTATCAAAGGATGGCATTTTTTTGTTTTGGTAGACATTGCTAATTTTCTTCAATGGAAATTAAGAATTGTTATTTTGTCATTGTTTTTATTTGAATTGCTTTATTTTCCTCATATTATTAAACATCTTTGTGAATGTACCATTTATTTTTAGATAAATGCAAGGTACTTTTATTTTAGTTGTGTTTGATTTAGTAGAAATTAGAGGTGCATATTATCTCCCAGACTGCCCCAAACTCCATCTCAGAAATCTTATTCCCACCAAGCGGGCAACAGGCCAATTTCCTATTTAGTTTGCTATGGTTGATTGGTCCAGAGTTGGACAGCTGACATGCAGGGCCAAGCAGACTGTCCTCTGCTTCAGATGTGAAACGGAACTCAAAGACACTAATAATTGTCTGTTTGGTCTTTGCATTTGAAAGTGCTGTTGAGATTGTCTGTATAATGATTTCTGCCTTTTACACGGGGATGCAAGAAAAGCCAGCCTGCAGAGATAGAGGGAAAAGAAAAGCACTGTGCACTATGAAGCAGGGGTGAGAATCCATGCATCTCCAGAAAGAAACATGGGGTGAGGGTGGGGCAGTCCTAGAGTAGCAAGAAAGCAAGAGAAATTCTTTGGTTCGGGTACAATCTGGTGTCTAGGTCTAACTACCTTTGAAGCAGAGCTGCAAAATCAGCCTCAGTTTTCTGAGCCACTGCCATGTTCTTATAAAAATTTCATAATGGGAAATTATTAAGCTAGTTTGTGTGGCTCTCTATTCCTTGCAACTAATAAATCCAGAAACAGACATTATAATGAAATTAAGTTTGTTTCCTGAACTAAGAGGAAAGTGCCTTAACATACGATTAGAATATGTTTCAAAGAATATTTTTTCAGTCACAATGTACTTAAAAATTGATATTGATATCCCGGGAATAAAAGTAATAGAATAAGTCTCAAGATAACAGGAAAGTTATCTTTCCTGAAATTGATAGGTACAAGGAGTAAAAGAAATTAAGCTATATTACTTTGTGAACAGCTTTTACAACTTCAGTGAGTCCGTCTATACCATTTATTTTCCTGTTTACTCCAAAAGAATTTTTTTTTATTTGTAAAACATTCCGCAATGTAGATTTGCCTGGCTATTTTCTCAGGGTTAGATGCAAAGTTTTACCAGGGTAATGTTGAGATCTAATTTATTAATACATTTAAAAAGAGCACTTTGTGGGTGAAGAACAAGTCAGTAGGGTCAAAAAGAATTCTAATAGGCTGGTGGTGGGTAAGTGGCAGGAAGAGGAGAGGAATCAGTTGGTACAGCTGAGTGAAGGGTACTGTCATGCACTGAGATAGTACAGATTAAGAAATGAGAGGACTTGGGTTAGGAAGAAACAAGAATCTTGTGTAGGACATGTTAAGTTTAAGGTCATTATTAATCAGCTCCAGAGAGAACGAAGGAAGGCAATAATTGAATGTATGTGTTCAGATTTCTAGCAAGAATTATGGCAGAAGTATTTCAGAACCATGCTACAGAGAAGGGAAGCTGTGAGCACACTTGAAACCATGTAACTAAATGATCATAACCAGAGTCGAGAAGTAGGAGAAAAGAGGTCAAAAACAAAGCTCTGAGAATTTATATATTTAGAGATTGAGTCGTAGGAAAGAGACATGAGAAGAAATTGAGAGAGGACACTGAGTGGGAGGAAATCAAGGAGAGAGAGGTACCATTGAAACCAAAACCAGAAAGTGTTTTAAATGGGAGTTGCCAACTATAATTAACGCTGCCCAGAAGTCCAGTAAGAGAGAGAGCTATGACAATCGCATATCATGGGTGATGTTGACTACAGCAGTTTTGTAACTAGTGCCCTGTTTTTCAGCACTCCATTTTGAAATTTTCCTGCCCATTTCTTGCTATGTTCTTAATGAGAAAATACTGACCTTTACTCTCCTTCTTTCCACCAGGCACTCCCTTGCACGTTTCCCCTATCTAATTATGTGCTTTTTTAGAAGTCCCAAAGACTGAGTCTCAAGCAATCCAGACCCCCACCAGGAGATTACCTCAAGGCTGCAGTTAATCTATAAACTATAAACAGCCTTTTAGATAATGCCAGCCCATTCACCATGTAGAGCAATAATTGAAGATAGTCATGGAGAGAAGTCACACCGACCAGCACCTCCTTGCCATTCCTGTATGCCCTTCATACAAAATTCCCTTCTTAACTCCCTGCCCTCAGCCCAAGACTTCAAAATGGTATCTTTGAGGCATGAGCTTTGGCCATTTCCCCACTGCTAGCTCTGGAATAAAGTTAGTTTCTTTTCACTACACCTCATCCTTGTTATTGGCTTTTGTAAGCGGTGAGTAGCTGAGCCTGTGCTCAATTACAGTTTCAGGGGGGTTGTGGGACAGAAGCCCAAATTGGGGTTAGCTGAGGAAAAACTTGGGGTAAGGAAGTATAAACAGTGAATATAGACCATACTGTAAGAAATTTTTGTTTGTTTTTAATTTTTAAGAAATTGCAGTACAGATATGCAACTATAGCTAGAATAGAATATGAGTTGAAGGGGTTAATTTGCTTGTTATTTTTATAAATAGAAAAATATAAATTGGTTATGCTATTAGTGTGATTAGAATGAGCCAGTGGAGAGAGAGATGACAGCAGACAAAAGAGAATAACTAAAGGAGCAAAATCTTTGCAAATTAAGTAATTTTGGAAGCCCATGCTAGAATGAGTGGTGTACTTAGAACCACATATTGGTTATGTGTTCAAATCTGTGTTGTAGGTTAAATATTTGGTAGATGTGGAGATGCCAGACTCTCTGAAAAATATATGTTATCATTTGGCTTGAATGAGAAGTTAGAAAGTAGACATGAAGCTACTGGTACCAAGACCACCAGGGAATGTGGAAGAAGGGGAGATCATGATAAGAGTAAGTGTTCCAGTGTGGTTGTGCATTCTTGTAGCAGGAACAGTGGTGTATCCAGCTTGGTTGCCCTTGAGTGGATAGGAAGCCCGGCCACCAAAGGCAGTAATTTTCTAGAGCTTTACTCCATGGGGCTTAGTACTATAAACAGACAGACACATCAATAAAATGCTTTAGATTATTTATATTTAGATTATAAAATGTTTTAAATATGTTCTAAGTTTTAGAATACCTTTACAAAGTCTTAGCTACTATATTTGGTAAAAGTGAATATATCACTCAATAGAAAGGCTCCATGTAAAGATTTGGCGCCGACTGACTAGCCATATAGAAAAAGCACTGTTACAAAAATTTAAGTACAGATGCAATAAAAATTGAAATGTACAAGTTAAAACATAAATGTACAAATTAAACAAAAGTATATGAACATAATCTTGCAGTGAGGAAGGATTTTCTAAGCCTAAGGTAGGCAAAAAATCTTCAGGGAAGTATACAAAATTTACTACCAAAATTTTCTAATTTCTATCCATTAAAATAATCTAGAAATTTAAGTATAAACAATAATCTGAATAAAAACAAATATATACAATGGCAGGATTAACAGTTGAAATGTTAACTTAAATCCACTTTTTAAAATAGTGCAGTAACAAATAGACAAATATCACAATAGGCAAATCAAGCATCTATAAATTGACAATCAATTAGAAGTGTTTTTACTTTAATGGAAATATTCGATATTAGCTAACATATGAAAAAAGTAAACATTGAATATATGAAGAAATATCCATTTCACTAATATTCAAAGAAATTTGAAAAAAAATAAATATTGGGTTTTCTCTTTCTTCCTAACCAAATCACAAAGAGAAAAAAATGGTTCTCTTTGATAGAATTTTTGAGAAATGTGTGCTCTTAATTTATTGGTGAAAGTATAAATTAATGTGCAAGGTTTAAAGAAAAATTTGACACTATATATCAAGAGCCCTAAAAATGTTCAATCCTGCATGTCACAGTAGTGAGATCTTTAGGCTTTCATCATAAAGCAACAGGTAATGATGCATGTAAAAGTTCATGATTACATACGAAATATTCTGGAAGTATAACAATAAGAGAACCCTTAAGTAAATTTTAGTACATTCACATAATGAATGGATATGACATTATTAAATTATATTTATAAACAAATATACTGTCTTAATTCAGTATGGTTTAAATGATAAATGTAAACGTGCATTGAGAAAGACATAGAGACACAGAGATAGAGACAAAGCTAAAAAACAAAGGAAGGAGATTTGCAAAATAATAATAAAGATGATTTCTGGTTAAATAGAAGTATAATTCTTTCCTTAATAATATCTACATTGCTCAAATTTAATATAACATTATATATTAAAATTAATGAGAATAAGATTTATCAGCCATATATAATATATATAAAATCTTTGAAAAATTGCTAATTTGTACAAAAAGTGGTTAATTTCTACTCATCTTATCTTATTTAATTTTCTTCTATACTCATCACTTATCTGTGAAGTATTACCAAGCACAGAAACTCCTGTTCTTAGAAAATCGAAATTACTCCTGTGGAAACACCATTGTCACTTTTACCTACAGAAAACTTGCAAAAATCAAACCTACTTTCCAAAAAAATAAATATGTTAATTTACAAACTCAAATATATCACTCATCTATTGAACAAGAATCATAGATTTTAATTAATGCAACAAATCAGAGGCCTTTGGGAGTGGAAAATACCTTATAAAAGTAAAAAATAATTGGATCCAAAAGGAAGCTAAAGCCAAATGTATTAAAAATAATTTGAAGATTTAATATAATGGATTTTCCTTTCATTACTTGAGATGTGCATTTTGCTAATATGCATTTTTTAAGTGTCACATTTTTAAATGATTTTTTTCTACTTTAACTTCTATGAACACCACTGTACCCATGGCTACTTATTTTATAATTGCTGTTTTCCCTTTATTCTGCACCTTCTATTTTGTAAATAATGAATAATCATCATTCCATATAATCCCTTAGTAAAATCAGTATCATTATTTTAGAGAGAAAGGAGAAGAAATTTAAGTGGTGATCATGTTTTGAGGGCAATGGGTAAAACGTTCTGGAGTGCAAGTATCCTGGTTTCTGGTATAATGTTCCATACAATAAATACTGTATCTCGTTAAATAGTAGTAACATGAAATTATTGTGACCAAAGTTATTTTTAGCTGTGTATCTTAATGGAAATACTGCACTATATACTTTCACACTGAGGTGAAGTTGTTCAGATTCAGGAAGAAATGTATTATTCTGAAGTGCTATCTAAAAACTTGAAAACTATTATCTTTATGGGTGCTTATAAAGGCAATGGCCATTCCTTTGAAGACCTCCCAGGATCCTCCCCAAAATGAGAGTGACCAGGGCCAAAAGGTAAGTACGAGGGTGATCATGATACCCCCAGAATGAGGTCATAGTCATTACGCCACAGCGTGAGCACGTTTACCATGAATCAGGCATTTTATATTTGTAACTGTATTTTCCAGAGCACCAAATCTGTGAGAGAAATTAGAGAGAGCAAAGATGGGTCAGAAAAAAATGTGCACCATACTAACAGCCACAAAATCCCATTAATTCTGCCTCCCATTTTCTGTGGAGATTCACAACCACTCTTGCCATCTCCTCCCTTATCCCCTAAAATAAAGCACTACAGTAAAGTTCTAAGAATCTAAGCAATTTTATGCAATTAGCCTGTGGCATCCAGAGTTACTTTCTTTTTTGACTTGCTGTCCCATTATTTTGGTAAAAGTGACACACTATGCCTTTGATGCCTAATAAAAAGGGGTATCCTTCTGCTGTCTACCAGAAGTATTGTTGCCACTTCCACATACTATCTGCTCATATCTATGTTGAGTTTCCTGATGTCCTCATTTGTGATACTGATTTCTATTCTGTGGTCCCTTTGCTTCTTGTTTTTGGCTACCCTCTTTCTAAATTTATTCCCTGTTTGATCTCAGGTACTCCTAATTCAGAAGCTTCATGTGGGGTTGATCTTGAGAACTCTTCACTCCTGCTTCCTTTCCTAATAATAACCTCCCTATATCCTGCATCTTTGATGTGTGAAAATGGAGGATAATGTGTTGCATTAAAATAGAGAAATTTATTGTGTAAGAGTTAAGTAAATAGAATTTTGTGTTTGATAAGAGGTGTTTATTTTTTTAAGGAGAAAAAGTATAATTATGTAATTCCTGTGGCCACCACTATGATTTTGTTGTTTTGCTGCACTTTTTCAATTTGGAAGTCAAATTCATTCTCAAAAACTGAGCATTGTATTTTTAGATGTTGTAAGACTATGATCAAATTTATTCTAATGATAAGCATCTTGTCGACTGGGAGAAAAGTCACTCAACACTTGGACACAAATGGTATGATATGACTAAGACAGATAGTGTCCTTATAGATTACGAAAATTATGTCAGAGAAAAAAATGTCCCAAGCATAGTTGCATAAAATCTAATGAGTAGAAACATGTCTTGAAAAAATTGAGCCTAGTTAAGGAAAATTGAGCCTAGGAATAATACTATGTGCAGATAGGAAATTATCCTTTCACCTAAAAACTCACTGGAATGACAGAGGAATATAAAAATACAAACACATCCGTAGCCCTAATAGACTGCTGAGGTGAGAGTTATTAGTAACAGTGAAATAACACTGAAGAATTTCTGGATATATAAAGTATAAATAAGAAAATTAAAAGAAACTCATGAAAAATGAGGAACTTAAAACCCCTTAGTGATCAAAAGGACTTCCTAAAAAGTGAGGTGTTAAACAAAAATCTCAGAATCACTCTAGGAACAGAGTGATCAGGATGCAAAAGTACAAGTAGAATTTGGATTTTGTCATTAGGGAACCAATGAAAGAACTGCACACCAGCTGTATCAGATTTTGGCAAAATTGCTGCCAATAGTGTTTGCCCTTGGACAGGAAAATGGCAATCTGACACAGAAATCTGCCAAACAAGTTGTTGGGGTTGGTGATAAAATCAAGCCGAGGCCCGTATAAATTCTGGAGACAATGGTATATGTACAGGCCTACATCCAGAACACAAACTGCCTCAACATTCACAAGAAAACTGATAATTAAAAAGTCTCATGCAACCCACTGTCCTTCCCAATCATCAGAACAAAGATTTCTAAGATTATAATCTGAATTCATTGCTGTAGGAGGAAATTTCAATTATGTAGATAATATCCTCTCCAGCTGTCAATACTGTTCAATGTTGGTTCTCATTAATAAATATGAATAATCAAGAATCTACCATATATAAGAAACCAGTGGTTACAATATGGATATTCAATTGAACAAAAAGAATTAACCCTTGAAGAAATGCAGTTAATATTGAAAAGAAAACATAATTTTATAATAATTATTAGTAGTAATGTTCAATATTCAGAAATATTTTAAAATATTTTAAAAATTCAGAAATATCCAACAGTATATTGGGAGTGATGATACTGCATACACCAAAAAGATATAAAGAGATTTTTCATTTACACAGCTGGAGTTCTGGGGGGCTAGGCAGGTGCAAACTGGTCTAATAGGCTGGCAAGAGCAAAGCTGGGTTTTGTTTTTATTGTGGCTAAAAAGTGGGGCCAGAATGGGAGTTCCTGGGAATGGTTTCAACTTCTTGCAGGTGCCAAGAGAGGACACACATGGGTTTTATTATTAATTTGCCCAGATGTGGGGTAAAAGGGGAAGGGGGAAGACTTGAAAGCTGCCTGGAGTTAAAAGTCAAAAATGGAGTCTTCCTCTTTATTATTAAAAAAACTACAAACTTGGAGAAGACATATGCATAAGACTGGCAATGAATTAGTATTCAGACTATCTAAAAGTCCCTATGAATTAATTTAAAAAGATAAATAACCCAACAGAAAAATAGGGAAATATATAAACTAGTGTTTAACAGAAGAGGTAACTTGAAAAGTTTATAAGCCTTATAAATATATGAAAATATTTTTAAAAACTTAATTATAATCAGAGAAATGTAAAATAAAATCATAATGCATGATCTTTATAAGCACTTTACTGGCCACAATTAAGAAGTAAAACAAATATAAAGATGATTAGGGGAACAAGAGGAAGTCCTTCACCCTGCTGGGGGGAATAAACGATAGTATAATCACTTTGGAAAACAATTTGCCTTTACCTACTAAAAATAAACACATTCACATCTTACAATCAAACAGTTTCACTCCTAGTTACGGAAAGCTTCCTAGCCACTAGACCCATCTGGGAAGGTTTTAAAATCTTATTGTCTCTGGCAAACAGTTGACCAATAAATTCAGAATCTCTGGGGGTGAAACCCAGATATCAGTATTTTTTTTAAAGGCTCTCTAGGTCACCCAATATACAGACAAGGTGGAGAACCACTGCCATAAAGAAACTTTTGTACATACACAACCAAAGACATGAGCAGAAATTCTCATTTTAACATATTTTTTTAATTACAAGAAAACTAGGGTTAGGGGAGTACATCAACAATAAAATGGATAGAAGAGTATAAATTAAATCCATCCCATTTTGTGTCACATTTACTTCAGTTTTCCTATGGATTTGCAGAGCTACCTAAAATACCTTCTTTTTGCATGGAAGTCATTATATTTAAACTCTATTACACACTTAGACTCACAAACTAGAGACCCACCTGGGGCAGGGCTCAGAAGCATAACCTTGTACTATGTAAAGGAATCTGTCTGCCATGAGCAAAATCAGCTATTCCAGTTGCACACAAGTGTATCAGTCAGGGCTCAACAAGTGAAACAGAACCAGTAGGAGATACACATCAAGAGATTTATTACAAGGAATCGGGTTACACAAAATCCTGTGCGAGGCCGTCAGGAAGGGCAGGCTGGACAACTCCAGCACAACATAGAACTGCTGCTATCTACAGGCAGATTTGTTCTTCCTCAGGAAAAGAAGCCTCAACTCTGCTCTAAAGCCCTTTTAACTGATTGAGTCAGGTTTACTAGTTGAGCTAGGGAAATCACTCTTATTTAAAGTTAACAGATTACAGACTTTAATCACATCTTCAAAATACTTTTTTACACCCAGATTAGTGTTTGACTGAATAACTGGGGACTGACTGTAGCCTAGCCAAGTTGACACATAAAACTGACCACCACAACGATTATCAGAAAAATTATCAGAAAAAAGTTAGGTTCAGAAAAATTCAACTTATCACTATAAAAAGAGAAAACTATGATTTTCACTGATGTGGTCTCATATAATCATTTACGTATATACAATATTTTGGCAATGATAACTGAAAACCATCATATAATTTCACTTTTAATTTTCAAATCTCATTTTCAGGGAACTTAAGGACTGTTTCCTATGTTTAGGAACCATTTGCATCTCTTTTACTTTGAAGTGCCCGTTCGTGTTTATCCAATTTTCTATTGAGTCATAGATTTTTTTCTAATTAATTTAACAATATCTTATATCTTATACATACAATATCTTATAAATTAAATTAGTCCTTTGACAATCATATATTTTGAATATACTTAGAATTTTGACATACAGAATTTTCTTCTACAAGATTAAGCATTTAAAAATATCAATAATTTCTAGATTCCATATCCTACTCTAAGATTATGGAAAAAAATCCCCTATCATTTTTCCTAGAAATTTTAGGGTTTTGGATTTCTGGAAATTCTTGTTTGCATACATGGTGAGATAACATCAAATTTGTGTCCCACGTGATATCATTTATTCAATAATGTTTTTTTTTTCAGAATAATAAACATGGCTACCTTTAGAATACAATAAATTCCTGTATGCTTTTTGTCTATTTACACACCCTCTATTCATTTCCTTTGGCAAATCTGTCACTTAGTTAACAGCACCACATGGTTGTAATTTCTTTAGATATATAATACACGCTATTATTTTAGAGTGCTTGTTTCACTTTTTATTCTTCTTTATAGATTGTTTTTCCACTAAAATATTTTAATGAAATTTCTTCTTTTTTAAAATTTCAGTTTCTACTTGTAATGGAATTGTATCAGAATTATATCTTTTATATATTAATGTGGGAATAATTTACATCATTGAAATTTTTATCCTTAACAGGTATGCTCATCCACTAATTCTTTTTATGCCTACAAGTAGTAATTTAGATTTTCTTCATACATCTTACACATTTCTATTTAATTTTACCTAGCTACTTAATCATTTCCTTTGCTTTTGCAAATGTGATCACGTATTCCATTATTTTAAAATATGTTTATAGAGAAAGATTGTTGATACTTCTTTATTAATATCGTAACTTGGCAACTACCAAATTCTCCCTAGTTTTTTTTAGTTGTTGTTGTTGTTTGATTTCCCCCGGTTTCCTAGCAAGCAATCTAATAATTACCTATACACAATACAATTTAATTGCCAATTTTGTGGTAAACATTCTCTAAGCTAGACCTCAATGATCAATATCTCCCAAATTTCACACCCTCGTGTAGACTTTTCCATGGTGAATGAGGACTGACCCCATGCAACCAATAGAAGATGATATTATGAAGATATATGACTTCCAGTGCTTAGTCATGAAAGGTATTTTAGCTTCCTTTTTGGTTTATTGGATCCTCTGCTCTACTGTGAGGACACTCCAGCAGCCCTATGCAGAGCCCCACTCAGAAAAGAACTGAAAACCTTGTCCAACGGGCAGCACCAGCTTGCTAGCCATGTAAGCCCCCATGGAAGGGGATCCTTCAGTTCCTGCCGCCATCTAACTGCAACGATGCAAGAGACCCCAAGTGAGAACTCCGTATCTGAGCCCTTCCAGAATTCCTTTCATACAGGAACCAGGACAGACAATAAAGGTTTATTGTTGTTTTAAGCCAGCAAATTTGGTAACATTTTTTCATGAAGTCATGGATAATTAATACAACTTTTCCAAGTTCTATCCCTCTTTTGCCCTTCTATATTTTAATTGAAATGGTTTGTTTCTCTACAATAGGGTTTCTCAACTTTGACAGTATTGCCATGTGGGCCTAATAATTCTTTTTCGTTGCGTTGTAGGATGTTTAGAAACATCCCTGACCTATAATCAGTAGATACTAGTAGCACTACCTCATTCATGACAATCAAAAATATCCCCAGACTTTTCCCAATGTCTCTTAAGGGATTGGGAGAAACAAAATCATCCTCAGTTAAAAACTGCTCCTCTAGAACAATGTAAAATAATAATGGTTAAATCAATGGTGTACTGGTAAATATTTAAAAACTGACAACTGGGAAAGGAAAAAAAACAAAAGCCCTGTTGGTATTTGCTGATTTCTTTCTTTCTCCTACCATAAACGATTTCTAGCTACCAATAGGAAACTACTGAATGCAGAGTTGGGAAGAGAACTGCAACATTTCCCATGTGCTGGTATGAGCTGGCTTAAGCACACTACTTATTTTAACAGAGATCCTAGCATTCTTAGACTACCATTCTTAGAAAGTTTTGTAGTATTTACGTACATGTGCACGCACACACACACAAACTTACGTACACAAATAATGTAGAGGTCTTGCACATATTTTGTTAAATTTATTCCTTAGTGTTTGATGTGTTTGAAGCTCTTTAACAGTATTTTTTAAATTTATTTTTCCTATTGTTTGCAGCAATTCAATTTTTTATATGGATCTTGAAACCAGCAAACTTGATAAATTGACTTATTAGTTCCAGTAGAGTTTTGTTTGTTTTTGTTTGTCGTACATTCCGTACAATTTTCTATGTAAACCATTTGTCAGCTCTGAATAAAAACAGTTCTAGAGCATGATCATTTCTCCAAATATGTGACCTCTTTGAGATCTCAAGCAAATATCTGAAGTGCTCAGATATGTCCCTCCTCTCTGACTGGGCCAGAAATCCAGTGTCTTACAGCACGGTCACCCTTAGTATCTCAATACAGCTCTTAGTCCCAGAGCAGCCATTTTTTTCTTGACCTATTGGTGTCTCTACCTCTGCATTCCTAGCCCAGCTCTTACATGAGGAACTCCCATTCATACAGTTTGAGCCCCACCCTGTGCTGCTCTCTTCTTTCCCAGACCCTGCTTTGCAAATTCCAACCACTCCAGTGGGTCAGACTCTGATCTGCTGCCATGTCTTGGTTCTGCACCTGCTTCAAGGTAGGAAAGGTATCCCTAGTCTGCGAGCCATGGGAAATGCTGGTGCTCACCATGTATGTTTTCTTTCACGCAGGTGTTATAGTCATGACCAGTGTGTTATACTTGCGTGAAGACAGTTTCCTCATATATTTTCACCAGTCGATTACAGCAGAAGAATATGTCCATTGTCAGTTACTCCATCATGGCTAGAAGCAGAAATCCCTTTCTAACATAATGTATATTATACGTTTTGACTTTATTGTTTTTAAATAGCATGTTTCTCTGAGCGTATTTGATGTTTCCATTATGTGGTCCTGTGAGCATCTTTTCTTATAATCTGGAAGGTTTAAGTTATTTATATTTAGTTATTTTAGCTGTTACCTTTACCACCATAACTCTATAATATAATCTTTCCACTATTCCTTAGGCACTATTTATTGCCTTTTTACTGTAATGATACAATTTGTATACTTTCACCTCTTCCCACTTTCTCTCCATCCTTTCCACTATTCAGATTTGTATTATTTGTCTTAGTTGTTCCAATATTTACTTTGTAGGTCTAAGTATATTTATAGCTTGGCTACATGATATAACAATTGTAAAACATATCTTTTATTCTCTGGCTATCAAAATCGAGAAAATCAGTTCATATGCCCTGCCTCCTCTAATTCATTCCTCCTTTCTCTCACTTCTTTTACTGGTTACATTATTTTTACATTGTCATCATAGAAGATACTTAAATTCTGTTCCATAAAAATAATTCACACATTTGTTTGTACCTCTTCCCTTTCAGGACATGAATTCAAAGCTGACTCCTAGTCTTTTTGTCATCGTTTATTCAGTTTTCTCCCCTTTGGCTGAGGAACAGTTTCTGCAGAAAGGGTCTATAGAAGTTATAGTGCTTTAATTCTTGCACATATAAAAACTATGTGCATATATCCTTCATAATTGAATGGTAATTTGGTTGTGCATAACATTTTTAGGTCATATTTTTGCTCATGCATTTAGGGGCATTGCTCCACATCCTGTGTAGAATGTGTTTTTTAAAAAGACCAACTTATGTTGTTATTTTATTTCTCCACTGGCAGTGTAATAACTTTGCCTGGATACTAAAAGGAATTTTCTTTATACTTGGCAAAATCATCACCAGCCTTTGTCTCACTGTTTGAAATTGTGTGAAGTTTTTTCCCAGGACACAGCATATCATTTGAACCTACAAATTCAAGTCTTCTTTTATTTGTGGAAATTCTCCTTGAAATACGCTATTAAATGTTCATTTTCTCTTCCAATTGTTAGGTTTACTTCTTCAGGGACACTAATTATAATTAATGTAGAATCCTTTGACTATCATATGTATTGGTTCATTTCTAATCTCTTAAAATTATTTTTTTCCATTCTTCTTTGCTCATTTTCCTCAATCCTGTCCTTCATGATCTTTATTACGTTTTCCACAACACTTATTGTCATATATGCCACTGCCAATGTTAACATGATTTCTGTGATTATTTTAGTTTTATCCTCTAAGTATTCCCTGGCTTCTGTTTCTCATGCTGCTTCTGAATCTTTGATTTCACCATATCTCCTCAGGCTTTTATTGCTCAGCCAGGAGTCCATCATTGTTTCATTGAGTTGTGCTCATTCATGCTGGTGTATTTAATCACAGTTTATAGAAATCACTGACAAGTTATTATGGTGAGCTTTCTTTAGCCACCATTCATTTTTGTGTATGTTTTCATTTTATCCTTTCTCACTCCCTTCCTTTTTCCATGTAGTATGTTTACACTGGCTCCTTTTTTGATAATTACTTAACCTCAAATGCAAAGAAATCTTTCTATATCATTATTTCTGGGGTTCTTATTAGAAGCTAAAGTAAGATTACAAACTAGCAAGAATTCTCCCTGGGTTTTGACATAAGATTGTCTTCATGTCCAGAATGTTTTAACTTAATTTCTTCCCACTAAAAAGAGATCTAGAGCTACAGTACTACATATAGTATCTCCTTCTATGCCACATTTCCAAGGCACTTATTTTTGCCGTCGCTGTAATTCTATGGGACAAAAACCCCAGAATGATATGAAGCCTCTGTCTGTGAAACCCATGCCCATTTATCAGAACAAAAGATTGTTGTTTTGCTCCTTAGAGTAAGAACTGCTCAATCAGCTTGATTCAAGATTTGTAGTCATAAAAAGCCCCTCTAAGCATCTTTACAACCCCTATGGCAGCACTATTTTATATCTAATTGTTAAGAGTGAGAGATGTCATTAGTTTAATGAAATGTAGAGCTTGCATTCCTGTTTCTTGCTTTGTCGTCGTTTCTAAAAAAGAGGACATTAGAAAACAGATTCCTCTAAGCTTATGTTATTCAGGAATGACCTCAAACACAATTGAGCATGAGATATAAATGCAATGACACCAAATTGTCTTTATACAAAAACGTTTGTTGATGTTTAGTTTAATTACCTGCTCCTACATCTAAGAGCACTTTAAGTAATATAGTACTTTGACCTTCTTTTAACTAACCTTACTAGATGACTCCACAACAAGTGGGCTGCTATAAGAATTCAAAGAAGATCAGTATGTCAACAGTGACCCACAGAGAGCCCTGTTGTCCAGGGCAGCACATTACTAAGTATTCTTATTATATCCCACCTAAGAGTATTAATGAGAGCTGTCCTCGTGAATTGATGGTTACTACATACCAAATATTAGGCCACATATATAACTTTATGTTCATACTTAAAGTATGTTTATACATAACACACATACTTTATGTTCACAGCCTTGTTTAAAACTTACAATTACCATATGAAGTACTATATTACCATTTTATAAAAGTAGAAAACAAAGCATACATAAGTCTAGTAACATTACATCGCAAGTAAGTGGCGTAGGTATAAGTTCTGCATGACTTTTATTGTGAACTACTGTTCTATTTGCTTCCTCCTTTTGATCTCTCATCTCCCATTCTACCCACAGAAACCTCCACCTCAATGCCATCATAATCCATATTAACACTTAGTGGGTATCCATCTTACTTTGCCTCATGCAGCTAAGCTTTATATAAGCATGTACCCTCATAATATTTTAGATAGATAGATAGAAAGATGATAGATACAAGTGTGCTAAGTTTTAAAAAATTTTTATTTCTCTTTTTTCTACCAAAGTAGGAACATACTACATATATTCTCTTGCAACGTTAAATCTTGGATGTCTGTGCAATTCTGTTCCTACTTTGGTTGAAAGAAATAGCTCAAATTTCTTTCTATATGTAAAACTTGCTCTATATATAAAACACTAGCTATGTACATGTAAACAAGTAGAAAGGCGCGCAAAGATACAAAGTTGCTAACATTGAATAGCTCAGGAAGATGAGAGGTAATTATTTTTTGCCTTTTGCGCTATGTGCCATTTTATACTGTTAGCACAAAAATATTAATATATTACTACTTTAATTTGAAAAACATTTAAAAATACTTGCTCTTTGTTAAAGCCTAGAAATATATTCTATCAGTTTTGCACACCTTTAGGTTATCTACAATGAAGTCTATGTTAGTTACCTCTATACCACACTGCAGATGTCATCAGCCACTTAGTTTTATGTTTCCTCACTAAAACACTGGTATGTTTCCATATATCTACCAATCTGTAAGGAACGTTCCTTAGTTCTTCAACTGGATGGTAGTGTTGTGCCTCTGAATTATTAGTGTCAACTACCTTTTTATCTCCCTTGGTACAGTGATAGTTTTTTCTCTCTCTTCCTGCTTTCCACATAACTTTACAAAATACTCATAAACAGGTTCTAATTTCTATCTGCTTCACCATTATTAGTTAGTGGACCCAAGCTTACTCTTCTACATTAGAATATCTGTATTCTTCCTCAGTGGAATAAACGTCATAAATCATGTATGCCTTTAGCAATGTAAATATACTGAGTATATCTACCTTGAAAATAAAACTAGTCTAGTTATATATAGAAATAACTATGTCTATTCCTAAAGCATAACTAAGTCTATTCCTTCATACAGAGGGTCTGAAGACTCTTCAGAAGACACAGCTAAGAAATCAGCATATAATCCAAATGTATATTATCTAGAGTCTGCTTCTAGTTTTGGTGTAAAAGGATGAAGAAGAACTTTACATCTGTGGTAACACCAAGGAAAATCTGGAAAATATAAAAAAACCTTCCTGTCTATAGGATTATCTAATAGTGGCAGATGCAAGAAAGCCTTGATGAACTGGTTTTCATAGAGACCTTCATAGTCAATCAGCTTCCTTCAACATCTCTGGGCAAACACTAGGTTTGGATTCTAGACAAACCTGCAAAAGACCCAGAGACTATATCCAGTTGAAAAGAGGTCAAGGTACTGACAACTGTTAAGTAGGCAGGAATAATTGAAGTCTGAAAGAACCCAAATGCAACAAAAATTTCCTTGGCATAACAATTTTCCTGATCTCACCCCTTCTCAGTTTTTCTGAGATAAAGGCAACGAAGTTGAGACTGAAAAGCAGAGATGAATTACATATTTGAAAAACTCTAACACCCATTCTAATAATACCAGGAACCATATATATGAAGGGAATACTTCTACCTAATACTCCGCTGAGTTCACATTCAAATTCTGATAAAAACAAAGAGAGTAGCTGCTCCACAGCAGTGGCAGCTGGTAGCAGCAAGCTGCAGCCACAGAACTAGATATCTTGTATTGACCTAGCCAGAGATGAGCTTAATCTTAAAGTTGTAACTCAGTTAATTGCAGTCATTCAACAATTGGTAAAGTTCAAATGATTGCTTTCTCACTTTAGCCATCAAACACAAAAACTTGCACACTCTGTGAAAATACAAGAAAACAATAGTGTATTCTGATTCTCTTAGTTCTGCACACAGTGTCTGGTATGCAGTGAAACAATGATGAGCTGTGTGAAGAAGCAAAAAACTGGACTTCACAGTCAAGGAAAAAAACAAAAAGAATACAACTCACAGATAAGTACATATTGGAACTGGCAAACACGGACTTTAAAGTAATTATTCTAAATAAGCACAAGAATTTACAGGAATAGATAGAGGGTATGGATAAACAGGAAATCTCAGCAGAGAAAACTATTAGAATACAGAAATTCTATGATCTTCAATATAAAATAGGCTTAACACTAGAATTAAACTGAAAAAGAAACGATCTGTGAATTTAAAGACAGGTCAATAGAGATTATCTTAAAGGAAGTACAGAAAAAAAATGTAAAAACAACTGATCAGAAAGCCAATTATCTGTGGGAAAATATCAGGCAATCTAGCATATGTGTAATTAGAAAACATATCATGGTTAAATGGAGTTTAAGCCAAGAATTCAAGGTTATGTTAACATTCAGAAACCAATGAATGTTATATATCACATTTAAAAAGAATAAAGGAAATAATTCATATGGTCGTTTAGCAGATGCAAAAAAAAGCATTAGACAAAATATGACACTTCTTAATGACAAAATTTCTCAGGATATAGAAATAGAAGAAAATTCTTCCTTAATACGAAAATACCATCTGTGAATAACATTCAACTAATGTCAAATTTATTGATGAAATATTGGACATGCTCCACCACTGAGACTGGAGACAAGGAAAGGTGAGGCACTTTTTACCATTTTTTGTTCAATACTGTATTTTTTAAAGGTCCTAGTCAGTGAATTAAAGTGGAAAAAAAGAAAGACGGGAAGGGAAGGGAGAAGAAAAGGAAGAAGGGAAGAGAGAGAAGTAAGGAGGGAAGAAGGAAGAAAAAGAATTTTTTCCTGCAGGCAACAACATTGTTTACATGGAGTCATTTAAGACATTGAACATTTATTTAACAACTCTACGTGTAAAAGGTGAATTCAGCAAGGTCATGAGATCCAAGATCAATACAAGAATCAATTATATTTCTACAAAGTAGCAACAATTAGAAAATGAAACTTAAAAATCAACATCGTAAAAATAAAACACCTAGGGATATATCTAATGAAAGCTAAGAGTTCTACTCAGGAAACTATAAAACTTTGTTGAGAGAAATTAGAGATGATCTAAATAAATATTGTAAAGATATCAATTCTTCCCAAACTAGTAAAAGATATCATGCAATTTCAATCAATATCTGAACAGGCTTTTCTGCCATTACTGAAAAACTAATAATAAAATTTTTATGAAACTGTAATGGACCTAGATAGAATAGTCAAACATTATTGGAAAAGAAAAATAAAATTTGAGGATCCATACTACCTGACATCAAGACTCATTACAAAGCTACAAAATTCAAGTCTGTGACATGGGCATAAGATAAACAAATAGATGAATAGGACAAAAGAGAGTCCAGAAATAGTTCTAAATACAATCAAATTATTTTTGATAGACAACAACATAATTTAATGGAGAAAGAAAAATCTTTTCAGCAAGTGCATCTATTGGAACAACTGAATAAAGAATAGATGAAAAAATAAATCTCCCCCTCTTGACACATCACACACAAAAGTTAATTTGAAATGAATCATAAACCAAAACATAATTGCTAAAATTACAAAACATTTATAAGAAAGCATAATAATATGATAGTTGAGCAGGATCGTGAATGATGAGTAAGAATTCATAAGCATCAGAGAGGAAACAGAGATCCAAATTGAGAAAAATAACCCATGCAAAGACCCCCAAAATATAAACTCATTGTATTTATGGGAAATCATAAGAATGTAGTGTTATTTCATTAGCAAGCACTGTTCTGTACAAGTTGTTTTGCTAAGTGAAAAGGATAAAAAGTGAAAAACCATGCCGTCCCTCTACATCAGGAACTCTCATTACAAGGGGAGAAAAGGGTGTCAGGAACAGTACATATACAGTGAAATAAACTTTATTAAAGTTAAGTATAATTTTCATGAAAATAATGAGAACCTAGCAGTTAGTTCTATATCAATATTTTGCAAGTTTGTAAAGTTTGTAAAGATTTTGTAAGATGAACATTTTGGTGGCAGGGAAAAACACTCCATTCAGATGAAATTACACGTGCAAACATTCATACATGAGCAAGAACGTGGGCTATTCACAAAACCATTAGCAACCGGCACGGCCGCAGGAAACATGTTTGGGAAAGAGTGGCTGTGATTGAGAACGGAAATGAAAATGGAGCAGATTGCAAATGGCAAACTCAACAGGCCAAGGAAAATTAAGATACGTTAAACACTGAACGATCACTTTACGTATTTTCTAATATTACAAAATCCTCTAAAGCAGAGGTCCCCAACATTTTTGGCAGCAGTGAGCAGTTTCATAGGAGACAATTTTTCCACAGACTGGGGGGTGGGGAGATGATTGCAGGATGATTCAAGAGTACTATTTTTATTGTGCAAACTTCTTTGCTTATGATAATCTGTATTTGCAGCTGCTCCCCAGCGCTAGCATCACTGTCTCAACTCCACCTCAGACCATCAGGCCTTAGGATTTTCATAAAGAGTGCACAACCTAGATCCCTCACATGCGCAGTTTACAGTAGGGTTCACACTCCTATGAGAATCTAATGCCGCTGCTGATCGGACAGGAGGTGGAGCTTATGCAGTGATGTGAGTGACGGGGAGCGGCTGTCAATACAGATGAAGCTTCACTTGCTCGCCTGCTACTCACCTCCTACTGTGTGACCCGGTTCTTACAGGCCATGGAGTGGTACCAGTCCACAGCCCAGGGGTTGGGGACCACGGCTTATGTTTCCTACTTTATATATAAGGAAAACAAGCTAAGCAAGTTTTGTGACATATAGGTTAAGTAATGTTATGTCTTCTTGTGAATTGACCCTTTAATCATGAAACGACCCTCTTATCCCTGCCTAATTTCCTGTTCTGAAGCCTGCTTTGTCTGAAATTACTATGGCTAATCTTGCTTTCTTATGATTATTATTATTGTGATATATCTTCCCCCATTCTTCTACTTTTAACCCTAATCTTTATATTTAAAATGAGTTTCTTGTAGATAGTTTATTTGTTGGTATTTTTATCCACTCTGACAATCTATGTCTTTTAATTGCTATATTTAGATCATTTATATTTGAAGTCATTATTAATACAGTTTGATTAAAATCTACCATGTGTTATTTTTATGTTAAGAAATCAACTTTATTGAGATACATCCAAAAAATGCACCCATTTTGAATGTGCTTTTTAATGTTTTATAACAAATCTATGTACATCTGTGTGGGCCACTACCACAAGCAAAATACAGAACATATCCACAATACAAAAAGTTCCCTTATACCCCATTCCATTCAATCTTTCCCCTATTTCCCCATCTCTAAGACCCAGGCAACCACTGATGAACTTTCTCTAATGAATATTAAATTCTTATTTTCTAGAATATACTCTTATATGTCTGGCTTATTTCAGTTAGCATAATATTTTTGAGATAATGCATAGTTTTTTTCATTATCTTATTCCACTGGCTATAACCTCCAATAAGGTGTTGAAGTAGAAAAAAGCTGCCTTGCCTTATTTACAATATTAGGAGTAAAGAATCCTATTTTTAATCATTAAGTGTGATGTTTAATGTAGGTTTTTGATAGAGGCGTACTTTCAAGATGAGAAACTTCACTTATTTTTATTATTTGCTGAGAGAGTTTATTGTAAGTGTACTCTGAATTTTGTCAAGTGTTTTTTCAGCATCTTTTGGGATAATGAAATTGATTTTCCTTTAAGGCTATTAATATTATGTTATACTGATTGACTCAAATTCGTGGGAAATTCACAAGCAATGGATGAAAATTTTATTAACATTTGTGTTATCAGATTTTTAGAAAAATAATTTTAGCTATTTTAGTGTGTGTACATCTATGTACATAGCGTGTTTGTGTATGTAGTGGTATATCACTGTGGTCTTAATTTGCTTATTTCTGGTTTGCTTAAAAATTGTTAAGCATTTTTTCTCAGGAATGTACAGGCATTCCTATAACTTCCTTTTTGTAGTATCTATTGAGTCTTTACCATTTTTAAAAATTGGATTGTGTTTTTACTGCAATTGTAGGAGTTAATTATATATTCTGGCCAGCAGTCCTCTATTGTATATGTCTGTTACAAATGTATTCTTCCAGATCATGGGTTTTCTGTTAATTTTCTTTTTTTTAATTTCAGAATATAACAGGGGTATAAATATTTTGGTTATATGGATTTCTTTTGTACTGCTTGAGCCAAAGTATACTCAGAGAGCATACATTGCACCTGTTAGGTGTAATTTCACCCATACCCTCCTCCACCCCTCCCACCTGTATGATTTCCATTGAGTTTTACTTCCATATGTGCACATGAGTATTGATTGGTTAGTTCCAATTTAATAGTAAGTACATGTGGTGTTGGTTTTTCCATTCTTGCGATACTTCACTTAGGAGGGTGGTCTCCAGGTCCATCCAGATTTGGTCTCCAGTTCCATCCAGATTGTTGCAAATGGTATTAATTCATTTTTCATGGCTGAGTAGTACTCCATGGTGTACATATATCACATTTTATTAATCCACTAATGAATTGATGGGCAATTGTGTTGGTTCCACATCTTTGCAATTGTGAATTGTGCTGCAATAAACATTCTAATGCAAGTGTCTTTTTTGATAAAATGATTTTTTTCCTTTAGGTAAATACGCAGTAGTGGGATTGCTGGATCAAATTGTAGGTCTATTTTTAGTTCTTCGAGGAATCTCCATACTATTTTCCATAGAGGTTGCACTAGTTTACAATTCCACCAACAATGTATAAGGGTTTCTCTGTCTGCATCCACACCAGAATCTATTGTTTTTGGTCTTTTTGATAAAAACCGTTCTCACTGGGGTTAGGTGATATCTCACTGGGGTTTTGGTTTACACTGGGGCTTTATCCCAGGGATACAAGGATGGTTCAACATACGTAAATCCATAAATGTGATTCACCACATAAACAGAACCAAAACAAAGACCATGTGATCCTCTCAATAGATGCAGAAAAGGCATTCAACAAAATTCAGCACCCTTTTATGATAAAAACTCTTAACAAAATAGGCATAAATTGAACATATCTCAAAATTATAAAAGCAATATCTGACAAACCCACAGCCAACATCATACTGAACAGGGAAAAATTGAAAACATTCCCACTCAGAACTAGAATAAGACAAGATGTCCACTGTTACCACTTCTATTCAACATAGTGCTGGAAGTCCTAGCCAGAACATTCAGGTAAAAAAAGGAAATTAAGGGTATCCAAATGGGGAAAGAGGAGGTCAAACTATTGCTCTTTGTTGATGATATGATCTTATATCTAGGAAACCCCAAAGACTCTGCCGAGAGACTCTTGGAATTGATAAATAAATTCAGCAAAGTCTCAGGCTACAAAATAAATATACACAAATCAGGAGCATTCCTTTACACCAACAACAGTCAAACTGAGAATCAAATCAAAGACTCAATACCTTTCACAATAGCTACAAAGAAAATAAAATACCTAGGAATATATTTAATCAAGGAGGTGGAAGGTTTCTACAAAGAGAACTATGAATCACTGAGAAAGGAAATTGCAAATGATGTAAACAAATGGAAAAACATTTCGTGCTCATGGATCAGCAGAACCAACATTGTTAAAATGTCCATACTACTCAAAGTGATTTACAGATTCAAGGCAATCCCCATCAAAATACCCATATCATTTCTCACAGATCTAGAAAAAATAATTCTGTGCTTTGTTTGGAACCAGAAAAGAGACCAAATAGCCAAAGTAACCTTAAGCAAAAGGAATAAATCTGGAGGAAATACTTTACCAGACTTTAAGCTATACTACAAGGCTATAGTAACCAAAACAGTATGGTACTGGCACAAAAATAGAGACATAGAGCAATGGAACAGAACAGAGAACCCAGCTAGAAAACCATCCACATATTATCACCTGATCTTTGTCAAAGTAGACCACAATATACACTGGGGAAAAGAAGCCCTATGCAATACATGGTGCTGGGAAATTTTGATAGCCACATGTAGAAGACTGAAACAGGATCTGCACCTCTCATCACTCACAAAAATTAATTCAAGATGAATAAAAGACTTAAATCTAACACATGAAACCATAAAAATTCTAGAAGAAAATGTTGAAAAAACCCTCCTAGATATCAGCCTAGGCAAAGAATTTATGAAGAAGACCCCAAGGGCAATGACAGCAACAACAAAAATAAATAAATGGGACTTGATTAAATTAAGAAGCTTCTGCACAGACAAGGAAACAATCAACAGAGCAAACAGACAACATACAGAATGGGAGAAAGTATTCAAATGCTATACATTTGATAAAGGGCTAATACCCAGAATCTACAAAGAACTCAAGAAAATCAGCAAGAAAAAAATCAAACAACCCCATTAAGAAGTGGGCAAAAGACATGAATAGAAGCTTTTCAAAAGAAGATAGACTAATGGCCAATAAACATATGAAATAATCCTCAACATCACTAATCATCAGGGAAATGCAAATAAAATCTACCATATGTTTAAATGTTTGCTATTCATTGCACTTGTTCTTTGTCTCATTTTATTCCCTCTTCTTCTGTCTTCTCAGATTTTAATGGAGCATTTTATAAAATTCCATTTTCTCTCTTCTCTAAGAATATAATTTGTACTTTTTAAAAACATTTTTAGATACATCCCTAGAGGCTGCCATGTACATTAACTAATCTAAGTTCACCGTCCAATAACAGTATGCTGCTTCATGTGTAATAACGTATGAGTATTCCCAATTCCTTCCTTCTGTCCTTTATGACATTGCTGTCATATTTCACTTATCCATACACTATGATCATCAAATACATATTTACTAATAATATGCTAAGCAAAGTTCTCTTTTATATCAATTAAGGATAATAAAACAAGAGATTTTATTTTATCTTTATTTATTCCTTCTTTAATGCTCTCAGGTAAGTCTCTAACCTATATCATTATCCTTTTACCTCAAGAACTTCTTTAATATTTCTTTTCAGACCGATCCATTAGCAATGAATTACTTGGTTTAGTTTTTCTGAGAAAGTCTTGCTTTTTTCAAGATTTCCTCTTTTTCTTTGGTTTTCTATAGTTTGCATATGATATGGGTAGGTGTAACATTTTGGTATTTATCCTGCTTAGTGTTCTCTGAACTTCCTGGTCTGTGGTTAGGTGTCTGTCATTAATTTTGAAAGATTCTCAGCCATTATTACTTTATTTACTCTGTTCTTATCCTTTTTTGTTTTACTTTTGGTAATCAAATTATACATATGCTATACGTTTTTAAATTATCCCACAGCCCTTGAATGCTTTGGGACTTTTTTTTCCATTCTTTTTCCTCTTTGTATTTCAATTTGGCAACTCTCTATGGACCTATTTGCAAGCTGATTGATTCTTTGTCCAGTTTGTGGATGAGTTCATCAAAGGTATTATCCATTTGTTACTATATTTTTTATTTCTCAAAGTTTCTTTTGATTCATTCTTAGAAATTTTGTCTGTCTGCTCACATTACCCATCCTTTTTTTGTATGTTGTCTACTTTTTCCACTGAAGCCTTTAACATATTAATCATAGTTATTTTCAATTCTCTAATAATTCCAATATCTGTGTCATATCTGATTCTGGTTCTAATTATTGGTTTGTCTCTTTAGATCATGTTTGGGTTTTGATTTTTTTGATCTTGGTTTTTGGGTTTTTTTGTCTTCAAACATGCCTTATAATATTTCTTGTTGGACAGTGAATATAATGTGTCTGGTAATAGAAACTGAGGCCTTTAGTGTGAGGATTTATGTTAATCTGAGTAGGAGCTGGGCTATGTTTAATATTTGCTGTAGTGGTAGTTGTAATAGGCTTAAAATTTCTTTAGTTTTCTTGTTTTTTTTTTCTCCTGTTGCCTTTGGGCTCCCCTAAGAACTCCTTAGATAGAATCAGTGTTCTGCAACTTTGTCAGCTGTAATCCAATGTTATAACTGAGGCCTGTTGATGGAGTGGTAAAATGTGAAAGAGAGGAAGCTTTCTACAGTCTTAAAATCAGTCTTTTAGTGGACTTGTGTCTCTGGTCTGTAACTTTCACTAGTGTTGCTTAACTTCTTCCCCTCTTAGGTGAGAAAAGCTAGAAGGAGAAGTCAGGAAAATACTTTTCCATCAGATGGAACAAGGCTCTAGTAAATTCTTTTTCCCTGGACAGTCAGCCTTTGTTGTGAAGAATGCTCTAGTCATGTTTCACATGGTTAGTTTCCCTTCCCCCTGCCAGAGCTACTAGAG
The DNA here is from genome assembly GCA_023783475.1 of Daubentonia madagascariensis. Classification (NCBI taxonomy): domain Eukaryota; kingdom Metazoa; phylum Chordata; class Mammalia; order Primates; family Daubentoniidae; genus Daubentonia; species Daubentonia madagascariensis. The sequence goes on along the minus strand of JAKFHU010000485.1, from coordinate 4,838,622 downwards.
GATTTTCCCTGAATCTTCACATTGAAGCCCCGGTAGGGTTTCTGGAGTTAAAGCTCACAAAATGTGGGACCCCTAAACCTGGGGTGTCCAAGAATTTCTATTTCTCATGCTAGTCCACAAACAGCCTCTAGAAATTTATCAAAATTACCATTCAAGTTTCATCATCAGTTTATTGCTGCAGTGGCTTCTGCTCCTTTCAGAAAAGCAGATCTCAATTGTAACTCTTTCTATTTGCCTGTTTCTCTAGATTTCAGGGTGGTGGTTTGCCTTGTGACCACAGTTACCCGATGGATCCAGGAAAAGTAGTTAACTTTTGGTTAGTTCAGCTTTTTTCTGTATATATTAGAGTTGAGACCATAATTTTCCAGTGTAAGGAATTTAAATACCCATAAAATTGCCATTAAGTGTATTATTTTTTCTCCAAAACCATGACCTGAAACATTACTATAAAATTCCTCAAAGTTTTGAGTATGATAGTAGCATGATAAATTAATTTTTGATTACTCTGGTGACAAAACATGAAATAGACTGACATATTTGAAAAAGGGAAATGATTAGAAGCTGTTAAAAATAATTTTTGCAATATTATGAGGTAGGCTTGAATTAGGTAGAAGTAAAGACAGTAGAAATAAAGAAAAGGAGTTTAAACACAGAAAAAATATGAAATCCTACTAATAGGATTATTTATTAATAGCCGATGAGGAAGGAGGAATAAAAGCTTATTATGAGCATTCTCATTTGGACATGGTATTTATCTGAAGATTCTACAAAATAAAGTAACAACTACATTTTTATATATCATTTCAGTTTTCCCAAAAGTATTCTCTCTGGGCAAGTAATAAATAATAATGGTCTTGAATTCATCATGCAGTTTCTCCACCAATTATTCCTTCCTGAATCACCTTAGACATGTCTTGGGTAGAGATTAAAATTAATTCTGTGAGCTCAGCAGCCTTGGGAAGCTCATCAGGAGTGTCTCGATACAATCCACTTATCAATGCACATGGGATATTTATTACATGAATCAGATAATAACCTTCATATTTGAGTATATCATGTTAAACACAATCCCTAATTGAGACCATATTCAAATGCTTATTATTACAATTATCAATAGACTTTGAGAATTACTCTTTTATGCCTATTATTATTCTGAAGGAAAAAGTAAATTTAAAAAACACCTACTATTATCACCAGAAAAATAGATTGTTTCAGGTCATGGTCATAAAGCCTGTGGAGCTTCAGTGGGAAACAAGGAAAAATCCTTCCAGCCACCACTTTCAAACTGACTGTATCGGACATATAAGACCTGGCACAGTAAAGGAAAGAGTACAATCATTATGCTTATGTTTGTGCACATATAACATCTTTCCTTAGTTCTGATTGGAAAGCTTTTTAAAATATTTCAGTTTCTCTTGAAACCTTAAAATAATAATAATAAAAATGCCATCATTAAAAACCTCTTTTTCTCTTTACACAAATATCTGGCACAATTGCTTTGTTTTGTTTTTGATATTTGGTTTTGTCCACCATGCTCACACATACTCACTATTGATTTTGAAGAAATGCTTTTGCAACTTACTAGTCCCATCCCTGGACTAATTAAATTGTCATCAAGCACAAGATTTCCAAGTAAAGTTTGACATGATGTTGATATAACGCTATAATTATCATTTTTATAAATAACTTACATATCAAAGCTTTAAAAATACACAATATAAAATTTAAATTTGAAATCTATTGATATTTATGATCTTATCACAAACAGTATAGGTGGAAACTCTTTGCAAACTAAGAATTATGTTATCTGTCATTTTACAAATCATATTGTAATGATAACTATTAAAAAACAGTATTATTACCTATCAGATAGCAGTTAAACTGAAAACCAAAGTACACAATCTTTGGCTTCACCTTTCACCAAGGTTCAAAAACCTATAAACTATAATAAGACAATTTGCTCTATTCAATGAAGCAGGAGGATATGGCTTATTAGAAATCCACTTATTCTATGCTTAGAGTTTCTAACTGTAGTTTCTAACTGAATGTAGACAAGCAGAAAAAAAAAATAGCCAAAGCAGATGTCAAACAGACCTCTGCTTATTAGAGAATAATTGCCTGTTTGGTTGCCTTTATCATTTGAAACACATGGGAAATGAACATTGTTGATATGTGCATCAACACTGTAGAAGCTAAAATCATTTTTCCAGTAGTTACTCTGGAAATCATCCAAAACTAATTGAAAACAAAATGGCCATTGCAAAATTTGATTCAAAAGGAAATTCTATTGATAAATCTCATGAATGTGAATAATCAAATAACATCAATGAAAAGTAGGCTGTCTGAAGCACTAAAAATGAAATCCAACCTTTCCTATAACCTACCCAATGTTGGGTAAGTATGTTTCAATTATTTAGATATCTGAATATTTATATATCTGATCCAATGTGAAATTTCTTTAAAGATGAAAACAAATTCACAGACACCAATTTTAATTTAGAATTTTCAATATTGCAATAACATAAGACACTGATTTTAATTCAAGTTAGTAAATATTGAAAATATACACTCCATTTAACTGTGGAGTATAATGCTTGTTTGGTGGCATTTCTTTGTATTGGAACTTAATTGTAATAAATTGATGACAACTTCTGTTCTATAGTACTGTACTCCACAGAGGAAAGTTCAACAGTCTCCCTTAGTTATTTATTCCAAAATATTTCAACATTGATTGAACATATTTAGCACTTCTTTGGTTTCATTTATTTGTGATTTATAACCTGTTATTTATTTAGTCATCTTTTTACTTGTACTTATATCTCTCTTTTTCTAGATGGTAGTCTCTTTGAGAGCAATGACCACATCTTCATTTATTGATTGATTTACTCATTCATCCATATACAAAATATTTAATAAGCACTTAATATGTACCAGATATAGACCTAAAAATGAATTAACATAAAGACCAAGAAAAAGACTATCTTTGAAATGGGAGGGTTTATTTTACACTACTGTGTATCCACTAACACAGTAAAATTAGAAGGAATTTTCAAATATTTATTTTTAAATTTTAAGTCTCATATAGCTAATCTTAACATCTGTTTTCTTTTTTAAATTTTATTTCAGAATACCAAGGGGGTACAAACATTTTGGTTACATGAATTGCTTTTGCACAGTTTGAGTCAAAGTTATAAGTGCATCCATCACCCATATAGTATGCACGGCACCCGTTAGGTATGTATTTACCCATCCCCTCCTCCCTGCTTGCACCTGCTTGATTTACATTGAATTTCACTACCATATGTGCACATGAGCGTTGATCTATAAGTTTCAGTTTAGTAGTGAGTAGGTGTGGTTTTTGTTCTTCCATTCTTATGATACTTCACTTAAAAGGCTGGTCTCTAGTTCCATCTAGGTTGTTACAAAAGGTATTAGTTCCGGGGGTGGGCAGGAGGGAGGGGGGTGGAGGGGCTGGGAAAAACTCTCACTGAATGGATGCGGGGAGCACAGTTTGGGAGATGACCACGATTGTAGCTCTGACATGGGCAGTGCATGGGCAATATATATAACCAAAGTGTTGTACCCCCATAATATTCTCAAATAAAAAAATAAATTAAAAAAAAAAGGTATTAATTCACCTTTTTTTGTTTTGTTTTGTTTTGTTTTGTTTTTTGAGACAGGGTCTCCCTCTGTCACCCTGGGTAGAGTGCAGTGGTTTTATCATAGCTCACTGCAACCTCAAACTCCTGGGCTCAAGCGATCCTCCTGCTCCAGCCTCCAGAGTAACTGGGACTATAGGCACCCACCACCACATCTGGCTAATTTTATCTATTTTTGGTAGAGACAGGGTCTCACTCTTGCTCAGGCTGGTCTCAAACTCCTGACCTCAAGCAATCCTTCTGCCTTGGCCTCCCAGAGTGCAAGGATTATAGGCATGAGCCACCATGCCTGGCCCACTATTTTATGTATACTCCATGGTATACATATACCACATTTTATTTATCCACTCACAAATTGATGGGCATTTGGGTTGTTTCCACATCTCTGTGATTGTGGATTGTGCTGCTATAAACATTCGAGTACAAGTGTCTTTATTACAAAATGTCTTTTTTTCCTTTGGGTAAATAGCCAGCAGTGGGATTGCTGGATCAAATGGTAGGTCTACTTTTAGTTCTTTGAGGTATCTCCATACTACTTTCCATAGAGGTTGTACTAGTTTGCAGTTTGACCAACAGTGTACAAGTGTTCCTTTATCTCTGCATCCATGCCAGCATCTGTTGTTTTGGGACTTTTTGATAAAAGCCATTTTCACTGGAATTAAGTGATATCTCATTGTAGTTTTGATTTGCATTTTCTTGATGATCAGAGATGTTGAGCATTTTTTCATATGCTTATTGGCCAATAGTCTATCTTCTTATGAAAAGCTTGTGTTTATATCTTTTGCTCACTTTTTAATGAGGTTGTTTGATATTTTCTTGCTGATTCACTTGAGTTCTTTATAGATTCTGGTTATTAGCCTTTTATCAGATGTATAGCATGCAAATAATCAAAGATTCAATACTTTTCACAATAGCAACAAAGAAAATAAAATACCTAGGAGTATATTTAACCAAGGAGGTAAAAGACCTCTACAGGGAGAACTATGAAACACTGAGGAAGGAAATCACAGAGGATGTAAACAAAAGGAAAAACATAGGATGCTCATGGATTGGCAGAATCAACATTTTTAAAATGTCTATACTACCCCAAGTGATTTACAGATTCAATGTAATCCCCATTAAAGTACCAATGTCATTTTTTGCAGATCTAGAAAAAATAATTCTATGCTTCGTATGGAACCAAAAAAGATCCCAAATAGCCAAACCAACCTTAAGCAAAAAGAACAAATCATAAGGTATCAATTTACCAGACTTCAAGCTATACAACAAGGCTATAGTAACCAAAACAGTATGGTAGTGGCACAAGAACAGAGACCTAGACCAATGGATCAGAACAGAGAACCCAGATATAAAACCATCCTCATATTGCCATCTGATCTTTGACAAAGTACACAAAAATATACCCTGTGGAAAAGAATCCCTATTCAATGAATGGTGCTGGGAAAATTGGATAGCCACATGTAGAAGACTGAAACACGATCCGTACCTCTTACCACTCACAAAAATCAGTTCACGATGGACAACAGACTTAAACCTAAGGCATGAAACTATAAGAATTCTAGAAGAAGACGTCGGAAAAAACTTTTATAGATATTGGCCTGGGCAAAGAATTTATGAAGAAGACCCCAAAGGCAAACACAGCAACAACAAAAATAAATGTGACCTGATTAAATTAAAAAGCTTCTGCACAGCCATGGAAACAATCAATAGAGCAAATAGGCAACATACAGAATGGGAGAACATCTTTTTACTGATATTAAATGAAAAAGAATTCCTTTTAAAATATTACTATATTAAAGAAATGGACATTTATTTAAAATAATAAATATGAATAAAAATTTTTACAATTATCTCAAAAACTAAAATATAATTTGAATTTTCTGAAAATTTTTTCTGTCATTCTTATAGGAATAGAGATTAAATATATTAGAATATTATAAGTAGAAAAGATTCAGAGTGTTCAGTTAGGCAACTTATATATATGCATACATTCAGATTTTATTGTTGCTTTATTCTAAATTGTCATTACTAAATCTCTGGAACTACCATCCTCTTCAAATTATAACCTATCTCATGTAAAAAGGAAAACATGAATTTTAAACAAAATTTTGGAAAGGGAATATCTTCCCTTTTATGCCTAGAAAAAAATGAAAAAATGGCATGGGATAAGGTAATGGGAACTGGTTGAATAAAGAGAATGGGATTGGATCATTTTAAAAGAGAAGAATAACACAAAAACATTGCTGGTCATTTAATTGATAGTTATTTGGTTAATGAGATAATTTTTTAAAAAAGAAATATATATAGTCTCCCCTTATATTATATGGGGATATGTTCCAAGATACCGAGTAGATACCTGAAACTTCAGATAGTACTGAATCCTATGCATACTATGGTTTCTCCTATACATACATACCTTTGGTATATTTTAATTTATAATTTAGGCACAGTAAGAGATTAACAACAATAACTAATAATAAAATAGAATAATTATAATAATATACTATAATAAAAGTTATTTAAATGTAGACTCTCTCTCTCTCAAACTGTATTATTGTACTATACCACAGGTAACTGAAACCACAGATAAGGAGAGACTACTATACCTCAAAATTTTTCCATAACCTAAAATATATAAATGTGCATTCATTCACTGATTCTTTGAAGTGAGACCAAGGCCTTTTGTTCGAGTACGGCTCCCCAGAGTAGAATTCTGGCATTGTCTGTTTTGTATGAAAAACACTAATTCTATATCTGTTTCAGTTTATTCAGGATTAGTTGCAAAGCAATTTGGAAGCAGAATCCCTACAGAATATCAAGAATTTTCTTCCCCAAACTTTTACAGTTTCCTGACCAGACTTAATGTGTGTGGGTTTGGGTATGTATATGTGTATGTTTGTGGGTATAGGTCATATTTTTCTCTTTAGAATGATTCCAAAGCCTTCAACTTAATGTCCATACACACATCTTCTTTGCACAATCAAATTTTGTCAATTTATGTAATAGTTAATTAAATTACATGATTACAATTAGCTAACATTTGTTGAATGCTCTTATTTATTTCCAATTTTCCATAGTAAATACTCTATGTACTAGTCTAAGAGATTTATTTGTAGTAACACATTTAATCCTCACAAGAACCCAATGGCATAGTTAACCATTATTATTCCCACTTAATAAATGAGGAAACACTATAAAAGAGAGAAGTAATTTTCCCAAGGCCATATAATGAGCACATGGCAGCCCCGGACCTAAGTACAAATAGTCTGACTCCAGAGTCAGTGCTTTTAACACATTAACTGTCATGTGAGTTGCATATAACTTACTCACAGAAAACAATAAAAAAAAACCAAATCTTTAATTAAATTAGAAAGGATCATTTTGTTTTTGAGGTTTTTATTCTCATTACATAATAAAACACCATGACCCCAGGGGAAAAAAATTTTTTTTTTCTAGTGTGTCAGTCAGTGTGTTAATCAGTATGATATGCAGCTTCCTAACTGGCATACACAGGTTTGGAAATAGGTATAAGTGACTCTTGTTAAGCACGCAGCTCAAATAGTGGTGCTGATTTCCCCACGTGTTCCAGGAGTAGCTTACCTTCATCAAAAATTCAGCATATCATAGAACTTAGTCATCATGCCTACAGAGAAAACTGAGAATATTCATTAATTCAACAAGCCTGATACATGGACTTTAGTTATATTATATCTTCACTGTAGTCACACTGTGAAGCTATTTTGCTAAAAAGCATTTGAGTAAAGATGAGAAAAAAGTGTGTGTGTGTTGTGACCTTTACAGGGTGTTATAGAACAATTCAGTTCTAGTTACTTATCAAGATGCTTGCTGAAGGATTTTTTTCTATTTGATGTTAGAAAAGAAAGAAGTATGGCAAAAACTCCAAAGAGAGGAAATATCTTTCTTATCTCCAAAATTAAGTACTTGTTTGTTTTAAAGATCAATTTGGGGGAAGTTGCTTTGAGGAGAAAAATGAAGGATGGTTCTTGCAGATAATTAAAATCAGAAAATAGAATGAATTTCTGTGCAATCCCACAAAAGCAGCAACATAGTCATTGTACCCAGTGTACTCCCAGATGTACTACAGAACAGCCTCAACTGCAGTAACAAAGCTTTCTCCCTCATGTGAGCAGTCCAAGAAGAGTGGGGGGAATCAGTCCATGAAGTTTTCCAAGGGTCTAGGTTCCTTCTATCTGTTTTACCTTTTCCAAAGTGGTAACTCCTCATTAAAGTCAAATCTGGGTCAGCAGCACCTTATCTTCCTTCTGGCTTGCAGTAAGGGAAACAGAAAGTGAAGGGCTTCCATTTTTAGGAATTTAATGTCACTCTACAATTCCACTCAGCACTCCCACTCACCTCCCACAGGTCAGAGCAGCTTCATGTGACCACACCTAACTAAAAAGGGAGACTGAGAATATCACCTGGATCTGATTATGCAAGTGTACAGCTATACCACAGGGGAAGGTGTTTTATTACTAACAGAAGGGGGAAATAGATATCAGGATCAAATGCCAATTCATTCAACAAATACTGCTTGTTAATTACTCCATGTTAGCCTAGGAGCCAAACACTGAGAATATAGAGGTGGAAGACACAATTCCTACTTTTATGAATATCACAGACTAGCAGAGGGGAAAAACAAATAAAAGCAATAAAATATAGATGCTGCTATGGGTAATTACAATATCCTAAGAAGACGGATAGCAAATGGACCAAAGGAAACTTTTCCTGAAAGAGAGGGTAAAGAAATAGTGAGAGAAAGGGAAGGGTTAAAATGCTGAGAAAACCCTGGATATCCTAAAAAATAGTTTGTATTTTACCCTGTAGGTCATTATCAGTCATTGAAGAATTTTTAAGCCAGGAAAGGAGATTGTTAAATATGCTTTTGGAGAGATATCACTTTACTGATCTTCCCTCTGTGGGGAGAAAAATTTGGAGGATGTGACATTGGAAACAGGGAAATTCGATTGAGGTAAATTGCCTGACATTTAAAAACAGATTGTCTGGGAATTACTTGATGTCAAGAAGCCTAAACCCTTGATGTTTCACTATATGAGCAACCAATGTGTATGACTCTCCCTTTCCAGAATGATCTTCTTCACATACATTTTATGGGAAGTTATTTGGGGAGGGTCTTAATTATACCAATTATGCCAGTTAGTCAGTCTAAGCAGTTTCCTGCTTCACAAATGAAGTATGACTCCTACCTGAAAATGATATTGCTAGTTTCATACAGCTCAGAGCAGTCAGAGAAGCGTTTAACCCCTTACTTATATAGTTTCTGAATTTTTACCAAGTAATACCATTTTATTCCTAGAAGTTTGTTATCTAGCATCACAATGTAGTAAAGAAAAATATTCTTGCAACTACAGGGTATTAGTAAAGGCCAAGGAAAAATTTAGAACAATGTTAAACCTTTTGCAAGGGTCTTTTTAGAGGTCCCCTCCAGTTGCTTGTCCTGCTTCCCTACGGCAAGGTTGGCTTTCCTTTTTTTTTCTCTCTCTTCAAAGTGCTGCACTGCCTGTTCCACCCTCTTCTTTCCTTTTTAATCAAACCTCACCTCCTACCAACTAACAAGCTTTCTCGAAGCAATTTCCTTCCAACCTAAATATACATATACATAGCATGTGAACATATACATAGCATGTGAATATATACATAGTATGTGAATATATACATAGTATGTGAATGCACCATACATTTACTGGAGTCCTAGTTATTCTCTCTAGAAGAATATCACTATGCATGATGCTTCAGCAAATCAGCTCAGTATGGACCTTGGGTACCTTTCCAGATATCCATGTAAATATGAGGAAAAAGTAAGATTCCTCCCTATTTCTGTCATCTTCACACTCACTAGGTGGCTATATTAAAAGATAAGTGTTGATAATAATGTAGAGATTTGGAACTTCATATGTTGCTGGTGTAAATGTAAAATGATGTAACTATTTTGGAAAACAGTTGAGTAGTTTCTTAAAAATGTTAAGTGTAGACCAAGAAATTCCACTCCTGGGTATCTACCCAAGACAAATGAAAACATATGTCCACAGACAGACTTGCATGCAAGTGCTCATAGTAACATTATGAATAATGAACATAATGTGGAAATATTTCAAATATCCAATAACTGATGAATGGATAAACAAAATGTGATGTATCCATACAATGGAATAGCACTTAGCAATGAGATGACTGAAGTACTGATAAATTTTGTAACATGGATGGGCCTCAAAAACACGCTAAGTGAGAGAAACCAGTCACAAAGGCCAACAATATTATTACATGATTAAATTTATATAAAAGCTCCAGAATACGCAAATCATAGAGACAGGGGAATAAGGAGTGACTGACTGCTAGTGGGTATGAGGTTTCTTTTGAGGATGATAAAAGTGTTTAGAATTAGAGTATGGTGTATCGCTGTACAATTCTGAAAATATGCTAACAAGTATTAAGTTGTATACTTAAAATTGGTGAATTTTTGGTATGTAAATTATATCTGAAGAATGCTTCCTAAAAATAAAATACTTCTATTCCTGTCTTGATACATTAAAGAATTCCCTTCCCTCCTCCTTATATATTTGTCCTTCACCCCTTGTTTTTCTTTCTTTTTTTATTTCAAAGTGTTATGGGGGTACAAATATTTTTGGTTATATGGAACAATGCTTGAGTCAAGGTTAAAAGTGGGCCCATCACCCAGATAGTGTTCATTGTACCTGTTAGGTAGGTTTTTGCCCATCCCTCCTCCCCCTTCTTCCCCACTTGATTTCCAATGACTTTCACTTCCTCTATGCACATGTGCGCACATCAGTTAGCTCCAGTTCTATAGTGAGTACATGTGGTATTTGTTTTTCCATTCTTTAGATACTTCACTTAGAATAATGGCCTCCAGTTCCATCCAAATTTTTGCAAAAGGCAATTAAGTCATCCTTCTTCATGTCTGAGTAGTATTACATGGTATACATATACCACATTTTGCTAATCTACTTATGAATTCATGGGGATTTGGGGTGATTCCACATCTTTGCAATTGTGAATTGTGCTGCAATAAACATTTGAGTGCAGGTGTCTTTTTGATTAAATGACTTCTTTTCCTCTGGGTATATATCCAGTAGTGGGATTGCTGGATCAAATGGTAGGTCTACTTTTAGTTCTTTGAGTAATCTCCATACTGTTTTCCATAGAGGTTGCACTAATTTGCAGTCCCACCAACAGTGTATAAGTGTTCCTTTTATTCTGTGTCCATGCCAGCATTTATTGTTTGTGGACTTTTTAATAAAAGCCATTCTAACTAGGGCAAGGTGATATCTCATTGTGGTTTTAATTTGCATTCCCCTGATGATTAGTGACAATGAGTATTTTTTCATATGTTTATTGGCCATTTGTCTATCTTCTTTTAAAAAGCTTCTGTTCATGTCTTTTGCCTGCTTTTTAATGAGGTTGTTTGATTTTTTCTTGTTGATTTGCTTGAGTCCTTTGTAGATTCTGGTTATAAGCCCTTTATCGGTTGTATAGCTTGTGAATATTTTCTCCCCTTCTGTAGGTTGTCTATTTGCTCTGCTGATTATTTCCTTAGATATGCAGAAGCTTTTTAATGTAATCAAGTCCAATTTATTTTTGTTGCTGTAATTGCCATTGGGATCTTCTTCATAAATTCTTTGCCTAAGCCGATATCTAGAAGAGTTTTAACATTTCTTCTAGAATTCTTATGGTTCCATGCCTTACATTTAAGTCCTTCATCCATCTTTAATTAATTTTTGTGAGTGGTGAGAGATATGTATCCTGTTTAAATCTTCTGCATGTGGCTATCCAATTTTCCCAGCACCATTTATTGAATGGGGCTTCTTTTCTCCAGTGTATATTGTTGTCTGCTTTGTCAAAGATCAGTTGGATGTATGTGGATGGTTTTATATCTGGGTTCTCTGTTCTGTGCCATTGGTCTATGTCTATATTTTTGTGCCAATACCATGGTGTTTTGGTTACTGTAACCTTGTAGTATTATTTGAAATCTGATAACATGATGCCTTCTGATTTGTTTCTTTTTCTTAAGATTTCTTTGTCTATTTGGGCTCTTTTCTGGTTCCAAATGAAGCACAGAATTATTTTTTCTAGAACTGTGAAATATGATATTGGTATTTTCATGGGGATTGCATTGGATCTGTAAATCACTTTGGGCAGTATGGACATTTTAACAATGTTGATTCTACCAATCCATGACCATGATATGTTTATCCATTTGTTTATATCATCTGTGATTTCTTTCCTCAGTGTTTTGTAGTTCTCTTTGTAGAGATCTTTCATCTCCTTGTTTAAGTATATTCCTATATATTTTATTTTATTTGTAGCAATTGTGAATGATATTGAGTCTTTGCTTTGACTCTCAGCTTGACTGTTGTTGGTGTATAGGAATGCTACTGATTTGTATACATTGATTTTGTACCCTGAGACTTTGCAGAATTTATTTATCAATTCCAGGAGTCTCTTGGTGGAATCTTTGGGATTTTCTAGATATAAGATCATATCATCAGCAAAAAGTGATAGTTTGACATCCTCTTTCCTGATTTGGATAATCTTAATTTCTTTCTCTTGCCTGATTGCTCTGGCTAGGACTTCCAGCACTATGTTGAATAGAAGTGGTGACAGTGGCCATCCTTGTCTTGTGCCAGTTCTCAGTGATAATGCTTTCAACTTTTCCCCATTCAGTATGATGCTGGATGTGGGTTTGTCATATGTGGCTTTTATAATTTTGACATATGTTCCCTCTATGCCTTGTTTGTTTAGGGTTTTTATCATGAAACAGTGCTGCATTTGGTTGAATGCTTTTTCTGCATCTATTGAGATGATCATATGATCTTTGTTTTGGCTTCTGTTTATGTGGCAAATCACATTTATTGATCTATGTATGTTGAATCATCCTTGCATTCCTAGGTTGAAGCCCATTTGTCATGGTGGTATATTTTTTTGATGTGCTGCTGAATTCAGTTTGCACATTTTTATTGAGTATTTTTGCATCTATATTCATAAGGGATCTTGTTCAGTAATTTTCTTGTTTTGATGTCCTTTCCTGGCTTTAGTATCAAGATGATACTGGCATCAGAGAATGAGTTGGGGAGAATTCCCTCCTTCTCCATGTTATGGAATAATTTCTGCAAAATGATTACCAAGTCTTTTTTGTAGGCCTGATACAATTCAGCTGTGAATCCATCTGGTCCAGGGATGTTTTTGTTGTTGTTGGAAGACTTTTTATTGCTGCTTCAATTTCGTTGCTTGTTATTCTTTTGTTCAGGAGTTACATTTCTTCCTGTTTGAGTATTGGTAGGTTGTGTATTTCCAGATATTTGTCCATTTCCTGTATGTTTTTGAGTTTATGTGCATAGAGATTTTCATAGTATTCACGGATGATATTTTATATTTCTGTGGTATCAGTTGTAATATCTCCTTTTTCATTTCTGATTGAGCTTATTTGGGTCCTTTGTATTCTATTCTTGGTTTATCTAGAAAGATGTCTATCAATTTTGTTTATCTTTTCAAAGAACCAACTTTTTGTTTCATTGATCTCAAGTATTATTTTCTTGTATCTGATTTCAGTTAGTTCTTCTCTGACCTTAGTTATTTCTTTTCTCCACTGGAGAAAAGAATGCCACTGGATTTGGGTTTGGTTTGCTCTTCCTTTTCTAGTTCTTTAAGATGTGTCTTTATATTGTTAATTTGTGATCTTTCTGTCTTTTTGATATAGGCATTTAAGGCTATGAATTTTCCCCTTAGGACTTATTTTGCTGAATCTTAAAAATACAGACTTTTGCAGACAAGCAAACACTGAGGGTATTTGTCAAGACCAGACCTTCCCTGTATGAAAAAATCAGAACCATGTCATACACAGATCAGTACAATAGTCACCCACCAGACTAAAACCATCCAAAAGCTAAAGCTCAGAGCTCATATAAAACAATAGTACAAGAGCTAAAACAAAATAATAACATACTACCCTATAGGATAAATAGAATAGCATCCCACATATCAATTCTAGCAGTCAACATGAATGGTTTGATTTCCCCACTCAAGAGACATAGGCTTGCTGAATGGATAACAAAATACAAGCCAAGTATCTGCTGTCTCTAGGAAACACATCTAACCAACAAGGACTCATTCAGATTCAAGAGCAAGTGATGGAAAAAAAATTCTATGCAAATGGAAACCAAAAGAAATCAGATGTAGCCATTCTCATATCAGAGAAAATTGACTTTAAATCAACAACAGTAAAGAAAGACGAAGATGGTCATTATATAATGGTAAAGGGAGCAATTCAACAAGAAGACATAACAATCTTAAATATTTATACACTTAGCAGAGGAACACCCAGATACCCAAAGCAAACCCTACTAGATCTAAGCAAAGAGATAAACTGAAAAACTATAATTGCCAGGGACTTCAATACCCCACTGACAGAACTGGACAAATCAGTGAAGCAGAAAATAAATAAAGAAACACTGGACTTAAGTGGAACTCTAGAACAAATGGGCTTAATGGACATATACAGAACATTTTACCCAAAAACTACTGAATATATATTATTCTCATCAGCACATGTAACATTCTCCAAGATTGATCATATTATAGGCCACAAAACATGGCTCAAGAAATTCAAAAAATATATAAATCATTCTATATATATTCTCAGACCATAGTGGAAAAAAACTAGAAATCAACTCTAAGAGAAACACTCAATTCTACACACAGTCATGGAAATTAAACAACCTGCTGTTTGTATCAATTTCATTATTGGATCAATAATGAAATTAAAATGGAAATTAAAAAATTCTTTGAACTGAATGACAAAAGGGACACAAGCTATCAAAATCTATGGGATTCAGCAAAACCTTACTGTTCTTAATGTATCTTTGTTCCCACAAATGACTTAGTACAGATAGAAATATTAATTTATTTTAATAGACTTTTGGCACTAGCATCTGAAAAAGGATACCACAAAGGGCAATATCATCACAAATAAAAAATACAAAGCATATGAGATTATGAGTTACAAAGGTAACTACATAAAAGAATTCCCTTCTTTCTGAAAGAGATTATTTTGCTCTACTCCTCTGTATTACCCATTACTCCACCCCCAGCATGCATGAATTTATTAATGATCTCCAAGGAAGAATACACACCAGTTATTGGACATGTACTTAAAATGGCTTATATGCATCTTTTAAAAATACAGAAAAGAATATGAGGCTGTAAGAAACTAATGGATTTAGCTTCTCAGGAGAGCACATGAAATTGGATCACACTCCTCTCTCCTGAAAGGATGCAATACCTTCAAACTAAAAGTCAAGGAATAATATGTGCACTGTGGATTAATTTTAAATCCAAATTAATACCTCCCACCAAGTCCTCAGGAAGCCTCTCATTTTTCTGACTTACAATTCTGCTACAGTTCACCTGATGGAATATATTTATACTTTATTTACAAAAAATGACAGAAATCCCATAGGTTCTCTTTTTAAAAAAAAGTTTTGTTTTGGCTCATTAATGCTTTCCATCTCATTTCTTGCTTTTCACTGGAAATTTTTGCCCAGAGCAATTTTTGACAAATAAAGTTGAACAGAGCTCATTTGCTTACATCATTTTTAAATGAAATTAAAACAGACTTAACTTTGTAAGAATCACAAATTTAGAAAATTCTTATGACAAGTAGTTATAATTTACTAAATTAATATATTTCATCTACAGCTTTATTGAAGAAACAGAATATTTGATAAATTACAATTGTTCTTATTCTCTTTCATGAAGAATAAAATTTATAGAATTTCTAAGATCAATACATTTTCACAATCCTCATACTAGCAAATACCTGCCTAAATAGTAAATAACCTATTCAATTCAGATTTTATAATCTTGAATATTGAGAGAATCATAAAAAAAATATGGCTGTGAAGCAGGTTCACCGTGCAGTGGTTACCAACTTATTGGAGTCTTATTACTCACAGATTGGCAGCAAGGAACAACAGAAGCCCAGGATTCACTGGGAGTTGGTCCTAAGGTACAGGAAAGCTGCCCAGGGCAGATGGAGTCTCCTCTGTGCGTGCCCCTCTTGCACTGCAGCTGAGGGACCATGGAAAGCAGCCCATCCCAGTTTTATATCCTGAGGTCATGTGAGTCGCTGGGTTAAGGAATTGAAGGACATCCTGTTTCTAGAATGGAAGTGAAACGGAGCCCAGGCTGTTCCAGCCAATCCCTCCCTTATCTCAGGATCTTGCATTCCCAGCACATTCTACAGTTATTTTTGCGAACTATAAGCAAGAAAGTGGGGAGAACTAAGTCATTTTAAGGTCACCCTGAAAAATGTCCTGTATTGCTAGGGGTCAATAAAAGGAATAAAAGGAAATACTGATGTCTTGGGTTTTTGTTTTTGTTGTTATTTTTTATTTTTTGTATGTTTTTTATTGAGACGGGGTCTCACTCTCTTGTTCAGCTGGAGTTCAGTGTCATGATTAAACCTCACCACAACCTCCAACTCTGGTATGTATGTTCATGCCATCCTCCTGCCTCACCCTCCTGAGTAGCTAGAACTATAGGTGCCACCACCACATCCAGCTAATTATTTTTTAAATTTTTTTGTAAAGACTGGGTCTCTCTATGTTGCCTAGGCTGGTCTCAAATTCCTGGCCTCAGTGATCCTCCCATCTCAGCCTCCCAAAGTGCTGGGATTACAGGCATGAGCCACCACACCTGAACTTCTCTTTTAATCAGGATCTGAATGTTGTCTTCACTTCCTACTCACCCAACAAAAGGACTTCCTGAATCTTCCTTTTCTTATCCTTCTTCCCCTAATTTATTATCATGATATCTCACCTTTAGTGCACTTTAAAAAACTCAGTATGCATTAAGTTTTCTTGAATTTACTTTATGTGATTTTATACTCTCACCACAATAAAAATTCAAATGTTTAAAGATCTATAATTGTTTGAAGCCCTACTCTGCCCCAGAGTAACACAAGGTAATACCTAGCACATAGGAGTTCAATAAGTAAATGTTTATCAAGTGGGGAATGTTATTTATTGAACATTTTTGATATGCTATCTTCCAGATTAGGTTCAGCATTTCAATTAATCTTTTAAACAGTACTTAAATGGTTATTATTATTAACACTATTAAATCAGATATTAGAAGTTTAGAAAATTTAAATAACTAGTTCAAACAACATGGCTACTAAGTCATCTGTCTGGTTTTTGTGCATGATATTATATTATACCTCATTGCCTCCCCACATTAATCCCCAAACTATTTATTTCATGTGCTATTGATCCAATTACCTGCCCACCAATATCTGAATACTTGACTGATATCCCTTTCAGAACAGAGAAATATAGTAACCATTGAATATAATATCAAATTATTAAAAACCACTTTATTTACATGGAATATTCATGAATGAAATTTCTTATATAAATTAATTTTACTAATAATTATATGTACCATTTTAAATTATACTTTGTATATAATAATTCTGTATGATAATCTTCTTGTATTCTTGTCTTATGACAGGATTGTGGACCAAACACTTTGAAAAACCCTCCTATTAAAATACAATTACATATTTGGTAAAATATATTAAATATAATTTATGTATCACTGAGTTCATTAGAAGGAATTTAATTCTCTAGGGCCAAATTTATATACAAACACAACTACTACACAAGAGTTGAAACCAAGGAGGAAACTGTAACTGTTAAGTAAGTGATAGAGTAGGGATCACTAAGACAGGGTAACTCTGAAGGTAAATGTCCATATTAGCATTGCAGTGTTAAGGGTTCTTATCCTTGAGACTTCCAAGATTGAGAGGCTGATCTAGAATATCATATTAAGCCAAGGATCCTTAAAGTAGCACAACATGGTTCTAAGATTGTAAGGACCTCTACCTTCTGATGGAATCTGACATTCAAATTCTCTATGGAAAAAGGCACAGGTTCTTCAAGATTCCCAGTGATCAAATTTCAAAAATAGAAGTTTACAATGAGAAAATTTCTAAACACACTAGTAAAATTATGAGTGGAAACAACCAACTGCACATCAATACACGAGTGGACTAATAAAATGTGGTATATGTATGCCATGGATTACTACTCAGCCATTAAAAAAAAGGTGAACTACCTCTTGTATTATCCTGGGTGGAGCTGAAGCCCATTCTTCTAAGTGAAGTATCACAAGAATGGAAAAACAAACATCACATGTACTCACCATTAAATTGGTACTAATTGATCAACATTTATGTGCACATTCATCAGGCGTTGGGCAGGTGGGAGGAGGGAGGAAGATAGGGGTAAACTCACACCTAACGGGTGCGGTGTGTGCTATCTATCTGGGGGTGAGCACACTTGTAGCTCTGTCTTGGGTGGTGCAAAGGCAATTTTTGTACCCCCATAATATTCCGAAATATTTTTAAAAAATTTCAACTCTGTTGAAGCATCAGATTGGGATATTCAGATAATGATAGAATATATGAATGTTATGGTTTTCTTAATTTTTTGACTAAACAAGGAAGTGAGTTTTCAGCACTGTATAGTTGACATTTCTACTCCAGTTAATGCCTGAAAATATCATATCAATTCTCAGGGGAGGGGGGAAATAAAATGTTTGATTTTCTTTTCAGTAAGATTCTCAAAATTATAAATACATTGTTAGAAGAAGTATTAAAAATAAATAAAGCATCATCTATGGTTAAAAAAATTATGAGTGACAGTCAATAGAAAGAACAAATTGCAAATTTACAAATGCAAGAATTATAATACATAGATATAGAGTATAATATAATGATATAAAATATTTTTAAAAGTAAAAATGGAATAAATATTGCTTTTAGAGTGAGAGACTATCAAAAATGGTCAGGAAAAAATGAGAAACAACTTTTAGAAATGAAATACTCTATAAAAGTGTTTAAATTTAAAACCGAATGGTTTAAACAGCTGATTAGAGAGAATAAGCAAATCCAAAGGTAAAACTTTAAGTATTTATCCAGAATGCAGTACACTGAGCAAGGAAATTAAAAATATAAACAAGTGATTCAGAGAATAAATAAGAAAGTATAATATATATCTAACTGGCTTCGAGGATAGATGTCAATTAAGTGTATAGAATAGATGATTAGAATGACGATTCAATGGGTGAGAATTGTCTATTATTGACTAATAAAATAATAAATCCACACATATACAAGTATAAAGCAGAAAACAGGACAAATAAAAAGAAATTCATTACTTGTATACTCTGCTGAAACTGCAGAATGCAAAGACAATGAAGATATCTTAAAAGCAGTCCTAGAAAAGAATGACAATTAGTTCAATAATGGAACTAATTGGAACTATCTGGATAACACTGAAAATTTTCTTATAAATGCCGAGATGAAATAGATGAAATAAGATGACAACATGAAATGGAATTCCCAGAAAATTTCTCTTTTAAGGATGGTTGCAAAACAAAGACATTTTCAGATAAACAAAACCTTCAGATCTCATCAAAAACAACAAAAATTTTTAGAGAACTAAAGACAATTATCCTAGAGGATGGTTTGAGATCAAAGAAAGAGTAGTGAGAAAAGGAATTGGTAAAAATGTATATAAATATAAATGTTTTAATATTTAAAAAATAATGCTAGATTTCTGAAATGGTCAGTTTTTCATCCCTCTTTGTATCTTTTGCAATTTGCAACGTGATTTTTCAAGTTCCTTTCATTAAAAGCTGGAGTAATTTTCTAACTCCCTGAATCCAATGTCTTTGTTGTTGGCTTTACCCAATAGAATACAGCAGAAGTGATGTGTCAATTCCAATCCTAGGCCTCAAAAGGCCTTGTATGCTCTTGTTCTTTATCTTGGAACTCTAACAACTCCATTTGAACAAGTTTAGTCTAGACTGCTGGAAGATGAGAGACCACATACAGGAGAACCAACACACCTCTGCCAAACTCAGGTGTAGACTTTCCTAGCTGACCCACAACTGATTGTACATGATTGGGGAAGTTGGGCTGAAACCAGAACTATCAGCTGAGTTCAGGGTCAATTTTGGAACCATGAATTGTAGGCTAAATAAATGCTGGTTTTATAGCATTTATAATATATAATATATAATATAATAAATAGTGGTTTTAGGCCACTATGTTTTGGGATGGTTTGTCACTCAGCAATAGCTAAAAAAATACACAGGATTAAAAATATGACAGAAATAAAACACTAGACAATAATAGCATAGAAGTCAGGAGGAGATCCTGCACATTGAAGTCTTCTAAGCTTCTTTTATATTAAGAGCACTAAAAATTCAGCAAAAAAGATGATTATTTACAAAATTATGCCATGAAATTTCAAAGTTTAGATGAATGGTGAAATTCCTATAATAATATAATTTACAAAATTAACATCATAAGAATGAATTATTCTCTACTAAAGAAAATTTAATATTCAAATATTTTCTACAGGAAAAAAATCCCAGGCCCCAAAATTTTAAAGGCAGGTTCTACTACTCTTTCAAGGAACAAATTACTCCAATCTTATAGAGCATAGAAAATGATGAAATATTCTCCACATCATTCCACGATAGAGTAAATATGGGATTATGTAACCATAAAAAGACTGTATGAAAAGGAAAACATACACATGAAGATTATGTATGCATATAGATGCTAAAATTTCCCAAAATATTAGCCAACCAAATCTAGCAACTTGAAAAAAGAATATATAATAATAAAGTTACATAGATTTCTCAAAGACACAATGTTTTAACACAAAAAGAACCCATAGTTCTTATAAGCACATTAATCTTTAAAATTCTCTTAATAAATGTAGTCTTATTTTATATTAAACAATTATCTGTATGTATAACAAAGGATAATTTTTTCACCTTTTTTATTGACCCAAATTTACCATTATTATTGTAAGATATTACCCTCTATAAAAACATCGTGATATGATAAAAGCTTTTGAGGTGTTTCAATGTCTGCCTTTATATTAAATGACCCATAATTTCTGCTTGCATACATGTTTGTGTGTATGTGTGTGTGTATGTATATGAGTATATGAATATCTTCCTGCTCTTTTTTATTGATACATAATGATTGCACATATTTCTGGGGTACACATGATATTTTGATACATGAAAACAATGTGCTATAATCAAGTCAAGGTTATGGGGATATC
Organism: Daubentonia madagascariensis; assembly: GCA_023783475.1. Taxonomy (NCBI): domain Eukaryota; kingdom Metazoa; phylum Chordata; class Mammalia; order Primates; family Daubentoniidae; genus Daubentonia; species Daubentonia madagascariensis. The sequence continues at coordinate 4,817,762 of JAKFHU010000485.1, read as the reverse complement.
CATCACCTCAAACATTTATCATTTCTTTGTGTTGGGGATATTACAAATCTTCTCTTGTAGCTATTTTTAAATACACAATAAATCACTGTTAACCATAGTCATCCTACTGTGTTATCAAACATTAGAACTTATTCCTTCTAACTGTATTTTTGTACCTATTAGCCAACTGTTTTTCTTCATCAAGTAAAAATTGTATATATTTATGGTATACAATATAATGTTTTTACACATGTATGCATTGTGGAATGGCTAAATCAAGGTATTTAACATACGCATTATTTCATATACTTATGTGGTGAGAACACAAAATCTACTCTCTTAGCAATTTTTTAAGTATACAATATATTGCTATTAACTACAGTTACCACAATACACAATAGATCTCTTGAACGTATTCCTCCTAACTGAAATTTTGTGTCCTTTGACCAACATCTCCCCAATCTCCCCACCCCTAACCTTTCAAACCGTCATTATATCACTGTTCCTACGCTTTTCACTTTTTTGGATTCCACATATACGTGAGATCATACAGTATTTTTCTTTCTGCCACGTCTGGTTTATATAACTTAATGTAATGTCTGCCAGGTTCACCCATGTTATCACAAATGTTAGAATTTCATTTTTTAAGGCTGACTAGTATTCCACTGTGTAGTGTATCACATTTCCTTTATCCATTCACTTGATGGACACTTAGGTTGATTCCATATCTTGGCTATTTTGAGTAATGCTGCAATGAACACGGGAGTGCAGATATCTTTTGAACATATTGATTTTATATCTTTGGATATATACCCCATAATGGGATTGATGGATCATATAGTAGTTCTATTTTCAATTTTTTAAGGACCCTCCATACTGTTTTCCATAATGGTTATGCTAATTTACATTCCTACCAACAATGTACAAGGGTTCCCTTTTCTCCACATACTTGTCAACACCCATTTTTCTTGTGTCTTTTTGATAATAGCCATTCTAACAAGTGTGAGGGAATATCTCATTGTGGTTTTAATTTGCATTTCCCTGATTATTAGTGATATTGGGCATATTTTCATATACTTTTTGGGCATTTGTAGAAATGTCAGTTCAGGTCCTTTGCTCATTTTTTAATCTGGGCATTTGTTTTCTTACTATTTAGTAAAGGAGTTCCTTATATATTTTGAATTTGTTTATTAGTTATAAGAGTTTTATGGTAGAGTCTTTAGGATTTTCTATATGTAAGACCATGTGGTTAGCAAACAGAGAAAATTTTACTTCTTCCTTTCTGATTTGGATATCTTTCATTTCATTCTCTTTCCTAATTGCTCTGGCCTAAAATTTCAGTACTATGTTAAATAGACAGTGGTGAGAGTGGGCATACTTGTCTTGTTCCTGATCTTAGAGAAAAAGCATTCAACTTTTCACCCTTAGGTATGGCGTTAATTATGAGCTTGTCATATATGGCCTTTATTGTGTTGAAGTACATCCCTTTTATACAGAATTTGTTGAAAGTTTTTATCATAAAAGGTTGTTGAATTTTGTTGAATGACTTTTTTTTTGCATTTGAGATGATCATAGGGCTTTTGTCTTTCATTCTGTTTATGTAGTATTCCATTGGTAGATTTCCATATGTTGAACCTTCCTTGCATACCTGGGAAAAATTGACTTGATCATGTTGAATGATCCTTTTAATGTGCTGTTGAATTCACTTTGGTAGCATTCTGTTATATAAGATTTTTGCATCTATATTTATCAGGGATGTTGGCCCATAATTTTCTTTTCTTGTAGTGTCCTTATCTAGCTTTGACATGAGGGTAATACTGGTCTCATGGAATGATTTTAGACATACTCTATACTCTTCAATTTTTTGGAAGAGTTTGAGAAGGATTGCTATTAGTTATTTAAATGTTTGGTGGAATTCACTCATGATGCCATTAGGTCCTGAGCTTTTCTTTGAAGGGAAATTTTATTAGTGATTCAATCTCTTTGTTAGATACTGTTCTATTCAGATTTTCTATTTTCTCATGATTCAGCCTTGGTAGGTTTTATGTGTCTAGAAATTTATATACTTCTAGGTTACATAATTCATTGGCATATAATTGTTCATAGTAGTCTTTTATCCCTTTTTATTTCTGTGGCATCTGTTGTAATGTCTTCTCTTTTATTTCTGATTGTATTTATTTGAGTTTTCCCTCTATTTTTTAGTCTAGCTAAAGTTTAGGTCAGTATTATCTCTTCAAAGAACTGACTCAATTTTGTTCATCTTATATATTGATTTTCTACTCTCATTTATTTATAATCTTTATTATTCCCTTTCTTCTACTGACTTTGGGCTCATTTCACTCTTTTTTTCCTAGTTTCTTGAGTTGTAACAATAATTTGGTTATTTAGAATCTTTCTTCTTTTCTGATGCAGTTGTTTATTAATATGCACTTTTCTCTTAGAAATTCTTTTGGTACATTACCATAGATTTTGGTTTGTTGTGTTTTCATTTTAATTTGTCTCAAGATTTTTTAAAATTTTCCTTTTAATTTCTTCTGTGACTCAGTTTTTTAGGCACATGGTGTTTAATTTCCACATATTTGTGAATTTTCTAAAATTCCACCTATTATTGATTTCTAGTTTCATACCATTGTGGTCAGTAAAGATACTTGATAGGATTTCATCCTTTTTAAATTAGTTAAGCTTGTTTTTTGAACTAACATATCTATCTTGGAGAATGTTCCATGTGTACTTGAGAAGAATGTGTATTCAGCTACGCTGGATGGAAGGTTCTTTATATGCCTATTAGGTCTAGTTGGTCTAAAATGTAGTTCAAGTCCAATCTTTCCTTGTTGATTTTCTGTCCGGATGAACTCTCCAATGTAAAAGTTATAGTATTGAAGTCTCCTACTATCATTGTATTGGAGTCTATATTTCTCTTCAAATGTATTAATATTTGCTTTATATATTTAGGTGTTCCAATGTTAGGAGCATATGTTATTAACAATTGTTATAACTTCTTGATGAATTGATCTCTTTATCATTATATAATGAGCTTCTTTGTCTCATTTTACAGTTTTTGACTTAAAGTCTATTTTATCTAAGTATAGCTACCTCTGCTTTCTTTTGTTTTTCTTTGAATGGCATATTTTTTCCATCCATCTACTTTTAATCTATATGTCCTTAAAGGTGAAGTGAGTCTCTCGTAGGCAGTATTCAGTCTGATATTATTTTTATAATCCATTCAGCCACTCAGTGTCTTTTGATTGGAGAATTTAATCCATTTATATTCAAAGTAATTACTGATAGATAAGGACTTACTCCTGCCATTTTGTTAATTTTTTCCAGGTTATTTTGTAGATCCTTTCTTTCTTTCTTGCTGTCTTCCTTTGTGATTATATGATATTTCTTTAGTGGTATGCTTTGATTTCTTACATTTTATCTTTTGTTTATCTACTATAGGTTTTTGTTTTGTGGAGACCATGACACTTGCATAAGATTTCCTGCAGTTGTAATGTGCTATTTTAAGATAATAACAGCTTAAATTTGATCACATAAAAAGAACTCTACACTTTTACTACACCCTCCCACATTTTATGTTTTTGATGTCACAATTTACATCTTTTTATATTGTATATCCCTTACAAATTATTTTAGCTATTGTTATTTTTAATAGTTTTGTATTTTAGCCTTCATACTAAAGATATAAATTATTTACACACCACTATTACAGCATTAAAGTATTCTGAATTTGACTGTGTACTTAATTTTACCAATGAGTTTAACATTTTCATCTTTCATGGTACTAATTAGTTTGAAGAGCACCCTTAGCATTTCTTGTATAACATGTCTGGTAGTGATGAAGTCTCTCAGCTTTTTTTTTTTTCTTTTTAATGTGAGAAAGTCTTTCTCCTTCATTTCTGAAGGACAACTTTACCACGTAAAGTACTCATTGTTGGTAGTTTTTCCTTTTTTTTCCTTCAGCACTTTAAACCTATCATACCAATCTCTCCTGGTATGCATGCTTTCTGCTGAGAAATCTCCTGCTAGCTTTAATGAAATGCCTTATGTGTGATATTGCTTCTTTTCTCTTGCTTCTTTCAGGATTCTCTTTTTTGTCTTTGATTTTGATGGTTTGATTACAATATGTCTTGGTGTAGCCTTGTTTAGAATAATATGATTAGAGAATTTTGGACTTCCTGTGCCTGGATATTTATATCTTCTTCAGATTTGGAAATCTGATGAAAGATAAAAATATTTCTTCAAATTATTTCTTTAAAACTGAATTATTATTTCTTTAAATTTAATGCCCTTTGTCTCTCTCTTCTTCTTAAACTCCTATAATTTAAAAATTTGCTCTTTGGTGCTATCACTTAAAACTTGCAAGTGTTCTTTATTCTTTTTCATTCTTTTTTTCTTTTTTTGCCTCTGACTATGTATTTTCAAATAATCTGTCCTTGAGTTAACAGATTTTTTTTCTGCTTATTCAATTCCACTGTTGATGCTCTTTATTGCATTTTTCAATTATCATTTTTTTTTTAGCTCCTGGATTTCTCTTTGATTTTTTTTTCAATTTCAATCTGTTAATTTTATCAGTTTCCTTTTTATTGTTCTCCTAATTTCATTGAGTTATTTCTGTGTATTTTCTTGAAGTTTGCTGAGCTCCTTAAAATAATTAGTTTGAATTCTTTGTCAGGCTGTTCATAATCTTCCATTTCTTTGGGGTCACCTACTGGGAAATTACTGGGTGATGTTATGTCTCTTTGATTTTTCATGTTTCTTATTGCCTTATATTGATGTCTATACACTTTGGGGGAGCAGTCACCTCTTCCAGAATTTACAGGCCACTTTCACTATGGAAAGACTTTCTCCTACCGAGGGAGTGTAAAGGCATTTGCTGGGCAGGGTGCAGTGGTACTGGTAGCAGTGAGGATAGAGCTGTAGCTCCTGTGCAGCTCTGTCAGCTGAGGTTGGTGTTGATGAAGTTTGCAGGCATCCTCAGCAGGCAATGCTGTGGATGTCTGCAGTGGAGGTGAGGGTGTTGGGGTCTTCAGTGACAATGGCTGCTAAGGTTCCCCCAATCTCCTTTTCTTCTACTAGGAAACTATAACTGAAGGGATTTTCTTGTCACTGGACCTAGCCTGCATGCCTGCTCAATGTCGTAGTGGCACCAATGTCTGATGAGTGCCAGCTGTGGAACAGCCCCATAGCTGATGCCTGAAGCATGAGCATGCATGGAGAGACTATATCTCTGGAATCTAGAGCTGTAATTGCACTGCAACCTGGCATGCAGGCACCCCCTACAACTGCATTGGTAATAGTATGCAAGATGCAGATGTTTGTGAAGCAGCCAAAAAGCCAAAAATGGGAGCATAAGTGTGCACAGAGTTACAGTGGCTCTGAGGTCAAGACAGAAGATAGCTCTCTATGGTAGCTGAATTGGTGCCTGGAGCATGGGCACACTCAGAATGACCTTGGGTCCAAGTCCCAGAATGTGAACTAGCCCACTATGGAAATGGCTCCAGTGTCTGAGATTCTGAGATGTGGGTGTTTGCAGTGAAGACATAGGACTCAGGTCTGCAGTGCAAGCACTTATGGTATATAAGGTATATGAGGGGTTGGGAGAGTTGGTGGCTCCTATCCTGAAGCAACTCAACAGCGGCTGCTCTTTAAGGAGAAAGAGTTGTGTAGCTGCATCTTCCTCTTTGAGATTTCCTGATGGGAATGGCTGTTAGTAATGCCTCTGCCTTTCTTCTTTGCTCCTAGCCAGCTCCTGGCATCTCAGGTTTGCTGATCTCAAAAGCATTTCTTTCTGTGTGGATATTCTCCATTTCTTTGCTCCACTGTGTCACTGCAGAGTCTTTAATAGCCCCTTAAGCCCTCTTGGGGCTACTTTGGTTTGTAAATACCTGTCTATATTTGTGGGGTTTTTGTTTGTTTGTTTTTTGTTGAGGGATGAAGGTTGGAATCTCTTACTGTGCCATCTTGGTGACATCTTCTCCTTACTCTTTTATTTAGAGTTCCATAACTTCAAGTTGCTATCAATTTTCCAGGTTATAGTTGGCATACCTCTTTCTCTTTATAATTTGTTGATTGTAATTGGTTATAAACTAGAAACCCAGGTAACTAATTATGTTTAAATGTTGCTTATAAAGTGAGTAAAGTGTTTATGAGTGAAGGATTGAAGTGGTTTCTTTTGTACATACAGTTTACATATTTTAACATAAACTTGGTGACATATTATTTGGCTACTCAAAAATATCTTTACCTAATTCCTTTTAAAAATATGTTTTCAGATTGCAATGTAATGTATTTTTGTTATACTTAATCCAAACAGTAGAGCAAATACAAGGTAGAAAGCAAAAGTCAGAGTCTCTGATGGTGTCATGAGTTGAATTGTGTACCACTAACAAATTTATATGCTGAAGTCCTTGCCCCCAGTATCTTAGAATGTGATTATATTTAGAGATAGAGTTTTTAAAGAGGTAATTAAGGTTAAATTAGGTCATTAGGGTGGTACCTAATCCAATATGACTGGTTTTCTTATGAGAAGAGGAGATTAACACCCAGATACACTCAGGGGAAAGACCATGTGAAGACACAGGGAGAAAATGGTCATGTAAATGCTAACGAGAGAGGATCTTAAAGAAACCAACCCTATGAACTCCTTGACCTTAGACGTCCATCGTCCAGAATTGTGAGGAAATAAATTTCTGCTGTTTAAGCCACTCAGTCTGGAGTACTTTGTTATGGCAGCCCTAGCAAACTAATACAGATGGCAAGCTTCTAGTGCCATATTTACCAAATGAGTGACACGTTTTTAACTCTGAAAAATGTAGTAAGGATTAAACTTTCACAGTAATATTATGTATTTAATTTCTTTTATTGCCAAATGCTTAGGATATTTATAAGTCAAGTAAATATCTTGTATTAAAAAGATCATGAACCATTTAATAGGCAAATCATTTTACTGTGGACTTCCCTTTCTTCCTTTGCACTGACAGACTGCCCTGACTTCAAATCTTATTTTTACCATTTATTTGGCTTTACTCCATAGATAAATTTCTTAATCTGGCCTAAAGTGTTCAATGGTAAATGCATATAATTATGCCTACCTGATGGGGTTGTTGTGAAAACAATATTAATGACATAGAGTGTCTAACTGATAACATACAGACAATAACTGGAAATTACAGACAGTATCTTCAGGAAGAAACTCTCCTGGGCTAATACTGTATCAAGTAAAGTTACCAGGTCAACAAATAAGATATTTGGATTTTTTTATGATTATTGAGTTTGAGGTATTTTTAAGTTATCTAACTATAGATTTAAAATAATAGTGATTTAATTGTATTTTTAATTAATAAAATAGGTAAGACATGTAATAAGATAATAAATGTGTAGGTGCTTAAAATATAAACAAATGCATATCAACCTTGCAGATTAAGTTCATTTAAGCTTAACATATTAATTCAGTAGATATTAATATGTGAAGATGAAATAGAATAATTTAATTTAGATGAAGTTTTTGGTTTACCTGATTTGGCTTATGTATTTTTAAGTGCATTCTCTGAATTTCAATTCCTTTTAATAGCTGAGCACAAACATCAGATTTTATTGGTAGAATATTTTGCTTAGTGGTAAAGTACACAACTTTCACTGGAGGCATGATTTTTCCTTTTTATAAAGCTCTGGTGTGGAATGTACTTTCACTGATATAAAAGTAAAAGCAGCAAATAGGAAAGCACAAGGCAACAATATTGTGCTTATTTATTTACAAAGCAATATTGTTTTGTAAACTCTCCCCTGAGCTGTAACTAATCTAGTTGGTTCAGTCTAGAAGGATCATTTTATTGTATGCAATATTCTTCTCAAAATATATTTAACTAACTCAAATTCAAATAACAACACAGAAGGACAAAAAATACGGGGATGGGCAGTCTCCTATAATCTGGATATGGTCCAACGTTTAAATCTATTTTGTGTAAAGCAGAAATAACAAATTATGAAAATCCACTGAAATTACTTTTGAATTATAAGACCAGTAAAAATATATGGTTAGGAAAGCTTATTTAAATTATTTTCTTTTTAAAAATAAAATTACTGAAATAATGTCCTATAAAATTATATGTAATAACTTCACCATTGCTATCTAGTTTTAACTAAACATTTAAGACAGAGACTTTTTTGACTTAAATATCCAGTTTTATATTGCAATAATTATCTTCCTAATTGTTTGCTGTGCTACAAGTTTTTTATTTTGAAAATTAATAAACCATCACTATTAAATATTTTAAAAGTGGCAGAAATATCCTTTTTTGAAAGTGTAATTTGCATCTTGATAATAAACTAGTACATAATAATTTTTAAAATGTTAAATCATAATTAAATCAAAATATTTACTTTACATTGAATCCTTCATTATTTTACTTGCTCAACACTATTCTAGAAATATCAACTGGATGACAGGCAAAAATACAACACAGATCTGTGCAAGCATGCAAACTATCCAAAATCACAGAAAAAAAAAAGAAAATCTTACCTTATTTCATCGCAAAACAATGCATCCCCCTGTATTTCTCTATTACATTCATACATGCAGAACCCAGTTATGACAGATGGTACCATTTACCTAGAAAAGTAGCAGAGATGGCTTTTTACCATTTCTTTGAAATCAGTAAATGGTTAAAATGAGGCTGAAAACTGATGTTTCTCTGGGAATCTTGAAATTATAGACTGAAAAGGGCCAAATATAAATGGTTAAACAAAATAAATCTATAAGTTTACCCATAAATATTTAAAATTAATATAATATATATTAAATCTTCAGACCTTGACTAATAATTAAGGAATGAAATTTAGTTTCTCTCTAAGAATAATCAAGATAAAGTGAAGTTAATCTTTTTTCAGGGAGCAGTTGTTTACTGTGTAAATCCTTTAACAAGTCTATTGGTAAAACAAATCAACTCTAAATCTAACTATGGGATGTTTTTAAATATACCAAAATTTACTTACTTTAATTTTTAATGTAATGTTTTCCAAATATAAAGATATAACTAGCATATATCATTGGTTGTTGAATACAAATCTATATCTCAAATCCCAACCAAAATAATTAGACTACCAATAATGACTCTACCTAGTATGTTTGTATACATCTCAAATACAACAATTTTTGTGGTTTAAAATTTAATTTTCCTACCTGTTTAAGAATGTATATTAATCACTAATAATGTACTGTTTGAGAATGTTATGACCTTTATAAACCAATGAAAGTTGAGTTATCCTCAGAAAAAAATATTCACTCTACATAATTTTTCCAAGTGCATCAAATTGTTGCGGGGAATTGCACATTAAGTTTTCACTGCTGTATAACAACATCCATTGTGTGCATTTTGGTATCAAAATAATTTGAGTCATTTCCTGTATTTTGCTAATACAGTTACTATTAACTGTGAACATTTTTGCATATTTATCCTGGTATGCCTGTGCAAGAATACATCTGTTTTATAATCCTAGGAGTGAAATCGCTAAAGTATACGGATAACCATGCTAAGCTTCACAAGGTAATTTCCAATTGTTTCCCAAATCTTTTCCAAAGTAGCTGTACAAATTACATGCCAACATTACTAAATGAGTCTTCTTTGATTTGCACGCTCAGAAGCTCTTATTACTTTAATTTTTGCCACCCTAGATTGTATAAAATTCTATGTCATTGTGGCTTGGATTAGCATTTTCCTGATTATTAATGGAGCTGAAAATTATTTCTTATGTTTATTGACCATTCCTATTTTCTTTTCTATAAAATGCTTATTGCTGTGTTTGCTAATTTTCCTGTTGATTTGTTTATTTTCAATTGATTTGTAGTTCTTTCTATATTGTAAATAATAATTCTCTGAGGGTTATATGTTTGTGTAACAGATAACTGGTACCCAGATTGTGATGTGTCTTTTCATTTTGTTTATCATGTATTTTGATGTGCAGTATTTTTTAAAAAATGTAATGGAACTCATCAATTGTGTGTTTTTTAATTGTTGGAATTTTGTGGTTTAAGAATCCTTCCCCATTTTGAATTCATGAAAAAAAATTTCTATATTTTCTCCTAAAAGTGGATCAGGTTTAAGTAGACTTTTAGCTAGAATCCATCTCACAGGGAGTAGTGCACTCACAAAACCATAAATAGGTTATTATTCTAGCTTTTGAATGCATAGTGGGAACAGAGGTACTCAGCAACTAGAAAAGCCCTGCTTTAGCTCTCTGATCCATGCATAGGGAGATGTTATGGTAGTAAAGGTCATGCAAAAGCTGTTGACTATCCCTTCTACAAAAATAATCATCAAAAGCAGTACTGCAAGCCAGCATTGTCCCCACCACAGTAGCCACCCAAAGTTGCTAGGGGAGGTTGGTGGCCTGAGAGGTAACAACATGGCTACAAAGGCAAGAACAAGCAGCAGCAGAGGTCAAGGATCTAGTGAGGTTCTTTCCTTCCCCTCAACCTGAGCAGAGGAATCCTAGAAGGCAGTGGTGGCTGGAGGGCAGTTGCTGCCTGAGAATGGGAATTCTCTTCACCGTGGTATGGAGACTATTCAATATCTAAGAGCACAAAGGTATCATTATTTAGCTGCACAATGCAGGAAAAACTACCACTCCTTAACCAATCTTCTATGAATGAAGCTGTACCTATATCTCCTATAATAAGAAGTAATGTTGAACAGATAATGGATAATGATACATTATAATATAGGATATGTGTGGCCAAGAATTTTCCTCCTTCCTGGAACATTTATTATATTAACACTAAGTTTTTAACAGTTATTTTGGACAGTATAGGCAAAAGGGATTTCTGTAACTAGAGAACTTGATATAATGTCAACACATGGGGACATAAGGAAATTTGGATTGTTGATGTTTGCTAATAAACAAGATGTTAGAGAATGCATAACTGTAGCAGAAATCTCTCAGTTTATGTAACTAACTCTTATTAAAGATCACCAGTAGCATATCAAGGTATGTTTTACTCTTTACTAGTGAGGAATTATGCCAAGGACTTCAATAGATATTGTCACCATTTAAAATTATATTATGTCTACCAACCTCTTCTCATATATTTTGTATAATAGAAGGGCCAGAATTAATCCAAAAGCTGCAAAATTAATAGTTTAGATATACTTATAATAAATTGACAAACTTTTTATATCAGAACAATTAAAAGCACTTTCTGGAAACAAATATGAACTTTCCACTTTGCTTTCTTAATAGTCCTTTCCAAAATAAGGTCTTAAAACCATTACTGACCTTTTTTTTTCATAATGAATGCTCTTAAGACATTGTGTAGTTTATGGTAAGTACAAAGGAAAAGGGAAACATTTTTACTTTAAGAGCTTTATTGTCAGTATAATTCTATTTGAATGTTGTCTTCTTGTTCCCTCAAGTCAAAATACAAATCAATGGCACAATATGCAATTTCAAATATATTATAAAATGTAATGCTATTTATAACAATTATTTTATATAAGATTATGCATGTATTGTGCATATACCTCAGTTCAAATGAATAGCTTTATGTTCTGAGAAATGAATAAGATAAAGCATAATGAATTCCTTACTTATAACCATAATGATGTTAAGTATCATTTTATACTTTTTCCTTAACGTTTTCTATATTATACAAACCAACCCCCAAAATCACTGAGCGGCTGTTTAAAAAAAAGGAAAGGAAGGAAGAAGGAAGGGAAAAAGCTTGACATTATGCATAGTTTTAAACTGATCAAAGCACACATGAAAGAAAAATGTAATGCAACTGAGTATATATATCTCAAATTCTGGTCTTAGTACCACTAATAGGCAGAATTGGACAGTGAACAATTATCAGATTATTCTCTTTGTTGATTCTTATGACTTCCATATTACAGGATAAGTTGGATCCATTTTTAAAAAATAAAGGAACACTATATATCTTTGGGTGAACTTTGGAAATGAGTCCTACCATGAAAAATTTGAAGATTCAGGGGTAGTGATCCTATCACACTGCCATTTAAGTTACTTGTAAATAAGATGTGTCATGATGGATTACAATAGATTATTATAAATTTAGTTAAGGGAAAACTCTAATTGTAGTTACTATTCACATGTAGACATTTTACTGAGAAATTCAGCACAGCATTTGATAGTTTTTGAACTGGCACTTTCTTTTTATTCTAATAAGAGAAGAACATCAGAAACTGATTGCTTTCACTTGACAGGGCCAGCATTGCATTTAATCAACAGAGTTTGAGAATATGCCACCTCTCCAGTTCTTTAAGATAATGTAGTCTTCAGAATTCTTGATTCTGCTGTGAACTCAATGGACACCACTATGGTTTACTACAACGATGCTTTACTGCTGAAAGAACCAATGGAGCCAGAAATATCAATTTTAGATGCTTGGTCAGAAGGTAGAACATATGTGCTATAAAAATTCAAGGGTTGAGACTTTCAGTTTCAGCTCCAACATGTTAAGTGATTAGAAGTCTTTACTTCTGTCATTATAACAAGAAAAAGCTATGGAAACTGATAATCAATGAATTTTCATGAACCCATCAGAGAACTGAGGTTGCAGGGCAAACTGTCATCCCCAAACCTGGCAATCCAGTCACACTTAGAGAGACACAGCTGAGATCAGCTCCTCTGGAGCAAAAGCTGCTGGAATTGTGAGGAACTGTTAGGAACACTTAAGTGGTAATTTTTACAAATTGCTGAGGCTGAGTGTATACTAGCATAAGAGTGAGAAATTCCTGTAGGCTGCAGTCTTCTGGGGGGTGGCTGACACTTTCATGGGCTTTAACTATAGAATTCTGAAACCTCACCAAGTTCTCATGATGATCATCCAAGAAAAGTCCACTGTGACTCTGCAAAAATAAGGGAAGAGTAAGGAAAGAATAATCTTTGTGAAATACACCACGGACTTCTCCACAACAAAAGCCTCTCTCCAGCTCTCCAGGGGAAAGGACTATGCCAGAGCCTTATACCATCTGGGGGAAGGGTATTTTCCCTGACTCTAGTACCATCTACTCTTCCTGCCTTACCTAAAGAACAACAAAAACAAAAAAGCACATAGGCAACAGCACTCAGTGTTTCAAGGAAATAGATTTAGAAAGCTTCAGTCAGGGAAGTAAGCAGGTGTTTCGGGAAAATCCTGGGACAATATAGAAAAACTGCTACCTAAATTGAGGTGGATATGAGAGACAAAAGAATGACTCAGACAAGACCACCTTGCTCAGCTAGATGAGTTTGTTGGAAGTTAATTACAAGTACACTTGCTCCTGGGCAGCACAGGAAATCTTTTCCACAGGAGCTTTCTTGCGTGAAAAATCCACATCTGTCTACCCTATGGTGTTGCCTTAAATACCTTCCCAATGAGTGATGCAGAACTCTTACATTGCATTTAGGTTATTAAGTACTAAATGTCTGATTTCCTTAAGTACTAAACTTGACAGTTGATATGACATTTCACTTTGACACTTCTTGTTTTATTTTTATTGTGAAGGTACATCCTCAGTCTTTCAAACACAGATTTTAGGCTTGTGATTATCTTTCAAATCTTTTCTAGGGCAATATTGTGAAGCCATGGATAAGTCAAAAATTTGTGTTATTTTCAAATATGAGTTCTGTCCTGGAAATAATGCAGCACAGATAGCTCGAAATATCAACGAAATGTATGGTAAAGATATGACTAATGAACACACAGTACATCGATGGTTTGAGAAGTTCCGTTCTGGTGATTTTAATCTTGAAAATGAGCCACATGGGTGACCTGAGACCAGAGTGGAAAATAATGAGCTGAAAGCTGTAGTGGAAGCGAATCCATCTCAACCTATGTGTGAATTAGCAGAAAGGTTTGATGTTACTATCCCAGCAATATTGGACCATTTGAAACAAATCAGCAAGGTAAAGAAGCTGGATAGATGAGTTCTGCATGAATTAAACAAGCATCAGAAGATAAATTGTCTCGAAGCTTGTCTTTCTTTGCTGTCACGACATAAGGCGAACTATTTCTACAATGTATTGTTACGTGTTATGAAAAATGGATTCTTTTTGACAATCACAAGCATTTGGCACAATGGTTAGATAAACATGAAATGCCGAAACACAGTCCAAAACCAGATATTCATCAAAAAAAGCTAATGGTGTCTGTTTGGTGGTCCAGTGCTGGTGTTATCCACTACAGCTTCATGAAACCTGGTCAATTGATTACAGCAGATGCCTACTGCAATCAGCTGGACAAAATGATGAGGATGCTTACAATTAAGCAGCCAAGATTGGTCAATAGAGACAGCCCAATCCTTTTGCAAGACAACGTTAGACCACATGTTGCACAAACAATGCTGCTCAAACTTCAAAGGCTGGATTTGGAAACTCTCTGTCATCCACCATATTCACCAGACCTTGCACCAACTGACTACCACTTCTTCCAGGCTTTGGACCACTTCTTACAAGTAAAAAAATTCAATTCTCAACAACCTGTGGAAAATGCCTTTCCCGATTTCATTGCCACTCGCTCTCCAGGCTTCTTCACTGCTGGCATAGACAAGCTACCATTAAGATGGCAAAACTGTGTTGATAGTTTAGGTGCATAATTTGATTAACTGTACTGGTTCTTGTTTGAGATATAATAAGCTCTACTTTTGATTTGAAATTGGACAGTTCATATTTAATTATCTAATATCATTGCTCGTTCACAGTAAAACAAATCAAGCATGCACAGTAGCATCATCATGTGCCTTTATACAACCCATGTAATGTTAATGATATTACAATTCACCACTAGGCAGGGATTTTAGTATAGCAATTAGCTAAAGGGCACTATAGGACAGCTAAAGCAGTTCTAACACAGCCAGGGCTGGTATAAGGTGACCACTTCAGGGCAAGAAGTTACCCAAGAAAGTGCTGGGCACCTTTCCTGGACCCAGCAGTTAACTTGGTACTTGTTTAATCTACTTTGTAAAAATTTTGCTGAGCACTCCAGGTTAGCACAGTGTTTCTGTTATGCAGCAGGGAACTTGAATTTTTCCCTCAGTAGGATGGGAGGGAGTGGGGGTGAGTGGGGAGGACAGCTTTACACTAGAGAAACACTTGTGAAGGACACAGCCACAAGACAGAAGCCCACTAAAAGACTAAGATTTAATAAGAAGGTTATAGAATGCTTCTTTATCCCATTCTTTACCACGACACCAATAAGTCTCCAGTATAATAAAAGTGGATATGAGTTGAGAGAGTTCTGAGATAAATATTCTTTTGTGGGAGTGGTACTAGGGAAATCAAAAGTCAAGAGGGAAGATAAGCAAAAAGGCATGTGACACTAGAGGACTTTGAAGCCTCTAGTACCTACATCTAGAGGAAACATTAAACACAACCCAACCCCTAGTCAGATTAACACAAATCCTCTCACTGAAGGTATACTCGTTTAGTTCCTATTACCAAATAGAGCATGTCTGAATTTCAACGAAAATTTACAAAGCATGACAAAAGGCAAAAAAAAAAAAAAGTCTGAAACAACAAAGCAATTATCATAATCAGATATGACAAGATGTTGGAATTACCAGATAAGAAATTTAAATAATTTTTAATATGTAAAGGAATCTAATGGAAAAAGTGGGCAACATACAAGAACAGATGAATAATGTAAGTAAACACAGGGAAATCCTAAAAAGAATCTAAAGAAACAATTAGAAATTTGAAACACATACATACAGTAATAGCAATGAAGAAGGCCTTCGATGAGCTCATTGGTAGACTCAACACAGCTGAGGAAAAGAATCACTGCTGCAAAACAAGTCTTTGGATACATCATAAATCAAAATACAGAGGAAAAAATGGGAAAAAAACTTAATATTCAAGAACTGTGAAAAAGATTAAAGGTGTAAAATATGCATAATTGAAATACAGTAAGGAGAAGAAATAAAGAAACTGTCATAAAATTTTAAAGTGATCATTGTCAAAAACTTTCTAACGTTAGTGATATAAGCCAAACAACAGATCTAGGAAACTTAGAGAAGAAAAATCAGGATATATACCAAAAAACCTGCACTTAGGCATACCATGTTCAAACCATAGAAAACCAAATACAAACAGAAAATCTTAAAAAATAAAGTAGAAAAAAAATACTTTATATAGGTGAACTAGAATAAGAATTATAGAAGTATTCTCATCAGAAACCATGAAAGCAAGAAGAAAGCTAGGCAAAATATTTGAAGTGTTGGAAAAAAATTGAAAATTTTATATCCAGCAAAATTATTCCTCAAAAATTAGAAGTAAAGACTTTCTCAGACAACCAAAAACTGAGGAAATTCATGACCAGCAGACTTATCCTGTAAGAAAAGTTAAAAGAACTTATTTAGGTGGAAGAAAAATAATAGAAGTCAGAAAATTAGATCTACATAAAGGAAGAAAGAGCATGGGAGAAGAAATAAATTCAAGTAGAAAAATTCTTATTTTTCTTATTAATTGATCTAAAAAGTAATGATTTGTTTAATGCAGCAGCTGTAAAATATATTGGGTGGTTACATCATATGGATAAATGAAATAAACAACAGAAATACCACAAGGGATGGGAAAAGAAAGCGGGAATACTCTGTTGTAATTTACCTGCACTATATTAAAGTGATACAATGTTATTTGAAGATAAACTTAAATTAGTTTTAAAAGTATTAGGTCATTAAATATGGAGTGCCTGATTTTGAATCCAAAGTGTAGTTTATTATATCTCAAACAAGAAGCAGTACAATTAATCAAAGTGAGAGTTTTTTAATCAAAAACTCTCAACACAGTTTTGCCATCTTAACAGTCACTTGTTTATGCCAGCGGTGAAGAAGCCTGGAAAGCAAGTGGTAATGAAATCACAAAAGGCATTTTCCACAGCTTGTTAAGAATTGAATATTTTTCCTTGTAAGAAGTGGTCCAAAGCCTGGAAGAAGTGGTAGTCAGTTAGTGCAAGGTCTGGTGAATATGGTGGATGACAAAGAGTTTCCAAGTCCAGCCTTGGTAGTTTGAGCAGCATTGTTTGTGCAACATGTGGTCTAACGTGGTCTTCCAAAAGGATTGGGCTGTCTCTATTGACCAATCTTGGCTGCTTAATCACAAGCATCCTCATCATTTTGTCCAGCTGATTGCAGTAGGCATCTGCTGTAATCAATTGACCAGGTTTCATGAAGCTGTAGTGGATAACACCAGCACTGGACCACCAAACAGACACCATTAGATTTTTTTGATAAATATTTGGTTTTGGACTGTGTTTTGACATTTCATGTTTATCCAACAATTGTGCTGAATACTTGCGATTGTCAAAAAGAATCCATTTTCATCACACATAACAATACAGTGTAGAAATGGTTCACCTTGATATAGCGACAGCAAAGAAAAGCAAGCTTCAAGAGAAATTCTCTTCTGACACCCATTTAATTCATGCAGAACCCATCTATCCAGCTTCTTTACCTTGCTGGTTTATTTCAAATGGCCCAATATTGTTGGAATAGTAATGTCAAACCTTGCTGCTAATTCATGCCTATGTTGAGATGGATTTGCTTCCTTTATAGCTTTCAGCTCATCATTATCTACATTGGTCTCAGGTCACCCATGTGGCTCATTTTCAAGATTAAAATCACCACAACAGAACTTCTCAAACCATCCACATACTGTGTGTTCATAGGCCACGTTCTTCCCAAACACTTCCTTGATATTTCAAGCTATCTGTGCTGCATCGTTTCCATGATGGAAATCATATTCGAAAATAACACGAATTTTTGACTTATCCATGGTTTCACAAAAATTGCTGTAAAAAAATTTGAAAGATAATCACAAGCCAAAACGTGCATTTAAAAGACTGAGGATGTACCTTCACAGTAAACATAAAACAAGAAGTGTCAAAGTGAAATGTCCAAGATATCAACTGTCAAACAGTACTTAAGGAAATCAGACATGTCATACTTAATAACCTAATATTTCATAATCTAGGGCAACCACAAAATAAGTTATAAAAAGTAACTATGCTAGAGTGAAAATAAAATGGAGTCATATAAAGTACTCAATTAAAATCAGCAAAGGCAATAAAAGATAGTGGGGGAAAAGAAACAAAGGGCAAAAGCAAAAACTAGAAAACAGCTACTAACATGGTAAATATTAATCCAATTACAACAGTCATAATTTTACATTGTCCAAATACAACAAATTAAAAAAAATTCAGAGTAGATTAAAAAGTACCCACTATATGACATCTACAGGAAACCCACATAAAAAATAAAGACTGAGATAAATTAAAAGTATGAAGAAATACATACTATGCTAACACTAATCAAAATAAAATTGGAGAAGCTATATTAATTTCAGATAAAGCAGACTTTAGAACAAGAAAGATTATCAGAGATAAATTACAAGGGGGTTAATTATTCAGGAAGACATAAAAATCCTAAATGTATATACCTAACAAGAAGCATCAAAATACACAAGGCAAAGACTGATAGAACTGAAAGGAGAAATAAATAAGCCACTGTTACGGATATATAAAATAACCATCTACCAGTAATTTATCAATCACGTAGGCAGAAAATTAATAAGAATATACACAACCTGAACAGCACTACCTATGAAATTGATCTAATTGATATTTACAGAATACTCCATCCAACAACAAAATTTACATTCTCAAGCTCATATGAAAGCTGTGCCATATATACCACTTTTTGGGTCATTAAACGCACCAGAACAAATTTAAAGAATTGAAATTATACAAAGAACTCTCTCTAACCACATCAGAATTAAATTAGATATTAATAAAAGAGAGTTGGAAAAATCCCCGAATATTTGGAAATAAGTCAACAAATTTTTAAACAGCCCATGAGTCAAAGAGTCTCAAGAGAAATTTTAAAATATTTTGAACTAAATAAAAATGAAAATACAACTTATTGAAATCTGTTGGATGCAGCTAAGAAGTATTTAAAAGGGAATTAACAGCATTAAATTCTTCTATTGGAAAGAAGTTCTAATATCAATAATCTAAGTTTCCACCTTAGGAAACAAGAGAAAGAAAAGTAGTTGAGACCTAAAGCAAGCAAGAAGTAAGCAAGTAAGCAAAAGAAAAAAAACATTAAAAATTAAAGTAATCGATGAAATTAAAAACCAGTAAATAATAGAGAAAATAAACAAACTATAGGTGGTCTTTTAAAAAGATCAATAAAATTGATAAAACTTTAGCCTGTCTAACAAGAAAGACAGAGAGACAGAACATAACTGAAAAAGGGTTTATCACTACTAATCATGTGGACCTTAAAAGTATAATAAAAGAATACTATGAATAATTCTGTACCCACAAAATTAATAGCCTAGATGAAATAGACCAATTGCTTAAAAAACACAAACTATGGAAACTCACAAAAGAATAAATAGAAAACCTGAGTAGCCCTATATATTTTAAGGAAATTGAATTAATTACTTATAACCTTCCAAAAATGAAAACACCAGCCTCCAATAGTTTACTGGTGAATTTAGCAAAAATTTACAGATGTTCTACCAATTCTCTTCAATCTCTTCCAGAAACTAGAAGTAGAATGAACACTTTCCAAATCATTGCATGAGACCAGCATTGCCCTCACATCAAAACCAGATAAAAACATTACAAGAAAAAAAAAATCAATATCTCTCAGTAACATAAACACAAAAGCCCTTAACAAAATATTAGCAAATTGAATACAACAATGTATAAAAATGTACACCATGACAAACAGGATTTATTCTAGGTGCGTAAGGCTGGTTCAACATTTTAAAAATTATTCAATGTAATCCATCACATCAACAGACTAAAGAAGAAAAATCATATGATAATATCAGCTGATACAGAAAAAAATATTTGGCCAAATCCAACACTTATTCACGATGAAACTTCCTCAACTTTCTAAAGAACATCTACAAAATACCTACAGTTAAGTTATACTCAATGTGAGAACTGGATATTTTTTCTCTAAGTTCAAGAAAAAGGAAAGGAGTTCTTTCTCACCACTCCTATTCGACACTGTATTGGAAGTCCTAGCTAGTACAATAATAAAAAATATAAAAATAATTTTAAAAAATATGAAAAGAAGAAATAAAATGTATTTATGTTCATATTGCATGGTTATCTATGCAGAAAATCACAAAGCATCAACAAAAAATCTTTTGGCAATAATAAATGTATATAGCAAGGTCACGGTATACAAGGTCAATATACGAATGTCAATTGTCTTCTCATATACCACGCTTGAGCAATATACAACCAATGTCATTAACAATAGCATAAAAAATGAAATAGGTATAAATATAGCAAAACATGCACAGGATCTGTGTACAGAAAACTATAAAACATTGATGAAAGTACTGAAGAAAATCTAAAAGTAATGGAGAGATATTCCATGTTTATAGATTGGAAGACTCAATATTGTTATTATGTCCATTCTTCCCAACTTGTTCTGTAGAGTCAGGGTAATCTCTATGAAAAGCCAACCAAGTTAATTTTGTGTATTTTTCAAACTTATTTTCAAGTTTGTATGGAAAGGCAAAAGATCTAGAATAGCCATAATACTTAAGAAGAAGAATGATTTTGGAGAACTCACATTACCCAAAATCAAGGAGCCTTCAACTTCAGTGAAGGACCTAGAATCTCATAGAACCTATGTAATTACATTGCCTAGACACTCTGACTCTTAACATAGAGACACATAATTTAGTTTCCACTATGTACCTGCATGACGCTCAGATTCTGATCTGAGACATGTGAGGAAAAAGGCGGGACATAAGACATTCATTTGCCTAATGAGTCACGGCAAAGACAATGTGGTGCTATGTTTGTCACCCTAATTGTGGCTTCCTATTACAGTAGACTCTGGATTAAAGCAGAAGATGTCATTGGAGCCTGCAACACCATTGATACCTATTTGATCCAGAGCTTTCTAAGAGTAGCAGATACGTTCCAGGTCTGTGGTGTGATGAACAGAGTTGTTTCTGGAAGCTCAGTCTAGTCTTCAGCCCTTCTAATGACTTTTAACTATTCATATCCTCTAATAAATCAATTTTTGCTTATACCATCTGCAACAGTTTCTTTTGTTTGAAATAAAACAGCATAAAACAAAAGCTTGAGCAATTTGTAAATGCCTATTATTTCTAGGAGGGCTCCATGACTTATAACTATGTTCTGATGATCTAAAATGTTCTTGCTACTAAATTATATATAATCTTACACTAATCTAGAACTGTACATGAGGTCAACTTATTCTTAACCTTCTGACTCCACAGGTCATACAAACACACTTTTCAAAGACTCAAAAATCAATTTTTTTCTTTCATCCTTACACTTCTTGCTGACCTGTGAGAATATCTGTATCAAGTTTTATAAATGTTGTATTTTAGTTTACAGAAGGAAATTGAAGAAATATTTCTCCCTATCTATTTTTGGTGGGCTGTACAGCTATACAGAAGAAAAATACATGATTTAAAATTCAGAGAAATGCTGGAGGACTTGGTGACATTGATAATGGAATGAGGCTAGAGTATGTCATGTTCATTACCAGGTAACCTTCAATCCAGATGGAAAAACAGGACAGCAATTTAAGGTGAAAAAAATCCTTAAAAGGTAAATATAGTATTTTTTATCATAATGTTACAATTTTCTGAATCATACTCACAAGAGGGAGCTTTGAATATTGTTGTTTATCATTTTCGGAACTAATTATTCAATGCAAACTACTTAAAATCATTACAGATAATTAACTGTCAGAGTCTGATATCATTAGTCAACGTTGTTAAATACAATTATATGCCTGACAAGAAAATCACTATGTTTCCCCTAAGACCTGTGCTTCTTTTTTTGTACCTGTGGGCTCTTCCATTATATCCTGGGGTAGAAACTAACAAGGTGTTTAGTGCGATCACAGCAGTTCTAGCTCTGTGATCACACAGAGCTCAGGAGCTCATCAAGTTTACACTGAGCTGGTAACATACAATTCTCAAGTAGACTATCAAAGGCAGGCTTTCTGGGATCTGTTTATTCTATGCAAATTACACATTGCTGTTTTTTGTTGGTGTTTTTGTTTAGTTTTTGGGTTTTTTTTTTTTTTGGTTTTGGTTGGTTTGTTTGAAGCTAGCCTAAATTTCAGAGTTATGATTTGACACAGATGAAATTCCTTTTTCTGTCACTTCTAAGGAGGACCCTATGGATGCAAATATGCCCCTAAGATACACAAGACTGGAAATAACTTGCAACATGTTCAGAAGCCATAAAGCATGTGTTAAATAAGCTGACGGGACTTATTTGTTAAATACTCCACATTAAGTTTTCAAGTTCCCCACCTTTCAAGAGATATATGATATATGGTCCTATTCCTGAGCTGTAGACACTGGTTTTGGGAAATAATCTGAAGCCAAAAGAAACATTTTAGATCAAATGTACATGATGCAAGCAGTTTGTATTATAGTTGATCCTTTAAGACACCCACAGGATCTATAATGCCTCTATTATCCATTACACTAATCACTAGACACATGGAGCTATTTAACTTTAAATTAAAAGTACTAAAAATACAATAAAATGTAAAACTAAGGTCCTCATTGCAAGTGTTCAAGAGCTACATTGGCTAGTGGTTCCCATAACAGATAGCATAGATATAGAACATTTTCATCACTGTAGAAAGTTCTATCTGACTTCTCTGGTCAGCATAGTTTACACATATCAATAGTTTTTGTAGTTTTATGATCATTTTGAAGTTTATATTTTCTTATTTTTTCAATACTAGGATGGTTGCTTTTGATATATCATGTTGTTAATAATAGCATCTACCCTTTATATTCCCTTATGTATCATAAATCATAAAGTGCTTTATGCCAACATGACCATGGCCTTTCTAAATGACTGGGGCAATATAGCATTGTGTAATCCTGCTGAAGAATTACTCTTAGGAAAAAAGTAACTTTAAAAATTAATTTTAATGTGTTTAAGGGAAAATGTTTAAATTATTTAAATTGAAAAAATGTATGCAAAATACTTTCAGGCTAATGTCAGGCAATAATTCTAATTAGAATGAGACAGGTGAGGTATTTTATTCAGACACAAAATTTAAGGATGTGTCAAAAAACTCAGTATAACAAATAATATTTGATGTAATATTTTAAAAAATATAAAATATAAAAATTGATGCAAAAATCTATGATGAACAAAACACCAAAATTTTAGATTAAAAAAATATCCAAACTTATATTTGCATGCCTTAATTCACTTACCTCACCACGAACTGTTGGACTCTATCTTTATTTAAAATTTGGACAACATGAAAATAGAAATAATAAGATGATGCCCTGTAATCTGCTAAGTCCTTGAATAGCCTAAGGATTCTCTTGTATTAGACATGCATATCTAGATGGTTATAAAAATTACAGAAGCTGGTAAAGTTATGTTATTAACTATTCAATTTATGTTATGAAATATTAAAATCATAATACTATGAGAAGGAATTGATGACATGGTCATTCTCATATACACTGTAAACTTACTGTGTAAATAGGTAACGTATATTGGAAATGCATTTAGGTTATATGTAAATAACCATAATATTTTTATATTATTTTATCTGTTAATCATGTTTTAGAAAACCATAATAAAATGATAACCCTACATATTTATTAAATATAAAACCTATGACAAAGAATTCCATCTTAGTACTACATGTCATAGTAAATGGTAAACAATTTGAATATTCAACAAGAGATAAGTGGCTAAAGAACATATGCAACATTCACTGAATATTTCATTAAATAATTCATTGAATTATTTTAATTTATTGAGAAAATTAATTTTATTTAGTTAAATAATATTTAGCTATAATTAAATAGTACTAATACTAATACTATTTATTTATAGTTAGATAGTACTATAATATGGAAGATATAAGATATAAATTGTATATACAATGGTGTGATTTTAACTATGTAAAAATATACTAAAACAAAAATACCAAATGAGAATATAGAAAAACTTCCAGTAATTATGTTTTGGTAGTTTATGATGGATGAGTATTTTCAATCTTTCTTTTACTTACTAAATTTTCTTTATTATGCATATGCTATTTTTACAATGAAAACATAGTCTAAGGAAAAAATGCATATTTTTGCCATTTTAAGTAATATTTAATGTGCTTGTTTAAAAAAATTTCAACACTTACTAGAAATTCTGGCATTTGAATAACTTTTCCTTGTACAGACCAAAGGATTATCACAATGTAAGTTTTTTTTTTTTGTCTTATTTTTGTCATCAATTCACTTGACAAGTTTCATTAAGGTACTTTACCTCCAGGCAAAAGCGAGTGCAATGAGTATTACTCAGATGAAAATCAATGATGTTCCACGGAGAAACTTTATAACAGATGTTATCTAATTTGTTCACAAGACATTTTACTTTTTTCCACAACATACATGTTCCAGGAGAACCTCAGTCTCTTATGATACAGGTAGAAGTTGGTAAATGAATGCTCCAAGTTCCTAAACATCTAAATACACGGGTAACATTAGTTGATCCAGCAACTCTTTGTGGAAATTTCTTATTTCTCTACCTTTATACTCAATAATTGAGTAAATTAAAACCTCTTAGCTTGTTCCTAGAGATTGAATTTCATCCCATAATATAGTCATAAGTAATTTAAGGAGTCTGAGCAGTATCTCTGTATCAAGTATCCCTTGTTTCAGTTGCAATCTGAAAACAGTTTCCCACTCTTAATCACTGCTTTTACCTGTGACAGTAAGTTTACTCTTTGTGTAACGGAAAACCCTGAAAGAATTTCTCTTATAGCCACATAGTGATTTTTTTTCACTTCTTGGGTAAAAAGAAGATGAAACTTATCCATCAGCATGTTTTTAACCAAAATAACAGAAACCTCAACTGTAATATATTTAAATGCTAAAGCTATTTATTTTCTCATATAACAATAAATAATGGTGAGCAGGCTTTGTGGTTGGTTACTTCAGAAGCAGCTCAATGACATCCTCAAGGATCCAGGTTCTTTTCTTAGTTATTTACTTACTTATTTATTCATTTATTTACTTTTCCATTCTCTTCATGCTAGTTTTTCTCTTTCCTCTTTCTTTCTCTCTTTCTTTTCTTTTTTTTTTTAATTGGTACAGCTGCTAGAATGGTAAACAGCTTTTTCTTTGGCCTTGGTGACCATCAAGGTTCCAGGTTGGCTGAAGTGGTTCTGAGCATCAAATCCAAACATATAAGTACCAAGAGAAGACAATATCTTGTGGAAGAAAAGAGCTATGTTTTCTGTTATATCTACTTAAGAGGAAGGAAACTCTTCCAGAGACAGACTCCTCCTCATGTCTCATTAATTACAAATGGGCAACATGCTTACTCCTAAACCCAAAGAACCAATCCATGGATCAATATGGCCCCCAAGAATCTTTCAAGGGGGTTTAACAAGTCAAAACTATTTTCATTATGACACTAAGACATTATTTGCCTTTTTTACTATGTTGACTGATGGAGGAAAAGTAATGGCATATAAAACTTACAGCATTTAGCACAAATGAAGGTGGTGATGCCAAATTGACTGTCAGTTATCATATTATCATATTGTTCAGTGCTACGCACTTGCTGATTTTTTTAAAAGCCAGTTTCATTTAAGAACATCAAGAATGTTCTTGATGAAGAAAAAAAAAATTATCAAATTTTAACCCTAAAGTTACATGACTTGTTAATATTCTGTATAAGAAAACTGTAAGTAGGCAGAAAACTTTTCTGCTACATAATGAAACATAATGGTTGGCTCAGGAAAAGTACTTGTCAATTGTATTACAAACTGAACTAGTAAATTTTCCATGGAACTCCATTTTTACTTAAAGAATGAATGATAGAAAACAATATACGTAAATCAATAAATGTGATTCATCACATGAGCAGAAGCAAAAACAAAGACCATATAATCATCTCAATAGACACAGAAAATGCATTTAACAAAATTCAGCACTCTTTCATGATAAAAACCCTCAACAAACTAGGCATATAAGGAACATATCTCAAGATTATAAAAGCCATATATGACAAACCCACAGCCAACATCATACTGAATGGGGAAAAGTTGAAAGCATTCCCACTAAGAACTGGAATAAGACAAGGGTGCCCACTGTCATCACTTCTATTCAACATAGTGCTGGAAGTCCTAGCCAGAGCAATCAGGCAAGAAGAAGATATAAAAGGTATCTAAATTGGGAAAGAGGAGGTCAAACTATCACTTTTTGCAGACGATATGATCTTATATCTAGAAAACCCCAAAGACTCCACCAAGAAACTCCTGGAATTGATAAATAAATTCAGCAAAGTCTCAGGGTACAAAGTCAATGTACACAAATGAGTAGCATTCCTATACACCAATAACAGTCAAGCTGAGAGTCAAGTCAAAGATTCAATACCATTCACAATTTCTACAAAGAAAATAAAATATCTAGGAATATACTTAACAAAGATGAAAGATCTCTACAAAAAGAACTACAAAACACTGAGGGAAGAGATCACAGATGATACAAACAAATGGAAAAACATATTGTGTTCATGGATCTGTACAATTGACATTGTTAAAATGTCCATACTACCCAAAGTGATTTACAGATTCAAATGCAATCCCCATCAAAATACCTACGTCATATTTCACAGATCTAGAAAAAATAATTCTATGCTTCATTTGGAACCAGAAAAGAGCCCAAATAACCAAAGCAATCTTAAGCAAAAGGAACAAATCAGGAGGCATCACATTACCAGACTTCAAACTATACTACGAGGCTATAGTAACCAAAACAGCATGGCATTGGTACAAAAATATAGACATAGACCAATGGAATAGAACAGAGAACCCAGATATAAAACCATCCATATACATCCAACTGATCTTTGACAAAGCAGACTACAATATACACTGAAGAAAAGAAGCCCTATTCCACAAACAGTGTGGGGAAAATTGGATAGCTACATGCAGAAGATTAAAACAGGACCCATATCTCTCACCACTAACAAAAATTAATTCAAGTGGATAAAAGACTTCAATGTAAGGCATGAAACCATAAGAATTCTAGAAGGAAGTGTTGGAAAAATTCTTTTAGATATTGGCCTCGGCAAAGAATTTATGATGAAGACCCCAATGGCAATCACAGCAACAACAAAAATAAATAAATGGGACTTGATTAAATTAAAAAGCTTCTACACAGCTAAGGAAATAATCAAAAGGAAAAATAGACAACCTACAGGATGGGGGAAAATATTTGCAAGCTAAACATTCCATAAAGGGTTAATAACCAGAACCCACAAAGAACTCAAGCAAATTAGCAAGAAAAAATAAACAACCCCATTAAAAAGTGAGCAAAAGACATGAACAGAAGCTTTTCTGAAGAAGATAGACAATGGCCTATAAACATATGAAAAAATACTCAATATCACTAATTATCAGGGAAATGCAAATTAAAACCTCAATGAGATATCATCTTACCCCAGTTAGAATGGCCTTTATTAAAAAGTCCAAAAACAGTGGATGCATACAGAAAGAAACACTTACACTCTGTTGGTGGGACCCATATTAGTACTACCTGTATGGAAAACATCATGGAGATTTCTCAAAGAACTAAAAGTAGACCTACCATTTGATCCAACAAGCCCACTACTGGGTATTTACCCAAAGGAAAAGAAGTCATTTTATCAAAAAAAACACCTGCACTTGAATGTTTATTGCAGCACAATTCACAATTGCAAAGATGTGGAATCAACTCAAATGCTCATCAGTTCGTGAATGGATTGACAAAATGTGGCATATGTATACTATGGCATACTACTCAGCCATGAAAAAGGATGAATTAATGCCTTTTGCAACAGTTTGGATGGAACTGGAGACCATTATCCTAAGTGAAGTATCTAAAGAATGGAAAAACAATCACCACATATACTTGCTATTAAACTGGAACTAACCGATGAGCACACGTGTGCCCAGGGGAAAGTAAAACTCAGTGGAAATCAAGCATGGGAAAGCGGAAAGAAGGGTTGGGCAAAAACCTACCTAATGGGTACAATGAACACTATCTGAGTGATGGGCACACTTATAACCCTGATTCAAGCATAACAAAATCAATACATGTAACCAAAAACATTTGTACCCCCATAATATTTTGAAATAATAAAAGAAACCACAGGAATTAAGACTTGGATACTTGCTGGATATTTTCAAAAAATAAAATGAGCCTGTTACTTCAAGAAAAAAAGACAGTATTGTTGCTAATGACAAAATTTGAGCTGTCAAGTGAAAATGAGAATTTTAGAAAACCTGTATTTACCTACATGAGCTTAGAGTTTTTCATACTTAAAAGTTTTCCTGATGAGATTGGTGATAATATTTATAAATTATATTAATAAATTTGATCTTTTAAAATATTGTATAATGAAGTATGTTAACATTTTTAAAAATCTGCATAACTCAGTGAATCAACATTTTCACAGTAATTAATACAGCATGTTACTCAAAGGGCAAGACTGATGGACTTTAACAGTATGAAATTTTCATTGATAAGGATTCAGATTCCACATTGCATCTAATCTCTAATAAAATATCATCTGTTGAATGTTATTGTAATATCAAAGAATTGCCACAATTTTCTGCATAAGTTATTAAAGTACTCCTATTACCACCTATGCATCTCTGTGAGGCTGGGTTTTCTTCACACACGTTAACTAAAAGAATATAATACAACAGATTACATTAAGAAGTAGTTATGAGAATCTCTATAAAGATTTTTTTTAAATTACAAAAGTGTAGAACAATCTCACTCTTCCAAAAATTTATTTGACTTGGGAAATAGTTATTTTTTGTTAAAATATATTATTTATGTTAACATGGCATGCATTCAATGTTGTTATAAATGAATTATAAAAAATAATTTTAAAATTTTGCAATGTTTAATTTATAACATGGTAATTCTGGATTTATTTAACATACATAAGCAAAAATTGAGAACAAAAAGTATGATAATCATGCATTAGACTAATGAAAATTACCATTTATCACTAAGTTAAGAATATAAGGGTCCTTCCCTGAAAGATGGGTACCTGAAAATAACCAGGGTAGTTTTTAGCCAAAAAGAAGGGGAAATAGATGCTGGGTGAGCAATCAACAGCATCTGCTACATGAATTCTATAATTAGTGGTTATTGACAATTTTCCTCTAGATACACCAAGAACTATGAACACATTTTTTGAAAAACAGACTATACCCCCCAAAAAAAAATACAAAAAGAAAAATAAGAGGGTAGTAACATTTGCCAAATCCCTCACATAAGCCTTTTTGAGATCATATGTCTTTGTTTCTGTTGTTCTCTTATATAACAAAGAAAAACTTGGCAATTGTGTGGGGGTTTGAAGGGAACAACATCCCTCAAATGATGAAATTGAATTTTTCATGTTAGAAAGAGGTCCTTGTTTTTGTCTCAGGGTCACTAATGAAAAGAGTAGTTGCCTGTTTCCTTCAGTCTGGCTTTGGTATGTGGGCAAACAACTCTTTGTTTCTCTTAAGGCCAACAAGCCACATACCTGCAGGTTCTAGATAAACCATCATGGAAGAATTTAATCCTCAACAGTGGTCATAATGCATTGCTGATGATAGCTGAACTTTGCTTAGCATTGTATTTGATAGAGGAAAGAGAACTTTAAGAAATTTAATTTCTCTTTTCTCTTTTTCTCTTTTCTCTCGGTGATATGAACCTCCAGTCTAATTATGACAGAAGGAACATAGGTCTGACCTAGCCTAGGGATGCAGGCAGACCTAGTTGAGGACAGACCCAGTGCTGTGTTCACTGTTCTTTCAATACTGTCTAACACAGTAATAGGTGCATAGTAGAGAACCAATACATTTATATTGAATTAAATTGATTCATTGTTTCATAATTCTCTTTCCCCCAAAATGAAGTTCTAATTTCCCAGTGTATTTTCCCAGTTCTTACTTCTGCATAACTAGAGTTATCTGTCAGGTGCCAACTGCTTCTATCTGAAGCCAGTCAAGAGATTTTTAATTTAGTAGGTCTACTTGCATTCTCATCTTTCTCTTTCAAACAACAATCAAATTCACTTTTTAACCTAAAAATTGAACATAATAGAAACATTGCATATTTAATTAAAATAAATTTAACCATATTTACCAAAAGTAAAATCAAAATATTCAACTAATTAACATTATCTTTATAAAAATGATATTTTAACCCTAGAAGAGTGAACTGAATTTTCCAACACCAACCCCTCTTTATTATAGTTATCAGCAAATCATAGAATGACCATGTCCATGTTTCAATTCATTTCTAAAGTCTACTTATTCTAACTCATCCTGCCTTGTTCAAGTTTTACAATACTCTCATTGACACTGCCACAGGCATCTCTTTTGCATAGACTCATTTACTCCAATTTTACCAAAGAATTGGGATTAGTAACAACACTATCACCAGAGCTTGATTATCAAGGCTATCAATCTTTATAATTTCACTTTTTCTTCCTACAACTTTTTTCTGTGCTGATTGATTCTCTTTTTTTCAGTCTTTAATGCCCAAATCTCTATTTACTGCTCCTGCCAATATGGCCCCTGGTCTATTTATCTTTGTTTTTATATCCCTAATTTTCAAAATTTTATGCTATGGATATTCTTTAATGAGCTTTAATGAAAGACCCTCCTATTAATCCATAAAGATGCCTCTTTCCCCACCTTTTTTGCTCCAATCTTCTAATTGTTCTCCTTTCAAGCTCCTGATCAATAAGCTAAGCTATTTATCTATGCCCAGTGATCTATGTATGTCCATGCCATTTCTCCCTCCATAAAAAGTGAATAAATGAGGATATTACTCACAGATCTGCCCACATGGGGAAATGCCTCATCACTGTCTTTTATGGCCAGCTGTGCTATGTGTGGCTATAATGCCGCTGACCTCAACTTTGGCAGAGAAGACTTGTTGAAGGTATCCTGTTGATGTTAGTCAGCCTCCCTCTTCAGTGACTCTATTGCTGAGGCAACTGACTCATGACTGGAGTGGCATCAGTCCACAAATATGTGCTGCATCTCACTAAAACTACCTGCCAAGACAATGTCCAATATAGGGCCTCTCTTAGTCAGCTTGGGCTGCTATAACAGAATACCACAGACTGGGTGGCTTAAACAACATTTATTTTTCACAGTTCTAGAGGTTGGAAGTCACCAACCACTAATTTGTCAATAACCACTAATTATAGAATTCATGTAGCGTGCCAGCATGGTTAGGTTCTTGGTGAAAGCCCTCTTCCTGGTTTACAGAGAGCCATCTATCTAATGATTACATCATCACATGCTGAAGAGGAGAGACAGAGACAAAGCAAGCTCTCTGTCTTTTTATAAGGGCACTAATCCCATTCATGAGGGCTCCATTCTCATGATTTAATTACCCCCCAAAAGCCCCACTCCCTAATAACATCACATTCGGGGCTTCGGATTTCAAGATATGAATTTTGGCGGGACACAAACATTCAGTCCATAACAGGGCCCTGATCATCTGAGCACTGATTGCTCCCATTTCAGTATTCCATACTGAGGGTGTGTTTCTTATGGCCACTTTGAGAAGCAATTGTCTTAGTCTAGGGTCACCTCTGAAAGCAGAACCTGAGAAACGGGCTTGCTTGCATACAGGCAGTTTATTTCTGGAAGTGATCCTGATGACTGGGATGGACAGAGTAAAACCAGAAGAGAGGAAGGTAATTCTAGGGTACTTTATCAAGCCGGTCACTGCTGTGGGAAACTGTTATTGAAGATGGCCGATATCTTTTAGTAATGATTTAGAATTGTTCCCCCAAGGGATGGAATCAGGGGAAATGTTACCCCCAGTTGTCATCTCCTTTTAGTGAAGTGTTACCCCATAGGGAATAAAGTTCCCAGTCGTGTGTGAGGGTTGCATGGGATTCCTTCAGGCATCTCCCACAGGGGTTTCAGAGGAACCTGCGCAGAACACTGGAAGTAAAGAGTGGAGTTGGATTGAAACCTTTGCAAAGCTTGTTGCCTCACAAATGGCCGAGGTTAAAGCTCAGCGGAGAGTTTGAGCAGTGGTTCAAACGAGATATTCAATACATCCTGAACTACAAAAGTGAGGATGCTCAGGTCTCCCCATACGAAATGAACTGCTTGTTTCCTAATGCCTCAATCTGGCTGAGGTAATTGAATGGAGAGATTTTGGTATCAGTTTGAGTGAAAGTCCAATTTCATGTGGAAAAAAAAAATGATTCTTGTCTCTGAATCCCAAACTTTAAATTACAATGTAAATCATTTCAATTCACCCTCTAATAAGAGAAAGTCTTAGTTCTCCAGCACAGAAAGTGATTTCAATTGCTATTAGCTGTTGTCTTAGGCTGTGAAATTTGGAGAGTCCACCTTAATCTGTAGGAACATTTAGAACGTAATTCCTTAAGAAAACAAAGTAAACATAGTTCTTCAAAGGACTTTCTTTATCATAAAAATTCTGAGTTAAAATTCTCTTCTGGATCGATCTATGCTTTGTGATCAGGATCATGAAGGCCTAAACTCATTTAACTGACAGGAATATCTCCTTACAAAATTTCTCTCTTTTCTTCCTTTCCTTCTCTTTTCTTTTCTTCCCTTCCTTTATCATCCTCCCCGTCTGTTTCTTTCTTTCTTTTTGTAATGTCCCAAAATAAATGTCCCTTTTATTAGTAAATATTTCTCATTTCCCCATATTAGATTAGGTCCCTTGTAACACCCTCACAGCTCCCTTTATACATCCATTTACTTATCATAATTGTAACTGGTAGATTATTTATATCGTTAATTATTGGGAAAATGTTTCCCTATTAGAACACAAGCTTATTAGGGCAGGATTCAGGTGCGGTTTCTTCATTGTTGTATAAATTAGAACTTAACATGTTGTCTGGTAGATACTAGGTCTTCAATAAATTTATTTCAAGAAATGAAGAAAATTGTACCTGACTTTACAGTGTTTTACAAAATCAAAGTAAAACATGGATATGATGTAAAAACAGAAGTGTAGTCTCAGGACATGTACTAACAGAGGATATTTTTAGCTGGATTTTCAGTATTTAAGGATAACATGAAACCTTAGGATAGCCACTTTAATAGGATTCATTTGTTTTGATAATCAGATAATATTTTGTATTAAAATAATAATCTTAAATCTATAAGCCAGACAAATTTGACATTATTTTAACCCCCCACTTGCCCTCCCCTACTACAAAAAGCATTAAAATCAGAATATACCTTACTTTTTTACTCTGCAGTCAGTATATCTGTGTTTTAGGACAAGACACGATTTAGAAAATTTTAATCAATGAGGTCATGACATGGCAAAATTCATATCACTAATTTGATAATTTAGGAATGGTACATATTTTTAAAATATAATGTAAGAAGCTGTATTAGTCAGGATAAGCTAACTTCTTTTTTTTAAACTAAACTAAAATATCAGTGGATTAAGACAATAAAAGTATATGCCTCACTCATGCCAAGTATAGTATGGATATTGCTGGTTGACTGGCTCTCCTATTAGCAGTAATTCAGTAATCAAGGGTTCGTCAGTTCTTCAGAGGCATTACTCCACCCTAGGGCAGCTATAGAGTCCTATGCTGAATATTCTCCATCCAACTGGGAGACAAAGGGACAGAAAGAATGTGAAAAATATTTTGGGAGATCTAGGAGTAGCTCATCACTTCTGCCAGCATTCTCTTGGCCATAATCAGTAATTTTCTCTCCACAACTGCAAGGAGGGCTGGGAAGAGGAAATTTATGAGGCAATCACATACCCAGAATTTGCCACAAAAGGATGTGTAAAATTTGAACATAAATGTTATTTCAAAGTAACAGCTAAAAAATGTTACAGTAAAAAGAAAATACATTATTTGAAAAGGAAACACATTATAGATAAAGCAAAAGGCATAACTGTTAGCTAACTATTAATATTACTACTTCTATTTTAAAGTTTTCTATCCAAACATTTCTTCAAAGAATAGCACTATTTCAAGATACTATAATAGTTTTTGATTCAACAAACATAGCAGCTTATCAGAAATTTTATAGCTGTATTTAAATAGAAAAAAACAAAATAGTAACAATATTATTTTAAAATATGTAGCTTACCAACATATTTAAGTGAATTTCTTCTAGGATCAAAATACTTTGACCCCAAAAGTTTATACAAACATAATTGTCAAGCACCTCGAGACTCTGAATCCATTACATGTTTTGGGTCACCAACTCATACATCAAGGTCATAGTCATCACTTCCAATTTCCATGGTAATGAAATATTGTAACCATTTTGAGTTATTAGTGCTTTAGGGATTGTTGAACAGGAGATCAATGATGACCTGACTTTGCCTTAAAGTTCATCTTATAAATTTTCTCACTGTGTGAAAATCATCAGAAAAATGTATCACATTAACAAAGAAAGTAAATTTCTAGGAAGTATACCTTTTAGACTTTGTAGTTAAATTGGAAAAAGTAATTCATTTCAAACATTTTAAAAGAAACTAAATTTAAAAATATATTTGACAATTAGAGTTACAGAAGTTATAGTAAAATATAATTTCATGCTGTTATTTTAAAAAAGAGAACCACATTCAAAAAGCAATACAACATGGACTTAAAAGTTTATATGATATACAGAAGTTAAGAAATGACCAAACTATAGTCAAATCATCTCATAATAATGACAAATCTGATTTTCAGCTTATCCTTTCAAAGGTCTTTGATATTTCTATTGGTATTTCAAAATAATGAGGAAAATATGACAATTTATGAGAAGTTAGAAGTTTATAACTAACATCAGATAACCTGTAAAAATATTACCTATTTTTTCTAACTTTAGTAAAAGTTATAATGAAATAATTATAAATTAGAACTGAAAATAGATTACAATTTATTTCTTAAAAATAATCATAAACAGTGCATCATTTACAGAAGTACAATTGAAAGAACTCACAAGACTCCATAGTTTACATGCAGATATTAAGCCTTTAACAAAGGTAAAGGATGTGGTATGCTAGAAGAAAGAAACCACAGGCAAGACTAGGGAACCAAAGAGACTTCAGGTATAGTTCCCTAGGATTTGTAGCCTAGGATATGTTTCATTTTCAGATCATGAAACACCAAGATATGTGTGAGGAACCCTGGTTTCAGAAAAGCCTGGACTGATGTTTCTAGTGGAGTCTTCTAGCAAATCCAGGGTACGTGACCTGTTAAACCTGTTATAAACCATCAATCAATACATCCCTAAACAATCTAAACAAACTAGACCTGAGTACTCCAGGAGTATTTCAGAATTATAAATATCTTGGCCAAGGGTCAATATCAGTCATCTAAGCATTCCTGGAGATAAGCAGAGAGCTGCTTGCCTCAGCTGATCTGTGAGATAACTCTATCTTGTACAAATACAATGCTGATGCCCATATACCCCATTGGCTTCTTGATACTCCACATTTACACCATGAAGTAAACAAATTTGAAGAACCATGTAAAATTCAAACCAGGATTATTAATGCTTGGAAATGTAGTAAACCCTTCTAAACAATAAAGGGGTTATAAAATAATATTTTTTTAGAATATCACTTCATAGGAGATCATCTAAAACCTCTTTTATATGAAATGGTAGTCTGCATTTGTCAGTGAATGATAACAGATTTGTTACATTCCTTGTTCTGGCTCATCCAAGGTTTATAAGCTTTTACTTATTCCAGACTTCCTAGAAAAGTTACTGGAGTACTAGGAGGGTAGGGAGGCAGTGTTTCAGATCTCCTTTGTTTGATCCCTCTATTTTCATTCATTCATTCAGCGAATATTTATTACATGTGTTTAATCAGGCTCTTGGTATATATCAGCAAACACGATGTAAGTATTCCTACCCTCGTGGAGTATATATTCCAACAGGGGAAGCAGGAAATAAACAGTAAAAACAATGAATAAGTAAATTCCATAGTATATTTACAGAGTTTAGGTACTATGAAAAAAATGACAGAATAGTAAAGTAAAGAGAATGAAGAATGCTTCTGTATAAACAACACAGCTGCAGAATTAAATAGGGGAGAGAAAATAGGCCACATTGTGGAGGTGAAATCTGAGTAATCACTTGAAAATTGTGAGGGAGTTAATCATATGGCTATCTGGGGAAGAGCATTGCAGGAAGACAAACTCTGTAGTACAAAAGTACTACAATGGGAGTTTCCTGTAATGTTTAAGAAATGGCAATGAGTCCAGTGTGACTAGATGGAGTATAGTGAGCAAAGGAAGAAGGGAAGGAGCGAGTCAACCAGGGAGGAGATCTGAAATGTGACAGGGCTGGGTAGGGAGACAATATAAGGAAAGGACGGGATATAAAGATATAAGGATTCCTGACCATGTCTTAATCCATTTGGGTTGCTACAAAACAAAATACCACAGACTAGGTAGCTTATAAACAACAGAAATTTAATTCTTATGGTTCTGGAGGCTAGGAAATCCAAGATCAAGGAACAGGCAAATTGGTGTCTTGTGAGGGCCCACTTCCTGGTTCATAGACAACCATTTTCTCACCGTGACCTCACTTGGTGGAAAGGATGAGGGAATCTCTTTTATAAAGGCACAAATTCCGTTCACAAAGGCTCCACCCTCATGACCTAATCACCTCACAAGGGTCCTACCTCTAAATACTATCATATTGGGTGTAGTAGTTCAACATAGTAATTTTGGGGCAACATAAATTTTCAGTGTATAGCATTCCATTCCTGGCCCCCAGAAGTTCACATCCTTCTCACATGGAAAATACATTAATTCCATCCCAATAGCATCAAAAGTCTTACTACTTCCAGCATCAACTTTAAAGCCTAAAGTCCAACACCTCATCCAAATATAATCTAAATCAGATATAGGTGGGATTCAAGGTATGATTGATCCTGAGGCAAATTCCTCTTCAGCTGCAAACCTATAAAATCAAACATGTTATGTGTTTCCAAATTACAACAGTAGGACAGGCATAGGATAGACATTCCCATTCCAGAGGGAGAAACAGGAAAGAAAGAAGAAAGCAGTGACAGGTCTCAAGGAAACTACATGAGTTCTTAAAGCTCAAAAATAATCTTCTTTGTCTCAATGCTCTGCCTTCCAGACCCACTTGGGTGCTGGTCTTACCCTTGGGACCCCCTGGGGTAGAAGTCTTGCCCTCAGGACCACAGGGGATGTGGCCCCATACTCATGGTTTTGGCACAGGCCAGCTCATCTGTTAAAAGGAAGGCAATGGTTCCCTCTTTTGAAATTTGGGAGGTAGCCCTGACGATCTCTAAATCATCTCCAGGGTCATTCTTCCCTTGTTTTGAAGAATAGCATACATTTGCAGCCAAATAGTTCTGTGGTCTTGTCCTGTAAAATCTAAGAAGTCCAACAGCCTTCCTTCATTCTCTCCTGCCTCCTTCCTCTTCAGTTCAAACCGGCAGTTTTGCTAATAGGGTGGCTAATTATGTCTGTGGCTCACACTCATACTAACCTTCTTATCCAATAGTCTTTGGGCCACACTCTTAGTGTTCTCCCCTAAACAGGCTTTCTCATTCTTCTCAATATTGATAGGCTGAGAATTTCTCAAATCTCTAAGTTCTGGTTCCTTTTTGTTTAATAATTCCATCTTTAAATCATTATTTCTCTCTTCTAGCATTTTTACTATAAGCAGTCAGGAAGAGCAACGTTGATCTTTCAAAACTTTGCTTAGAGATTTATACAATAATAAGCCAAATATCCAATTGCCTTGCTCACAAGTTCTAACTTCTACAAAACACTACAACACAAACACAGTGTAGCCAAGTATTTTGCCACTTTACCACAAGGATCATTTTTCTTCTAGTGTCCAATAACATGTCATTCATTTCCCATCAGAATGGCCTGTACCACCCTTATTTCTACCAACATTCTGTTCAGGGTGGGTTACTTAGGTATTCTCTAAGAAGACTGACACTTTATCTATAGCTCTCCTCTTTTCTTTCTGGGCCCTCACCAAAATCACCTTTAATGGTCCATTTATGGCAATGTAGATTTTTCTAGTATGTACCTCAAAACTCCTCCAGCCTCTATCCACTACCCAGTTCCAAAGCCACTTCCACACTTTTAGGTATTTGTTACAGCAGCACCCCCACTTCCCAGTGCCAATGTCTGTCTTAGTCCATTCAGGCTTCTATAACAGAATACCATAGACTGAGTGGCTCATAAACAACAGAAATTTATTTCTCACAGTTTTGAAGGCTAGGAAATTCAAGATCAAGACCCAGCAGATTCAGTGTCTGAAGAGGACCCATTTCTTGGTTCACAGATTATATTCTCACATGGCAGACAGGATGAAGGAGCTCTCTAGGGCCTCTTTTATAAGGGCAAAAATTCCATTTATTAGGGCTCTATTCTCCTGGTCTAATCATCTCCCAAGGCCACACCTCCAAATACCATTACATTGGGGGTAGGATTTCAACATATGAATTTTGGCAGGACACAAACATTCAGTCTATAGCAGATCATTTTAAGGATTTTGGATGAAATGGGTATGGTTTGAATAAAGGAGTAATATGATCTGACTTACATTTTGTTAAGAATAAATTGCAATGGCCAAGGAGAGAAGCAGAACTACCAGGAGGCTATTGTATAAATGCAGGAAAGAGATTTTAGGAAGGTTTGCACTAAGTTGGTAACAGTGGATGGGACGAGAAGCATTCAAGTTCTGGGTGTTTTGAAGGTAAAAACAACAAGATTTGATCTGAGACATGAGAGAAAAAGATGGGTCAAGGATAATACTAGGTTATCGTTTTGAGCAACTGGAAGAATGGATAACAACTAAAATGGGAAGAACTATTAGCTGAGTATGTTTAGTGAGGGAGGGTCAGGATCTACGTGTATAGGTATACTGAATTGGATATGTAAAGAGGGCATCGCTTTATATTATTCTAGGCTTTGGGAGATAGATTTTGGCAGGAGATACACATTTAAGAGTCATTATCATATGGAGGTATTAAAAGCCATGGGAAGAGATGAGCTCACCAAGAGAGAAAGGAAAGTAACAAAACAGAAAACAATGAGTGATGGAGACTTGGAGCTCACCAACATTAAAAAGTTAGGAAGAAAGGAAATAACTAGAAAGGCAGACTGAAAAGTAGTAACCAATGAGACGGCAGGGAAATTAAGAACGTGTGGAGTCCTAGAAGCCAAGTGAAGAAAGAATCACTAAAAGGGGAGAAATAAACTATGTAACTATAAGAAATAGTTTAAGTAAAATGAAAATTGAGAATTAACCACTGGATTTTGCAGCATGGAGGTGATTTGCAAGTTTGAGAAGAACAAATTTAGGAGAGTAGTGGGGAAAAAAACCTGGAATAGTAGCCGATGACTTGGAGATAGGTAATAGAATCAATTCGTCAAAGAAGATTTCTGAAAAGGGGATTAAAAATGGGGCAGAAGCTAGAGGGGGGCGTGGGGTTAATAGGAAGTATTTTTTAAATGAAATAGAAACTAAAAAAGTATGTTTGTATGTTGATGGAAATGATCTAGTAGAAAGTGAAGTTTGATGATGCAGAAGAACTTTATTAATTAAAGTCATTATTATGCTAATAATTAGCAAGACCCTCATAAATCATTTATGAATACTAACTCACTTATTCTTCACAATCCTATGATGTCAGTATTATTATTATCTTTATGTTAAATGATGTAAAAATTAAGCTAAGTTACTCAAGGTCACACAGATATTGGCAGGGGTGGGATTTTAACCCATACAATCTAGCTGTAGGGTCCATGCGGATATCCACTTCTTTGTGCTATCTTTTAGAGGAAAGAATTGCTAGAATAATGCCATTGAATAGGCGAGTGTGAATGTACTCTTGTGCACAAAAGGGGACATTAATGTTAAATTAGTGTTATAGTGAAACATAAGTAGCTATGTAATATGTGGGAAGGTGTTAGTGTAGATGTTAGTACAAGGTTAAATGTGATGCGATGGTGGGAATTTTGATGTGGGAGAGTGTTGAGAGAGAGAGAACCTTAAAGTAGTGAAAAATTTATTAAACAGGAAATACAAGAAGCACTAACCATAATGAAAATATTAATAAATGAAAATATGTTAAAATTTATAACCTCTTGTGATCAAAGTCTTCATTAGGAGAGTTAACAGGCAAGGAGAAAGTTTTAGAATAAATATAAATGACAAAGGGTTTGTATCCAAAATTTATAACAAATTCCTTCAAATCAATATGAAAAATGCAGAGGATCCAATAGAAAAAATGGGCAAGAATATATAAAATACAAACTTTCTAAAATAGTATGAACAAGTGGCTACAAATTATGAGAAAGCCCTCCACTCATAAATCACAAATC
Source organism: Daubentonia madagascariensis (assembly GCA_023783475.1). Taxonomy (NCBI): domain Eukaryota; kingdom Metazoa; phylum Chordata; class Mammalia; order Primates; family Daubentoniidae; genus Daubentonia; species Daubentonia madagascariensis. The sequence continues at coordinate 4,777,384 of JAKFHU010000485.1, read as the reverse complement.
CCACTCTGTTTAACCAGCAGTAATAACCTTAGTTTTGGAAGAACAATCAAATTGATGAGATACAACAGGTATTACTCATCACCAAAACTTTAAGAAAGAGTACAGGACAGCACAATATGCACAATAACAGAACGCAGGAGGGTCATAACTCCCAGGTGCAACTTTTGAAGTCCTCCTCACTTGGGCTGCAGGTAATCAAGAGAGAAGAATAATTGGTCTTGGACCACCTGTGAAGCAATTATTTCTAGATACATTGCCACTCTACAGCCCTCTCAGGAGTATACGGCTACCTGCCATTTTCCTTCTTAGCTGCCCATTATCAATTAGATGTCCTTTGTCTGTATTAATTACTCAATGAACAATCTCCACAATGAGGTACAGGTGCCTTGGTTTGGTATATAACATTTTATATTGGAAACTGTACACTCCCATAATCTCATGGAGTTCATGTTGAAAGGAAGATTCATTGAATAGTCAAATCCTAGGGTTATCCTTGAGGCTAGAGGAAAACTAATGTAACTTAAAACTGCAATAATGTACTATTACACATTCATCAAAAGAGGTCATTATGACTAGAGTCATAAACTACTAGTGGGAATTTAAATTTGTACATGCATTTTGTAAAACTGAGAATTGAGCACACACATTGCCTATGATACCTCATTTCTACTTCTAAAATATATTATCCAACTGTATCAGGCCATTTGTTTTGCTGTAAAGAAAATATGTGAGGCTGAGTAATTTATAAAGAAAAGAGGTTTATTTGGCTCACCGTTCTGCAGGCTGTACAAGAAGCATCATGCCAGCATCCACTTCTGAGGAGGGCTTCAGGGAGCTTCCAGTCAAGGCAGAAGGTGAAGGGGGAGCAGGTGTGTCACATGGTGAGAAAAGGAGCAAAGAGAGAGGTAGGAGGTGGTGCCAGGCTCCTTTAAACAACCAGATCTCACGTGAACTAATAAAGTGAGAACTCACTCATTGTCATGGGGAGGGCTCCAAGCCATTCATGAATGATCTACCCCCATGACCCAAACCCTGCCACCAGGCCCAACATTCAACACTGGGATCAAATTTCAACATGAGATTTGGAGGGGCCAAACATCCAAACCATATCACCAACCAAATGCAAACTAATTTTATGAGTGTGTATGGAAAATGATATGGACCTGGCATAACTGGAAAAAGACACTGGGCAGTCATACCACAGGGACATCCAGTTACATACATGTCCATGTTAGCCAACCAAGATACACTGGAGAATCCTTAAACAACTGAAATTGGTTTCTCTGATGATCCCTTCACTGTCCAAAGACAGAAAAACTTTGACAGGTCTCTTTACTCACTGCCAGATAATCAGCATCTTACTTAAGGAAAGGAAAATAAAGTGTGCTATTTTAATTGCAGTTTGTCCTTCTCCATTTTCCTTTTTTCTTCCATGTAAATTCTGTTTTGCATATGTTAGAAGAAATAAGTCTATCATTTTTTTTTCTTGTACACAAGTAAATAGTATGCAAATAATTAATCATGTGTGTTTTAGTTATTCGCTGACATAAGCCAACAGGCATGTACTATAACATTCACAGCAGCCTTTTGTAATAGCCCCAGGCTGGAAGTAGTCCAAATGTCTATCAACATCAGAATGGATAAATAAATTGTGCTATATTCCCACCCTAAATACGATTGCATCAGTAAAATTAAATGAACAACTACTACAAGTAAAAATATGAATTGTACAAACATAATGTCAAACAAAGGAAGCCACACAAAAAGAATGCAGATTGTATGATTCTACTTACATAGGAAGGGAAAACTAAACCATGGTTAGAAGTCAGGAGAGATTTCTTCTGGGGAGGGGACCACATGGTGAGACTCTGGGTGGTAGTAAGGTTTAATTTTTTTTTTTTATTGAGCAGAGATTATAAGTGTCCATGTAGTGATAACTTATAGAATTGTATATGCTTTTCTACCTGTATGTTATACTACAATGAAAAAATTATTAAGAAAGACCAAGGAACTTTTTGGATGTATTCATCCAGTTTAGAATGTTTAAGAATCCAAAATGTGTTATCTTTCTAAAATGTATTTTTTATGTATTTCCTTATTTTTCTAGAGAAAATTTCCTCATTTACTAAGTAAGTAGGCAGATTTAGGCATGCCTAATTCTAATATCAAAGGGCAACATTGGCTATTAAAGGAATACTTTTTAAAATGTGTTTTGAAAACAACTAGGAAAATACCAAACACATTCTTAGTAAGAATAATAATGCTTTGAGATGAGTGTCAAATAATTGGATTTACACACATAATGAAAGAAATATTTCACCACACTTGAAGATTATTAAAATACCAAGAGTAAAATTAATGCAATGTTAATAATAATCTATTCATTCCCTTGTATATTTAAGATGCATATTTATCTGATATGAAGGAAATATCCATGTTCTGCATGCCTAATATGATTGCATTTCATCACAAGTCCTTCACTTGTACAGAAAACTTTGACTCCACAATATATGACTCAGTTGCGTAATGAAATGCTGTTACTAAACTACAGGCATTATATCACAATTTCGTAGTTTCAACTGTATGCTACAGTTGAAAAAAATGTATAATGATACACTTAACGGGAATCAATATTACTTGTGGTAATTGTCAGTTAATGCCTTTCTCACTAACTTAACACATATATATCCATGCTCTGCACCTGAGAGCACTTTTTTCAAGATTTTTATATGTTACTGTTACACCTAATGATGTCTTCAATAAGTGTTCCTAATATGGTTTTACAAAACTAAGAAATAATATATTAAAAGAAAACAGTGATATCTTTACAATTATGAAATGCAATAATAGAACATCCCAAATACAAAAAATATACATGAAAATAATATGTAGATTTTCTTTATGTTTTTCACAAAACTAAATATTCATGAGAATAATGTATAGATAGATTTTTTTCACATCACATTGTCCAGAATACTTTGTACACTTTAATATAGTGGTTTTTCCCACTACTAATATGCGTAAGAATTATTTGATGGTGCTTGTTACAACACACATTCTAATGCCCTGCATGCAGAAATTCTCACTCAGTTAATCAGCAATTGGCTGTAGAAATCTTCCTTTTAATAAGCAGCTGAGGTGATTGTGAACCATATTTTGAGAAACACTGTTTTAAAGATTCAGCCTGTATTCCCAAAAATTATATCTTTAAAATATCATCCTGAAAATAAGCAGAAAACTTGAAGTCTCATTAGCATATGAAAGAATTGAAACAATATCCTGAAAAAAGGGACTCCTGCTCATTGGCCAGATTCTCAGTCCATGAAACCAAATTAGAATTTTTCATAATCGTATATCTCTAGGAAAATATATTCAAATAATTACATGTGTGTAAAAATATAGCTCACAAGAAAATAAATATTTTTGAAAATTTAAATTTTAAGTAAAATGGGATTATAAAAACAGCATTCCAATTTTTAAGTTTGGTTAGCCTTTGACTAAGAGGAACATGTAAATGACATAGAAATGAAGAAAGAGTTTTATTCCTAGTTCTTCATTAGTTTTCTTTGTGACTCTTAGAAGATTTCTTACTGCTATTGTATCTGATTATTGTCAAAAAATGAAAACACAAACTTGTTTCACTGGGAAGCTAAAAGGCTCACCTAATTTTTAAATAACCAAAGAACTTCCAAATAATTGCCCATAAGTAATAATCAAGAAAACATATTTGACTAACTTTACAATATGATCTACTGCAACTAACAGAGGTCTTTTTCCTGACCCTCATCTGTTATTCCAAATGTTCATGTTGGAAGGCTAACCCCTTGTTAAATATAGTTTAGGAGTTCAGAAGCATTATTAATTCTAGGTCACCTCATTCCCACATATTTGAGTCATTGCCTACTTCTTTCTGTTACAGATACAGGTATCACCCAGGGCAATTCCTATAGGTTATATAATGCTGACAAGACTGCAAGAGTCCAAACTTCAGGTTAATAATGGAAATGTGATTATAGTCCATGACCTACATGAATACACCACAAAGTTGGTAAAATGTTCAACATTATTTTCAGCCTCTAAGCCTCTGCAAGGATTTATAATCATAACCCACTCCGGGTAAAGCTATTACCTTTATCACAAGTTTCTACAAAATCAATTCTGAAACTTTACTTATAGTTTTAGTCTACAGGAAAAAGTACAAGTCATATTAAAAGCTATAAGAAATGCTTACAAGAAAATAAATGTTTTGTTTCCATATGTTTCTATAAAGTCTCCAAAAAAGACTTTATTCAGAGTATTGACATATGGATTGGCAATCCCCAAAGTGAACATATACTGCCATAAGTAAACAAATTTTAGGACAATATGAAAAATGTATGTTGATTTATAAATAATTTACACAATACTATCTTAATGTATTAAGCTTATTTTAAAACATTCCAAGATATACTTAATATTTCAAATTATAAGAAGTTCTAACCTCCTCTAGCCCAATATGGGTCAACCCAAGTAAAAGGCACAACACTTACTATGGTGACCACTGTTATTATTATAAAGCTTCCTATTGAGCTTCCCAGCTTTCTCTTTCTTGCTGTTTTTATACAACTACAAGAGATAACTTCTTGAAGCTCAAATTTTCATAAATTATTTCCATGTTCTAACATTTTCTTAACCTGGATGGTTCATGATATTATTCTGTATATCTTTAGAAGTAGAAAATATTTCATAAATTTCATAAAATTTAATTAATTTCATTGACCCTTCTCTAGTAATATTTGGAGCTAATAATTTCTTGATTTTTTCTAATCGAAGAAAACTTTTTTTTTGTTTATAAGTCTTATATCTCATTACCTTGTGACTCTTTTAAAGATTGGTTTCTGTAGAGTGTAAGTGAACCAAGTGAAGACACATGGAACAGGACATGTAAATCATGCTGAAAAAATGATTATGAGTTTTCTTTGGTGAGATAAAGAGAAGAATGCAAATAAACCCATTTAATATGAAGAACTATGTAAACATACAAATGGGGCAGAGAAGAATGATACAGCACTATAAATGTCCCATCCAGTGGAATCCCATCTTACACTGGGTAAATGTTCTAAAATCAGTCCTTAAATTCCTATGTTGTATATAATTAAATTGCTGTGGGGTCAAAACTAGTTTTTCCTCCAACAATGGATCAGACAGATGTTTTGTCAGCTGGCAACAGATGGGAGTTTTGACTGGCATTTAGAGCCATTACTATCTCAATTATGAATCATCAAACATTAAAATTACACTCAGGCTGCAAGATGCTCATGCTATGAAAGCCCCTCTGAAGCTGACACATAACCGTCTCCACCTCCCTAACAAAAATCTCACTTTCTTTGTTACATTTACCTTGGGTCATAAATAGCATAAGTACAATAGCAGGCAGAATTTCCTGCATTATTTAATTATTCCCCCCATTTTCCTTTCTCTCTTTTTCTCTCCCCCCAAGAACACATTGTTCATTGTGGACTTAAAAGAACGTAAATACATGCATGATTTAATTTCACAGCATGATTTGGGCACTTAGGGTGAGGCATGCAAGAGACTTAAGTTTTCAAGAACAATTTTGGAATAAAAGCTACAGAAATGATGGAAATATAAGACAATGTTCAATGATTAGAACCCTTTGGACAGTCTGTTTATATTTCTAGGGGATGTCTAAATATAACTATATATTTTAAATCTCTAAACAGTGTTTTAAATTTTTCTTTAATATACGAAGTTATTAATGCTAAAATATTTGTAATAATGCACACAGACCTGAATTTTTCAGTTACTTTCCTCCCTCCATTATACTTTAATCCCTATAGCTTTTCATTTGTATAACATGCATAATTAGGATATCAAATTTGAATATTCAAAGTTCAAGTATGTTGCCCCAGTTTCTATTCAGTTCAAGTATGATGCCCCAGATGCCACTAATTTTAGATGTTAACCTATTAAAAGAAAAGAAGACTACATCTTATTTTATGTAATTTTAGAAATTCAGGGTGAATCACAACTATAATGATTAGTAATTTTGTATACCTAATGGCACTAGAAAAATGCTCATACATTTTCAAGGGAAAATTATTATACACTTGTGTCATAGAATGAAGGGGGCATTTACTGTTCATTTGCTGTTTCATTGAAGGTTTGAATTTTATTTTTTTCTGTGTGAATGGAAGCAAATTAAAATATTGTATATGTATGTGATTTTCTTCTTCTACTCAAGTTATTTACTTGTCTTAAATGTGTGTGTAGGGAGTTTGGGATCGTCGGGAACAAGGTAAGAGGGTAGAGTTGGAGATAAAATAAGAAAAACATTTTGATCTTTATTTTCTCCTTCTTTAATTAATGAAGAAAATTCAAGTTTTTGATTATATACTTACATCTCTGTACCCTTATTTGGTAATTAGCATTTTAGGGGTTATTTTTGGAAAATAGACTTCTGTTAAATTAAAATTTTTTCTGTATTAAGAATATTAAATATCAATGTAAATGAGTAATTCACATTTGTGTTTATGCAAAGCATGTTCTTCTCAATTATATTATAGGTAAACTGAAGGATTTATCTTAATGTTTATTATGAAATATTTTAAGGATATAGCAGTATGCTTTATGTCTTCCTGGCTTCATCACAGCATTTCAACATTTTATAAATGCTAATTTCTCAACCTTTGAATATCAAACTAAATTAAGAATTAAAATTAAAGTCCTTCCAAAAGATTTATTTTACCACATTCTGTATGTAGAAAAAAATTATTATTTTTACATATGATTTTAAAAGCCAGATAGTTTTTAACTTTATTCCAAAGTAGGCACAAAAATTTTTCATTTTAAAAAAGGTAAATATATGAAGCCATCATAAAACTACCTTAAAATTCTGTTCAAAATTTTAGGATTTCTGCTTATAGCATTTGGCTCTAATGTGAACTAGAATTATGTAGTTTTAAAGACCATAAAATAAATCAATTCATACCAGTGGATGTGGTAGAAACATAAAAGCTGTTTCTCCAACCTATTCCCTCTTATTTCTGGGCACATAGCTAAATTAAATTTCCCACAGTCCTTTGCAATTAGCTGAGTTCAAGCTTACCATATGACAGAGCACCAGCCAATGACATGTGATAACAAATGATGTATGCTACTGCCTGAACTGTACCATAAAAATCTCCTCATCTATGCTACATGACCTTGACCTCTTTCTGGCTGTCTTGATAAAGATGACCAGAGTAATTTCGTACGCCACATGTTGAGGCTGACAGAGCCAAAGCTAGAAGGAGTCTGGATCCCTGAATCACTAGACTTTTCATGAGTGAGAAATAAACTTTCTTAGTGATTTTTGCCACCATATATTTTTCACCATCATATATTTTTAGGTGTTTCGTCACTGCAACTAGCATAATCTTCAGTAATGCAATTTGTACAGCATTTCCTATCTTGACCTAGTTATTTGGCTTTCAGAAATTTCCTTCATGACCACCATTTCAACTTCTACCCATGTACTATTAAAAAAAGTAGTGTGATAGTTAATAACACACACTTTTATAGTGTGACACTGTCTCAAACACACGCGCGCACACACACACACACACACTCTGGAACTAGAGCATCTGAGTCAAAATTAACCTCTACTGGTTTGATATTGAGCAAGTGATTTAATCTCTTTGTATCTCAGTTTCCTCAGCTTTAAAACAAAGAAAATAATAATATTTACCTCAATGGGTTATTGTAAGGATTAATTGTTCCATATTTATAAACTGCTAAAAGTTCTGCCAAGCTCATAGTAAGCATCTAATACATATCAATTTCTATATTCGTTCTATACTTGACATTATTCAAGATTCAAACACATGCATTCAGTTACCTAAAGGTCATCCCTACTTAGATGTTCTATAAACAACTTAAACAATTTATTCATGTTAGGAAGGCACATTCTGGGCTCTCTCAATGTTCTCAGTGTTCCAGAATTGTACCTACAATGGAATAGAGTAGTGTTGTATTTCCTCAATCTTCTGATTTTCCTTCCCTATTAACCTGAACCAGTCAGCAATAATTATATTCTCCAATAGCCATATTGTTTCTCGAATGACTGCCATATCTCTCTAGTTGTCATGTTGCCTGCTGATCTATTATTCTTGGATGTGGTATAAAGACCTTAATACCAATATATCTAGCACAATTGGCATTTTTTTTTTTACTTTTTAGAATTTAGTGATGGATGTTGAAGGTCATAAGATGACAAGACCTGCCAAGAAGAAAATGAGAGTAAAATCCAAAGACAAAAGGCAAAAAGTTATCCTTCTTTTCATTAAACGTCACACAATGTTGGTGGAACCAGTATTTGTTGTGCAAAGCTAAATTTGGGGGAGATTGTACAATGTGATATTGGGAGACGAATGGTATTATGAGCTATATAAATCCTGGTTTAAAAAAATGTAGATGTTTCATAAAGTCTTAGAATTCAGGTAATTAGCTAATAAGATTAATAAAAGGTCACCAATAACTGTCTATCAAATTAATCTTTGCCTTTTATAAAGTAACTCCATAATCCCAATCAAATACATCTTCTCAAAAGACAAAGGGAAATGGGTGTCATATTGGACATAAAAATCTAAGCATCATCTGCCCACATGCCTACTTCTCTTGCATTTGGTGCCCTAATGGATATCAACAGCATTAACCCGTTTTTCCGAGCTATTCTTTGATTGGGGGTCCACTAGAAACCTTCTTCACTAGATTAAACCTAATCTGCTGTATTGATCTAGCAAACAAACAACAAATATTTCCTAAGAAATTACTATTGGAAGAGAAATATGAGAGTAGTAATAAAAGCAAAAAAGAAAGTTCTCTTTCCTATGACATTTTCAATTTAGTAGGTGTATGGAGATAGTTTACAAATAAGCCTTTATGAAAAGCATTAAAATAAACAGTAGAGTTAACAAATCATATATAAATTCAGAAGTGGGAGAAAGCACTTGGAGTTCAGTGTAATCAGAAGTGAAATTTGGATTGGGTTCAAGGATGCTTATGATTTATATAAGATAAATGGAAAAGGAAAAATTTTCCAAGTAATAGGATATATATCAAGTCATGGATAATGGATATGTATGATTACTTGCTTGACTAAGAGGTAGCTTATAAAACTAAAATTTCAAATCAGGACAATGTTGTGAAGGGTCTTGAAGGGACAGTGAAGGAGTTTGGACTATATCCAGTGCACAAAAACAATTACCCAAAGATTCTGATCAGAAAAGTTGTATTAGAAAAGAGCAGTTTAAAAAACAAAATTTTGGGAAAAGTTTACAAATCGTATTAAAAGGAGCTAAGATCCCTATCTATCTACTCTATTCCATTATTTTAGAACAGAATGATGGTTTCCAGATGGTAAGGTATTACCAACAAACAAGGGCAGTGAGTTGTGTGTAGCTTAACCAAGAAAAAACGGGTATAATTCATTGAACTTACTAGGCTTCTTTCCATAATCTGATGTAAAAGTGGGAGTACCCCAAAAGAATAATAGAACAAAAAAATGAAGAACTAAATACAAAACAATAGATGGGAATTTGTTAAGTTAACCAGAACCAAAAAAGTAAAGAATGCTCCGGAAAGGCATAAAATGAAATCAGAAACTAATTCACATGATAGGGCAAGACAGCAAAGGAGAGAACTATGTTTAACAATTAAGCAAAATGCAGTCTCACATTTCTTTTCCTTTAATTCACTAAGCACAAATATGCTTGTATCTTTGGGCCTTGGTATCTGTTGTTCCTCTATAGGCAGATGGATTATTTGTCATTCTGAGACATTCCTGCCAAGAATCTATTCTGGCTGACACCAAAACATCATTTCTAAAATGTTTCTGGTAGGCCACTGCCAAACCTCTTCTACGACCATTATCTCATCAGAAATATTAGAATACCAAAGTTACATAACTGGCTCAGAAACCAATTGCCTTATATGGTAGTGAATAGGACCTAGAGTAATTGGCATAGGGCCTTACTATAGGTTTAAAGAGCAAGGAGACTGATTTCTTTCCTCCTGCAATTTAACTTCTTCTTCCCCCTCTTATTAGAAAGAGGCTGCAGGAGTTTTCTGATTAGGAACAGGCATCACCTCTATGAAGAATTATGGAAGATAAAGAGGAACCAAGGGATGGAGGGAGGTAAATCACTCATTTTGTATCTGATTGTTTATTTATATTTTTACCTAGTATATATCTTTTATACTGATTGTTTGTTTCCCATAGTAACCCAAAAGAATAGCAACTTTAAACAGGGACAAGTTATTTTTTTTGCAAAGCTTCAAAGTCAGACCAGCCTTTTGTGGTCTGGCCTAGCTTAGCTATATGTTCTATTATATTTGGTCAGTATGAAAGGAAGCATGGAGAAAGAGAAGTAATGACTGAATTCAAGAGTGATTTTCATTGCCAGCTCACAAGCCCCAAACTAGAGATTATCTAAGAGCTAACTTTCTTGCTGCCATACTCACCTGCCTTTCGAAGGAAATTTCTTTCCTACCAAACATATGGCATCAGAAGCACTGAAATTTGTCATGACAAAATCTAGGAAGGTAAGCATAAACTTGAGCTAGCTTCAAATAATTATTAGGCTTTAGAAAGGAAGAAAAGATGAGAAGGAACCATAAAACATTATTCAGTGGAGAATGAACATGTTAGATGAACAGTAAGGATCAAAGATCTTCAAAGGTTAGTAAGACTGGTTTCTTAAGTGAAATGGTTGTATATAGCACTAAAAGGTAAACATTTTCCAAGATGGAGAAAACCTTAGAATATGAAGAGGTAAATTCAGCTGCTTTATATGTAAGTGCGAACACTTCACTAATTCCAATGTGACTTGTGCAGATCAGGAAGGAAAAAACTAACCATAAGACTTCTTCCCCATTGCCTACAGTACAATGAATTACACCAGTGTAAACACTGGTAGTAGAAATCTTAATACCCTATTTAATCCTGATCTATTTTTAATCTTATTGAGTCTTTAAGAGGATTCATATACATGATATTTTATTATACATTTCAAAGAAAGAAATGAAGTGTTTTTAGCTCCATGGAAGAAAGGAATTAAATCTTGTGATGTACGAGAGAAGCAATTTATGTAACTACTGTAAAACCACCCACATGAGGTCCCATAGCGTCTGTTGTATATGTTTTAGCTCCTACTTTGGGGGACTGCTTCTGCCTCATACTCCTCCATTCCATTTGCCTCTAAATTGCCAAATTAAGCAAGTCGTAATTGGGATAATTTAGTGCCTTATAGTGATATTGTTCTTTTGGGAATAGTAAAAACCAGTTTTAACTTCATTATTTAGTAGAGTTAGTGAATAAATCATTTGGAAAGGATTCTATTACTATAGGCTTTTAAGCTTTTTATATTTTCTACTTTAACTGATCTCTATAATATATATTATTTTAAATATGACTCTACTGATGTGCATTGATGCTTGTGAACATTGTTTTTATAATAAATCTCTTAATGTTATGCCTAGCTAGCCAAATGATTACCTGTCAATATAAGATATTGATTTTCCCAAAGTGAAGGACAAGTGGGCATCATACATTTAACATTTAATGAAAGTTGCCCTTGATTTAGCATCCACTTCTTTAGAATATCTGAGAGGGAACATCTCTACATAAGTGAATTGCTTTAACATGTTTCATTCAAGGCTGGTGACTTATGTCTTATAGTTCAAAAAAACCCTTTCAACATTTCTTTCTGCATAGCACATCTCAGTCCCAGACTGGGTTTTGCATAGCTCTACACAGTATGTAAGAGAAAACATGACGTCAAGGGACTTTCAACCTAAAAGAAAAGATCAAATAGGAAAATTATAAATAAACTCAATATACTCTTTGAAAAAAGGAAGTAGATATGTATCTAAGGACCCGAGAGCCTGGAGAAAAAAACCTAGGTATATTCTTGAGTAGCTGAGAGGTTCTGAGACATAGAAGGTTAGCCTGAAAAGCCTTTGTATGAAGGAAAGCTTCACACAATACAGTAGATTTGAAAAGTGATGGCATATAATATTAGTATATCTAGAGAAAAAACATATATTCCTCCATGTTCCCTTTTATACAATTCTCTCAGCCCCTATTTATAATTAGCTTTTTATAAAAATAAAATAATCTTGATAAGAGCTTTACAAATGCTTTTAGAACCTCAGATTTATGAGTGGTTTGGTTTTTTGTTGTTGTTGTTTTTGTTTTGTTTTGTTTATCATGTGTAACTTTGGGGGGAGATATCACAAAAATGTATACATATCCATGTATTCTCACTTGTGCTCCCAACAAATTATGTCAAATTAAAAAATGACAAGACCTTAACTCCAATTTGAGTAATTCTATATGGTTTTATTTCTGGGTTCTGTATTTTGTTCCATTGGTCTATGTGTTCATTTTTATGCCAGTACCATGCTGTTTTGGTTACTAAGTCTCTGTAGTATAATTTCAAGTCAAGTAATATGATTTCTCCAATTTTGTTCTTCTTGCTCAGGTTGGCTTTGACTATTCTGGGTATTTTGTGGTTCCATATAAATTTGAGGATTATTTTTTTCTATTTCTGTGAAGAACGTCAGAACATTATCTTAAGAGAAATAAGCCAAGCACAGAAAGACAATTCTTGCATGTTCTCACTCATATGTGGGAGCTAAATAGTAAAACAATTGATCTCATGGAGACAGAGAATAGAATGACGGTTACCAGAGGTTTAAAAGGGTAGCGGGTAGGGCGGGGGGTGTGTATAAGGTGGGAATGGTTAATGGATACAAAAATATAGTTAGATAGAATGAACAATATTTGATAGCACATGAAGTGACTACAGTCAATAGTAAGTTATGGTATACTTTAAAAAAATTAAAAGAGTGGAATTAGAATATCCATAACACAAAGAAATGACAAATACCTGAGGTGATGGATACCCTGCTTAACCTAATTTGATTAATACACATTGTATGCCTGTATCAAAACATCACATGAACCGTATAAATATATACAACTATTATGTACTCATAATAATTAAAAATCAAAAAAGTTAAAAAATTATACTATGTGTAGGTGAATTTTATGGTACATGAAAAAAATAGCTAATGTTGAAAAGTCAAAAAATAACCGATTTTGGCAAGGATGTGGAGAAAAGGGAATGCCTATATGCTGTGGTGGGCATGTAAATTAGTACAACCTGTATGGAAAACAATATTGAGATTCCTCAAATAACTAAAAGTAGACCTAGCAACAATTCCACTACTGGGTACCTACCCAAAGGAAAAGAAGTCATTTTATCAAAAAGATGCCTGCACTCATATGCTTATCGCAGCACTATTCACAATAGCAAAAATATAGAATCAATCTACAGATCCATCAGTGGACAATTAGATAAAGAAAATGTGTATATATACACCATGGAATACCACTTAGCCATAAAAAAGAATGAAATTTTGTCTTTTCCAGCAACATCAATGGAACTGGAGGCCATTATCCTAAGTGAAATGACTCAGAAACTGAATGTCAAATATCACATGCTCCCACTTAAAAGTGGGAGCTAAATAATGTTTACACATGGCTATAGAGAATAGAATATTAGACATTGGAGACTAGGAAGGATAGGAGGGTGGGTGGTGGGTATGGAATGAAAGATTACTTAATGGATATGATGTACACAATTCAGGAGATGGTTACACTAAAAGCTGAGACTTCGCTACTACACACCATATACGTGTAACAAAACTGCATTTGCACCCCCTAAATCTATACAAATAAAATAAAAATAAAAAACTGTAAACTCAGAACTTGTTGCTATAGCTAGGTCATAAAAGTAGGAAGCAATCATGGTTTATCTGACTCTTGTTTCAAAAGTTAGGGTGAGAACCTAGGATTCTTCTCATCCCATCTCAGGATAAAGGGTCAGCTGTCTCTTTCCTATAAATAAACAGAGAAATCCTTATGTTCCCCGTGCCTCACCTTTGATAGACTTTGAAATTTGTATGCAGACGATGCTTGACCTGGAGTATCATAGAGTCACCCTGGGGTAAGGATCAGAGTGTGGGAGAACCACATGAACATTATTTTCTTTTTAAGTGGATTAATAATGTCTCTGATTTAGAATGGCAGTGTGTACATTTGGTGCAAAATTAATAAAAATGAGTATTAAAAATCAGTAATGGCCATATCAGTGTTTTGGAACATTTTTCTTTTAAAAAAAAAAAGGAATCTTGGCAGAAAGTAGATTACTGGTTGCCAGGAGTTGGGGGGAGGGGTGGTTGGAAGGTGACTGCTAATGGGTAGAGGGTTTCTTTTTGGGATAATGAAATAATCCAAAGACTGTGGTGATGATTGCACAACTCTTTGAATATACCAAAAACTACTCAACTGTATACTTTGAATGGGTGAAGTGTACGTTACATGAATTATATCTCCAAAAAGCAGTTTTAAATGTATACATATACAACATATAAAATACATATGTACTGTAAAAAAAGAAGAAGTATTCTTGGATTCAATCACCAGGTTAAGAGAAGTCTCAAGTCAGGTTCACAAAGTCATATATTTCTAGAGGAGAGGAACCATGCTTTCTATTTTTCTTAAAAGATCCACAACATTAAGCCAGTAATAATCAAAGACCACAGGTCTCAACATTATTAACACACACACACACACAATAGTTCAGTGATATTACCTGGATGAAGACAAAAGCACTTAACTGGATGCAAAACCAGTAATCAACACTAGTTGATCTGAATCGGAATGCCCAGTAAATGAAAATGTGACTTCATACATATCTATGCATAGGTTCCTGTTACCTGAATATAGTTTTCAACCTATCAGTATTGCAAGTTCGACGTCTTTGCCATTATTATGTCATTATTCTATGTTTCAGGAGGTGATTCCAGGAAGAGATATCATTTCCTAAGGTCACAAAACTCCTTGCTTTGAAAACTTAAGCAGTCTAAGAGATGGCATTATGATGTAGAATCATATTCCCAAAAACCTTCATAATGCAAATTCTAGGGTGTTGTAGTGATCTTTTAGTTGCACCTGTAACTTCCAGGATATTTCCTGGGAAACAGACAAGCAGCATGTTTAGTCTGTTGCTGACCTTGAGCTAGTTACTCATTCACAAAAGCGCTATTTGAATTCAACATTGGCATTCATACTTGAACTTAGAGTAGAAACAGGGACATTGCCTGCATATAAAAATCATGAATTTCAGAATTCAATTAACTGATAAACTGCTTCATTGTTCTTCTAGGTGTTTATTCTATCTCTCGTATTAAAAATTAACTCCTTGCTTTATAATTTTTTACTAAAATTGCTCAAATTAACCTTCTAAGAGAGATTTTTTCCCAATGGTATCTGTTTTCCTCAGCTTACAAAAAAGTTCTGTTTATCCATTCAAAAATATGTATTGACCACATTCTACATATGTAAAATGCTAGAGACTAGTGGGCACAAATAGGAATAAAAACCATTGAGAATTGTATAATCTCATTGAGAAAACAAGTCAGTGTCAAACGGATGTGATATTGATATAAATTCTACAGAGATTCAGACAAGGGGAGACAATAGTGGATCTCCACGGTCAGGGAAGTCTTCACAGCAATGGGAGAAAATATTCCCAGCACACAGTAGTAGATCCAAAAGGAAAAAAAAAGTGAAAAGGCAAGAAAGAAAAAGTTATGTCTGGGGGCCACTGAGGCAATGACTGTTGCTTGAGGAGATGGTTAACAAAATAAAGTAGAAAACAGATTTTAAAAAATACATACAGACCAGATTACAGAGCTCCATTAAAGGGAGCCAGCATAATATTTCAATAATTTAAGCAACTGGGGGTGTTAGTCTTATTAAAACTAAATTTTTATTTCCAGAACAATTGCTTTCCTTCAAAATGAGTGATTCTTTGCATAGTTAGCACAGATCTATAACCCCTTCCATACCCTATAAGGAAAAGGAGGATATCCCTAACCCAAGAGAGTTATTGTTACTCCCTATTCCCTGGGGATTACAGTTTCTGCTGCTGGCAAGGAAGCAAGAAGTGAGGAAGTGATTCTGGTGTTTGCAACTGCCCAGGGATTCTGGTTGACTTTGGCAGGGGAGAAACAACTCATCTGCTAGAGGGAATCACAGGCGCTGCAACAGCCGCACAGACCAGGGGCAAGTCCTGTTGCCTCACATGACCCTTAGAAAAGGTCACAGACCCTCTCAACTCATGGAGCCATTCTAATAGTAGCCTAGTTTCTGGAATCAGGCTGAACAAACAGAAGTAATGTACCAATCTTTACAAAGCACACTGAAAAATATAACATTTGAAACATGGAATTGTTTCCTCAATTAAACTGCCCCATTGTAATTGAAGTATACTATCCAGCTTTGTATTAAGCCTATAGGTTACAAAATTTCTTGCTCTTAGAAAATGGTTAGGACCTTTTATTTATTTGTTTCTCTCTTGCTGCCTGGAACAGAATTAATTAAATAAATAAATTAACCTTTTTAAATTACAGAGTGTTTAAAAATACAGGATAACATTTGAATATCTTTTCCCATTAATACTTTTGAGTATCTGCAATATATAGCTACTACACTAGGTAATTCAAATTTTCCTGTCCCCGGTGGAATGAGCATTACTGATATCATCTCTTTCAGTTTATAGATGATAACCTTGAGTTAAAATATGTACAAGTATTAGTATCAATTTAAGATTTTTAAATTTTTTTCAAAATTTTTTTATATTTTTATATTTTGATAATAAAAATATAATTTTATAATTTTAATTTTGTAATTTTTTAATTTAATTTTTATAATTCTATAATAAAAATATAATTTTTATTATAGAATTATAAACAATTCTATAATACTTTAGTATGTTAAATTGAAGGGAAAAAGGAGAATGGCAGCTCCAAATAGCAATAGGTCCTGTCCAAATCCTGGAATTACAGTAGATTGGGTAAACTGTCTGGTCTAGAAGTTCTCAGAATAGGCCAAGAATGTCAGAACAGCATATCCAAGTGTAGTCCTTAGAAGGATGCTCAGAGTCTATGACATTAAATCTTGTATTCTTTAAATTGCACTTACATGTTAGGCACTTGATAGATAGAGTTACAGTAAATACAAGGCTTGGGAGATAATAACAGTGTCTGTGATATCATGTGCATTGACAGAAATAAGAAATAAAGGAAGCAAGCTAGTTGAAAAAGAAAGTCAACAATTCTATAATACTTTAGTATGTTAAATTGAAGTGCAGACTTAGGTACAATATGTATTTGTCAACTCAATACCGGAATTCAGAAGAGGAGTTATTTCTGGAAATAAATGATTGAAAAATTCGCATGGTGATGATAGCTTAAAGTCATGACTATAAAGCCAGTCACAAAGGGCCAGATATTGTGTGATCTCAATTAAAAGAAAGGTCTAGAATAGAAACAGAAAGTAAATTAGTGGTTGCTTAGGGCTGGGGGAAGGTAGTGGGGAGACTGCAGCATGATAGCTAAGGGGTACAGGATTTCTTTTTGGGGTCACAAAAATTTTCTAAAAATGATTACAGTAATGTATACACAACTCTGTGAATATAAGAAAAGCCATTGAATTATATACTTTAAGTGGGTGAATCATATGGTATATGAATCATATCTTAATAAAGCTGTTAAAAATAAAGCTCTAACTATAAATGAATTATCAGAGAGATAACAAATAAAGAAAAAGAAAAACGTCAAAGAACTGAAGAGACTAACTCTCAAGGAATATTTATAATTAAAGGGAAGGAGAAAGAAGGTAGATAAGGAGGCAACCTATACATTTAAAAATCTCAATGAGAAAATGTCCTGAACTTGAAAACTCAAACCTAATTGAGATATTTGACAGTGCCCATAAGAACACTTGTAGTGTTGAAACTGAAAGTTTCAGTCAGATAAGGCACAAATAAATAGAGGAAGTAAACTGAGTAAAAGGTATGTATTCAAGATTTTCCTGAGGAAAAGGGAGAATGGCAGCTTTAAATAGCAATAGGTCCTGTCCAAATCCTGGAATTTCAGTAGATTGGGTAAACTGTCTGGTCTAGAAGTTCTCAGAATAGGCCAAGAGTATCAGAACAGCATATCCAAGTGTAGTCCTTAGAAGGATGCTCAGAGTCAAGAACCACAGAAAACAGAAGCTCATGCCAGGACCAAAGGGTTGAAAGTAGGATCATAAAAGTGGAATAGAGTTCAGAATCATGAACTCTCCAGGAAGCAGTTGAACACTAATGAAAAAGGTGTTCATTAAGTCACAGAAAATGCCTTATTAAATATTAATGATACAATGATAAAGAACAACCATCTTAAAAGTCTTAATGTCTTTCCTGATGAAGTTTATAGTTGACTAGCAAAGGTAGATATTTAATAGTCATTGATACAAATGCAAAGTTCTAACTGGGAGAAGTACTAAAAACAGGAACTATCAGGATCCTGAAAGACTATCACAGGGGTGATTGATTTTAACATGGAAGTCAAAAAGCCTACACTGAGAAAGCAATGCATGAATTGCAATTTGAGAATAAATGAGTTAAATACAGAGGTATTTTAGGAAAGTGTGCTGGATACAAAGTACTGGAGAGTGCTGTGTGATCAGAACAAATTAAGAATTTCTTTGGTGGTTTCATACCATGTAGGTCCATCTTACAGGTCATATCAAGAAGATTGTTTTGATCCAAAGAAAAATGGGAAATTATCAAAGGATTTTAAGGGTGGGAGGCAGAGAAACATGATCAGATCAGCATTTGAAATATAGAGAAGTAATTAGAGAAAGGCTGGAGAGAAGGCAGTTAAACTAGTCAAGACACCATGGGAACCATCCAGGCAAAAAATCTTAATAGCTTGGATAAGGGTGGTGGTGACTTTGGTGGAGGTGGAGAACAAAGGACAAGTTCAAATGATATTTAAGTGGAAATTTTAGCAGGATTTGTTAAAGCAGTGGATAAGGAGTGACAAGGGAGAGAGAGGAGGGTGCTGAGATTGTCCCTGTGCTTTTTGGGGTTATGCACTAGATGGTGCCATTCTTTAGATAAGGGTGGCATTAGAAGGGAAGGTAATGAGTTCCGGCGTCATCTCCATATAGATGACAATCAGAGTACTGTATATGGATGAGATCACCAGGGGAATAGTGGGTGAACAGTGAGAGGACTCTAGGACTGAGCATTGAGATAACACGCAAAGAAGAAAGAGAAAGGATGGACAGAGATACAGATAGAAAACTTCGAAAGAAAGAAAGAAAGAAAGAAAGTTTTAACATGAAAACCCAAGAAAAGAAGTTTTCAAGACAGAGAGAGTGGTCATCATTTTTAAATGATTCAGGAATATTGAGTAAGATGTCACTGCAAATAGCCACCAGGACAATCAGCAGAGTGGTCACTGGTGACCTTATTGAATGTTGTCCCAGGGCAGTGCTGGGGCAGGAAGCCAGGTTGCAATGGCTTGAGGAAGGAATGGGATATATTGAGATAATGAAATTTTGAGAAAATAAAAATAATAATTCTTAAAATATATTTAGTTCTTAAAAGAAGGAGATAGGATAGTAGCTGTAGAGATTAGGTAGAAGTTAAGGGAATTGTATTCATTTGTTGTTTGATTTTTAATGGCAACAAACATGAAAATATTTTTAAAGTAGTGGGGAAAGACATTCCACTTAGAAGACTGAGTACAGAAGACGGAGAAAAGATAGTGACAATTTCTGAAAGTTAAGATGGAGAATAAAAAGCAAAACACAAATGCAGGGATTGACATTGCATAAAGTGCTTTGAATAGCCAGGGCTGTTAAGACATTTATGGACCTGTGAGTACCTGGTGTTGAAGGTAAAATCTCATTCAATGCCTAGGTTGTGACAGGCAAGATCAGGTACAGGCTTCTTCACCGAAGATAAAGGAGACGTCTGGATGATTCTAAGCAGGGAAAAGGAGTCAGCCACAGGGAAGGGGGGGAGGAAATATACAACACCTGTAATTGCTACTCTGTGGAATATGGTAAACAATAAAGAAGAGACAAAAGAGAAAAGATCTAAACAGCTGCATAAACCCACTGAAGATTTTTCCTGTTATTTTTAGTTTTTTTATATCTAACCTATCTACCAAGTTTGTAACTTTCTACGTTTTTTAAATTTATAATTTTATTCCCAGATTAAGACTGCTTAATTTGCAAGTTAAACACCAATAAGAATATTCAATTGATAATCCTACTTCAGATTTATTTAGTTTTTTTCCTATGGAGTTTAGAATAAAATCCTGGAAACCTAGACAAATGGAGGCATAAGTGATCTCAGAATTATTTCTTAATCCTTTAGAGTCACTTTTATGACAAGAATGTATTAATAGTAAAATTATATACTTCTAATAACTGAACTGTTGATTTACTATAAATCTATCAAAAGATGATTTAAGTATTCCACATAAAAACATTTAGAAACATTAATTCTATAGTGCTCTGTTCATTATATCATATTGTGCATATAAGGCATTTACCTTCTAAAGTAATAGTTTCCTTCTCTTTATTGAAAATGAGTAAAATAACATAATTATTGTGAAGGTATTATTTATTTTCTAAACTTAAATTGATCTTTTTTGATAGTTAGACATGCCATACTTTGTGATATTTACATTGGACTCTGAGGTGTAAACGTTAAAAGTGATAAAATACAAATGAAAGTAATGTGAATCTACCCGGAATTTTATTCACAATTTTTATTGCACTATGACATACGTTTTTACCTATACCATTTCAAATGTAAAAGGAAGCCTTATTTTTTTGTGCCAAAAAAAATTTGAGTATACTGAACTGTACTATTTGTAGGAAGCCAGCGAGGCTGATGGAGCATCTAATGTGCTAATTAGCTGGCAGACCTTCTCTTCTCTAATGGCACATCTTTCCCCATTCAAAATAACCATGACAAGATAGGAGCAAATCACATCTGTCAACTGTTAAAACTGCCATAATGTTCTTTCTAAAAATGCCTCTGCAAGTATTATTATATTCCCTGGACAGTTTAGGAAGGCATAGTCATGATGTTTTCCTATATAGTAGCTTTAAATTGCTTCATAACTGACCATTAGAATAAAGTGAAAAGGTACATGAGCCATTCTACATACTGAATGGCTATAATAGTCAGTCAAATAGGAAGCAGGTTCAAATGCAATATGTTCCTTCGTTCCTTCCTAGAAAGAGTATGCCCAATTATTCCAGAAAGTTGTCTCCGCTAGCTTTGATACTGTCCATAAGTTGTAAGTTTCGTCATTCCAACAGTTTGGAAATTGCACAAACTAAAATAAAGTAATATCACATATAATTTCTATACAATTTCTGGATGTAAACATTTCTATAGCATTTTTTGGAAAATTCAACTATATGAAAATATTAGTAAAAATTGTAAGAAGAGTGTTACTTCATGAAAGGCAATGATGGCTTGCCCTTTCCTACTCACGTATCCTGAATTGGCCCTTAGACAACATAGAGAGGTTAAAAAAAAAAACAAAAAAACCAAGTAAGGGAAGATTGAGCTCTGAACTCTAACCCTCACTCAGCCATTAACCTGCTCAGAGCACTAGCCTAGCGGCAGTGGACTTCAGTGGTGAGAGCTATTTGTAAGTATTTGACAGGCTGTCTTGTACAGAAGAAATTAGACTTAATCTGTGTGCCTTCAGTGGTGTTTTGATTCAGGATAAGAATACTTTCCAGATAGCAAACCCAACAGGACTAACGCTAAGAGCTCATGAAATTTGCAACATTCACAGGATATCACACCCGGGCTCCTGTGACTTGGATACATAAAACAGGAGCGGGTGGTAGAGATGACCTATGCATTCCACTCCAAATACGTGATTCTGTGACTCTGTGAGGTTCAGTTTCCTCATCTAAGAAAGAAAAAGCCATTTTAGTTCAGGATTAAAACAGCCAAATTTAAAATGGAGATGAGGGGACGAAGAGAGAAAAAGTAATACGAGCTCTGTTCTATAAACCCTACTAGGTACTTCCACTATAAAAATCTTCAAGCGTAACTATTGCTGACTCGTTCTTTTCTTACCCTGGTTGTGCAAGGGCCTGGGCTTATTTGTGCAGCATAGTTAAATGAGAGGGGAAAGAAAGCACAATAATAATTTGTTACTTTTGGCTTAGTATCTCAATATTGTTGCTGTGTGTCCAGAATTTGTTAAATTTTTGTCACTGAACTTTTGTTGGCTGAGTTTTTTCTACTGACTTCACATAAAAAGTATCCACATTGAAAAAAGAAATACAAACCTCAAACTTCCTGTTTAATCTGAAATGGCTTTCTTATACGTTATGATTAAATAATGCATTCCCTTATGATTGACATAAGAGATCATTATATTATGGTTATAATGTTTAAATAGAGTATGTATAGTGTAATATTGACAATATTTTAAATGTCAAACAGCATCTCACATCATAAATATTATGGTATCTTATAACACTTTTAATGGGATAGCATATTTATCTACATAAAGCATGCAGTCCTTGGAAGTTATATATAAATATCATTTGTACTAAGACTATTGTTATAGCTAAGTAAATGTTTACTACTTCTATTTCCAAATTCTTTGACCTGTCCCAGCTTCGTACTTTAGACAATATTAACTAATTAAAAAGTGCCAAAACACAAGGGCTTGATTTTAATATTTCCCAGTGCTTTTTTTCTAAAAAGTATCCATGTTTTTTAAAAAGTGATTTTTATTTATCAACTCAAAAACTTGTGTCCTATAAAACTAAACTCTTGGTACTGCAGTTAACTGTACATTAATATCACCTTAATGCTCAGTCTGTTTCTTTTTCATAATCCCAAGCATTTAACTTTTACTCGGGGCAACAACCCATGCTGTTCAGTCTAGAATGTCCTTTCCTCCTTTGTCAGCCTGGCCTATTGTTACTCATCCTTCAAGGCCTAGCTCAAATGTCAACATGAGGCAGTTTGCCGCAAAACCTTCAGGAGTAAATAATTGCTTCCTCATCTGTATTTCTAAAGAACGTTACATTCCTCTCCAAGAACACATTTGTTCTACTTTAGAAATATTTAGCACTTAATACGGTAACTATTTATACAACAGTGCACTAAATTTGATAACTTATCATTATCCTACATTTCCTATGTATTATACTTGAAACCATAGCATAACAAAATATAAACAAAGGTATTAGTTTTGTATTGCTGTGTAACAAATTACCACAAATTTGGTGACTTAAAACAATAGTCATTTATAATCCCACAGTATCTGTAGGTTAGAAATTCAGGCCCAGAATAGCTGGGCTCTCTTTTGAGGGTCTCACTACACTGAAATCACATCCCTCACAGGCAGCTTAGAAGATGGATGTAGGTTTCTCCAAGGTTGGTAGGATCACATCTCTCTGACTTCTTTCTCCAACCTCTAGACACCCTTTTAGAAGCTCATCTGGTTAAGTTGGGACCACCCAAGGCGGTCTCCCTTTTGATTAATGCAACTGATTAGAGGCCTTAATGACATCTGCAAAATCCTTTTTGTCATATGACATAATCATGGGAGTGATATCCCAAAATAGTCAAAGGAGAGAATAGTGACAGTGGTCGGCCATTGCAGGAAGCAGCATATTTTTCAGTGACATTATTTAGAATTGCTGCTTCATGGCAATAATATAAAGAACAACTTTTAGTTAGTTTCAGCATTATTTTTAAATTCTAGGCAGACAATGCACCCCCATTGCCTGCACTCTGGGTAGACTGCTCTGACTATTCCCCCACTTGGTACACTACTGCCTATAGTATCAAAACATTTACCTAATGAAATTATTGATGTAGCTTAGGAGATTTTTTTTTCCTGACAGAATATCAAAAGTACCAACTGGTTTATTTTAGCTACCTATGAAAAAATACAGATAGAGAAAATATTGTAGAATTATTTATCAGAATTTAAAAGAAATAGAAGAAACAAGAACTTGCTTACTTAAATTATAGACTGTTACTCATACCTAGTCTTTCCAGACAGCAGAAAGTTTTCAGAGAAATGGCATCTGGGCAAAGACTCAGAGCTCTTTTGGTAAAATGTGGCCTTGGTGTAAATTTCAGATTGAGAGAGCATCAGAAAGACCCTTTGTTAAGACTTCAGAAAGATTTAAGGCAGTTCCTCATAGACCATCTCAGCTAGGAAAAAATGACTTCTAAGAATAACAAGGGCATGCTTTTTAGACCACGTCAGCTAGACAAAATGTTTTCTAAACATCTTAAACATATGCTTTTTAGATTTTCTTGCCTAAAAAAAAAAGTATGCTATGAATCTGAGGGACTTGCCTTTTAGACCCTCTGTACCAGAAAAGGACCCTTGAAAACTGTGAGGGTGTTGTGCCACAACAACATCACAGGTGACCAAGTTAGAGAAGGGACTGTCACAGAAAGAAGTGTGGGTGTGGGTCTAGTGGAGCATATTTATAATTTGATACATAAGAACAAAAATAATTCTAATAATTATACTTTTACTGAAGGAACAGATAGTTAAAATGAAAAAATATCTAAGGTCCTTCAAATTTCTGTGGGAAGGAAGCAGGCTGTGAAAGCTACTCAGCTGTGAACGTGGGAATTTCGTACAGAAAAGAAAAAATAACTAAGTCTAGAGCCAGAAGCCCAGAGGATAGAACCAAACCTTGAGGTAAACAAATCCCAGGAGGAAAACTGAGACCTAGTCAGTGTATACTTCCTGTGCCCAAAGCAGGATGAATTATCAACTAAGCCTACCTGGATTCCAGAATTGCTATGGAATAAGGACTCCTATATGTCCTGTATTTCCCATTTTGAATGGACAGGTCTATGGCATTAATCACGTCCCACCATTCACTGCTGAGTGTATGAGAAAAATTGTCTCTGATTTACATCTCTTCAGATTAAGAAGCACCTTATTTGGGGAGTCTCATTCACATCTGGACCTGATTTAAATAATGAAATTCTAGACTTTAAGTCGGATCCTGATAACATGATGAGATGAAGCTTTGGGAGTATTGGGAAGGGCTGAGTATATTTTGTACTTGGGAGGGAAAAGAATCACTAGGATCCAGAGGGGAAACTGTGGAAATTAGTCTCTAAAGATGCCCCCCTATGACCCAATGAACCACATCTCCCAGCATTTACTCCCCAATGTGATAGACACCTCCCACATTGAATCTTAGCTGATGTATATTCAATAGACTTCAACAGAAATTACACTCCATGATTTCCAAGACTAGATATAAAAACCTTGCAGCTTCTGCATAGATCTCTCAGAACACTTACTACTAGGATGCTCTATTTAAGAATTCAGCTCCCATGCAGTAAGAAAATGAAGTGCAAGCCACATAGAAAAGCCAAGTGCCGGCATTCTGACAAACGGCCCCAGTTGAGTTCCCAGGCAACCCATAGCATCATCTGCCAGCCATGTGAATAAACCATCAGTCAAGCTCAACAGGTGCAGCCCCAGTCTCAAGAGCTGACAACCACCAGCTGAAAGACCCAAAGCAAGAACCACCATCTGAGCAGAGCCACCACAAAATCCGAATAATAAATTTTTATTTCAAGCCAGGGGACAGCACAAAGTTTATTCTTTAAAGGGCCAGAAAATAAATATTTTAGTTTTGTAAGCTATATGTGGTCTCTGTCACATATTCTTTGGTGGTTTTTTTTAAATAAAAAACTCTTTAAAAGTGAAAAGATGATTCTTAGTTCACAGATCACATAAAAACAGGCCACAAACTAGATTTGGCCAATAGGTTATAAATTGTGGATCCCTGTTTTAATCTGTATGTAATACAGAATGTTTGGTTACACAGCAAGAGATAAATGGATATGAAATGATGTGCAAAAGAATTAGCACATATGTCTTTCCATGGTGTCACCTTCCGGGAAGTAGATATAATACCTTAAATATCTATGCAATCCCATTTTCTATAGCAGAATGGCAACGCCATAAATATTTGTTACCTATAATTCCCTTTTAATTATTAAACATGATTCAGTTATATTTCAAAATCTCCTTAAAATATTTCAAAAGATATTCTCTAAAATATTTTATATTCACTAAAAAATAAATCCTTATATCATACATATGTAATGTT
Organism: Daubentonia madagascariensis; assembly: GCA_023783475.1. Classification (NCBI taxonomy): domain Eukaryota; kingdom Metazoa; phylum Chordata; class Mammalia; order Primates; family Daubentoniidae; genus Daubentonia; species Daubentonia madagascariensis. The sequence goes on along the minus strand of JAKFHU010000485.1, from coordinate 4,751,277 downwards.
TTTGGAAATAAATTTACAAACCCATTCTGCTAGTGGCAATTATTACCTATATGTTAATTAGGAGTAGATAGAATGCACCCTAGAGAGGGAAAAGGCATATTTTGACACTAATATTTAGATTTCCTTACTCTGTCTTGCTCATTTAATTGTTGATGGACTGCAAAAGCATTTGAATTAAGCCATTTTGCTTGGTCAAACGTTATCTGGTGTAAGACCTCAATATTATATAAGATGAGGTAATAACCAAAGTAATTAAAATTTCTGGATAAACATGGATTCTCACATGAAATTAAATGCTGGTGCATGTCAAACTATTTTTAAAAGAAGAGAAAATTACTCTTCTTTGTAAATTCTAATGTGTTCAAAAGTAAATTAAGATAGAAATGTTATAAGAAGCCCGTTCCAAGAACCATATTCCAAGAACAATATTTTACAGTGAGGTTAATGATAAAAAAACATTTTAAATAAAATCTGCCCTTATTTTCCAATGCATGACTTATTTAGCAGTTAGATAATTTCAAACATCCTACAAGAAAGAACTTTGGACCTCTGAAATGTTGCTTATGGAACTTCTTTCTAGAAATCAATTATTACTGCTTGCTATTGATTGAAAATGACTCATGAATGGCATTTATTTTTACAGATGAACTGTGATATTGCTAACACTCTTTTCATATTAATCCCGGTTGTCTTATTATAATAGCAGCTTCAGGAACTCTGCTATTCATTCTGCCTGCATTACTGTCAGACTTTGTAAGTTTTTCCAGCAATGAGTACATCTATTACTTTAAATAAAGAAAGTATTTTATGTATTTTTGCTTCTCCAAGAATTTGAGACAGCCCGAGATAAAGAAGCCATACAAAGATTTGGGGAAATATTTCCATGTTTTTATCCTTAGTTCTTGCTATTATCTTCAGTGACATTTTTGAAAGTGAAAGAGAGTACCACTAATAATTATGTCAGAATAAGAGGTGGAAAGTGGGAGGGGGAGAGGAAGAGATGGAAGGTCGAGGAGGAAAGAGGGAAGGGAAGGGAAGGGGGAAGGGGGAAGGGAAGGGAAGAATTAAAAGCATCCAGAATGGAAAAGAAGTAAAGCTGTTTTTATTAACACCTAAAACAATCCTTTATGTATTATAGAAAATCCTAAGGAACACACACACACACACAACTTAGAAATGAGTTCAGCAAGGTCTCAGGATAGAAAATCAATATACAAAAATCAGTTATTAGTCTACATACTAACACACAACCATAAGGAAATGAGATTAACAAAACAGTTATATCTATAACATCAAAAGGAATAAAATACTTAGGAATAAATTTAACAAAATAGAATGCAAGACTTGTACACTCAAAATCAAAAAAACAATGCAGAGAGAAATTAGAGATATAACTGGAGAGACATTCCATTTTCATTGATTTGGTGGCTCCAATTTTTAGATAGCAATTCTCCCCCTAAACAATTTATAGATTCAACACAATCTCAGCTATATTTTTTGCAGAATATGACAAGGCTGTAATTTTAAAAAGACAAAAAAAGACAAAAAACAAACAAGGGTTGATGAGAGTGTGAGGAAATTGGAGGCCTCATATATTGTTAGTAGGAATGGAAAATGGTACAGTTACTTTGGAGAACAGTTTGGCAAATTCTAGAAATCTACATATAAACCTCTCATATGTCTCAGCAATTCCTCTCCTAGATATCTATCAAAGGTAAACTAAAACATATGCCTATGCAAAGAATTGCATGCAAATGTTCATAGCAGTTACTCATGTTAACCAAAAACTGAAAGTAATTCAAATGTCCATCAGTTGATGAATGTATAAACAAAATGTGATATATCCACAAAATGGCATATTGTTTTGCAATAAAAAGGAGCAAATCATTAATACATCCCACCACAGAGATGAACCTCAAAAATGTTACACTAAATGAAAGAATTCAAATGCAGACAACTACATATTGCATGGTTCCATCTTTATGAAATGTTCAACAAGGCAAATCTAGAGAGAGAAAGCAAATTAAGGTTTACTTAAGGAAGAGAGCAGGGATTAACTGACAACTGCTATGACAGAGTTTGGGGGTTGATGGAAGTGTTCTACAACTAGATTGTGATAATAATTGCACAACTCTATAAATTTACTAAAAATCATTAACTGGTACCATCAAAATGCATGAATTTTAAGGTACATAAATTAAATTGTCTCAATCTGTTAAAATATACCAAACATTCACATTTTAATTTCAGCAATATGTAAAAAGGCCAAACTCCTTTATGTCAGCTTTAAACAAAAAAGCTTTAAACAGGATACTTTTATTAAAAAGACATGTTCTGTGAAACGTTGCCAAAAATAAATTTAGTGTTTTTTACTGCAACTATTTTGCAGCTAACAAATTATTATTTCCTTTGAGTCAGTATGCCCTGCACACTAACAAATACCACCACCATATCATCAATACTAATGACAAAGCAGATCATAGAGTAAAATTTCCTTATTTCTAGTTGCCTCCCTCTGAACAATAATCTGCAGATAATGAGATTTCAGAGAAGTAAGAAAAATTGCTGATGAGGCTCAGGAATTCCAGTGTAAAATACAATTTTTAGTAATTTTATCAGTCGTCATTCCCAACCATTCTTTAAAATAATAGCAAGAATCAAATTCCCTATGGAAGTTTAAAAAGAACTGTCATCTTTATCTCTGAAGCCTTGAGTAAGATTAACAAGCCCTGGAAGTTATAAATCATTTTTCATAATTATAAATTCTAAATAGTATACAGAAAATACAAAATATTCAAACAGTGAATGAAAGAAAAGGTAAAGAGAACACAAAATCAATAATTTCGTAGAATTTGTTAATGATTCCCTCAGAATAGAAATAAATGTATAAGTAATAATAGGTGATAATCTCTTTTATGGCTCTTAAAACTTTTTTGCATCATTGGGCCTTATACTCCAGAAAGGTATAGAACTAATGTATGTATTCATATATAAACAAAAGTTTCCATCAATTTGTAAGGATCAAGTATCACCCAAAATGCATCCATGGACCACAACCAGAATAAGAATCACTGATATAATGTGAACTGATGCTTGAGTGTTTTAAAGAGGTCTATCCTATGCATCAGGAGTGGCACACAGCACTAAGCAAGAAAATGAACGTTGAAAGCAAAGACGTTACTTTTCCTTTAGACATGTTCAGTCGGGGAAAATAGACTTTGATTTATTTAATGTGCTTAATCTCAGTAAGAACTTATATAGAATTATGGTGTTAGTCCTTGACAGTCTCCAATAATAATCTGATGTAGGCGTTTAACTTGAGTTGTTTTTTGAAAATTTACAATCCTCTTGTGGCAAAAAACAAAAATAAAATAAAAAATCAAGATGTTGATGAAGACAAGAATCAAGTTGTTTGAACTGTTGTGTATTTAAAACCACCAAAACTAATGATTAATCAACAGTACATATCTGATTAGTTATATTTTAGAATTAAAAATAAATACCTTATCAAAGTTCCTAAAAACTAATCAACTGAAAAATGTAATGTTTTAAAAGATTAGTTAACTAAATTCATATTGAAATCAATATGTAACACATATGGTAGCAGAAACCACAAATATTGATTACCATGTATAGAAGAGCAATTAAAGTTTGTATTTTTACCTACCAACTAACGATTCTTTATAAAATGTCATTTTACATTTTGCAGAGCCCTATCTAAAAGTCTACGATAAAACAATGGTGACATCTGCAGGATTTATACCTCAGGCTTAATTTACAAATAAAAGTAAAACTAATATTTGAAATCTGATAGGACTTAATTTATCAAAACAGAGGATTAATCAGTCTCAGGAGAAAGATTATTTGCAATTTTTGGTAAGGTTGCAGGCACACTTCTGAGGAAATGTAAGTAAACCCAAATTTTTTATTATTAAAACTTTCATGCATTTCTTATTCTAAAAACAAAGAAAGAAAGAAACAATCTTCTCTGAACTTTGCTCAACTTAAGGCTCCATCTTCCCTCTTCTAGTTCTTGAGAAGTAGTCTGTACTGAGATTAATATTAACACAGTAACATGGTGAGAGGATCTATGCCTCTATCTCCAGCTTATTATTAAAGTATAAAGTGAAGAAGCAGGAAAAGTCAAAACAGCCCTAAAATTAATGTCAGAGTCTATATCCAAAATCTACAAGGAATTTCCCTTAACTGTAAAGCTGAAGAAATATGCTTTAAAAACACAAGTAATGACTCATTCTACGTACAAATTCACAGAAGCAGAAAAGGCCTTGTTTACTGTCCTTCTATCCCCCTAATTTTGCAAAACTTAAATCCCAGTAGGGAAAGTGTGGATGGTAAATAGGAAGAAGCATCAGGGGAAAAAAAGAGAAGGGTATCCGGTTGATAAGGGTTGTGATTCATAGAGTTATAGGTTCAAGCATTAGGATTAGAAGAATACCCCATTTCAGGTAAGCAGAACTGCAATAGATAAACATATATTAGACACTGAGAATAAGTTTTAAAATACACAAATATATATGTTTTCTAGATATAGGTAGGTCTAAGAAAAGGCATCACCCAGCTTTTAATAAGATCATGGCATTAGGGGTGAATAAAATACAACCTGGTTAATAACTAAGTTTGGGTCTAGATAGAGCAAGCCAAGATTTAGTAAATAGAACATTGATTCTCAACCAAGGGCAATTTTGCCCTCCTCCCCAGAATATTTGGCAATGTACATATTTGGTTGTCAAAACTGGGTGGGGGGTGTACTGGCATTAGTGGGTAGAGATTAGAAATGTTAAATATACTATAATGCACAGGACTAAACCAACAAAAATGTATCTGGTCAAAAATGTCAAGTGTGTTAAGGTTGAGAAACTCTAAAGTGGAAAAGAAAAAGAAAAGCCCATGACCTAACAAAACATACATGAGACAGCAAAGCAGAGTATGATTATAAAGACCCAGAAGAAAAATAAGTCTGTATTTCAAGAACCAGCAAAAGTACCACAGATATCAGAAAAATTTATTTTGAAAAATGTTGGGCATTTTAGATTCTAGAAAGAAAGAAAAAAACCTTTGCATTAATGAAATAAGAACATGCCCTAAGGATTGAACAGACTGTAAATTATATAAAATAGAAATTTTGAAATGTGGAAGGATGAGACAAGAAGGATTAAAGAAAACTGATAATGTAATAGGAGAATTAAAATGAATTTTGGAAGACTTTTGCTTCCTGCCTAGTTGAAAAGACAGGAATTGGATTTACCCTCCTACCTTAGACAACTAGAAAACAGGACAAAACATGTGAAACAATGATTTTCAAACATTAGACAATAAGCATCTAAGGACTATAATCCCTGGGAGAAGGAAAATTATCAAAACGAGCCCTAGAATTATACCAGCTTGTTAGCCAGGATCACTTTCCAGGCCTCAACAAAGGCAGGGTGAACTCACATAGAGAGCTTGGTGATCTCACTGAGTTTAGAAGACAAAGATCAGCCTCTGAGAGGTCAAAGTATCTAGAATACATGATGTACAGTACCAAAAACTAGACAGCTGCACAGAGTGTGAGCTCTGGTGATCTTCAGAGATTTCCCTGAAGTTTTTGGCTCAGTACAATCTGCACATCTGAAAGCAGAAACTACATAATTTGGGTAAACAACTATCAATATGAGGAGACAAACATTTTCAAAGATACACAAGGCTAGAAGTAGTTTGTGCTCCTACCAGCCAGAGTGGTGGGGTCTCATAAGACATGGGGCATTGAGTAAAGTTCACAGAAGTCTATAATCCTTGTAGTGGGGTATAATTACACCAAGGGCCAAGAGCAAAGTCCTCAAAGCAGAACATACTGATCCAAGTAACTTAACTGCACACAAAAACAATACTCAACATTATATAAAGAAATATAACAAAATCCTTAGCATACAACATAAAAATCACAATGTCTTGGATCTGTTCAAATATTACAAAACATGCCAAAAAAAAAACCCCAGAAAGTATGATTCAGATCCATAACTAGGAGAAAAGTCAAGCAATAAAAACAGCCACAAATAACTGAGATAATGCTATTAGTAAGCAAGCTTGTTAAAAAAAAAAACTATTATAAATATTCTCACACGTTTAAGAATGTAGTAAAAAATGACCATGATAATGAGAGAAATAAAAGATATTTTAAAAGACCCAAATGGAAAATCTAGAGAGTAAAAGTTTGATATCTGGAATAAAAAATACATTGGATGGATTTAACAACAGATTAGAAACTGCAGAAGAAAAAAATATAGTAAATTTGAAGCAATAGAAATAGAAACTATACAAAATGAAGCATGGAAATAAAAAATTTAAAAAAAAACCACCAGAGACTGAGTAGACAATATTAAGCAGTTTAATATATGTACAATTTGAGTCATAGGGGGATGGAAGGCAGAAAATATTTGAAGAAATAAAGGCGAAAAACCTCCAAAGTGATAAAAACTATAAGCCCACGGATTCCAAAGCAGGACGAATACAAGATAAAACACAAGGCTTACCATAATCAAATTGCTAAATGCCAAAGATAAAGAGAAAAATCTTCAAAGCAGACAGGGAAAAAGTATTACATATAACAGAACAAAGATAAGAATGATCACAGATTTATCATAAAAAACAATCCAAGCTATAAGACAATAAATAATATCTTTAATATTTTGAATTTTTAGAAAACCTGTGTTCCTAAAATTTGATATTCAGAAGAAAACTTTCAAAAATGAATGTGAGGCCGGGTGTGGTGGTTCACACCTGTAATCCTAGCACTCTGGAGGCCACGTGATCTGAGATCACTTGAGCTCAGGAATTCGAGACCAGCTTGAGCAAGAGCAATACCCCATCTCTACAAAAAATAGAAAAATTAGCTGGGCTTGGTGGTGCATGCCTATAGTCCCAGCTACTCAGGAGGCTGAGGCAGGAGGATCACTTGAGCCCAGGAGTTTGAGCTTGCAGTGAGTTATGTGCACCACTGTACTCTAGCCAGGACAACAGAGCGAGACTCTGTCTCCAAAAAAAAAAAAAAAAAAAAAAAAACTGGATGTGAAACGAACAATTTTTCAGGCAATAAAAAAGTTGATAATATTTGTTTTCAGAAGATCTGCATTGAAATTTATGTTAAGAGAAGTTTTTAAATCAGAAGAAATTGATATTAGATGCAAATTTGTATTTACTCGATGCAATAGGGAGCACAAAATATTGTAAATATGTTAATAAATGTAAAGATTTTTTCCTTTTAAATATTTAAAAGAAACCTGACAGCTTAAAGCAAAAATAATAACAGTGAATTACATAATTTGTAATTTATGAGAAGAAAATGCAAGATAATAAAAGCATAAGAGGAGAAATAGTATACTGTTGTAAGTTTCTTACAATATACAGAAGTAGTTTTATCTCAAGGTAGACTGTGATAAGTTAAAAATTTATGTCATAAACTCTAGAACAAACTCCAAAAAAAGAGAGTTATTCAATAATGGAAATAAAATGTAGCATTAACTAATTAATAATATTAAAATCAAAAAGAAGGCAGGAAACCCCAATCACATCAATAACTACATTAAATGCAAATGATCTAAACACTCCAAAAAATGATGGAGATTGTCAGAGTTGATAAAAAACAAAACCCAACTACATGCAAGTATACAAGGAACTCACTCTGATTATAAAGTCAAAGAAAGAAAAAAAAGGTTGTAAAAAGATACATTAGACTAACACTAAATAAAAGAAAAACGGAGTGGCTACTTTACTACCAAAATGCTATTACTATTTAACTATTAGTCTAAAACACTAATACTATTTTACTATTACCAAAATAGATTTCAGAGCAAAGAATATTACCATAGATAATGAGGGAAATTAGTTAATGATTAAAAAGTCAATGCATCAAGAAGATATGACCATATTAAACATGTGTGCACCCAATATTAGAGCTTCAAAATACATGAAGAAAAAATAGACCTAACCGAGAAAAAAACACTTAGAATTATAGTTGAAGATTTTAACACTCCTTTTTGCTTAATTGACAGAAGAAATAAGGATATGGAATAACTAAATACTATTAATCAACTTAACCTGACTACATTACACACCACAGACCACAGCACAATAAACTTTCTAAGTACAGATGACAGAATTGACTATGTTTTGAACCTTATGAACCATAACATAAGGCTATATAATTTAGGAGACTTGAAGCCAAAAAGTATTTTAAAAAATCAGATTTTTTTGTAATGCAGCTAAAGCAGTCTTTAAAGGGAAATTTATAACATTCAATGCTTATATTAAACAAGAAAAAAGTTCACAAATCAAAGATCTAATCTTCTATTTTAAGCAATTAGTAAATGAAAAGCAAATTAAACCCAAATTAAAAACAAGGAAGAAAATAATAAAGATAAGCATAGCAATCAATGAATTAGAAAGAGGGAACATCAGTATAGATCCTACCAACATTGAAAGGATAACGACAGAATATAATATACAACCTAATGCCAATAATTCAACAACTTAGATGAAATGAAAAAAATACTAAAATATGAAAATTGTTTAAAAAGTGGATCCATGGTTTTGTTCCTTTATAAACTACAAAGTTAACATAGATGTGAAATGTTACATCCAGAAACCCCTTATCTGAAGCTCTGCATTCATTTGAGTTGCAAATCAAAGCTGTTTCTGTGTGTCAGTGTGACTTAGAAACTCCTGGCAAAAGACGTTTCCTTTATATTGGTACAATTTCAAACAAAAAATTTTCTAACAGCCTTAAGATTCTGGAGAACAAAACTTTTCAATAGGAAAGTAATAGGCATTCAAAGAAGGAGGTAGTTATGACACTTTACAGCGTAGCATGTTCTTAGGAGAAATATAGTTTCCTATTAAGTTTGCAGCTGCCTTTATTGCTTGTGTATTACCTTAGCCTGATCAGTAGTGAGGCAGATTTCTATTTTCTCATTTCTGTCTTTTGGTCAACAGTATACAAATTTAGTTGTTCACTCTATTACCATGGCAGAGATAAAATTACTAAAATCTTTAAATTGCACTCATGAAAAAATCTTAAAATCATAGTCAAGGATTTTTCTAATGCACATCTTATCTTTCTATTGCCTAATCCTTTCAAAGTGTAAAGATGAAACAGAAACTGAATCCCAAGACTAACAGTCCCTTTAAACATTTTCAAGTGGATTTGATTTAATTTCCCCCACCATTAGTATGTAAACATGTTTGGTCATTATGTGTCTATTTTCAGGTTGGATAAAAGCTTGCAAAAAAAAAATGTTACTTCACTTTGTGGGTCATACCTGGAATATCCTTAATTGTCTAACTAGTGATGGATAAACTTACTTCCTACAAACTGTTACTAAGGAGATTTGTAAAATACTACTCATTACTCAAAATCTCCATTGCCCATATTCTTCTTTTTCAGGCAATATAAAAGGGACAAATGAAACTTTCAAACTCAAGTTAGCTGCACTTGCATGCAAAAGGCCCTGGAGCTTTATTAAAGTCTACTGTCGAAACTGTGTTCTTACTCTCTGAGTAATATTTTGTACTCTACTCTCATCAAAACTGAGCACTGCCACTTCTTATTTTTATCTCTGTCAATAGATCAAAAATGTACTTCCTTCAATTGTTCTTACCAGTGAGGTTGAATTTTTGTTTATTGAATGTTTGTATTTCATGTCTGTGAATAGCCTATTTGTAAATCTTCCCAATTTTGCTATTGGTGAATTGATTTCAGGGGTTATTATTATGGATATTAACGCCTTTCTTCAAAAGCATTTTAACAAATTCTACCATTTCTACCAACATAATATAAAATCTCAGAATGCAAAACAAATTGTTTAAAATGGATACAGCAACATTTCAGGTATCAAAATGAATTCAATTTTAAGCATTGGGATGTTTCTGCCCTATTATTTCCAATTTTTTTGTGGTAGCATTCATAGTAATAATGTAAAAATACATTGTTTGATTTCCTTGTATCTCTCAAATACAGAACTCTAATTTCTGTTAGGCATAGGGGTGGGGAAAAGTATCCCCAGCTCTGCCTTTCTTTGGACTAATCACTCACAACATTGAGTGCAACTAATATGAATCCCTAAATTTTTCTTTTCCTCTTTACCTCAAATTCCTTAAAATATGGATGTTCCCTTTATTATCTTCCTCCAGCCTTAAGAGAAGTTGGATGTCCTGTCTCAGACCATTTCTCCACCCCCATCTCCACTCCAACATACATCCTCTATCTAGACTTTTATTCCTCCTTGTCTTCTCCTGGATTTGCTCATAAGTATTTCCATCTTGGTGTTCAATAACTCCTTTTTCAATAGATCCTTAGGTCTTACTTCCAAATATTCTCACATTCCTTTATTACCTCCACATACTGAACCCCCTCAAATTCCTGTCCAATCACTTTCATTTTCCTCGACACAAAATTACTGAAGGGAACAGTGCATTTACATCTTCTGCTTCTTCTGTTCTTCTCATTTCTACTCATGGAGGTGTGTTCTTAACCCATGTTTCTTAGAAATGTTATCTTACCTCTTAGCATTCAATAGCTTCGACCACCACCACCCATATTTTCCTTCTCTCTAAGCTTCTCTGAAACATGGTTGTCTTTCTTCAACTCTGGTTACATTTTCCACAGATCCTTATCTTGGCTTTCTCTGCTTTACTGTTTCTTTTCTGAACGGTAAAGGTCAGATATCTCTTCTCTTTCATCACTTAATTCCTTGCAAAAGCACCAAGTTTCACTGCCTTAGATGCAAGCCCCATATCGATGATTCTTTCATTTTACATTTCTTCTACGATCTTCTTTCCTGAGCTCTTAATCTGTGGTTACATACTACTCTCAAATTTACCCGATACGTTATTGTCAGAGTTATGTTCCTTGTGCACACAGAATGAAGTTTAGACCGTCTGATATTCAAAATTATTTTCAATACAGGTATCTACATGCTTCATTAACTTTACCTCAGTCTCATCCTTGTTCTACATTGCCATTCATAGACTATATCCAGTGATTGAACTTTTTGGCCCTACTGAAATGTTTTATGTCAAAGAGTTCTTTAATCTTCACCCCTCACCCTTGTATCTGTCAGTTCTTCTAAACTAAGCCGTAAACTTATAAACTTCCTTCTCTAGATGTCTGTCTAGTTTTACCTAGTTAATAATAAATGCTTCTTTTACAAAATCCTGTTGGTATAGTTGACCCTTGAATAGCGGGGTTAAGGACACTGACCCTTCTGCACAGGCAAAAATCCATGGATAACTTTTGGCTCCCTTAACAACTGGTAGCCTACAGTTGACCGGAAGCCTTACCAAAAACATAAACAGTTGATTAACAAATATTTTGTATGCTGTATGTATTATATACTTATTCTTAAAGTAAGCTAGAGAAAAGGAAATGTTATTAAGAAAATCATAAAGAGAAAAGAATATATTTACTATTCATTAAGTGGAAGTGGGTCATCATAAATAAAGGTCTTCACATTGAGTAGGCTGAGGAGGAGGAGAAAGAGGAGGGGTTCATCCTGCTGTCTCAGGGGTGGCAGTACATCTGTGAGTTTTTTCAAATTGTCACAAGTCTCCAAAAAATTTTCCAATATGTTTATTGAAAAAAAACCACATATAAATGGACCCACACAGTTCAAACCCATGGTTGTTCAAGGGTCAACTGTACTCTTTTTACATCTGTAGAAACACCACATATTTTGTGGCACTTGAATTCTACTTTAAGGGATTTGTTTATTTTTTTGTTAATTTTTAGTTCCCTGAAAGACCAGATCATGATGAACCTTTTATTTCTCCAAATTCTTGGAAATGTTCTTGTGCATAGTGAAAGTACAATCAATTTTTTAAGTGAGTTGAATATTAATGCTGAAAATGTTGCTAAATGATCTTTTATGTCATTAGGATGACCTCGGAAGTTAGAATTAAATAATCACCTGGAACAATGAAAGATATTCAAAATTCAATCATTTATTAATTATAAAATTAGTGTGGTTCTAAAAATAAGAAAAGATTTCGGCAAGTGCAAATGTCTGGAGAGTTTGCTGGAAAATACATTTACATATTTTAAAAGTCAGAGAAACAAAAAGAACTAAATCATGTGAACTTACATATGATCTATTAGTAGGCAAAAAATATATATATAATTAATCTACAACTGAAATACAAATGTGTGACCACTCCCGTGTGGAAGTTACAGAGTAACTTTAATAAGAATCCAGTCTTTGTACTTAAAATCTCAGCATTTTCTCCAGAAACGAAGGTCCAATTATGGTAGGAATATAACATTTCTATAGTAGTTAAGTATCTTTCAATCCAGGAAATATTTATAATTACTAATTAAAATTAATTTATAATTATTAACTTATAGTTAAGTATATTTATGAAATCAAAACATTTTAAGTTAAGAAATAGATGCATATTTGTTTTTGCTCATTTCTAATAAGAGAATATTGAATATTAGAGTAAGCTTTAATAACTCTAAAATGCATAATTGAATTAATGTATTAAACTTGTGATTTAGATTGAAATGGAACCAACTTTATCTATTAGAATATTAACTGAATTTAAGTTTTACCATATCTGTAAGTTTTATATATTAGATTTATAAGAATTATTTAGTACAGTAAAGAGTTTATCAATCAGAAAATTGAAATATTTCAAGGAGAAATTCAATACGTTGTATTCATACATGATACTTAAATTATTTAAAATTCTAAAGAACTAATACTAAGTTTTTTAATGGGACTAAACATTATTAAACCACCTTTGGCAGTGATTACTAGAATATATTGCTTTTTAGAAGCAGAATAAAAAACTTTTTTTCAAACTTTAAGGTTAAGAGCTAGTTTTTCATTTAGAACTTCAAAAATTAAATATGTATTTATTAAACCAAAATTAATTTCTAAATTACTTACATGCAAAAACTCCCCTCAAGGACACAGACTCATACACAAACACACACACACACACAGTCTTGCTATTAATATTTCATCAGAGATATGCAAACACAGTGCACAAAAGATGAAAAAATTTACTCAAGGTCACATATTTATTTAGTGTCAGAGTCATAAGTAGAACTTAGACCTCATGAAGTTTATGTCAATGCTATAGTGAACTGACTAATTTCAGAAAAGTCTAAGTAACATGTACAGCAATTTTAATGAGTTACCTCATTAATCGGAATAATGTCCCTAAACGAGGTTACAGAATGAGGATTTAAAATTATAAAATATTTCATAAACCTAACTCTTTAAAAAAACACCTACTCAACTTCCATGCATTACAATTTTTCTTGGCTAGTTTCAAATAGGGTAACCTATTCTTGAGGAAAAGCAGTTGTTGTATTAAGGACATTTTTTCAGAACCAGAGGCACCACTTGAATGAATTATTTAATATCCACTGAAACAACATAGAGCTACTTCATAAAAAAAAATAGGCAACATGACAGAGGCATTTCTCCTGAAGGGAAGCAGAGTTGTCTGCAGTACTTGAAGAGTAATTTCAAGGGGCCTCTGCTGCTGTCTAGATCCACAAAGTTCAGGGTTAAAGGAAAGTAGTTTAGCACACAAAATAGATTATTTTATATTAGATTCAGAAATAAAAGTACACCTTATATAAGTGTAATTAAATAATAAAATTACTATTGAAAAAGATCATAAAATTTTCATTTTAGTAATCTTGAAGGGAAAATAATCTTCTGTTTTGGAAATTAAAAGTAAAACTTTCTTTGCCTCCATAAGGGTGAATTGGATGACATTTCATATCAGAGTGATACCTCTTCTTCCCAAAAGAAATAGGACAAAGAAAGTTTAAATACCCCACCGAAGCTTACAAAGAATGCTAATTAATGTGTGAGGATTAATAGGAATGGTGTGAAAAAGAGAACATTTTTATTTCAATCAATTTAAATTGATATCAAATAGGGGAGAACTTAGATCTTATATATGACAGATACAATGAAAATAGTTTTCACTTATACACATTCCTTATTAAAATGTATGACTTAAATTTTTCTTTAATAATTTATATTACCTCTTATTGGTTATTTACTTATATTTTTTGATAGAGAATGCATAGCCCCCACCTCCAAGAAAACTAACGAGTATCTAGATGCTTTTGTTTTATGCATTTGAAAATTATCTTGCCAATAAAAATGGATTATATGATCTCATCCCATTGTGTATTTAGCTTTTCATTTCTGCTGACATTGCTTCTTATCACAATTCCATTGAACAAAATCATAATTTGGAAGGCAGAACTTTCCCTGTAATCTGCCATCTATAATACCTCATAGGACCTGTTCAGGGCCAACCTACTAATTGTGCAAAGAATGTTTATTATGCTCAGTGAGTATCTCCAAGTGCTGTCATTCAGAGCACTAAATACTCTGGGTAATTATCATGAAAATATTTTCTTCAACAAAATGAGACTAGCATCTTTCATGTGAGTAGACACTAATCTACCCATCTACTAGAATTCTGTTTGTCTATTTGGCCATGTGTATATGCATTTAAAAAAAATCTGTCATTAGCTAAGTGTTAACTCTAACCTGTGAGTAATTAAATATTAAAAATTCCCAGAAAATATCATAAATAATGATCAATTTGTAAAATTTGAAAAATTACATTATTTCCAAATTATCTATCAGGCTTACTCATGCCAGTAATCACAATTCAAAGTACTTGCACCAAAAAGCTTTTTAATTATCCAGAAAAGTTAAAATGCTACAAATAACAATCTAAAGGATGACTTTTATCCTGAGCTGCAAGAATTTTTAAGTCTCTCCTCTTTCTGTCATAAAGTTGCCAATTTAACAGTTGGTAACTTTTGAATGCAATGTTGAGTCTCAATTTGTGTCTGCCTACAGAGTGTACCACGGGGTAGCCTGGTAAAAAATCCTTTTGTGGTTCATTTTCTTTTCTCTCTTACTCTTATTACATCGTTTGCTACTAATAGTCTTGGTTTCTTAGTCTATTTTTCCCTGAATTATGCTTGTATCTCATTAAGAAGCAGCTGG
Organism: Daubentonia madagascariensis; assembly: GCA_023783475.1. Classification (NCBI taxonomy): domain Eukaryota; kingdom Metazoa; phylum Chordata; class Mammalia; order Primates; family Daubentoniidae; genus Daubentonia; species Daubentonia madagascariensis. The sequence goes on along the minus strand of JAKFHU010000485.1, from coordinate 4,736,233 downwards.
GAGCCTATGACTAACAAAATGGACTATTATACCAGCAGAACAAAGTCATCTCTCTCAAAAATGCCTACTTTTGACTCTAGAAAGTGGCAAATAAATGCTGCAGACATTCAGACCAAATATAGAGTTTTATTATAGACTATACAGTCATTTAAATCTGGGCTGTTTTCTTTAATGAAGTATATCAGTAATATCAAACATAAAACCCACTATAAACTTTATTCACTGTTCTTTTTGCTTCTCAATATTTTTTTATGAATCATGGTCTTAACACTAATCGAAGAGAAACAACAAGCAAAAGCACATATGTAAAATAAAGAGGATTAAGGAACAATATTAGAGGGAAGAAACCAAAAATACATTCATTAGAGATGTTAATCAAGGGAGATTTATGTCAGGTTGATTGTTACAACAGCAATCTAGGCTCTTCCCATTTTATGTGCAGTTAGTCAGACCAAAGGAGTAAAGCAGTCAGGCCATCAACACTGAGTAAGAAAAAGCCCTCTTTACTTGTGTTAAGAAACATCAAAAAGTTAGTCGAAGGATGGTAGGCAGAAAAAAAAAGGAGATCATCATTGCTTCAAATGAAAAAGTTATGAGAAGATTAGAAAAAAAGCTGCCCTAACAAGAATATTAAATGCATATAAAATACCTTTTATTTCTCATGAATATGGATTTCACAGTCTGGTATCATAGTTTCATGTCTTTTCATTTTCTCTGTTTTATTCATGTACATATGTATGTCTTCACAACTAGATTGTAAGCTTTTTGAGGGATTGTGGAGCCAATTATAGATTTGAATTTAATTTTATTTTTCCCAAGATATAGTAAAAGAGATGCCTAAGTAATATTTTTGAATGAAAAAATATCCTGCATATTAACTAATATGTCTGTCCAAAATACAAGTTAACTGCTTTGTGTACAGACCAAATAAAAACTTGCGGTTGTGCCAGCTTCTAAAACTCCCTGAAGAATTAGATTACATTAACTTCTACTAATACATTCTGTTCTTCTATATGTGTATAACTACATTCCTCAGAATATCTGGATTGTCAAAAATCACATTTAAAAAACAACTATTTCAAATTATTTGCTACAAAAGCAAAATAGCTCTGAGCAAACCTAATATTTATAACTGATATATTAATAATTTGTTCAGGAAAGAATAGTAAGTCTTTCCTATCACTGCCGGAATAGCCCTTGTATAACTCTTAGCATCTCTTGTTCTAAACAAACACAGAAAGGCTCAAACAACTGGCTGGGTTGTGGGAGCACCAGCATTTCTCATAAGAGGTGCTATTTCTAGATTGCTGTCCTCTTACCAGAAATAGGAGCCTACGTGGCATGTATCAGTTTCTAAATAACCAATTACTTTATATACCATTTGCTTGATGGAAATTCATTTTGTTCAACACTTGTGTACTTTTTGACCCCAAAATATCACAATCCATGTGTCAGACTTGACAGTGTTGGGGAAGTTAGCCTGCTTCCCCTCATTCTCTTTCATTAGAATAAAATTAACATAAACATAAGAAAAAGAAAACAAAATCAGGCATCTCAACAATAATTCTTTGTAAGATTATTTATGACAAATATTTCTTAATTTATTTTCTTTCTCATAAAATGCAATCATGATATATCTGAGAGGCATTGTTTTCCTGCCCTTTCCTGCCTTACTAAATTACTCCAAAATACCACATCGTATTTCTCTATATTTCCCATTACCTACACATATATGCTCCATCAAAACTAACTTTCTGCAGTTCTCTGTTCAAGGAAGTATCATGACCCCAGTTGCATGCACAGTAACACAAAGCGTTACCTAAGGTGCAGAACCCAGGTCATTGCAAATTTGGCATCTTCAAAAAGTTCGATGCAGATGCAGTGTGCAGACTTTCTCTACTCATCCATTAACATTCTATCATCATAGCTCCTGAGTGACTAGCAGTGTTATTTTCCAAAATTTACTTTACAAAAAAGCCAAATTATCTTAGGCATGGCAATTAAGTGAGAGTACATTTGCACATAAACCTAACTGACATGTTCATTTGGATCTCCAAATAGCATCTACACCTGTTTCTCAGTGTGTGAAATAAATAATTATCTTTGCCTCCAACTCATTTTAATTTAAAAGAAGACTCATAAAGTAATTTATTTTCTTTGAAAAGTTCTAGATTATCGAGGCACTGACTATCATTGAATACATCAGAAGTGTTTGACTTTTGAAAATGTCTTCAATGTAATTGAAATCTGACTGCCTTCTGGACCAGGGAGGAAGTAATGAAAAGAGGGGAGGAACAGGGAGTAGGAGATAATATTTTACATCAAGAGATGACTTCCAAAACTATGTCAAAAAGCTTTCTGAGAAAATGGATGTGAATTTACTGCCTGAATGACTCTGACCCTATGCATCACCTTCCAATGAATGATAGATCATTCAATACATGGTGTTTGCTTTTTCTATGTTCCCATATTTGACACTTAAAGGAGACAGAAACCCTTCAAAGACTAACCTTTCACTACAGTCATGGCTTCTGAAATATATGAGTGACAGAAAGAAAGCTTAGAAGACTACTTTTGATAAATGTGTGGCATTTTATAAAGGAACTAGATCATAAGGTATTCCACTTACCTAAGATAAATTCAAAGTCATTGATGCCATCTCCACAACACACTGAATTAAGTAGCACAAATTACATTTTAAAAGTCTTTTACAAGAGGTATTGGATAAAAATGGCTACAGGAAGTTACTCCTTATTTATATCAGTGAGATGATCAAATAAATACCAAGGCAATTCTACAAACTCAATGGAATTGGCACAAATAATCTTTCCAGATAATACGATGGTGGCTTCATAAATATACTCAGTACTATTAGAATTTGGCCTTCAATATTTTTAACCCAGCAGTTCAGCTCCTATAATATTTAATAGATGTTTCCAATGGTACTTTTCTCAGTAGTTGAGTTTTTTCCAGATTATTTTTAATTTTTGTGAATATTTGAAGTTTAAAACCTGATGTCATGAGATACATATAGATAGGAAAATGGTTACTATGGTAAGAAGATTAACATATCTGTCATCTCACAGTTACTTTTTCTGTGTGATAAGAGCAGCTGATAGCCACTTCTTTAACAAAAATCCCTAATACAATATAATTATACTAATTTTATTCCTCATGTTGTACATTAGCTCTCTAAACTTCTTCATTTTACACCTACCCATTTCCTCTCCCTCCCACCCCCACCCACGGTAAACACTGTTTCATTCTCTATCTCTATTGATCTAAACTCTTTTTTTTTTTAATATTCTACATATAACTGAGATCATACAATATTTTTTTCCTTGGTAGGGATTGTGTTAAATTGGTATATTGCTTTGGGTAGCTTTGGGTAGTATCTGGATTATTTCACTTAGTGTAATGTCCTCCAAGTCCAACCATGTTCTGACAAATGGCAGGATTTCCTTCTTTTTAAAGGTATATATACCACATTTTCTTCATCCGTTTGTGCACCTGCAAACATTTAAGGTTGTCTCCGTATCTTGGCCATTGTGAATAATGCTGTAGTGAACATGGGCATGCAGATAGCTTTATGAAGTAGTAATTTCATCTCCTTTGGGTACATACCCAGAAGAGTAATTGCTGGGCCGAATGGGTAGTTCTATTTTCAATTTTTTTAGGAACCTCCATACTGTTTTCCATAATAGCTGTACTAATATACATTCCCACCAAAGGTGTACCAGAGCTCCCCCTTCTCCACACCCTTGCCAACATTCATTATTACTTGTTTTTTGGATAATAGCCATCCTGACCAGTGTGAGTTGATATCTCACACTGGTTTTAATTTGCATTTTCCTGATGATTAGTGATATTGACACCTTTTAATATACCTATTGGTCATTTTTATGTCTTCTGTGGAGAAATGTCTGTTCAGGTCCTTTGCCCATTTTTAAAATTAGATTATTTCTTTTCCTGCTATTGAATTGTAAGAGTTCTTTATAAAATTTGGATATTAACCCCTTATCAGATAGGTGGTTTACAAATATTTTTTTTCCAGTCGATGGGTTGCCTTTTCATTTTGTTGATTGCTTCCTTTGCTGTGAAGAAGGAGTTTTGTTTGATGTAAATCTACTTATTTATTTTTGTTTTTGTACTCTGAGCTTTTGGTGCAATTGCCAAAAAATCGCCACCACGTCCAATGCCAAGGAACTTTTCCCCTATGTTCCCTTTTAGGTATTTTATGGTTTCAGGTCTTGTATTTAAGTCTTTTATCCATTTTGAGTTGATTTTTGTGTATGGTGTAAGATAAGGGTCCAATTTTATTCTTCTGCATATGGAATTCCAGTTCTCCCAGCGTTATTCTTTTCTTTTTCTTTTTTAAAACTTTTCTTATTTCTAAAAAATTATTATGGGTCCATAATAGATGTATATCGTTATAGGGTACATGTGATGTTTTGATACAGGCACACAATGTGAATTAATCAAATTAGGGTAATTAGAGTATCCATCACCTCAGGCATTTATCATTTCTTTTTGTTCGGGGTTTTTCAGTTCCACTCCTTTAGTTATTTTAAAGAATACCCTAACATTATTGATTATAGTCACTTTGTTGTGCTATCAAATATGATTCATTCTATCTAACTATCTAACTACATTTTTGCACCCGTTAACCATCCCCACTTTATCTCCCCCTCCCTGCTACCTTTCCCAGCCTCTGGTAACCATCATTCTACTCTCTGTCTCCATGAGAGGAATTATTTTTAACACTTAGCTCCCACATATGAGTGAGAACATGTAATTGTCTTTCTGTGCCTGGCTTATTTCACTAAACATAATATCCTCCAGTTCTATCCATGTTGCTGCAAATAACACGATTTCATTCTTTTATGTGGCTGAACAATATTCCATTATGTATAACTACTACATTTTCTGCACCCACTCATCTGTTGATGGACACTTAGGTGGATCCAAAATCTTGACCACTGTGAATAGTACTGCAATAAGTATGGGAGTGCAGATATCCCTTCAATATCATGATTTCTTTTCCTTTGGATATATACCTAGAAGTGGGATTGCTGGACCATATGGTAGATCTATTTTTCGTCTTTTGAGGAACCTCTATACTGTTCTTCATAGTGTCTGTACTAATTTACATCCCCACCAATAAAGAGTATGAGTTCTCTTTTCTCAGCATCCTGTGTAGAATTTGTTACTTTTTGTCTTTTTTATAATAGCCATGCTAACTGGGATAAGATAATATCTCATTCTGGTTTGGATTTTGATTTTCCTGGTGATTACTGATGTTGAGCATTTTTTCCACATATACCTGTTTGCCATTTATGTCTTCTTTTGAGAAATGTCTGTTCATGCCCTTTGCCCATTTTTAATCAGATTATTTGATATTTGCTATTGAATTGAGTTCCTTATATATTCTGGTTAGTAATCCCTTGTGAGATGGATAGTGTGCAAATATTTTCTTCCATCCCGTATGTTGTTTCTTCACTCTGCTGATTGTTTCCCTTGCTGTGCAGAAGTTTTTTAATTGTAATCCCATTTGTCTAGTTTGCTTTTGTCGCCTGTGCTTTTGGGCTCTTACACACAAAAAAAATCTTTGCCCAGACCAATGTGCTGAAGTGTTTCACAATGTTTTCTTCTAGTAGTTTCATAGTTTCATGTCTTAGATTTAAGTCTTTAATCCATTTTGAGTTTATTTTTGTATGTGATGAGAGGTAGTGGTCTAGTTTTATTCTATCGCAAATGCATATTGTTTTCCCAGAACTATTTATTGAAGAGATCACCATTTCTCCAGTATATTTTCTTGGCACTTTGTAAAAAATAAGTTGGTTATAAAAGTGTGGATTTATTTATGGATTCTCTATTCTGTTCCACTGGTTTTTGTGCCTGTTTTATGCCAATACCATGCTGTTTTGTTTCCTAAAGTCTTTTAGTATATTTTGAAGTCTGGTAGTGTGATGCTTCCAGCTTTCTTCTCTTTGCTCAAGATCTCTTTGGCTATTTGGGTTCATTTTTAGGTTCCATAAAAATTTTCTGATTTTTTTTCCTATTTGTGTGAAAAATGGCATTGGTATTTTGATATGGATTGCATTGAATCTGTAGATAACTTTGGGTATTATGAACATTCTAACATTAATTCTTCCAATCCATGAGCATGGGGCACCTTTCCATTTTGTGTGTTTGTCATAAGTGTTTTTTCATAAGTGTTTTATATTTTTCATTATAGAAATCTTTCACTTCTTTGGTTAAAATTATTCCTAGGTGTTTTTTGTAGCTGTTATAAATGAGATTGCTTTCTTAATTCCTTTTTCAGATTTTTTGCGGTTGGTATATAGACATACTACAAATTTTTGAATGTTGTTTGTATCCTGCAACTTCACTGAATTTATCAGTTCTAAAAGTTCTTTGGTGGAGTCTTTAGGGATTTCTAAATATAGGATAATGTCATCTGTGAACAAGGATAATGTGACTTCTTTCTTTCCAATTGGGATGCTCTTTATTTCTTTCTTTTGCCTAATTGTTCTGGCTAGGACATGCAGTACTATGCTGAATAAAAGTGGTGAAAGTGTGCTTCTTTATATTGTTCCAGATCTTAGAAGAATGGCTTTCAATTTTCCCCAATTCAGTATGATGCTGGCTGTGGATTTGTCATATATAGCCTTTATTGTTTTTAGGTATGTTTCTTCTAAACCCAGTTTGTTGAGAGTTTTTGTCATGAAATTATATTGAGTTTTATCAACTGCTTTTCAGCATCTACTGGAATGATTGTATGTTTTTTTTCCATAATCCTGTTGATGTGATGTATCACGTTTATTGATTTGTATATGTTGAATCATCCTTGCATCCCTGGGATGATTCTCAATCATGATGAATAATTTTTTTCTAAAGTGTTCTTGAATGCACTTTGCGAGTATTTTGTTGAGAATTTTTGCATCCTTGCTCATCAGGGATATTGGTGAGTAGTTTTCTTTGTGGTGGTGGTGGTTGTGTCTTTGTCTGGTTTGGGATCACTGTAACACTGACCTCATAGAACGAGTTTAGAAGCAATTCCTCCTCTTCAATTTTTTGGAATAGTTTGAGGAGAATTGGTACTAGTTCTTCTTTAAATATTTTGTAGAATTTAGCAGTGAAGCTGTCAGGTCCAGGGCTTTTCTGTGATTGGAGACTCTTTATTACTGTTTCAACCTCCTTAATCATTATTGGTCTGTTCAGGTTTTTCTATTTCTTTATAGTTTAATTTTGGTAGGTTGTATGTGTACAAGAATTTATCCATTTCTTCAATGTTTTCCAATATCTTCATGTGTAGTTGTTCATAATACACTCCAATGATCCTTTCTATTTCTTTGGTATCAGTTTTAATATCTCCTTTTTCATCTGTGATTTTATTTATTTGGGTATTCTCTTTTTCTCAGTCTAGCTAAATGTTTATTGATCTTGTTTGTCTTTTAGAAAAATGAACTTTTCATTTAATTGATATTTTGTATTATTTTTTAGTCTCAAGTTTATTTATCTCTGCTCTGATGTTTATTTCTTTCCTTCTACTAATTTTGGGTTTGGTGTATCCTTGCTTTTCTAGTTTCTTGAGCTCCAAACTTAGGTTATTTATTTGAAGTGTTGTTACTGTCTTAATGTTGGTGTTTACTGCTATAATCTTCCCTCTTAGTAGTCCTTTGCAGTATCGCATATGTTTTTCTATGTTGTGTTTCCATTTTCATTTGTCTAAAGAAATTTTTAATTTCTTTTTTTATTTTTTCATTGACCCATTCATTGTTCAGGAGCAATTTGTTTAATTTTCACTATTTTGTACAGCTTCCAATGTTTCTTCTGTTATTGATTTCTAGTTTTATTGCATTCTGGTTAGAAAAGATACTTGATACGATTTTTATCTTTTTAAAGTTTTTTAAGACTTGTTTTGTGACCTAACATATGGTTTATCCTGGAGAATGTTCTATGTGCTGTAAAGAAAAATGTATGTTCTGAAGCTGTCTGATATAATGCTCTGTAAATATCTGTTAGGTCCATTTGATCTAGAGTACAGTTTAACTCCAAAGTTTCTTTGTTGATTTTCTATCTGGATGACATTCCTGTTGCTTAAAGTAGTGTGTTAAATTCTCATACTGTTTATTGTACTATAGTCAATCTTTCCCTTTAGTTCTATTGATATTTGTTTTACATATTGGGGTACTCTTGTGTTGGGTGCATATATATTTACAATTGTTATGTCCTCTTATTTATTGACCTTTTTATTATTATACAATGACCTTCTTTGTCTTATTTTTACCATTTTGACTTAAAGTTTATTTGACCTAAGTGTAGCTCTTCCTCTTTTTTGGTTTCCATTTGCATGGAATATCTTTCTTCATCTTTTCAATTTCAGTCTGTGTGTGTTTATAGGTGAACTGAGTTTCTTGTAGAAAGCATTTAGTTGATCCCTTTTTAAAAATCCATTCAGCTTCTCTATGTCGTTTAATTGGAGGATTTAATCCATTTACATTCATGGTTATTATCGATAGGCAAGTGTTTACCACTGTCATTTTGTTACTTGTTTTCTGGCTGCTTTGTAGGTCTTTTCTTTCTTTGCTCCACTTTTTCTCTCTTACTCTCTTCCTTTGTGGTTAAGTGGATTTCTCTAGTAGTATGTTTTGAATCCGTGCTATTTATTCTTAATGTATCTATTATAGGTTATTGCTTTGTGGTTGCCATGAGACTTACAAAGATGTTACAAAAAACATCTTATACCTATAATAAGTTATTTTAAACTGATAATGACTTAACTTTGCTTTTTCCTTGACAAAGCAAGTACTTCATTTTATAAAGTAGCGAATGTGTTATAAAAACATGTTTCTTTGTGTTTTGGTACCTATACAGACAAGTTAGAATATCTAGTTATAAAACATAAATGTAAGCACAGTTTCAAAAAGATGCTTCATAACATTTTTTTTCTTAGAATGTATACCTATATTTGTGTTTTATGGCCAGATTTTTTATGTCAATAAATTTAGGGAGCACAGGTGGTTATTTGTTACATGGAAGAATTGTATAGTGGTGACGCCAGGGATTTTAGTGTACCTGTCATCCAAATAGTGTACATTGTACCCCATAGGTAATTTTTCATCCCCACCCCTCCCACTCTCCCTTCTTCTGAGTCTCCAGTGTCCATTATGCCCCTCTGAATGACCACGTATAGCCATTCTTTGGTTCCCACTTATAGGTGAGAACATGCAGTATTTGTTTTTCCATTTCTGAGAAACTTCAGATAGGATAATGGCCTCCAGTTCCATCCAAGTTGCTCCAAAAGACATTATTTCATTTTGTTATTGGCTGAGTAGCATTCCATTCCATTCCAACTGTTGTTTTCAATAGTTTTGTCTTTTAGTCTTCATATTTAAAATATAAGTGGTTTACTTACCTCAATTACAGTATTAAAATATTCTGAATATTTGTTATTGGCTGAGTAGCATTCATTGGCTGAGTTCTCTTCCACACACACCACATTTTCTTTATTCATTTATCAGTTGATGGGCACTTAGTTTGATTCCATATATTTGCAGTTGTGAATTGTTCTGTAATAAACATACAAATCCAGGTGTCTTTATTATATAATGGCTTCTTTTCCTTTGGGTAGATACCAAGTAGTGGGATTGCTGGGTGGAATAGCAGGTCTACTTTTAGTTCTTTGAGAAATCTCCGTACTGTTTTCCATAGAGGTTGCATGAATTTACATTCCCACCAGCAATACATAAGCATTCCCTTTTCACCACATCTGCACTAGCACCTATTGTTTTTTGACTTTTCAATAATGACCATTCTGACAAGGTAAGGTGGTTTTCTCATTGTGGTTTTAATTTGCATTTCCCAGATAATTGGTGATGTTGAGCCCTTTTTCATGTTTGTTGGCCATTTGTATATCTTCTTTTGAAAAGTGCCTATGCACGTCTTTGCCCACTTTTTAATGGAGTTGTCTTTTCTTTCTGATTTGTTTGAGTTCCTTATAGATTCTAGATGTTAGTTCTTTGTCAGATGTATAGTTTTCAAATATTTTCTCCCATTCTGTATGCTATTTACTCTGTTGATTATTTCTTTTGGTGTACAGAAATATTTAGGTTTAAATAAGTCCCATTTATTTTGTTTTTGTATTTGTTTTTGTATTTGCTTTTGGGGTCTTAGTCATAAATTCCCTGTCTAGGCCAATGTCCAGAAGAGTTTTTCCTACATTTTTTTCTAGAATTTTTATGATGTTAGCTCTTATATTTAAGTCTTTAATCCATCTTGAGTCAATTTTTGTATATGGTGAGAGATAGGGATCCAGTTTCATTCTTTCTTCTGCATACTGCTCTCCAATTTCCCAGCACCATTAATTGAATAGGACATCTTTCACCCAGTGTATATTTTTGTCTACTTTGTCAAAGATTACTTGGTTGTAGGTGTATGGTTTTATTTCTCGGTTCTCTATTCTATTGCATTAATCTATGTGTCAACTCTTATACAAGTACCATGCTGTTTGGGTTATTATAGACTTGTAGTATAAATTGAAGTCAGATAATGTGATGCCTCCAGATTTGTTCTTGCTTAGGATTGCTTTGACTATTCTGGGTCTTTTTTGATTCTATATAAAATTTAGGATTGTCTTTTCTAAATCTGTGAAATATGACATCAGCATTTTGATGAGAATTGCACTGAATCTTTAAATCACTTTGGGTATTATGAACATTTTAACAATATTAATTCTTCCAATCCATGAGCATGGGATGTTTTTCCATTTGTTTGTGTCATCTATGATTTTTTTCATCAGTGTTTTGTAGTTCTCTTTTTAGAGATCCTTCACCTTCTTGGTTAAGTATAAACCTAGGTATTTTATTTTACTTTATTTTGGTTTTGTACCTATTGTGAATGATATTAAGCTCTTGTTTTGATTCTCAGCTTGGCTGTTATCACTGCATAGAAATGCTACTGATTTCTGTACACTGATTTTGTAACCTGAGAATTTATTGAATTTACTTATCAATTCTAAAAGTATTTTGGAGGAGTCTTTAGGTTTTTCTAGATATAAGATCATATCATCAGCAGAGACAGTCGACTTTGATCGCAAAGAAAAGTAACAAAACTCTACACTTTAATGCTACTCATCTACACTTTGACTTTTTGATGTTTTGATTTACATCTTTTTATGTTGCCTATTTCTTAACCAAATGTTGTACTTACTATTGTTTTTAATAGTTTTGTCTTTTAGTCTTCATATTTAAAATATAAGTGGTTTACTTACCTCAATTACAGTATTAAAATATTCTGAATATTTCTGTTTTCTTTCTTTTACTATTGTGTTTAATGCCTTCAGATGCTTTCTTGTTACATGTCAGCATCCATTTCTTTCAGATTGAAGAACTCCCTTTACCTTTTCTTTTAAGACAAGTTTGGGGTTGATGAATTCCCTGAGCTTTTGTATGTCTAGAGAAGTCTCTATTTCTCCTTTATATTTGAAGGATGTCTTTGCTGGGTAGAATACTCTTGGTTGGCCACTTTTTTCCTCAACACTTTGAATATAGCATCCCACTTTCTCCTGGCCTGCAAGGTTTCTGGTGAGAAATCTGCTGAAAGCCTTATTGGGGCTCTGTTGAATGTGATCTGTTTCTTTTCTCTTGCTGCCTTGAATATTCTTTCTTTGTCTTTGGTTTTTACTAACTTGATTATGATGTGCCTTGAGGATTTTCTCTTTAGGTGAATTCATTTGGTGACCTCTGGGCTTCCTATAACTGATTATGTCATCATTCTCCAGATTTGGGAAATTTTCAGCCATTATTTCCTGAAATATGATTTCTAGACATTTTTTTCTATTGTCTCCTTTGAGAATTGCTATTATGCAGAACATTATACTGTCTCATAATTCTCATAGGGCTTCCTCATTCTTTTTTTTTCTTTTTGCTCCTCTGATTGGATAACTTCATAAGTTCTGTCTTCAAGCTTGCTAATTCTTTCCTCTGTTTGATCAAATCTGCTGTTGAGACATTCTACGAATTTTTTAGTTCAGTTATCATATTATTTCTAGAATTTTTTAATTGTTTCTATTTCTTTGTCAAAGTTCTCATTTTGTACCTGGATTATTTTCCAAATTTTATTTAGTTTCCTATCCATATTTTCTTGTGATTCCTTGAATTTCTTTAAAAGGAGTAATCTAAATTCTCTGACATTTCATTCTTCAGTTCCTCTGGGTCCATCACTGGAGCTTTGTCATATGCTTTTGATGGTGTCTTATTCCCCTGAGTTTTCACAATCCTTCATCTTTACATTGATTCCTGTGCTTTTGAGTAGACAGCCACTTCTTCCAGTTTTTGCAGGTGTTCTATGGTAGTGCTAGAGCTTTACTGCTTAGTATTGGAACTTAAATGCTGGCCTATTGTTTCTTCCCATTCTGGGAAGAAGTTATAGTGAACACTAGAACTAAAACACTACACTTGAAATAACTCGTTGCTCTGCCATTTTTTCCAGCATGTGGAAGACTTACAGTGAGCCACAAAAGATAAACATCGCCCCAGAATTCTATTGCTGTCCTCCCGTTGTTACTTTGCCTGGGAAAGATTTAAGCAAGCACTGGAACTTAATCCCAGCCTTTCAGATGTTTCTGTAATGCGGGAAGGCTCCATATGAGCACCTGAGATTTGTGAAAAAAAATTGGCCAGGGATTCAAACATTCCCATGGATTGTGTTCCCTTCAGTGTTATGGCTCTGGTCAGTCACTTCAACATGTCATCCTTGCTGAGTGGAGCAAGGATGAGCAGTCACCAAGATCTTCACACCAGTTACTGCAATTAGTACTCTGCTCTTTGTTCCCAGTTCATCCCAGGTGGTTCAGTCATCTTGTACTCCCAATGGTTCCCATGGAACAAGACCAGAGTAGGATTCCCATAAAGATTCCCAGACTGGTAAATCAAATGTCCGCCTCCAATTCCCTACTCTCACTTCCTAAACCACAGCTGTAGGGAAACCCTCTGTGAGTGGCATTATGCCAGCTTAGAGGATGGGGTAGCACAGTCTTAAATGACCATTTCTCTTACCAGTCATGAGTTCTCTTAATTCTGTGAAACTAAGGGTTTTCTCCGCTTCTCCCCTGAATTCTAATGAACTGAAGGTGGTATTCTTGTATTTGAATAGTTTCTAGTTATATTTTTGTGGAGAGAGTGATACTGAGTTATCTTCTATTCTGCCATGTTTCTGATATCTCTCAATTTCCCTTTTGATTTCTTATTTGACCCATTGGTTCTTCAGGAGCATGTTGTTTAATACCATATATATGTTAATTTTCCAAGATTCCTCCTGTTACTGATTTCTAGTTTCATACCATGGTATTTGGAAATAATACAAGGTATAATTTCAACATTCTGAATGTGTTAAGGCTGTTTTGAAGCCTAACATATGGTTTATCACGAAGAGTGGTTCCATGTGCGCTAGAAAAGAATGTATCTTCTGATGATGTTGGTTGCAAAGTTCTGTAGATGTCTGTTAGGTCTATTTGATCTATGGTGCAGTTTATGTCTAGTACTCTCTTGTTAATTTTCTGCATGGTTAATCTATTCATTGTTGAAAGTGGGATATTGAAGTCTTCTAATATTATTGTATTGCTATCTATTTCTTCCTTCATTTGCTTTACAGATTTAGGTGCTCCAATGTTGTGTACATATATACTTGTAATTGTTATGTCCTCTTGATGAGTTTATCCCTTTACCATTAACTAATGACCATCTTTGTTCCTTGTACCAGTTTTCGACTTGAAGTCTATTTTATCTGATAGCAGTATAGCCACTCCTGCTCTCTTTAGTTATTATTTGCATAGAATATCCCCTTCCATCCCTTCACTTTCAGCTTGCATGTATTCATAAAGCTAACATGGGAGGGGAGGGGGCAAGATGGCTGACTACAGACATTGCTTGCAGGACCATCCCAGAGGGAAGTTTGGATTTCAGATAAAGGAGAGGGGAGAAGAGACACAGATCAGGTGTAGATCATAGAGAGAGGTGCTGGAGCTTGCCAGGGACCTCACAGAGGAAAACTGCAAAGCAGAAAAGGAAGAAGATAAAAGAAAAAAGACATTGACAAGGATTGAACCCAGAGAGGCTCAGAGCCCAGCAAATGTGTAAAGGGGGATCCCTCTCTCCCATCCATGAGCCTTTGCTGACCAATGAACTACCAAGTTTCTTGGAGGCTTTTCCACCCCCACGAGACCAGGCTTTCAGTGGCAACATACAATAGTGGCAAGAACTTGCATGATCCCAGAGCTTGGTCATTCAGTGTGGGAAGGAAAGGACACTTTCTCCAAGGAAACTGTCGTGAGAGGCCAAAGAACCAGCTTTCTTCCATTCAGATGATTTCTCCCTTGCTCCTCCCCTCCACCTTGGAGTGCAGTTTGAGCTGAGAATTTGGCAAATGGCTGCTTCTCCTCAGGAGGCACGTGTTGCAGTCTTAGGTTCCCATGGAGGGTGGGTCCCATGCCTTTATCCTTGGGGGCATGTAGTGGACCCAGGGTGCCAGATTTGGAAGTTCCCTGCTGGACAGTGTTTCCCAGAGTCACACACCAGTGGGTCAGGCAAGTGGAAGGACCTCTTGACCCCCAGAATCCAGAGGGTTACTGGGGACACAGAGGGGAGGTCTGGGAGCTGGGCTAGGTGGCAAGGAAGCCCAGGTGGACAGAACTGATGGGAGAAAACTTGGGGTTCCAAGACATGGCAACCGGGAGTGCACCCATCCCCCCCACAGGAAAACTGCCCTGTTGAATTAGGGTGGATCCTCCAGCGAGGAAGACCCCACCCCCAGGAGCTATAGCAACCAAGAGCTGTGGCTCCTCCCCCACCCATTCCAACAAGGAAAGAAGTTTGAGCCAAGAATTTGGTGAGCAGTGCCTCTCTCCAGTGGGCATGTTCTCCAGGCTGACCTCCACAGAGAGTGGGGCCCATGCCTCTTTCCTTGAGGACTTATAGTGGACCCAGGGTGCCCAATTTGGAAGCTCCCTACCCACTACTAGCAGGCCAGACCCTGCTGGGGAGGGTTTGAGAGTCAGACAGCCAGATTGTGAATCTCAGATGGCTCCACCTCCACAAGCAGACTTTCTGGTTGGGTAGGGCCACTTCAGCCCCTCCCTGGTGGCTTTCCCCAGAAGCTGGGAGCAGACCTTTGAACCATGTCAAATCAGCTACCTTACCAGCTGTTGTGGAGCTTGAGGGCAAGGTCACCTAACCCAGCCCTACACAGCCTCACTCCCCCAACCCACCTCTGCTGTGGCACAGAATAAGGACTCATCTGGAAGTTCCAGGTCCCCACCCATCACCTGAGTGCTCCACTTGAGGAGCTGGAGCAAATCACAGGTCTCAAAAACAACACTATAGCTTGTTCCTTCTGGCCAGCATGACCTACTGACAGGAGGTCAATTTGCACAGCCATTTACAGAGCATCTACTGATGGGTGAGATGTATTCTGACCCACAAGTGCCACCTACTGTCTCAGAGATTAAACTGTGCATGTCAATTCAATTCACACAGCTAAAAAGTCCACAGGGCTGGGGAAAGAGAAAGGATTTCAAAGACCTCCATCCTCTCTCATCGAAATGTGACAGGGAAACTGCACACACACATAGCTCACCACTGATACACTCTACAAACAAGTAGAAACTGAGAAAACCACCACACTAAGGATATCTATAAACAATGCATCTATCCAGAAACTAGACTGCCATTAAAGCACCAAAAAAAAGCCAAAGTTTCTTACACAACATATGCTACAAAAACACCTGTACAATTGCAGGGTGGAAGCCCCATCTATACAAAAGAAAATCCAAAAATAAAAAGAAACAGCTGTGCCAGATGAGAAGGAATCAGTGAAAGAACTCCAGAAGTATGAAGAATCAGAGCTAAAGATCACCCCCAAAAGGGAACACCAGCTCTCTAGCAATGGATACCAACCAAAATGAAAACATTGAAATGAGAGATAAAGAATTCTAAATATGGATTGTAAGGAAGCACAACAAAATTTAAGAGAAAATGGAAAATCATCTCAAAGAAACCAGAAAAACAATTCAGCAAATGAATGAAAAATTCACTAAAGAGATAGACATGTTAAAGAAGAACCAAATAGAACTTCTGGAAGTGAAAAATTCATTTAAGGAAATACAAACCACAGTGGAAAGTTTTAAGAATAGATTAGACCAGGCAGAAGAAAGAATCCCAGAGCTTGAAGACAGCTCTTTTGAATTAACTCAGTCAGTCAGAAGTAATGAATTAAGAGGAACGAACAAAGCCTATGAGAAATATGGGATTACGTAAAACAGCCAAATATAAGAATCATAGGTATACCTGAAGGTGAAGAAGAAAACGCACAAAGGCTATAAAAGCTAGTCGAGGGAGTAAACGAGAAAAATTTCCCTGGTCTTGCTAGAGATTTAGATATCCAGGCACAAGAAGCTTAATGAACACCTGGGAGACTCACCAGCAATCACCAAGATGCATAGTCATCAGACTGGCCAAAGTCAACATGAAGGAGGAAATTCTCTGAGCCATAAGGAGAAAATACCAAGTAACTTACAAAGGAAAACCCATCAGAATAACTGCAGATTTCTCAACTGAGACCTTACAAACCGGAAAGGATTGGGGCCCCATCTTAAGCCACCTTAAACAGAACAATTGCCAGCCTAGAATTTTGTAGCCTGTGAAACTAAGTTTCATAAATGAGGGAGAAATAAAGACTTTTCCAGATGAGCAAACACTGAGAGAATTTGCCAAGACCAGACCTTCCCTGAAGGAAATTCTCAGAACTGCATTATACATGGATCAGCACAATGGTCACCCACCAGTGTAAAACCACCCAAAAGCTAAAGCTTAGAGCTCATATAAAACAACAGTACAAGAAGTAAAACAAAGCAACAAGGTACTACCCAACCAGATAAACAGAACAGCATTCCACATATCAATTCTATCAATTAATGTGAATGGTTTGAATTCCCCAGTCAAGATATATAGGCCACCTGAATGGATTAAAAAAATTTAGACATCTGCTGTCTCCAGGAACGATATCTAACCCACAAAGACTCTTACAGACTTAAGGTAAAGGGATGGAAAAAAATATTTCATGCAAATTGTAACCAAAAGAAAGCAGGTGTAGCCATTCTTGTATCAGAAAAAATTGACTAAAAATCAACAATAGTAAAGAAAGACAAAGATGGTCATTGTATAATGTTAAAAGGTGCAATTCAAAAGAAGACATAACAAGTCTAAATATTTGTGCACCTAACACAGGAGCACACAGATTCATAAAGCAAACCCTACTAGATCTAAACAAAGAGATAAACAGCACTGTAATTGCCAGGGACTTCAACACCCCACTGACAGAACTGGACAGATCATCCAAGCAGAAAATAAAGAAACACTGGACCTAAAGGGAATTCTAGAACAAATGGGCCTAACAGATATTTATAGAACATTTTAGCCTGAAAATACTGATTATACATTCTTCTCATCAGCACATGGAACATTCTCCAAGATTGATCATATTTTCGGCCACAAATCATGGCTCAACAAATTCAAAAAAAATTGAAATCATACCATGTATCTTCTCAGATCACAGTGGAATAAAAGAGAAACACCCAATCTTATACAAAGTCATGGAAATTAAACAACCTGCTGCAGAACAATTATTGGATCAATGATGAAATTAAGATGGAAACAAAAAGATTCCTCAAACTGAATGACAAAGGGGACAAGAGCTATAAAAATCTGTGGGATTCAACAAAGGCAGTTCCTAAGGGTAAAACTCACAGCCTTAAATGCCTGCAACAAAAAGACAGAAAGATTACAAATTAACAATCTAATGACATGTCTCAAGGAACTAAAAAAGGAAGAGCAATCCAAATCCAAAGCCAGCAGAAGAAAGTAAAAAACTAAGGTCAGAGCAGAACTAAATGAAATCAAAAACAAGAAAATAATACAGAAGATTCAACCAAACAAAAAGTTGGTTCTTTAAAAAGATAAACAATATCGATAGACCTCTTGCTAGATTAAACAGGAATACAGGATAAAGGACCCTAATAAGCTCAATCAGAAATGAAAAAGGAGATATCACAACTGATACCGCACAAATACAAAATATCATCTGTGAATACTATGAAAATTTCTATGCACATAAACTTGAAAACATAAAAGAAATGGACAAATTCTTAGAATCACAAAACCTCCCAAGACTCAATCAGGAGGAAATAGAAAAACCTGAACAGACCAATAACAAGCAACGAGATTGCAGCCACAACAAAAAAATATCTTCCTGCAAAAAAAGCCCCAGACCATATGGATTCACAGCTGAGTTTTATCAGACGTACAAAGAAGAGCTGGTACCCACACTGCAGAAATGATTCCATAACATCGAGAAGGAGGGAATACTCCCCAACTCATTCGACAAAGTGAGTATCACCTTGATACCAAAGCCAGGAAAAAACTCAACAAAAAAAGAAAACTACAGACCAATATCCTTCATGAATATAGATGCAAAAATCCTCAATACTAGCAAACCGGTTCTCAATCAATAGTTCTTTGAATCGCATCAATATATCTTAATCATATACTAAGGGAATTCAATAAACTTTTTACTTTTCAGCCTTATCTGAAAGTAAAGATCATGCAAAAGCTCGGCTACTTAGAACACTTAAAATAGTAGATGTGTAGGTAATACAATCTTTTAGCTTTGTCACAAAAATAGATCTGGGTACAATTTTTGTTTCAACTCTAGAGCACACAGCTGAAATTAAGCCTGAGATGATCCTTACTATTCTTCCAGAAGCATCCATCTACCACATCACAGAGCCATTGCCCCCTCCACTATGGTAGATAAAGCAAGGAAAAGAAAAACTGACTGAGAGCCCAAGTGAAGACAAGCATCAGAATAGTGGGAGGAGAGGGAGGGAAGGAAGGGATGCTCAGTGGGAATGTCTGCCTTCACTTCTCCTAAATGCTCTTCTCCACACCCCAGATAGGTGGGAGCAGACGAGACAAACCCCTGGAACCCTGCTCTTTAACTATCCCACTAGCCTTTCCTGCTTACATGATGAAATGGGAAGAACCACAGAGATTCCTTTCCTCAGGGGCCTATTGCTAGAAAAAAAGGAATTATGTATATCAGTCTTGAATACTTGATATTTCTTTGCATTAATATCTAAATGAAAACCAAAAAGTAAACTTTAATGCTTTTCCCTCTCTAGATCCCTCTTCTCCTGTCATTCGAAACACCATATGCATTTTTGCCCATATTGTTCTCTTCTCCAACTTTTTTTCTGTATTCTGATTTGGCTTCCCATTCTAACTTGGGTTCATCTCTTCATGTACTTCTTGATATTGATCAAATGTCATATATGTTTTGATTCAATTTTTAGCCCAGAACCCTCTCCTGAATTGCATGATGACATTTGACACTGTTTAGCTCCCTACCCACCTGGACTCATCTGAGCAACTCTGCTGACCCTGGATTTATCTGCTATGTTCTCTCCTGGCTCTTAGAAATGATAACCTTGGTTTAGAGAAACTCTTCATCCCCATTTGGTTTTAATCACTTCGTTTCCAATTCATTGGAAATTAATCTATAATTTCTATTCATTGGAAATTAATCTATAATCTATAATCTTTGGCAGAGTTGTCCGTCAGGATCCAATCCTGTCGAAACTACATACCTGATGTACCTTATATGGATTCATCAAGAAGGGAAATGACGTGGAATTAGAGGGGCTGGGGTGGCAGTGCTACTGATCCTCTCCAGTTACTTTCATCTGGTTATCTTCCCTCATTGCTCTATGTCTTGGGTGATTATTCGCTATGTAGAATTATAACGGTTTTGAAGGGAAACATCCTCTCGAGTGTCCAATAAATGCTGTGCTAATTAAACTTTGAGGTTGTTATTTTGTTCTAGGTATTTTCATAAAATCAACTATTTTACATATAATCAAAACTCAATAAATATTTGTTCAATTAAATCAAGTGTTTTCTAAATATTCCGCTTTAAACAAGTCTGAAGTATAATACATGGTGGCATTATTTGGTATTTGATGTGGAGCCAGTCCTTCGGTAGCCTGTAACCTTTTACGTAGGCTATAATCACACACAGTTCTATTTTGGAACTCGGACAATCACAAGGCTGGAGATCACTCTGAAATCAACCAGCTTTTCACACAGCTGCTGTACCATCTTGTGAAATATTTTAGATATGGGGAATATTCAGTTGGAAAATGTAGACTCCACCAAATGATGTATTGAGAATGCAGATAGTTCCCAAACATGGTTAGGACATAGATGCTTCACATTTGCAAAATATTTTGATCTAATCCTAGTACCTGAAAATACCTACAACGGTTGACAAAATGATTATAGTAGTTTCAGATCATTAAAATCTATAGAGGAACTACTTCTGGTATAAACAAAGCAGCTTCTCAGCATAATACACCTTAAGGTAGCACTTGAAGATCCTGTGAACTGTCAGCAGACATATCTTCTTAGATGGAAAGAAATTTTGGAGATACTAATGAAACACATGTCTTAGTAGTAGTTATGAATGACTGATAAAGTGTCATGTGATACAAAGATGGTTCTTGCTTGTATATAAGCACAGCACCTGGCATCAACCCATCAACTCTATCTACAGCCAGAGTTTCTGTTGTTGACATCTTTTTCTCCCAAACTGTATGTCACATCAGGATCTTCTGTTTGTGGGGATCCCTCTAAAATGTGTCTCAGAACAAAGGTGCCCAAGGAAAAAAATAAAAGGGTTTTGTAAAGAAAAACTTTGAGAGAATACAGGTTTCTGTGTCTGCATCTTGGCGAATCACAACACATTTTAAAAGCTGTGGCAAATTCTGCAGTAAAGAAATCATTTTAACTTTATTAAACCTAATAGGTCCTTCTTGTTTATTTTTACTTAACATTATTAATGTCCCATGGACATGCTTTTCTTTACACACTTTGTGAGATTCTGCTGTAGAATGTAATCCACAAATGAAGAGGATATCCTGAACGTTTTAAGTTATTCTGCCCTTTTCATTGAATTGAGAAATACTAGAAGGCCCTTTGGGCCCAAGAGTGCCTTTATTACATGCTCCAGGATTTGCAAACAACTGGCTTAATTGAATAATCCATTGTGGACTCTTCTCTGAATCCAGCTTTTATAGCTAATAAAATGCTACTTTCTTGCTAAACGCAGAACTCCAAAAATTCTCTGACATGGATTTTCCAATTAAAGATTTTGGCCTGTCAATTCTTTAATTTTCTGGAAGTTCCCTTGAGTAAAGAACAACTTTTACCTTGATGTTTTAGAATAAAATTTATTATAGGCATTTATCCAATATGTTCACTTAGTTTTAGGATTATTTCAAAGAATATTATTCTAATGCCTACTATATTCCAGTCAATATGCCATACACTCAGAATACAAAGATGATCATGATATCGACCCTGACCTAAGAGAATTCATAGCATGAAAAGTAAAGAAGAAAGTTAAACAACTAAGTACAATACCATCAGAATTATACTTTATAGCTTATTGCTAAATACTATGGTAACACATTGATATTATTAATTCTGCTCTGAAAGACTTGTGCATCAATCCAAAATTGATGAACAAAAGAAGGCTATATATTCACCAGGTCAAGAATTCGTTCATTTTTAATGAATATTCTTTAATAAGTATTTACTGAGCACCTACTTTGTGCCAGGCACCCTTCTAGGCCCTAAGGGGACACAGTGAACAAAAGAGACAAACACATCTGCCTCATGGAACTTATTTACTAGTGATAAAGATAGATAATAAATAAGAAAATACATATATAAATAACATAAACAAAGCACATACTAGGTTAGAAAATAATTTCTACAAAATAAAATGAGGCAAGGAAAAGTAATCTGAAGAATTTGTGCCAGCAGATGAGGGTGAAATTATAGATAAGTTGGCCAGGAAAAGCCTCATTGTGGTGACTTTTGAGGAAGGACCTGCAGGAATTGAGAGAACAAGCCCTGTGAACATCTGGACAAGTTCCCTCCAGGCAGCAGGAACCGGGAGGGCTAAGACCATATGGTGGACGCGTGCCTGGCACATGTGGGGAAGTGAAGAGGCCAGGGTGGCTGCAGTAGTAAAGGAGGAGGAGAGAGCAGGGAGAGATGAGGGCAAAATCTAAGGGGAGCAGAACAAGCAGGGCCTCACAGGTCTCAATAATGACTTTTGCCTTTACTTGAAGCAAGGTGACAAGCCACAGGAGGGGTTGAGCAGAGAAATGCCATGATCTGACTTACATGCACCTGAACGATAAACATAGCATTGTGGGTGCCGTGCCGAAAGAAGATTAAAGGAGATTAAGAGCCAATTAAGAGAGATAATAGGAGGTTTTTAAAATAATACAAATGAAAGCTGATGGTGGCTCAGGTCATAGTGATAGCATGAGATGGGAAAAAGCATTTGGAGTCTGAGTATATGTTGAAGGATGTGCTAATGGATATGGAGCCTGAAGGAAAGAGATAAGTCTAAATTACCCCCAAGTTTTTGGACTGAGTTACTTGGAAAATGGAATTGCCATCAACTGAATTACAGAAGACTAGGTATGGATTGGGTTTCTTGGAATAGGGAATTTTCCTTGGAGCTTTAAAGCCCCTTATTTGTATGGGCCTCTTCCCAGACCTGGAAGAGGTCTGAATAATATGTTCACATCTTTCTGTAAAATTTGCCAAAGTAAGGTACTTTAACATTAGGTAATACTACCATTTCTCTTTACTTTGTCTCCCTTCATCATAATTCTCCTCCTACTTGGTAGAACTGAAATGGTCACAGGTGCTGTGGGGATCCAACTTAACAGCGTTTAAACTGAAGACATATTAGGTTGAGTTTAATGAGATAACATGTATCAGCAGTTAAGTCGCTACTAGCCATCCTGGCTAGAAACAATTTATAGGAGTTTATGGTTTATACTCCTACTACTTATGTGATGATTCACCTGGCATCATGATACATTGTACCAGCGGTTGCAAAATGAATCATATCCTATGGCGTTCAAGACTCTAAGCACCACTGCTGATGAGTCCACAGACAGATTTTAACCATCACTTTGATTTTGCCTCAGTTGCTGCAAATTCAGTATTAGACAAAAATGTCCGGAAAATCAAGCCTATATCATGTGTACACAATCTTTCTACCAAATAGTTGATAAAGGATCAGTCCCTCTGACTTCTACAATGGAAAACAGGGAACTCTTTATGGCCAACATTACACTTAACAGGGAATTTCCCAAAAATGGGAAAGAGAAATTGTCACCCAAAATGACAAATGTACACATCAAGTTTTATATGTGTAACATGACCACTGATAGACATAAGAATAAAAGACCAAGGCTAATCTACCTGACATGTAAAGTAAGTTAGGACCATCTAACAGCAATGGATCATACACAACTGCCAATATGTTCTGCTGAATAAAAGAAAACAGAGAACAGAGAGAAGCAGTAAAAAGAACACCAATCCTGAACAAAAATTAATAAATTATTTTCTGCTTGGTGAAACCTGCTAAGCACTCAGGACCACATGATTCACAAGCTTTCAGAGGGAGTAAGGCCAATGAACACCTAGCTGAGTGTGACCAGTGACTAAGCAAAAAAATTAAGGAGTGTGAGAAACCAACCACTACCTGTGTCTCTCAATGGATACTAAAGTAAGCATCACTGAGCAGCCTCAGTAGTCTGGAAATCCAGACACAAAAAAACTCTGTACCATCCTCTGTGGTGACACAGACAGGTTCCTTTAGCTAGTAATGTCTAAAACTATTATAGGCATATAAAGCTATTATTTACAAGGATACCCTGATAATCGTTGGACATAACATTATCCTCACAATAGCTCTGCGGGGTGAATATTTCATGCCCCTTTTACAAATAGAGATGCTAAAGTTCAAAAGATTTGGAAATTTTCTGAAATTATGGAGATATTAAGAGACAGGCTAAGACTTGAATTTAGTATAGTTTGACACCAAATTCTGTTTTTTTTTTAATTGAGTTTCCATACCAAGGTTTAATTACATTTTATCAGTGCAACCATGTGATAATATTTATGCTTATCTTCATTTTGTTTCAAATATCAAAGTGTTGGGTGTAAAATGTATACATGTAAATGAGTGACATGAACAAGAAGAACTTGTGTTAGGCTTGATGTCTAGACACAAGTGCTATATGAACTACTTTAAGGAGTTTCTTTACTGAAAAAATGTTTTGTCCTAATGAACAATGAGAAAAATTTTTTTTAATTTTTAAAAAAGAGAAAAAAATGTATACTGATTCTTTCCTGAAAAGATTAAAGCAGTGGTTCACAAACTCTAGTAATATAGGTGTCATCAGGTGTGCTTAGAAAAATATAGAATTTCTGGGCTTGTACCCTCAGAAGTTCTTTCTCAGTACACGGAATTTAAACAAGGACCTCTGTAAATCTGACACACTACAGCTCTCAAAAAATTAGAACAAAAGGAAATAGCACTTGAAAAGTAGAATACATTGACTGTTTGCATAATTAATATTAGTTGGAATTAAAAGAATATCACTTCAAATTATATGTTGTGGATGAGGGAATAGAGGAATAAGACTTTTCTAGCTAATTTCAATTATAGCAGGAAATAGTATTCTAGAAGTGCTTCAAATGTGTACACACACATACACATACACATTTGAAGCAGTTCTACAATGGCAAAAAGGATCTCCAAAAATACACTCCTCCATAATGCAATGAGAACACTTGAAAAATCATGAAAAGTAACACTTTCAGAACTCTGGAAATTAAACAAAGGATTATAACAATTCAAAGATGATTCATTCAAAAAAATGGCTGAATCTCAGCAAGAACAGTGAGTTTTGTGGCATTTCCACTTACCTATTTCCATCCCCATTTCCCAAATTCTGCATGAGCCCATAGACATTAGAAGAAGCAGAAAAGTTTTGGAGCAAATTCAAAAGCCCATCTTCAGGGAATGGTTACTATGTGGCCTGTTTACAGCTCCCTGGTAAAGCTTCATTCACAGGGTTTATCTTTATTTGACCTGATTCAGAGCTTTCCATGTATAAAAAGCCCTTTTCCTAGTTTATTTAAAACAATAAGCATCAATCATTTACTCTCACAGCTTCCTGAAGCAGTGAAGCCAACTGGGGCAAACAAGAGGCTCAAAAAAAATATAAAAGAAAAATCTAGGGAACAAAATGTCCATAAAGAACTTTGAAAAGCTTCAAAGTTCATAGGAATCTTAGAAGGACACATAATACACACACACACACATACACACACACACACACACACACACAGGTCTGTGGGCCTGTCCAGATAATACCTGACACGGCCCTAATCTCTAACTTCTGGCTGACCTTGAGGCTCTGCTAATTGGCATCTATGAAAAACCCGCAGCTAATATTATATTTAATGATGAAAGGCTGAATTCTTTACTCGTAAGATTAGGAACAACATGTCCACTTTTGCCACTTCAATGTTGTACTGGAGATTCTAGTCAGGGCAGTTAGGCAAAAGGAAAATAAAAGGCATCTAAATTGGAAATGAAGAAGTAAATTTACCTATATTCACAAATAATATGATCTTTTCTATAGACGATCTTCAAGAATAAACAAAAAAAATCTTAAAATTTGTGAATTCAGCAAAGTCACAGGATATGAGATCCGTATACCAAAATTAATTTATTTCTATGCTCCATCAATGAACAAATTAAAAATGCAGTTAAGAAAATAATTACATTCACAATAGCATCAAAGGAATAAAATACTTAGGGTTAAATTTAATCAAAGAAGTATAAGAAGTATATATACCAAAAACTACAAACTATTGTTGAAAGTAGTTAAAGAACTAAATAAATGGAAAGAGATCCCAAGTTCATGGATTGGAAGACTTAATATTGTTAAGATAGTAATAATTTTTTGTACTTTATATAATTCCTTTTAAAAAAAAGTTAAGAACTTAGAAGAAATTGATATTTTTATAAAAAACTACCCACCAAAATTGCCCCCCCAAAAAACCAGAATGTTTAAATTGAACAATAATAATAGAAAAAAATAGAAAGTAGTTAAAAATCTCTCCCAGGTAAAAGTACCAGGCCCATATGGTTTTATAGTAACTTATTGTTAAGAAATCCTTACATATCAGATGCTGTTTAAATTATTCTAGATCATAGGAAAAATGTGAAATATTCAAACTTCCTTTTATGAAATGAATATGACATTGTTCTCAAAACCTGGCAAAGATTGTACCTGAAAAAAAGACTATGAAAATGTTCCTTTATGAATATTAAGACAAAAATATTAGAAATAAAAATCATAGGATCTGTCCATAGACATATAAAAGACATTAACACAATTCAGTATACATTCACGTTTAAAACTCTCAATGTAATGATGGATATTTTCTTGAAAACGACAGCAAAAAAATATTATATTAGCTGCCCAATATCTCCATTAATATTAAACATTGTGTTGAAGGTATCCACAAGTGCATTTACACAAAAGAAAAGATGAGAGGTGTTACAACTGGAAAGGAAAAAATTGAGCTGGAGTCTTGCACGTTGATTTTATAGCTTGCCATTTGTTAAATTCTCTATCTGGAGTAGACTGAAAGCCTCCATACAGCTTAAGCATGGTTTTTCTTCCACAACCCATACACTTCCATTGCCCGGGGCCATAGTACGTGTTCATATTGTAATGAAACCTCTGGCCCAGCACCTTGGGCTCACAAAGTCAGGTGAGTCAGCACAGTGGATGTGCCAGTAATTTTGGACCGTATTCCTATACCAGGATAGCAGGCAACAACTTAGCTATGAACAAAAATGATTATAAAATATAAATATGGCCCACTAAACCCATCTCCCCCTTAAATGCAACCCAAACATGCCATTCCAATACCACCTGAGAGAAGGGAGTGTCATGAAAGGGAAGTCAGTGTGATAAAAGACAATGAATCTTAACTAATTGCAGTTAAAATCGTTTATTTTATTTTAATTTGTAAAAACACTCAATCCGTGAATATATTGGTAGAACCTTTCCCAGGGGAAGCAAAGGAATTTGGAGCTTTAGCTTTATTAACTTCACAGTAAATCTACCTGTGAATACAATGTATAGTTTTAGAAACAGGAATCAGAATTTTAATTCTATTTGTCAAGTTTATGCTCATAAAAATTCTCTGGGAGATAATGGAACATTACATAATGAAAGAATTCCATGTGATGCCCAATTAAGAATCTGCATAAGGCCATTGCATGGGTTGGGAGCAGGGCCTGGGTGAAGAGGTGATATTGACGACAGGAAATGCATCTAAAAGAGAAGATAAGTAAATCCATCCTGGTGATTCTAATAATAAAAAGTTAACAAGAGTTCAAACGTACTCATTTGTTCAGAGTTAACCCAAAAGCAAATTCTTTGACCTTCTTGCACGGTAAAAGCAGAGAGAGGCAACAATCTTGCACTCAACGAGTGTAAGTTTATGTACACTCGGGACCCTTAAAGCATTTATTAGTTCCTTCCACTATAAATTGTGACAATATTGAGTATGTGTCCTAGGCCTTAAGACTTTCAAAAATCCATTCCAATAGCCCTCTCTTGGAACACATTTTCTCATGTTATAAAGAATCTGTAGTATGAAATTATTTAATATGTGTCTGTGAAATCTGGATAATTTACAGTTCTCTTTTTCTCCAGTCTAATTAAGTGAGCAAGTAGGCTGGGAATAATTTTCTATTTTAAATGCTATAATTGTAAATTGTCTTAAACTAAATCACCCAACAAATTAACATCTTAAGCTTATAATATTACATTTTCCTGAAACAAAGCTCTGGGCAGGAAACAATAAAATACTAGAAAATCAGATTAATACATATGAGCTAAAAGCATTTCTATAACAAAAGAGGCAGGGGCATCATTTTATTTTCAGGTTCAGAACAGCTTTTCAGAGCTCATGTATAACTCCAAGTCTAATGCTTCAAAAATATGGTCATATGAGGCACATATTGAACTAAAAAACAACCCAGTATACCAGATCCATGAACATAACAATAACTTTATCTTAGAGTGAAAATTTTCTATTATACTCACATTGGCCTTTTTACATGCCTTTTTATGGACATAATAATTGCACAGCTCACTTGGTTTGACTTTGTTCAGGAGACGTATAACAGGTAACCCTTCCTTCCCAGAAATAGCTCCAGCCTTAGTCCAAATGTAATGCTCATGTTTCCAAGGACAAGAACAAAATTATTGGAGATATAGAAGCTTGTGACTACAACTTCTGGCTGTGTGACCTTAGAAAAAACTTTTTATGATGGGGTGTTTCAATCACTGCAGCTTTTAAAAGTCAAAATGTAAGTGATAGAAGAATAAAAATAAAATCCCAGGTTATACTCAGGCACTACAGCTGAATTTTGAGAATCAGAAAATTCAGTAAGTACATATACTCCACACTGTATTTACACAAACTCATAGAGACTACAAATTTGCCTTTCTTAAGAGTCTATAACTATTTTGTTACTAACTCTCTTCTTCATTCCTACCCCCTTCCTAGTAACACTAATAATAATTTTAGTAAAACTATAGTTTTACTAAAACTTGGTAAACCCCTCTATTTTGTTTATTCATACTTCCATACTGCTCCTCCTTTATTCTCCTTGTTGAGCACTGAGGAAATAGATGCCAATTACATGCCCCCACGTTAAACTATTCCAGTGTTTGAACATATTCACAATGTCTTGTTAATACGCACATCCACAAGGTATTTTTTAAAACTTTCTGTCTTGGAATGGATTTCACAGTTTATTCTATGCTGATGTGGAGGTAGCTTATCTGTTCTTTCCCATTATGGAAAACACAGAATCCTTATCTTGACGTATGTCAGTGACTACTCTAGAAATCTCCGTTTAATTTGGCTCTCAGGGTATAAAAGGAGTGTCAGCCCTTCATCCCAACCTCTATCCTCTGCCTTAGATAATTTGGAACAAATTGTAAAAGAATAAAAAGAGGTGACTATGAATACTCAAATCAGTGGTTTAAAGGCAGCCAATAAAATCTATAGGGAAAATAGTCTTGGATTAGAAGCTTGTGTCATGAAAGCGAGTAATAGAAATCACAATAAATGTGCCCTTAACCTTGTCATAAGCGAGTTTTACAGGCCTTCAGCCTCTTATCTGGCATCACTTGATGCTTCTCAATGAAGTGCTGGGATTCTGGAATTTTTTTCCCCTACCTTCTCTTTTTCAAAGTGCCATTCTCCCTCATTACACTAAATCCATGTGAATGTCCATTCAATCTTTCCACCTAGTGGGACTGTCTGAAGCTGAAATCTTTTATAAGATCTTTAGGAAAGAAAAACATTCTATCTCCTGAAAGTTAACCAATTCAAGGGCTGCGTCATATTTTCATTTGAAAAAAGTGAAGTAAAACTACTCACGCCTTGGGGATAAGAATAACCTCTTATATTTCTTTGATGTCCTCACGGAATTTAACAGTGTGCCAGAGTGCAGTGTTCACTCAAAAATACAAATGGCATACAAAATACTCAATGGTATAAATCTAAAATGTGTAGCATTTCACATATGTAACATTGCTATGGCCTCTAGTACCTCTTCTGGAGGGGTGGCCAAAGGCCATCTCTGCCACAGGAGCAGAGGCATCAATTGAAAATTAAATAATTATTTACATTTTAAATGGGCATTCCTGACATAAAAAGAGGACTCATAAGTAGATTTAGAAATTTTTACAGTTTAATAAAAATATGTCATTCATTTTCACACAGACATACACACACCTACACAACATAGGCTGACAACTTCCTCTAAGGGGATAGCTCTCATAGGAAGTAAAACAAATCATTGTCCATTGAAAAATACCCACAATAATTTCTATTTTAAGGGTTTTTTGTAGAAAAGCTAGATGTCTATACAAGTCCAACTTTTCTATAAGAACTCTGTGTTGTATTTTATTTTTATAGTGTTGTTGAATGTCTACTAAATATACTAATGTATAATATTAGCATTTCAGTCATAAAAGAAGATCGCTAATATAATGTTAAGCATGAAATGGCCGATTTCCTTAAGTACTAAGTTTGACAGTTGGTATCTCTGACATTTCACTTTGACACTTCTTGTATTATTTTTATTGTGAAAGTACATCCTTAGTCTTTCAAAAGCATGTTTTGGCTTGTGATTATCTTTCAAGTTTTTTTTACAGCAATTTTTATGAAACCACGGATAAGTCGAAAATACATGTTATTTTTTAATATGAGTTCTGTTGTGGAAACACTGCAGCACAGATACCTTGAAATACCAACAAACTGTTTCGGAAGTATGTGGCTAATGAACATGCAGTATGTTGATGGTTTGAGAAGTTCCATTCTGGTGATCTTAATATTGAAAATGAGCCATGTGGGCGACCTGAAACCAAGGTGGATAATGATGAGCTGAAAGCTGTAGTGGAAGCAAATCCATCTCAACCTATGTGTGAATTAGCAGCAAGGTTTGATGTTACTATTCCAACAATATTGGGCCATTTGAAACAAATCAGCAAGGTAAAGAAGCTGGATAGATAAGTACCACATGAATTAAACAAGCATCAGAAGAGAAATCATCTCAAAGGTTGCCTTTCTTTGCTATTGCAGCATAAAGGCGAGCCATTTCTACACCATATTGATATGTGTGATGAAAAATGGATTCTTGTTGACAATCACAAGCATTCAGCACAATAGTTGGATAAAGATGAAGTGCTGAAACACAGTCCAAAACTGAATATTCATCAAAAAAAGCTAATGATGTCTGTTTGGTGTTCCAGTGCTGTTATTATACACTACAGCTTCATGAAACCTAGTCAGTCGATTACAGTGGATGTCTACTGCAACCAATTGGATGAAATGATGAGGATGCTTGCAATTAAGCAGCCAAGACTGGTCAATAGAGACAGGCCAATCCTCTTGCAAGACAATGCTTGACCACATGTTACACAAACAACACTGCTCCAACTACAGAAGCTCAACTTGGAAACTCTTTGTCATCCACCATATTCACCAGACCTTGCATCAACTGACTAGCACTTCTTCTAGGCTTTGGATCGCTTCTTGCAAGGAAAAATACTCAATTCTCAACAAGCCGTGGAACACGCCTTTCACGATTTCATTGCCAGTGGCTCTCCAGGTTTCTTTGCTGCTGGTATAAACAAGCTACCATTAAGATGGCAAAACTGTGTCAATAGTTTAGGTGCATACTTTGATTAATTGTACTGCTTCTTGTTTGAGATATATTTAATAATAAACTACACTTTTGATTTGAAATTGGACATTTTATATTTAATTACCTAATATTATATGGAAAATTTTGGACCCAAACATCTCAACAGTCAAAAATTTTGTTCTTGAGGATCTGGCATTAAAAAACTTTTCCCCCTTTGGAAAACAATTTACTGTGTTTAAATGTTTCAGTTGAAATTTGTCACCAGCTGGCCTTACTACATAACATGTACACTCTTCCCCACTCCCACCATCACCCATTACCCCTCTCTTCATGTGTCTAGCTAGCCAATATAAAGAAATTTCCTAATTCAAATATAACAACAGCAATCACTATCATAATTCTTATTTCCTCATGGTACCTCACATTGTTCCAGTTTAATTATCCTATTGAATATGTGTTAAACACTCACAACTACATCATGAAAAAGCATTATTAAATTTGCATCATTACATACTGTGTGGTTTTGGTAAGGTTTGGTTTCCTTAGGCCACATTGGTGGTCATAGGCAGATTTTCTCCCTTAGCTCACTCAACATTTCGTCAATGCCCTTGCTTTTGTCTTGTAATTCTAGCACACAAAATGCAATTATAGATAAAATCCCTCTTGAGGCAAGCTTTTCATTGTCTCTCCAAAGTGCATTTTCTTCATGCATTAAATCATATCCCAGGACATCCCACAACACTAGCAGCAGCTTGGATTCTTGTTTCCTTTGCATCAGAGTGAACAATTTATATTCTCACTCTAATACTTCTGAGTTCCAGTTGATTCTCCTGGTATATTTGTAGTTGCAATCACATTTTTTAAAAAAAAGGACTCTTGATATGTTAATAGGTAATCAATAAATGTAATTTCCTTAAAGTAAAAATTAAATTGTTGAAAAGCTAAATAAGTTGTAGACTATTTTCAAATCTTAAACTTTCAACACTAAAAAAAATATTGTACACATTCTTTATATGTATTGCTGCTATCAATTCTGTGGCTTTTGGCTATAATGTTGTGTTGATTTTCATCTCGTCCCCTATAATAACTGTTTTATCTTTCTTGTTATAAGCCATCTGGCCTTCTGAATTTTTAGTTGTCATCCCATAATATGAGCCTCACTCAATACGCCCAAATGACATTTTACTTTATTTTCAGCATATTTGTTTTTCTCTCAGTAGAATAATTATTTTAACAAGAAAAGGTTGATCAAAAATTGTGATCTTTACCTTTTGTATTAAAAATATGTTTAAATCCTCTGCAATTAAGTTATCTTACAAATTTTAAAAATACAGCTGGTTTTAGTTTTTAAATGTTACATTTTTAAAAGCTTTTTAAGTCTTTTCCCTTCTCTTTTCCTTTCTTCCTTCTACCAAATATTATTTATTGAATACTTATTTTGTACCAGTAACACAGTAGATGCTGGTGATACAAAAAGAACTAAGACAAGAACCCTCACTAGCCTTATTAACCATTGTGTTGTATTGACACACTTTTAAGTGTTGGAGTCTAATTTTAAAATGCTTTTATTATTTCTTATAAACCATTACATTTTTAAACTAAAGCTAAATATATGATGATAGATTAAAATCCAGATCAGATCATGTTAAAATCTTACTACTTATATACACCTGATATTTCAGTTCTACATTATTTAGGGAGAAAACAACATACGTTGATGGGCTTTTTCCTACTGATGTTTAAAAGTGGATGTCTGGGTCATTATGGTAAGAACAGGTCTCGGTGAATAAGTTAAGAAGACCAAAAGGTACCACAAATGTTGTCTCTATTTTTCCTATGGAAAAAACTCTACTGTGCCCTCAAGGCCTCTGAGATTCAGGTTCACTACATATAATGATCACAAGGACAGCAAAGTGTGCAAGGTTATATCTCTCTACCTGCAAAATGAATCACATTTTCTCTCACACAGAAATAATATCTGATGGCCCAGCCTTACTCCTAGAATCCTACATCTTCCAAAAGGAGTACCCCTTTTACTTATTTGTTTAAAGGTGACTTTCAAGCTAACGGTGTCCATAATTAGATTATTTAAAATTTTCTTTCTTCCTCCAGGCGGTAAAACATCCACATCTGGCAACTTTGAGTTTTCTTTACAACAGTGGAAATGGAATGACTATTTGTTTCCCATCTCTCTGCAATGCCTGGAAGATAGAAGGAAAGCAGGAGCTCAAAATATTGTGGATTGTTTTGGCAGCCCAAGCAACCAGCTGTTGACTGGTTCCACAAAACTAGCCAGGGATGTCAGTAGCTGACTCTGGCATCTGTGTTATGAATGACATCTCAGGATAAAATCCCCTTTCTAGTTTCTTGGCACCTTAAAAATCAGAGACTGAGATGAAAAACATGGTTCTCAATGCCTAAATGAGTTGCTGGAATATTTTGGACCTGCTTAAGCCAGTATGAGATTTGTAAACATCTCTGACTTTCAATCTAGGTTTGAATTGATATTCAGCACCCAAGAAATAGTCACTTACAGTGAAAAGCATCTTTAATTGGTTCAAAGGTCCAAAATTCCATTACTTCTGAAGAAAGAATATTTATAGAGATTTTTCTGATCTCTTATCTTCCAATGATTGCTTTTCCTAATAAAAAGTAGTGAGGTAAGAGTCTTTCTCTTTTACTGTTTTAAATACAGGACTAATCTTTGGAGGCAAGCAGAAAATTATCCTTTTCACTAGCAATAGCTGTTTAAATTTCAAAGATTATATAAAAAGACATGTCCTTGTTCTGTTTACAGCATTTTAATCCTTTCCGGTAGCAGTCGTGTATATTATATCACAGTTAAAAAAAAAAAAAAGCAAATATGTAGATTCAAGATGCTCAGTTTACAAGATGGGGAAAACAATCCTTGCGAATAGAACATGTCTAAATATGGGGCAAGAGATGAATAGGTGAATTAATTCACCATATGCCCAGTCAATTAAGTAAAGTCCTGGCACATTAGAAAATGCTTATCTGATTTAAATAGAAAATGCTTTGCCTAAAAATGCAAAGAAATGAAAATAGAAATCAAATCATACATTGATGACTAACATTGATGATTGTTACCAACAGCCAAAATGCTTTACAACTATTGTATAAATATGTTATTTCAGGAAAAGAAATTGAATTTCACAATTACTTTTGAAAATTCCTTCTTACCTCAAGATCTTGTTGAAAAGCTAATACATATATATAGATAGATAGAGATATACATATACATGTATAGATATATATAGTTGTGTATCACTTAATGACATGGATATGATCTGAGAAATGTACTGTTAGGCAATTTCATTGCTGGGTGAACATCATAGAGTATGCTTAGGTGGTACATCCTGCTACATACCTAGGCTACTTGCTCCTAGGCTACAAACCTTTACAGAACGTTACTGTACTGAATACTGTAGGCACTTGTAACACAATGGTAAGTATCTGTGTATCTAAACATATCTAAACATAGAAAAAGTACCATAAAAATACAATATTATAATCTTATGGGACCACCATGTTATATGGAGTCTGTTGTTGACCAAAATGTCCTTATGCAGCTCATGACTATAAATATACGATTAGTCCTCACTTGACTTCATGGATAGGTTCTTGGAAACTATGACTTTAAATGAAACAATGTATAACAAAACCAATTTTACCATAGGCAAATTAATATAAACAAGAGTTAAGTTCCTACTGCGTATTTCTGGTCACAAAAACATCACCAACTTCTAAATAAAGACCCCAAATGCTTCCAATAAAAAACATTGAAATAAATCTGAGCTATATATACATTTAAGAAAGATGACTACAAACAAGATATTTAATAATTATTTAACCAATTTTTTGGTGAATCAGTGAGTGATGGTAAAGATAGTGGTGATGGTGGGTTAAATCAAGGAATAAATGTTTGCAAAGCAAATACCACCATGCAGTTCAAAAACAAATAATACAAAATGTGGTGAGCTCACTGAGCACTTCCCTACTGCATTATTTTCATGCATTTGTATGAGGGTCATATACTTAACGAATACAATAATGTAATTCGTATTCTTTCATTTTTTCATTCTTCCAACCCACTTATTACAGTTCAGGGCTGAGGGTGGACAGAGCCTCTCTCCCAGGAGCTTAGGGCACAAAGCAGGAACCAACCCTGGACGGGACACCTGTCACAGGGCACACTCACACACACACTTACCCAGACTGGGACCAGATATTGCAGTTCACCTAATGTGAACATCTTTGGGATGTGGGAGGAAACCTGAATACCCTGAGAAAACCCACACAGACATGGGGAAAACATGGAAACTCCACACAGAGGGTGGCCTCAGATGGGAATAGTTTTTTTTCTCCTTCATCAACATTTTAAGGAAACGACATTAAAGGAAACAGTGTCATTCGAGGACCTGCTGCATACACACACACACGTATACATACATACTTATATGATTACTAGTAAATATAAATATGCTTCATTGCTAAAGTACAAACTCCTTAACAGGAATAGACCATATGTTGGAAAAACCATGGTAAGATGAATATCTTCTGCAATATTCTGGAATTGTGTATCTTTGGAAAAACATGGTTAAAGGATGATTTTTTGGTCTGGAAAATGCTGTAGATCTTTTTAAATGCCAATTTTGTGAAGAAAAAACATTTAAAGATTTAAAAATATTTAAGTTATTTTACTCTATGGAATTCTGTGGGAATAATTACATAAGCCATATGGTGATAGCTTATGAAATTATATTTTGTCTATAAAGTCTGAAATTCTACTTTTACTCTCAGATTGCTTGATGCTTGATTTCAATTATTACATAATACAAATTTCAAAATAAAAAATTATTGAGCACTTATTATGCAGGCATTGTGCTAAGAAATTGATAATACTGCCTTATTTCATCCTCACAACAATCCTATCAGGTACCATAATTATCTTTACTAGATAGATGGTGAAACCATCTAAACAAAATATATAACCAGCTCAAAGCCATGTAGCTAGTTGCTCCTTACCTTATTAACTCCTAATCCTCTGCTATTAAAAACAACTACATATATCTTTCTCATAAGGTGCATTTATTCTCAAAATTTTCAGTTTAAATGTAGGCAAATATCCCTATCACCAGGATTTTGTTTACACGAGAGATAACCAGATCCACCAGAGGTCTGCTCTTACAACTGATGACTGCTTAATGGAAGTGAATTACAATGATTTGTCACATCTGGTCGTTTATATAGGAGAGAGAAGTACGGGGTTTACTATATGTATATGTCTGTTCCATAAACAGAGGTTTGGTAGCAAACATCTCAGTAGCACATTTGTCTAATAATCCATACAGTCAACTGTGCAGTCAGGCTGCATGCCACAGTGGCCAGGGATGAGGAAATAGAGGATGGAAATGGAGGGACCACTCTGAGCCAGTGTCCTTTCAACTGGTCAGTAGAGTCAATCCAACGCTCCTCTCCTGGATCACCCTCATTCAATATGTGACTCAGTGCAATACAAATACCCTCTGATCAGCAGTTCTTTACTTAAAATTGAATGGACAGATGGAAAATTCATAACCCAGTAAACACTGGCTTAAATGGCAGCCTGGCTTTTATTAAATAAAAGTTAAATAATCTAAAATACTAACTTAAAATATCAAATATTTTTATGTTTTATTTTTATGACACTTGTAAATATCATAATACTAGTCTGTTATTAATTTTCAATATGTTTTTAAAACTAGTGTTGAAACGTCCTCATTTAGTCAAGGTAGATGCTCAAGATTTATTAGCCATTCTTTTGATACAAATAATGTTCATATCTGTTTTAACGTGAGCTAGAGGTATTTACTATTTGGAATGAAGTCCTAATCTTTGAAGGCAGACAGAAGAAAATTATACTTTTCTTTAGCTATTATATGTGCATTCAGTGTTAACATAAGTCACTTTTTATACACTATATTCTCTTCCAGCTTAAAGATACATTGTATTTGACAGTTTTCATTAATCTCCCTCAAATTTCATCATAACTGCAGAAATTCTAATGGAGATGTATATTCAATTGCCTTTGCTGGTAACCTAAAAAAATTCCACTGGATTAGTGGATATAAAAATAGGAAAACATTACTTTTAAGGCTCTAAGATATCTTAATCTAGATATTGATCTTTCTCAAGTATATAGGACAAAAAGCAAGTCAAAAAGGTGTCTCTTGAGCTATTTATATTAGATAATAAGATTTTATTACAACAGTAAAGTTTTAGCAATTTTCTAGACATACTCCAAAAAATACATTTTCCACTGCCTCACTATAGAATACATATATAATTTTATTTATATATATATATATATAAAATTTAGTCAAATATTCAGGTTTGTGTGTCAATTTTGAAAACAGTTCACCTGGATTTCTAATTGGATTATTACTGCCATCCTCACCAAAATTGGACTGAAACACATTTGAGCAAAGTACTTAAAATTAGAGTTAAATTAGTAGTACTTAAAGTTAATGTTAAATTAACAGCAAAGAAATAACAGATGATTTGGTTATTTTTCAAATAATAGAAGAGTGACTTTCTTTATATTCACTACTGAAAAATAAGAACATTTTACAAAAATGTTCCCACATAGGAAGTACCTTAAATGCTGAGCTCTAATCGTGGATTTCTCCAGTCTGACAGTCTTAAAATATTGCAGAGATGAGCTCCCAGATGCCAGCTGGCAGCCCAATTTAAAGAAGCCGCAGCCTAAAGAACCGTACAAAAGAGCTTATAGGTTATCTCCATGCTGCATGTCATGAAGTCTGCTGCCATCTTATGAGTATTCACAAAGGACACTATTCTATGAAAGAGTCAATTAGGAACCTAGGCAAAACTCATGTGGCACTGTGGTGCTAACTTCCTTTTTAACCCTATTCATTATAATTTTTGTAATATTCTGTTTGTGCTTTCAGACTGCATAATGAATTCATTTGAGGATTTTTGAATATATTCATATCCTTCAATTAGATGAACAAGTGAAAAAGTTATTCCTCTAAGAATGAATTTGATAGAAAATTTTACTTGTTGGCCTTTCATCAAAAATACCATTGCATTTTCAAAGCAATTGTTTGAAGCAATCAGTTAAGTATCTGAATTTTATATAGGTTTCTCATTTTTTGGTTGCTCGAGGGAAGTCTGGCTACAGTATCCCACTGCTTTGAAATGAACAGAAGCAAGGGAATATAACAGTAATTTAACTTTAAATAAACCTACTGCTCAGCAATGCTCAGCAGCCATAAATGAATACATGTTTTAGAAGCTGTGAATACTTTATCAGAGTCATTGTTCTTTTCAATGTATTTCAGAGGCATTCCAGTTACTGTAATTCCAAATGGCATCCACTTAAATTTCTCACTAGATACCGTTTGCACATAAACCAAAAGCCTAAGAAAGGTCAAGGTGAGAATGACCATGACTGCACTAAAATAAAGGCCCTAGACGTGCAGGTTATAAGCAAGCTGAGTATACAAGTGCCTTAGTTTCTTTTTTGCTGCTATAAAAGAATACCACAGACTGGTTAATTAAGAAAGAACAGAAGTTTATTTGGCTCACGGTTCTAGAGGCTGGGAGGTCCAAGGGCATAGCGCCAGCATCTATGGAGGGTCATCCCATGGCAAAAGGCATCACGTGGCAGAGAAGTGCACACTTAAGACAGAGAGGAAAAGGGGACCAAACTCCCCAAATAGCAGCATTAATCCATTCATGAGGATGGAGCCCTCATGACCTAATTATCTCTTAAAGGTCCCACTTT
Source organism: Daubentonia madagascariensis (assembly GCA_023783475.1). Classification (NCBI taxonomy): domain Eukaryota; kingdom Metazoa; phylum Chordata; class Mammalia; order Primates; family Daubentoniidae; genus Daubentonia; species Daubentonia madagascariensis. The sequence goes on along the minus strand of JAKFHU010000485.1, from coordinate 4,697,178 downwards.
CCAATATTGTTACAATGGCAATTAAATTTTAACATGGGTTTTGGTGAGGACATTCAAACTACACCAACATGCTAAAAGAATGTAGGATTAGCTAGATGGCCAGAAAAGTTCAAGTATTGAGGGCTATTAGGTTTATTAGATAACTACGTTTCTTTTTTAATTTCACTTCCTTATGCTTCTCTGATTGCCTGACTTTGAGATATTTAATTACCTATCAGTATGTCCAAGAAAAGAAAAAGGAGAGACATCTCAATATTGCTGAAGCCTTGTTAATGTGATAGCACGTCTATACTTGTAAATCGGAGCCAATGGTGAAAATTATATTTTTGAGGCATTTGTAGATTCAAGTCAAAGTCAATCAGGAAGCATTATTCATTTGTCCATTCATTTGTTCATGCTGGGGAACAGAGTAGAAGAATGGTTAGGGATGAGAGCACTCATTTGTTTGAATCTTAGCTTTATCACTTCTGTATTATATAACCTTAGGTAAGATGTTTGACTTTCCTATCTATACTTCAGATCATCATCACAAAAACCTCCCACCTAATGTTCATAAAAGGATTAAATGGGAATTCCATTGGGGAAGTACTGAATAAGAACAGAGAAATGCCCTCAGAAACCCTTACTTTTAATACTATAACTCTTGCATTTTACTTGCTGTATAGAAGTGCTACACTAGAAGCTGGGAATACAATGGTGTATGATATAGCCCTACACTCAATAAACATAGCCTCATCAAGGAAACAAAAATAATTATAATAGAATGTTTATGATAAAATTGTGAACAGGGTATTATAAAGGCTCTTCACATAAGCAGGGGATGAAAGGAAAGGATTCCAGAAGAAGATACTATATGGGCTTATTTTAAAAATATGAATAATTTCTGATAGGATCCAATTTAATTGAATCCTTTATTGCTACTTTAAGACTTGGTCCCATTGTCCAACTTTTATTTTGTCTTCTAACCTTTTACTCATTTATATTTGCAATAGCTGAAAGGACATAACATACAACAGAGAATACAAACAAAAGAATAAAGAAAATAGACAGAAAATTGCTCATGGATAATAGCTTGTATCCTCCTTCAATAGTGTTAATACCTCCATGCAGTCTTAGTGATAGTCTTTCCTAGAATTAAAACAGCTACATGCAGTAAGGTACATAATTCTATAAAAAGTGATCCAACATAACTTCCTAATAAAATCTAAGAAAAAGATTTCCTTTGGGAAAGACATTAAATTTCTATTGTATGCCCAAAATTCTAAAAGACAAAGGAAGGCTTTGAAGTAAAGACCCAGGAAAAATAATTATCTCAAATAAAAGAGAAAACCATGAAGTCATAGACTCCTCGGTTCCAAAGGACCCAAGAAGTTTAATCCTTTTAGTATAATTACTTGCTTGTAATGTGTTTCAGGTCCCTAAGCCAAGAAAATTGTCAATCACAATAACTAAGGAAGTAAGCATAATTGTCATGTCTTGTGTTAAGATTCAGCATGGCCACATTAACTATACCAGGAGAAGACAAACAGGGCAAAGTGAAAATTATACAAAACTTGCCCACCATGTTAGAACATGTACTCTCTCTTAGAAGATCTTTATAGCTAATGATTAGGGTTGAAATTACAGGAAGGGGTTGATTAAACGTTTGTAATAGAAGGAGAGGGGGACATAGAAAATGAATGGTGACTAAATATTGCTTTATCTGGCCTACTAGTTTAGGTTCAGTACAAACCTCAGTCTTTTAACAGTCAGCAAGTTTAACCTGCTATGTTACATTTATATGATCCCTTTTGGATAGAGAGGAACTGCCACAGCTCAGTCAATATCTGAAAATAATACTATAGTTTCTAAGGCGAAGTCTATTCTCTATATAGAACATCCATAAAACATAGCATGACATTCGTTCTCATTTTACAAATAGCTCTTCTAAAATATATTTGAATGGCATTCTGCTTCCAGACAGTGACTGAAGAACTTTTGAGAGTCTATGAATTATTTCTTACTAGTCAAGCACATAGAGTGGTGAGGGAAGGCGAAAATAAACATCAAGGGGAATTTCAAAAGACTTCAAAATCCATATGGGCAAGGAATGAGAGAAGCAAGCAAATATATAACACAAAAGAGCTAAAAAAAATAAATAAATAAACCAGCTTTGAGGAAAGCTATTTGAGCACAAATTTTATTTTTGTTGAGAGTAAAAGAAGAATCAGCAATATCCAGCATTCTAGTTCAGTTTTTCTACTAAGGGACTAAAACAAAATCCTATTGTAGTGCATATGCTCTTAGGAAACAGCTTGAACATTAACATTACTTATGATTTCAGAAACTTTCGAAAGAAACATTTTAAAGTGAGAACCAAAATATACCATGTTTCTTCAATGGAGTTTGGAGGACAATGAAGGCTTTGGCACACATAGGCTGAAGATTAAAATGAAATGGCCACATTACGTCTAGTAGTGATGGGCATTGGCTTTGGGGCAAAAAATAGGGTTGGCAGGTGGCTAATTTTGACAACAAGCAATTTCTGCAATTGTTGGAAAGAAAAAGGGAGAGGGGGAACAAGGTTTGGAAAAGTCCAGGGTGCAGAGTGCAATAGAAGGCAAGAGCCAACAATTTTTCTTCTAATTTCAAATGTCAAGGACCATGGATTAAGGAAGAAATGTGTTGCCTGGGAGGTTGGGGGCTCAAGGTGGCTCTCTGGGTGAATTCACCAGTGCCCAGGCCCTCAAGCTCAGAAAACATTTTCTCAACTCTAAGAGAAGAATTTATCCACAAGTTAATCAAGTTTACAGAGACTGATTCCTGAAAAACAGAAACACGCAATTCACAGAAAGAAGTAAAAATGACAAACTTACGAAAATATATTTAGCCTCACAAGTCATCAACAATTTTTTGCTTTTTTTTTTTTTTTTTTTTGAGACAGGGTCTTGCTCTGTCACCCAGGCTGGAGTGCAGTGGCTTCATCATACTTCACTGCAACCTCAAACTCCTGGGCTCAAGCCATCCCCCCTCCTCAGCCTCCCAAAGTGCTAGGATAACAGGCATGAGCCACTTCACCTGGCCTTTCATCAGCAAATTAAAATTAAAACCAAGAGATACAATTGTTAATTTTCACAATTTAAAAAAATATAATAAATAGTAAAACCAAATTGTTGTCAAGAACGTCAGAAAATGTGCATTCCCATCTACTCCTTTTGGAAACATAAATTGATGTAAATATTCTACAGGACAATTTCACAAAATGCCTCAAAATCTGTACATGAATAGTTTTGGCCCATATCTAGAAAATTATCTTGTTAAAAATAATTAGAATGTATATAAAGCTATATATATAAGGATGCTCTTCAAAATGTTGAAAAAAGAAAAAAAAAATGGAAACAACCCAAACTTGAAAATGATGGCTTGGGAATAATCTTAGGAAAGTAGAACTGGGAGAACTATAATGATTTAACAGGAAGCTCGATTTATTTTAACTACTCTGTTTACAAAGAGACTTTGTGAACAGAAGGCAGATGGTCTGCTATGGAAACGTAAGAAAGGAGATCCATTATCCAAGAGCCTTAGCTAAAGAAGGCAAAGTTGAACATCATGGGCATGTCTAAAATACCTATTGAGAGAAGACAGTCTCAGAAAAACTTATCTCAGAGACACTTTTTAATATCATCTAACACTCTTTATTCTGATTGTGTGTTCACCAGACAAATTTCTGATAATATATTTGTCTATTTTTTTAAAAATAGGAAGAAATTACATCATCTGTTCTCTTGAGAATTAGTCTGCTTGATAGCTAGATTTATCCATGACATTTATTTAAATGGCATTCTTTTTTTAAGCCATCTTTGCTTTGACTTTAAAAATTTAATAAACTTCTAATTTTAGAATAGTTTTAGATTAACAGAAAAGTTGCCAAGATAGTACAGGGTTCCCATATATCACTCACCCAGTTTTCCCTATTGTTAACATCTTACACTACTATAGTACATTTGTCACAACTAAGGAATCAACTTTGATACATTACTATTAACTAAACTACACACATTATTTATGCATTGAATTTTTAAAAGAAACTAAGATTCCATATCTAGAAATATGATGGAAATAAGCCATACTCAAACTCCAGAAAATTAATATTTTTTAATAATGAAAAGGTCTTAAAAGGGGGTCAGGGGTATAGAGGCTAGGAATAAAGCAGAAATACCAATCAAGAAAGAAACAAAAATTGGTCTGAGATTCTATTATTCAGTTAGGTGACTGGCGAAACTTCAGAAGTTTCATAATATGGTTTTTTGGGGAAGCTAAGGGGAAACAGCTATTCTTTGTGCATTGCTTGTGGGAAGGTAATTGCTAGCTTCCAGGAGAATGATTTGGCAATATGTACCAAAATAACAAAGACATACAACCTTTCCCCTATCATCTCATCCAAGAATTCTCCCTACAAGTATGTTTGGGCATGTGAAAAACAATGTGTGTACAAGATTATTCACTACATTATGATTATATCAACAAAAGAATGCCAACAAGTCATATGCCTATAAATGAATTATAGTATATTCTGAACAGAATCCATTACAAAATGAATGAGGAAGTGATAGTTGGGACTACTGATCAGCAAATATTTACTCCTTATACTCTTCCATAATGGGCAGAATCTACTTTCCCATTCCACTGATGTCAAGCTTAATCATATGAGCTGCTTTGACCATTGGGATCTAAGCACACATGCATAGAAGGACAAGAAATCACTCCTTCAAATATAGGAACTTTGTCATGAGAGAAATGCCATTGTAGATTATATTAGTTTTCTAGGGCTGAAATAACAAAGTACCACCAAGTGGATGGCCTAAACAACAGAAATTAACTGTCTCACAGTTCTGGAGGCTAGAGCTTCATGAACAAGGTCCATTTCATGCCTTCTACCTAGGTTCTGGTGGTTTTGTGGCAACATTTAGTATTCCTTGGCTTGTAGAAGCATCACCCCGATCTCTGCCTTTATCTTTGCTTGTTGTTCTCCTGATATGTGTGTCTGTATCCAATTTTCCTTTTATATAAGGATGCAGCCATATTCTATTAGGGTCCCCCCATGCCAGTATGACCTCATCTTAGCTAATTATATCTGCAATGATCCTATTTCCAAATAAGGTCACGTTCTGAAGTATTGGGGATAAGGCCTTTAATATATAAACCGGGAGGGCAGGGGTTAAATTCAATCCCTAACACAGACCAGTAGAAAAATGGATTATATTTACTAAATAATACTAGCACAATGGTTAACCACAGAGGGAAAGAGATAAAATTGGATATAGCAAAATCAATTCCAGGTGGAGTGAATATTTAAATATGAAAGACAAATGTTAAGTTTCATAAGATAATAGAAAGAAATTTTCTTTATGACCTCAGAAGAAGGAAATATTTCTTAAATAAGGTGCAAACTATATTATTATATGAAAACTCACTAAGTTTTACTGCATCAAAATTAAAAAGTAATGTGCATGTGATGAGACTGTAAGGAAACAAAATAATAACCCTAAATCTTGGTAGAAGATATTTTAAAAGCTTACTGAAAGTCAATAAGAAAAAAGCAAATGGCCAAATGTAAAAACAGGCAGAAGACATTAATGGGTAATTTATAGGTGATAAACCATAAATGATCAATAAATATATTAGAAGTTGTTCAACATATTTCATAACCAGGAAATGAAAATTATGACAAATTAATATATTATTTTATACCAGCAAAGTGATGAAAACTAAGAACTATGACAAACCCAACTGTTGGTAAAGATTAGAATCCACAGAAACATTTCTATACTATATGAATATGCATATATTCTATATTCTAGCAACATCCTCCCTTTGGTATGTACCTTACAAAATGTCTTTACTAAAGAACAAGGAGATATTCAAGAATTTTCATAGATGACTGCCCATAATAACAAACAATAAAAATATAAAAATAACTCATAATAATCAAACAAGAGTGCTTATATACAGTCATGCATGGTTCAACAACAGGGATATGGTCTGAGAAATGTGTCCTTAGGTGATTTTATTATCATGCAAAAATCAGAGTTTACTTACACAAACCTAGACAGTATATAGTCTCTTTTTATTCTGTAAATACAGTTTGGAATTCTAGTATACACCTAGGCTATATGGTATAGCCTATAGCTTCTGGGCTACAAACCTGTACAGCATGTTACCTGACTGAATACTGTAGGCAATTGTAACACAATGGTAAGTATTTGTGTACCTAAGCGTATCTAAACATAGAAAAGATACAGTAAAGATATGGTATTATAATCTCAAGGTACCACCATTGTATATCATCTGACTGTAAATGTGGTAGGTGCAATCTCCCACACAATCTAAAACCAATAAAAATTAATGACCTTCCACTATATAAACAACATGGATGAATGAAAACTTAAACAATGTTAATGAAAAATCAAGCCAAAGAAGAACACATCCAACATTATTCCATTTCATAAATATCAAAACAAGGAAGAAAAACAATACATTGCAAAGGGATATATACATATGTGACAGAAAGAGAAAAACAAAAAACACATTAGCTCATACTCAATAAATTTTAGGAAACAAATGAAGAGTCAAGAAATAAATACTAAATGATTTAGTAAAGTCTCTTTTCATTCTGTAAATACAGTTTGGAATTCTAGTATCTTTGCAAAAAAACTATTGTAAAAATGACACCATGTTCCCTAAAAAATATATGGTTTGAAGACACTCCACAGGTGTGAATTTAAGGTTTAAAGTCATATGATTTTTAAGGTCCTTGATTTTAAGTTATATCTATATTACCTATCATGTTTTATCAACTATTTCAGGTAACTCAGCATAATATATTCATATATTTCTTCCCAAATAAACATTGTGCATTAAATTCCTTTAAGAAGGAAATGATGGGTTTAATCTCCTTGTTATTTCTCAACATACTTAATAGTTACTTATTTTTTCTGTCAAAAAATATTCAAAATCTTTTTCTTCCTTAAAAATGTATGTGAATCTATATACAAAGTAACTCCATATTGTGACATTGAAAAACTTGCCCAAATCCCTGCAATGAGAGGGATAATTCTGTTCTGTCAATCAGGCAATAATTTAAATAAAATAAAGAAAATAATTTTAATAAAATAAAATAAAAATTCTTATTTCAAGGACTTGGTTCATGCAATTGTGAGGGTTAACAAGTTTGAAATCCATAGGGCAGGCTGGCAGGACTCAGGCAGTAATTAACACTGAAGTCTTGAGGCAGAATTTCTTCCGGAAAACAGAGTTTTTGCTCTTAAGACTTTCAACTGATTCAATTAGGTCTACCTGCATTTCTTAGGCTACCCTTTTTTACTTAAATTCAACTGACTGTATATGTTAACCACATCTACAAAAATATCCTCACAACAATATCTAGATTAGTGTTTAATTAAATCATTGTGTTCTTTTAGCTGAGCTAAATTGACACATAAAACTGTCACAGCAAGGCACATAACTTCTGTCTGCATCCTATTGGCCAGAACTCAGTCATAGTTGAAAGAAAAGAAAGAAGGAGGAGGGAGGAAAGAAGGAAGGAAAAAGGAAAATAAGGAAAAGAAGAACAGGGAGGGAGGGAGGAAGGGAGGGAGGGAGGAAGAGAGAGGGCTATCTAAACAATCTTTAAGCATCATTAAGAAGAATGGTGGTTATCAATTAAAGTAACATTTTTTGGTCATGATGTCTACTAAATTTTACATGGGAATAATTAAGCTAGCTTAGGATAAATGTTTATATAATCATTAGCATTCTTTTTAATAATATTCTTTAATTGTTGAAGATTTCGTATCTGTATAGACCAAGGATTAGTGGCCCTTGAACAGGAGTACTTTGTTGGAGAAAATCCACTATAAAATACTTCATTGTAAGTCCTTGTAACACACATCGAAATGAACATTAAAAAATGCTAAGTTTATACTAGGCCATAAATACCATGGTTTATATAACGCATACTTCAGAGCCTTGAGGCAGTGGTCCTAGATGCCATGAAATGCCTTGTACATTGGGGTACCCAATACCTAATTTTTAAATAGGAAACATAAAGCAGGAAGAGCACATTTCCTGATCTCTACAGAGGTATAAGAGCAAAATCTCTTTTACATTTGTTTCTATTATTCTCACTTTCCTGCATCTATGGTTGTTATCAGAATTAAAATTGGCCAACATTTGAAAGTGTTTCTTAAAAAAGTGAAAATCTTAAAGAGTAATTCAATTGTCAGAGATTAGCTTATTAAAGAAAAATTAATAAGACTATCCTGATGTAGTCAAAATCAACAGAAAAAAAAACAAGTAGAGATATTCCTTTCCAGGGTTTAAAATCAAATAACTGAACAAATTAAACCATATTCTGAACTTGAATACAGGTCTACCAGATAGGAGGAAGAAATATTGAATAACATAATGCATATTTCCGTGATCTTGCTAAGTTACTACTGTAGCAATAAATTGTTCAAACATTCAAAGACAAATCATCATCAAACTTATTCTTAGCTTTTTCTCAGTTGGAATCCTTCACAGTGTTTTCAGACTTCTTAGGTGAACCATACAAAGACAATTCACTTGTCAAAGAATTGACATATTAAAACTGTGGAAAAACTAATACCAGACTTTTTAAAATATAAAACTCAAACCAAGTTTTCCCTATTTGGGGAAAGAATTGTTTGAATTCTTGCAGCAGCTTAGTGAATTGCAGAGGTTCTGATGCACATTAGAATCACTCAAGGTGCTATAAAAAAATATGGATTTGAAACTAATCACCCTAAGATTGGGATGGTGCTTGGCATTGATATTTTTTAAGTTCTTCTGCTAATTTATACAGGCATCCATGCATGAAAATTCTGAGTACTGGAAAAAGAAATGAATTTCCGGTTATACAATGCACACTGAACATTCATGTTTGCCTCTGTTCACTTCTCCACTCCTCTGAGTCCCAGCAACTGGATAGATGAGTCTGCCCTGTTCCTGACAAGGGCTTCACTTCCTTGCATGCATACTTCCTAAACGTTTATCTTTCTTAACTGTCCTTGATGAAAACCTTTTATTTGTTTCATTACTCAGAGTTCTCATAAATGAGGTGGGAGGGTAGTGCTGAGATTCTTAAGGAATGAATATTTGTCTCTCCTTTATTCTTTTTTTTTAATTTCAAAATATTAAGGGAGTACTAATGTTTTTGTTACCTGAATTCCTTTTATAATGCTTAAGTCAGGGCTTTTAGTGTGCCCATCACCTGAATGGTGTTCATTGTACCCAACAGGTAAGTTTTTACCCATCCCCTCCCTTCCCCCTCCCCCCTTCTTGATTGCCAGTGAACTTTACATCTCTTTGTGCCTGTGTGTACCCATCAATTATTTCCCAATTATTGGAGAGTACATGTGGTATTAGTTTTTCCATTCCTCAGATACTTCATTTAGAATAATGGTCTCTGGTTCCATCCAAGTTGCTGCAAAAGACATTATTTCATTCCTTTTTATGGCTGAGTAGTACTTTGTGGTATATATATATACCACATTTTCTTAATCTACTCATGAATTAATGGGCACTTAGGTTGACTCCACATGTTTGCAATTGTGAATTGTGGTTCAATAAACATTTGAATGCAGGTGTCTTTTTTTTATAAAATGACTTATTTTCCTTTGGGTAGATAGATATCCAGTAGTGGGACTGCTGAGTTGAATGGTGAGTCTACATTTATTTCTTTGAGAAATCTCCATACTGCTTTCCATAAAGGTTGTACTAATTTGCAGTCCCACCAACAGTGTATAAGCATTCCTTTCTCTCTGCATTCATGCCAGCATCTATTTTTTTTTTGACTTTTTAATAATGGCCATTCTTACAGGGGTAAGGTGGTATCTCACTGTGGTTTTAATTTGCATTTCCCTGATGATTAGTGATGCTGAGCATTTCTTCATATATTTTTTGGTCATTTGTCTATCTTCTTTTGAAAAACATCTGTTCATGTTTTTCCCGCTTTTTAATGGGGTTTTTTTTTCTAGTTGATTTGTTTGAGTTCTTTGTAGATTCTGGATACTAGCTCTTTATCAGATATATAGTGTGTGAATATTTTCTCCCATTCTGTAGGTTGTCTCTTTACACTGTTGATTATTTCCTTTGCTCTGAAGAAGGTTTTAATTTAATCAAATCACATTTATTTATTTTTGTTGTTGCTGTATTTGCCTTTGGGGTCTTAGTCATAAATTCTTTCCCTAGGCTGATGTCCAGAAGAGTTTTTCCTATATTTTCTTCTAGGGTTTTTGTGGGTTTCATGCCTTACATTTAAGTCCTTTATCCATCTTGAATTAATTTTTGCATGTGGCGAGAGATAAGGGTCCTGTTTCATTCTTCTGTGTGTGGCTATCCAGTTTTCCCAGCACCATTTGTTGAACAGAACTTCTTTTCCCCAGTGTATGTTGTTATCTGCTTTGTTGAAGATAAGTTGATTGTAGGTAGATGGTTTTATATCTGGGTTCTCTATTCTATTCCATTGGTCTATGTCTCTACTTTTATACCAGTACCATGCTGTTTTGGTTACTATAGCCTTGTAGTATAATTTGAAGTCTGATAATGTGCTGCCTCCAGATTTGTTCTTTTTGCTTAAGTTTGCTTTGGCTATTTGGACCCTTTTTTGGTTCCAAATAAAGAGTAGATAAAATATTTAGGAATATATTTAACCAAGGAGGTGAAAGATCTCTACAAGGAGAACTATAAAACCCTGATGAAAAAAATCAGATATGACACAAACAAATGGAAAAACATCTCATGCTCACTGATTGGTAGAATCAACATTGTTAAAATGTCCATACTGCCCAAAGTGATTTACAGATTCAAAGCAATCCCCACCAAAATACTGTCATATTTCACAGATATAGAAAAAATAATTCTACGCTTCATTTGGAATCTCATTTATTCTTGTCATTTGAAAATGGGCAATTTCTAGTCATTCAATGAAACTCGGGTCATTGCCCAGTATCCTACATGTATAAATGTCATGGGGCCAAATGGCAGCAAATATCTGAAGCTCTGGCAGGATTTTGCCAAGGACAATTTAGAACTTCCATGGCCACCCTGAAGAACTTACAATATGAATATGATAATCCACTGTGTGGTGCCTTAGAATCAAAAGGCTCAAAGATTTCTTTTTTTTTTTTTTTTTTTAATTTCAGAATATCATGGGGGTACAACATTTTGGCCATACACATTGCCCCTGTTCTGCCCGTGTCAGAGCCACAATCGTGGTCATCTCCCAAACTGTGCTCCCCACATCCATTCAGTGAGAGTTTTTCCCATCCCTTCCACCCCCCTCCCGCCCACCCGCCCTCTGATGAATGTTATTGCCCTGTGTGATGTAAGTGTTCATCAGTTAGTACCAGTTTGATGGTGAGTACCAGTGGTGCTTGTTTTTCCAATCCTGTGACACTTCGCTTCGAAGAATGGGTTCTAGCTCCGACCAGGATAATACCAGATGTGTTAATTCACTGTTGTTCCTTATTGCTGAGTAATACTCCATGGTATACATATACCACATTTTATTGATCCACTCGTGTATTGATGGGCACCTGGGTTGTTTCCACAACTTTGCAATTGTGAATTGTGCTGCTATGAACATTCGAGAGCAGATGTCTTTATTATAAAATGTCTTTTTTTCTTTGGATAAATACCCAGTAGTGGGATTGCTGGGTCAAATGGTAATTCTACTTTTAATTCTTTGAGATATCTCCATATTCTTTTCCATAGAGGTTGTACTAATTTGCAGTCCCACCAGCAGTGTATGAGTGTTCCTACCTGTCCACATCCCCGCCAACATTTGTTATTTGGGGATTTTTTGATATGAGCCAATCTCACTGGAGTTAAGTGATATCTCATTGTGGTTTTGATTTGCATTTCCCTGATGATTAGAGAAGTTGAGCACTTTTTTATATGTTTGCTGGCCATCATTCTGTCTTCTTTGGAAAAGTTTTTGTTCATGTCCTTTGCCCATTTTTTAATAGGGTTGTTTGATTTTTTCTTGTTGATTTTCCTAAGTTCTGTATAGATTCTGGTTATAAGCCCTTTATCAGAGGTGTAGCATGCAAAATTTTCTCCCATTCTGTAGGTTGTCTGTTCACTCTAGTGATAGTTTCCTTGGCTGTGCAGAAGCTTTTCAATTTGATCAGGTCCCATGTATTTATTTTTGTTGCTGCTGTGATTGCTTTGGGGGTCTTCTTCATAAATTCTTTGCCTAGGCCAATGTCCATAAGAGTTTTTCCAAAATTTTCTTCGAGAATTCTTATGGTTTCATGTCTTAGGTTTAGATCTGTTATCCATTGTGAATTGATTTTTGTGAGAGGTGAGAGGTGTGGGTCCACTTTCAGTCTTCTACATATGGCCATCCAGTTTTCCCAGCACCATTTGTTGAATAGGGAATCTTTTCCCCAGTGTACGTTTTTTCTGGAATTTGTCAAAGATCAGGTGACTGTATGAGGTTGGTTTTATATTTGGGTTCTCAGTCCTGTTCCATTGGTCTACATGTCTGTTCTTGTGCCAATACCATGCAGTTTTGGTTACTATAGCCTTGTAGTATAGTTTGAAGTCTGGTAGACAGATGCCTCCCAATTTGTTCTTTTTGCTTAAGATTGCTTTGGCTAGACGGGGTCTTCTCTGGTTCCACACGAAGCATAGAATTATTTTTTCTAGATCGGCAAAAAATGATGTTGGTATTTTGATAGGGATTGCATTGATTCTGTAAATTAATTTAGGTAGCAAAGCCATTTTTACTATGTTGACTCTGCCTATCCAAGAGCATGGTAAGGTTTTCCATCTATTTACATCCTCTGCAATTTCCTTTCTCAGTGTTTCATAATTCTCTCTATATAGGTCTTTGATCTCCTTAGTTAGATATATTCCTAAATATTTAATTTTCTTTGTTGCTATTGCAAAAGGTATAGCATCTTTAATTTGTTTCTCGGCTTGATTGTTATTAGCATATATGAAGGCTATGGATTTGTGTGTATTAATTTTGTATCCTGAGACTTTGCTGAATTCATTTATCAATTCCAGTAATCTCTTGGTTGAATCTTTGGGGTTTTCTATGTATAATATCATATCGTCTGAGAATAGTGAAAGTTTGACCTCTTCTGCCCCCATCTGGACGCCCCTAATTCCTCTCTCTTGTCTAATTGCTGTGGCCAGGACTTCCAGCACTATGTTGAAAAGAAGTGGAGATAGTGGACACCCTTGTGTGGTGCCAGTTTTAAGGGGGAATGCCTTCAATTTTTCCCCATTCAGTATGATATTGGCTGTGGGTTTATCGTATATGGCTTTAATAGTTTCTAGGAATGAGCCATCTATGCCTATATTGTTAAGAGTTCTTATCATAAAAGGGTGTTGGATTTTGTCAAAAGCCTTTTCTGCATCTATTGAAAGGATCATATAATCTTTGTTCTTGCTTTTATTTATATGGTGAATTACATTTATAGATTTGCGTACGTTGAACCATCCCTGCATCTCGGGAATAAAGCCCACCTGATCATGATGGATTATTTTTTTGATGTACATTTGAATTCGGTTTGCAAGGATTTTATTGAGAATTTTTGCATCTATATTCATAAGGGATATTGGTCTGTAGTTTTCTTTTTTTGTTGTGTCAAAAAAGGCTCAAAGATTTCAAATATTCAGTTGTCAGAATTTTTTAAATTGATATGAAGATGATTTTAAAATGGAAAAATTTTAAATTTCTTTTCTTAAAGAGTCCTTAGAAAAAGCTAATAAAAACAGAAGACTTAAAATCCAAATTCCTTCTTCTTCTTCTTCTGACTCAACTCAGGATTATCCGCCCTCCTGACACTCCTGTGTGTTGATTACCTCCTCCTCCTCACACTGTTGCTCTTCCTGTATCTTCCCTGGACCACTTTCTTTCTCTCTTCCACTGGCTCTTCCTAAACGTAACCCCTCACTGGATAATAACTCTGCACAAAAGCAGACACAGTGGGGAAGGATATCACCCGATTCCACTTGGAATTGTAGCTTCAAATATTGGTCAAGGTCAGACCTATAAAATCTACATTCCTTTCACACTGAAAAACAAAACTTCAGTAAAGACTGAGAATTGGTCTTGGGTCATATAGTCTAGGACTCTCTGACCTTTCCCAATTAATATTTCTCCCTTTGAGACCCAGAGATATAAAAAACCTGGTTTTTAAAAAAGCATAATAGATTGATTATAAAACTGTATCAAACATATAGATCAAAATTTGAACACAAATGAATAAAAAAAGGATATAAAATAGTTTAAGATTCCTTAGCAGCTAACCCTGATGTCTTTTATATCAAAACAAATTGGTTAAAAATTCAGCCCTCTAAACAGGGAAAACTCAAATTTATCCTAAACTTTAGAGACTATACCAGTCTCAGAAATAACATATTTGTCCTATGCATCATCTTGTTGATGGTCTTAAAACCGAGGTGGCATATTTACTTAGGAAGCAGAAGATAAGATGTTTTCATATCTGCTCCCTATAAACAGAAGATAAAATATCTGCCTATCTTCCTTCTGTCTGAATTAGAAGACTTAGCAGAAAAAAAAAAAAAGAAGATACTTTGACTCCAAGAATAGAAAAATTAAAGACCAAATTAATACCGTGTCAGGTTAAGCAACAAGGATACCTCCATGTCTAATATCGACAAAAAGACCCATTCACATTATAAGAAAAAGAGACACTGAAAGAATATCAGCCCTGTCTTAACTCAAAAGATAGAATATCAAAAGACAAAGGACAAATTTGTATAACAGAATAATATCCTGCAAGGATGTACCATCTCTGTTCTGCCCCAAATTGCCCTTACCATGAAAAGAAAAAATTTCCATGCAACTGACAAAAAAAGCTACATTCCATTTCTAGTTGACCCTACCACCTTTTTATCATCCCTTCATTGGAGTGACAAAAGGATTTCAGGGGTAGGAATCTCAAATACTCCTCAAATTCTGCTTTTGTCTCAACTACTTTTTACCACTCTGGGATGTCGCATTAGTCAATAGGCTTTTCTACTTAGAGATTTCACTCCTGTGGTGAATCTGCTGGGACACAATTTATTTTAAAAACAAGGTTCGCCTATTAAATTTGGATCAGACAGCCCCTTTCTAAACAAAATCTCCAGTCTATGGATTGATAGCACAGATTTTACTACTTGATACCTAGTCTACTGATACCTTAAGGTCTGAACTTTTTCCCAAGAGCTTCTGGGCTGAAAATAGTTCAGATGTGGGGCAACTAAATGAGGATGAACCTATAATGGCCTTAATTGATCCGATTGAGCCCTTAGTAAAATTAGCTCAAAACTCACTAAAAAGAGGTAACTGTGACCTATTCTACTTGTGTACCTTCTGAAATTACTCATTAGTCCCTGTATTAGCCCTTGTGTTACCTATCCCTGTTCTGTTCATCAAAAAGACAAATAGGTGCTGTTTTGTGCAAGTTTTAAAGTCCATTAAAAAAGCTCCTCTGCTTCTTGTGTTCCCCGACCCCGATATCATCTTATCCTTGATCACCGATATAGCTATTTACTTTATAGTGTTAGATCTATGCTCAGCACCCTTTAGTATGCACTTATACCCAGACCTAACGGAATCTATTTGCATTCACTTGGGAAAATCAACAACACACTTGAGTAGTTATAGCCCAGGATTTACAGAAATGCCCTCTTACTTCTTGCAAATACTTAATCATGAACTTAGAGCCATTCAAATCCCAGGAATCCACTCTTATACAATACGTTGATGATCTTCTATTATATTCTCTTAGTCCTACAGAATTAATTCCCTTCACTTGAGAACAGAATTACCATAAAAGAAACACAAAGCGTCTAAGTATAAACCACAGTTTTGTCAGACCTTGACTCTACTCTTTTACAGACTAATATGGCCTAATATCACAAAAGTTTAATGTTTATACTCAAGATTACCATTAATAAGTCAAAATGACTTTTCACAAATATAAACCATAGGAACCCCTAAATGACCCACAGACTGGAAACCTGGTTTCCTGGAAAATTACACCACTGTAAGACTGCTCTAAAAGTTTATTGGAGGGGATCTCATCAGATACTATTAACCAGAGACACTTCAGTAAATTCTAATCAACCCTTGAACTCATATTTACCAGTTAGAGAGAAAGAGAGAGACAGAACAACAGAAAATGTTTGAGAGATATATATACACACACACACATATACATATATATCAAATTTTGTATATATACAAAATTTGTCACACATACTAGGCCACAACAAACTTAAGGAAATTTCAAAAGATTATCAAAACACAATGTTCCCAGGTTCAAGTCAAAAATAAAACAAAAAAAATAGAAAAGC
Source organism: Daubentonia madagascariensis (assembly GCA_023783475.1). NCBI lineage: Eukaryota > Metazoa > Chordata > Mammalia > Primates > Daubentoniidae > Daubentonia > Daubentonia madagascariensis. The sequence goes on along the minus strand of JAKFHU010000485.1, from coordinate 4,680,792 downwards.
TACATATTTTACATTAAAGCATTAAAAATGGCATAAAGAAATCATAATTTAAAATAAAACATTTTAAACAATAACAAAATTCTGCAATGCCAAAAATTTTACGATATGGCTAAAACTCTAATTGGAAGGAAATTTATAGATACAATTGCATGCATGTACTAGAAAATAAGACTAAAAATCAGTCATTTTAGGGTCTATATTAAGAATTTAGAAGAGGACATAGCTAAACCTCCCAAAAATGAATAATAAACAAACAGAAATTAATAAAACAGAAATAAACTTACAATAAAAGGATCAATAAAGCCCCAAGTCAATTTGTTGACAGTCCTAAAATAAATGATAAAATAAATTATCTCTGATAATAATCAACAAAAAAAAAAGCACAGATAGCCACTATAAGAAATGAAGTAAGACAAGTGCTGCTGATGTTAAAAGGGATGAGAGTATATTATAAATAACTTAAACAATAAATTTTAAATTTTAGATAAAACAGACATTTATAGAAAGATATATTACCAAAGTGCTTCAAGAAGAAAGAAAAAACTGCAGTATTCCCGTTACTCCATAGGCAACCTCCCCCAAAACTTGCTCTATCAAACATTTAAGAACAAGTAGTCTCTATCTCACAAAAGCTCCTCCAGAGACTTAAAACACGATGGAACACTGCTCTTTTCACTGTGTGAAGCTAGCATAATCTTTATAACAAACCTATAAAGGACAATACTGAAAAAGAAACATTCCATTCATCCTAATTCAAAAATCTATACACAAAAGTCCTAAGTAAACTTTTTTCAAAATGAATACAACAAAATAAAAAAGGGTAGTATAGCAAAACCAATTTGACTCATCACAGAAATGCAAGGTTGATTTAACATTAGAAAATAAACTAATGTTATCTGCCACATCAGCAGATTAAAGTTATGCCATCATGTTAGTGGATGCAGGAAAAAAATGATAGATAAAATTCAACATTCACTTTCAACATTTATTAATTATATTTTTAAAAGTACTTCTTTGATAATGAAGTATCAATATAGACTCTTTGATTGTTAACAAATGTATTACTCTGTTGCAGGATGTTGATAGTGGGGGAATGCTGTGGACTGAATTATGTTCCCCCCCACCCCCCGCAAATTATATGTTGAAGCCCTAATCCCCAATGTAATGTTATTGGAGTTGGGGCCTTTGGGAGGTGATGAGGTATAGATGGGGGCATGGAGGTGGGCTCCTCATGATGGAACTAGTGCCTTTGTTTGTCTGTCTGCCTCATTCTCCCTCCCCCGCTGCCCCTTCCTTTCTCCTCTCTCATACAGCAAGAAGGTGGCCATCTGCAAGCCAGGAAGAGGGCCCTCACCAGAAACCAAATCTGCCAGTTTGTTGATCTTGGACTTCTTAGTCTATAGAACTGTGAGAAATAAATGTTTCTTGTTTAAGCCACCCAATCTGTGGCATTTTGTTATAGCAGGCTGATGTGACTAAGACAGGGAGGCTGTGTACGTGGGGAGGAGGAGATGTGTAAGAACTCTTTATAGTTTCTGCTCAATTTTGTTGTGAACCTAAAACTGCTCTAAAAAATAAAGTCTATTAAAAAAATATTATTTTAGCAAATTAAAAAGAACTTCCTTACCCTGTTAAAAGCATCTATGAAAACAAGTAAGTCCACAAGAAATCTCATGCTTAATGGCAAAATATTGAGATCTCTTTTTTGAGGTTATGCTCAAGATATGGATGCCTATCCTACTCTTATCACCTCGATCAACTTTGTTTGCAGTGGTGTTCCTAGGAACTTTAGCAAAGAAAGAAAAAGAAATAAAATTTATCCAGGTTGGAAGAGGAAAAAATAAAACATGTCATTATTCACGGATGATATGATTGTGTGTAAAAAAATTTAAAAACAAACTATTTGAATAAATAAGAGTTTTGCAAGGTTGGGAGATTCCAAATCAATATAAAACAATCAATAGTATTTATTTTCCAGCAGCAAACAGCAGATGTGCTATAATAAAAAAAATTATTTAAAAGAGCTAAGTATAAAATGCCAAAATGAAATATGTATATGACTTCTGTAAGGAAAATTATAACATTTTAATATTTTATTGAAAACTATTAAAGACCTGAGTAAGTAAAGAGAGACAGACAGTTTATTAGAAGAAGACTTAATAATATAAAAATGGCAAATCTCTCCTAATTGATGTATAACTCAATCCAAACCCAATCAAAATCCCAAGTTTTGGTGTCATTGTTTTGTATTTGTAAAGTAGTACCACTTTAGAAAGCAACATGAAGACAATATATCTTATGACCCAAAAATTCCATTTCTAGGAAGATACCCTAGAAAATATACTCTATATAACCCTACACATGTGAACCCAGGATACATATCTAAGCACAAGAATAGCAATATTGACCATAGTAGCAGAAACTGGTATATTAATTTTCTATTGCTGCTGAAACACAATACCACAAACTTAGTGGTTTAAAACAACATAACATTAATTTCTTATACTTTTATAGTTTAAAAATCTGAAAAAGCTATCACTGGGCTAACATCAAAGCATCAGCACGACTGCTGCACTCCTTTCTGAAGTCTCTAGGGAGAATCCGTTTCCTTTCTTTCTCCATCTTCTAGAGGCCAACCATATTCCTTGGTTTATGGCTCCTTCTCCTATTTTCAAAAGCAGCAACATTGCAAATCTTTGACCATTTTTCTGCAGTCACATACTCAGCCTCTGACCTCAACTTGGAAAAGTTTTTACATTTTAAGGAACAATGAGATTAGGGTGGGCTCTCTTCCAGAATTACCTTCTTATCTCAAGGTCCTTAACCTTAATCACATCTGTAAAGTTCCCAAATCCATTTTGCCATGTAAAGAAACATAGTCACAGGTTTTGGGACGTCTTTGGGGAACTACCATTCTGCTTACCACAACTGAAATAACACACACTTCAGTGGGCTAGCTTATGTTATGTCAACTTAGTTAAACTGGGAACTATGTTTTCCAGAATCCCCTTTCCTGAGTAGTTCCAAGTAAATGTTGGCCAAAGGAGAGAACTCTGTGAGATTTGAAGAAGAAAGCAAAGCAGCTGACATTATTCTCAAAAGATCACTATGGTAGGTAAACAGATGAAAAACGAAGAGGTGCCCAATGTGTCCCAGCTTGCCCTCAGCCTCCTGCATTTCATGTCCAGTTTGTCTTCCCACTTGCTGGACTTGCTGTTTAAAGTTGGTCCCAGGTCCACCACCAGTTGCTTGGCCACCCCAAATGCACAGGCCTCTCCACAAGCTCCCTCTTCATAAGATCACATCGGTAGTTGGACATGTTTGACTTCTTGGTTTCCCCTGCAATCTGTGACTTGCCACTTGTGCCGCTGTCTCAGAAGGCACCTGGTTAGTGACACTCTCTTCTCTCTGAACCCTTAATGAACTCTCATTTCCAGAACTTCACTTTCCCAGCTACTGTCACATTTGTGTAAAATCAATTGCTATAATAAATTTCTTATTCTCATAATTTAGTGGTCTTTCTTCCCTAAAGGAAACCTGATGGGTGCAGTTGACAAAAAGTGAAATTGATTATTAAGTTGTGGTGCATTCTGTATGTACAGCATATCTTATAATGAGAGAGAGAGAAACGAGATAGAGAGATTTCAGTGCATGCATGAAATGAGCACATGCTGCCTCAAGTAAATCCATAAACCTTTAGTTTGGGTCTGGCCCAGAAAGATGGACTTCTTTGCCTCGCTTTTTTATAATGTCAACCTCTTAACAAAGCCCAGCAGGCAATTAATCTTAATAAGCATGGGCCCCAGAATGCACTGCTCTCCCTAAGGAGAGCATCTGGCAGGGTTTTCCCTACAAACGAAAACACCCCGGGATGAAGAAAGGGAGGGAAACTCTTCAGCAATGGCTTTTATGCTAAGAGCTCTCTCCAAACCTGGAGTAGTGTCCCTCCTATGCTTCCCATTTATTAAGCTTTTACTAGTGTCTGCCACTGTGCTAAGCATCATTTCATTTAATCTTCACAAAAACAAAATGGAAAGCTGATCTGGCTTCTCATTTTACATTTGGAGATTAGTACTCTAAGAGTTTAAGTAGCTTCCTATAGGTCACACAGTGAGTGGGAAATTTGGGCAGGAAACCCAGATCTTGCTAAATCTAAAGTCTGCACCTAACCATCATGGGATCCAAAGTAAAAAAATATATATTTTAAGTAAAGAGTCAAGTTCCATGAAACCTGGCATTTGCTATTTGGATAATATTTACTATTCTCATTTGTTTCAAGGAAGCCAGCCTCCCACCCTTGGGAATAAATTCATAAAAGATATGAAAGGAAGAGGCAGGTCATGGGGAATAAGGCACACAGGTAGTGAGAGGGAGTGAATCACAGAGTTTGGGCCTTATGCTCCAGAGCCGGGTAGATCTGAGTCTGCATCTCAGCTCTGCAGAAAGAAAGATAGGAAGAATAGGAGGGAAGAGCTCTTTGAAAGCTCTGGTGTTCTATTACTACATATGCAAAATGATGACAATTTATGATCTCAAAAATGTGAAATTCCACAATTTTTTTTTTTATTTTCTCACTATTTACCACTGGTGAGACAAAATGTTGCTTTGCTGAAATAATGGAATTTTATTTTCCAATTTCTATTCCATGTACTGCTATAACTAACATTATTTCTAACTACCTTCTACAAGAAGTCCAGATTGGACATAAACACACAACATTAAGCTGTGGCTTAGGTCACACTGAAAGGCTCAGGCTGTGGCAGAACAACAGCCATGACTGGCGTCAGAGCCAGGTCTTGGGTGGCAATGGGACACATCAAGGAAGAGAAGGAAAAGTGTAGCACAGGGATAGACTAAAGCAAAAGGCTACATCATTTAATTAAATCACTGGGCTGACCGCATTAAGGTAAGTTTAGTGACAAGAGTTGCACGTATTTAGATGAAATCAGTCATAGTTTCATGCTGAATCCAGAATCAGAGTGTGTCTTCAAGTAGCAACTGAGCAGTTAGCTAACAGGGATCCAAGTATAGGCAAAGTGTGAATATTCACTCAGGCAGACTGGATGTTGCAGAAGACTGTTATCATCTCACTGAAGAAAGTATACTAGAGCAAAGGTTAATCAAAAATCTCTGTAACATACCCATCTCATACTAAGGCCTAAAATTTCACCGCCTGTGGTATTTCTCATGCAAAATTACATCCAAACACATTGTCTAATAGGACTAGTAGGGGTTTTGCAGTGAGACCAAATGGCAATATCAAGAGATTGCAACAATAAAATATTACCATTGTAGAAATGTCCCAAATTTAAATATAAAATCCCATTCATTGTAACATTTTCTATGATAAACTGAGTCTAAAAATTAAATCCTTTTGCAAATTAAAACCCAAATTTAAAATCCCGAAGTCCAAACTCAAAATATCTTGCCTTTGTGAATTAACACTCAGTAATTATCTCCCACGCCCACCTTTTAATTCTGCTCAATCTCAGCTGTTACAGATACGGTGCTTTTATCAGCTGAAGTTTTAGCTCTTTCACTGGAATCAGTATAGGCCTTTAGGAATCAAGTTGTTGACTTATTCAGTAAGTTTCTCTTGAGACTTAAAGAATTCAAAGTATAGTAAGACGCAAGATTTTCACAGTTCTATCCTGATACCCTCCAAACTTAGAAAATAAGCCAATTCCTAGATCATAGAAGTGTTATTAGAAGTAGGTAGGAATGCAGTTGGGGAGTCAGCTTACATCAGTTTTTTTTTTTTTAATCCAAGATCTGTGAACATAAACTCAAATGGAAGACCTAGCCCATAAAGATTTGGATTATGCTAATCTTTTTTAACCTCATCTTAGAAAGGGTAGAAATCCATCAACACAAACCACTTATTTTCTAAGCAAGCGGTGGCATTGGAAACATTACTGTATTTTCTCAATATGTAGAAAATTTACAATGGTGATAGACCACACGCACTAATTCTCATTTGAAATCTCTTGTTCAACTTCCCTCCAGTACTGAATTAAATGGGGACTCCCGCTGAAAGTATTGTTTCCACTCTCTTGTGAATAGGCATTTTGAGTCCTATATCACAATAGCTATTTCTCCTGCCTGTTATAAAATTCTTTGGGACTATCTTACCTGCCTTTAAGGAATATGTATGCTTCATGCAGCTATCCTTGTAACATGCTATGACATATTACTGTTCCATGAATGGCTTACTCATGTACTGAGTACTTGTGTCCTCTAGGCAATTCATAGCCTAGAACATTGACTCCAGTGAGAGGCAAGATACATTATTGTGTTCAATAATACACAATGGCATGAAAAAGGCTGGGAAACACTAAAACCAATCCAGAGCCAAAATTAAGAACACCTAATGAGGTATTTCTTGAGCCTGCAAACAAGCAATATGAATACAAGATTATTTTATTTTTTAATTCTCAATGCCATAAACAATGAAATGCTATTTGGAACAGTCAATCTCACTGTACTTGACCAGGTCTGTCACTATCAACTTATATCTAGAATTTCCCCTATCTCTGTACCCCTCACAGGACTCAGCTGCTTTGTGAGTTAAAAGCAGCAAATACTATTCTGCATTTCACATAAGTAGAATATATATTCCCTGTAATAAGTCTTTGCCTCTGTTGTTTCAGACGCATAGGATTGTTGATAGATTGACCATATAATTTATCAAACATTTTTGGTCATAAAAGGAAGCACAAAAAGCATTATCTGAAACTTCCCAGAGCAAACTGGGACATATAGTCAACCTAATCGTTGAGGAGCAAGCCAACAACCAGGCAATAGGTTAGTACAGTAAAACAAGATCCTGAGAATGTGCACCGACCTGGAACCAGGACTGCTTCCCTGAGGATGAGTCAGGGCTCCACCAACATGGCCCAAGGAGAGAAGATCCTTACCTTAGAAGACAAGGAGTTCACCAGTGGTTAATTCTCTGTCTTTATCTTCTACTTCTCAACAATTTTTGACATGTTTGATTCTTTTCTCTCCATTGAAAAGCTTCACATACTACTGGGTAATCACACTTATCATATTTCCCTGCTACTTCACTACTGTTACCTCCTGCCTTTGTTGGCTCCTCCTCTGAAAGACTTTTAAATATTGAACTGCCCCAAGGGACTCTCCTTGACCCTTTTCTTGGTACCATCTCCCCTGAAGTGACTTTTCTTTCCATCAAATGGCTTCAAATAATATCTATGCTGATGATCTTCCAAGTTGTGTCTCCAGACTAGTCCATTAACCTTTGTTACAGATTCATAAACTAACAACTAACTTGTCATCACTACTGCATCCTAATAAAGATCAAGTAGAATGTAATTTCTACCCTGGGGAATACACTTGTCCTCAAACCTTCAATATCTCAGTAAATGGCACACCATTCATATGGTTTCTCAAACCTCGGATTGATCCTTGAGTACTCTTTTTTTTATTTCTCACATTCAACAACCAATCCATCAGTAACTCCTCCTGTCTCTGTCTCAAATACACATCATCTACTGGGTCATTTCTCACCGTTTCCATTGCTATAATCCTAGTCCCAACTATCATCACCTCTCACCTGGAATATTGTATTAATTTCTTAACAGACCTCTCTGCTACCCGCTCTTAATCCCAGTGATCCATTCTCCACAGTGTTTTTCTGAACTTATATCACTATTTCTTCCTTTTCTTAAAACTCACCATTGCAACCAGAATAAAACTTTACCATGACTTCTAAGAGCCTGTATAATCTGGTGCTTGCCTACCTCTCTGATCTAATCACCCTCCACATTCACTACATGCTAGCCACACTGTCCTTATTTCTGTCCCTTTAACAGGCAAAAGTTGTTCCCATCTCCAGGGCCTTTGATATTGTTAGGGATGCTATTTTCCAGGATTTTTGCATAACTTACGGCACATTACTCAAGTTCCAGCTCAACTTTCTCAGAGACTTTCCTTCACCATGCTAAAGTGACCACCTCCCATTGTATGTCCTATTTCACATATATGTGTGTGTGGGTATGTGTATGTAACTTTTCAATGCCAGAAAATCTGGGCCAATGAAACCTCCTGAATGCAGAGACTCTGAATTATTCACTGCTTAAAACAGTGCCTGACACCTAGTAAGTACTCATTAAATATTTCTGAACTGACAGATCTGGGAAATCTGTCATTCTGAAAAGCATAACTAAAATTCATTGAAACAACACCTACGTCTCAAAGCCGCATGACCAGATTTTTATTTTCACAACCAATTTCAATTCTGAGCTTTTTGTTCATTCCCCAATTCATGTATCATCTTCCACAAGATTGATACGCTTGCTTTATTTCAACAGTCCCAAAATAGCTATCATAATGAACTAATGATATCTATAAGTTAGCAAATTTATAACATACTTGTTTTGTATGTACTGTCATACTTAAAAATGTTTATGCAATTTTTGGTCCCTTTTTCTCCTTTGCTTGACAGTTGAACATAGATATAGGTCTTGCAGCCCTCCTTCTTTAAACATGGTTTCTTTGTCTTATTTCAACGACCCCCACACCCCCCTCTTGCGTCCATACTTCTCATAACTTCCAATATCTGAGAGTTATAAAAAACAGGAAAAATAATTCATTTCTTAATGTGCAGCTACACTTGTTCATTCCCTGCCTATGACCAAAAAAATGCACGAATCGCAGGAATGCCAACGCTACACACACGCTCCTCCAAGCTCTCACCAACTGGGTTTTTTTAACTCACAGCTTTACAAATATATGCAGGCACCTTGGAAAGTTAATATCATATTACCATTTTAAAATTATATTCTTTAAAGGTCTGTTTCACATTTTTAGGGGGTGGAAAAAAGACTGACTTTTCTATTGACAAAAATAGTATATAAAAACATATTTGTTTCCTAAGTCTTGTCCACTGGTTAAGTAGAATCCGTGTTATGAAAAGCGACTTTTTTGTAGTTCTTGTTCTCTTTTCAGTTTTCTTTCGCAAATGTCTGCTTCCTCGGAGGCATATTAAAAGAATTAAATTAAGTTAAATTTTATGAAAACCATTCTTTCCAAGTAAACTATAGTGGACTGGGGGGGTTAGTCAAGATCAGAGTTTAAGCAGACTATAGTTTCTTACTTTGGCAGGCTACAACTGCACGGAGGGTGCAAAAATGTGAAATTAGGATTTCAAAAAGACATTAGCACTCCCATGTTCATTGCAGTAGTATTTAAAATGGTCAAGATATAAAAACAACCTAAATATCCATTGACAGATGAATGGGTGAAGAAAATGTGGCATACCCATACAATAGAATATTATTCAGCCTTTAAAAAGATGGAAATCCTGCAATATGCAACAATAGAGAACCAGGCACAGTGGAATGCACCTGTCGTTTCAGCTACTCAGGAAGCTGAGAAAGGAGGATCACTTGAGGTCAGGAGTTTGAGGCTGCAGTGTGCTAATGACCACACTTGTGACATGGATGGAGGACATTATGCTAAGTGAAATAAGCCAGTCACAGAAGGACACATATTGCATGATTCCACTTATAGGAGGTATCTAAATAATCAAATTCATAGAGGCAGAGAGTAGAGTGTTGATTGTCAGGGGCTGGGGAGATGGGGAAATGAGGAGTTGCTAATCAATGGGTGTAAAATTTGTTATGCAAGATGAATAAGTTTTAGAGATCTGCTGTACAACATGGTGCCTATAGTTAATAATACTGTATTATATACTGAAAAATTTGTTAAAAGGGTACATCTCATGTTAAATATTCTTACCACAATAAAAATGTTTTTAAATAAGTTTAGCCCATGTATCAGCACTGTGCAAAGACTTTTATTCTTTTCCTTTTCATGTAAGGGCACTGTCTCATTTGGCAGGAGTATGGCCAATTTACATTTTTCCAGTTATGTAAGGAGTTATGTGTGGAAACTTGGCTTAAATAGCTCTGTTTCTTTTCAGTGGTATTTCAGCTTCTCTTGTGGTTGGCACCCTGAACAACAGCTACTTGACTGTTCTGCCCCTAAATCTAGCTCAGGTTTTACCATTACCCAGTCTTTGTTTTGTCCACCACAAACTGTACCAGCTGTGCTGGCACCCTTGGGCTGGCTATACACAGGCAGTTGACCCCAGTGCTGTTTTTTCTACTGTGCTAAGCCCACTCACGGAACACATTTTATGCCTATTTGCCATATCAAGTGTGGAGTTGAGAACAGCTATACCAATACTCAGGAACCTCACAGGAGAGAAGAGCTTGGAGAACGCAAGCAAGGGGATCACAGCCTCACAGGAAAGATAACCAGAAGGACATGAGACCAGAAAAACAAAGAGACATAGTAGAGAGAGAGATAGAAGGAAGACATTGATTAGCAGCACACTGAATCAGGCAAAATTTTCAACAAAGTGTTATTCCTAGATATTAGTGACCTAGATAATAGAAAAACAGAATTAATTCTAATTAATTGTTTAAAAGTAATATGCTAATCAAGTCATATTCCTAAAGCACATACTATTTATGTCTAATTACTTTGCAGGAAAGTGTTACATATTGTTAAATGTCAGAGAAACCTGGATGAGTTCTAGTTGGTTAAAACAATAAATCCAAGCTGTCTGTGCTGAGTCCTCATGGCTTCAATGTTTGCTTCTCTGAATTAGCTCATAAAGTATGACTGCACCTTAGAGAAAATCTGATTTCACTGAAAACCACAGGAAGAGTACCAATTCATAGAGGAAGAATTTCTTCAAAGTAATCCAGTTGATAAAAGCAGAATGTAAAAAATTTTAAGCACAAAAGGGGAATTTTTGGACCAGAAAAAAAGGACTGGTTTCAGCTTTAGTTCAAGTTTGCAAACAGAACTGATTAGTCATTTTAGGTATTTGGTTTCTACAAATGGCAAATCCTTTTATTTCTATGTGCTCCCACACAGATACATATAATAAAGAAAAGGATTATGGTAATCCATTTTAATGCAATACTACAATAATAGGAATCTTTTTAGCCCAGCAACCCAAATTTCCCAACTGGAAAAATATACTAGAAAAAAAATCAGAATCACATATAGCCGAGAAGGAGGATGGCAAGTAACAAGAGGGCAAAAACTCTTCACAAATATGTCTCACCTGCATTTTTCATTTTCTCGGCCAAAAGGAAGCTTGTCTTTTCTACTCTCTTTTACTAAGCTATGCTCACTTCTTTCTGGTCATTCCCACCTTCTAGTGGCCACTGTTTCATTAGTTAAGAAAACAAAATTATATGCTTAAATAACAGATAAAGTTTTCCCATAAGTGTAGAGTCTCATTACTCTCAGACTATAAGAAAATAAACACAGTATATTGTATTTCAAGCTGTAGTAAGTGCCTTTAAGATCGCTGTGTCTTAATTTTCCTTGTTAATTTAAGTCATGGTGGGCTTTGTGTGCATGGGTAGTCACATGTGGATATATGTGTATTTGTATCATACTTTAATTTTATTCTTTAAAGCATAAATTGACATATAATTGAAAAAATGTATTACAAGAAAATTTTCCTTTATGTAATTGAAAATAATGATGCATAATGAATATGTACATTTCATGTAGCAAATATAAGTATTACGACACTATTAATGCATTGGGTGTTTTATTAATACATATAACTGAGCCAGCAAAACTTAAGTGATGCAGACCACAGAACCCATTCTGAACCAATCTTCTGGATAAAAATGTGTTCATAAAATTAGAAAAGATGCTTCCCTTCTCTGTGACCCTAATGGTATTAGGAACCTCTAAAATTTAGAACTGAAAGGAGTGGACACTGGTTTTCTACCTAGTCTGGAGAAAAAAGTAAGCACCAGAAGCCTGGGTGGAATTCAGAGCAGCATCTAGAACCCCACAGCCACAACCTGCGTGAAAACCTTGACCCCAAAAACACCCCTCAGCACCCCACATCCTCAGGCAAGGCTCATCCGTGCTTGCTTAGGTGCCTTCCAGCATTCTTCCCTTCCAGATTTCGCTAAGAATCCGTCTTTCCATTATAGCCCAGGTATGGGGCCTCAAGTAAACCTGACCAACCCCAGTGCCAAAGGCAGCGTTAATTTATTTAAAAGCAATTTAATTGATCCCACTTGCCAGAGACTGGTCCAGTATGGTTATGTGTGGTAGGCCATGGCCAAGCCTGCTGCACTAAATCTTGTTTAGGCTTGATAAATGTAGTAAGAGATACAGCATGGAAGAATACATTTGAATTCCTTTAGGTGGTAATCAGTGTAAACTAGTAGTGCATGCTCCATCCTGACCCAAAATAGTATAAAAGGCAGCAAACTCAAGTGTCTTGCCAGATGCCTTACTCTGCACAAGCTTCAGAGACCGCTAAACTTTGGGTGTGCAGACTTTAAGAGTAGCAAAGGGAGACCCTGAAGCCTTATTCTCTTGAAGAATACTTTATGTATGTCTTCTTCATTGCCTGTTTGCAAGTACAAGAGTAAACCAAACTAAAAGTGAACCAAGTCCTATGTATTGTCACCATTTCTCACACGTGAAACAGATTTGTTCTGGCCAGCTCTCGGAATTAGTAAATACTAATTAGTAAATACAGGATTAGTAAATACAGAACAAGGAAAGACTAAAATAAGGATCAAACTACCAGGCTACCTATTTATACTGGATATCCTACTACCACAAGAATAAGGGTCACATTCCTCTGTGGAATCTGAGGGAAAACATCTGGGAACACACAGGTTATTTAAAGAGTGGGCTGTTAAGACAGAAGGTTTGCCAGCTCTGCCAAATCCCTCCCTCAAACTACCACCCATCAGCTCAAAGCTACTAAGGTGTGGGCTTCTCTAAGGAGATTCAGGAGCACTGGGGTGTGGAACACTCACACCTAGGCAGACATGTTTTGTAGGCGTGGGACAGGGGTCTGGATGCAGTGCCGACTGTGGATATGACCTGAGTCTTTCCTGTAGAATTCTTTAGTAGTGAGGAGATTAGTAGAAGTGCCCATGGACCCGGGAGCCTAGAAGGCCAGGCTTTCCCTCCGCAGGTTTACTACTCTTTCCACTTTCTGGTTTCTCTTCTTGGGGGGCTGTGGGTATGGGTTCCCAGCAACAGCAGCCATCCCCTTCCCAGGTTCATCCTTGGGCCATAGTTCCAAATAACATCCCACTCCAGTTGGACCGAACTGGTAACTCAAAACTAATGTGGATTAGGCAATGTGCTTAGCAATGCTATAACGAAAGATACCCTGAATTGGTATGGAGGGGACAGGACAGCTTGATAAGAGCCACCTCATCATTTGTCACAGCTGATGAGCCCTAATCTAAACTTGTTGGCTACTCTACTGAATGATGAGTAAAGCAACAGTTACAGAAGTGAGTCCCAGGCCCTCTCCCAGTAAGGAAGAAAAAACACCTAAGGGACACAAGAAGGGAAGGGATTCAGGTTACCAGCTCCAGAGTAGAGAGGGATGGTTCTAGTATTTTTACATAAAAAGAAGTCTCCGTTTTCTGGGGAGGCCCAAAGGGCCTAGAATAAAGATTATGGTCCTATTGGTGCTTTGGGAGGCACCTGGTACTATAAACTTTGGGTAAATTCCATAAGGGATGATAGCGGGAGGAGAATAGGATCATAGAGTCCCAGAAATGTCTGGTGTGCCCCAGATCCTGCCTGGGGCGTGTATGTAGTATCTGAGGAACCTCGGTACGCAGTATTATGTTGCACCTGCAAGCCACTGCCTGTGTCATGAAGCCCAGACTCTAGGCACCACACCACTCCACTTCTCCATCTGCCTGGAAGATGCTCAGCATTCACGGGATCCTAATCAGTAGGTCCTGCTTCCTAGGTGCAGAGACATTAGGAATAAGCATTAGAGAGAGGTGTGTGGCCAGCTAAAAGGTATCCTTCACAAGTCACCCAGGATCTCCCAGCTGAAAGGACATTTTCAGAACTTGTTAAAGAGGCAACTGAGAACTTGGGACCCAAGACACATGGTACTTAGCTCTGATCAGGTTTGGCAAAGAATAGTGTAACTCAGTGTTTTGCACTGGTGGTGAAAATATTAAAGAAAATATTATTCTCCAACTTTAGGGGGAAAAATCCCATAATGAAAGTATATTTCTTATAAATTAATATGGAAATAAATGGAAGAGATAAGTTATCATTTTCAGGAGAAATGCCCTTGTAAGGTCTACATAATTTAAACTTGAAGTAACTGTTCTTAATGGAGGCTAGTAAAATGAAGAGGACCAAAATGAAGGATTGCACACAGACCAAAATCCACTAAATGACACTCTTTAGATTCCAAGAGCAAAGTTCTTGTTGTCATTTGTGCCAGTCCTTAAATCTGGATCAAACTTTCGGTCTGACTGTCCCCCCTTTAGATCAAGGGAACGTGAGTATACAGATTAGATGGTTAACAGTTTTTTTGTGAATGTTCTCCTTTCATTAATTGGTTAGAAGTTTACTAAGATTATATATTTATTGACTATTTTGTGTTGTACAGACACTATCTCACTTTTAAGTGTTTTCCAAAGTAACAATTCAGTGCCTGGTATAGACACTTTCTTTTACCGAATCAGATAAAAGATAGAGTCTAGGCAATAGTTTATAATAAAGATAGAAAAGAGGGAAAAAAAGTAGAATTGAATAAATCCAAAAAATTAACTTGAAAAATTCTATGAAAATACCATGACAACCATGAGGGAGTCTGTCTACTTTGTCAATATCACGTGTATCATATGTAACCTCTATGAATGAGTAAAACAAGGATAAAATAATTTCACATTGATCTTTAACCTACCAACAAATTCATAAGTACCAAAGAAGCTTAATCTATCTTTGCATAAGCATGAATCATGACTGTACTTGGGTTCCATGAGAACCCAATTTTAAAGAGCATCAGCAAAAATCACATTAACTATTTTATATTAATTAATGATGGAACAAAAAGAAAATGGGAATTTTATTTTTATGTCATCAAATCCATCTAAATGAACGCAAATTCCTTATGAAATGACCAAGAAAAATCTCAAACTCTAATGGAAAATTCTTAGGGTTTTAAAACAAACGCTTTATTCTGTGAAGAGAAACATTAAGTTTTTTTTTCCTCATTACTATATCCAGTGAAGCAATTCTAGTTTTTTGTGCATTGTACTATTCACAATGTGCACAGTGTCCTGAAATAAACTGACAATCTCTACAGAGAAGCAGCTGTCAATCCACTAGTTGATGAGCACGCAGATAAAAGGGTTTTCTATATTTAGTGTTCCCAAGGAAACCCTTCTCTCAGTATACACTCATTCAACATGTGAGCTTTGAGGGGATTGTATTTTCTCCGTGTGCGTGTGAGAGGAAAGTAAAATAGAGGTGTAAATTAAAAATTCTTGAATAAAACATTAGTTCCATGACAATAAAGAGTGTCCAGAGAATCAGCTGACCATATTGATTTGATTGAACACAAGCAAGATGATATTTGAAAAAAGAGAAAACTAGAAGAAATAAATATGCCCTGGGGAACCTGGTTAGTGAAATATTTCAAGAGGGAATGCCATTGTAAACTACACTAGAATGTCAATACAAAGAGAGGAGAGACAAGAAAACAAAACAGCAACAAATGAAGAATCGAAACTAAAGAAAAACAGAGTCAATGAATGATGAAAAAAAAGCAAATCTTCACATATGATCTTATCAATATTTATTTATAGCAACACTATATGAAGAAAACTGGCTGATGTGATCAATTCCAAAAACCAATGACACAAGAAGCTGTAAAAGTTTTAAGTTAGTCAGAACAGTTGATTGCAATATCCTACCTTAAAATATTTGATGTCTAAATTCTCTGGTGTACTCAGTGAGAACCCACTCTCACTCATTTACAGAAATTGTTATGGCTTCTGAAACACTAAGACGTGCATAAATATGGGACTACTTCTAATTATAATAATTGTATTAAAAGGTTTTATTGTGCTTTCATTTCTTTAATATTAATATTTAACATTAACATTTCTAATGCTTAATATGTTTAAGGTTCGATGAAATACATATGTATACACACACACACACTTCATTGAACATCTGAGACTACCTATGCACACACACCACTTGAAAATGTCACTGCTCTGCCAACACTTCTAACCATCCAAGGGAACCCTAAAGAGTGAAATGATTAGCCTTTGCACCCTCCATATTATCACTTGAAACATGCTAGTGCCTAATACACTGCCAGTCATGATGTACTTTGTCTTCTTTCGTGTGCTTTTGGAGAACACTCCAATTTAAGCATATAAGTTATTGTGAGGATGTTTCTTTTCAGTCATGGCTACACCTTCATCATAAAGTAGCTCTGTTAGTGAAGTCCAGGGCAATCCTTCAAATGGAATTTTTACAGACTGTATTTTTGGGGAAAACCAACCTGCTCATTTCCTTTCATATACGTGGCATGGCCATTTGAATGTTAAAGTTGTTTCTCCTTACCCTGATAAAGTATGAAATTCACACACTGATGGAATAAGTGTTATTGTGTCAAGGCCCAATAAGTTATCCTTTCTGAGGTAAAGATCTAAGAATTTTATTTACATATGCCAGACCTATGATCTTCAATAATATTTAAATTTAAAATAAAGCTGTCCTCTAGGCAGTAGATATATATGCACAACCTCATTATGACTTGGCTCATCTCCAACATGGCCTCATCTCTATAATCTAAAGATAGCTGTAAAACGAACAACAAGTACACTAGGGTTTTGACAAATCTTCATTCCCTAAAATAAAAGAGATCATTCAGCTAAAAAGTGATAGTATTGGGATTCAAACAAATTAGGGGAAATTGATAGCCATTTTGTACTAGTATGACGAGAGGCATGTATCATTTTGGCAATTTAATGTTACATGTCTCCCATAAGAAACATTGAGAAGTTCTCTATTTATCTACAATGACAACAAATATCTGAACTTTAACACTTTCATAAATGTTTAGTTCAGTGTTACAAATGGGAAAGCCAACAAGTGACAGTTCTGAGATTCAAATTTAGATCTTTTCTCCTAGTCCAATGAGGCAATACCAGCATCTAGACCCAGATCCATTGCTCATGTGCTTAAATGTTGAAGTTTAACTCTTCTGGATTTCAATGTCCTTACACGTAAAATAAAAGGATTTAATTAAGTGATCTCTAAGCTCTGTTTTTAAGTCTACGATTAGACAGAATAAAAGAAATTGATGAAATATGAAATTATGTTTTCTAAATGGAGCCTACTGATTTGCAAAACATGTATTTGTCTATAGAACTAGGTAGTTTTGCAATATGACAAGTAAACCACTTTGTGCATACTTCTTTATCCATAGCATATTATCCAAACTCATAGCCCACTAGGAAGATTAATATTAAAATTAAAAAGCAATATAAACACCTCTTACAAATTCTCATGAGGTATAACAATATGTAATTTTATTCTGTTTCATAATTTTTTGGTTTCTGTTACATCATCTATTTTATAACAGATTCATTGAGATATAATTCACATTCCACAATATTCCCATTTTTAATGTGTACAATTCAGTGATTGTGATGATATTTTGTGCTTTCAGCCCTATACCCACTTAAAGCTTGTGTCAATCTGCCTAAAAGAACATGTGACTTCTTGGGCCGAGGACTGTGGTGTAGCTATCCCCACTTTTATTTTATTCCTTAAAATTCTCCAGATGTATTCAGAGTCATGTCAAAGTTCTGCATGTTGTAATTCACTGAAAAATGAAAAATTTAGGCCAAGAGTTAGTCCTTTGACACCAGCTGAACAGTCTTCCTTTGTATTTTTTTTTCATACCTTTTCCATAAGCCTTTGTGATGACTGAAAATGACAAAGAGGGAGTGAAAGCAAATGTCAGCCAAAAGAGAGTTGAGTGGAGTTAAATGTTCTTTTCTAGAAGGCCTTTAAAGTGTAGCAATTATAAGGAGAGAGAGATGAGTTATGAGTCAGGATTTGTGCTCTGAATCTGATAGCACTTTGAACATATTTATACAATGAAGAAAAAGGAGTTTCAGTAAAGACTATAAAATACCTGATAGTTTTGCTGTTTCCCTCTGTGTCTTTTAGTCTTCTGGTATTTTTCAAAGTGTTGTACCTAAATAAACTAAAGAAGTAAAGGATGTGTGTGTGTATCTGTGTGTATGTATGTATTATGTATGTATCAACCCATCACGGACTGCTTTGTATCCGTATGTTTTGCTATTAACTATATTCCTAAATCTTTCAGTAAAATTGATTCTCTAGATAGATACATAATTTCACCCTGGAGTCTCTATAACTTCTTAGTACATTACAATGGATCCAATATGGTATGAGAACCCCAAATAGATACTGTACTGCACATCCACTCCTGTGTCTTGAATCCATGTTCATAAATTGCTCACTTATTTTAATTTAGAGGCTTTGTAGTTAATGAATGCTCAACCACTTTAAATGGTCTCTGGCTGAGCACACTATGCTCTTCTCCTTTAACCACCATTTGTGGGACTGGTAGAAATATACATGTGAGTAATTGAGCCCATAATTACCAAAATGCACACACAGTTGGGCATTCAAAAGCAGTCTAAAAGCTCTTTATCCTTTACTGCAGTTGCTTTTTCAACCCTTAATTTATCCCCTAATATGCATGAGCTTAAAAAACACTTTTTTAAAAAACAAATAAATAGGCTAATTCAGGGTTAATGACTTTCCCATTAAGATAGAGAACAAGACAGTAGGAGAGGTCTTTTTTTAATTCTTCTATTTAATCTTCATTCAGCCTAAGTTAATGTGAGTTTACCCAGTAAAAGCTTTCCCAAATATTGCCCTATGTCTTTCCACTCCCAGTCTACATTGGGTGGAACTTTGAGCTCTCAGAACATCTTGCACTCTCTCAGAGCATTTATTACATATTTATAAGGTAATTCTCTATTTGCTAATCTACTCCTTAGAAAGTGAGCTTCTTTAGTTCAGGGGCCATGTCTTTTGTTGTTGAAACCCTCATGTCTTGCCCTGTGTTTAATATATGTTTGGTAAATGGTAATTAAGGACTTCATACACTCAAAACCATGAGATCCCCTGTCCTTAATTCCATTTTCATACCCACTGATCTTCTATTACTCGTTTTAAATGGATTTGGACCAAAGGCCTATTTCAAACTACCATTTTTAATTCCAGCCAGGGCTCTCATTTGGCCTTTTTGGGTGGATTAGATTAGATTTCCATTCACCTTCCAGTTTAAGGATTTTCTCTATAGACAAAATTCACTTTTGATTCAGAGCAATCTCTCTGCCTGTAATGCAATGACCCTTTCAAATTTTAATTCAGGAAGGGAGGCCCCATTACATGTGGGATTAAGTTGATCCCCAGTGGATGATTTCAGGGGCCCCAGGAAAGACCCTATATAAATCCCTTTCCTGTGAGTCCAACATTGTCCAGTCCAGTTCTTGGTCTTATAAATAAACCTTGGGATGCCTAACCCATTATCGGCTATTAGCAATGGGATCTTAGTGTGAATTTATTTTATGGCTCTTTTCCCAACATCTAGCTGAGATCAATGGCCCTAAAAAGTAAGGTTTTTATTAGACTAGAAGTTAAAGATAAAAGGTTCACTCAGAAGCCTGCAACACTTACTTTCTGGGAGGGAAGACAGGGGTGGTACCTCATTAGCAGTCTGGGCAAAGCCAGAGAGCAGCAGAGGCCACTGGGCCTGAGACGTAAAAAATGGAAATACCTATTCATTACATTAAGGCATTAAGAAAAGAAAGAGGGGGTAAAAGACAAATTTCTTCAACTTTAAAATGTTATGTGTGGTCTGTGTAATATCTTTTTTTTTAAATGACAATTATAGAGGAGAGAGGAATAAGTGGTAATTTTATCCTCCCAGCTCTAACCCTACTCTACTCTCAAATTTTACAAGTAGTCCTGCAATCCAATATTTTGGCAACATGTCTTCACACAGAGTAGATGTGCAATCACTTAGAGAATTCATGCAATTACTTCCATTTGTCTTGGTTTTGTTCATGCAAAGTGAAAGAAAATTTTGCATTGCAGAAATAATCCTTCATATAGAATAGCTGCATAAGTATAAGTATGCCTCAGACTTAAAGTTCAGTTCTTACACAACCAGAGCCTACCAAAAAATAAATGGTGTCAGTATATCATTTCAATTGGAGTCACTTATACAAATATCCACCACTGGCATTCTGATGCTTAAGCTATTATTTCATTTTAAACTGACAATAAAAATCCTGCTGGACAGTTTACGATATGTAATCAAATCAATGTCACTAAAAGGAGGAGGAACAATTTGTAATTCAGAACCCAGAAAAGGCATGGACTTGTTTCTGGCTTACAAATAGAAGGCTCTAAAGTAGTGGTCCCCAATCTTTTTGGCACCAGGGACGGGTTTCACAGAAGACAATTTCTCCACGGATGGGGGTGGGGGGGGCGGTGGCAGGAGAAAGGGTGGGCAGTGGAGCTCTGTGTCCCAGTCCCTAACAGGCCATGGATGGGTACTGGTCCGTGGCCCAGGGGTGGGGACCACAGCTATAAAGCAAATACTGTTGACATTAAAGATACAAAGAAACACTAGCAATAACTAACACTACATAATTCTTTGTTTTTAGACTATACTTAAAAAAAAACATTTCATAACTTGGTTACTTACTTGGGTCTCACAACTGCCTCAAAAGGCACTTGAGGCAGGTGTATTTATCTTAATTGCACACAGCCAAGACCAATGTTACATAAGTTATTAAGTATGACAGGACTGATATCAGTTTTCCTACACCTTAGTCCATCATTTTCACCATACCTTGTTACACCAGAATGCCTTAACCCTTTTGTTTTGTTATCTTGGAATGTACCAACACCCTAGAACAGAAGTCCACAAAACTTCAATTTCACAAACAAGAAATAAAAAAGAAATTAAAAAAACTGAAGAGACTAACATCTCTCCAATTCTAAAGCTTTATTCATCTAACAAGCACCTCTCACCATCATAAAAAGAAAGAGAAATTTTAATTTTCAACAAATTGGAAGGGCAGTAACTCAAAATAAAAATCTTCCCTTTCAGCTGAATAAGTTTAGCTTTATGGAAAAGTCACTATCTTACCTTTACTTTCTCAGTTTGACATATACAGTACAAAAGAAAACTCCTTCATGGCCAAGCTTAATGGAAATCCTTTTTAAGATAACATTAGCTCTTTGGCAGGGCCTCACCTATGACTAAAAGCAGTTAATTCATTGTGATTCAACTCACATCTATTGACCACCTATTATGTGCAAGGCATTGATCCAGATCCCAAGTAACATAAGCATCATAAAAGCCCAATTCCTGCTTTCCAATAGCCTATTGTTCTAATAAAGAAGATAAAAAACAACCAATATAAGGAAAGATTAAGAGAAGTACCATAAGAGAGGAATAAACCAAGTTATGAAGGTTGAAAGAAAAAAAAAGTAACATTTACTTAAGGGAATCAGGAAAGTTTTCATGGAGAAATCAGAAAATGAAACAGGCCTTGAAGAATAGGTGGTACCTCAGTAAACAGAAGGGAGAGAGGGAGAGAGAGTGTGTGCATGTGCACGTGTTTTGGGGGAGGTTAAAGATGGGGAAAGAGTACTCCAGAAAGTAGCAGAAGCAAGGCATGGGATACAGAGTTCACATCATACCCCAGCAATAGGTAATGTGTAATTATTAAAAGTTTTGAGAGGAAAATACCATAGACCAAAAATGCTTTCAGGGAAACCAGTTTTAAATGTTTTATTTGCGAAAGTTATTGGAACATACATTATTTCAAGTGCAAATTTCATTGATTAAATTCTGACCATTGGATTCATAATCCAAGAGGCTAAAAAAAAATTACATAAAATAAAACATTTGTTACAAGTCTTCTTTTGCATTTTGATGATCCAAAAGATCTGTCCCTAGTATTGGTTTCCAGGATGAGGAAATCACACAGCACCGGCCACAAGGCATATGGGAGTAAAAGGAAAGTGATCTGGGAGAGAAAGCAGACTCGTGGGGACAAGCAGCTATAAAGTTGAGCAAGGATCAAGGTGGGGAGGCACGTTGGAAACTAATTCTATACAGGTATTAATAAGTCAATCCAGTTCCAGGAAGGTATCAACCAGGGTGCCCAAAAGCAACAGAACCCTGAATAAGGGTTGGAACTAATGAGAAAAATCAACAGGCTCTCAATTTCCAGCTGAAGTTCAGAACTGGGAGACTCTTCATACCTTTCACACTCTTCAAAAGCAGGTTCTAAAGACATAGAATAGAGGGTTGTGAAGCCCCAGTTAGCCTACAGACCTAGGCCCAAGAGAATCAAACAAACTGACCTGTCCAGGGTAGGGGTAATGCTACCATCCAATAGCATTACTAGTATCAACAAAATTCCAGAAGTTTTAGCCCTTGGTTATAGAACAGCAAAAACTTATTTTCAAACCCCAATTTCCAATGCACCAAGATCCACACACCTCATGCTGAACCGAATTAAACTGGTTTCTAAAAGAGCAAGGCAGCCAGAAGATGGAAGAACTCTAACCCTGAAGTGCATTGATAGAGGTAGTTTGGGTCCAAGCAACAAGGTACAATCCTGATTTTACTTTTAATATCTTCTTGATTATTCCATAATCAGCTTAATCTGACTGATCACATTTATGATTTTTATCATTCTTTTCTTTCATTTAGAGAGATTTCTACTATCTTACAATTGTTTCTTTCCAATTGGCACTGTTTTTTGCACCATTGTCCTAAAATGTCCTCCCATTATTTCATTTTATCTACACGTAGAGACTTTTATAGAAACACTTATTTCAGTTTTTATTTTATAGAAATATCAGCCTCACTTCTGTTAAGTGGAACGCATGGTACTCTCTGGAGTGATCTTAATTTGTGCGTTCTGATTTTCCATTCATTTATTCAGCTGTTATTATCTACACAGCATACATGCAGAGAGGTTTTAAGATCACATCCCTTTCAAGAGATGTTCTGATGGGTAATTTTCTATGTCAACTTGGCTGGGCCACAATGCCCAGATATTTGGTCAAACATTATTCCAGAGTTTCTGTGAGGGGGTTTTTGCATGAGATTAACATTTACATTGGTGGACTTTGAGCAAAGTAAATCACCCTCCATGATGTGTGGGCCTCATCCAGTCAGTCAAAGGCCTCAACAGAACAAAGAATGACTTCCCCCAAGCAGGAAGAAATTCTGCCAGCAGACTGCCTTTGGACTAGAACAGCAAATTTTCCCTAAGTCTCCAGCCTGCTTAGCACACCCCATCAGATTTTGGAGTTGGCAAACCTCCACGACTGTGTCAGTCAATTCCTTAAAATATATCTTTCAATAGACAGATAGACAGACAGAGATATATATCTGGTTGGTTCTGTTTCTCTGGAGAACCCCGACAATATAGTTGCCTTTGAGATGTAGATATATAGAGAGATATAGACATGATGTAGATATCAATATAAACAGAGTATTAGGTTTCTATAGCTGCATAAATTACAACAAATGTAGCAGCTTACAACATCATGCATTTACTATTTCAGTTTTAGTGGGGTCAGGGTCTGGGCATGGCTTAACTCTGGGTCCTCTACATAGATTCTCATCAGTTTGCAACCAAGGTGTTGACAGGTGCTGTGGTGTCACATAAGGTTCCATTGATGAAGAATCTGCTTTTCACAGAATTCAGTTTCTTACAGTTGTAGAATTGAGGTTTTCAAATCATGCTGGCTGTTGGCAAGAAGCTACGCTCAGCTTGTAGGATCCCTCAGTTCTTCCCTCTGTGGGTCTCCCAACATAGGCTGCTCAACCCGTGGCGACTTCATAGTCAACAAGGAAGTAAGAGACTCCAGCAAGACAGATGCTCCATCTTATGTAACAATCACGTAATCACATACATCTTGTCACCTTTGCATATATGCAAGAGCTTAAAAGTCACAGTTCCCATCCACGCTCTAGGGGAGGGAGTCACATAAAGGCATGAACACCAGGGGTCAGGGACCATGGAGCAACCTTAGATCCTGTCCTCTACAGCATATTTTTTCCACAGGCTAAACAATTTTAGATAAGAGCAGCCACATTTTTAAGTCAAGTTTTTCTTTCTCTTCCTTTCATGAATATGATGAAATTCAGGGTGTATTCACATGTAAAACCAGTTATCATATTCACTTCCTTTTGGATGTCAGGTTGCCCAACTTTTGCCTTTATACAAATGGCACCAGAATAACTGCAATTTGGAAGTACAGTCAGGTCAGGCCAGTTGCAGAGAAGCCAAATGTGATCTCCTGGTGGCTACTTTTTGCTGTGCTACAAAAGCCCCTTTCTTGCTTCTTTGTTTTTTCTTTTAACATTTTTGTTAATTTTAATTGAAGTACCTAGTAACAAATTTTAGACAAAATATACATCTTACATAGACAAATATATATCTTTTCATTGCATTAATTACTATATTTTTCTTAATCTCCTTTGTTTACTAAAAAGAAACATACATAAAATCAAAATTCAGTATTTTAATTTATTTTTAAAATATCAACTATGCAGTAGCTAAATATGTTCATATATCAAGATATTTCTAATATATTTACTTTTATACAAGGTCATAACCAACCCCCTTCCTTTTGAAGTTTCTTGCATTAAAAATATATTAAAATTTCTTTGTTGTTAGTTTGATTTTCCTTTCATGAGCATTGTTCTCAATATATTAAAACATTTGTTTGGCACTATATATGCAGCTTCTTAAAAACACATACACCTTTCCCAAAGTAAAGGACAGCAGTGTAATAATAATTTGAATTCTACTGCACTGTCTCCCTGACCTTGGTCTTATACTGATGTATTTCATATTCTGCTTCTCATTTTGTCTTTTTGTTCTAACTTTTTCTAATGTTTCTTAAATGTTTTACTACATATAACAAAAGACTTTTAAAGAGATTTAACAGTAACAGTTCAATTTAGAAAGTCAAATTAATGCCAGGTTACTACTTTAAAGGTAATATATGCTAAAAGAGAACATATATCTATTAAGAGAAGACACTATTTACTTTTTCTGAGTCCTTGCTACATAAAGTAGGTTTAAATTAATGTGATTTGACCTTGGCTTTTAGAACAATGTTATTAATATTTTATGGATTATTTTGATAATTAGAAAATGTGTCTGACTCCTATTGTAATTATTAATAGAACTAACTTCCTAACAAGATAACTAAGGAGGGCATGTGATCTCTGGATTTTATTTGCGATGAACCACCTATTGTTTGCATTTCTGTCCCAAATTGTTCATTCACCCAAAGTCATTGCTTCTCTTGCAGCTCTCTCAGGCAGTGAGCCCCCAACTCCGGCACCCAAAGTACTACAGGCCTAAGAGAGGAGCAGGTTCAACATTCTATTTCCACACTACACAAGTTCCAAACCATTATTCTTCCACCTCCATGCAAAACATATTCTGCCTTTAAGGTTTACCTGAGGGGTATAGAGATTAAGGGCTTGAGTCTTACCACTCACCCCAACAAGGGATCCAATCTTAAAGCTATGTACATGGAGAACAATGCTGGAACAGAAAACAAAATACCATCCTGAGTACTGGATGGCAGTTCCATACCAGTCCACAGAATTATTCAAGCAAGGCAGTCACATCCTCTCATGGGAACCAGGGGTCACCCAGCTCTAAAGCCTGCCTCCCACAGCCCCTGCTTGTTCGTGCTTTTCCTGAGTGCAACCCCTGTGTGGCCTTGCAGGATGTGTAGCATCCCTCTCCCCTGGGATGTGCGTATATATGACTAATGACTGCTGTCTATCTCACCTGTCCAGTGTCAGTGTCATGTGTTTGGCATCTCATACTATTTAGGGCAAGGAACCTCCTTCACCAATGGGGTGAGTATGAGACAATCAAAAATGTTTTGATTTTTTTTGTAAAGGAGACATTGCAGATGTTAAGGATCTTGAGGTGGGGAGATCATTCTGGATTATCCAGGTGGGTCCAATGTGATCAAAAAGGTTTTTATAAGAGGAAGGCAGGAGGGTCAGAGTCAGAAAGAGAAGACCTAAGGACTGAAACAAAGTCAGAGAGGAGAGAAGATGCCGTGCTGCCGGCTTTGAAGACAGAGGTAGAGGCTATAAGCCAAGGAATGCAGGTGGCCTCTAGTAGCTGGAAAGAGCAAGGAAACAGATTCACCTATAAAGCCTCCATAAGGAACAAAGCCCTGCTGATACCCAAATTTTAGAATCCTAGCCTTTAGAACTGTGTGAGAATAAATTTGTGTTATTTTAAGCTACTAAATTGTGTTAATTTGCTCCAGTAACAACAGGAGATTAATATACTTGTCATTTTAAAATATACCTCATGTCATGCCTCCATGTTTTTGCCCACAGCACTGCCTCAACTCAGAATAGTCTTCTCACCCAAGATTGGCCTAACACCTAGTTATCTTTTAGATCAGTTCAAGTATTAGGCTCCAGAAAAGCTTCCCAGATACCTTGCCTTCTCCACCAGACTCAGGCTCAATAAATTTCTCCTCATCTATGTTCCCGTAGAACTCTGTGGTTATTTCAGAGAAAATGGTGACAGCTCTATGTGAGAGCAGACTCAGCCAGGGTATTTTATGGTTTGCTAATGATAAGGTCATGTCATGGGCTATAATGGCTAATCCTTGGTCCTCAACTTACTTGGCCTATTAGCATTTCACTCCCTCCTCCTCACTTGACTTCTAGAGCACCATCCTATCTTTCCATTTTCCTACTCAATACAGTCACCTTCAGTTTTGTTTGCTGGTTCCTCCTTGTCTCTCCTAACCCGGAAACCCTAGGCCTAGGGGATGTCAGGGATCAGTTGCAGATCTCTCCTCTGCTCTGTTCACACTTGCTCCCTTGGACATCTCCCTCAGCCACAGGGCTTTAAAGACCAACTGCATGCCTGAGACTACTAAAATTTTATCACCAGCCTAGATCTTTCTCCTTCAACTCCAGTATGATTAATCCAACTGCATTTTCTACACTTTCATTTGAATGTCTAACACAATTCTTAAACACACCATGTGCCAGATTGAACTTATGATCCCACCCCCCACCCCTGCTCGCCCACTGTCTCAGTCTCTTCCTTCTCAGTGACACCATACTTCTGCTGTGCGGGCCCAAAAACATGGAGTCATCTTTGACTCCTCTCTCACTCACCTTAAGTTTGATTTTCTAACAAAATTTGTTGTTTTAACATTCAAAATATATCAATTGTCCAACCACAGTTTATAACCTCCACTGCTGTCACCACATCTAAACCACCATCTCTCATGTAGATTATGACAATAGCCTTCTAACCCATCTCCCTTCAGGCTGGTCTCAGGGAGTAGTCAGAGTGACCCTGTTAAATCCTAGGTCAGATTATGTCACACCTGTACTCAAAACCCTCCAATGGCTTTCCAATTCTCTCATATTAACAGAAGTCCTTGAGGCTTCTTCTAGGTCTACACCATCTGGCCCCAATACTTTGCTGGTCCCATCCTCTACCCCTTACTCACTCCACATAGACTCCTCATTGTTGCCACCTCAGGGCCTTTGCACTTGCTTAATCCCTCCCCAGGAATGCTTGTCTGTCAGACATCCCATGGTTTATTCCCCAAACTCCTTCAAGTTTTTACTACAATGTCATCATTTCAGTGAGGCCTTCTCTGACCAAACTATTTAAAATTACAGCCTGTATCCGAATGTATCACTTAGTCCCCTTCTCTGCCCTATTTTTCTCCTAATACTTATCCCTATCTAACCTACAATATATTTTACTTATTTATCTTGGTTACTCTTTAGTTTTTATTTTCCCATTCAATTGCTTTTGTTCACTGCTATATCCCCGGGCCCTAGAATATTGTATGGCATACATAAGTGCTGAATAAAAATTATGGAAAGAAGAAAAGAAAGAAGGAAGGACTCATAATAACCAACATTTAGTGAACGCCTACTTTTGTCAAGCATTATGCTAGTCATAATGCAGAGATTATTAACTCCCTACAACTGCTCTAAAAGAGATGTGCTATTATTATTTGCCTTTAACAGTTGTGAAACAGGCTTAGAGATTCTAAGTAACATTTCCAAGATCACACAGCTAGTAATTGATTCTGAATTAACATATTCTTTTGATACATATTTTATAAGACTAAATTGCCACCAGAAGGGGACCTTTTGGAAGAATTATTCTCATGTCTGTAAAATGGGGTGATGCCATTCTTTAATAATATTACACATTTAGAACATATACATATATATAAACACTTGGCATAACAAAATTCTCACAGAAAAGATAATCATATTCAAAATATTTCAAATACTATAACTCCCCCAGGGAAATGTTTTGAAGCACAGTAAATAATTTTAGTGTCTTGCCATAGTATTTCCTTTTTTCTTGTCTCTCATTATTAACACCTATTCAATTTATAGTTATTCTTTCCATAATTCATTAGACTATAAAAATCATTTTGGTATTTTAAATTTTGGGATGGCAGAAATATTTTGTCAAGTTTTATGCTGCTTTAATACTTGAGTCTTCCTAATCTCAAAATGAACTTGAACATAATTGGTTGAATAAAATTTTAAAACCATTAACAAGTTTCTGTCTTCTTTAAAAGAAGACAGAGACTACCCATTTGTCAAAAAAAATACCAAATTTGTTTTGGAAACTGCTATATTTTTATGTGTTCTATATTTTTAGGTGTTCTATATTTTTAGCTAATTTGATCAACTCAAGTAATTGAATTAGTTGGAGAAAATCAACATAGATTTTTGTGGATATTCTTTCTTAATTATTTTTATGTCAAGAAGTTAATAATATTTTCTATTTCTCATCAAAATGTAGTATATAATAAAATACAGCCTTAAAGTCAGTATTGAAACATTTAGCAATCATGAAATTATTGATATTTAGAAAAGTTTTCACTTTCCTGAAAGAAACATCAAATTTCATTCATATATGACATTGTGCTTAATCTCTCATCATGGAGACTTAGAATAGTTGGAAATGTGATAAAACTGGCGTTATCTGAAACTAATTTAAAATTTATTTTTGCACTACCTTTCAAATTCTTAAATTTCAAATAGGCTTGATCATTAAGCTCAAATTGAGGAAAGGAAATAAAATGTAAATCTATAATTAGGCCTGGTTATAGAACTTGATAACATATTCCTAAGCAGAATTGAAAATATTTGTTAAAAATCACACCTGAAGATGACAGAACTTTGGGAAAGGAAATATCTGAAGAAATTTATAAGGATCTTAAAAAAAGTTGATTAGGTAATGTGTTGCCTGAAAAATAAATTGCTTTATAATCCATATTTAATGGTTCCAATAATGTAAAAAAAATATTTTTCTCCTTCATTTAATTCAAAATTTTATTCATTTAGCAAACTTTCAAATTTACATGCTGCCAGCCTCAAAAGCAAATGTTTCATCACTGTTGTCAGCTTAAAAGGAAAGTATTTTCTAAATTCAAAGTGCAATTATTTGGCTGCTCCTGGGAACTTATTCTTTCTATCTCAGACATCTCAAAAATAGATAATACAAACACAGAAAAGATAAAGCTAAGGTTATTTTGACCTAAGTAATGAATAAAACCTTAAGCTAAACCAGGAATATTTCTAACAGAATTTATTCTCTTCACATGATGTTCTTTTAATCTGTTTATAACTTTGAAAAGACATATACAATTAATTTATTGGAGTCAAAGTATAATATTTCTGAATTATAAAATAAAGTAGCTATAATACAATAACAGTCCCTGAAAGTTAAGCTTATAATACCTATCAAAATATTCTTTTGCTCATATGATCTAAAAATTTAGCTATTTTAAAATAATGTAAGAAAAGTATATTTTTTCTGAAATTTTTGTTTATAAACAATTACATTTTAAAACTATCAGTAACTGAAATTTATACATCTTTACAAAGAAAGTCTTTCAAACTTGGCAACTGCCTTAAATTTTAAAATATTTAAATATACATCTAATTACATAAAATTAAGAAACCTAAAATATTAACAAAATTAGAAATTACCTGGAACTGATTTTTAGTATATGTTTTTGTTTGACTTCAAGTGAAATTCAGAGAAAGTGATAATTTTCTGGGGTAATTTCTATCACATTACCCTCTCTCCCTTCCTATCCAGCATGTTGTAATAATTTTACATGATTGAGTGGGTTTCGTTTGGTGAAGCCCCAACTGAACCAACTGAACTTAGTATCTTTTTTTTCCTCATTTTTATTACGTAAAAAATTTCAAAGGGCTCAACTATTTTAATCACACATGGACATTAATAAAATTATTAACACTAGCATAGATACTGTCTTTCAATTCAAATAATCATTAAAGACCTGCAATGCATAAGGCATTAATTAGTCACAGAGGTCGGGAGTAAAATTACAGATGTTCTGTGTGACAGTCAGCCTCCTGGTACTCATGCCCTTGAGTGATTTACTCTCTTTAAATGTGGGTTGGACTTAGTGACATGCAACAAATGGAATATGGCAAAGTGATGGAAGTTCATTTCCAAAATTAGGTTATAAAAGATTGTGACTTTTGTTTCTCTTTCTCTTCCTCTCATGCTCACTTCAGTGAAGCAAGCACTTATATGGTAAGCTGTCCTGTGAAGAAATCCATACCACAAGTAACTAAGGAAAGCCTTTGGCCAAGATCCCGTGAGAAACTGAGACCCTCGTGCAACAACCTGAGACAAACTAAACCCTGCAACAACTACTGAGTGAGCCCGGAAGCAGGTTCCATCCCACTTGAGCTTCAATATGATTGTAGCCCCCCTGACATCTTGATTGAACCTTGTGAGAGACCCTTAGCCAGAAGACCTGGCTAAGCTGCATCTGGATTTCTGACCCAATGACACTGTGAAATAATAAATGTGCATTATTTTAAGCTGCTAAAATGTTGGAGTAATTTGTTACACAGCTAAGTAACTAATATAATCTGTATTCCAAATATGTATAATCTATTAAAAAAATAATTTTAATATAAGGCAAGATCTGTGTCAAGAGGTTTTTAAAAAGCAATATGGTAGCACAAAGAATGTCTATTTCTGACAAGAAGTATTTATTAGGAAGGAGACTGCAAAAGAAGAAAAGTGAAAAAGATGTTTTTCTAGAAAAAAGAATACAGATGATCACGGGCCCTAGGGAATCTGCCCTTTATTCTGTAAGAGGTGAGGAACTATTAAAGGTTTTGGGGAGTAGAAATTATGTGATGAGATCCATCTTTAGGAAGAAAATTCTGGTGCTATTATGCACACTGGATTAGAAGTGAAAGACAAAATAACTAGGTTATTAAAAGGCCATTGCAAAAGCACAGATGAAAAAGGATGGGGGGCGGCGCCATGTGGAAGTAGCAGTGGGAACACAAATGGGAAAATGAGTGTGAAGCATTTTGCTTGGGAGCAAAACTGATGGGATTTGATGAACAAAGGACTGTGGGAAAACCGAAGGAGGGGAGTTGAAGATGGCACTAAGATGTCCGGTCCAGTGGATTTGGAGAGATGGTGTCGTTATGAAACGAGGAAGGGAGCACAGATGGAGGAACCACCGAAAGGCACAAAGTAAGTTTGTCTGAACTGGACTTGTTTGAGTAACAGCGGGATAACGTGCAGTAGTAAGTCAGCAGCTTAAAACACAATTATGATATTTAAGAACAAAGTCAGAACTGCAGGTAAAGATTTGGGAATAATTAACTTAGGGATGCTGGTGAAAGCCATGGAAAGAAATGTGATAGCCCACTCAGTGCTTAAAAACCTCTTACTACTCTCTCTACTAGCTGCAGGATAAAATGTAAAATCATTAGCTACTCACTTACCCAGCTTCAACTGCTGCAAACTCCAACATATACTCTACGTTCCAAACACACAAAATGACTAACAGGTCTCCCAAGATACCACACATTTTCACACCCCAAGCCTGAGCCCCGCAGTTCCTCTTCCTGAAATGCCCCCTCCCCAAACACTCATTTAGCCTTCATGGAACTTCAAATCTCACCTCTTTTGTGCTCCTAGAATACATTTTCCTAATCACTGGAAAGCCTTTATCACATTATGCTATTATAAGTTTTCTAACCTTTCTGTTCCCAGCACACCGAAACTAGGGCTGGTATCATGACTTAATAATTTTGAATACCCAGTGGTGCCTTGAATATATATAGCATAAACTCAATGTTTAAAGCCAAAATAATTACTGGGGGGAAAAAAGGAGGAAGGAGGAAAATGGAGAGGCTAAGAAGAAAAAATTGGAATCATCCTCCTTTAAGAGGCAAACCAAAGAAGAAATGAGGGAGACTAAGAAAGCAAAATGGTTACTTGTATCTTAAAAGGGTGATGTCTCCTAACGGAGAATTCTCTTCGGTCACCACTTTCATATCGGCTAAACATTTCTCAACTTTAATTTTTAAAAATACAATAGAATTCAACTTTTGTAACATTTGGAAGAGTTTTTGTATAAAAATCAGAAAATTTTTATCAAATCTTCTAGGAATTTGGCATTATCTCTTAAAACACGCTCTGTTCTACTTGACAGAAATGCTGACTAATAATTTAACTCTGTTCTTTCCTTAATGCCTCCCACACTGAAAAGCTGTGACATGTAAAACAATCATTATTTTACATAGCTTTTTGAGATGCCTCAGTTTACCTCACTTTATTTCTTAGTACACATTTATGTAGATTCTCACAGCAACCTAAATAATTGTCTTCAGTAATATGTCCTCCTGGTCAAACCAGATCCTCCTAACTCTGACTTTCCTCATACTTGTAAATGAGACCTTTCCCCAAGCACAACTGTGTTCTTGCTCTTCAGCAGTTTCATAAAACTGTGTTGTCCTGCACACAGACCACTGTCTTTACCACAACCATTACTTGCTACAATTGGCAGTGTAAGGAATAGTGCTTGTTCTGGACACCACAGCTGGTACATGTTAGATTTATCTTGCTTATATATTCATTGGCTTCTTTCAATATCTTATTTTGGAGGGAACATATAATGACTTGGCTGTTACTCTAGCTTTTTTTTTCCTAAAGTCCCTAAGTACCAAAAAGATGTTAGTTCATGTGGTTTGGTTTTCTGTTTGTTTGTTTAGCAGTTTATGTACTGCGATGGAATTTTGTCTCACTCTTTACTAGGAAAAATTGAATGTAACTTTTTTTCCAATATAGAAGATTCTTTATTCTTCTTTATAAGACCAATTACAAATTTTTTTTAATCATGCCATTTATCACCTGACAACACATCCCCAAGACTACTTACCTTAATTGCTTGCCAAAAAAAAAAAGATACATATATATAGATATATATATATCACGACAGTACAGGATTATTTTTATTATTTTATGGAATATATTGTCCTTAAAATCAGCTGCAATATAATAATAAAACTAATACTGTAATTATAAATAGTATCTGTTGAGCACTTAGAAGGTACCAGACAATGAAATACTGGGTACAGAGAGGTTAAGTGGCATACCCAAAATTGTAAAATTAATATGTGGCCAAAAAAAAAAAAAAAAAGGAATCTGATTTCAATGACCAGGAGCTTAACTACTGCTTTATAAAATGCAAGATCTGAATTTCTATAATACCTTATGGTTTAAGACAAAACTTTAAAACATTATGATCCTCAAAAAAACAGCAGTGGGATGTGAGGTCAGACACTACTCACTAATTAGTGATGAAGTCAAATTTTGTGATTTCAAGGATCATTTTTATGAATTTTCTCCCTGGACTCAATGAACCCCATGAACATATTTTGAAAAAGATTATTATAGAAACTGAAAAAATATTTGAATTAAAATATAATTCTCTATTAGAATGCTCATAACACAAATAAATGACTCATTTAGAACTATATTTCTGATTTGGTACAGAATATGTACAGAAATTCCTGGCATGAATCATAGCTAAGAGCTCTCAGAGCTGATACAAAGTACCCAGTTGAGGTGATATATTATTCACTCAAGAGGAGAAGATATTGATTTGTTACCAAACACAGGTTCAGCTACCTGCCACCTGAGAACCAAACATGAGAGACAAGTGTTAGTGAAGTAAACGTGGTTCATTCAAGTGTCAGCAGCCTGAGGAGATGGCAGACGATTGTCTCAATGATCATCTCATCTTTCTCTGTTTACTGAGCAACTCACAAAGGATAGGGGTAAAGAGGCCACATAACAGAAAGCAAGCTTTGTGCAAGTCATCATGACTTGTTTGATGGTTACCAGCAAACAATGTTGGCAAACAATAGGTTGTCTGGTGGATCTGATCATCAGCTGTCTGTAGATGGCCTGTTCCAGATTCTTGATCTGTTTTGCCTCAAGGTCGTTTTCTAATCTTGCACCTGGCAGCTGTGTAAGCAAGAAGCAGGTTTATTCTAAGTTTTTAAGACAGAACAAGCCAAAAGCACACTGGAAGCAAAATGGCTTCATTTTAGCTAGCCTAGTGATACAGTCTGAATGGCCCTTGGGGTGTGATTACATCCTCAGAATCAAGGTCTCAGTTGCTGGCTCCAGCCAAAGCCCTTTCTTTCCCCAAATCCTCCATTCCAACACTTGCCTCCCCTTCTCTTCTGTCAAGGTCAAGCTCCCTAAATCCCTAGAGAGAAAAGGAAACTCCCTCATCCATTTCACATGCAGGGAACACTTTCTCTGTATCAGGCAAGGGGATAAAAAGTTGATGATATTTATTCTCAAGGTCACATTTTGGAGGGGAGAAATAGTTCAAGAAGAAACAGTATGTACCTTCTTACATTTCTGCACACAGTAGGTGTTCAATACAAGTTGGTTGATGAAAATTGGGATCAGATATCTTCCCTAAGCCAACCACACCCCTTCTAGCTCTTTCTTAGTGTTTAAAGTGGCTAGGTAAAATTTTTATTTTAAAAAATTCAAAAAGCTAGATACTGAACTAGTTTTTAATAATGAGAACTAATTGAAAAAACACACAGGCTGACACAAAGACAATATACATTGCAAAATTCCCCTCAGAAAGAAGTCTACAGGAGGTTTGGCTAAGATCTCTGGTTTAGACTAAGATTCCTCCATGGGACTGCAGGAGAAACTTAATCCTGGGTTTCAGCTACAAGCCTTATTTGCTAGTGATTGTACAGAAAATGACGGACCTCTGGCTATGGTCCTAGTGGAAGCACACTCTCCTCTTCAAACCATATCAAAAGATCTGAGAGCTCCTCAAGGGCTTTGTGTCTACAGCCATCATCACAAATTTGTAGATGCCTCTGTTGAGGGTTTTGCTAGCTATAGTCACAAAACAGCTGAGCTATGTCTGCTCATTTGAGGGGATTGGCTTTAGAAATCAATAGACCTCTAACTTCACTGTAGTTTTGTAGTCTCATCTGCTGCTCAAGAAACACAGATGACTTAGGAATGGGAAAATATGCCTCAGCCCAGGAATAAAAAGCAGAAATTGAAATTGAAATTTTTAATAATTATTTTCTTCCTCTTTTTCCATCAAAGACATCTAACTGCTAATCAGAGCTTCTGATCTGCATGAGATACCATCACAGAATTATCAACTGAATGGATATAATTCTATTACAGAGGAGATATTTGACAGACTAGTTAGTTCATGTCACCTTATCATGAGAAGCTATTCAATTTTTGTTAGACTTTTAAATGTTTTAAATGTCTCAGAGATTTTCTACTATATTCTCAAACTCCAAACAGCCCAGGAATGCCAACTTGCCTCCACTAACAGAGTTATTACAAGGTCCTCTACATTTAAAATTGTTATTTACATTTTCTGAATATGAAAGAAATGCCTTTTGTGTGGAGAGTCAAAGGCAAATTTAATCCAGATGTCAGCTGAGGCCATAGTTTGCTCTACGATTTTCTTTGACCCCTATCTCCATATTTCCCCTATATCCAGTGTAAATCCAATGCACTAAGGCAAAATTTTGACAAATTTGCCAATTCTGCTTGCATTTGTCACCTCTAATTCTGATTTCTTCTCCTGCTAAATTCTATTACTTGTGTTTGATCCAACATGTTCGTTCTTTACTCTCTGCTCAGCACCAACTCAGACACATAACCCTTTTTCTTTGATATATCAAAACACCATTTAGTCAAGAAATTTGTGCATATGACAGATATGACCAAAGGTTGTATCTGATGATTATAGCTCCTGATAAGAAACACCACAAAACTGAGTATGGACAGTCCTTTAATCATCTCTTTCCTAGGAATTTTTCACTCTTAATATTTCTCTACTCTCCCCTCTTACTATTGTGTTTCTGATCCTCCCTTTTTCCCTCCTGGGTTCACTACCACCTTCAAGTAACCATTTGTTCTGATGCTGAGCAGTCCAGCCATCAGTCTCCTTCAAAACTATACCCTGGAGAGCTTTTGCTTTCCAGCATAAAGAGGGCTCTCAAGGTGTCTTGTTAAAAAATATCCCTCTACTTAGGAGAGAAATCCTGCTACTCCCTTAGGGGCAGAACAGGGCCCTTCAGTCGTGTTTTGTAAACAGTTCTGTTTTTCACTCTGTTATGAAAGAATTTTGTCAACCAAACAAAGTGTATGTGTTAATAAAAACTTAACTCAAAAATTTAATATAATTCTTTGACAATAATACTATCGCAATATCTGTCTCCAGAGGTATAATATAACTCAACAACTAAAATAATCTATTTACTTATAATAATAATATATACCACAATTAAAAGAGAAGAAATATGATGTATATTCACTTAACATCTTTAAATTCTTACTTTAACTTTAAGAAAGTGGTGCATTTCTCATCCTGTTAATCAAGCAGAGATTTCCATAATATTTATGAAAAAAGTGAAAATTGAGCCAGAGGTGAACTACAGAACAATAAATTTATTTCATTATTTATCATTAATTAACTAAACCATATTACATAATGGCTATAAAAGTAACAGCTACATTAAGCTTAGTCCCACCAGCTGATGATATGGCTAAATATTATGGACTTATTGGGGGGCAGGGGCAGTGTACAAGCGCTTGTGTATGTGTGTGCATGTGCACTGAGTTCATTCAGTTTATATTGTAATATATTTATAATGTTATCCAAAAGTTGGATTTTTACAATTTTGTTATTTAGTAAAACAAAATAAAAAGACTATTTGGTTAAAAGTTTACTTATCACACTTATTTGTTTTTACCCAACACAACATCTACCAGTAGCAAAGATGCCATTAAAAGATAATTGGACAATTAAATATGGTGCCCATATCTAACCTAAACAGAAGAGCATTCTAACACTATCTGTTTAGGAGAACTTAAATTTGATGAATAAAGTCAACATTGTTGCAGAACTGTATTATTTGCTCAAACTATTAAAATTGTAATTTTCTTGAACAGCATGTATTTCAATTAATATTTATGAAGTTCTCCAAATGTGCCTCTTAACTGAACCAAATTTTGCATTCATAATGGCCTCCCACAAAGGCTTTCACCAATAATAATACAATACTACATGTCTCAGAATTTATAGGCATTAAATTAAAATGTGACTACAGTTTATAACATGCAAAGTATACCAACTAGACCAACATAACCCAGGGATTATATCAATACAGCATTTGGATATTCCAAGACTTCAAATCCAGAATCTGTGAGAGAGAGAAGCAACTTGAGAACATATTCAATTCAAAACCTTTGGAAAAAGTACAGATTGAGTTCCCCTCATTCACAGTTATTTTTATTATGCATAAACCACGCAACCTATCAGATGCACTGTATTTGCAGGGTCTAGTGATTTCAACATAGTAACAATTTCAATACCAATGGGCATAAATTTTAAATTTACATGGGGAAGGTGAATCTGACTGTAACATATTAACATTAGATTAAAATATCTTACAGAATATCTTTCATAAGGTAATTTGACAAGTGTTTATATAGCTAACTACTATACAAGATTGCATTATCTCAAAAAAAAATACTGTAAACTCTATATTCCTAATATATCTAGAATCCATACATTTTTTACCACTTCACTAATGGGGTAATCATCTGAGCTGAACCACCATCATCTTGTACCTTTTAACTTTTTTCTAGGTCTCCTGCTTCTAGTACATCTCCCTAAGTCTATTTTAATACAGCAGCCAGAATCATCCCTCACAAGGCAAGTCAAATCAGATCCCTCCTTTGAACAAACTCTGCAAATGATTTCTTCTTGCTGCTAATAAGGGTCAGACAAGCCCCAGTGTAATCTACCTGACCTCAGTTTCTACTTCACTCTTCTTTGCTTACTCTGCTTACATCCACGTGGTCTCCTTCCAGATCCTAACACCCGCTGAACATGATTCCACCTTGAGCATTTGCCGTACATTTTCCTCTGCCTGGAATGCTGTTTACTTAGCCACTTGGTTAACCCTCTAGCCTTTCTAAAATGTATTGAGAAAGTGATCAACCTCACTTTCTCAATGAGGTCCCCCATGCTATTTAATATAGCAACCTGCCCAGCCCCAAGCCTCTCCCCTGGCCCCACTATACTTCTGATCCTATTCATCCCATTTCAGTTTACTCATAGCATTTTACCACCTTTTAAAAAATTATATTTTATGTTCTGTCTCTTAAATGTTAGCTCTTTTTTAGTTCCCTAATGTATCCCATCTGTATTACAGGGTGGGCACTCCATAAATATTCCTTGAATGTCCAAGAAATGATATGAATGTAACACAAGGAAGCTTTCAATCACCAACACAGACACTATAAAAGATTTATGGAAAAGACTTGGTCATACCACTAAGTATTCAAATCTAAGAAAATTATATTAGATGGTCCTCCATAAGTGCCAACAGATATCCTGACACATTCATCCAGGAACTGAGAATAATTATTCTCCATATGCAATTCCTGATGGCCTTAGAATTTTATAATTCGTTATGGAAACCCAGACCCTAGAATCCCTTGGATACTACCATTTCTACCATTTTTTAAAAATAAGTCTCTATATTGAATCTTTATCTTCTTACTTATTTTCAGTTTCTTTTTTTTGCTCTCCTTTTACTCCTGCACTGTAAATATTAGTGTTACCCAAAGTTTCCATCCATGATTCTAGTCCGTTCTTATTTTATATTTCCTCTGGGTTATCTTTTCTATGCCTATAGAACCAATTACCAATTAACTTGAAATCAAAACCTCTACCTCCAGACTTTCTCCTAATTTCCCTATCTGCAGCCTAATCACCCGTTACAGAGTTCCACTTGGACATGCTTACAGGCGCTGGTATGTCAAACGCAAATTATCAAAGACGGAATATATGATATCATCACCACTGTAACCTAAAGAATTCTCTACCTGAATTCTTTACCATGTGTAATGGTTTTATCATCAACCTAGTTGCCTAAATCAGGAGCTGTTCCTTTTCTTACCTTCCTTTATCCCATTACATCTTTTCAATTCCTAAGTACTGTCAATTCTGCCACATAATTATGTCTCAAATAATTCTCTTATTCCATTTCCCAAGTAACTGCCCTAGTTTTTTCTTTCGTTGTTTCTTACCAGGATTATTGCAGTAACTTCCTCTTTAAGGTGCAGTGTTTGTTCTCTTCTCCACAGCAATCTCTCCTAGTTGTTTCATCTGACAAAATCCTATTAAACTTTTAAATCTTAATAAAGATTTTCTTGCCTCCTTTAGTGTTCTTTTTTGCTCCAAATAATATTTGTACAAATTGCATATTTAATGCTTTGGGAATGCCAGTGAGTCAAGATATATGGTTGCTGGCTTCAGACAGTGGAATCACTCGGCCTGCATGGGGTGTGTCACTGCTACAGTGACTGAGGTAGAACAAGAGACCTAGAGTGATGCATATGTGAGAACACAAAAATCTGAGAATGTGCATAAGATGTCACTGATACACAGTTTAGCCACTGAAAACAGTCTAAGTTACTTATAAGACACTATCTCAGGATTTACATAAAATTTTTGTCCTTCCAAACATCCTTGCCTATATTTATCCTTTGCTAATTTTTACAATAATATAATAATTTCTGTTTCCCATAGAATAAGGTCAAGGTATTTGCCTATCTTGCAAGGCATAACCCAACTGCATCTAATTTTCCCAAGCAAGCAACCCAGAAACCTGAACTATACAAGGCCCGGAGCACAGACAAACCAGGAAATATCACACATTTTATAAATTGTAAACAGGTTACTCTCAGGATATAGAACCATTTTGATGCAACCTCCCCAGAATTATCTCACATTAGTCTTTCCTCACAAATATCTGCTAGATTCAGACAGTACAAAAGTTGATTAAAAGACTATCATAGTTAGAATGGAAAATACCAAAATACTAGTGAGAACTATTTTTTATCTTCTTCTCTCTATATATTTTGTATTTTCAAAAATTTTTACATTGAATATATATTATTCTTATACTAGCAAAAAAATAAAAACTGTAAGATACAATTATAGGGACAGAAAGTCTTTGTGTATTCTAAGGCATTCATAGGTTCAAAATGGTGTCCTTTTAGTTCATTGCTATTGGGTTATGGTTCTTTCAAATTCCTGAAGTTCTAAATAGCAGTAATTTAGAACATAATTAGTCCAGAGTGCTTCTAGCAACAAAAGTGACTAGTCCCTAGAAACTTTGTTCAACCCTGCCCAGTAGACGTCTGCCCATAATTTCACCCTTGACTCCTCCCAGTCCTAGCCAAACTATCCTGTGAATCGGAATAAAAAGAACAGGATTTCAAGAAAATTTGTTTTTATTAACAGCTTTATTGAAGTATAATTGACATATAAAAAACTGTAATTTGATGAGTTTGGACATATGCATACATACCACCCATTAAACCATCACCACACTCAAGGTAATAAACATACCCACCACTACCAATAGTTTCCTCATGTCCTTTTGTTTTCGTTTGGTTGGGGTTCTTTTTGTTATATTTGTGTGTGTGTGTGTGTGTGTGTGTGTGCGTGTGGTATGAACACTTAACATGATCTACCCTCCTACCAATTTAACTGCACAATACAATATTGTTAACTATAGGCATTACATTGTACAGCAGATTTCTAGAACTTACTTATCTTGTATAACCGAAACTTTACACCCACTGAAAAACTCTCTATTTCCCCTTCTCCCTAGCCCCAGACAACGACCATTATTCTACTCTCCATTTCTGTAGAATTGACTATTTTTTGATACCTCATATATGTAGAATCATACAGTATTTGTCCTTCC
Source organism: Daubentonia madagascariensis (assembly GCA_023783475.1). Taxonomy (NCBI): domain Eukaryota; kingdom Metazoa; phylum Chordata; class Mammalia; order Primates; family Daubentoniidae; genus Daubentonia; species Daubentonia madagascariensis. The sequence goes on along the minus strand of JAKFHU010000485.1, from coordinate 4,639,637 downwards.
ATGACTGTCTTATTTCACTTAGCGTAACATCCTCCAGGTTCATCTACATAGCCACATATTGCAGGGTTTCCTTCCTTTTTGAATGCTGAATAATACTGTATGCATATTATATTGTATGTATAACATTGTACATATATATCACATTTTCTTTATCCATTCATCCATTCAATGGACATTTAAGTTGTTTCATAACTTGGCTATTGTGAATAATGAATTTGCTTTTAAAATAATTTATTAATCTGTCTTTAACCTCATCTTGCTAATTAAGAATAAAGTTAAAATATCGTTCCAATTTAGACTGCTAATTATTATGTTAGTAGAGAACTCATGAATAATTTTTAGTTTATGTTGCTAACAATGAATATATTCTACAATGGCAGAAAGATCAAGAACCAAAGATTTTTTGTGACTCTGTGAATCATTTATAATTTTTCTTTCTAATTGAGGTAGAATTAGCACACATTTTCCCTTTCAAATAATCTACTCTTCATTTTCTATAGAACCCTACACTAAAGCTCTGTGTAAGGCACTGAGAAAACACACATTTATAGTCACTAATGGACTTCAAAAATTTTTTCTTTAAAATAGCCTATAAACTAAAAAAAAAAAAAAAATTAAAAAGTGCCCTGGATCTGTCATGAACCTTATAATAAGAGACAAAGCTCAAGCAGAGTATATGTAGCACAAGCTCTAAAAGACATCAAAATGAGCATCCATACTAGTCCCCTCATTGCAGGTACACTGTGCTGGGTTTGCAGGAGATGTTTTAACCTGAAGGGCACTGAGTCGATTCCTTGTGCTCAAAGACCTTCAAGGACTGGCAGGTGGCATTTATCTCACGTACAAAAACACTGCAACACAAGAGTGCACTTCTATAGTGAGAAGGATCAGCTTTCAGAGTCAATGTTACCTGTGCTTCCCTCACCATGAATAATCATTAATGATTCTGTGGAACTCTCAGTAGGATTGCAGGTGTGCCTCTGTGTGCTAGTCAGTGTCATATAATCAAAGAGCTGGGAGGGATCTTCAGGACTAGCTAATACAGTGCTTCATTTTGGGAAATGAGACCCAGGGAGAATAAGTACCTTGTTCTGAAATGCTCTATAAGAGAATCATTATCAACGTATGAAGATAGTTTGCCTCTTAAAAGAATCCTACATGCAATTCTTTTACAATTGAAAAATATTAACAAGCCCCACACTGATGCACATATAATTTTCTCAAAGCCAACTCAACTTTAACATAACACCACCAATGCAAAACTAACATACATATTTGAAAACTAAGAATATTTCTTACTTTTCTAAACTCTTTTGTGGAAGTGAAGACCTACATTACTAACTTAAATTTGAGAAAAATCTCCTACTTTTGTATCAAGGGAAATTCCCCCCAAAATAATCATATTCCTTATTCTGGATTCAAATTTTAGCTTATCAACAAATAATAAGCATCTGTCCACACAGTACCCAATTCTATCTAGTATACCAAATAAGACTGTAACAGATTCACCAGCTTTCAAATTAGCAATTAATAAAGTACTGTGAGAAGAGAAAATTGATATTTTTCTCCACATTTTTTTGCCAATAACCAAAGCCACAATGGGGGTAGTTAGTACCTCCATGTCACCCTTTCTGGAGCAAAAACAGAGACACAGCAGAACAAGCTAGAACTTGGTTCTAATGAAGCATCTTTTTTTCACTGAGCCACAGAATAGAGGATGGAAAATGTATAGGTTTTGCAAAAAGACAGACCTGGGCTCTAACACTTGCTAGATGTGAGATTCTATGCGAAGTAGTTAACCTCTAACATTTCCTTATCTATAAAACAACAACGATAATGGTGGTTGTCTTAAATGAGATGGTATTTCTGAAGTCTTTGTTCCAAAGAAGGTATTTAATATATAGTAGATATTCTTCCTACATACTCCAAAGAGTAAGCCCACTTTACCTCAGTTTGAAAAGAAAAACCGCATTTGTTTTTTATATTCTTATAACAGTTTTATCGAGATATAATCCGTGTACCATAAAATTCACTTCAGTGAGTTTTAGTGTATTTACAGAATTGTGAATCATTATTGTAATCTAATTAAAATATCATCATCACCTAAAAGTGAAATTCTGTACCCATTAACAGTCACTAGCATTAATATTTTCCTTGTAATACCATAAATTCCAAACACAGCAGCCACACAGACTCTTTGAATCAGCCAGATCTAGATTATAATCCTGGGTCTGTCACTGACTTGCTTTGTGAACACTAAGTATCTTAAATTCTTTCAGCCTCAGTTTATTCTTAATATAACACCCACTTACAAGGGTCACTGTGAGCATTAAGTGTAATTACACATATAAAAGAACCAACACCTAATAGACTTCAATAAATATTTTCTCTCCCCCTTCGCTTTTTTTCTAAAATGTACATTTACTAAAAGAATGGCTGTGCTGTGGTGCTTGATTCCTTAGTGTAATAATGACATCTGCTGGAAATGCCCACATGGCACCCAACAAAGAAAATGGATCACATTAACAGACAGACATTAAATTTAAAGTTCTATTAGTGCTGTAGTCAAAGCAACTAATATTTTCCTCAGTCCATCTATATTTAAAGATGCCTCAGTCTACACATACACATGTCAATTTTTAAAAAATGGTTTATGATTATAGTAAATCCTTCTTTTTCAGTATCCTGAAGGGGTAAACTACTAGTAGAAACAAATTACCATGAGTTAAAGTTGTTCTTTTAATAATAAATTTTCCTAAGAACCATGATTTGCTTTCAAATGTTTGTTATAGATTTATTATTTTAGCTAAAGGTGTAGATTTTTTTAATCATATGGGGGCCTAGTCACTAACAAAATTAATTAAAAATCTATTAGATCATAATTTTCTATTTCAAAAGAAATGGCCCAAAGGAAAAAAGTCAAATACTTTTGTTGGAAGTGAATAGAAAATACATTTTTATAAAGTAAAACAATCTTTGAAAACATTATAATTGTAACAATAAGTGTAACAATAGTTGATCGATTAAATGAATTAAATTGTAACACATACTTATTATGGAATGCTATTAGTCATTAAAAACCAAGTCCTCCTCAAAAATATGTAATATATGGGAGAATCATGATGTATTATATAGATTATATAAGTGAGTTATAAAACACTTCATATGACGTGATCAAAGTGTTGTTCAGATTAGTAAATAGAAAAATTATAGATAGGTTGGTAGACCTAACTGGTCACCAAAATGTTGATAGTGGTTTTTATATATTAACTGTGAAATTAATATAATTTTATTTTCTTCTTTGTATCTAAGGACAGAATTTTTGACTTTCCTACAATGAATGCCATTTTTATCACACTTTTTTCTTGCTTATAGGAGCATATTCACGTGAGTCCTAATCTTTTTCCTTAATATCTTTACTGACTATAGTTGGTTAAATTTTATTTCCCTTTAAAACATCCTTCCCATTTCCTGGCGGTTGCCTGTATAAAAATGATTCTTCATAAAGCCTTCTTCTGTTTACAGTAACCGAAGATTTGACCAGACATAAAACTAAAGAAAAAAAAATCCCTAAATACTCAAAGTTACTGTGAAGGTTTTGTATAGTTAAGAGGTGCTGTCCACCTAGAAGTACTACAATGTACAATGCTACAATCACTCTTGATTTTTATGTACTGGAAAGACTGAGGCACAATCTCAACACAGCAGGAACAACAAAGAAACTCTAACACTGCTCAGCATAATTACATAAAGAGGCATTTTCTCCCATTTGTTGAAGGGCGGTTCTGCAGGGTAACTACCACAGTGAGGACAATGTTTCTGTTTGTAACATGGATTTTGGTTTTATCATTTGTGTTTGTGTATGTGAAAGTAACCCACTGGACACTAGAAAACTAACGGAGAGGGATAGGTATACCCACTGGAGGGAATCCTCCAAGGGAACTAGCTTTAGAGGGCTGGAGCCCAGCCTCACAGCCTATTGGGAGATGTATGCTATGTTTCCCATTGTAGGAGCAAGGAACATATCCTATGGCAAGACTGATCCACCTGACAGGAGTGGGATTTGCTAAAGGGGCATGGAGACTTACATGCAGGAGTTTTGGATGACAAGGCAGACAAGGCGGTCCTGAAAGCACAAGAGTAAGGATCTGAGGTCCATGCATGAAATCTGAAATAAACTTAACCTTTTTGTTGTTTTACTATAGCTCATGAGTACCATGGTATTTCAAGATTTAATTAAATATTCATTTTTGTGTCTCTTACACAGTAATCTCTATTAGATATACCAACTCCCCAGTAAAGCCTGTTATGGCCATGCAGACTTGGTAACTGGTAAATTAGAATTAGGAACGATAAAACAGAACAGGGGTTTTTTCACATTCATCATTCTAAGATCCAAATGTGGTAATGGCATCATGAGAGGAAAGATGGTAGTAAAAGAATTCTGAGAAGTTTACAGCATGAATCCATGTTTTTCACCTAGGTCACATCAAAGTACAGCATGGAATGGTAAATGTAGCACAGAACTGACTTAGAACTGGACATGATACAAACAAGTGATTTCCCTGAATATCCTAAATCCTAGTGAGAACTAATCTTTGAAAAGGCTAGAGCAGGAGGGAGGGATGCCAAAATCAGGGTTACACATGCACATTTGGAAGCTAAGCGATCATTTGAAATTCAGTTCAACAGAAATATATCGAATTTCTTCAAGTGGTAAAAAAGCACTGTGTTTGTAAATGAGAGAAAATTCATACTCAAGTTGAAAAATAGGTCAAATAAATCCTTTGATATAAACCACCCAGATAATATCAAAGTCATACAACTGTTCCTAAAGAAACCAGGGGGCTAAATTCAACTTGAGCAACCAAAATGTTTGGCTTAATTTTATTAATACTTTTATGGTAATTAATAACTCATGGGGATCACCCTTATTTAGGTGCTTTTCACAATTATCTCATTAAAATATCACAAAGAAATAAGTTTTTATTTCCACTTGACAGAAGGAAACAGCTATCAGGGAGATAAGGTAACACAGCCTCAATCACAAAGCTTGTGACAAAAGTCGAGTTCTAAAGCAGGTCTGCAGGACTCCAGATTTTCAGAAATGTAGTAAACTTTTGTTATTTTTTTTTACTATGCTGTCAGTGGGATACATTTTGGATATGAAAGGAAAATAGGCAAATTGACTTTGGACTTTTTAATGCAAGATGGGGCATTATATAAAATTTCCTTTCTAGTTTAATGCCTGATGTCATATACTATGTATACTTTCTAAGGAAATACCTGTGCATACAGACGTCACAGAGAGAGTCAAAATATAAGCCAACCCTACAAATTCCTCAGGAGCCAATCAAAAACATTATTGGGTTTATATATATGTATTACTTTTATATATATGTATATAACCCAATATTGTTTTTGAAATATTATTGGGTAACATAAATTGATATATATAAAAACATATGTATATATATGAGTACTTATTCATTTAGGTAAATAATCATTAAAATTTTAATGGAATTTCAAGTAAAGATCAAACATAATTAATTGCTAAACAGATGTTATGAACAAAAAGTCAGCCAGAAGTCTAAAGGAAAGAGACATTAACATAGCTTGAGTCAGATAAGAAAACTTAGACCTGGAAGAAATTACATAAGTGGAAAGGGCATAAGGGAGCATGAAAGGTGAGAATTTACCAATGAGAGTATTATTACCAGGAGCAAAAGAACTAGGATAAGCAGCTGTATTAAAGTGATAGGCCAGCTAGGAAACTGTCCTGGTGTCAGTCTACAAAAGGCACTAAAATTATCAAAAGAATAAATCATAAATATTATGTCAATATACTTAACTCTACCCTCAACTTCTTAAATAACACATAGATTGGTCCTACTCCTACTAAAGAAAAAATGCCTGGCTGGAGTGAAAATTAAAATAAACAAACAAGAATCTTTGTTGTTACAGACTCCACCATCAATAATATCAAACAAAGACTTCAAGATTATTGGTTTTATGGTACGCGAATTATTAACCTGCCATGGAAGGCTTGGTAATCAGCCTCTCTGAAGAAACTTAATGTCTCTATTCAGCCTGGCCTGGGAGAATGAGTGAACAAATATATGGCTGGAATAAAAGAAAGTACTTAAGAGTTTGAAGTCAATTTGTAAAAGTCCTTAAATAACAGACTGGCATCTTTAAACCAACATTCCTTACCTGTACCTATTGCCCTCCTTATTCAGAGACAGAATTTTCCAAAGCATTGTCTACAGATGTCTCCACCTCATTTTGCGTTAACTCCTTAATCCATTCCACTCTTGTCTTTGACCCTTATGCAACATGGAATTTTTCCTATTAAGGTCACCAATGGTTTCCATGTTGCCAAACTAAGGGACCCATTTTTCTGTCCTCATCTTGTTTTATTTCTAAGCAGCATTCGACAGAATTAGCAGCTCCTTCCCTTGTGAAACACTGCATAAAACTGGTCTCCCTTCTGCCACTTTGGCCACCCTATTCATTCTTCTGTACTAGCTCCTCTGCCCATACCAGACGTCTAAATGACAGAGATTCTGCACAAATCTTATTTCCTCCGTCTACACACACTGTCTGGCTGCTCTCATCTTTAAATGCGGTCCACATAAAGCCATCTCCCTAATTTACATCTCTAGCTTAGACCTATCACTTGAGTTCTAGTCTTTATCTAATATCTTATTTGACACCTTCACTTGGTTGTCTCACAAGAGGCTAAACTTAGCCTGATATTGAATTCTTGATTTTACCTCAAAATGTGTTCCATGCCTACTCTTCCTCTCTCAATAAATGGCAAGCTAAGAACCTGCAAGAAAGCCTTTATTCTTCCCTCTCCCTTACCTCCCAAACCAATCCAACAGTAATTCCTGTTAATTCTACCTCCAAATTATATCTTGTTTATTGCTCTCCACCTCCGTGGCCACCACTGTAGCCCAAAACAGCATTGTCTTTCTCCTAGAATGCCTCCTAACCAATTTCCTGCTCCTTCTGCCACCCTCTGCTAATCCATTGCATTCAGAACAGCAGAGTAAACTTTCAAAAATTAAAAATGTAAACCAAATCTTATTAACATCTGCTTAATACCCTGCAGGGTTTCCCATCATAATTGGAAAGAAATCTAAAGGCTTTACACGCCTTAGCCTCTGATTATATCTCCTCTTGGACCTCTCCCCCACCGTGCACCACACACCAGCTGCACTGGCCTTCTTTCAAGCCCTTGCTCAGGCCAGGCTCTGTGTCTGTGAGGCTCTTCTCAAGGGTATTCCCATGGCTGGCTCCTTCAGAGTCCTCTTCTCACCACTCTGAGTAGAGGACTTTCCCCACGTCGTCACTGCTATTTTGTATGACAATATATGATTTGTTTCCTTCATAGTATTTTGCAATTTAAAATGGCATCTTTACATTAAGAACCTCTAATTGGTCCATTTTTCTAATCTCTTATTTATAAGTTAATAGAAGTTATTACTTCCTTTTATCTGAAAGGATCCTCACCATTAATATTGTATTTTATTTTTTAGTTTGTGCAAGGCCTTCTCTTATTTAATACCTTTTCCTCCTCAAGTCCATCTTCACTCCCTGCCCCATCCCCAGACAACCATTCTAATGTTTTTGATATGTATCCCTTGAATTGTATATGTCCTTTTAAATATGTAGAGCTATTTCCTGGGCAAGTATGTATAATTTACATAAATTTTATTGGCTTATAGACATCATTCTATTTCTTGCTGTTTTTATTTGAGTATATGTTTTGAAAATCTGTGTTGGTCTATGTCTACCTGGCTGTTGTTTCTAAGTGCTACATACTATTTCACTGTATTTGATCTATTGCTTCAAGCCCCCAACTACCCCTAACAAGCCTGCGATAAATATTTTTGCACACATTCTTATGGAAATGCTTCTTTGGGGAAAAAAAGTCCAGGAGTCCATGAGCTATAGGAAATGTCAGTATTTAATTTGACTAAGTACTCCAGAATTTACCTCCAGAATGTCTGTTCCAATCTACATTTCCACAAGAGTTCCTATAGTTTCATGTCCTGACTGATGCTTGGCATTTATCCTATTTTCTAATTTTTGCTGATTAGATAAGTGATATCCCATTGTTTTCTTAATCTGCAATTTTCCAATTCCATAAGTTTGAGCATCTCTTCCCGTATTTGCTAACTACATGGAATTTTATTTCTATTCCCAATCATTATCCATTTTCTATTGAGTTTTATAAACAGATACTGGAACTTTATCAAATTCTTTATCTGTATAGTGATTTTTTTACCTTTATTTGACTGCGATAAATTATCTTGATATACTCTTATTCTAGAAAAAAAACCGTACTTCCTCTTAATAGTTTTTTCTTTTGTTCTGTTTTTTGTTTTAAGAAACAAGGACTTGGTATGTTGCCCAGGCTGGCCTAGAACTGCTGGGCTCAAGCAATCCTCCAGCCTCACCTCCCAAGTGGCTAGAACGATAGATGAGTGCCACCATGTCCAGCTTCTTAATACATTGTTTATAATACTATGTTGAATTTGGTTCAGTGTTATCTTATTTAGGAATTAAATATTATTTTATTCAAGAAACAGGAATTTTAACACTATTTTTATATGATTTTAGAATCAGGGTGGCAATCACCTCATAAAACAAGACTACTAAGAATTATTTACTTTAAGGAATTTTAATCTTTTAATACATTTTTCTTAGGCTTAGGATCTTCTTTTTCTAGGCTCTGTAATATACTTTTTTAGCATTAATCTTCATTATTTGTTTGATGACTTCTGGTTGTGAACTCATACAGAATTTTCCTGAGTGTGCCCTAAGCTTTGTTGTCTCACCACATGGCTTGGCTGTGTTTGTTCTCTATGCAGCAGATTTCTGAGGCATCATCCTTAGGTCACTGTTGAAGCTTCCAACTTCCTTGACTCCTCATGGGCTGCTTCACAGTCTTCAATCCAAAGAGAATTCACTTTAAATTTCTAAGAATATTGTTTCTATCATTTCTCTTGGTAAAAGAAGAGTTTTGAACATGTATTCATACCAATATCATATAATTAGCCTAATGTAATTTGGACTTTTTTGGTTTGCTTGTTTATGAGCACAACATCTATTTCTCATCTACTAAATTATTAGCTCTATGAAGGCAGAAATTGTGTATATTTTATACAACACATTCTTGTATTATCAGTACCAAATGACTGCCCCAGTAGTTACTAAAAAAGTATTTCTGAATGAACGAGTGAATGAAATGTGTAGCCAAGTGTCTCTCCCAAGTAGGAATTTCAAAGAATGTTACTCTCTTTATTTTTCTCTCCTCTCCCTGTTATTGAGTAAAATTACTACAGTGGTACATAAAATATACTAGAGGTGTAAGGAATAAAAACAAGGACACAGAGTAAAAATTTCCCTAAACTAGAAAGATGGTAAATACATAAAAGCTTTTTATTAAATATTTTTGAAAATAAATAAGGGGACAAGTCTTACGCATATGAAAGAAGAATGGTTGGGTCTTAACAGAAAGGGAAGATAGAGCCAAAAATAAGTAGTAAAGGATGATTAGCTTTAAGAAAAGTATTACAGGAAAATGCAATAGGATAAAAAGTATTATCTATGTTGAATTTGATCTACTAAAAGGATATTCAAGATTGGAGGTTGTTGAGTAGGCTTTGCATATGTAGAGAAAGGGAGAGTGGTTATAAATATATACATGTAAGTTATGGAATTATCTGAACATTGCATGTAATTGAAATCATGAAGGTGGAAACATTTTTCTGACCAAAAAAATGTATATGTGGACTAAACTAGACGGCTGACAACAAAGTCCTGTAAATCTGCACATTGAGGAGGCAGGAATAGAGAGAGAATTTAAAGGGATACACACCACCAAAAAGGGGTCACATAGGTGCATTTTGTGAAGGAAGAGATATTCTAGATGTGACCCTCTACAGGGATAAAATTAAAATCTAACATTTATCAGGCATTATAAATGTATTACACACTGTTCTGTTTTGGATTTGGCCAGCTAAGGCTGGTTCAGAATGGCCTCAGATTAAACACGTGGTTCTCTACCATATGATATTTCATCCCCCATCAAACTAGCCCAGGCTTATTCACAAGCAGGTGCAGAGTTCCAAAAAAGAACAGAAGAACACCAGGTTATATGAGACCTAAGATCCAAATCAGGCACAATACTTCTCTTCCCCATTCGAATGGCTAAAGAAAGTTACTAAGGCAACCCAAATGCAAGGGTAGTTAAAGAGACTGCATCTCTTGATGGGAGGAGTTTGCAGAGTCACATTGCTGAGGATAAGATTGAAGGGAAGCCGTTAACCGTGGCTATCAATGCTACCAGTCTACCACAAAAGGTAAAAAGTACCTTCTAAGTAAAAAATCCTTTTGCGAGAAAGAGTTGAAGACTCAACAGAAAGAAGATATCACATGTTGGGTTTATTTTCTTCAAATTAGAACCTGGTAGGTAGATGTAGGAATTCATTCATCATTGAGTGCAGTGTAGACTGCCTGTGTGAGACTGTGTTAGATGCTAGAGACAGAATAAGGAGGCAGTACTCCTGCCCAACATCCAGGGGAGGATACACACAAGCCAACAAATGTTTATAATAGAGTATGGTACAGGGTACAATGGGATCAGGAGAAGTTTTCAAGTGACATCTAAGCAAAGTCTTGTAACATGACTAGGTGGTGAGGAGAAAGTCTGGAGAAAAAAATTATTATAGTATTATTATATTATATTATTAATAAACATATAGAAAGAAAAAAGATAACTATCTAGATACCTTTTTTGTTTCATTCCAAGGACATAAGACATATCTGGGACATTATGTCTGGATTAAATGCTGCCACCTCTTTCTTGGCCTTCTACCAGACTGCTCTAACCTGTTTTCTTCATATCCTGGTCACCACTGCACTAACCACACCCTCTGTAATTCTTACTACGTACTAACTTACCAACTAGTTGGCCCTCTAACCTCCTCATCTCTGTCACCTTTCTGCTTTCAGGATTCACCAGGGTGCTTATATCTCTCTCTCCTGTGCATTTGCTGCTTCTTCAATGTCTTAAGCTCCATGGAATGGACAGAACTCTGTGTTTTATTGTCGATAGTAATAAGCAACATTCCAAATTACTATACTTTGAAAGCACTAATAATCTGACTTCAAATTCTCACTACTACTGTGATGATCCTACCAAAATGAAAAAAACAAAACAAAAATTCCAGAAACGAATACCAAATGAATACTAGAAAATGCTAGGAAAATTCCATGGGCTATAATTTATTTTGTAATTCTTTAAAGGAATGAATTTTGATAAAGGACCATAGCCAAATAGTCTATAATAACAATAAAATAAAATAAAACATGTAAGTACATGACATGAAAATATGTGTAGGTGTCTCTAATAAGCACTTTCTTGTTGAAAAACTTGCATAATGAAACACAAACTCTTCACTAATTTCATTAGGGATCTATTAAGCTGGCAGGACTCTAATATACAAGTGGAATAATTGTCTTCATCAACAGCAGGAGGACAATTTACCAGAAGAAGAAACCATTTAGATTGCACAATTAAGTTATAATTCTTCTCTTTTGCTTCCAGATAAATTAAAAAGATAAGCATTAATGTTATTTATGGTTTTCAGAATTTTCCTGTATTTTCCCTTTTTGCCTAGTTTTGCCATAACTTGTCAAGCTCCTTCTATATATCAGACACTATCAGTTATCTATGCAACAGCCATTGCCCCTTTTCTCCTTCCTCATGAACATTGGTACCCGCCCTAGCCCTGAAGTAGAGTCTGATTCATCGAGCCAGTCACAGTAGTTCCCCCTTGGCATGAACATGTGATACAATTTTGGCCAATGAGACAGAAGAGCAAGCCTAACATTTTGAAAGATATTTCTACAGTCGTAAAAAGAGGCAAGGAAAAGAAGCTTCCACTTCTGTCAGATGTTAATGTATCTGCATATAAGAACCATATTTTAATCATGAGGGGATGAAACCACCATAATGAAAATGGCAGAAAGACAAGATAGAAAGAACCTAGATCCTTGATGACCTCATTGAACCCCCTTATTAACCAACCTTGGAGCAGCCCTACCATAGATGCTAAAATAAATTTCTTATGTTTAAACCTTTCTGGGTTGGGGCATTTCTGTTACATATAGCAGAAAGCATTCAAACCAAATAACACACCCTAAATACAAATTTCTTTATTGTGAACTCTTATAGGACATGATTTGGATAGAGCCAGTTATACATCAAACTGCCCAGTAATTAACATAGGGAACTCAGCACTATGAAATGATGAGAACACTATAACTAAATTAGCTGTTGTAAATTAATAATTTCAAGAGTCAATAAAATTATTTTGTTTCCATTTTAAAATGGAAACAAATATTCTCTACTGATATTATACACAAAAATTTATAGGTAGTATATAAAAAGTAAAACATGTTTCGTTAGCCTCATATCAGAGGCAATTACTTTGGTTGTCAGGCTAAGGAATCAGACAAATCTTGATTAAACCTGCAAAGTATTTGGCATTTCTGTGTCTAAGTTTCCTAACCTTTAACATCAGGAGTATTTTGCTAACTACCTCATAGGATTCATATAAGGATAACTTGAAATAATGGTCGTAATGTCCTGGCATATAGGATGTACTCAGTAGTGCAAGCTATCATTACTGTACCTATTTTGATTGGTATTAATTTATAATTCTTTAAAGAGAGGCTCCCCAGTGTCAATGGTAATGAACCCATTTCCCAACCCCTAAAGTTGCTATTGATCATAGCAGGTTTTTGAACCCAATTTTCTTTCACTAGAAGAAAATTGAGCAGCAGAGACTACTGCTCTTTGAAATTCTCACTTACTTCCTTACTGCTTATGAACTAAAATGTTGCAACCATTGCTGCTGCTATTTATAAGGTAATCATGAAATACTAGTACTGTCTATGACAAAATATGGAATTGTGAGTTTTGTGCAGAAAACCCTGCAGAATAAGATAGCAAACATCGAGTGATTAAAGTGAGAGTCAGCAATGCTATCTGTTTTGGCCCAGCCATACAACTGTGTACCCATGAGACCAGGGTTTGGATACAACTGTCTGACTTTGGGCACATCCCCTTACATCTCTCATCCTCCTGTAAAATAAAGGAATTGAGACAGGTGATCTTTGCAGGACTTTTCAACTCTTCATTTCATCACTATTGTCACCACCACACATATAGGATAGAAAGCATGTGTTGGTTACATCCTAAAAACTGGGCTAAGTGCTTTACGTGCTAGGTCCCGTTTAATCATCCCAATAGTCCTATGAAGCAGATACTCTTCGCGATTCTAAAACTTTGAATACTCAGATTTACAGAGGTTAAGTGATTTGCCTAGCACACTAGCTGGAATGTTTATGATTTCCTATTCCAGATTGCTCATTTCTAGTCACCAACAAATAACTTAAGTTTAGGACAAGTCTGAAATATATTATGATGCACACCTAGTGTGATACTTTGCTCTCAAAATTACACACACCTGAGCTAAGTCAACACACCATCTTAAAACAAATAGGAAAATTTTTATTATGCCATGTTTGTCAAGCCATAAGTAAAAAGTGGCAAGATCAATTTTCTATTTTAAATATCATTTTTAAAAAATCAATATATAAATCAATAATAAAGGTTTGTTTATCTACAGATAAGTAGCTTTGTAATTTTTTTCTATCATACTTTAAGTGTGTATCTGTCTTTCTACAGTCTTGCCTCAAATTCCACATATTGTTCTTTATGGTCAACAACAAAAAAAATTGAAATAAGCAATATATAATTTAATTTTGTGACATTTTTGCTTTTTTTTTAAGTTTCTAGTGCACTTAACAGCTGGACATCTAACACATTTTATTTTGAGAAGTGAAAGTCTGTTCTAGATACCACCCACTTGCCATTGTAATAGATAGAATTACTGATTATATATAACCTTCTCAACAGAAAAAGGATACACAATTGCCTCCTACGACTGTGATAGCAAGATAGCAATTACAATTGGCACCTAGAGAAACAATACATAATTGCCATGCACTAAACTAACAGAGAGAAAGAGAGAGATTATAGGCACAATAGCCAAAGCAGTAGAGAGAATAAAAACCTTTAGTCCTTATTTTGAGCAGAAGAGAAAAAAGGCAATTTACACTCAAAAGTACCATCTCAAGAGAAATCTTTTGTTGAAGGATGACTCATATTATGTCTTTTATAAGTTCCTTTGGCTCACTCTCCAGAAGAAACAGGAAAAGGTGAATATAAAATCCAAAAGGAAAAGCGGTTTAGCCAGCCCATAGGCACCAGGAAAACAAATTATGATGATTTTGCTAATGGCAATTACAAATGACTTTATATACAGTGAAGTTCTAGAAAGCAAGACATAAAATTGATATTTCCTTTGGAAGTTTATTTTTCCTAAAAAATCACATTTATACCCATAGTTGGTTATCATATGTTGGTGGAAAATTCACAATATAGATGGTCTAATAATACGGGTGCTAGGCTACAAATTATTCCTACAAACTATTTCAATGTAAAGATTTTAAGATACTTTTCATCTTCACATTTCCTGCTAATATTTTTATGTTTAATAGCACGTGTCACCAGGCATATAATTCTTTCCTCTAAATTTCTTATCAGTACTCTAGAAGAATAAAGGAGAGGCTGATTTTTCTGTTTTTACCAACAGAAATTCATACCGATAAAAACGTTTGCTTTTAAAGAGACACAGAGACAGAAACACAGAGCAGGGGATGGGGGGAAGAGAGAGATTAAGACTGATTCCCGTACTGATTGACAGCTGTGGGCCTGGTTGAGCTAGTTTTATACAGATATTTTTATAAAAAATAAATCTTAACAATTGCTGTGCTTTTTATTTTTGAAAAAAAAAATGACACACACACATACACACACACATACACTTCTGAATACCTTAAACACAAAACCCAGCCAAGGCCTGAGCAGAATTAGTATTAGTGGTGTGAAGCCATGGAAATTTAACCACATATGTGCTATCTCAGCAGTATAATCCATAAAGGATGCAGCCTGAACAATCTGCAGAAGTATGAATTGTGCTACAAGGGAACAATATTTTGGAAGTTACAATGTTGTGATGTTTGTGGCAGGGCTGGTAGATTGAAAACGTAGTAAAAACTCATGAACAGATAGTAATGTTTCTTTTTTACAAAGAAATCCATATATTGAAAGAGACTGTGGTATAATACATCAAATTCTTAATGCTCCAATGACGGTCCCTATTATAAATTAAATAAATATCTTTGACATTTTTATCTTGCCTTTGCTTCATGTGTTTAGGGGGAATAAAAGGCTCAAGGCTCAGGGTTTGCTCTTCTTATTGAAAGTGAAGTTCCTTATGTATCTAAGAAAAAGAAAGCCAACAGCAATGCAAATAGAATAAGATTATGAAACATTTAATTTTTAAGGTCATTTACCAGATTGGAAAAATTCAAACCCTTTTTCCTATTTTCTCACACAAAACAATCATCAACACAGAGAAGTCTTCTGTGATCAAATGTGTGTGGGCAGGGGGAGGATTCTCCCCACCACCAACGGAGCGATCAACTGAGCATCAGACACCAACTGGATGTCTTCCAATTCTATTAAATTCTGATGCTGTCTTCCTGGAGATAGCCTCAGATTCCACAGGTTGGGGGCTCAGTCCCCCAAACTGTCCCTCTCACTTCAGATATAATCCAGGCCTCTGGAACTTTTGACCAACTGGCTTCAAGTTGGGATTCCTACAACCCCCTCTTGGGTTCTATTAATTTGCTGGAGCAGCTCACATAACTCAGGGAAACACACTTCCTAGTTTATTACAGAGGATATTACAAATGACACACATGAAGAGATGCATAGGGTGAGGTATGGGGAAGGGGCACAGAGCTTCAGTGCCCTCCCTAGGCACAAAACCCTCCAGGAACCACTATATGCTCAGCTACCTGGAAGCTCTCCAAACCCTGGTGTCTTGGGTACTTATGGAGGCTTCATTATGTAAGCATGATTGATTAAACCATTGGCCATGGGTGATCGACTTGACCTTCAGTCCCTCTCCCTCCCTGGAGGCTGGGGGATAGAGCTGAAAGTACAAATCCTCTAATCATGTGTTTGTCTTTCCGGTGACCAGCCCCGATCCTGAAGCTATCGGTAAACATTAGCAGACAAAAAGATAGCACTGTGGACATTGCAAGGATTTTAGGAGTTGGATGCCAAGAAACAAAACAGAAAACAGGGATGGGCAATTAGCAAATATATATTTCACAAAATCACATCTATCTTCTGACATTTCTTTCATTGGAAAGGCTGGGTGTCAGAATCCATAAAATATAATATTCATAACCATATACATATTTATGTTCCCAAAGGAAACAATAATTCCACAATGAGTCAGTTTATATAATAACAAAAATCTCCACCAACATTTATAGAGTGCCTACTGTGTACTGGGCACTATTTCAGGATTTCTACATGTATATATCTCACCTAATTCTCACAATAACTCTCTAAAGAGAGATCATTACTACTATTTTGAAAATGAGGAATTGAGCCTCAAAGAAATTAAGCAACTTTTCTAAGGTCACACATCTAAATTACAGAGCAAGTATTGACTTAAAATATCCAGTTCCAAAACTTATCAAGTGGTGCACATACCAGGCTGATTTTCAAGGTAACCCCATCGGGGAAGAATGAAGATCTCAGGATTGTTCAAGCCAGCCTGGGTTACATGTAGCATTTTCCAACATGGTCATTTACATGGTTGCCCAAACAATGATCATACAGTATCATTAGCACATATAAACCAATGTGTTACAGAAAAATCAGAGTTAGTTAATGGCGTCACACCACTGGCAATTCTTCCTCCATGATATAATATTTTTCAACTTTTTTTGAAAATAAAAACAATAGCAATATATGAAAGCATTTTTTAATATTATGAAATTGTTATCTAAGACATGAGCCATTATGCCTTTGAATGCATACTCATGCAATCAATTCCTTCTATCTGGGGAAAAAGTTTTAACCCTAAACAACTATTAACATGTCCTTTAAGTAGACTATGTTGTACAATCTGTTTCTGTTTGCCTCGGTTGCCTGGAAGCTAAGAACTAAAATCCTTTTCTCAACTATATCAGTTTCTTCAGTGTAGGTTTTTGAGTATAATATTTTCCTCCTATAGATTATAAGGTTGCACTGAATTGATGGGATGTTCATTCCTCTTCACTAGACTTCCCTTCTAGCCCACTGGTTTAAAAATACTGTTCTGGGATTATACTACCTCAAATTCTGATTTATTGATTTGAGGGGGATTCCAAGAATTATAATTTTTAAATGCTTCCAGATGAGTCTAATGTTCAGCCAGGGCCTAGAACTATTAACACAGCCCTCTCAGATCAAGAGTTAAATAGAATGTTCTAGGATTGCTGTAGGAATAGTTTCAGCTAGGACAAAATTGCCAGATACCCACAGTGTTGCTAACCATCTTGCCTCAGGGATTGCTTAAAACAAAGTATTCCAGAAGATTCTAAATACCAAGTATACACACCACTATTCTTTTATATAAAGGGGCTAGAGAGCCCAAGGAAAACTGATTATTGGTAGAGCTGTGTGGATCATCAACTGCTCCTAATTCTCATCTTGCTATGGAGGAGGAGAAGACATTCAACTTATTCCCTCAGTGAGGGGCAGAAGAGAGGCACTTGCACAGTTTTTTACAACTGTGTAGGAAGTGGCAGAATTTTTCATGCTTTGCTAAGTCATTTGCTGAGTACCAGGAGGGGGGCACCATGCAGGTGAAAGTAAGCAGAGCTAAGAGCAGGTGTGGCTAAGATTTATGAGTCTCTCTTCAATTGAGAGGAAGTTGTGTGGGTGCTCAACAGTTCATGAAGACTCTGGTAGCAATAGGCCTCACCTTTGGTAACAAGATAACTTACTACAGAACTGTGCACAGGGAAGTTGAGTAGACCCTTAGAGGATTAATAACTAAGAGTCAGAACCATGAACTCTGGTCACTCAGGGAACCAATGGCCAGTTTCACATCAAGTACATCAGTGACCAACAGGGGGTGAATAAAAACACCTCCCATTGATTTGTAACAGCACGTATGTAGATATCCTAGTCACTCACTCACTCCAAAACATACAGGCCATGTCATAAGTCCAGGGCAGGTATGGGAAAGCAGGCCCATGAGGAAGAGATCTCTGCCTCTAAGAAACCCCTCCTTACATCCATCTAGACTGTATTAAAGTTGAGACTGATAGTATAAATTGGGAAGTGGTTGAGATTTGGCTACTCACAGGATTGGACTGATATTTAAACCAGAAGGGAGCAAAACATAACCTGTCTTCTTAAAGAAGGTTAGGTGATTCAGGGCCAAGAACAGTCCTTGGAAAGTTTCAAATAAGAAAACTTCACATTTGTTCATATCTAAATAATGACAATTCAACCAAACTTCTCCACAACTATAACATTCTCCTTTTCCATTTGTGCTTTAAAATTTTTGGCTCTTTTCTTATTGTTCATGTTTTAGGAGTTTGAATTCTTTTTAACCTTTTAATTGAAAGCAGCTTCAAGTGACATCTATTTTGATCAGCAATGATTAATATGATGTATGACCAAAAAGCATCTACTGAACATAATTCATTTACTACAAAGTTACTCTACTCTGTTATGACTTGGGATCCTAACATGTAATAAGCATTGTATTTGTCTTTGAAGTTCTTGAGTTATTGTATCCTTAGTAGCGGTTAAAACCTCACTCTTTGGATTTAGACATATCTGTGTTCAAATATAGGTCCTACATCAAACTAGCTGGGTGATTTGGGGTAAGATATTTAACCCAAGATTTAGTTTCTTCATCTGCAATCAGGAAACTGAGAAGCACATAATCATACATAATAATGAATATGAGAAGTCTAGCACTCTGGACAGTAATAAGTGCTCAATAAAATCAACTGTGAGTTATGATTATTTCTGCTATTGAGCCAGTAATGATCTAAAACAGGAGAAAATAGGTTATTAAAAAATCCGTATGTGCCAAAAAATAGAGAATATAAAATCTAAAACATAAGTAGAAGGTGGGGGGAGGGAACAACAGATCCCTCAATCTACACTGGTTCTCTAAGGCATGTATGTTTGCAGGACAACTACTATCTCTATGTCTCTGTTCCTAGTCTTTAAACTGGGGAATAAAGACTATTGTTGGGAGTAAATGCTATGATAGCTACATAGTGGTTAGCAAGGTGCTTAGCACATAGTAGGTGGTATTCAGAGCATGATAGCTCCAATTGTTACCTGTCAGAAAAGATCTCCTCCCCCCAAATTTAGGAGGAATAAAGGATCTGGATTAAAATGTAAATGTGAAGTCTTAATTATTTAAATGTTTAGTGGAAGTCAATTATATTTCCATTAAAATGCAAATGCACATTTGAATTCAAGCAGGAGTACATTACAGGGAGGAATGGACTGCAGAGTACACGCAGTGAGGATCCTGGTGACCAGAGGACAGGAATGAGGATAAAGAGCAGGGTGGGTGCTTACTTAGTTGTTGTGCTTTTTCAGGAGGAAAAAGAAAACTTGGTAGTCAGAGCTACCAAGGATGTGCTCCAACAGCCTGGGAAGAAGAGAATTTGATGTAGGCTATAGAGGAAGACAGAAGTTAGTCATTCTACAGGGAATTACCTCTTCTGGGAATACCAGGAGATGTTGACTGACTTGAAGGGGAAGACCAGAAGAGTCAGCCTGTTGTCACTATAATCCAGAGGAATAAACTAAGACTGTGACCAAGAAAGTTTAAATGCCTCAGAGAAAGAAAGCAGGTTGAGGGCAATGCTCCATATTAGTTACTTAGGGCTGCTATTAACAAATTACCACAAACATGGAGGCTTAAAACAAAACAAATTTATTTTCTCACAGTTCAAGAGACAAAAGTCCAAAATTAAGGTGTCAGCAGAGAAGTGTTACCTCTGGAAGTGTTAGGTAGATAGCGAGGAAGTCTGGGTCTCCTAGGGATGAAAGTGGGCCCCCGTCCTGCTGCCGCCCACCTTTATCCTGTCCCAAGTGACTGCCCTACCTGGGGTAGGAGGGAATACCCTACGAATCTGCCCATCAGAACTTAGTGCACCAACTGCAAAAGAATGCAGAGGACTCTCCAGCCCACCAGCCAAGCAGCATAGGTACAACAGAGTCTGGAAAGTGACCTAGAACAACCAGCTTTCACAGAGGATCGTGGGAGATCCTCATGCACAATAAGACTCAGGTCATATAACTCCCAACTGTCCAATCGAAGTGGATCCATGGTGACGTCTGAGCCATGAGGGAGGTCCCAATTCGGACACTATAAAATAAGACCAAGACCATAACCAAGTCCTTTTTTGCTCTCTGTTTGCTGTGACAGTGGGTCTGGTTGTCATCTGTGGCATATGTATCTCACTCTATAAACCTATATCTTGCTCTTGCTCTATAATCCTATCTTTTTCTCCTCAATAAACCTCATTTTCATGCTTGCCTTACTTTGATGCGTCTGGTCATTCTTCGCCCATGAGCGCACCAGGAACCGACGTTTCAGACTGCAACCTGACAGAAGCTCTATGGGAGAATCCTTCCTTGACTCTTCCAGCTTCTGATAGATGTTGGCATTCCTTGGCTTGTGACCACATCACTCCAATCTCTGCCTCTGTCTTCACAATACCTTCTCCTCCATGTGTGTCTTCTCTTTTGTCTCTTATAAAGACCTTTGGCATTTAACCTGGGTAATCCAGGATAATATCTCAAGATTCTTTACTTAATTATATCTGCAAAGACCTTTTCACCAATAAGGCAATGTTCACTGTTTCCAGAGATTTACATATATTTTGGGGGGCCAGAATTCAAACCAGTACAGTCAACCCCCTGGCCCCCAAAGATTTACATCAGTCCCATGTGCAAAACACATTCAACCCATCCCAACATCCCCCCAAATGTCAACCCATTACAACATCAATTGTAAGTTTAAAAATCCCATCTGAATGTCATGAGCTCAAAAGTTCCAAATCTTATGATCTAAATCAGTTAGGATGAAACTCTAGGTATAAGTCATCCTGGGGCAAAATTATTCTCCATCTGTGGACCTGTATAACTAAAAAACAAGTTATCTGACCTCAAGAAACAATGGGGGGAAAGACATAGTATAACAATTATAGACATTCCCATTCCAAAATGGAGAAATCGGAAGTATTTCCAAAATCGGGGTTACCCATTCCCTAGAAAGTTTAAAACGCAGCAGGAGAAATGCCATTATGTTTCAAGGCCTGAGAATAATCCTCTGTGACTCTAGGCTTCACTGGCTGGGCCTGCAGCTCTGTCCTCCAGGGCTACATCTGTTCAATAGGCCTCTGGGCCTGTGGCTTATGCCCCTATCTCTGGCCCTGTGGAACCAGCCTCTGGGTCATAGCTCTGCCCTTGAAGTCCTTCTTCTTTTTTCTTGAAGGGTGGCACATGTTTGTAGGCAAGTAGCTCTTTCAGCCCCTTCCTTCATTTCATCCTATCTCTGTCTTTTTCAGTGTAGCCTGGTAGTGTATCTGCTGATATAACATTCTCACAAACCTTGTGGATCTCCTCTGCATGTCAATGGGATTCATGTGAGGGTCCTCCACAGACCTTCCCTGGAAAGCCTCATCTCTATTCCTGGCTTCTGCTGAGAGGCAGTGATTCCATAAGTCATACATCTAATCTCTTCAGTGAAAGGTGGTCCAGCCACAACCTTGCTTTCTCTCTAGAGCATGCTTTCCTGACAGTATCATCTTTTGCAAGGTGAATAAGCTGCAAATTTCCCAAACCACCAAGTGCTTGTTTCTTTTGCCTTAATGGTTCTTTCCTTAATTTATGTCTTTATTTTACTGTAATCAAAACAAACAAACAAACAAACAAAGACACACTTTTAAAACTTGGCTTGGAAACGTCCTTGGCTAAATACCCAAAGTCCATCACTTACAATTTCTGTTTTCCATACAACTGTAGAACACAATTCACAAGTTTTCTTCCACTTACCTAACAATGATTATCTTTTCTCTAGTTTACAATAACATGGTCCTCATTTCCTTCTGAACCTTTGCCAAAAACACTTTTGCTCATGGCATTATATGTATTCTCTAAGATGATAGAAGAATTCTCTAGCATGTTCCTCACTTCCTCCTGAGCACTCACAATAATCTGGGCTTTCTCTATCATGGGCCTCAAAATTCTCCCAGCCTCTACCCACTATCCAATTCTAAAAACACATTTTTAGGCACTTGTTACAGCAGCACCCCACTTTCCTGTACCAAAATCTATACTAGTTTCCTATGGCTACAAATCATCAAAAATTAGATGTCTTTAAACCACAGAATTTTATTCTTTCACAGTTCTGGCAGCCAAAAGTCCAAAATCAAGATATAGGCAAAAGTACACTCCCCTCTGCAAGCTCTAAAAGAGAATCTTTCCTTGCCTCTTTCAACGTCTGGTGGCTATCACCAATCCTTGGCTTCTGACCACATCACTCCAAGCTCTGCATGCATCTTCCCACTGCCTTCTCCTCCTCTTCTATCAAATCCCCCCTGTGTGTCTGGTATGGTTATACTTATAGTATACTAAATGGAATACACCTGTAAAACCCACAAACCTAAGGGTCAACCCCTAGGGAAAAAAAGAGGAGCATTTGTGAATGAAAGAAAAATAAGAACAGCAAACCTCTAGCTAAGATCGGCCAGCGACCAGCTGCCTAGACACCTGAGCATCACAAAGCAACACTTGTGCTTTATTCTAACACAACTTCATTTGGTCACCGCTGCTCCTGCAGACCACAGCAACATTCAGCTATGCATTTCAGCCAACGTGTATGTCCAATATGTGGACATCAGGAAAGGGCCAGGAGGGGGGGAAGAAGACCAGAAAACAGAAGTGAGACTGAACCGAGGAAAGGCCCAGGGGAATGTGTATAACAAGGCAATGTTCCCCCCAGCCCCATGCCCTAGGACAGGGGCCAAAAAATAAAAAATAAAAAAATAAGGGGGCTAGCTATAGGAGATTTCTAAAGAGTTAAAGAAACAGAACCCATCTGGGTTGACATGCTTTCCTCTTTTCATCGTAACATCTTCAGTGCCTAGCTTAGCAACTTTCAGAATTTCTTCTCAAAAGCTCTCTCAAATAGAATTGCGCCCACCACATACTACCTTCCCCATGAAAGCCCCTATTCTCCTGGCAGATTGCTCTACCATTCAGCTTCTTAAGGCACTGCTTTTCTCCAGGGTTTCTAAAATCAGATTTTTGCAATTGTCATAATATATTCCATGCTTACCTAACTAATGATATGTGTTCTTTACTTAAAGTTGGAGAACATTATTTTCTGAGGAGGAAAAACAATAAGAGTTAATAAAATTAATGCTTAAATGGCCTTGACTCTTATAAATAAATGTCTTTTTAAATAAAAGAAATAGTTTTCTCCTGCATCCCTGGAATTTCAGTCTAACGTGTGTTTTTATGGTCAATTTATAAAGCTACTAAAATAGAATTTACCATGAAAGCAACAGAACACAAACTCAATTAAGGGAACACAGTCATCTGCCTTAGTATGTAAAGCAAGTACATCAAAAGACAACTCTACAGCAAGATGTAGGAGCAAGGTCACATCTTTCGAAGTCTAAATTAAGATAAATTTCAAAAGCTCTCTTCTCAACACCTTACTAAAGAAAATTACATTTCTTTCTACTATATTTACTAAAGTTGCTGTGCTTCCTGCCTTTAATGACCAATCCTCTTTGACCAGGCTCTGCTGAAATCTCACAAAGATGAACTTCAATTATAAGCACAGCACAGTGCCCAGGTTGCATAACATAACTGCACACAGCTCCCTGGGGTCCAATGCCTAGATGAGGAAGCCACCTCTCTATTTCAGTTCTGTCTTAGGACTGTCCTTGATTGAACTAACCAAAGAGCAATGTTTTCTTTGGCACCCTTTTTTTCATCATCTATGGTTTTTTTATTCAATGCACACAGAAAGAATATTAAAAAGAACTGGGACTTCTAGTCCATCTGAATTACCCTGATCACATTAAGTGACCTTGGCTAATTGGTTTCTAATGTTTCTGCAGCTTAGCACAAAACAGGTGGAACACTTCCTCTCTTTAGAGGCAATTCCACAGAACCTGAGTAAAGTGCCTGGGTGTTCCACTGGGTATTTTATTAGCTGAAAATTGAACAAGATTCACCATTTTTCAAAGATCATATGTGCAATACAAGGTTGAAGTAGATGACATTATAGAAGTAGACTTAGATTCCAAAAAGCTTCTGAGTACAGAATCAGAATACTTTACCAGAGTTCTTATCCTAAATAGGGGGAAAAAATAAACTAAGCCAATAGATATGCCTATAGATTGTCAAATACTAGATATCAGTTTAAATCTGATGGAAGGATTATTTCAAATATCTGCCAGTATTAGTTGGCCTTTTCTAAACTGGTATTTCAGACCTATCTCCTTATTTTACCCTATTATTCCATGCTACTTGCCTCTGGAATACAGCAGATCTCAATTTTACATTAATTTCTTCACACCACTGGTTTTTAAAGCCACTCAAGTAAAAATAATATAGAGCACAAAGCTATTACCAATGCAAGATTAATAAATATATAAATGGTGAAGTGTTAATGACCCTTAGAAATGCATTTTAAAATACCTATCTTTAGTAACTTAGTTATCATAACTAAATTTTCTACCAATCTGTAGCATAGATTTCTAATGTGTCCTGCTGTCAGCCTGACTTCTCACGTCAGCTCATGTCCCTCTCTGGTGTTGCACACTCTGAACACCACCCTAAACATCCAAACGCACAGATTAAGTGCTTTCAAAAAGTGTCCCTTTACTATAGAAAAAAAAAAAATTACAATGAACTACCCAGTTTTCCAAATACATTTATTTTAGTAGAATGTTCGTTAAATTGATACATCAAAGTTATGTCACTATCTTCCAAGATAAAACAGCTTCATTTTAATGAATAGGTACTTAAAAGTAAAGGACTGAACTTAGTAGGGAAAGAAGAGTGGCTTGTGCCCCTGTTCTTTCATCTTCCCTGTGCTCAAATATTTTGAGAATTTTGTTAGGTTACTGTAAAGTTTATGGTTGCTTTTAGCTGAAATTTAGAGAAATTTTGAAATGGAGAAAGTTGAGGAAACATGTAGGATCATTATAACTTGATGATAGGACAAGATACTAAGGACAACACCATAATGCTTAGCCTAATTCCCTACTATACTTCCTGTGACATACATTGAATTAAAATGTGCACAGCATTTTCCTTAAAGAGTGTGACTTTCCTAGGAACAGAAATTACAGAATGTATTTTTTACAGCTGTTCAAATAGTAATCATTGTAATCCCAAAGATTAGAGCAATTTCCTTGACCTATCCAGAGAAGATGGCAACATATTTATAATTCTGAATTCTTCTCAGTGGTGACACTCTAATGCAATACTTAATTCATGTTTCCAACACAATCTTACACTAAATGCAACATTATTCAAACTCCAAGCTAGATTTCAATAACTCAACAAAAGAATATATCCTTCCAACTCATATTTAAGCATGGGATTCTATGTGTTTCATCAACTTGTGAGCAACAGTGAAATTAGGAATGGAACTGTAGGCCATGGGTTTGTGCTTTAAAGGTCAACTGACAATAATTACAAAGTCTGACCAACTAGCCTTTGTAAGCTTTGTGGGTATAAAGATTATATAGAACATATTTGGCCTCTAGAAAATTGCTAAGGCCAACAGCTAAGAGTTTTATTTTTCCCCCTACAGAAGAATTCATATTCTATTACCAGGTTTCTTCTGTGTCTATTCAACAAAGTACCTACTGTGACCTCCTGCAAAGTCATACAATGCTTCTACAAAGGTGAAAAGATTTTTCAGAGGTACCTCAAGAAAAGCAATGGCACCATAATCCATTTAATTCTCTCAAAGCTGCAGCCTAAGAATTTTCATGCCTTCTTAATTAATGTGTTTACCTCTCTTACTTACTTTCTGGATAAAATACAAATGCCTTACAAAAAATTGAACTGTAAATCTGTAATATACAAGCTCAAGAGTTAATGGATTCTAAGTATTTAACTAATGTCTTTAATATGTCATAAATGTAGATGAGAAGAAAATGATTAATTACATTTCCATTATACAAAAGAATCTGGAAGAATATTCAACATTTAAAACAAAATACAAGACTAAGTAAGTTACCATAAGATAAAATAGAGAATTACAATAAACTATTTTACAAGCAAAGCATGGAAGAATGGGGAATACTGAAGGCAGATATGTTTTGGCCCAGACAACATGACTAGGCAGCCCAATATTTTTGATTTAATGTCAATAGAGGTTTTCTGGGTTTTTATTTTTTTAATTCTGCACTTCTTTACTGCGAGAGATTTTAAATATATATCAGCTAAGGAAGGAGCCAGAATGCGTAATCCCTTATCAAAAGAAGACACATCTTTCCGAAAGAAGACAACATTTTCTGCTTGCCTAAGAATACCCATTTAATTTACATTTTTAAATAATTGTTCCTGTATTAAACAGGAAGGCAATGTTCTAATTAATTTTGAGCTCGAAGCAGGAAAACAGGAGAGAAGGCGTTCTGGATGAAAATAACCAGCTTCTTGTTTTCCAAATTTAAGCAAAGGTGTCTAACATGAGAAACAATCTCACTGTTTAAGATCCCATAGGGAAGTATTAAGAGAAGGTTGAGCAATCCAGTGGTACCCAAATCAATATTTCTACCTCACTGAGGCCTCATATGCCAGTATACGTCCATGCTAAAGTGTGAGTCAATGGCCTGAACCTCAGAGGTCCCTTGAATTGCCAGTCTCTGGCATGATAAGCCTAGGTCTATCAGTGACAAGTCTCAATATAAACTCCGTATAGATATGGACAAGAGCAAATATGAAGAAGCCATGTTGAAAATGCCATTCCAGAAAGAAAGTACCTAATTTCATCTCAAATATGAAAATTCCAGAATAGCTCAGAGGAAGCAGCCGAAGATCACAAACCTCTAATGGTTATGAGACACAAATTTTCTTAAAACTTAAGAATATTACATCAACTTGCCTTTTCCAATTTACTTGAATCACCTTGTTATTAATTCAGTTCTATTTTTAACTAGCTTTGCACTTGATTGGAGGTTTATGGTACAGAAAGGAGTAACTGTTATGAATTGAGGAGTTATTCTTAAATTTAGGACTATTCTTAAGTTTTCACAGGAAAAACACATTTAATGTCTTGTCATACCTTTATAGGCCAATTCCATAATGCCTTATGTACATTTCATCAAAAGATGAGCATTTAATGGTATGTGTCAAAAGCAAATTCAATCCTTCAGCTTGGAGTTAAAAATGCCATCATAACTACAATGATGCCACCATGTGGCAAAAAGTGTGATTTCTTAAAACCCAACACTCTGTGTACATAAGTTAAATGCTACATTAAGAAAACTCACAATTTAAAGGCTATATTTAATGAGTGAGATTCTGTTATTTACAAGAGCTCACTGCCTGCCCTTGGCTCATTTATGACTCCCTATTTAATTTGCAAGTCTTCTCCAAATTTATTTGCAGTCTATTTCATTAAACAATTATTGAACTCTTGACTCTCTGCTAGCCACAGTGACCAAACTCTGGAAACACAAGAATTCACAGAATATTGTCTCTGCCTTCATTGTGCTTAGAGTCTCAGAACCTTTTCACCAAACTTACTGACTTACAGTTTTTGTTAAGTTAATTTAACAAAAAGATTTCTTCCTAAAGCTACAAAATGCTGTTTTGTGAAAGATAAAGTATGAAAAGCATCTTTGCACTCAGTTCAAACATTTGTATTTATTAAAGCACTTCTAATTGTGATCGTCAACATCCTGGAGAATTACATAGCAGTTCTTTAGTCAATACTAATGAACCACTGTGTACTTTTTGTATCACTATTAGGTAATTAAAGATATACTAAGTAAAGCACTTTTTTTTTAAATGGTCTGTGCCCGCCTAAATGACATTTCGAAGTGGTATTGATTTCAGGAGAGTAGCAAAAATGGGTCATTTTAGCAAAGGAAATTCTGCTGTAAGTGGATCTCACTGCTCATGTACCTAGTATCTTACATATCAAAATAACCAATTTCAGGCACTCAATGAATCTTTTTCATTAAAGTAATTTGAAATTCTGCTAGTATTAGAGTGCCATTATAGGAAACTCCAAATACTGCTATCATCTGAAGTTCAGCAAAATGCTAACACAAAATAGAATCAAAGGACAGAGCCAAAACACATCCACCTTAAAACTCATAACCTTAGCACTGGAATTCCAGGAGATTTTTTGAAAAAACAAATAAAACCACTCATGACCTTGAGACACATGAGTGGAATACTCCCTGCCAATTAATTCTTACAAACCTTACTAAAGATAATTCATTTCCAAATTAATATCCATCAACAAGATGGTTAGGAGAGAAGCCAAAAAATCATTGCCTAAGAATGACAAAATTAAATGCTACCAATAAACATAAAGATACTAGAACAAGAAACTCATGCTTCATTTTCTAAGACACCCCCTGGATTACAGGAAAACTTTTTCTCATGAAGATACTAGGGACCATGTATTTCAGGAGGTTGGGGGGGATGTTATACAGAGAAAAAATTCCTAAACATACTAGATCCCTAAACATTCCCAAATCTATGTACAAATTACACAAAACAATTAAAATATATATACCTTTGTATAATCTGTCAGATGACCTAAATAATGAAACAGCTCCCTTCCATTTCACTTTTTTGTGTCATTATGGCAACAGTCCTTTCAGTCATCCAGGATTAAAACCAGGGAGCCAGCCTTGACTTCTGCTTCTTTACCACCTAGATCTAATCTGTTCTAGGTTCTTTTTATTTACCCTGGAATTGCTTAAGAAGGAGCTGACACCACCACTGTGGAGCCACACCACCCAGGTTAAAATCCTATCTCCACTGCTTTTACCCGTGTGACTTGGCGGACTGACCATGTGAGTCACTCTCATCTACAGCATGAGGACAAGAGTATTTACCTCATAGAGCTGTTGTGAGCATTAAAAATGAGTGAATGTAAAAGAAGTGCTCAGAACAGCATCTACCACACCATAAAATCTACAAAAACATTGGCTTTGATGATTATCCCTCAAGGATGTCCTCCTTTGTCTTAGTCACCACCTCCCCACCCAAGTCCATCCTTCATCACCTCACATTTACCGGCAATTTGTTCCTACCTGAGCCCAGTGTCTTCCTCTTCCATTAGATCCTGTGTGGGCCCTAGTACCAGGTGACACTATATAAATTGCTACTTTTAATCATTTTGCTTGAAGCTCACAATGATATCTCCAGATATTCCTTATTAATAAACTGTCCATCATTTTACTAATACTTGGTGAAATCCAAGTTAGCCTTTTATACGATGATTCTAAAATGAAGGAAGAAGGTAGGAGATGGCAAACAGAACCTTCAGAAAATATCTCAAACTATATAGAAAACCCTTTCCTCCCATTAGGAAATCCCTGGGACAGCACCCCTTGTTCAATTTATAATCTTTTAATTCATGTTTCTTCATGTCAATTTTTTCCTGTGCACACATTTCATCTTCCCCTAAAGTCTACATTTATCAGTAGCAGAACCATCTTTTCTTTTTTGCAACTCCTCTCACAATTATTAGCAGAATCCTAATAAAACACCTGGAATTTGTTGAATATGTAACACAATGGATTCTGAATGAGATGCATATTAATGCCAGTAAATATCAAGGTGGCAAGTATAAGGTTAAAATTTTTGATGATCAATCAACACTATTTTTTCTCCAATATATTCCTTCCCCTGCTCCCTCATTCTTGACTTCAAGAGAAGTATGGAGAACTACAAAACACCTTGACAGTTTTTCTAGAATTTCTTTTCCAAAAACTTTAAACCCTTAGAGGAATTTAGATGTTTCAAGAATTTGGGATGCAGAAATATCTGGAATACAGAAATATATTTTGTATAAAACAAACAAAAGTCAGACAACCCTACCTGACTTGAAGAAGAAACACCGCTGGCCCTCGTAAGAGAAAGAACTGAGAAATGCAATAAGAACAAAGAAGTCTGTGGGTACACAAAAGGAATCTATTACTGAGACAACCAAGGGGTGCTTCAAGGCCAGACCCCAGAGAAGGAGCAGCTGTATGATTCATAGGCAGACAGAACCACCAACATATTCAGTATCCTGTGTCACAAGAGCTGCATAGAAGTTGCAAAGATAGTGATTGGACCCAAAGGGTCAAGCAGGCAGAGTAATGGTAACTTGGTGAATAGGGAGTTACGATGACGAAATGTCTTCCCACAGTCTTGGCACTGCCAACTCCCTTTAGAATGCTGACACAAGCTAGTAAACAGGGAGTGAAAATCCAGGGTAGGAGAATCTCCTACCCCAGTGGAAAGGGAACTACAGTTAGATTTCAGGGTCTTTTTAGAAAAGTAAAATTATATTTCTTGCCCCCCTAAATTTGGGAGCTGAGATTCAATACCATTCCATAAGGTTTATAGCTGTGGTTGTGCAACATGTTTTACTGTCATCATTTATAATGGCATCATGTAAATGTCAGGCAGGTTACAGGCATTCTCTCATTTGATTCCCGCAGAAAACTATGAAGAAATTGTTATTTTGCCATTATATAAATGAGGAAATAGATTCAAGAAATTAACATACACATCACTATTTACAAGTGACAGAGCTTGTATTCAAACCTGCCTGCTTTGCTCCAGAATCTAAGCCACGCCTTCCTACTTCAGATTCTACTACCACTTTGTACCTCACATTCCAATATCAATTATTGATAAAAATGAAATATTTCCCCTTTGTTCACCTAGAACATACATTAGTCACTCACCTATAATGAATAGCTTATGGAAGTACCATGAATGTTATTAGTGGATTTGTGTCTAGAAGATAGAATATTCTGGTGGGAAGCTATAATCAAACAGGCATAATTAAATCCTAAACATTCATATAAATGTTCCAATGCATTTTTTAATAAATAGTAGGCTTAAATTGGCTCCTTAGGTTGATATATTAAAATGCTATTTACAAAATAATTTTTAAAATAACTCTTTAAAGTCAACAGTCATTTTTGTCTAGAAGTGTGCACTCATAAACTGTCATATAATTTACTCCTTCTGACAATGTTACGTAGTAGATATTTTTATCCACAGTTTGTATGGATAACTGGGAATAGTACAAGAGAAGTCCTTACATTAGTACTGTATTTGAGCAGACTTCTAGAATAGCTATAATTAATATAAGTATTAAGTATCTTAATAACAATAAATATTTTAATGCTATCAATGGAAAAAATATATCAAGCATGTATCCTTACCTATGGAGCACACTTTTTATCCAACATTTCAAAGAAGTAATATAAAACAAACATAGGGCATTTGGATATTTTATTAAAGTTTAAAAATCATTTCAACTACTAAGAAAAACCTGAGTTGGTTAAGTTTTGTTCATTTGGATTTGGCCTCATTAGCCCCACATTCTTAATTGATGTTATAGTCAGAGAATCTCTTGCTACAGGCCTAATTGTCCAACAGGTGGTATTCCAACAACAGAGATTGCTTTTACCTTTTTTCACAGGGCAATTGTGATTTTTATTTTTAGGGTTAATTCATTAAAAAAAAAAGGAAGGTATATTATCCCAACAAATGCTTACCTGAGGTATTCAGTGGAAAAGCATTCTTTAAAATGTATAATACATCAGTCAAATCAAACCACCTGCACTTTTCACAGAATCAGATCAGATGACTCACTAACTAGCCCCTCCTCCTCCTTGAGGCAAAGATTGCCTCCTACAACATCCTTAACAAATTTTCATCCATTCTATCCCAAAATAGTGTCAGTAATGGGGAGTTTACTACCATATCCTACTACAAAAGTCATGGTTCTTCCTCATATTGTAACAAAGATCACCTTCACATAACTTTCCAGTCCAATGAGCACTTAAAGCAGGGTGCTGTGTCCTGTATCCACAGCATATTGCCCAGAGAAGGCACTCAATATTTATTGAACAAAAGAACAAACAAACAGTAATTGACTCTGTTTTAGCCTCTAGAGACACACAGAATAAACTTATTCTTCTACATAATAATCCTTTAAGTAATTGAAGAGAAACTATAAATCTTTACCCTTTCCTTCAAATATGGTGAGATTTTATTGGGGAATGAATCCCAATAATTTAGAATTAAATTTTCCTGGTCACTCCTCCTCCAAGTTTCTATGTTAAAAAGCTAATGATTTGTGAGCAAACAATTCAATATCCTTCAAAAAATATGTTTAAATTAAAAACAAAGTCCATGGTGAATTATTATACCTCTTTTTGGTTTATCCTTTTTACTAATTTAATAAACTATTAATTCAGATTTTTATATATTAGTATATAGAGAAGTGAGGCAAAAAGTTTGTGTTTATATATAGAATATAAACAAAAATAAAATTGTATATAAATACACATAAATTGATTACAGATTACTAATTGTATATTACATGTTATATGTTGTATTATATCATACATATGAATATATAAATTAAATTATAGATAAAATGTATATAAATTATATAAATAAAATATTAATCTCAATTATGTTAACAGAAAACAAAAGTTTTAGATGACCAAAAGTCAGATTCCAAATAATTACAGTAACCTCTAACCTCCTAATATTTTTAATTGGTGATGAATATATAAAATCAGATCATTTTCAAACTAAAGTGAACCTTGGAATTATTTAAGATATTGATTTTATAGATAAAAGCAGGGTTCATGTAGGTTTACTGACCAAAAAAATCATAAATATTTAGTAACAGACTGGAACTCAACTCCAAGTCTCCTGACTACCTGGCCATTTGTATTCCTGCTCTGATATTAAATAATTATTAAACACAAATATATTTGTAGAATAAAAGTTGGTAAATAGAAAATGTAGTGTGCCAGACGACTAGTTGCAAGAGGAATGAACAACTGAAAGCAAGTTATTTATTCATCCTGCTTAATGCCAAAATCATGGGAAACAGCAAGTAGTGTAATGTGGCATTTTCAGCAATCATCTCTCAAAAGTCATCATTTGTCTTACCAGAGTGAGATGGAGCACTTTATACAATCGCACTGTAGGAAGAGAAGGATTTCTCACCTGCAGATGATAATATAAAGACGGCAGTAACAGAAAAGAAGATATTTTGTGAAAGTCTGCAAGGGGAAAATATTCAGTAGCAGTGCATTAATCAATATCAATTGGATATCGTGAGCAAGTAATGCATACTTTAACCACTTAACATTTGACTCCAACCACCATAGTGTCTTACAGTTACATAAACTTGGAACACTGCACAGCTCATACATATAATATTTCTTTGCATGTGCAGTAGACTGTTTTAAGTTAATACACTTGCAAGCAACAATCCTTTACATTTTGCTATTGCTTGTTACAAACCAATTCCATGGCATCCATATTCAGCAATCAAAAGTGAGAAAAAATATGGGCAATTCTAAGCCCCTCAAGACAGTCAAGTAAATGTTAATGTTTATTCACAAATAAGAAGACAGAAAGTTTGCCTGAACTCCTTATTGTGTAATTTTACAGTTTGAGGTGCATAAAAGGGGCCCATTCATATCCCTCAGTGCAAGGCTCAAGCACTCGTGTACCTATAGGCCCCAACTCCCTCCCCTTTGTACACCCAGGGATTTCTGGATGTAATAGGTGCTTATGGAGAATGCGCAAGTGTGTGTGTGGGAGGGGGGTGGGGCGTGATGGGGAGAGATGGGCACCCCAAGGGGATACACTGGAAAGGATGGCTGCTAAGCAGAAGCTTCTTTTTGGGGTTGAGTCTGAAGTGTGATTGCTCAACAAAACACTTACTCCTTAAGTGAGGTCAGTGAGGTCCTACTTCCCCTAGTCAATAGGAAAGACTTCCCTTCAAAACTTTGACCCTTGGGGTAAAAACTCCTTTGATGTTTGGACTCTGCCACCCTATGTGAAGTTACCCCAGGGCAGGGGTCAGAATAAGTTTCAGTCTCTGGACTGCTGGGTGTGGGGAATTACTGGTACCATGGAACTGAACCACTGTGAAAGGAAGATCAGGGAGAGGAGCAGGGGTTGATCTTTCTCCCAGAGAAGTGGGGGTTGTGGAAAGAGAACACCACTCTTCTTGGTAAAGCTAACTGAAATCTCTGAGCCACAGAGATTGAGCCCGACTCTTCTTGCTGATTCTTAGAACATTTCTAGATACGCCACTGCTTCAAAGAAGGAGGTTATAGTCGTTAGTGTCATTTGTCAAATATTTCTGGCTCTGCTGCCTTGTGAGGACATGACAGGATTGCATTTCCTGACCCCCACCCCTTGTGTTTTGGAGGCAGCACACAACTAGTTTTGGTCAATGAGTTGCAGCAGAAGTAGCATGTATCAGCTCTAGGGAAGAGCATTCAATTGGCAGTGCAACACCCATAGAGCTCTCTTTCTCTCTGTCAAGATGACCAGTAATGCCAGGGAGTCCATACGTATGTAGACAGAACAAGGGAGAACAACTTTATCATTTTAAGACTTGGAAACTGTCACTGCTGTATGGTTTAGCCTTTCCTTAATGATATAGAGGACAGTTTTTCTATATTAAACTCAGTTGAGAGTGCTCCATACCTCAGAAGACCTATGCACCAAGAGACCAACCAGTTCTTTCAATTCACACACACAGCCACTTCCTATGCTCAAGGCAACATTTAGAGAGCTGTTAGGACAGCTTGTTAGCACCTGCCACCTCACACACTTAAAACCACCTACTCTCCTTCATCCTAATTCCTGACTCAGAGTCAGGACTAGCCCACAGGCCCAATCTTTCTCTTCGTTCATGGTTAACATCATTTCAGGGACCCTATTGTGCTTGCCTACACTGGGACTTCTTCAGAGCCTCCCTTAAACTTATGATGGATCTTCCTTACCCCCTTCCCAGAGCTCTGATAACATATGGAAGAGCTGGTTTCCATAAGTCTAGGAAAAAAAGTCTCTTTTCCCAGGGTAAATTTCCTACCAGGTAAATGTTGGCATAACTAAAAGATCTGTACCAAGGAAAATTTCTAGTACTTTAATCATCTGTGTTTATTTTCTGTAACTATACAAGAACAATTCCTTTTCTTCAAGCAGGAAAAATATTTTAATGTATGAATAGAACACCTAGTAAACTTTTATTGTATCTAACCCTACCTTTCTTTTTGGTTCATTTCCATGCACAATTTTCAACCTAACCCTCACTTGACAGACAATGATATTAAAGTTGTTTGTGTGGGTAAGTGCACATGTATTAATATATGTGTACATGTGTGTATTTTCTGGCTCTTGGTCTTCCCTACACAATGATACCATGCACAATTACAAAATCAAAAAGGTTCTATAAACTGAACATTCTTTGCAAATCCAGAGGTGGCCAAAAACCAGACGTGATATAAGGCTACATACGATCTTTATTTATCTTAGTATGAATATTCGTGTTTTACCACAGAAATAATAATTAACCTAGTTACACACCTCACTGGGAACATTATGTAATATACAGTTATGAACCACACTACCTTTTAAAAATCTGAAACACAGGTGAATCCTAAGAGTTACCGATAATGAGTTGTGGACCTGTATTTCCTCTATCAATTCTCACCCATCAGGCCGAGTTTCTACATCCACAGCAGTTCTGTATTAAATCAGAGACACCTATAAAATCTGACTACAATTGCATACTCATACTTCATAAGTCTGTCCTTAAAAATTCCAGACATAGTCAGTTAACCCACTCTTCATGGGTCTCGATAGATCCATTCAAGGGCTTTAGATTGTGTGGGTGTAGTAGGGAGGATAATGGCCCCAAAAAGATGTCCATTTTAATATCCAGAACCTATAAATATTTCATCTTAAATGGCAAAAGAAACTCCGCATATGTGATTGAGTAAAAAATGCTAAAATGGAAGGTTATCCTGGATTATCCACTGGCCCAATGTAATCGCAATCACAAGGATCCTCCCAAGAGGGAGCCAGCCAGGAGAGGCAGTCAGAGAACGAGACGTGATGATGGAAGCAGAGGTCAGAGAAAGAGACAATTGAAGATGCTAAGCTTCTGGCTTTAAAGATGGAGGAAGGACCCACAAACCAAGGTATGCAGGCAGCCCTTAGAAGCTGGAAAAGGCAAGGAAATCAATTCTCCTCTAGAGCCTAAAGGAACATAAGCCAGCCAACACTTTCATTTTAGCCCAGTTACACCAATTTCAGACTTCTGACCACTATAACTGTAAAAGAATAAATTTGTGTTGTTTTAAGCCACTAAATTTGTGGTAATTTGTATTAATAGGAAATTAATACAGTGGGGAGTTAGGAAAGAAATGCCAACATTAACCCCTAGAGTATAGCCCAACCTGAACCAATAGCAGATTTCTTCCTTAAGGCATGAAAAATTATATCCCTCTAGAATTTGGAGGCCCTTTTCCTGATCTGAAGGGAGGGGAAAAAAGTAATCCATCACAAAGGACAGGTAATTTTCTTCATCATTTTTTTCTTTTCTTTGATGGGAAAACTTGAAAATCAAGGTTTGTATGAAATCAGAAATGTTTTAAACTTTTTATTATTTAATAATCCAGTCTATAATAATCATAATGCAGAA
Organism: Daubentonia madagascariensis; assembly: GCA_023783475.1. NCBI lineage: Eukaryota > Metazoa > Chordata > Mammalia > Primates > Daubentoniidae > Daubentonia > Daubentonia madagascariensis. Next base: position 4,602,849 of record JAKFHU010000485.1, on the reverse strand, counting down.
CATCAAATGATTCAGAGGATCAAGGAAAATTATATTAGAATACTGAAAACTCATAAATAAATATAGAAAATACAATAAAATAAAAACACTGTAAAACTATCTTCTAATTACTATAAGTGGTGTAGAATTGTCTCATGTAATACTTTTCTGAGTACAAAAGCACAGCTCCTTTTGTTTTAGACACTCCTCAAATTCTGAGAATCTTATACATAAGTACTGCAGAATATCTGATAGCTTCAGCCACGGGGAATAGGTGTCTAGTTTATATGATCATCCATGTGAGTCTCTCCTGTTTCGTTTCTTCATTTCAGCTCCTGGTTTCTACAAATATCTGCTAGAGAAAAAAGTGATCTCTTAGAATTATGACAGTTTGTAAGTAACCATTCTCCCAGGACTCAAAAGCAGTTTGTTTGTTTGTTTTTTAAATCTCACATAGATTTTAACAACTGCATTTAAAACTACACAAAATGAAAATGATTTGGTCAATATAATCACCTTAATCTTCTGACTTTCCTTTCTTTATAGCTCAATTTACAATTGGTAATTAGAAGGGAATTTCCTTCTTTCTTAAAAAATAAAATAGAACCCCCATGCATAGTGAACAAAAGCAACAAGACATGGAGGTCACAAATTTTACCTGCCCCTTAGTATTGTTTCCCCCTGATTTCTGTGCCCTGGGCTGTCCCACTCCTACACTGAAGCCCTTTCTGAGAGGGGGTGAGAATCCCATCTGCAGGTTCCCTTCAGCACTGATGAACCTAGTTGATGCTTCAAAGAGATGCTTCGTTAGATGCTATATTACTGTGCTCAGGCTACCAAACCAAAGCACCACAGACTGGGTAGCTTAAACAACAGAAATTTATTTTCCACAATTCTGGAGGTTAGACATCCAAGAAATCAAGGTGTCAGAGATCAAGGTGGTTTCTCCTGAGGCCTCTCTCCTTGGCTTGCAGATGGCCACCTTCTCACTGTATGCTCACGTGGTCTTTCCTCTGTGCACATACGTCCCTGGTGTCTCTTTGTGTGTCCAAATGTCCTCTTCTTATAAGAACACCAATCAGACTACAATAGTTCCCACCCTAATGGCCTAATTTTACCTTAATCACCTCTTTAAAGGCCCCAACTCCAAATATAGTCACACTCTGAGGTGCTAGGGCTTATAGCTTCAACATAGGAATTTGGGGAGGGGATGCACAATTCTGCCCCTAAAAGATGCTGACGGAGAAAGGGAAAAAGAAAACAAAAGTAAGTCAAAGAGATAAAATAGTTCGGCTTATAGAGATGTAAATTTTTTTTATTGTTGTTTAATTGTTTTAACTAACTTGCCCTTAAAACCTGGCCCATTCCATACTCCTGACCCAAAGAAGAGAATATCAAGATCTTAGTCTGTCTCAAAGGATTGGTTCAGAGCCACGAGCTCCACACCATATTTCTTTCTTCAGAGATCCCAGGCTGCCCCACGTAGAGAATATTCCTAGGACCCAGCAGCCTCCCATAGTCGCTTGATGCCTGGATGGTCCAGGAAGGATTCTAACACTAATGTCCAATGAGTACCCTCTCATTCCTTCTAGTTTCTGGTCTCAGGACAAGGTCCTCAGGGACTCAGGGACAAGCCTTTCTCCCCTAAGTAAACAGCAGCTCTATGAAGACTTTATCCTCAGGGTGCGACCTAGCCTGCTCTGTGGAGGGATGCATCTTATTGCAATACCAGGCTGAACAATATAGCAAAAATCCCTTAATTGCACAATAAAAAATGTACATATCAAAGGAACTATACAGGTGCAGATACAAGCACAAACAAGGCAGCAGTTTTATTATCACAGTAATAATCCAAATATAAAAACTGAAAAATCACTATTATGGAAACTTGCTATAAAACTTGTCACTATGAAATAAAATTCAGCATAAGATGGCTCTCTTGGAATCTATCCCAAAAGCTCTGGTCACAGAAGAAATCATTAGAAAGTGGTCACTTCATTCCAGAGGTCTAAGTTCATTTCTGAACTCCTCAACTGGAGTTATAGTGAAATATTTATGTATAGACAATAAGAATCTATAATCCATAATCACAGCAGGTTCTGGCAATGCCACAATATATTTATTTGTTATTTGGTTAATTTATTTCACCTTTCTTAAATGATATTTCACATCACATTCAAATAATAAAAAAATCTAAATTTTGAAAATATCATTTCTTTTAGTTATTTCTTTACAACATCAAAATAATCAAAACACCAGTATTAAACAATGTTCCCTTTTTTTCTGTTTCCCTTTATCATGTTCAAAAGAAATATGGGAAAAAAATCTTTTTAAACTTTCATAAATATTCACCTAAACCATCTGGTATAAAACTATAAATTTAACATAATAAGCAAATTTCTATAGGCATTAAAATCTATTTTTTAAAATCCCACACACTAATAGGAGGATTTATATGGATTTTTAGAATTAGGAGGACATCTAAATGGGACTGAACAAACATGTCTAAAATCTTCTGACTTTCAAAATGATAATTTTCTTAGACTCAGCCCATGTCTATGCCATAGAATTATAGAATCCCAAGAAGCTAGAAAGCAACATAGTTGTTCCAGTTCAATCTCTAACACAATAGGAAAATCCCTGCTAATGGGATCTGTGACACATTTCAATCAGCAGCTACCTGAATGTCACCAATGTTGAAGAGCTTGCTTATTCATAAGCAACCTGCAGCATCACTAGAAGGCAAATAGAAATAGGAAGAAAAATAATTTTTGTTGAATACTATGTCTAGAGTGGGTTTCAGGCAGGTTTCAGTTTTGCAAACTCAGAAGAGATATTTGATGCCAATGTGGGAGAGGAACTGGAGAAATAAGGACTCTCAAGTTCAATTAGGAGACTAATACCACAGCACAAGTGATGATGGTTTGAACCAAGCACATTAACAGTGGAGATGAAATGTATGGGGATAACTTAAATGGAATTAGCAGGACTTCGTGGTATTTCCATTCAGCATAAAATAACTCTGAGCCATTTATTCTTGAAAACATATCTGAGTATGACAGAGTTGCTCTGGCTCTCCTACACTAACTCCAGCCCAGAATACAAGTTAACAACATGACAGTAATTATTACAATAGCTAACATTACTTGAATGTCTACTGTGCGCCAAGCACTCTTCAAAGCACCCTTCATGCATTTTCTAGTTGAATCCTTACAACAACCCTATAAGATAGATCTGTTATTATGCCCTGTTTAGGCCAAGGGAACTGACACACAGAGACTTGACTACTCAACTAATATGTGGCAAAATCAGGATTCAAAGCCAGGTACTCTAAATCTATAGTCTGAGCTATAGTTCAGCTGAGGACCAGGGTGAAGGAGGATATTTCAGACAGACAGGGATAAAAAATAAAGATCATACTGAAGAACACTGCACTCAATTCTCACGTCCCTTCCTGTCTAGATTCTTCTTTCTAGCTCATTGTCTGTCAGGACACAGAAATAGAGTCACCTTATTATGCATCTGAATGATTGGATTATTTCTAAAGGCTTCTCTTTAGGGATGAATGTCTCAAAAGAAAATCACCATTTATTTTCATGAGAATGCAGCAGGCATAAGCGATTATATGGTGTGATGGCTTGTAATAATTTCAAAGCAAAGTGCTACCATTGAAATGAAATTTTTAAGAAATATTGCCAGACATTAACATTGAAGTAAATGGATTTCCAATGCCCTTATTATTTCCATTTGTTCACTATGATTTTAGTTGTTTAGGTTTGGGTTTTCAAGACATATACCCCTTTCTAAGAAAGATTGAACTTATTCCAAGAAATATATCCATTGTTCACATGGTATGTTATAAAAGTCAAAGAATTCTTAAGATATAAATGATCTTATAGATTATAAAATGTTCCCTGGTTATATAGTGTATAAAGAACTGAGCAGTTATGTCAAGGGCTTTGTGCAAATTTACAGAGAACGACAGAGGTGGAATTAGCACTTAGACCCTGAAATCAGTGCCCTATGTTGAGAAAGAAACCCTAAAATGTCATCTACAACATTCTTGGCCAAGTGCTCTTCCCGTCCATACATCAACATCTGTAGTTAGGAACTTATCACCTCCCATAGAAATAAAGTGTCTGACTAATGAAAGAGCTTCCAAGTGGGCTTTTCTAACCTCCCTGGAAAACCACTCACCTTTTGAGCTCTGAGTGTTCAATCACATATTAGATACTTATAAAAATAAAAGGAATGCATGGGGATGCAGTGCTTCTGCTTTTGATGGTTGTTTTCTACTGGGGATGAAGCAGACTTATAATGTAGTGCGTAAAGTGCTATGCTAGGTCCATGTGGAAGTTATTATAGCAGGGTAGCAGTGATTAGAGACTTAGAAAGTCCTCCCAGTCCCCTGGGATAATATTTGAGACTGAAATCTTCCTCCTTGTTTATCGCTTCTAATTTAAGGGACTTAGACTTAGCTCAGTGAGGCTGTGTTGATGACTTGGGTGGGTGGCACTGGGGAATGCTTTTTAAGTCAGAGCAGATGAAATGACAGTGAATGTTTCCCAACAAATCTTTGACTAAAGAAAAGTCAAGATCTTCCCCCAAAGTTACAGAACTTCCATTTCAGTCTCACCATTTACGTACCATCAAAACATCTATCAGAACTAATACAGATGATAATGGAAAATCCTGAACGAAATCTAGCTATAAATGTATAATCCCAGATTTCCTAAAATACTGAGACAAAATTCAGGGAAATTAAGAAGTCATAGGTCACAGAGGTTGTCTATACATCTTGGCAAAAGATCTAGACAAGATTCAGAAATGAACATATGTTTATAGTTCATATTAGCAGACTCAGGCAATAGACTTCCAAGTACTAAAAATGTCTTACCATATGCTATTATGTAAAAAGCCAAGTAGTTGGAGTCAGTTAAGCTAGATTTTAATCCCAGATCTACCTACTATTACTTATATAATTTGGGATCTTTTAAAAAATCTATCCAAGTCCCAAGTTTTATTCTTAGCTATGAAATGAAAATCATATCAAAGTAGCCCATTGTTTCAAGATTAAAATAACTAATTGTATGTAAAGTTGCTGACAGTAGGGTGGCAAATCAAAATTATTTCTCTTTTCATTCCCCAACCCTCTTCCCCTGCTCAAGTGGTAAAAGATCTTACTTACCCTTGCTTTTGACTTCTCCAACACAGAAGATAACTATTCCCCCCTAGAATATACAACCCCCAACACACAACAAGGACCACGCATCCTTATGAGGACACAACACTACCCAGACATACAATCCTGCAATAAGGATTTACAAAACTAAAATCATGGTCCTCTGCTGCTAGAGGCCCAGATTCTGATCCCTGCGCCTCCTACAGCCAGCATTAAAAATCAGGCTTCTGACCACTACCTTAGAACTTAAAGTCCTAAAACACACATCAAGCTAAAGCTAACCTCAGAAAGTTTTAAGTCTTCTCTATTCATTTCCACTGCACACTTCCCTTGGAAAACTCACAGTCAGCTAAACACATCTTGCTCTGACTCTGGACACTCTTATTCAACACACAAGCAGTCCCCTCAAGTGTCCACATCCACAAAATACTTCAGGCTCCCTCCCCACCCCCTTGACTCATCCTCCTACTGATCATCTTCCTCTCAAAATCTCCCATTATGCCCTCTGGAGGACTTATTCTATGGTCAATATTTACACTTTAGTGAATATTGTTTTCACTTTCTGGTCTGATTTGCAACCTGAGGCTCTACTTTTTAGCAGCACTCTTAAATGGAAGCTGCTCCACCCCTACCCATGTCTCTCTGTTTGGGCAATGGTTTCAGAGGCTTTTTTATCTCCACCTGGGCTCCTAAGTAGTCCCACACTTGGTACGTGAGCCTAAGAGAACTATTAATCTCGGCAAAACTCAGTTTCCTCATTTGTGAACTGGAAAATATAATGGTAGCTATCACTTAGATTGCTTTTACAATTAAATGAGATAATATATAGAAAGCACTTTGATTAACGAATGACATGAACTACTCAATAACGGACAGCTATTATTTTCATCATCCACATCATCTTTGTCACCATAATTACCATCTAATCTTTAATTGCCTTTAAAAGATATAGTTTTAGTGTAGCTGCAATGTATTTATATATCTCTGAATTCCCCAAGGGACGATACTCAATAAACAGTAGGAATGGAACCATTTAATTTTCTTTTTCTGGAGTATTTTTCAACACCAACAATAAATTCTTGGATTCTCTAGACACCAACTGGGTGTTCAACAATTCAGTTCAATTCTTGCACTCACTACCTGGAGTTAGCACAGACCCCATAGCTTAAGGGCTCAGTTCTACATGACTATCCCCCACTTCAGATGCCAGTTGCAAGTCCCAGGCCTCCCATATTTCTGACCAACCAGCTATAAATATGGAGTTCCCAGAACCCCCAGCCTCAGGTTCAATAATTTGCTCAAATGGTTCACAGAACTCAGGGAGGCACTTTATTTACACTACTGGTTTACTATAAAGGACAAATGAATAACCAGATGAAGAAGTACATAGGAAAAAGTCCAGAAGGGTCTTGAGTGCAGCAGCTTCTGCCCTGTGGAGTTAGGGTACATCACCCTCCCAGCACAGGGATGTATTTACAAACCCAGACACACTCTGAATAATCCCATCAGCTGGGGGGTTTTACAGAGGTTTCATCATGTAGGCATGATCTGTTATTAACTCAATCTGCAGCTCCTCTCTCCTCCCAGGAAGTTAGAGGAGGTGGGGCTAAAATTTCTAGGCTTCTAATGAAGGCTTGGTCTTTCCAGTGACCAGACCCCATCCTGAAGCTATCGACGGGCCCCAGCAAGAAGTATCCCATTAGAACAAAAGATGCTTCTACAACCCAGGAAATTACAAGAGATTTAAGAGCTCTGTATCAAAAACTAAGGACAAAGACCAAATATCAGAACACATGACATTCTTACCACTCCTATCACAAGGGTTTTAGGGGATCTGTGCTGGGAATCAGGGACAAAGACCAAATATGTATTTCCACACTTAGGAAAGCCACAGGAATCTTTAGAAAGTTCTACAATTTTCACAAAACATTGTAAACTTTACTCATTAAAGGAGGAAAAGAAGAAAATAACATGTTCCAGTTGAGGTAAAAGTGTTTATCATCAGAGAATACATGTGGTGTGGGAAAATATCTATTTCTCTTTCTGGGGGTCACAAATATGATTAAATTCACTATCACCTTATAAAGCAAAAGACAAGTACATTAGTGCACTGACGACAAGCATACCCTGCACTTTGATTTATGTTCTATGATGCAATCTCCACATGAAAAATAAAGCAAGGAGCACGGTGGGTGCCTGGAGAATAAGCAAGTGAACAAAGACAGCAGCCTTAGCTGAGTGGGGTTTGTTTCAGCCTCCAGGTTCATCCATTGCCATCGTGTCTAGCTGAAAGTCTATCACAGGATCCACCCTGAACGTGATGTATGCAGCTGCCAGTGTGTTCGCATGTGGGTTTTTTTTCTTTCTAACTCAAGATTTTATGAGTAACTTTATCTAATATAACTATTTCCTTGATCATTATAGCATTTATCATGCTCAGGGGGATGAAATGAGCAAGCAAAAAGCCTGCAAGAATGTCTTTTGCAGAATAAAACTCTGTTAAAACAAAGCAAAACAGCTAGAGAATCATTGCACTTAAACTGGATCTGGAAAACTGCAAGTTCATGCAATGAATTCACTGAGACTATGAGGTAACTAAATAAACACACAAGATAGAAAATGGTTATAATCTACTTGGCTATTCCACAGCAGTCAACAGAAAAATACCAAGGGGAGTTTTATTATTAAAAAATGTTCAATAGTCAAAAGTGTGCAATTTTATATTCAGTGTGAACTGAGCTATATGAACAACATATCTTCATTTGGTTTATTTCAGAACTATTGTTAAAATTTTCAACTAATCTAGGTTATAAGCATCTTGAAGGTAGGGACTCAGTTACCCTTATTATTAAAAACAAGGCCCTGCACAAAAAAAGGCACATTAAAAAGATATGCTCATTTCTTATTTCATATAGTCAACAGAGAGGAAAAAAGGAAGGAAAATACGATACACGTGGTTTTTTGTAGCAATTCTCATGGCTATTATGCATTATAATATCCCAGGAAATCCCTCACTTCTAACCCAAGGAAACTGAGATGGTTGGTCATCCTGTAATATGACATATATAATATTATTTAACACTCTATTAACTTACTGATCTATTTTTTAAATAGGCTCTTGATTACCCTTAAGCATGTAGTTTTGCATTTTCTTTCCCATAAATTAAGGTATCTAATATTCTGAGAAAGGATAACTGCACTTGTGCTTAACCCATGGTGGAATTCTGCCTTGCTCAAAATGTCCAATTTTATTTCACATCAAACCCTTATTGTAAATAGATTTCTCTGATTTCATTATTTTGCTCTGCAGAATTTTAGAGCCCTAAAGAAGAAACTAATAAGTTCCATCATTATTTCAAGTCAAATTTAGGTCTTTATATAACACAGAATATGTTTCCAACAGGTGCCAAGATCTTCCTTTCCAAGAAAGAACTTTACAAATTAAGGTACTTATTTATAAAACTTCACTAACTGCCACATTTGATAAAATATATTTATTTCCACAGCTTCTATAGACAATCACAGAGATGCAGGTGTTCATGTTGAATAGCTCCTCCCAGTAGCTGAAACCAGGAGGCTAGTAACTTAGAAAGATCTTAATGTTCCATTTCAGGACAAATGTATGTATGCCACATTGTTACAAAATTACATGGAACTTACAGTCACTACTTATAGAAATGTTTTCTTCTAATTTTGATGTTGAAAGTTGATCATACAGTTCCTTCAACTACCATTTATCAAATTTAATATTTTGGTAGTTTGACATAAAATCATTAAAATATAGACAAGTACCCAATTTTAAAGTACTTTATCTAAAATATTCAAAATTGAATATTTGCCATTTTTTCTGATCATTCCTACCCAGAGGGTACTGGAAAAAATAATCAGTCAGCCATCTTAAGATTTGAGTTCCAAACTCCTGAGTATAGAATCATATCCTGCCGATATTCTGACCTTTTACTATTTCAGTAAGATGGTCTTTGCCAGTTACTGAAGATGAATTTTAGTAGCTCCTGTGGCTTGAAAGGGAAATTATGACCAATAAGCATCCTAATTAGCTCAATTTGTAGAGTTAATAACATTAGTAATTGGCCAATAGACATTTTAACAATCCAGGCTCCAAAACCTGGCTGCTTGAGTTGGAATCTGGCTTTGATCACTTACTCTCTGCATGACACTGGAAAGTTAATTAAACGCTCTGTGCCTTATTTTTCTTATCTATAAGATAGAGATAATAATAGGACCTATCTCAAAGGGTACTGTGAGGGATAATTGAGTTAATACATGTAAAACTCTTAGAAGAATATATAATATATAGTAGGCTCTCAACAAATGTTTTATTGTGTATCATTATTTTATGGAATATTTAATGTTTTGCCTTAATGATTAAATTATATTTTCTTAGTAATAAGAAGAGAGAGGTTTGGTTGCAAAGATTATTTAAAATGTAATTTTTTCCTCAGAAAAATACAAACTTCAGCTACAGTTTAACTAAGCATTAAATACATAAATGATAATGTACCTTAGTCATGATAGACACTGGGAATCAGAAAACGTAAGGTCACCGTATTAATATTTCAAAGCTAGTACAGTTAACTACCTTAAAGTTAAAAGACTTTAAAATTCCAATGTAGATGTACATTTAATTTACAGAAACCAGAATTTCCAAGTCAGTTTAATACCTTTTCCTCACTGTCATGGAGAAATTATTCATATTTTACAAAATTTTCCAGTTCAATAATAATTAGTCCTGCTAAAACAAACAAAAACACATCTGCATATCAAACAAGTGTTTGAAGTTCAGACACAGACTTCAACAGATTGAATAGGCCTTTCAGATTATGCTGAATGTTTTTTATTACCATTTCCTACAGAATATAATTGCTTCTTATAATGGTATGAAATCATGGTATTGACAATAGCCTTGTTCAAAACCAAGTCTCCTCTGTCATTCTTTTATTTTATTTTCTATTTTTAATTATTATGGGTACATATGGGTACATAATAATAATTTATAAGGTACTGTGATATTTTGACACAGGCATACAATGTGAATTAATCAAATCAGGATAATTAGGGTATCCAGTACCTCAAACATTTATCATTTCTTTGTGTTAGGAACATTCCAGTTCCACTCTTTTAGTTATTTTAAAGTACACCCTAACTTATTGTTGATTACAGCCACTTCATTGTGCTATCAAATATTGTTGTTAGTTCTATTATCTGATTATATTTTTTCACCCATTAACCATCCCCACTTTATCCCCCACTCCCCACTACCCTTCCCATCTGGTAACCATAATTCTATTCTCTGTCTCCATGAGATCAATTGTTTTTAATATTTAGCTCCCACATACGAGTGAGAACATATGAGATTTGTCTTTCTGTGCTTGGCTTATATCGCTTAACATAATGTTCTCCATCCATGTTGTTGCAAATGGCAGGAATTCATTCTTTTTTGTGACTATATAATATTCTTTTCTGCTATGTGAGGAAGCAATGAGAAATTGGCAGTCTGCCATCCAGAAGAAGACCTCACTGGAAGCCAATTGTGTTGGTACCCTTAGCTCATACTTTCAGCCTCCAAAACTGTGAGAAATAAATTTCTGTTGTTTATAAGCCACCCAGTCGATGCTATGTTGTTATAGCACCCCAAACTAAGACAATTTGCTATAGTTAAAACCTGAAAAAAAATTATGTTTTCCCCTCAAATGTTATTTACTTAGCATATCCAATGAAATACGAGAGATTAAAGACCTTTTTATCAACTTCTTAATCATCTAATAATACATACAGGCTTTAACCTGATTTTCATTAGTGTGCATGTGAATGAATAGAATTAAGCATTTAATTTTAACTCCTGTTCTTTTTTTATTCCTCCCTGTAACATAAATTGTCATCTCTGCTGACTTGTTTCCACAAATGTAACAAATGCCTTCATGGCTGCAAAGATTTTCTAATCTTTAATAAGATTAATCATTAGACTTAAAAGTCCATGCTTTGATATACTTCATCTGTTAATTTATTCATGCAACAACTACTGGCTGAGCACTTTTTGTGAATAAGCCTGTGCTGGGCACTAGGGATGCAACATCAAACACAGAGATAATGGTTTTTAGTCCTATAATCATAGTCCTATCTATTTTATGAGATATCCACAACACTGATGCAATTTGAAAGGCTTATAATATTACTACTTTTGTAACATTTTAATCTCTGGACATCCTATTTGTCTCCTGTAGTTTTACTGACATTCAGTATTCACCACAGATATTCTGCTGTTGCCCTGGTTAAGTTTTAACTGCATTAAAAAGAGCATTTCATTTCACTTCTTACCATTGTCTTATTTAAATATATTCCTTATCTGAACTATCTTTAATAAAGCTAAATAATTGATTATACATGAAAAATATGTTCATAAATACACTAGTCACAACATTTTACTCTGAATGCTTAACCTATTGTTTCATCCATGGAAGATCAGAAATTCTTATGATTATTGCCTCCTCTTAAATTTTAAAAGAATATATATAAAATAATAGTCTTTGAAAATTTCTGCTCCTCTGCGAGTCACTAAAATTCAATATGTACCCTATTAGGAACAAATTTGAAAAACAATAATTTCGACCTATATATTTTTGTACCAGAAACATATGACATAGATCAACACTTCTTTTATTTTCTACCTTCATATAATCTAAGTACTGGTTTCAGAGCTTGATCTTATTTCTCATAATATTGAATAAATAATTGCTGGGGCTAAATTCATACACACTTGTAAAACAAACAATTGAATTTTGAACTATAGAAGCATTTCTTTGAGGCTTATTTTCATTTTAAGTTCTTAAAACATACAGATACTTTGCATCCTAAATTATTACATTGTATAATATGAAGTCAAACAAATGAAATTATTTACATGTGCCCAATATAGGTCTATATAATGTCAATTTTCATGTCTCCACTTAACATTTGTCTGTTTCTCTTCCCAGAATGTGAACTCTTTAGGGCCAGGGACTGTATCTTATTCCAATTTGGATAAGATAGATGCCCATAAATGTCTTCCTGCACCTGAAGAATTATCTAGATTTGGCTCAAGTATTCTTTCTACAGTCTCCAGTGCCCTTTGCAAGATTATTACTACCTAGAATGGGTAACTCTAGCCTTGACGTCAAGTTGTTTCTCAAGGGTTATTGCGGGGATCAAATGAGAAGACATATTTGAAATCCTTGATGCAACACCTGGCACACAGTAAGCCTGTGATACATTAGTACTTATTACTAATATTATTATTGCTAAAACAGATATATGAACATGGTATAATTGACAACATATATGGACTTTTACCAGGCGTGATGAGAGGAATATATCAGCTAAGGCTTCCAGAAAGTATCTCAAAAGACTGAATAGTTTGCACAGATACATAGGATAAGGATCATGGAGAAGGACTATGTCAAGCAGCCCATATGACTGGAATACAGGGAAGGGCTCCGTGGATGCCGTTGAAAGAGTCAGTTTAGATTTTAAAGTAGCCAATCCTGTGACCACAACACATTCACACTTTCAACAGCTCTTGGTGCATTTGGAAAGAAATACCTTGTGTGTATCTTGTATGATCCTTTGTATGTATCTTGTATGTATCTTCCTTTCCTTTAATAAACAGAGTGGTGTTTGTATTCACTGAAATTCTCTCATCCTTTGCCACAGCACCATATGCTTCCATAGAGATTTCTTATATTGGTTTCTCAAGATTTCAAATATTATTCATTAATATTCCTATACAATTTAAAAATCATGCAGTATAAATGCTAGATGGACTAGGTAAAAAGTGTCATTCAACATTACATTGTCAATAAATGTTTCTGTATCTCATACAATTAATATTATGCCATTTAGTTTGATGTCCTCTAGATTGGTCTTAAGGGTGAGGAATTAAAGACAAATTATTTCTGAGAAGAACCCTCCAATCACTGAAACTTGTCACATTAAAATCTTTTCACATAAAAAAGAAAAAGAATAATTTTCTTCTTTTTTTAATAAATTTTCACAGCACTTACTATGTTCCAGGGACTGTGCTAAGTAAGCACTTTTTATACTTAATCTTATCAAACTCTCATGCCCACTTTGTGAGGTATCATGATCCCCATTTTACAGATGCAGAAACTGAGGACTACCTCAAGTTAGGCAATTTGCCCAATGTCCCACTGTGAGTAAATGAAAGAGCCAAATCTAATCCTAGATGTATCTGGCTTTAGAATCTGGGTTTGAGCAACTGATACCTGCGAGCAGCTGGGAGCTCTGTTACCAATCTGCATATATACCACAGCTAAAACTTAGCTTAGGCTAAAGCTCTTAAGCAAGGTATAGCCATGTGAGCATTCAAAAGTCCCCCATTCATCATTCTAACGTGAAGAATAAGAATGTTAGTTTTATTCATACATTTGCCTTCTTGAAATGTGCCATAAGTGAAAAGAGAAATAGCACTGGCTCATTTCTAGGAAATATAAACATATATAATTTATATATATTTACATATTTATTTATTTTATAGCTAGGCAGTAGTGACTCTGATAAAGACACTTTTCATTTAAACAAACAAATTCTAGTTTTCAGTAAAAACTGAATGAAATCCTAATTACTGAACTTGCTAATAGTTGTTCTAATTGTCTCCTTGAAGGCAAAGGCTATTTCTCATCTATCTGTGTATCCCACACACTTGGCACAAGCCCTGGGGAATGGCACTTGACAAAGGTCATTGAGTTTAATTTATTTAAAGGAACACTGAAGAGACATGCATAAAATGTAGGTGTCTGGGCTTCAGAGTCTTTAACAAAATGTGCCACGATAAACAGACATGTCAAAAACAGTTAAATCTAGATTGAAGCTATGTTTTTAAACATGCCACCATTCTTCGTATACTTGATTAGAAATAAAAAGATAAATTTGTGGTTACCTACTGTGTGCTAGGGAACATGCTAAAGGCTTTACATGGAGCATCACACTTAATTTTCATTCTCATTTTACTGATTATGAAGTTGAAGTTCAAAGAGTTAAGTAACATGGCCAATGAGTAGTAGTAAAGGAAGGATTTAAAGCCCAGCAACTTTATTATTATTTAACTACCCTACATCTATGCTATACAACCTCTTGAAAAGCTCTAAAAATCTATATGTATTTTCTCATTTATAAAATTATATAGTACTCTATTATAGTTCTATTCATCCATAGCTAAAATCTGTATTTGTCTGGCATCATAAAAATACCTATCACAAGGGACTTGTCTTAAAGATTTGCCCTTAAGTGGTTATATTTTTATCTTTTTTTCTATTTCTCTATTTGTGTAATATTTCAATAGAGGTAGGAGGGAAAAGGAACGGAGTGAGGAAATGTTTCTATGATCAAAGTGTTTTTTCAATTACCAGCTTTCCTCTTCACAACTACATAAATAAGGACATTTTGATACCCCAATTAATATCCATTTTTAACTTTATGCCATGTTTTTATTGCTATCCTCTCATTAAAAATCTAATGAGCATTAGCATACTGACAAGGATAATAAATGCCAACAATTCATATTCAGTTATTAAAGCTAATGGTTTTCCCATTGGAATGTAATATATGCTTCAGCTTTTTTGCCAAAAGCTCAATGATACTTTTATCTCCAGCCAACCAATTGCACATTTAATTTAATACCTATTAAATGCAAACAGCAACCCAGAAATTACATTAGAGTTGTTACTCGAGCCAACTAGAAAGTGAAGATTAGGTAAAGAACTAATATTATTTGCAGAATAGAAATGATAAGCAAATTCCTTCTTCAGCAAAGTGGCTTGCTTAAGTAGACAAAATAAGTCATATGACAGGCTCTGGGTCCAACAGCAGCACAGATGTTGCTGCTTCTCACATAATGCTGACAGAAATATCATTCTGAACATTGTTTCTAGGAACCCTTCTAATGAGCAAATCTTAGCTCTAAAATCTATTTGTCTAGTATTTCAAAAATTACAACTTTTGGGGGGCAATATTAGTTCTCTCAGTTGCTAATTTGATACTTTCTTTCAAAAGGAAAGGAACTTTTTTAAAAATAAAGATAAATTTGAAAAGCTGCAGAAATTGATTTGGACACAAAGGAAGGCCTTTGTATCCGGAAAGCTTGTTGGACAAGGTGTCAAGAGTATATTTCTTACTGACATAGACACATCCCCTGTCTGAAAAGTGAATTATGCTAAATCTAGACAATGTCACAAGCCTACGTATTCTTAAATACTTTGATATAGCCATTGATTTAGAGTTTGCACATCATTGCACAAAATATAAAGTAAATTTTATATTTGTTTGGAATTCACTTTATCCTTCTCTTCAAAATTTTTTGTTTTCTTTGAAATGAACTATATCATGATCAATAAAGCCCAAATGTCCCTTTAGACTCAAATTCTAAAAATTTTAAGGAAATCTCAAAATCCTTTTTTCTAAATATTTAAAATGTCTCCTGACCTTACAAATCAATATATGCAAGTATTAGAACATAAGTCCAGGAAAAAGTAAGACTTTGAATGTTAACTTTTTTGTTTCAAAAAAATTAATGTAGTAAAAATTTTCATCACAAGCATGAGATACTAGTCAAAGCTTTAAGATTGCTAAAACATGAGCTAAGTGAACTTAGAGGTGAAGGTTGTTAGGAGAGAGCGAGTAGTCCTTAGACCTCTTGCTTTTTGGCACATCTTGTAATGCCTAGATTGTACGGTCCTGACTGCTCTTTTACCCAATCCATTACTCAGGGTCGTTATGCAGCTGATAACTTTGAGAAATGAAGTAATGTCTTCCTTTTCATAGCTCTGACGGACAAAGAACAGTCTTGTTTACTAGTGCCATAAAAGTGGTGAGTGCCCCAATCTCAATATTTCTCAGTTGCAACACAAGCCTACCCTGTGTAGATCATACATCTGGACCCATTGCATCACTCCCTTGGGACTGCAGCAGAAGAGGAACCAGTACAAATTTATTGATATTCATATGCCATGAGTAATAAGGTCTTTAATCTCTGATCCTGGAGTCCTGTGTCTTCTGTCAGTGCCCATGAAACATTAACAAACTAATTTAGTAGCTTCTAAAGAGGACAACATTAAATTCAAGACCTGACAAAGGTTACTTAAGATAAGGTTAATTAACCCCTCTCAGCTTCACTTTCCTCATCTGTAAAAATGGAAACAGAATAATGCCCATCTTGAGAATTTTTAAGAGGATTAAATGATATTGTGCCTATGAAGTCTCTAGTACAGAGAAAATGCTCAGCAAACATTACTTTCCCTTAAGTACTGCTACATAAGGGAATATTTAAAACTGTGTCAGAAGAAGGTTAAGTTCATTCTAGGCATTTTATATTCCTCACATTTTTGCATGTATGCCATGTAGTCCTTAGAAAATCTTTGTACAAATATAACATTGAATCACATTACACCACTGTACTGAACTCTACTTGATCTCATTATGGTATTTCTTTAATATGCAGCTAATTTCTGGTTGCTAATATTTTATTTTTAAATTTTTATCTCTTCATAAATTATATGAAGATTTTCTGCTCTCTGTTAGGTTTTGTAAAATAAATTGAAGATTCTCTATTAATTCTATATATTTTAGAAGACTTTGGTAAACCTTAGAATTAGCTTCTTTCTTTAAAATGATGTGTATATTATTGGGAAACCTAATCTTTTAAATCTTCCTGAGATGAGCACTCTATAGGGGATAGTTCTTGGACAAATTTTTCAATGTCCTCCACTGTTATTGCTCTAATTTTCATTTCTATAAGGACAGACATTATCAGTTGTTTAATCTGCATTCCCTTTTCTCACTACTACTATGGAGGGTGAAAATGTGATATATTTGTTTTCTAGTCTCTCTTTCAGCTCAACAGGGCCATGTTGTCCCAGTTATGGTGGATGCGCTAAAAAAGAAAGTCCAATGTTTGTTACAGCAGACTGAAGGCAGCTGGGGAGAACCTCCTCTCCCTAACTGCCTTATTAACCCTTATTACTGGCCCACTTCAGTAGCTCCAGCTTTGCATTCCCCCCTTCACTTCCAAAGGAAGCTTCGGGGTGAATGCTTCCCAACCCTGCCACCGTGAATAAGGCTCTGCAGTTCCCAAGTCTTTGGTTTGCTGCCTGCTTCTCCAAATCCTTGCCCCCAGCCTTTGCTAGTCTGACTTCAGTGGTTTACTACACACTTTTGTGGAAACCCAGATAGTAACTTTCCCTGGTACTTTCTTACCTTAGTGAAATCACAGTCTAATGGTACTTCCTTCAGTCCAAGTCTATCGTCATTAACTTTCCACAAATTCCTCAAGAATTCACTCTGCATTCCATAAATTTGTAAAATCACTTCTGTTTACAGCACTGACCACAATTTTAATACACACACACACACACACACACGCACACGCACATATGACTTTTGGTCATTTCAATAAGATTAGAGAAAAAAAATCACTCTAAATAATTAGACAAAGGTGCCCACCACATATTCTAGAGGAGAGGGATAATGTCAAACTCAAAAGTTTTAAGAAAGATTAAAGGGGTCTATGATAACCCCTGGTAGAGGAAACTGCTAGAAAACTATTTACAGAGATTTACATATGAGGCAACCTCAGTTTGTCATTAAACTGAGGATATCTCCAATGAGAAAAATGCATTGTGGAAAAAGCAATAGGATCCACTAGATGAATGAATTGGACATGAGGAAAAATGTAGAAAGAAATCAAAAATAAGCTTAAGATTTCAGTCCTGCAGGACACTTTACAGAAATAAGCAAATTTAGTGGGTGGGGGATCTTGAGTGTGAAATATAAGGCAATTTTAAAGGGTTTTCAGAATTTTGTGTTTAATATGAAGACAGAACACTAGGAGAAAATACCCTGTTGATGGATAGAGATACAGGATGAAACTTTTGGCCTGGTGTTACAGATCTGAGAGCAAGTCATCAACCTAGATGTGTTTTCTCAAGTCCCCAGAGTAGATGGCTTCTCAGAGAGGTGAGGGGAGAGGGGCCTGGAACCAAGACATGAGTTCCTACCTCAGGAAAGAAGATGAAACATAAGAGAAGAAATCTGGAAAATTTCAATTATTAGTTTCACTTGTCTTTAAATTATCATTTGTGGTGATAACTGAAATTTTATCTTCTCTATTTTAATTCCATTTTTCAAAATTAACCCTGGCTTTGTTGTGACCATATTTATAACTGTCTACAACTTCATGAAATTTTAAGATTTTAGTAATATTTTCTGTTATCCAATAATATAGAAACTAAAATTTTCACCAATTATTTTCAGTTCCATGACATTCATAAGAAAGCTATGAAAAATCCAAAGGTGAGCTTTTCTACTAACTGTAATCTAAGTTACCTACTTCAATATGTAATATAATTATTATCTAGTTTGTGATACTTGGATTAATTTTCAATCTAATTTGTGATGTTTCTAGCCAAGTCAGGGTAATTAATTTAGTAAACAAAATTTCATGAGACCCTCACTAAACCAGGTACTTTACTAAAAATCAATATCCCCAAATGCATTTTCTTCATTCATCAATTTTAATATTTTGTCATGCAAATAGTGTAGTTTAAATTATTATTTACTCTTGCTAGCCTCCCTTTTTCAACTCTTCTGAGATCATAAGAAGCAATAATAAGATTATTTTGAATATTATAATACTATATTAAAAAAGAAACCAGATAGAAACATTTAAAAATAAAATAGGGGGAAAAAAATCAATAAAGTTAGCAATTTAGTGTAAAGAAAATAAGAGTATAATTGTGACAGGAAAATATATATTTTTTAAGTCAGTAGCAAAGAAGATCCTATTTTATTTATTTTTTTATTTTTTTTATTTTTTTTTTAGATCCTATTTTATTAATCCAAAATAATCACATCTCAGGTACATCCCAGGGAATTCTTATTGCAATGATTGTGTTCAAAGGCCCAATATATTTGTAAAATCCATATGCCTTCAGCAAAAAAAGAACAGAAAAAAGACACAGCATTAAGGAATAGCTAAAGCATTCTAAGGTCATACTGCTCAGTCCAGTACATAGGATTGAAACTCTCTACTTGAAATCTCAAAATCAAGTCACTACTCCTCATAGCAACAGGCTCAGAAAACATTCTTCAGCAGGCAAACACAATGTAAATCTCCCCGAAGGCAAGCTGGGATTAAAATAAAGGTGCTGAAAAAGTAAGAAATACAACTCCACCAGTTAGGGTGGGTGGTAGGGGGAAGATGCCTCCTGAAACAATGAAAGAAAACATACCAATTGTACTAAAAAGAAAACAAAAATGTAAGTTTTATGTCAGTGACATGGAAAAGTTTTTGGTTTTGTTTTTTTATAAAATTAGATGGATATTTGCCATTGTGGGGACCTTAGGTAAATACGTCTACAAGAAAACAGAATATGCTGAAGATGCATCACTGTCTACCCTTAGTTCTACAGGCTGTTGTCATGTATGTAGTCATAAAGGAAACAGAGTTTTCATTTAATGTGGGAATGTGCTCAGCACTGTGCTATGTACTAAACCACAATGATGCCCTTTTTGAGTATGGAGTCCAGAGAAAGGGACAGTTAAGCAATTGTGTGTGGTATAATCATGCTACAGTGATATGAGGTGCCAGGGAAATCAGCAGATGGGATGCCTCACCCAGAGCTGAGAGGTCAGGAAAAGCAGTTTAGACTGGGAAGCAGAAGCCAATATGAGAAAGGACAGTTAGAAGGTAGTCAGGTGAAGAAGTAGTAATAAGTCAAGGAAGAGGGCATGGCCTGTAAGGTCCAGAAGTGAGAAAGCACTGAGGGCTTAAGGGAGCAAAAGTTCAGCATTTCCAGGGAACGTATATTGTTGGAGAGTAGCAAAAAAAAAGTTCTCTGGAATATGGCATTTTGTGTTTTTGAAGATTTTTCAAACTGTCATATCTATCATTTTTGTACTGATAAAAATACAGTCAATATTTTTTAGCATTGGGACCTCTTAAACTACATCCTGAAAAGAGACATTCAAGTCAACCTGAAAATACTTGATCTAGGCAAAAGGTAATAAAACAGTGAATGGAAAAAAAAAAAGAACAAAATGGATGTGTTGGCTATAAGCGCGGTAATCAAAGGGAAGGAAAAAAAGTTTTTTCCAAAAATCACCCACTCAGGGGAGGGAAGATAATTGACTACAGTCTGGGCTTGTTGGACCTTCCCAGTGGAGGAGTTGAGGGTCGTACTGAGAGGAGTGGAGGAGGACTGCTGAGCAGGAGGAGACCACAGGGTCTGACACCAGCGGAGTCCCAGGATACCACCAGCAGGAACTGAACAGCTGAGGGACAGGAGGATAGAGGAGAAAAGGAACCAAGCCAAATCAAGGGAGTGCCAGAGGCCAGGGAAAAGGTAAGAGATTTTTTCCCCATCCCCACCATGGTGCCTCAAGCCTGCAGCAGAATACAGGGCTCTCATATTGGGGGGAGTGCCACGAGGGACCAGAGAATCGGCATCCCTGTATATGAACGATCCATCCTCTGCACCTTCTACAATCCTGGCACCCCAGAAAGTAATATTGGCTCAGGCTGCTGGAAGACCTATGACTGCATCTACCCCATAGCAACAGCCAAGACGCATTGCCTGACTGTCGGGTGGTGGGGAGCTTGCTCCCTCCATGCCCCTGCACAGTGACTGGGCGCAGAAAGTGCCCTCCCCTCAATCCCACAATGAGTGCCTGGGCCCTGCAGCTACAGAAAGTACACTCCTGGCCAAACCTACAGTAAGCCCGTTTCTGGCGGCAGGGAGTACACACCTGGCGAGCCTGCCTCTTAAGGGGTGGCTGTGGAGAAGAGAAGGGCAGACAGGTTCTTGCCCCCCAACCCTAGGGCAGTGCAGAAAGACTGTGACCTCCTCCCCCACCATCATAGTAGCCGCTGGAGATCTCTGTGCTGAGTGGCCCCCTTTCAGTGCAGAGGCTGCAGGGGGCATGTCACTGCTCTGAGCCAGCAGAGAGCAACACTCAGTGAGCCCACCTATGGAAGGTACAGACAGTGGGGCTTGGAGACAGGTGAGAGGTCACAGGTTCAGAATCGGGTAGGTGAGTGTCCATTGGGAGGGTGTGGAGGTGCACGGGAGATTAGGGATCTGTAAGTGCCCCGCCCCCCGGGGAGAACCACCACGCCAGAGTTTGCTGAACTAGCCCCTCCCCTGAGAACCCTCATATTGAAGTTTGATGAATCAGCCCCTCCCTCAGACAAACACCAGATTGGAGTTTGATGAACCCTGGAGGCTCAATTTGCATAAGTACTGGTTCCCATGGCAAGCAAATGCCTCTGGTGCCACAGGCTGAATTGGAGCAGCTGCCACCACCACCTCTCACTTTAAAAGGGAGTTCAGCTTGATCCAAGAGCTTCTTGAGCGGCCAATATCCCCCTGGGGTAGAGTCCCCTGGCAGAGATTTCTGGGGATAGAGAGCAGACTCTCTGGTTGAGCCAGGCTACATCAACCCCTCCCAGGCAACTAAGCCCAGACACAAAGAACTAACCTTTAACCCCAGCATATCACTTACCAACATCTGAGGAGCCAGAGGGCAGGCCAGCCTCATTCCCCCACCCACCTCTGTTGCAGGGGTGAATAAAGGACTCACCTGGAAGTCCCAAGGCCCCACCCACCACCAGAGGCATCAGAGTCCTCCCTCCTGAGGAATTAGAGCTGATCACAGGACCCAAAAACAACACTATAGCTTGTTCCTTCTGGCAAGTGCCACCTACTGACAGGGAGGTCAAATTGCACGCCCTTTTAATACATCTACTGACTCATCACACAGGGTGTGGTCAGTTCTCACCCATAAGCACCACCTACTGCCTCAGAGTTTAAACAGGGCACATCATTATCTAAGCCAAAGAAAATCAAAAAGTAAGAAACAACACCTGTCCCAGATGAGAAGGTACCAGTGAATGAACTCTGGAAATATGAAGAATCAGAGTGAAAGGTCACACCCAAAAGGGAACACCACCTCCCTAGCAATAGATACTAACCAAAAGCAGAATATAGAAATGACAGATGGAGAATTTCAAACATGGATTGTAAGGAAACTAAATGAAATACATGACAAAATAGAAATCCAACACAAAGAAACCACAAAAACAATACAGGAAAGGAATGAAAAATTCACTAAAGAAATTGAAGTATTAAAGAAAAAATCAAACAGAACTTCTGGAAATGAAAAATTCTTTCAAGGAATTACAGAACACAGAGGAAAGCCTCAAGAACAGGTTAGATCAGGCAGAAGAAAGAATCTCAGAGCTTGAAGACAACACCCTCCAATTAAATAAGTCAGTCACAGAGATAGAGCAGAGAGGCAAGAAGAATAAGCAAAGCCTACAAGAAATGTCAGATTATGTAAACAGGCCTAACATAAGAATCATAGGCATCCCTGAGGGTGCAGAAGAAAATACACAAGGGTTGGATAATGTATTTGAGGGAATAATTGAGGAAAATTTCCCTGGCCTTGCTAGAAATTTAGATATCCAGGTACAAGAAGCTCACAGGACTCCTGGAAGACTCAACACAAAGAGGAATACACCACGACACACTGTCATCAGACTAGCCAAAGTAAATAAAAAAGAGATGCTCTTAACGAGCTGTGAGGCAAAAGCAACAGGTAACTTACAAAGGAAAACCCATCAGACTAATAGCAGACTTTTCAACTGAGACCCTCCAAGCCAGAAGGGATTGGGGCCCCATCACCAGTCTTCTCAAACACAATAATGCCCAGCCTAGAATTTTGTATCCGCAAAACTAAGCTTCATATGTGAAGGGGAAATAAAGTATTTCCCAGACAAGCAAACACTGAAGGAATTTGTTAAGACAAGATCTGCCCTGCAGGAAGTTCTCAGAACTGTGTTATTCACAGAGCATCACAAGAAACAATTACCAATGTAAAATTACCCAAAAGCCAAAGACTGATGGCCAGATACCACAATGGCTCAAGAGATAAAACAAAACAAAGTTCAACTTAACAGAATGAACAAACTCCACCCCACTTATCAATTCTCTCAATAAACATGAATGGCTTGAAATGCCCACTGAAGAGACACAGACTGGCCGAATGAATAAATGTACACAAGCCAAGTATCTGCTGTCTTCAGGAAATGCATCTAACTGACAAGGACGCATATAGACTCAAGGTGAAGGGATAGAAAACAATTTTCCATGCTAATGGAAATGAAAAGAAAGCGGGAGTAGTTGTTCTCACAGCAGATAACTTAATCTTCAAATTAACAAAAGTAGTAAAAGACAAAGATGGTCATTCTATAATGGTAAAGGGAAAAATTAAACAAGAAGACATAGCAATCTTAAATATTTATTCACCTAACAGAGGAGTGCCCAGATTCATAAAGCAAATTCTTCTTGATCTAAACAAAATGATAGACAGTAGCACCATAATAGCTGGGGACTTCAACACCCCGCTACAGAATGGGACAGATCCACCAAACAGAAAATAAATAAAGAAACAAGGGACTTATATAGAACTCTAGAACACATGGGCCTAACAGACATTTACAGAACATTGTACGCAAAAACCACCAAATATACTTTCTTCTCATCAGTGCACAGGACATTCTCTAAGATTGATCACATCCTAGGGCACAAAACATGTGTCAACAAATTAAAAAAATAGAAATTATACCATGCATCTTCTCACACCACAGTGGAATAAAATTAGAAATCACCTCCAACAGAAACACTCATATCTACACAAAGTCATGGAAACTAAACCTACTGCTGAATGATTTCCTGGTCAATGAGGAAATTAGGGAGGAAATCAAAAGATTCTTTGAAGTAAACGACAGTGGAGACAGAAGATACCAAAATATGTGGGACACAGCTAAAGCAGTCCAAAGAGGAAAATTCAGAGCCATAAATACCTACATGCAAAAGATGGAAAGATCACAAATCAACAATCTAATGAATGGTCTCAACAACCTGGAAAAGGATGACCAAACCAATCTCAAACCCATCAGAAGAAAAGAAATAAGATCAGAGCAGAACTAAATGAAATTGATAACAAAAGATCTATACAGAAGATTAATAAAACAAAAAGTTCATTCTTTGAAAAGATAAACAAAATTGACACACCTCTTGCTAGATTAACCAGAAACAGAAAAGAAAGGACTCTAATAAGCTTCATTAGAAATCATGAAGGAGAAATTACAGCCGATACTGCAGAAATACAAAATATCATCTCTGAATACTATAAAAATTTCTATGCACACAAACTTGAAAATGTGGAGGAAATGGACAAATTCTTAGAAACACAGAGTGTCCCTAGGCTCAACCTGGAAGATGTAGATTTCCTGAACAGACCAATATCAAGTACCGAAATTGAAGAACTAATAAAAAAAACCTTCCTAGAAACAAAAGTCCTGGACCAGATGGTTTCCCACCAGAATTCTACCACACCTACAAAGAAGATCTGGTGCCTATCCTACAGAAATTATTCCACAACATTGAAAAGAAAGGCATCCTCTCCAATACGTTTTACGATGCCAACATCACCCTGATACAAAAGATCTATACAAGCACAGAAGAAAAAAATTGACAACTCCAAAACAGAACGAAAGAAAGAAAAGCTAGCAGAGAATCCATACTCAGATCAAATCTTGATTTTGAAAAATAAATTAAACAATCTGAACAAACCATCAACCTTTTCTCAAAATAAAACATAAATTTTCAGCAAAGTCACAAGTCACTATAAGCCAGGTAAGGACTCAACAAGAAGAGAAAACTACAAACCAATATCCCTTATGAATACATATACAAAAATTCTCAATAAAATACTAGCAAATCAAATTCAGCAGCTCACCAAAAAAAAAAAAAAAATCCATCACAACCAAGTGGGCTTCATCCCAGAGATGCAGTGATGGTTCAACATATGCAAATCTATAAACGTAATCCATCACATAAAAAAAGCAAAAACAAAACCATATGATCCTCTCAATAGATGCAAAAAAAGCATTTGACAAAATTCAGCACCCTTTTATGATAAGAATGCTTAGCAAAATAGGCATAGATGAATCTTACCTCAAAATGATAAAAGCCATATATGACAAACCCATAGCCAACATCATACTGAATGGGGACAAATTGAAAGCATTCCTGCTTAGAACTGGAACCCAACAAAGACGCCCTCTATCACCACTTCTATTCAACATAGTGCTGGAATTCCTAGCCAGAGCAATCGGACAAGATAAGGAAATCAGGGGCATCCAAATGGGACCAGAAGAGGTCAAAATATCACTCTTTGCGGTTGATATTATCTTATATCTGGAAAACCCCAGAGACTCTGCCATGAGATTACTGGAATTGATAAATAAGTCCAGCAAAGTCTCAGGATACAAAGTCAATGTACACAAATAAGTAGCATTCATATACACCAACAGCAGTCAAACTGAGAACCAAATCAAAGACTCGATACCTTTCACAATAGCAAGAAAGAAAATAAAATACCTAGGAATATATTTAACTAAGGAGGTGAAGGATCTCTACAGGGAGAACTACAGAACACTGAAGAAGGAAACAGCAGAGGATGCAAACAGATGGAAAACTATACCATGCTCATGGATTGGTGGAATCAACATTGTTAAAATGTCTATACTACCCAAAGTGATCTACAGATTCAATGCAATCCCTATCAAAATACCAACAGCATTTTTCACAGATGTAGAAAAAATAATTCTACACTTTGTATGGAACCAGAGAAGACCTCATAAAGCCAAAGCAACCTTAAGCAAAAAGAATAAATTGGGAGGCATCAATCTACCAGACTTCAAACTATACTACAAGGCTATAGTAACCAAAACAGCATGGTACTGGCACAAGAACAGAGACATAGACCAATGGAACAGGACTGAAAACCCGGATATAAAACCACCCTCATATAGCCATCTGATATTTGATAAAGCAGACAAAAACATACTCTGGGGAAAAGAATCCCTGTTCAATAAATGGTGCTGGGAAAATTGGATAGCCACATGTAGAAGATTGAAACAGGATCCTCACCTCTCACCTCTCACAAAATCAACTCACAATAGATAACAGACTTAAACCTAAGACATGGAACCATAAGAATTCTAGAAGAAAATTTTGGAAAAACTCTTATAGACATCAGACTAGGCAAAGAATTTATGAAGAAAACCCCAAAAGCAATTTCAGCAACAACAAAAATAAACAAATGGGACCTGATCAAATTAAGACACTTCTGCACAGCCAAAGAAACTATCACTAGAGTGAATAGACAACCTACAGAATTGGAGAAAATTTTTGCATGCTATACATCTGACAAAGGACTAATAACTAGAATCTATATAGAACTCAGGAAAATCAGCAAGAAAAAAATCAAACTACCCCATTAAAAAATGGGCAAAGGACATGAATAGAAACTTTTCAAAAGAAGATAGACTAATGGCTAAGAAACATATGAAAAAATGTTCAACATCTCTAATCATCAGAGAAATGCAAATCAAAACCACAATAAGATACCACTCAACTCCAGTGAGAATGGCTTATATCAAAAAGTCCCAAAACAACAAATATTGGCATGGATGCGGAGAGATAGGAACACTTATACATTGCTGGTGGGACTGCAAACTAGTACAACCTCTGTGGAAAGTAGTCTGCAGATACTTCAAGGAACTAAAAGTAGAACTACCATTTGATCCAGCAATCCCACTACTGGGTATTTACCCAAAGGAAAAAAAAGACATTATAATAAAGACATCTGCACTCAAATGTTTATAGCAGCACAATTCACAATTGCAAAGATGTGGAAATAATCCAAGTGCCCATCAATACATGAGTGGATTAAAAAAATGTGATATATGTATATCACGGAATACTACTCAACCACAAAAAACAATGGTAAACTAACACCTCTCGTATTATCCTGGATGGAACTGGAGCCCATTCTTCTAAGCGAAGTATCTCAAGAATGGAAAAACGAGCACCACACGTACTCACCATCAAATTGATACAAGTTGATCAACTTTTATGCTCACATATGGAAGTAACATTCATCGGGGTGTTGGGCAGGTGGGAGCGGGGAGGAGGGGATGGGTAAATTCACACCTAAGGGGTACAGGGTGCACTCTCTAGGAGATGGGCATGCTTGTAGCGCTGACTCAGGCAGAGTACCTAAACATCTGTACCCCCGTAATACTCGAAAGAAAGAAGAAAGGAAAGAAAGAAAAGAAAGCAAGAAAGAAATCACCCACTCAATTTCCATCAGGGAACCAAAGATTAAGGAAAGACAAGTCTACAAAATAAATTTGTGAATAGTAAATTTTGTACATAAAATTATTTTGAAAGAGGGAGAATTTCATAGTTTAAATATGATTTGAATTTTATATATATTATATATCATATAGATAATCAAAAGTGCCACAGGAAAAGAAAAAAAAGGTAGAGACAAATATAATAGATGGAGGGAAGGATCAAGAGAGAAAGAATCCATAAATAACATTTGTTGGGTTAGTATTAGCAATGAGTTAGTCATCACCTACCAAATGCAGATCAGATCATTACCATCAGCTCATTTTCTGAGCTCTTACTATTCCCCAGTGTTTTTCCTTCATAAACAAATTTAATTTTTGAAATAACTCTCTGATATAGGAGTTAGTACACCAGTTTTATAGATAAGTAGAAGGAGGCTTAGACAAGCTATTAAACCAACCCCAGGTCTCCCAGGCCTTTCTGACACCTAAGCCCATGTAATAGTACTCATCCCTGCTGGAACAGAATGTGTGACTGAGAAGAGAGACTAATGAGATTATCCGAAGATTTGGCCTAAATACTTCTATACCAAACAGGGAAGACAGCACGAATTTTTAGTAAGTCTTTTGGGGACATCCTTCACTGATGAGTTCAATTTAGCATTTTTTGCAAAACGAGCAAAGACCTGGATTTAATTCTTGGTCAAAACAATCATAATCACAGTTCACAGACTGCAACCCTAGTCAGTTGTCTTGTACACACATACTGGTGTCCGCAAGGGAAGCTGGGTGAGAGAGTGAATGCTAACGAGCATTTTCTTCATCTCAATTCACCACCCCTAAGAAAGGTCAAAGGCCTCTTTCCATATATAGAGGTAACCAATTTTCCTTGGATGTACATCCAAGTTACTAGTTCTCAACCCTCGCCATGTACTATAATCACCTTGGGGCTTTTTTAAAATATGGATTCCTAGGACACATTAGAGATTCTAATTAAATTAATTGCTAGTATGGCCCAAACACTGATATTTTTAAAATATCCCCCAATGCTAACTTGCATCCAGGGTTGAGAACCACTGAACCAAGCCAAGCAGGATAACCCCATTGCCATTGCGAATGATTGCTTTAGGAATGGGCATGAGATCCAACAGTGGCCAAAGAAACATGAGAAAAAGTATTTTGGAGCAATTCTGGGAAAATTTTCCTAGCTCTTAAAAATAGAAACCAAGAAAAAGATGCAGTTCCTCTTCTTTTAAACATTATCAGGTCTGGAATTGGTACATGGAACTGCAGCAGGCACCCTGTCATTTTAGGAAAAACCAGCTCCAAAATAAAGTGAATTTTGATGACACCAGAATGGAAAGACTAAAGAAAACAAGATCCTGATGACATCATGGATGTTTGGGATCCATCATGCCTCTGGACTTCCAATTATGAGAATAGGTTTCCTTATTGTTTAACCCTATTTGAGTCAGATTAACCTATTACTGGTATCCCAAATCTTCCTTACTAATCTAGCACATGACAATAATAATTATACCTCATATTTCTGTGACCAAATAATCCTGGAAGTACATTAAAAAGTTACCTCAGTTTTCAATATTATTGCTCAAGATTATGTCATTGTTACTAACAGTTTTCAGACCATTTGAGTTTAAAAATGTTTCAGAATTTACTCTATTTAGAAATTTCCCCACAATTCAGAACCTAAAAATTTGAGATGTCATTTTTTCTGAGTTTGTTTATTCCACTATGCTCATCTAGCCTAGCCTAATTCCTAAAGCTGTAATAGTGACAAGTAGTTTCAAGAACCTCCTAACAATAAATTTTGCTTCCTCATCAGTCATTGTTCAGACGGTCAGTCAACAAACATTTACTACGCATTTTCTATGGACCAGAACCCATGTCCCTGCTGTGATATATAGATTTTAAAACATGTTACTTGCTCTTAAGAAGGTCACAGTCTAGTAAGAGAAACAGTTATATGAATAGATAATTATGATACCATGTGATTAAATTATCATGGACACAAATATAATTTTTGCAAAAGAGTCAAGGCAGATTTGCAAGCAGATAAATGAGTCTTATTAATTTTATTAAATCTCAAAATATCTGTTTGTAAAAAAAATTCAATAGCTCCTAGGAAAATGGGAAAAAATAAAAAGTGAAAGCAAAGTAGCCAAGATGAATAAAGGACAGAAATAAGATACCTCAATTGTAGAGTTAGGAGTTCAATTTCAAAACAATATAAAAGTACTGAAACTTTGATATATGGATTTTTTTAAAACTTTGAGAGAAGTTGTTCTCAAAACTGAATGTTTTACACAACTTTTTTATTTGAAGAAGGGCACTAATGAAATTGCCTGTTCAGAAAATCATAAATAAGAGCAAAATATCCTTCTATCCTTAGGTATCAATTTTCCACATCAATCTCTGTTTTGCTAGAAAACTAACATCACTCTATAATGTTTTTCCCATTCCCCAGAAATTTGGGTTTTGTATAATATAACTTCAGAAACAACTGTCAAAAAGAAAACTGATTTGATTATATCCAAGATTTCTAAAATGGACTAAACAAGCACTTTATAGAAATAGTTCATTTTATAAAGCTCTCATGTTTTCTTCTACTTTTCGTCTTATTTAATAGAACAAATATTGACCATGGAAAATAAATAATAGACTGCATTTGGTTTTCTGATGCAGATTCTCTTTGATATGCAATTTTAGATCCTAATATATGAATCAAAAATCTTCTGTCAGTTCATAAAAATATTTGATCAAACATATGAGCCAGATAGGTATGTTTTAACAGTGGTTAATATCCCAAATATTCTGCTCGATTTTAAAGTTTGAGCATCTCAGGTATGCACGCGTTTGATTATTCCAACCTTGAAAAACACTAATAAAAGTAAACTTAAATTGATCAGTTGCCATTTAAAAAACTAATTATATTGTATTTGCAAAACACTTTTGCCTAAGGAGTATGTGTCCTCATAGAAATTCGATTATTAAATGGTATCTAATATTCTTTCAGGGAAAAAAGTGGTTAGAGAATTTGATCCTCCAAGTACAAATTCTTTTCCTGAAATAATTTCTCCTTCCTGAGATTGCAAGTCTGAACCTTTAGAAAGACCAAAAGGGACTTATACTTTGGACCTGATAAGGATAATTTGCAATTATCCCAGCCCATCTTCTGAGTGCCCAGATTGATATTCAGGTCTTGAGGAATCTAGCAAAGCTACAAGCTAGACGACTGAAGTTGTCCTAAATTTCTTTTATCTGGAAGATTCAATTAAGGTTTATGACAAATCCATTAAATGCAGGAAATAAACTCCATTCTGGAGCTGTCAAAAAAGGAACAGAGGATAAGCTAGGTAAGGGAGCCTTGTGCATGCTTGACACTAGTCAGATTTCATTGTCAGGTGATGATCCCAGGAGGTGTATGGACTCAACCGCTGATTGATAGCTCATTGGTGGACCTTTCAGCGCAGGAATATTACAAATGCTAGAGCTCCCAGGGATGATGGGTATAATAACTCTATCATCAACTTACTACTCACTTTATATAGTTCTGTATATTTTCAATTCTTTAAACTAAGGATCACCTAATAGCTTCCTTTATGCTGCACAGAGACTATGTGTGCTATTAACTTTCATGACAGAAAGAAAATGGAATTTGCCCTGTGTTTGCCTTTAAAGGTTCTTGATGTCAACTAATTCATGTTTTAAAAGCTTTTGACACTCCAGGATATTTTTTAATAAATATTTGCTTACAAAACTAATGTTTTGATATATTTTGTCTTATAAAAAATTCTATTTAATATCCCATACAACAATATATCTAGTGAATAAACCATATTAAGTACAGAACCAGTTTTGGAAGTATAAAAATAGGTCAAACATTACCCCTTCAAATATACACACACACACACACACACACACACACATATACCCCTGTTGTCTAGGAGCTATAAGAATCTAGATTAAAAACCATGCATTTACTAGATCTTCAAATGTTCCCTATGAACACAGAAGCTGGCCAAAGAAAATTATTTTGTTAATTTTTACAGTTTATACATTTATATTTATATAGAAAATTTATGCCAAAAATCAAAGTAGTTCTGTATTTTACTAAATTTATCTTTCTGGTGTCCTTGTAAGGTTTACAGAATCAATTTACAGGAAGAAAATTATAATAAGAGAAAATTTAAAACTTTTTAAGGAGTTAAATAAACTTTAATAGTCATACTGTCTGAATAATGATCAACACTACAACCAACAGCTAGTGACTGCTAAACACATGCTACATCCATAATACCTGAAGGACAGAGATGTCTCTGATACCCCATCTTGAAGAAGTAAGCAGTGAATTGCCCATTTCTCAAAAAGGTGGAAAAATTGTGATTTTTCTAGGTATACATGGGAAAATTTGATCATATTTTTCCGTGATGGTTACGCACAATAAAACTTGCAAACTAAATTTAAAGTAAATGACCAAATGAGTAAATAAAAAACTGAGAAAGAAAAATAAGTGAATGAAAAAGAAGAATAGGGCTGGATATTGACCTTTAACATCTTACTGGTTCCCTTATTAATTAATGGATTGATTAAAAACTCTGCATATGTTCATTTTATATTTGTATGAGAGTCATGATTTTCCTTTTTTGAAAATTATTCTGTAGCAGTTTTGGGGGACACACTAAGATGCCCAAGACACCTAATGTAGTTATTAAAGTCCATTGTTCAAATTCATCTCTAGTATTGTCTAATCCAGGCATGACTTTTCCCAGCTCTAAGAGTGAATCCCAAGAACGAATAGAACATTAAATTTACTGACTCTCTAGTTTTTCATCTGATCTTATATTTTTTGTGGGTTTCATGTTGTTGTTTGTTTCTGGTTTGCACAAGGATCTTAGCTTTTTACACTGGTGGTAGCATAGATTGAGAATCTGACCATGTGGTGACTTCTGTCAAGTTCATGATAGAAACACTTCTGTCAGGTGAGAGATGACAGGATCTGGTTGTTAGTTGTTTTTATCTATTGGTCTATCCATGAGCTCAAATCAATTAAGAAAATATTTAATGCCCACTGGCAAGGAGAACAACTCTGGAATATGGACTGATGGACGTTTGACCTATGACACTGTAGATCAGCAGCTATATGCCTCTGTGTGTTCATAAATGAGATGAGCTTTTACCTCAGGGGTATTAATTAGAATTAGATTGTAGAGTCCCTTAAAAAAAAATGACCTGCCAACTAAGTTTTTCTATTTCAAAGTCCACATTCACATAAGTAAAGTGAATCTTTGTACAAATCAGACTGGTCTATTAACTTCGGCTTTTAAAAAAGTATCTTTTCTCTGCTTACGATTGTAGATGGCAAAATAAAATACACATTTTGTAAATTTTACATTTTTTACATTTGTCATGAGGCTTAGATTAACTCCTTATTCTTGTTTATTGATCAAATAAGCTAACATTACTCCTACATATTTAGATGATGAAAAGTAAAATTTTGTGTTT
The DNA here is from genome assembly GCA_023783475.1 of Daubentonia madagascariensis. NCBI lineage: Eukaryota > Metazoa > Chordata > Mammalia > Primates > Daubentoniidae > Daubentonia > Daubentonia madagascariensis. The sequence goes on along the minus strand of JAKFHU010000485.1, from coordinate 4,569,892 downwards.
AATAAATTGAATCATAACAAACTTTGTATCAACAGTAATTATATATTTTAGTATGAAAATTTAAATATAACTTCTATAATCCCTAGGTAACTAAACACTTATGACTAATATTAAATTGAGTTAATAATTTTTTGATACCCAGATAATTTCTTTGTAAAATAAAATACTAAAACATTAATTACTAATTTAAGTTTATACACTTTTACTTCTTAGTTTTATATTCTATAGAGTGGATATATCTTTGAGTCTCATTAATGAATCTGTTCATTCTTTATCAATTTAAGAAGGTGTGAAACATACAGTTTGATAGAAGAAATAAGACCTAGTGTTTGATAGATCAGTAGAGTGACTATAATTTACAATACTCTATTGCATATTTCAAAATAGCCAGAAGAGAATAATTTGAATGTTTCTAGCATAAAGAAAATTTAAGGCCAATTACACTGACTTGATATTTACAAATTATATAAATGTATTAAATTATCACAATATCCCCAAACTATGTACATCTATTATGTATCAATAAAAATAAAAAGGTACAGTGTGTGCAGCTGTAGAAAATTATGTTATGTGTATACATGAGTTTTGCTGGTTTGCTAACATGGCTGAACATGAGAGTTTCAACTAGTCTCCACCCTCACTCCTACCCCAGCTTTTTATTTGAAATAGAAGTTAGGCATATCAGTAAAAATTTATCATTAATATAGGTTATTGAGACAATAATAGAGACAAATAGTGAAATGGAAATGGACCTGTGTATGCTCTTTTGCTTTTCAAAGAGACTAGTTTATTCCTAGAGTCTCACTTTGTTCCAGAATATCAAAGACCATAGTGAGAGACAAAACTTGAGGAGTATAGAAACTTGTAAAGTATTTTATTTTTTTAAGTGATTGTATTTACCTTGGTTTTTAATACCTGAATCTGAGAGGAAACCTTAAATTGTGTTAAAAATTTTGACAAGTTCACTCAGTTTTGATGAATTTATTCAAAAGACAATCAATAAGGGTAGTAGTGATTCATGAAAATTTTCATGCTAAGTATTATATTAAAGCAAAATAAGAATTTGGTTTTCTGTCTGTCAAAATATAATAAATTGGTGTTAGAGTTCTTAACAAGGTATAGTAAAGGGTTATTTTTCTTTTTTACCTCCTTTTTAACCTACTTAGATGCACAGATTCTATATTCTACTAGAATAATCTTTTGTGCTTTATGTTGATTTTATAATAAACTTTTTATTTTAGAAATTCAAAAATCAAAGTTCTTTATTTGTGAATGACCTAGGTTTCTTAATTATGTTATATTCTTCTTGTCTTATTTTAAAATATTTTATAGTCACTTTGACTAATTAGGTAACTACCTATTATTTCTCAGGCATCCATGATCTTATCTTAATAAAATAACCAAGTATCTTTTGTTAGCCGCCCTTTTGATTTTGCCTTCTAGGACCAGATCTAAAATTTCAAATAAACAAACAAAGTGCCAGGATGTCCTTTATACTTAAAACAATCTTTGAGATTTCCATGAAGTTCCCTGGAGAAGCACAAATATTGGATCTTTCATCTTACAAAAAGAGAAATTAGGTTTTTTAATATACCCTATATTTCTTAATTAGCTTAACTTTATTGTAAGAGCTACTTTAGAAACATTATCAGATCAGAAGAGATGCTCACCCTTATCTGGGTTAAGTTTATATAGGCAAATGTTATTAGCATAAATATTTCAGAAAGTACATATTTTATGGGTAAGCTCTTGATATTCATCAATGTCCTCACTATCCATAATATATTCTTAGCCTCAGAAAAACATTGATGAAACCCTTATGACATAGTTATTTACTAAACCCCGATAGAGATTTTTACTCTCTTCAATTCTATTATTATCAGTTATTATAATAAATTAACCACAGTCATTCAGTCTTTGTCATCTATACATCATTTCTATTTTCTCGAATGCTTGCCCGAAGGCTCTGCTACAAGCTAGGATCTATGTCTTCAACAAAAAGGGTATTCTCAGAACTTCATGGCAAATACTCTACCAGGTACTCTAACTATTGATAATTTAAAGAACTAACTATTGATAATTTAAAGAACTAACTATTGATAATTTAAAGAACAAACTTGACTACCAGCTTCCAAGCTGACATCACTTGAACAACTTTCAGACCACACCAGTGGACAGAGTCAGATTTTCAGGACATTTTTAGTCTGGAAACAGGTGGAGTTTCTGAAAGCAAACAGCTGACCTAAGACACAGCAGAGTAAAAACTAATTATATAGGACTTATAAGGGGAATTTAATCGTGATTATTAGTTTGCATTATTGTTGGCATTTTTTTTTTAACTCTCCAATTGTATAGATATATGACCTTTATCTTTCTTCTTAATCTACTTCTAACCCTTGACTATACTATTTTAAACTGAAATGAAACATTTTTAATGACATCTGATTCTCACTGACCTCTGAGAATTCAGAAATACTTTCACTGATTCTCCTTAATTTGTCATTAATGTAGTTATTAACATAGGTTCAATAATAATTTGTCCTCCGTTTTAAGAAGATATCATTGGATAAATCAACTTCACTGCCAAGACAGTTCTTAGAGTGTCATATATGAGACTAAGTCTCTTTTAATCACGTATGACAAGCCCACTACTAAGAAACAAGGGTTGGTCTTATGTGTGGAGCCGATGCCAACAAAGCTCTCCTAGGAAAACTGAATTGGTATCTGACTTATGGATTCGCAGTCTCACAGGTGATAGGAGTGTCACTTTCTATAAGGCCAAGAACCTTAGCAAATTCACGGACCTTGAAAAGAAACAATTCACCTGAATCTATTGATTCTGCAGGTAAACTTAGTGGAGAATGTTTCTTGGGCTTGGTTCCTACACTTAGAATAGAAGAGTAAACAACAGAGGCTTTAAAAATCCAATCCAAAATTCCTCATAAAAACTTCCAGAAAGAAGTTAACCTTCTATCTTTATAAGTTGCTCAATAATTCATAGCTCTAAATTAGCAAAGCAAACTTAAGTTAGCCTTTATCAGTAACACTTTTGCTGTTATCTATGTAAAAATCAGCTCAAAGCTAATGAGAACAGCCTTTTTTTGTGATTAAAAAAAAGTCTTTGAAAATTATTTATGATCACAAAGGAAGAGTCCATTATGATTACAAAATTTTTATTGTGATTTTACCATTAGTAGAAATTGTTTCATTGTTGTTTAGCTTTATTTGGTTAAAATACCAAATATCCTGGGTTGTGATGTTGTTTCTCCAGACTTTAAGATAGGCCCAAGGTTTAGATTTTTCAGGGGAGACTTTTTTGTACTGTAACCCAGGTGGAGATAAGATTCCTAGTTATTCCTAGTTATTTCCTAAGTGCATTTCGTTGCTCGGATCTCAGTTCTATACTGTCTCCTTCAGGCCCAATGCTGGTCCTGTCCCCACGTGGTAATTCCACAGGCCTTCCCACCAGAATAGATGGAGCCCTAGCTCAACTATTTCATTCTGGTTTTCAGTTCCCTCTTCATTTCTGGTGTCTGATGATTTCTCTTTCTTTCTTACATGCTCAGCTATGAATTTAAGGAAATTTTTAGAGTATTTTATTCAGCATTTCTAGGCTTTTAGAGGGCCTTTGTATTTTTTTGTTATCTGATTTGGACCAAGAAAAGCCCCTCTCCCAATATTTTACCACATTCATGCACTACTCTTACAATTAAAAAAAAATGATTTTATAAAAAGAAATAGGCTTCAATGTGTTGCCTGTTTTTGTCCCCATATTTTTAAAAGGCCAAATAGTTTTTATCTAATATTAATAAGCATTATTTTTAAATTCATGTAAAATCTAGCAACAATGTATATAAAATCCAAAAATCCACATTTATCAGTTGTGTTATTTTTCACCTCAAATGGCCCATCTAACACCCTGAACTTGCATTCTCTGAAACCTACTGCTGAAGTCATGTAGCTCTCACTTGTCACACCAAACCTCTTCACATTCTTGGGGATTTGTTTCTGAGCTGAGAGGCTCACCTTTGATAAGTGTCAACACTGGTTCCCCTCTGACCTTTTCTCTTCATTTCCTGTCCCACCTGCACTCTTAGCTTCACTGGCAATTTTCCTCACAGTAGCCCAGATATGACTCTGAATCATGGTCCCTGTGATTAGATCTCACAGCTGCCGTCAGATGTCCCAGATACAATACTTCATCCCAATCCCCGTGCCCACAGATGACCCTCAAACTCACTCACGCTGGGTCTTTCTGAAATGTTGCTTGTATATAGGCTATCAAGACCTCATCCCTCGAGAGCCTGGCATCCCTCACATGTCTGACCGGCTTCTCTGGTCTGGCTAAACTCACAGCCTCCAGAGCCTAAGCAATGACATCCACTGCCTCAGGCAAACATCCTCACGTCACTTCAAGTAGGGCACAATTTCTGGATCTAAAGTATATGACATTTCAAAGCCGGCACTGTTCTACAAATATACTTCATAATAAAGCAAAAGGACACTGCGAAAGGGAAAGGCAATTTTCTCCAACCAAAGGGAAAAGTAGCTTCTCACCAACAAAATTGGTGACATCTAAAACCATTAATGAAAAGAAAGAAAAAGAATTAAAGTCAGGGTGAGAAGAATGAGGGTTTAGTCCTTACTCTGCCCCTTGCTAGCCATGAAACTTCAAGCAGTCATTTAACTTCACTGAGCCTCAGAGTTTCATTATCTGCCTAACAGTTCAGCTGGGAGAATTTTTAAATAAGATAATGCATGTGAAAATATATGTATAAAAGTTAATATGTCAAATAATATAAATTATTACACATTAACATAAGTATTATTAGACCTCTTGGTCAGAAAATAAAATTCATGAAAGATTTGCAAAATTTGCTCTAAGAATTTGAAAATTTGGCCATATTCAACAAAGAATAATTTCATTCCTTTAATTACTGATGGATAAATCTATATACTTTAAAAATTAGGTAAAATAGGAAAGAGTTTATTAAACAGATTACCACATATAATGCTAATCTAAGATTAGTATACCATTTAGCCCAAAATATGTACTTCTTCGCTATATACCTTCAACCCATCCCCAGCGTAAGTTGTGAAACATCAGAGAATTAAAGTAGGCAATAGAAGATACTCTGCCCATGAATAGTTCACATTTTAGAATGAAATGATTGGAAGAAACAGGTGATTTGTTCTACCAACTCAAGTTAACCTTGAATCTCTGCAGTATCAAAGTGGTCATTGAGTCTGAACTTGAACACAATAGGAAAGTCATTACCTCCACAAGAGCCGCTCTGTTTTCCTTAATTTGAGATGGACTATCTCACCCTGAAACTTCTATAATAAAAAGTCAATTTAATGTATGTGAACAGGGGGAGAAAGAGAAGAATGGAGAAACATCTCCCCCCAGCAAAAAAAAACAATCACACACACTTTTAAGCTCCACGGACTGTTAATGAAAACAACCCCAACCAGGTATTGTATAGAATGGGAAAAGTGATGTCACGATGGAATCATACAGGTGATGCATATTTTTGTGTAGAGACTCAACAATGTGCTACAAATATGATACTTAACCCCGAACTGCATTTATTGGGGTTTTTTAAAACTTTCATTGAATCAATAAACTAACGTTTTTAAGCAGTCTAAGGCCCTCTCATTTTTCCCCATATTTCCTTTTCTCCAAGTTAAACACCCTGTAATTTCAAATATTCCTTTTGTGGTGTGGTTTTGTGTTCTCTTGCCATTTCAGCCACTAATCTTTGAACACACTCCAGATTATCTCTGTCCCTTAAATTGTAGCGTTCAGTATGAAACAAAACACTTCAAAAGATATAACTAGTAAACCTTTGGGTTTTTAATCTTAGTTAGCAACACACTTTTGTTAATGCAGCCCAAGGTTGTGTAAGTTTGTATCTGTGACTGCGTCACACTCCTAACTCACATTGAAATTTTTGGTAATTAAATCTCCTAAATCTTTCTTGCATATCCTTTTTTAATATGTCCTACATACAATAATTAGTCATTTGAGTGTTGGGATACATATTGGTGATGATACTTCACTGTGTCAGATACTTTTCTATCTTAGAATAATGCAGATACTGGGGTTTAAGGAGAGGGAGCAAGAGTAGAAGTGTGGCCATGCTCCATTGGTTAAGACAGTCATATAACATCTCCTTTCTTCTTTCTAGCTTATTATCAGCACAAGTTTGAAGACTTGAAACTCTATAGCCATAACCAAGTAGTCAACAATAATAACTAATGTTTTTGAGCACTTACCATATGTTACTGCTTTACATGATTTATCCCACTAATCATATTAGACAGATACATTTATGAGAGCCATTTTAAAGATGAAGAAACTGAGGCCTACAGAGATTCAGTAATTTGCCCAAGTCACACTCTAATAAGTGGTGGAAGCAGGATTTGAGCCCAGATAGTCTGAGACCAGCACCCTAATCACTGCAACTATATTATACCAAGTTGCCTCCATCATTTATTAAAAAATGAATAAAATAGGGTCAAGGACAGAGTCCTATGATATGCCTTAATGGAACCTGCCTGATGACTCTGATGTAGTAATTAATAATCTCTGGATGTAGTGTTTCAATTGTTCACTTAATATCATTTAGCTAATCATCCATCATCTTAACCCAAAGCTATCTTGAAAGACTTGGCCAACGCCTTGCTTTTTTCCAAACATACCATTTTGTACATTCCTCTGCCCTACTGATCTAATAACCCCATCAAAGAAGGAAATTGGATTACTTTGATAATTTTTCTTCTTAGTAAACATATACCAGAGCCTCTAGGAATCACTGCTTGCATTGCTAGCTGCTCAGCAACTATTTCTTTTATCATTGATTCAAAAATATTATCTAGATAATTTATTTTCCCAGACTACAATTTATAAGAGACTTCTTATACTTTAAGAAAAATTGAAGAATGTTTACCTGTCTTCATTCCTCCAATACTACTCTCATTCCTCACAATGAAGAATTTTGAAGAAAAGATCATAAGACCTTACCAGTCTGTCTCACATTGGTTGTGCTCTAGAGCACTAGATGCCTTGGCATGTAGATAATTTTGTGTCAGCAGTACATAAATTGTGTTTTGAAGTGATAAAAAGATGGTGATAAAAACTATTAAAGTTCATGTTTATAAAATAAAGTAATAAAAAGTAAATTGTTCCTCCATCTGAAGTAAATTCATGAAATTCCTTTCTATAAAACCTGTGCTTAAAAGTAAGTGCTCATGGCACACTCCAACTATTGATTTCTACAAGTTAATAATTTCTACCAGTGGTATGCCATTCCTAGATGGCTGGTAAAACATCTGTCAGCTTCTAAAAAGTCAGTCAGTGGGTCAATAAAACTTGTGACTATCTTTGGTGTGCAGACCATTCTAGAAGATGCAGTGGGGAAATATAAAATAAATAAATGTATAAATTGATTCAGAGACCAGTGAGTCTCAATGACAGCTCTCTGGGCAGGAAAATAGAAAGTAAAATTTAGGGCAATTTAATGCTCCTCTTGGAACAGACACAAAGTTTTCCTGGAATGAGAAGTTAGTTTAAATCTATATATTTGCACTATTTTTTCCTGCTAATGGAAAAACATGCTTTAAAAGATGTCAGATTTTAATATAACGATATATACCATACCTATTGGGCTTTAAGCTCCCTCTTCGGGCATGAGGGTGTTTACTAGATAACCCAGGCAGTAGCAGAATGTCCATGAAATCTTGGAATGGGATAGACCTGAGCCTCCCTGTCATCCCAGAAGAGTACAGTAGGGGAAGAATACCCAGAATGTATTATTAATAGCTACTCAGCTCAGAAGTAGAGGCAGAAAGAGCAAAAGAGGCCAGTCCTAAGTCAACATTTGGTAGGAGGATTCTGAGAACACAAGGGATCGTGGTAGTTGTTATGTAAAGACAACTCTCAGTAAACACAATATCTCTGCACGGGCTGGTGTAAAAGCAGAAATGTGAAACTAGCAGCATTTTGACAATGTGAGCAGAGAGATCTAGATCTGAATACAACAGACCATTTTCTGAACCAGGCATGGATAAGTGGTCTGATTCAGATTATTCTGAATGCAATAGATTATTCTCTGAGCAGAGCCTTGAATAAGAAAAATTAGATGTGAGTCATCAGAACCCTATTCATAAAGTTATTCTCAACATAGCTTTAACTTGTCTTCATTTAAAAAAAATCTTCTAGAGATAGTACAAAAAGACATATGAATCAGGTGGCTACAACTGATATTACTATACTGCTCTGGGTCCTAACAGAATATTGCTGACTTAAAATAACTTTTCTCTCTCCCTATGGCAATTATAGGCCCAAAAAATGCTAAGAGAGAATTATTTAAACACCAAGGGTATTCTAACTTTTGCACCCCATATGCTTACTGCTTAGTAGAACTCTATAACATATAATGAATTAAATAATAAATAAGCAGATAATTAGACATAAGTATTTTCATACTGTAACTCAGCTTTCCATGTCCTCTATTTCAGAAACTACCAGGGGAACTTGTTAAAAATGCACTAGACTCTAGACCTAGACCTACCAAAACAATCTCCAGGGAAAGAGCCCAGGAATCTACATTTGAATCAAGTTTCTCAGGTGATGCTTACACACACTTGAGTTTCAAAAAAGTAAAATAAAATAAACAAAAAAAGGACATATAAGATCCTATTCAGATAATTCTCTGGAGTCAGACTAGGTTCTGCCATTTACTTGCCCTGTGACCTTGGGCAAGTCTCATTACCTCTGTAAGACTCAGCTCTCTTATCCACAAAGCAGTGTATACAGTCATACCCTCATAAGGGTGCTGTGAGGATCACGTGAGATCATGTGCATAAAGCACACTGCACCATGCCTGCTATCTGCTTACTGCAAAGGAAACAGGAGCACGTTAATTAGCAAATGCCACATAGAGTTAATGACAGAGGACAGAACATTTTGGTACTTTTTTCCCCTCACCAAGGAATAATAATCAACAATTACAATCATTAACATTTAAACCTTATTATTATTAAATACCAATCACATGCTAAAAAGTCCAGAATACGCACTTTACATGTCTTAACATATTTGCAATAAACTCAGCATCATATCTACTACACAGAGAAGAAAACTGTAGCCCAATGTGATGAAGTAAACTCCCTAAGTCTTCAAGGGTAGGGAATGCCAGAATTGTCCTTTTTACCCAGAAAAGAGGCTCTAAGCCAATGATCTGCCTCTGAATCCCACAGATGTGTTTGCATCACAAACTTTTCCTATGTAGTAAGTATCCTATGTTTTAAAAACAAATCACATTTCCCTGTGAAGGAAAAAGAAAGAATTTTTTCCTTAAAACTTTCAAGGGTGATATTTTTGAGTGTGCCAATCAATTTTAAAATGTGGACTTATTATCTCTTAACACTCTTATTTATAGTCCATGAGAACATCCTCAACAGGAAGTTCACATCAATGCTGTCTTGATTAAGATCTCCTAAAGACTATTCCAGAAAAAAGACTTGTTAGCAACCAAAATTCTTTACCTGGGAATTTCCATTTGAGGCTATTTTTCACAAACAAGATCATCAGGCCAATAAGTTGATCAATAATATTTATCAAGCATCTGTTCAACGAATGTATCTGGGAGAGCCTATCTGCTCAGTACTTTGTGGTTAGACTTTACAGTCCTGGTGATCCAGTAAAAAGCTTTTCCCACTTAATAACTTAGTGTTTGTTTTCTTTATATAAATTCCAGTAGTCTACACTTTCTTTTCAGGATTTCTGTTGTTTTTTTTCTCTCTTTTCACCCAAAAAGTAGGGAGCAACCCCCATGTGACAATCTCCTAGTTTTCTGTAGCATTAGTCTTCAGTAACTTTCCTTTATTATTATTACTTTGACTGAATTTTTTAAATCTGTTTTTGTTGTTCTGATGTAAGGCCCAAAATATCTAAAGAATAATAAAATTCAATACCCCTGCTGGGCAAGTGAAGGCTACTGTCCTAAACAAGAAGCTTCTTCCTTCACCAGTCCTCCCCAGGATAAGGTGAATCACTTCATGCAATTTCAGATCTGAATGGCTTCTATATGCATTTCAAGGCTTTTCCAGTTTCCAGTCCTTTTTTTGGTCATAAAAATTCTGGTTGAATGACTTCTTGGGAAAGGGAGTTCTATTTTTTTCCTCCCATTAGCTCAGTTGGTTCCAAGAAAAATACTGAATATTTAATAGGGTTGGAATTAGCTGGAATGTGTGAGTCGGCATCAAAGACATCACCCAACAATGGGGTCCCCCGGGTGGGAATATCATTAGCAGGCAGCATGACTCCCCTATGACATAAGGTGACTGAAGATGGCACAGAAACCATTCAAAACTCAAGTTGACGCTGCTTCCCTTTGTGACATCTCCTTTACCCAGCTTTCCTCACCAGGCACAATGCAGTACTCAGAGCCCTTTCTCACTGAAGACGCAGCTTAAGAACAGGGCTGACGGTGCTGCCCAGCAGGCCTGCTGTTCTGGAGCCCCAAGATTTCCTTTTGGCTTTCGATTTCTTTCATGTTAAATGTGAATGCTGAAGCAATAACTCAGAAGCTATGCCTCTCGTTAGAATGTGTCAAAGAGCAGTGGTTAGAAAAATAAAAAAGAGCTCTCATTTGAACTTCCAACCTGACAAATCTCATTTGCAAAACAAGTGAACCTAAGGGAACGGGGAGCCTCAATGGTCAGAATGCCTATCCTCCTGCGTCATTATTAGAGGTCACAGCCTGACAGCCCAAGAAAGGCTTAACAAGGCAAATTAACCTTTAGTAATCAGCTTATGTTCTGAAAGCACCTGTGTTAAAGAGGCTTGCTCTGAAAAAAAAAAAAAAAAACATGATTTTATGTTTTGCTAACTCAAAATTTTATCCATTCATGCTACAACTGTTCACTTAGCACCTACATTGTATCAGTCAGAGCTGTGTGAGGTACTGCGGGGCAGGAAGTGGTGGGAACCACATGGTGAAATAGCCATGAACCTGCCCTCACAGAATTTATAAATTGTATGGAGAAGACAAGTCATCAATGCTACAAGTTACAACAAAATATGATGAGTTTTATCATAGGAAAGTGCGGGGAAACCCTGAGAACCTATTGGAGGGATTTATCTCATTTTGTTTTAGGATCGGGGAGGACTTCCTGGAGGAAGTGACATGTGAACTGATAAAGCAGAGGTTACCCAACATATCAGACCCTCTTATGTACCAATTCAGATGCCCTCAGCCTCACCCTTATGTTCTTGCTGCCATGAAGATGACCAGCTCTTGGCGGGTTCTGACCAACTTCATGGAGTGGCAACCTTAAAACTTGCACGTCTCTCAACTCTCACGCTGAGGCTTCCCTGCTGGTCCTTCAGAACTCACCGGGTGACCATATATGTGCAACCTGGCATGTGAGGGCTTCGATAACACATGGAGTGAGTTTTCAACCAGTGAGAGAGGAGGGATTGTGGACAAAGTCATCATTTACATTATAATTGAAACCATGGGAGTAGATATGATGGCCCAGAGACAGCATATGGAGAGGGAGAAAAGAGGATGCTCTACCTCCTCATCTGAACTGAAACCTGGCCGCCTGTGAAGGCGGTGTTCCCCTTGCAGCGCCATCAACGACGGGCTGTTTTTCCCACGCATCCCTGTACTTTGGCATCCAGCGGAGATTCAGAATCATCCATGCTCCTTTTCTTCACTACCCCTATTTATTTACTTTTTATTCACTATTTATTACCACCCCTACCTTTTATTAAAACTCCTGTTGCTTTGAGGTTCACTTTTTTACTGTACCATGCTCTAGCCCTCCTCACTGCTGTCCTCTACCCGCTCCTGGGCCTTTCTCCTCATTTACTGAAAAGTTTTCGGTCAGATCTTTCCATCAGTCCTCACCTCCATCCCAGTTCTGATATTATCCTCAGAGACCTTAAGGCATAACATCACGCCCACTTGGTTTCCTGACCACACGCCTCTCCTGACACCTCAGCCACTCATCCCCATCAGCACACCATGAATCTGGCTGTCACCTGCAAAAGCACAGATGTAAGCATTTCTCTTTCCAGTTACAGTTTTCCATATTTCTCTCTTTGCACAGCTACCTCTCCCCTTGAATCACATTAGCACTTCCTCTTTCTTCCTGTCATTCTACATATTTCGATTTTTACTTCCTTCCTTATCCTGCTTATATATCTTCATTTCGACACCCTAAACTCTGATCTTTTATTCCTTCCTCAAACCTATCTAGTAAAAATCCAAAACTGCATGAACCCAAACATGCGTCTCTCGTTTGCCTACCCCCCGGGACCTGAATACTGCTGAAGGAAACCACAGAACACATTATGGGGCAGAATAATGTCACTGTAAGCTTGTGGTCACCAACTCGCCTGAGCCCTCAACACTGCCTTTAAATCTTGACTACCTCTCTTTTAGGTAGCATTTTTTCCATCATCCTAAAGCTATGTCAAACTCTCCTCATTGTCTTCGAATCTCAAGTTCTCTTACCTCTTCCTTTAGTCCCAGCAAATAATCTCTCAATCTGCCTCACAGAGAAAATACACACTGTCATATAAACACTCCTTCATCTTCCCACCATAAAACAGAAAATCTAAGAGCATTCATATACAGTGAACTAAAGAAGAGAAAAGCTCTGCTCCTCCTAGCTAAGACACATCCCCTCAAACATACTCTATTATCCTTGTTCTGCCAACCTTCCTCAGAACTGCCTCAGTCTGTTCAGACTGCTATAACAAAATACCATAGACTGGGTCACTTATAGACAACAAAAATTTATTTCTCACAGTTCTGGAGGCTGGGAAGTCCAAAATCAAAGCACCATCAGATTTAGTGTCTGGTGAAGACCCACTTCTGGCTCATAGACAGCACCTTGTAACTGTGAACTCACATGGTGGAAGGGGTGAGGGATCTCACTGGGGTCCCTTTTATAAGGGCACTAATCCCATTCATGAGGATTCCACCATTATGACCTAATCACTTTCCCAAAGGCCCCACTTTTTTTTTTGGAGACGGAGTCTCGCTCTGTCTCCCCAGCTAGAGTGCAGTGGCATCATCATGGCTCACTACAACCTCAAACTCCTGGGCTCAAGTGTTCCTCCTGCCTCAACCTCCTGAGTAGCTGGGACTACAAATGCATGCTACCATGCCCAGCTAATTTTTTCTATTTTTAGTAGAGGCGGGGTCTCTCACTCTTGCTCAGGCTGGTCTCAAACTCCTGAGCTCAAGCAATCCTCCCACCTCAGCCTCCCAGAGTGCTAGGATTACCCATCATCTCAGGGATAAAGATTTCAACATATGAATTTTGTGGGGATATAAACATTCACACCATAGCAAGAACTTATACTATAAATAATTCCTTTGATATCCTGCATCTGTCATCTGTACTTCTCTAATGAATCCTTGTCAAGAGTCTTTAAACATCCTTAAGTTTCTCATATCTTTAAAACAAAAAAACCTTCTTACTTTTCAAAGAATCACCTTATCTTTCTTAATTTTTGCTTTGGCCAAATTTCTTAGAATAGTTTAAGTTTTCTGAGTCCATTTCCTCATTTCCTTTTAACTTCTAAGCCACTAACCCCTAACCCACAGCCTGGCTTATGCCCTGAATATGCCAAAACCCCTGTGTGAACACTTGCTGCCTTCCACATGGGCATCTTATCCTCAAACTTGGTATTCTTTTATCTGATTGCTTTTTTTTTCATTGTATCCATTTTCATCTATTGTGTTTTTCACTAAATGCATAACTAATTTTATCACCATCTTAACTTTTACTTATTTATTCCTGGTCAGCAGGAAGCACAGAGTTATCCATGCCCAAAATGAACAAGGTTAAATGTATCTTTTCAGTTGCTGCTGTTATACCCCATACCAGTCCCCTGCACTAGACCTCCAGGTCAAACCCTGAATAGGAATGTCAGACAATTAAAAAGGTGGCAGTTAAATTAAAAACCACTGAGCTGAGTAATTCAGAAGAACCAGAAAAACCAATCCACTTTTCACAGAGCAGTGGCAACCAGCCTTGCCCAAGGGCAATTTCAACCTTTATCTTCTTAGGTTTCAACAGCTCCTCATGTGGACAGATAGCTTTTACTGCTTAGTCTTTAACTTGCCAACAATTTAACATTAACTCATGACCTAGCAGAAAGAAGCAGTAGGAAACTTCACCCAGGTAGAAGGTCCCCTTGATAAAACTCAGGTCAAATATTTCTGAACTCCCTTACTTAAGATGAAGTATAATAGAGTCACTTTTTCTAGATTCCCTTTGTCACCAGCCTTCTACAATATAATGCCATATTTAATAAATAGATCTCTCACTCATTCTGCTCTAAGGAACTACCCCACTGGGAACACTATTCCATCTTACTTAAAATGCTACAATCATTTCTCTTTGGTGATCCTTAAGCAAGGATATATTGAGAATCCCTTGGGGAAGTTTTTAAAATATTGATGATTAGGCCCTGCATCTAAATATTTTGTTACAGTAGGTCTAGGGTAAAGTCTGAGTTGTATGTATTCTGCAAAGTTTCCCAAGGGATTTTGTTATAAGTATTGCAAGTTTTCACTTGAGTGCTTCAAGTATATCAGGCGCGGTGTGAAAAGCTTTTCGCGCATCATCTTTTTTTTCACAGAAACTTTATTTGCAACCGGCAGTGTTGATTCATTAAACATACATTCCCACCCTTCTTTTTAAGCAATGTTCTGATTTTATAAGGTATTTACCTTCCTCCACAGTGCCATGTAATAAGGTTCTTATTGATCTAAGATAATCATGGTGGTCTCCTTCCCCTGGCCAGTGGCTGGTGTTATGTGCTGCCATGAGATGCTATTCTAGCTAATGCGGGGTGACAGAAAATCTGCTAAGGGGCTTGAGGTAAAGGTTCTCCACTGCTAAGAAAGAAATATATACATAAGCGATTTCTTCTCCTGCTGGGTGTTATATCTACCTGTAATTTCTGCAACAACTACAGCTACCATGAGGTCAAGAGTAAAGCTTGTCAAAGCCAACACAATAGGGATGGCAGAATATAAAAGTGTGTACAGGTGCTCCTTCCCTTATGATGAGGTTATGTCCCGATCAACCCAGTGTAAAGTCAAAAAATTGTAAGTTGAACTATCCTAAGTTAAGGACCATCTGTATTCATCAGATTTCTTAGTTTCAAGAAACATAAAACAACTCTGGCTGGTTTGAGGACAATTTCTTAAAATCATTCAGAGTCTGGAAAACCAGGCTCAAAGCTATACGACTAGTAACAAAATCCCAAACTACACAGCAGAATTGGTGCATTGAATAAACTACTGCTACTGTCACTGAGAAACTCAATCTTGTTGTGGTCACCTCCACTGCCACTTCTGGGCTGGGAACTCCATTTGCAACCACCATCCCCTCACTTCTGTCACTGACTCTGAAGAAAGACATAGTGCATCTCTTTGGCAGAGTCTATGTTTTCAGTGTTTAGCCCAGCTACAAGGAATGTTTTGAAAGCAAGTAACAGGGAATTTCAGCTTTGATACTGGGAGATAGGTTCTGCCCCAACCAAAAACTATGCCAAATTCCTCAAAACATAACAGGAGGGGTCAGATGCTGAGAAGTCGGAAAGAATGATGAATACTCACTACAGATAAGAAAAGGCTGGGTCCTAGGAAATGTTTTTAAATCACAACAAAAGAGAATTCCTTATATTTAATACTACTCTATGTTTGTATATGATCATAAGGTTCTTTTAAATATACATGAATAAATTCATGAAAGCTAATCAATTGTTGATCTCATTCTTAGGTGTATTTGTTTCTTATTGCTGCTATAACAAATTACCACAAATTTAGTGGCTTAAAACAACAAAATTTATTATCTACAACACTGGAGGTCAGAAGTTCTAAAATCAAGTCATCAGCATACTTTCTGTAGGCTTTAGGGTATAATCCATTTCCTTGCGTTTTCCAGCTTCTAGAGACTGCCTGCACTACTTGGCTCATGCCTCCTTCCGGCAATGGCACCACTCTGTCCTCCCATTCTATTGTCACATGTCTTTCTCAAACTCTGACCCTCCTGCCTTCCTCTTACAAAAACTCTTGGAATTACATTGGACCCACCTGAATAACCTATGACAATCTTGCATTTCCAGATTGTTAATTTAATCATATCTGCAAAGTCCTTTTTACCATATAGGGTAACATTCACAGGTTCTGGGGTTTAGTACCCAGACATCTTTGGGGTCCATATTGAGCCTACCATACCTGGTAACATCACTAATTCCTTCCCATGGTGTGATTCTTACACAAATCAACCTTGCATTTGAGGAACTGGACTGTAAGTGACAGTCATCCTTTTTCAATCTCATCTTGTTCAATAATGGTATCAGCAGGAACAGATGACATTCAAATAGGGCAATTTGAGAAGAGCTTAGTAAAGGGACTATTTATAAAGATATGGGCTGGGTGTAAGGAACTATAAGAGAGGATGCAGTGCCCTAGGCTGAGTACAGCAGGTGCTACTGACCCCCTAGGTCTGGAGGTGAACTGTTATCAGAAATGAAGCAAAGGCAAGCTAGTGGGAGAGCTATTGACAAGAGGTGTCCTAATGTTGATTGACTCAGCCAGTGTCTTTGATCTAATTGGCCAAAAGAAAAGACTTCAATGCCACTTGGCCCCAGGAAACCTGGACACTACAAAATGTCTAAGGCTTTAGATTTTCTTCCCCATTGGCCATTTGCCTATTTGATGTTGCCTTTTAGACTTGCCTCTCTCTTAGGTGATCTCAGGGGACTTCAGAGGTTAGTAGTCTACTAGTACTTCCTCAATCCCAAATCACGTTAGCTTATTACCCAGGTAAAAAACATTAGTGAAATCTTTTTTTTTTTTTTTTTTTGAGATGGAGTCTCACCATGTTGCTCAGGCTGGTCTCAAACTCCTGGCCTCAAGTAATCCTCTTGTCTCAGCCTCCCAGATAACATAACAGTGAAATCTTTAAAAGACAGGTAGATATTAGGCCTGGCAGTTTGGAAATGATGAACATATATTACATAATACTATTCAAAACCCATCACTGGTAACATCATTTTGGCTTATCCAGAAACCAGAGAAATTTAGAGCCAGAAGAAAACTAAGACATCATGCTATTCAATGCATTATTTAGACCTAGAAAACCAGTGACCTAAGAGCAGATGGTTATTTGATGCACAACCCATGCTTCGTAACACTCTGTCCTTCCCATTAAACACATTCTGTCCTTGCCAAGAACAAAGCCAGCCCTATCTCACCTCTCTGAGCATCTTTGTATTTTATCACTGGGTTGCACTGAAGTCTGAGAAAGGTGTTGAATGTAAGGCCAGGAGAAAAATCACTGACAAAACTGCAGTTCCTGACATCAATAGATAACAAGCAGAAGGCCACATTTTACTCACTGCAATATCTGTGACTATCACTGACAGAGAAGAGTGAACTTCCATGCTTATCCTTAATTGCTAGTTTAACATCATCTGCACCTTACAGAGCAATTCTCAGGAGACATGCAGAATGTAGTTTCAGTCCTCTTAGGTGGTTATTTCAATATTTTATATATTTCTGTTCATAAGCCCTGTTGTTTAAATACAAACACACAATGGAATACTATTTGGCCTCAAAAAGGAAGGAAATTCTGACATATGCTACAACATGGATCAATCTTGAGGACATTATTCTAAGTTAAATAAGCTACTCACAAAAAGACATACTATATGATCACACTTATATGAGGTACTTAGAGTAATCAAAATCATAGATGGTAAAATGGTGGTTGCTAGGGGCTGGGGAGAGGGAAAAATGAGGAGTTATTGTTTAATGGGTATAGAGTTTCACTTTTACAAAATGAAAAGAGTTATGGAGACAGACGGTGTTGATAGTTGCACAACATCATAAGTGTATTTAATACCACTAAACCGTATACTTAAAAAATGATTAATGATAAATTTTATGTTATTTGTATTTTAAAACAATTTTTAAAACTGGAAAAAGTAATCCATCAAGAAGTTGTGAACTTATTACAAATGATAAATGCTCAAAAAATGTAAAAACTTGTAGAAATAACTTTTTCTTAACTATATGTTCAATAATCATATAATACTTTACCTTAAACTCTGGTTAGTAACAAGTAGCAGACACATCCAGTTATTTCAAAACTTATGAGATGCAAGAAAAGGAGATGTTAAACTCTGCTGTACTGCTCTCTAACCACACTCTATTCTAAGTCATTTCCTCATCATTCTTTTGGTCTTTTCCATGAAGTTATCTTTTCCCACTAGAATAGGACACATAAATTTAGATACCTATTGGTTAGAAAGCATGTGCTGTAGTCACCTTATTTAGGTTAATGACAATAGAAGCAATTTTGAAGATCATCTAATCTGGTGGTTCTCAACCCCATCAGACCAAATGCTTCTTTTTATATCCAATATTTAATAATGGCCCCTTTATTATCCTGCAATTGAAATTCAAAGATAATATAATCAACCTGCACACAATTTCAAATATGTGTGTGTAATTTTATACTGTAATAAAAAGAAGAAACATGAAGAAATTAATTTAAAATAATATGTATTCCAAAGTGTAGATGCTTGGGTACAACTATACTGAGAAACACGACAAAGTAGTGAGACACCTAAGCTCTGCATAAATTACCATGACTGCCACTGCTACAAATGCAGACTGCTACAGAGTATTAGCAACTCAAATTCCATGAGGAGCATGCTGTTGAAACTTCATTTCCTGGATGGTGAACAACTCTTTGAAAGTATCAAAGAAAACAAATTAAAACGTGCTCCCAGGATACACATACAGATTCCTGTAAGATATAACATCTGTTAAATTTTGTACCTGTATTTCTTAATATGATACAGAAAATACGTTATTGTACATGCAAAAGGAGTTAGGCTGTAGGCTCAGAAAATTATAAACAGGCTTTGTTTATATAAATAGGCTTTGCCTATATAAATATTCAGTGGGATACTCAAAAGTCATGCTGGATAAAGGACAATATTTTTGCTGTGCAGGACCCATTTCAAGACATTAGGCATTTCTGATTTCCATCCTATAAATGTTAGTTGAGTTTCCCCAATCATTTTGACAATTAAAAATGTCCCCACATATTTCCAAAATGCCCCAGGAACATTAAAACCACTGATATAGACAAGCCCTCGTTTAACAGACAAGGAAGTGGAGGCTCAGAGAGTTAGTACTTTCCCATGGTTACAAAACTAGTCAAAAGATCAAACTAATGTTAGAATAACATAAGTCCCTTCTTACTGTGCTGTGCTGCACCTCTTCCATCCTTCAGTAGTTGGTATTCAATATTTAAATTAGAACTTTCCCATGCTCCATCAACACCAAATAATGAAAACTGCTGCCTCTCTTAAAAACTTTATCTTCTCTCTAGAGATCCATTAGCTGTAAGAGCCAAAGGCATTCTTTCTAGCATTCCCTGTGAGTCGGCTTTCAGCCTACTCTCCAAATCCTTCCCTCCTGTATGTTAGCCCCAAGCCAAGTCTGCTAAAATACTCAGGGATTCTCACCTAAAACCAGGAAGAAGTGTGGATTATTTTAAACCAAATATCTCTAAGCACTATATATGGCCTTTTCTCTACCAGGGAAAATCAGGTCAAGATCTCTCAGGGTTTCTGGTGGCATTCTCTGAGCACTATGGTTTTATGTTCTTTTATCCAACACAATGCAAAATTAGTTCTAAATCTGGCGGAAAGTTGACAAAAATAGGAGGGTGTAGGAGGAGGCATGAGAATTGCTGCACAGCTGACAAAAACACAAGTTAAAACATCACTCTACCATAGACATGGATGTGGTTTTTGCTGCATGCAGCCATCTGAACCACTCTCAGTACACACTGATTTCTGATAATTGGTAAGACCATAACATTTTTGGTATTATATTAGGTAATTAGTTCTCCAACTAACCTCATATTGATGGAAATGTTTACCAAAGAAGAACACGCCTTTCTTATACTAAATACCATTCATATATGTTCTGCTCTTAGACTAAATAAAGCTCTTATGCATATCAGTTTCTTTCTATGATGTTTTGGTATTAAATCACAGTCCTTTATGCATATAGAAATAGATTCCAGAGAAATGTTCTTAATATTAGCATTCTTTCCATTAACAGAATCCCTAAGCAACCTGTCGAAATGAAAAGGGCTTTTATCTCTAATGATTCTGCAGACACCTTCAGATAAATTAGACACAAATCCCACCCCACATAAAGGATAATTAAAAATATCTAACTTAAGGTTCATGTCTGAAATAATGCCTCATCATGTGAAATGTAGTATGTTTCTCAGAGAAACGGTTTGGCTATATTTAAAGCCCATCAAAGTTATGACTTCTAAGGGATTCCAGTTAGATGAGTCTTAACAAAAAGTAAATTCCAATTTTAAGAAGGATTAGTTTTCAGTGAAAAGATTCAAGAGGCATTTTGTTCAAAGAATAAGTGCTTCAGAAGGTATTAGAGAATAAGAAATTGAAAGATTAATTCCCTTTAAAATATAGATTTTTGATCTAAACAATAAACAAAACATCAGATTCTGTCTTTTAAACTGGAGAGCATATTTTTATATTTACCAATATTCAAATTGGGAGAGAATGTTTTTGTAATGTACATAACAAATCCATCCTTTTTCATTCCCTTTTTTATTGTATTCAGTGTGTTTCTACGACTACTACTACTACTGCTGCTGCTACAACAACACACACAACCTGAAACAAGCATAGCATGAGCCTGTCTCTAAAACAAAGATTCATCAAAGCATTTTCCTACTGAATGAAAGCATTACCTAGAAATTAAGAAGACACACTTGGCCATAGTTAGCTCTATTCAAGAGATAGGTGCTAGCCATTAGGAATAACAAAACATGTAATACAATATTCTTCCCCTAGTAAAATTCAATAATAACCAAAATGATGATGAATGAAGATATACCCTATGTTAGGTCACTGCCTATTATTTTCACCAGGTGATTTCATCTAACCCCATAACCACCTCCACCAGGCACACGTCAACCTGATCTCCACTTGGTAAGAATTTGGGCTTTCTCCTATATCTAAGTCTACCATGGCAGTAACTCTCTAGTCACCAGCCTGGGATTCATTTTAAAGCCTGTGCACACAAGCTCCCTCCCTTCCTCTTGCTTCCCCCTTCCTTGTGCTCCCCTGACCCAGGAAATAGAAAGGCAAATGAGACACAGTCCCAGCCCACAAGAACTTTTAATACCATAGAGGAGACCTCCACCTATCCAGTGGAATTTATTATTTAACTACTATGGGGCTTATGGAAAGTGAGTAAAGCTGGCGCAAAAAACAACTTTCAACTAGTAGAAGCTTTTGTCCCTATTTATGAGTAGCTGTTTAAAATTCCTTAATATATTTTTAAACTGACAATATAAATCTAGCCAAATTCTCATTATGATCATCTGAGATTAATATGTTTTTCCTGGTTTACCATGAACACATATAGTACTACTGCTGCTACTCTTTAACCAATGACACTTTGAGTAAAGTCCCAGGAACAGATCTTGCCCACTGCTTAAGAGGAAGCCAATACACTGAGACAGCAGGGGTTACAGCAGAGAGAGTTTAATATTGCAGGCGCTGTGTGAGGAGATGGGAGGAAGTTCTCAAGTCCATCTCCTCCAAAATTTGGGAGAAAGGGTTTTTAAAGATAGTTTGGTGGGCAAAGGGCTAGGCAATTGGATCTGCTAATTGGCTGGGTTTGGGGCGGAACCATAGGAGTATAGACATCGTCTTCTTTGGTGAGTCAGTTTGCGGGTCAAAATACCAGATGAGTCAGTCCTTTGGTATTGGCCACTGGTCTGGGTGGGTCAGCTGATCCACTGGAATGCAGGGCCTAGAAGATATCTCAAGAACTAGCCTTAGGTTTCACAAGGGTGATGTTATCTATGGGAGCAGTGAAGAAAGCTAAGAATCTTTATGACCATCAGCTATATGACTCCTGAGTAGGAAGCAATTATAGGAAAGCAAGCTGGGGAACAATGGCTGGTTATACATGTATTTCTCCCACCACAGTTCCCACCTTGCAGCCCTTTATTAATTTTATAAAGGGCAGTTTCACTCTCATCCTAACTTCTGGCCTGTCTGCAGTGCTCAAGAGAATAAATGTCTTACCTTCCTCTACTGAAAAAAATCTCACTGTCCCATGTGCTTGCCCAGTGTCTTTCCACCTTTGACGAAGTCCAGGAGGCATAATAACATGATGCTCTAATCCAGAGGTTGCTCTCTTAGCTATTACTTGACTCTCTAATGCATCATTTGGCCAAGTTCTTTATGTACCATGCTTGAGGATAGTCTGCTAATGAAATGCCCCCTCTTGTAAAATATCAGAAATAGAAAGCCCAACTACTAATTTTATTAATTAGCCATGCCTTCAAAATTGTGCTGAGGTACATACAAGCTATGAAATTCCAAACTCAGCTGATTAAGAAGAAACTATTCTTTAAAACAAGAAGAGGAAATAAAAAAAGAAATACTCACAAAACAGCATTTAGAACAGAAAGTATCATTTGCTTAACTAGAAAATAGATGTCAGTTGTAATCATAAAAATACATTATTGTTATTGATTTTTTAAAACTAATAAAGTACTACATGTATCCTGGAAAGTGATTTTTAAAAGCATATTGCTAAACTGCATTGTGCTGTTAAATAAGCATTTGTAATACCAACTCTGTTTCAAGTAACTGTAACAAGATAAAATCACTTAATGAAGCTTCAAAAAAAATTGACGTGGGAATACTACAGGAAAGCAAAGAAAACAAGCTGTTTTTTAATCTACTTAAACAATTCTGTGAGTGCATCTTGATTACCAACTCCAAGTTAGTACAGCATTTCCCTAGAATCTGATTAGCCTGGAGCTCATTTGGCAAAAACATGGAATTTCTTTTCATTGTTGCTATAAAAGTTTTATGGAACTACTAATAATAGAAACTCCACTCTGCATTTTAATAAAAAGGGTGACCTTGGTTTACCAAAATAAAATAAAAATTAGGATACCAATCTGGTCTCTTTGGGTGAAAGCCAATATATTAATAGTATTCCAGGTACCTATGTGTTCTATGGCTCTAAGGTGAGAAATCTGCTTATGGCAACAATTTTATCCTGAGGTTTGTTTGTTTATACGGTTGGTTGTTTCTGACCTGCCCACCCCATCACTCTAAGATGAAAAAACATCAATCCATAGCCACTTTTAATGCTAAAGTTTATTTGTTTTGTAACCTTCCCAACTCATACCCTAACTCTTTATCTTCTTGGTTCTCTAAACAAATTCGGCTAATGTTCTATCATTCCTTTCCTAGGAGTTGAGAAATATACAAAGGAGATTATATTAGCCAGCAATACGTCTGAGCAACTTCCTATAAGCAGACACTCAAATAACATGTTTCATAGATTCATAAAATCTCAGGAATAGAGGGAACTTTAAAGGTAATTTAATCCAACCAGTCTACAAATTCTCACCAAGTATCTAATCTTAAAACACCTGCAATGACATTAGGGCTCTACTTCTCAATAACAGCCCATTTAATTTCTAGCTGATTCTGACTACCAAAACAAAAATGCTATTCCCAAATCTTCTACCCAATTATCTTAGTTCTACATATTGGTACCCACCACCCAAGAAAAATAATCAACTTATTTCTTCTAATCAGGCCTTCAAATTGTTGAAGATAACAATTTTATCTATGTTTAGTCATCTCTATATTACAATAAATATGTCCAGTTCCTTCATTTTTCTTATATGATACTATTTCATGTGCCTACATCTAAATACCCACCTCTTTAGGAACGAAGTAGCATTTAGAATCTGGACTGACAAGGGCAGTAACCTACCTGAGGTGGCTTTATGTAAGGCCATTTTGAGCTAAATCCTTGAAAGAGAACTAAGAATCTAAGCTCACAATAACTAATACCAATAACAACTGTAGAGGTCAGGAGAAGGATTAATAACAAGAATCAGAGCCTAAAGTCTATGGCCAGACAGACACAGGAGCAGATTGAAGACACCCAGGACGATGACCTGGAATGCATGAGAGTACTGCCGATTTGTCTTTATCAACCGGTTATTCTCTGTGCATGTGAAGGGCTAGCTCAAAAGCTGCACATAAAGACAGAGAAGTACACATCCTAGGGCCTCTCTACATAGTTCCAAAGGTCCCTTTCACAACTAATGGCCCAATATCACAATAGTGACAAATATATATCATAATTGTCTGGACTGCAATGGGATATAAACATCATGGTACATAAGTAAACAAAATAAGCCATTTAAATGATTAATCCTAAATTACAGATTATCTTCTGTGATAATATAAAAATTGCAGTTTTAAACAAGATCTTAAAACAAAGATAAACTAGAACATGTCCCATAGAGAGATCAGACTCTACATCACCAGATTGTGCCATAGCAACTTAATTCGTAATAGCCAAAAACTAGCAACAATCCACATGGTGATAAACAATAAATGAATAGACAAATTGTGGTATAATCATACAATGTAATATTATTCAGCAAAAATAAAAGAATGACCTATTGATACACAAAACAATATGGTTGAATCTCAAAAATATTATGGTTAGCAAAAGAAGCCAGATATAAAAAAAGTACATACTGTATGATTTCAATTATATAAAATTCCAGAAAAGGCTAATCTATAGTGACAGTAAGTAGATCACTGGTTGCCTATGGCTAGGGGTGGGAAGGTGAATTAACCTCACATGGGCAAGAAGGAACTTTTTTGGGTTCATTAAAATGTTCTATATATTGATTGTAATAGAGGTTATGAGTGTATCCATTTGTCAAAACAATGAATTATACACTTATAATAGCTATATTTTATCATATGTTGATTTTTTTAAAAGAAGTATCAGAAAACCTCAAAAACTTTGATTTTTTTAAAAAAGAAGTATCAGAAAACCAGTTAGTCCCTTACCTACATTAAGGATATAAAAGGTCAAGAGTAGAAATAGCTTTTGTAAAAAAATTTTGGTAGAGCTTTTTGGATGCTATGGATCCCAATCTTCCCAAAAGGCAAGGAAAGGTGCGTCTTTCTTTGCTCCAAATCTAATGAAAAAACTTCAATAGTATTACTTAGAAAACCTAATAACTGCTATTTCAGAGAGGGAGAGAGACTGAATTATCTGACTCATACTTGAGAAATCTAAGGCCAGAACTAGCCAGTCACTTTGATGGCAGAGCAAAGGCGAGATAGCAGTTCGGTGATTATCCTGCCCTCCTAGAATGCATCAGAACAAAGGATTCTAGAGGGATTTTTGGGAGCAATGTGCAAGGCACCACTAGAGTGGAGTCATTTTAGGTCATGTCCAAGAGGGTGGGCTGGAAAGATGAAGGATCCTCAGCAGAAAGTAGCTAGATAGGAATGGTTGAGTTCTCAGGAAATGAAGAAGTATCTCCATGTGGGAAGGTGCAATAAAGGGGCACTACCCCATGTCAAGGCAACTCCGGAAAAGAGGTCTCCAGAGACTGGAGAATCTCTAAGGAACCCACAAATGAGTCCCACAGCAGAGTCACATCTAAGCATCCACCAACTCAGAGAAGATGAGGGCAGTGTTTGCAGTACCAGTGGAAAAATGAAATCTTTTCTGCCCTCTCTGACATCTCCAATACACCCTCCACTCAGCTTTAATCTCAGAGGAGTCAGAAATCATGGCCAGCAGGCATGGAGAGAAGAGTAAACACACAAGGTATGGAAAGAGAGAAGCCACTGTCAACATGCTCCCTTTCTCACTACAAGCAGCCAGCCCACAGAAAGTTTGAGCTCAGGGGCAGATGTTTTCACTCTAAATCAAGCTTGAAGTGTTGACAATCCTCCATGATTAGGGAATTTAACTTAAGAGGGAACCAGTACCATTTGTATTATCTATGAATAATCAGAAAAGGGGAGCATTTTCCTGACTTGTTGGACAGTCACAGGGAAAGAAATATTCCCACTGAATGAATTTTAAAGGCGTAAAGAAGACAAATGTAAAATTGCTTTCTGATTCTATCCCACAATTTGTGCCTATTCAAAATAGCAGTTTTAACACCAATTTGCACATATCATGGATGAACAGGGGCTATGCTAGTTTGAGTCACCCACAATAGGGGCCAGGCGCAGAGACACGGTGTGAAAACACCCCTGGAGTTGGGCAGCACAGCAGCCTTGATGCCAGCAGCTTTACACACATGACCTCTGTGATGGTTAATTTTGTGTGTCAGTCTCACTGGGCCACAGGGCGCCCAGATTACACATTATTTTGGGGTGTGCCTGTGAGGGTGTTTCAGGATGAGATTAACATTCAAATCAGTGAACTCAGTCCTCCCCTATGTGGGTGGGTATCACCCAATCTGTTGCAGGTCTGAATAGAACAAAAGGTGGAGGAAAGAGGAATTTGCTACTTTTTTTTCTGTCTTGCTGATTGAGCTAGGACATCTCATTTTATCTCCACCCTCCTCCTCTGAGACTGGGATTTATACCTTGGCTCCCCTCAGGCTTTAGGACTCAAAGACTCAGACTAAATTACTCCACTACTTTTCTGGGTCTTCAGCTTGCAGACAACAAGCTTCTCAGACTCCTCAGCCTCCATAAGTGTATGAGCCAATTCTTCAGAATAAATCTCCCTCTCATCTGGAGAACCCTAATACAATCTCTCCACAAAATGTGCAAGGTTAAATAAGGGCACACAGATGTGCCCTTATTTAACCTTTCACAAAGTCAAGACTAAGCACTGGGCCTCCCACTTCTTAGATGAATGCCATGCTGAATTAGTTTAACCTGATCATTTCTACTTTCTAAAAATCAAAAGGCTTTTTTTCCCCTGCACATAATTATTCAGTAACTAATTGTTGAATAAAGCAATGAACGAATCAGTCTAATCAAATGATGCCAAACTCTGTCACCATTCAGCTGACAAAATATCACATTTCTAGTTCTTGTGATTTTTATCCACTCATTAAGCATCGTCTTTATATAGGGCATTTTTTATTTGTTAAAAAAAATCTGTCTTCATTTTGCCAATCAAAAAGAAATTAAAAAATGGTCAGCAATGCTGATTTATTCATTTAACATGTATTGAATGCCCACTTTATATCAATGTGTCAAAATCAATTCTATCCGCTTAATACACAGTGGCCAAAAGTGAATTGTTGATTCAAATGATTGAAAGATTCTTGAGTAAAAAGATCTTTAGTCCCTGGTCTATTAAAACCACCAGGTCTCAGTTTCTCTTCCCATCTTGCCAGTTCTTCTTCTTTGGAATTAGGTCCATTGTCAAACAGCCTCTCCTCTCATGGTAGCAATGTGGCTACAGCAGTTCCCTGTGATATCTCCTTTCAAGGTTAAAGTCTAGGGAGGCAAAGAAAGAAACTGCTTCCCTGATAACACTTTTTAAAGTCTCAGAATCTAGTGCCTATGGATAAAGGGTTAACAAAACCATTGCCCCTGCTGCATGAGAATCTGACCTTTGATCAACGTTTAGCTCTGTTCTTCTAGCTATCTCATAAGAGTCAATGGTCAACTATATTGCCAGACAACATTGCTTACCATATAAAATGACCCTTGATTAATAAATTGCACCTGGACTTGGAGGAACTATAAATCAACTAAATAGCTGATGGGACTGCCATGCTTTAGACTTCCCTGAGTTCAGAGACATTTCTCACAGAGACCCTTGAAGCTAAGCCTACGGATCTGTTACAGAAGGTATTGGTTCTAATGGGGCATGATTTCCTCACCTGTGCAATGTGGCTCTTGTTTTCTTGCACCTGAGATTTATTGTTATGCTGGACTGCTGCAAGGACTTGTGTAGAGAAAGAATATCTAATGCCACTCTGCTGGCAAGCTGTTTTTTTCTCTCCCATCACCTTATGAGTACTCTGGTATCAAGGGTGACATATGGAAGTGAGCTTAAACGTCTAGTTTAGCTGTGAAGACCCCTTGGTAAGTGTTGCATTGTTCATCTCTGAACCAATAACTGTAACCAGGGGAAAAGAAATGACTGATTATAATAACCTTAGGTTACATGCTCTGCCCCTGGAACAAGGGAATGCTGAGCTGCATCACTAAAGCCCAGAGTTCTTACCAAAAGGAAGAAGAATTAAAAGCCCAACAGCCAAAACAGCAAATATTTACTATGCAACTAACTCCTTCCCACATACTGCACCAAAGCACGTAGAATTCAAATTCTTTCTTCAACCAAATGACAAAGAATTACATGTCAATAATATATCGGTAAAATGCAAATAACAAAAGTTGCATATATTAAAATTTCAAATGCCAAACATTTAAAATAAGTTATTGGTTGTACCTCTTTAGAAATGATAATCTACAACTAAACTTTGGCTTACTTATTAGGGGTTCCATCAAAGGATTCAGCAATTACAAAAATCCTGTGATGTCTTTGTTAAAATTTTGATTACTTTCCTTCCAATGGTTTAAAATAAAAAATATTGAAATTAATTTCTATCCAAGAGACAGTCATGAGTATAGACTCTAAATGAAGAATATGGAGGTTTAAAGCCTACTGCCTCTAACTAGCTGTTGATTTTGTACAAAGTTATGTTAAATCTCTATTTCTCAGGTCATAACGGGAAGGAGAATGATACCTACCTCCCTGAATTATTTTGAAAAGTAAATGAATTAAAAATGCATGTAAAACATTTACAATAGTGCCTGGTACAAAGGAAGCAGCAAACATTATCTAATATCATTGTCATCATCACAGGAATTTTAAAATTTGATGTATACAATCTGCATCCCAACCTGACTTTTTTTCCTAATTGTAGTCATTCCTATAATGTGACAAAATTTTGTGACTTTGGAAAAAATAGGCATCAAATAAGAGAGAAAGCTTTATTTAATGAAATTTGAAAAGATAGTGTAGCACAAAAGTATACAGAAATGTGATTCTAGAGAAAGCCCACTACTTGTGCAAATATTCCTAGGCTCTAAAATTTAGAGGGTTGAGGGGGTATCATGGATCAATACCTGGTAAATACTGAGGATCTGGCAAAACTATGTCTCCAACTGTGTCCCAGGTTCAATAATAAACCTGTGTTACACTGGGTAAATTCCATGTCATTTCAGGGAACAACATTGCAGGGCTCATTACACGTTAGGCAGCATCCTAGGAAAGCTCACAGCCTAGTGGGTGAGAAAGGCCCATAAATAAGTAAATGCAATGCAATGTGCTAAGTGCTGTGTGGGGGCATGCACTGGGTGTCGTCTTCCCACAGTGGAGGGGGTTAAAACCCGAGATACCTTTTAGTCAGATTATGTTCATTCCATTGCACTTCAGTAGCTCCTCGGTGTGTAAGGCATGGTAAAATACCAGCCTTTGTCACTCCTCACACAGGCCCATGTGAACATCAGTGAGTTAATGTACATTAAATCATTGTGCTTTTCTAAAATAAATTACTGTTTAAAAAAAAATATCCGAGGGACTGTCACTGAGATGATGACAGTGTCCTGCAATCTGCTTTTATCTTTATCAAAAGAAACTGAGCACAAACACAGCATTGCCATTATTTCAAAAGCATAAAGAAGGTGAATACCACCCAAATACATAATAACCCACAAAATGAGAACCTACACTCTATACTGGTAAGAGAGAGAGACAGAAACTTTCTAACTTTTTTCCTAATGCCAGGGGTGAAGACAAAAGAATTGCTTCCATAATAATTAAAAATAAAAAAAGAAGTAAGGAAGGAGAAAGCATGCCCTACTAAATGTTGAATTTTCTCAAAAAAAAAGAAATTAGTTTATATTCCAAACTTGACTGATGACATTCTAATGGAAACAAATGAATTTAAATAGTAAGGTGGTCAAAAATCAAAATTTACATTATAAATGTATTCATTGATTTGATTTTGATAATTCTTCCATTGAGTTGGTGAAAGTTACCAGTACTTAGACACGGAATAATGCAGAAAAAGTAATTAATCTGCACGATAAGATGATAGATACCTGAATGTAAAATCTAAGATGTCTGTGAATGGTAAAAACAAGACTGAAGAAATGACAGCTGGATTAATTACTCACTACTTGAAATTTCACTAGAGAAATAACAGCTCTAATATTATTCAAAAAAAAAAAAAAAAGAATTGCTTCCAAGGAATTACATAAGGTCTTCATGTTTCTAAAAAGGGAAGAAGATGGGTAACAGGGATAGGAATACAAAAGGACTTTAGAACTAGAAGTGAGTTTAAAGATTATCTAACCCATTCATTTATTTTAAGACGACCTAAAGAGATTAAACAGCTCATCTAAATTAGTAGAGGATGGAATAGCAATCAAGTCTAAAACTCTCCCCACCTTGGAAGGGCCACTCACAATTATTTTAAGGTCCACCATTATATTGATAGTATTGTCATTTCTATGATTCAGACTCATACTAAGTTAAGTGGGCTTTTGTTTCCAAGACTAGTATCTACCATTCTTGACATTGCTTTTATAGAAAAAAAAAATACTTTCTTCATTTCAAAAACTTACTAACAAAACCTCCCTAAGGTACCCATTTTTTAGTTTCATTCTTGTGTGTTAATAATACAGATTTTCTTATGTTCATTCTAGCTGCTGACTTCCTCCCTTTTTGGCTCTCATTTGGAACAGTATCTACTTTATTGCCTTTTAATTTTTTCCTCAATTATTATCCTGAATGTAAATATTAGAAACCTAATAGGTAGTGTCAGTGCAAATTTGATTTTGAGTAAGAACTTTCCAAGGGAGGTAACATTATAAAGTAAGAATGTCAAAATGCTTACATTATGCGATTCCAGGCTTTCATCCTAAAACCCATCATACTCTATGCTTTCACCAATTGACATTAAACTTGACTCCTTTTCAGTTTGAAACAAAAGTGCTTAAGTTTCTTAAATATGTGATGGTTCATGCCACTAAAAATGCTGAAAAACATAACTGTTGAAGAGGCACAGCTTGAAATGCATCATAAACTAAAGCCATCATCAGAGTATTCACTGTCATATTTTCTTCACCTACCTTAATGGCAAAAGCTTTTGACACTTAGCAATGTGTTTAGCAGTCTAATGGAAAATAACAAAATGAAAAACAGGAAAATTCGTAAGTCACCTTGCAAAGCTACTTCCCTGAACTTGGACTGAAATTCAGTAAAGATAACCACAATACAGATCTATCAAGTATGTTATTTTGGATTATGTTTTAATCTATCTTCAAGAAAGAATTAATTGTTTTCACTTTGGTAAACTTAAAATGCTTTTGGTCCATTACCCAGGTAGATGTTAGACAGAAAAGTGCCTCTTATATTTACTGCTAGCATTATAATAAACATTTTATTGTGACCATTATCTGAGGCCTATTTCAGTTTTCATTGCTGTGGTGCTTACCATCTCTGCAAAATATATTACTAGAAGTCTGAACTAGGGAGATGGCCTGAAGCTGCTAAAATTGGAAATCATCATTTTTAATGTTTTCATCAACAAGGTCATTCAATGTTCTCCACATTTGTTTGAAAGCATGGCTTCAGAAAGAGAGAAAACTGGAGAGTTGTGAGGTGTCAAACAAGTGTAACAGAAGGAATAGGGGCAAAGGCATTGAGGACCTGGTGAGAGAGAGTAGTTGGGGCTTAGCCTGAGAAGGGAAGGAAGTGAAGCCGGGATAAAAGATAGACCAGGAAAATAAGGGGCTCAGGGTTCAAGCCTGATATAATTTCAGAGATGCTTAGTCTCAGTGAGGAAGAAAGAGGCAAGAGATTTGGGTCACAGTTTGACATTTCAGAGTTTTAACATTTTACAGAAAGAGCACCTTCTAGATGAGGGCAAGCTCAAGTGGAGAGTCATGAGAAGGAGGAAGTGAAACAAAATGGAAGTGAAGGGCACGGCTGTGAACAGGCCATGGAACAGGAAGCCACATGCTGGGTAATTACTGCTGGAGACAGTTCTCCATAGGTCTCTCACATTTCCACACATGTTGTGAGCTATGCACTAACTACTCTGTATTCTGGACTGTCTTTTTGATGATCTTTATATTGTGAATACCCTTGGAATACACAGGATCTCCTACTGGAGCAAAGGGCAAGTATGCTAACTGCTCACTATAAAAGATTCAGGCACCTTAAGCTCAGGGTTTCTCTCCTAAAATGCAACTTACCACATGTTCAGGTATCACTTAGACTCTTAACTGTTGGAATTGGGAAAAATGCTAATACTCTGGTTACCGTTATTACTGTGGGAAATAAACAGTCCTTTATCTCTGACTCAGCTAGCAGCTATGAAACTACACCAGGTTAACTTGTTAGCTTGCAAGTAGAATAAAATCTCAGACACTTTCCATTCTTGATAGTTTTGACAGTGAGGATAGAGTACTGGAAAACACACTGATTTCTGAAAGAGGAAGGATGAGGACATCTAACAAAAATGAGGCAGGAAGTCTATGACAATTGGTAGCAAACATGTTGATCAAATGGTGTGGTCTATGAATAATAAATAGTCCTCCGATGCATTGTTTAGTAAAGACAGAAAAAATGGGGAAGGGATTACAGACCTACTACCAACCAGAGGTTCAAAGACAGCTGCCTGTACAGTGTTCTGTCCTTTGGGTGGGTGACTTTCTCATCAATCAATCTGCCTCAGTTCTGCCCCCTTATAAAAACTAGTGTTGAGATTCATCCTGGTTCTTTAGGGAACCTGGATCTTTTACAACGGGAAGCAAACATGCTTGTTTACATCCTCGGAAAGATGATCTGGAACAAGGAACATCGTAACAAAGGAACTTATCAAACAAAGAGCTTCACTCTTAATACATGCAGAAATGCAAGAGACACCTGGAGAACTGTCTCATAACAATCTCCATGCCTCATTTGTACATCACCTTGGCTTCTCATGAATTGTTCCATGAGTATACCATTCTGTCAGTGACTAATTAGTGGCAAATTCACTCAATTTGTCTAAAACAGCATTTAATTAAAGCTACTATCAATAGAATTTCAAGCAGTATTATCTCAACCATGCCCCCCTCAGGGTTCCAGATTCAGTCTGCTAGACAGATCTAATAAACCCCCAGAGTCTACCTTAGAAAGTCAGGTGGCTTTCTCCTTAAGTCTCTGTATTGACCTTTCTTCTTGCCTCAAGCCATTAGTTAATATATAGCAGGATGTATTAGTGATTGCACAGACTCTGTCTTGGCCCACAAGGAAGAAGTCAGGGTAATTCTATCAACCAAAACAACCCAGGCCAGTGAGTTCAAGCTAGCTCGAATGCCTTACAGAACCAACATACTGTCATTTACTGCTTTAGCTAATGTCAGAGAAAATTTCTTGTCAGCTTTTTTAATTGAATAACCCAAGTTTCAGGGAAAACTTCCCATGGGGAGGAAATAAATGTCAGCTATTCCTCCTCAAAGCTCCCTAGAGTAACCAAGGGTGGTTTTATTTAAGAGAGACCTCCACAGTTGTGTGAGAGTTACATGAGGCACAGTGTTTCCTTTGGCACTTGTAGGTCTCTTATTACCACCCCATAAGGAGCAGGTCACTGTATTTGGGGAGGGAAGAACCACCACAAATGAATGTTCCTTGTCCTAGACCATAATTACCATAATGTAATCAAACAGTATACATACTCTCTTGTGTAAGGCTTCTTTCACTTAGCATGATGTTTTTGAGATTCATCCACATTGCAGTAGCTTGTTTCTCTCTATTGCTAAGTAGTATAACATCATATGACTATACCTCAATCTGTTTATCTGTTCTTTTGATTGATAAACATCTACATTTTTTCCAGTTTTTGGTCTTCATAAACAGAACTTCTATGAACATTTTTGTAAAGTCTTTTTGTGGACATGTTTTCATTTATCTTGGGTAAATACCTAGGAGTGGAATTAAGAGGTCATAGGGTAGGTATAATTTTTGTTTTAAAAGAAATTGTCAGACCTTTTCCAAAGCAGTAGTACCATTTCCACTCTCATCCATAAAGTATGAGAGTTCTGGTGACTTCACATCCTTGCTAGCATTTGGTGGTGTCAGTCTTTTTATTAATAGTTGTAGCTATCCTGGTAATTGTGAAGTAGTATCTCATTAGTATTTTTTGACTATATATTTTAAAGTTTATTTCTTTCAACTATCACTGGAATATTTAGTGACTACAGATAACAAAAAAATATATAAAACTAATGGAAAAGTGTTGCTACATGCTAAGCCCTTTCCCCAAATACCATGTGGTGTTCAGAGAAACAGGATGATGAGCAAGGAACATTTGGAGTCTGGGCAGAACAACATTCAAATCCCAGCTTTGTGACTTAGTAACTTGGGGATCTTTCACACATTATATAAACGCTCTGGTTCTCAGTTTCTGATAAAATTATGGGAAAAAACACTTACAAACTATGTAAAGCATTAAATATAGAATTATAGTTAAGATATATTATTTTTATATGAGGCAGCCTGAGCCCATTACCTGTAACTTTGTAAATTTTGCTTGACTTTTCAAAATATCTGTTTTTCACTCATAAAATGGGAAAATAAGCCTATGCACAGAGTGTGCTTGACATGGCCTCAGGCACATATAGTAACAAACTCCTATGGTTTGAATGTGTCCCCCAAAGTTCATGTGTTGGAAACTTAATCCCCAATGCAAGAGTACTGGAACGTGGGACTTAAAAAAGAGGTGATTAGGTCATGAGGGCAGAACCCCATGAATGAATTACTGTTGTTATCGTGGGAGTGGCTTGTTATAAAAGCAAGTTCAGCTCCCTCATGCTCTTTTGCTTTCACTTTCTCTTGGCCTTCTGCCTTCCCCCACAGGATGACACAGCACAAAAGCCCTACCAGATGCTGGTGCCATGCTCTTGGACTTTCCAGCCTCCAGAATCATGAGCCAAATAAACTTCTACTGTTTATAAATTATCCAGTGTGTGGTATTCTGTTATAGAAACTCAAACAGACTGAGACACCAACATTTCTAGGAAACTTACTATGTACTATGTTTAGCAATTTACATGGATTATTTCATTCAAACTTCACAAGTTCCACAAGTTTATGAAGTAGATACATCATTATCTCCATTTTACAAGGGCTTTGAGAAATCTTGTAACTTGGCTCAGCTTTCACATCAAGTAGCCAGACTCAGCCTGTGAATATACTGCCTCCACAAAAAATAAAAAGTAAAAGCTAATTTTGTTAATTGTTTATTATAGTGCTAGTCTCTCCCTTTATTACCCATTTTTTTCTTTCTGATACATTTTAAAAGGCTAAAACAATAAATCAAAGGTTGCCTGGCTCTTTGGAAGAAAATCAAATAAAGCACATATATTTCATAATTAAAAATCTCATTTTTCTGGCAACAAGATAAAAGTGTATAAATTGTTTTTTTACTACCCCCTTGTGATCAATAGCACATATTTTTGAGATAACTCAAATTATTATCAATTCTTGTGCTAGACAAACTTCTAACAATACTTTTACCCTAATAGATCAGCCAACAAACATGAAGCACAAAATACTGTCAATAGGACAAGTCAGTGAAACAAATGGTTCCTGTTGCTGACGGCTTGTCATTTCTTGGCTGATAGTCATCAATGGCAACCTGAGGGTCTCTATATGATTCCATGGACCTGCAAGTGGAACAGTTAAAAGCTGGAAGGGCCTAGAACTACTTCTTCTGTAAATAAGTTCTTCAGCCTTCCTTTTGGAAATACATACAAACAGGTCATCATCTTCCATCCCATGCTTATCACTACTGGACAACAGTGTCATTTTTGTCAGAAGGTACCATCTGCCTTGTGCAGCACATCTAGGAGATTTCTCATTATATCCCATAAAACAAATTACCAAACAGCACCTAAGCAAGAGTGAAATGAGGGACAAAATGCACAATTTACCACAGTGCAAAGTCATCTAATCCCTTAAGAAAGAAGTGCCAGTTCATTGCTCGTTCTATAATCCATCAACAAGGTCTGCAAACCTTTTAAGCTCAGTCATGCACAAGTGATTACAGAAAGAGCCATACACAAAATAGGCTTTCATATTAAAAGGCTATCAGAAAGTTATGTCCCAGCTATCTTCCTGCTTTTTGAAAAGGAAAATGGTCACATGAAACATTAATCAACAGCTTGAGCTAAATGCAAGCACTTGAAATAACCATTTATAAATAAATGAATCCAACTGGCTAAAGATGAAGAAGTAACTTATTTAAAGTTCCAAGGTCTTTACATATGAGAGTATAATCAAGCTGTGGCCAATGACATGAAAGATTCACAGACTGTATATTATCATAAAAATGAAGATGTCACTCCAAGGTTAACCCCACTTAAATTTATTGATGATAGTCTTTAATGTACAAGGCTAAAATGCTTGAATGCTTTAATTGAGTTAGGACCTTACAAGTAAAAAAATATGATGAAACACTGAATATATAGAGGAAAACTGAAATAAAAAGGAAAAGAAGTACAGTTGCTAAAGAATTGTGATCCTTGCCTTATCTTGAACAAGAAGAAAAAAAAGTCCCACTATTTGAAGAACATTAAAAATGTCTTTCACTGAACTAAAACAACAATGTGGAAAACACTCACTCATCCAAGATCGAAGCTTCAGGTCAAAGCGTATACAGAGAGCCATTTGGGAAATACTTTCTATCTTAGCCTCCCTGGAATGAGTCAGGTGGCATCCCCTAGGATGCCTTTTCTTCAAATGTTCAATAGAATCATACTCTGAGGTTAACAGGTGAGACCTGCTAGAAGGAGGTATTATATGTTTCATTCAAAATGACTTTTCTGTTACCAGTTGAGCTCTTAGCAGACTTCCTTCCAAAAACCTCCATCAACACACCAGTACAGTGCTGCCACACTTTGGATGGTCCAAATTATACCAAAGAGATAAAAGAAGTAGTACTTTCTAATGTTGAAAAAAAGTATCTTAATGTCTAGTGCTGTAAAACTCCACTCTTCTCTTTGAAATATGTTCTGCAATGCAGATGTGTGTCTACACCCGTGCTAAGCAAATACGCCAATTAGTTATTAATGAGAATGAGACATTTTTTGAAGAGTTTTGTTGTAAGTATTCTGATACTGCTCAGAAGCTTTGGAGAACTCTAAGTGTTGCCTCCAGTTCATTAGCGATAGATGTCATACAGAATCTTTCTACATTTTCCTTTTTAATGGGAGCATCACATAAGAAATGAAGTAACTGCAGCAAAAGTAGAGTAGGTCTCATAAGCTGAGAGATAGTTCAGGCTGCAAAAGATGCCACTTGGGTCTAGACTCAAATTTGGGTTTGGATTCTGCTAGCTGTATGACCTTGAGTAAGGTATTTAACCTTTTATGTTTCCATTTCCTCATCTATAAATGGAGATAAGTAAAAATATCAACCTTATTGGTTAACTGTGAAGATTAAATGAGATAATCAAAAAGCAGCTAGAACAGTGACTGACACATAGTATGCACTCAATAAATCTTAACTATTGTTATCATCGTCATTGTTAATATCATTATTATTTGGGAAAGGAAAAGGGGAAAACTTTTATATGAAAATAAAATCAGCCAGCTAGACAGAAGGTTCTTAAAGACACATAAGATTTATGTCAAAAAGTTCTTGAGGTCATCTCTTGTCCTTCAAGACAGAATAGAAACCTAAAAATTGTATCCTCCCTTCTATCACAATGTTTATCAAACTTTAGTGGACAAAAGCCTCCCCCCTGGGGATCTTGTTAAAATGCAGGTTTTGATTTAGTAGGTCTAGGTATGGCCTGAGATTCTGCATTTCTCACGAGCTCTCTGGTGATGCCTGGACCACACTTGAACTAACAAGGTTACATAAGGCAGTTTTTTTCCTCTCTCCTTTGCACACCGTCAAATATCCAGTAAGTGATGAGACTTGAATTCAGGGCTTCTATCTCCAGGCTGTTAGATCTTCAGTGTATAGCTGAGTGGACCAATACTTCCAATGTTCCCAGTATATCCGTTCAAATGCCATGTTGTGAGTTACTACTGCAAGAACTACTCAAAATTTTCCTTCTTCCTTACTCCATTAAAAAAAAAAAAAGCGTCCTGATGTTTCCAAGTTTAACCATTATATACTTCCTGCTAAAGTAAACTATTTTCCGAAATTATAATCTACAAACTAATAATTCAAACTATTTTCTAAAATAATTTATGGCATAGAAAGTAGCCAACTCTCTTAGAGCAATGAAATTGGGTTTTTGGTTTCCAGTTAAATGTCACAGCTATTTTCCAATTCCCTCACCTACTGCTCCAAACCTGAATACAAATAAGTCATTAACCTACCAATTTTTCTTGAACTATTTCACCAGAGAATAGAAAATAGTTCTTTTCAATGTGACAATACAGTACTTACAACAGTATAGATATTGATATAAACTATTAATATAGCTTAATATACAAACAAAAATAGGTAACTTACTGAGGTCAGTGTACTTAGTGGTTAGGAATATGAGCTCTGGAGCAAGGCTACTTGGATTCAAATTCTGGCCATGCTACCCATTGTATATATGACAATGACCAAGTTACCTCACCTCCCTCTACCTCTGCTTCCTTGTCTGTAAACTGGCCATAATAATAAGACCTAATTCTCAGAATTGTTATAAGTATTAAATTAGTTAATCAGTTAGTATGTATAAGGTGTACAATACTCTACCTGACAAATAGTAAGCACTAAATGTTTAAATTATTAAGCAGTAGTACGCATTTATTTAGGTTGTGAAAGTATTTTAGAAAATAGCACATATTTAGTAAAGTTTTTCAATAGGGCATAAACCCACCATCTTATATTATCTATCTTATTTATTAAAAACTCCATTGTTTTTCACCTTCAGACTCATCTTTTAGCTTTTTCCAGTGTCTCAGAAGCTCACTTTCCTATATTTTTCATTAGCTTCCATATTTCTAGTTAAAATGCTTTGAATTTAAAATCCTAGCACACACAGGCTCATCAGAACAAGGCAGTTTCATTAAACAGAAGGTAGAGAAATGACTCACTATCCCATGTTCCTAATAATACTGAATACAGTCATGGGCTTTCAGTGTGTTTTGTGCACAAGCATGTAAGAGCTCAACAAAGTAAAATGAGTCATTTTATACATGTATAGGAAATTCTTCAAAGGCTCAGGAAAGTCTCACCAGATTGGAGCTCAAAAAAAAAAATCTTGAATAAATCTTGAAAAATCTCAGAAAAATATCAAGTTATTCAAGCTTGACTGTTTATTTTTCTCTTCCCAATGTTCATGAAGATTATTGCCGTTCAATATGTTATTGTAACAAAAACCTCCCTTTTAAGCCAGAAACATTTGGGAATTCTAGAGAACGTAGAAAAGATAGAACCATTCTAATTCACCCACATTTAAGAGATTGTAGTAATATGCATTTGTACATTCCTTCGCAAAGTCAAGGAGGACTCCAACCATCTATAAAATGTGTACATCTTAACTACATTATATTGGGGGAAGAAGTTCTCCCATTAAAAGCTTTCACAATCCTATCACTACAAAACTCATATACTATACAAATAGCAGGGGCATTATTAAGAGATTGTAAAATGCCATCTTCCCTCGCCCCATGCCATTCTGGCTTAAAAAACCCCCAGTTTGCTGCCTTATTAGTTTTCAATATCTTGTGGCATCTCGCATCCATGCCTGAACAAAGTGCAGTATCCAGATGGATGGAAGATTTACTTCCCATCTTTGAGCCTACAGTATTGATTATTGACTTCTCCCATTTCCACTACCAAAAAACAAGATAACATGTCAGAATATAGGAAAGATGAACACAAAATATTGTAAGACAGAGGAATGCAGAGTTTCTCTCGTGGTAGCCCTATTTAATAAGTAGGGAAATAAAAACGAGAAAGAAAGATGCTGGTATAACCTGAGAAAACAAAAAGGAAGAAATTCTAATGCAGGCATATTTGACCTCAGAGGCCCTGACATTTAAGCAATGGACTCTAATTAAAGCTCCACTACAATTGCCTAGTTTGTGTTTATTTGTTAGAAGTTCTCCCTTTTTCTTAGGTGCTGTCAATTTCATTTTACATTGAAGCCCATAAAACTACTTCAAGAAGGCAGAGTTTGTTTTGTTTTGTTTGTTTGCTTTTTGTTTCATTCAGAGGTAAATGAGTCCCAAGTGCCTAGAACATTGCCTGGTTCTATAGATGCTCAACAAAGGTTAAAATAACGAGTGAATCTTATTTCTTCTGTGTTTGGGGAACAATTGATGTGATTTACAAATATTCAAGAGTTTGGAGAGAAAGCACATGGCATATTATGAACATGAGGATCACACTGATTCACTTTGATTTTTGGCAAAAACATCTTAGAAGTGGCTCCAAGGCACACAGATACAGGTAATTTTTACAAGTAACAAGTTCTATATTCAATGGCTCACCTTGCCTTCCCTCCTGAGATGCAGGTTTATATCATATTGTAGCATATGGGCTCTGGGATCACACATGAGTTTGAATTCTGGCTTTTCCACTCATCGACTATGTGAGCTTAAGCAAAATAATTACCCTAAGATCCAATTTCCTCATCTATGATATAGAGATAACGGTAGTTCCTACCTTACAGGGTTATCGTGAGGATTAAACAAAATAATACTGACAGAGCTCTTAGAGCCTACACATAGAAAGCACTAAATAAACATTAGCTCTAAATAATATTAACTGCCCAGGAGAGAAACCAGATTGACCCAAAACATTTAATAGGGGCCTCTCTATAATTCCCACATTTAGAAATAGGAAAAAGAAGAGGAAGGAAAAGATACTATTTTTTCAGATATTATCAAATTATAATTACATTTAAAATAAGGCTATTTTTTCAACACACACAACCAAACAAAAAAATAATAGAGCACATAAATGTAACAACTATTTCCTAATATACATGCATAAAGACTTTACAGGTAAAAATTTTCTCATATGTAAAATAACATAGAAAATCATTTTGGACACAATATGGTCAATACAACAGTAGTTATACAGTATTGACAACTTTGCACTGTCTCACAAAATTTGTGTCTTCATAGATTAACAACTGTGTTATCTTCAGGGTTTTGTACATTAGCCATGTTTCACAGTCTTATCTCAAATACAGGAACCTATTTTTACCTCTAAACAGGGAGTTATTCTTAGGGCAGTGTCTGCTAATTTGATAGATTAAAGCCTGAATTATACCCCTAGATGACTCAACCTCCCCAGCACTCCTAACCTTCCCTCACTAACCCCTTATTGTATGTGTTAAGTCCCTTTGTGTTCTCCCTAAGAAGGAATACCACTACTACTACTATTTATATTTACCAGGCACTAGGCAAAGGCTTTTGTGTGCATTGCTTCACTTATTGTGGACAAAGAATTTACGTTATTTGGCTAAGAGTTACACTGTCAAGAAGTACTGAAGCTGGGATTTGAAAGTAAATGATTCCAAAGACCCAACTTTTAACCATGTTATATTAGAACAATATTCCTAAAACTTCTACCATTAAAGCCTATCCAGTATCAGATAATTAAAAACTAAGCCAATATTTTACTTACATATAAAATTTCAGGAGTTTTTAGGATCATTCTGATGAAACAATTTATTTTCTTTATTTATAGGAGGAACATAGTGTTCAATTCAGTGGTTTTCTGCTGTTGATTTTTTTTTCCAGAGAATGTCAATAAAATAATGCTATTTATTCAACCAGAATGTATAAAATTGATATTCGTCACATAGCAAGCTTTGAATACCATTATCTGTTTTAGAACTTTATATTATAAAATTATAACATGCCATTAAGTGTTACACATATGAATGGCAATAGAAATTTAGAGTAAAATAAAACTCAGATTAAACAATGGAATTTATGACTAATAATAATATTTATTAAAAAGAACCCAATTTCACTATGCTTTTTTATTATTTTAATTCTTGTTCTTAATATTTCCTGTTTCTACAGCAGTGACTGTAAACATCTGATGTAGTCACAAACCTCACTTAAATATCAGAGGAAGGCTATGGATCTCCTCTTTAAAAACACACAGATACATACATACCACAATGTTTTGTATAATTTTAGGGAGAGTTGATAAGAATCACTTTTCTAGATCATTTTCGATGAGTTTGTATTGATAGAAAGGGGTAGCATCTAGATTTATTCTGTACTCCAGTTGTCCACACAGAAGACAAATGACACCTGGCTGTAGAGCTTAACAAGATATGTTGCTCATTAAATGAATAATACCTGACTTTTAGCCATGAAGTGCAAGAATAAAGCCTCATCAACAAGATTACTTCAGCAAGGCAAGTGTCAAATAAGCTAAACCATAATGTCACCTCAAAAGTTATAGTTGTATTATCAATATCCAAAGAACTGTCTTCAGCCTACATTTTCAGAATTGGACATATCAAAGAGATAATTTTAAACAAAGATGCTTTTATTTTACCTGGGGAAAGAGATGACAATGATGTAGCAAAGACTCTACTGTACACATTTTTAAATGACTAAATCCACATATCTGCAAA
Organism: Daubentonia madagascariensis; assembly: GCA_023783475.1. NCBI lineage: Eukaryota > Metazoa > Chordata > Mammalia > Primates > Daubentoniidae > Daubentonia > Daubentonia madagascariensis. The sequence continues at coordinate 4,527,328 of JAKFHU010000485.1, read as the reverse complement.
AGACCCTCCCTTCCTAGTACTATAGATTCTCAGGGTTGCCAGGGAGATACACAACCCTAAGCTAATACTCATTTTGTCCATGAGGAAACAGATTTGGAAAAGTTTAAACCCAAGGTCACAGCTAAATTTCACAAAACTTGAATATAGTCCCACTTTTCATACTCTCAGTGGTTTCACACCGCTTCAGCAGTTACTTATGCCAAAGTTACTGTTACAACTACAGATAATGTTTAAAAGGACCAGTAGGAACAGATGTGTGTTTAATCCTTTTACCTCTCATGACTGAATTCACATTCTTTCCGATTCTGTACGTTATTTTCCATTAGTTTAATTTACCAAAAAGTGATTTGGGACAAAGAAACGATTAAACTAATCCAAATTGAAAGAAAGTGATCTAATTATGAGTCATGGAGCCTCATTCTCACAAAAAAAAAAAATCGGAGAATGGGTGAACATTTACATAATTTAAAAATAATTATACACTTAGAATACATAACATAAAGTTGATTATCTGACTAATGACCATCACTATCAGCAAATTATTTGATCATACATATGCTAATATTTTTCTTAACCTGAAGTTCTTTCAACTATTTTCATGGATTAATATTATTCAATCAGTGGGGTATTTAAAAACCTAGCAATTATCTTCAGAGGAAGCAAGGGAAGCAGTCAAATGGAAAGTAAATACAAGAGCAATTTCTCATGCTGACAAAGTATTCTAATATACTAACAGAGACCTAAGAGCTGTAGCCATTGGTTAAATAAATAAATAATTATGATTGAAACATAACTATCAGCACAGGTAAAAAATTTCCTCAAATTTTGATGATAGCAAATTTTAGCCAAGAGATGTTTAGAATTACTAGTTATCAGCTTCATAAATAACACTGTTTATCACCACCATAACTTATGTACATAGATACATTAAAAATCTAGAGCCCTCTGTTTTTGCCAATTTTTGCAAAATATGTCATTGTTTGTGAAACTATATTGTGCCTGAGGCTGCCTGTGTCACACCATTCCTGATTGTGGAATGTCAGTTGTTTGCCTGTAACTTGTTTTCAAATTGCCTTCACATCATATTGTTTAAAGCTTCAGTCTCTTCAAACTGATTCAAGCTGAATCTCACTCAAAATAACTCAGTGTCTTTCACCTCCTCCTATTTATCCTATTCATTTTAAATTAATCTGGTCATCTTTTGCTCAAATCCTTCATTGGCTTTCTATTACCCAATTAATACTTGACATAGATGTGGTATAGTTTTCCATATTAATTAGTCTTCTCAATATAGAATGGTGGTATGAGTGCTTATTTGTGTTTTAAATACTGTCAGAAGTCATAATGAGAAATAAAAAACCTATCAATGTTTCACGAAATTGATAATATGGGAGGGCTCATAAAATTTTGTAAGTTTGGATGGCACTGCATTTGGGGAGATTGCACATGGTATGACTTAAGACATAAGACTTGTGTCGAACAGGTTCTGTGGCCTAAAATGAAAGCAGAGATATGTAAATAAAATTGAGATATGTGCCAGATATGTACAGCTGAATGTATTACCAATTAAATCAGTTCACCAGAAGAAAACAGCAAGAGATAAACCTCGGGAATTGGTGTGCATGTTCCTTCTCTCCCTGGCATCAAAAATACATGTGTAATATCTTATTAGGAACTAAGTAATTATTCTTCCATGCCCAAGCCTCACCTGCTGAGAAGGCAGTCACCATGTCAAGAAAATTGTAGGGATGTTATCTCTATTTTATTTACTCTGTGTTAAAAAAAAAAAATTAGACAAGTTAAACAGAGTTAAAAACTCATGAATCAGGCAATGCTCAGAACCAGAAAAGGTTCAGAGAGCTCCACCCAACAGTATAAGCAGCAAGCTTTTATAGGCCAAACATGGAAGGTATGTAGAGAAATCACTTAATTGGCTACAGCTAGGCATGTGCCTTATTTGGGCATGGTCTAATCAGTTGGCTGCCTGTGACTGGCTGAAGCTCAGTTGCTTGTGATTTACTGAAATTCAGCTGTTTATCACAAAATATACTCCTAAGTTAGGTTTCAGTTTACGTACTAAGTTAGGTATGGTTTGTTACATAGGAATTCAAAGTATGGAGACAGCCTAAGGCTAATGGCTTCCTGCTTATTTTGCTTTAACACCTGCCAGAATCTACTTTTTGTTCATGGTGAAATTTTGAAAACTAGTTGCCCAAATTCATATTGAATGATACTGTATGTTTCAACCCCTCCTCACTACTGGGGCATCTTTAGCCACATTTAAGTTATGCTGTGAAATATGCTAAGAACCTGAGGCCAGGGCAAGAGACAAGTTGATCCAGATGTGTGTCTTGAGTGCCTATAATGCTTTTGCAAATAAGACTACAGGATTCACTTCACATTTACAGGTGCTTGGGCAAGACAAGACCTTTTGGAATGCCAGAGCATTATGAACACATGGAAAGCCACAAAGCAGTGTTACCTGGCTGAAATAACTATAAGAATCTCCCTGTGTAGAAAAAGCAAACTGTTTTTCCTCTGCTCTCACATCACAACAATCAACACAAAAGACTTCTGTGACCAAACGTGTGGGGATTTTGCCCCACCAACAAGCATGCAATTAATTCTGCAGTGGACACCAGTTGGGTGTCTTCTAATCTATTCAATTTCTAATGCTATCTACCCAGAGATAGCATCAGATTCTATAAGTTGAGGCCACAGTCCCACAAGACTGCCCCCACTTTAGATGCTAGTCTCAAGTCTGGACCTTCAGAACTGACCAACTGGCTTCAAGTTGTGGTTCCCACAATCCCTCTTTAGGCTTGATTAATTTGCTAGAATGGCTCACAAACTCAGAGAAACACTTGTTTACATTTACCAATTTATCATAAAGGATACAAACAAACAGCCAGATGAAGAGATACATAGGGCAAGGTCTGGAAGGGTCCCAAGCTCCTTATGAGTTCAGCTGTCCAGAAGCAATTTGTACCACGTCCTCTTGAGCCTTTTATGGAGATTTCACCGGACAGGCAGAATTGAAGCATGGACAATGCTATAAAAATGTGATTGGACAAAAAGGGTATGACCTAATACTAATAGAAAACCAGCAAGTGGGGAAAACCAGCAAGGCCTGTATGTTCAGATTCTTCTTGGCCTCTCTGTATGGCACTTTTTCCTCCCAGGTATGTGATTGACCTACCTACAATCATACAAGGTAGGTCAGAGAATTTTGTTATGGCCAGTTCCAAGATAGAAAGTCAAGGAGATTATATTTTTAGTTTCTGTGGCCTGCCTTGGGGAGAAAAAGAGCATGTGATAAAAGGGCAGGAGCAGGTCAGAGAGAGAGAGATTCTGTTTTCTAAGGCTTGCTTCTGAAGTCTAGAGTGCCCAGCCATTATAATAAAAGACTGTCTTCACCTTTGTCCTTCTGAAGCTGTTCTGAAGCTGCTTCAGGAACTAAAGACAAAAGGCCAAATATTTTAACAAAAGATATATTTATTGTTTTAGTCACTTGGGAAATAACAAGGGCTACAGGGGTTATGAGCCAGGAAGTGTGAGGGAAAACATATATATAATAATATCACATTCCCCATGTAAGACTAGAAGAGAAGCTATGGCTTCTTCCTAGAAAGGTAAGGAGCATATCAAACAGTCCTGTGACAAAAGAGCTCTCCATCAGGAATTTCAGACTAGAGTTAGAGCTCTGAAGATAGGTGGTCTGGCCCTACCAAAAACCAAGACTGATTTTAAAGCTAGACTAATCACCAGAAGTGAACAAATGGAAATCCTCACCACATTAGGTGAAAAGAAAACTAGAAATTCTGAAAATATACATAATCAAACCAAGAAGTGAGAAATAAAATCAGAAAATTCACAGTACACATCTGCTGCTCTGGGGCAGTGAATTGGGCCTTCAAAAGGCTAAGAGGATAAGGGTATTGGACCAGAAATGGGCTAGAACTGGAGCCCTAGAGAAGTGACCTCAAGAGGACAACTAAGAGTTACCACTTTTCTGGAAAAAATTGAGGTATAAAGCACAATCAACACAGGAATGAGTGCTAACCCTGGCAGCAAACAGCCTTAAATGAGTTAAGTGCTCAAAGGAGGTAATAGGCACAAGGTAAGCAACAAACCAGCAAAAAGAGAGGGAACAGAGACAGGATAATGGTATTGGAGATGGAAAGTGAATGTCACAGGTCTGATTTGTGTATGCTCTAATACGTCTTAATTTGCAGGTATCTTAGTCCTTTTGGGCTGCCATAACAATTTACCATAGACTCAGTAGCTAATAAACAACAGAAATTTTTCACAGTTCTGAAAGCTGGAAGTGTGAGGTCAGGATGCCAGCATGGTTGGGTTCTGATGAGAGCCCTCTTCCAGGTTGCAGACTGCTGACTTCTGTGCCCTTACATGGCAGAAGAGATGAGAATGTCTCTGGGGTCTCTTATAAGGGCACTAGTCCCATTCCCAAAGACCCCACCTTCTAATACCATCACCTTGTGGGTTAAGATTTCAACATATGAATTTCTTGGGGGGGACACAAACATTGAGACCAAGTACATGAATATAAAAATTTTAATATTTTTTGTATTACTCCCATTCGCTAAGTGATTCTATCCACACTAGTCTTGATTACTCACTGCATGCTAAAGATTCCCAGATCTTTCCATCAAGTTCTTTTCTATCTGATTTTCTAACTTCTTTATCCAACTGTCTCTAGGACATTTCCAGCCAAATGTCTCTTAGTCATATCAAACTTAGTATTTCTGTAACTGATCTCCTGTGTTTCATCTCTTTCATCCCACTCATGTCCAGATGCTCTTTATATCAGTTTGGGTCCTCAAGAAGTGGATGTCACATTAGGATTAGAGGTGCAAGAGATTTTTGGAAGAAACACCTGTGAAGGATGAAGGGGGAGGAAGCTGGAGTAGCCAATGAGACCCTTCAGACCACAATGCAGGTCTGATGCCTGTGAAAAGAGAGGGTGGAGGGAGGACTGGGTAGGAAGAGCCTCCTACTGCAGTGTAGTTCTGAGAGTCTTGGCCAGACCGATGGAAAATCTTTGAGCAAAAATTGCCCACAGAAGAGTTCCACACAAGGTGGGAATTGGCAGACTCTAGGACTACCACAGTGATTAGGCATTGGCCAATAACAGATCAGGGATCCCTTGCCATGGTAGATCCAAAGGCACCAGAGTTGGGGCTGTCAGTCACAACATTCCCTGCAACAGGCACTCTTTGAGGGGATATCTAAGTAGCACATCTCCATTGCCCTCACACTCTTATTATCTCTCTTATTTGGTGGTCCTGCCATCCTTCCAATTTACCCAAATTAGAAACCCAGCAGTCATTCTTAACTCTTTCTCTCTCCTTCCTCCTAAATCCATTAAATTAAATTTACTTTCTAAGCATTTCTCAAGTCCATTTTCTCCTCTCCATCTCCTACTCCAACTGTCCCTGCTCAAGCCCCATCCCCTCCCACTTGTACTACTACAAGAGGCTTCTAACTCCTTGACTCATCTTGTTCCCCTCAAATCCACCCTACACATAGGTCTGCCAGGGAGACGTAGATACTCAAAATCTAACCCTTCTATGGCTCTCTATTTCCAACACAAAAAATATTTATCCCCCTACAAAGGTGTATGAGGCCCCCACATCATATGACCCCTGACTTTCTCTCCAGCATCATCTCCACCCTTTATTCTATGATCCAGAAACACTAAATGCTGTTTTGCACCCCCATGTCTTTGCTCTCATTTTCCCTTCTGCCTAGTATTCCCTTCTCAACTCCCTAAGTCTGACTCACTCATAGGAATATTAATTCTTTAAGATTCAGTTCAGACATTACCTAACCTAGGAAGCCTCCTCTGACCACACTTGGTCATATATATGCTCTTGGGCTCACGTAAAACTCCACGTGCTTTCTCAATTATGTTGTGAATGTTTGTATCTCACTCTCCCAAGAGACTGTGTTTTCAAAACACACTCTTACTCATCCTAATGCTCCCCACACTTAGAAAAGCACGTTTGTAGCTATGACTCGGTCGGCACACAGGCAATGTATGTAACCTCAACGTTTGTACCCCATAATATTCTGGAATTTAAAAAAATAAACAAATAAAAAGAGAAGTACCTGGTACCGATAGTCAACAAATATCATTAAGCAAATGGGAAGAAGAAAGGAGGGAAACAAACACTATTGAATGCCAAATCTGTGTCAAGTGCTACAAGTTGGTACCTCCTTTAATTCTTACAACAAGCCTGTAAAGTTAAATGTTCTCTCTCCCCTTTAAAGACCAGAAAATTGAGGCTCAGAGCAGTCAAGTAAAGTTCTGAGACTTAAACCCAGTAATTTGACTCCAGAGCCTCTGTGCCATGCTGCCCTCCTTCATAGTCCCATTTAATTCCAATGAGTAAATTCCAATGTGTAGGCAACTCTAATTATACTCAAAGCTCCAAAGGACCATACTAGGGAAAGCGGGGACTTTAGAACTAGTCAGACCTGGGTTTGCTACTTACCAGCTGTAGGCATTGGGCAAATTATATAAACTTTCTGATACTCAGTTATTGTTCTTTGTTTGTTTGTTTGTTTCTTTTTTTTTTTTTTTAAAGAAAACAAAGGTGTTCCATTACCTACTTTTGCAGGGATCTTTTTAAGGATTCGAGAGAACAGATATTTATGCCACCTAGCATGAAGCCTGGTAAAGATTAAGCATTTAATAAACAGTTAGCAATGGCAGAATGGATTATTTTATCCAGACATAGCCAAGCTACTCACAGAGAAATGACCCACCACTTTTTATCACTGGCCTAATCCCATCCTCAGATAATTGTGGTAACAAGGAACCACAAACAGTAAGTCGACAGACAGGAGAGGGATATTTAAGAAGAAGGACTTTGGTGACCATTAATAGGGTATCTTAGTCTGCTAAGGCTGTCATAACAAAATACCATAGACTGGGTGGCTTAAACAACAGAAATTTATTTTCTCACAGTTGTGAATGCTAGAAAGTCCAAGATCAGGATGCCAGAATGGTCAGTTTCTGGTGAGGGCTCTCATCCTGGCTTGCAGGTGGCCAACTTTTTGCTGTGTCCTCACACGGTGTTGAGAGAGAGATCTTTCTTTCTTCCTTTTCTTATAAGAGGACCAATCATATCAAGTTAGGACCCCACTTTTATGACTTCATTTAACCTTAATTACATAAAGTCTACACCTCCAAATATATCACATTGGTGGTTAGGGCTCCAACATATGAATTTTGGGGGTACACAATTCAGACCATTGCATAGGGTAATTAAATCTTGAAAAATTGGTAAATAAAAATACAGTTAAAAATGCCAGTCTGAAGAAAAAAATATATTCGTCTTCTTTAGGTATACTAGACAACTCAAAAATTTACAAACCACTTCATTTCTCTTCTAAGTACCTGTACCGTAGGTAAAGTATCTTTCGAAAAAGAAAGGGATCTCCCTGGGAAGATATGATTTGATATTTGGAAGCACCAAAAATGCCGCAATATGGAAGAATTCTGTTGAGTGCTTTTGATTTACATCATAAACTAAATATTATTTCAACTGGGTTATCTGCATATTTCCTGAAAGTATAATGCTTGGAAATATCTTGTTTCTTAGTGCCCTCATAATTCTCGCAGCAGCCAGTTGCACTGTGAAAATGCACAGTCTTTCAGTAATTCATCAAGGTGGTTGATGAATACAGAATTCTTGCTGCACCCCATTTGTTTCTTTATTACCCTATTCATTGGTTCTGTTGGACAAAGAATTTGGAGCTAATTTATACCTCACATTTTAATCCAAATTTTGACACCTTCAATATTTTACCAGATCTTTCAGAGCAACTAAAAATCAAGTTGAGGGCAATTCTATTGAAAAAGCAAGTCTAGACCTGCCCAATTATTCAGTGATAGTTAAACAATGGAAAGGCAAGCCAACGATGTAGACAATTCATGCAGGTGCAAGAGTATTTGTAATGCTGTATTCCACAGCAGAAATAAAGTAGGGATCTGGATCTTTCCATGAACATTTCTATTTTAATTACTTCTGTCATTTTGTTGATAAAAATTAAAATAAATTATTTGCATCTTTGTTAAAGTTTAAGAAGAAAGGGTTATGGGTAATGATAACTTTGGGGATAGTTCGTCCACTGTGGTTTTACTGTTTATAAGATTTATAAGATTATTTATCCTGAGGTCTTACTAGAAGCATTAAACAAAATCGCTCTAAAAAGTTTCTACCTGTTTATAAAAATAATTATTGCCCATGTAAATAATTTATTCCATGTAAAACAGTTTAAAATTTTGCTAAAGTGCTTGGGATGTGGTGATAGCATGTTCTCTACGGCTCACCCTGGCCCAATTTGTGCTAACAAGAAAGAGGCTGTCATTGGAGCATCAAAATGACATGAGAAAAGTGTTGCTCACCACTTAAGAATTGGACAGTTCTTTCTATTTATATATTTTGGTGGATAGCAATTGTTTTAGAGTTTGACTTGCAAATTTGCAATTGGACAAATATTATATACCATTTCTAAGGTAGAATAACCCTTTGTTCAAATATAAGACAAGCTTTTCTCTTGAAATTGGTAGATATTTCTAACCCAGTGATAAAGGATTGCAGAAGTGACTGCCCAGTGAGCATCAAAACTTGATAACTAGTTGTCTATCCATTGATTAAGTCACCTTTCTGCTATAGGTTGATTTATAGACACCAATTTTTAACCATTTTCCTGAGCTGTATCAGATTCAGGTGATTTCACTCTGCTTGTGCCCTGAACAAACAATGCTATATTTCTCACCATATCATTTACCTTTTCATTAGCTTCAGATTAAAAGTGGTCTTCATAGGCTGAGGAGCCACACCACCTATGTCACACTAGTATGACAAAAATAAGATCTGACTTGCTGGACTATATCTACCTTTATTAATATAAAATAGGGGCTATATTTTCCAGTTAAATAATTTTCTTATAATAGATTTCAATGAAAACTGGGGACATAGAGTAGTACATTTCCCAAGAAAACGGAGTTATCAAACATAAGCAAGGAAAGTAGAACAGTTATCACTGACTAGAAATCTGCATTTATTTAGCCTAATTATGGCATAGTCATTTACAGCAATAAAAGAAGGCTCACTAATGACTGCCATTACCATGATTATAGGTATACCTTCTGGCCAAAACCATAAATTTTTAACTTCTATAATGCTATTTTCTGAATGTTTTTGTCCCCTCCCCAAAATTCATATGTTGAAATCCCAACCCCCAAAATGATGGTATTAAGAGGTGGGGTCTTTTGGAAGGTGATTAAGCCATGAGGGCAGAGCCTTCATGACTGGGACTAGAATCCTTGTAAAAGCCTTGAGGCCCCAGAGAGCTGCCTCACCATATGAGAACAACACAGCTAGAGGCACCATCTATGAGGAATAGACCTTCACCAGACACCAAGTCTATAGGTGCCTTGATCTTGAACTTCCCAGCTTCCAGAACTGTAAGAAATAAATGTTTGTTGTTTATAAGCCACTCAGTCTAACAGACTAAGACATATAGCTAAGATCCTTTTATCATTGAGTTATATAATGTCAGAAACAATTCATCAAAGTAGAAAAGTCCAAGGTGCCTTAACATAAGACAGAATGTCATGACATATCAAACCCTTCATTTTGAAACACAGTTATCAATATTAAAACATTAGTTTTATTATATCCAAGCAGTAGCAAAATATTTTAGCCCTTTTAAGATGAGATTTTTATCTAATAAAGAGTAGAAATTTTAATTAAACCAAACCTAAAGTAGTATTTGAGAATGAAGGAAGGCCAAGAATATTTTCAGTAGTTTATTAAATCTGTTGCCTTTATGTAATGTTATGGATGGTCAACATTTGCAACTGTACTGTACAAAAGACAGACTTCAATTTATTACATTTTACTTATTTTATGTTTCTTTTAAGAGTGATAGTCATTGAGTCACTGTTATAAAATCAGATGATCACAAATTTCCTCCAGGAATTGTATTTCTTATATACTGTGGTTTACTTGGAAGCTATTTTATAATTTGGTACTAATCAATATCCCACTGTATAAAGAATCTAGTATAGAATCCCAATTCCCAGGGTATAATCATTCAGTTTATAAAACAAATGTAACAATAAATACACTTGGAAAGCTGTTTAAAAATAAAAGGATTTTTAGCAAAATGAAAAGTGTTGAAATTATGCTGGGCACAGAGAAATATAACATGGCCTATGCACACACTTCTATGCCTGGGTCCATTTGAGATGCAGAAAATTTCCACAACTGCCTTCCAAGTGTCATCTGTAACATCGATCCCTTTTCAACATAAAAGAAACATTTGGAGCACTGAGCAATGTAAAAGCAGGCAATAGTAATACTCTTACACCGTGTACCCATGGGGACAGAGGTACTGTATGCAGTACACTCCAATAGTTCAGTGAATTTGAGTAAGTGCTATAAGACAAAACAACTGCCAAAGATAAAAATGCCCTTCAGACAGCCTCCTTTGCCTCATCCTTCCTTGGCTTTGGGGATACCTAACTGTGATTTGTTTTTTATCTAATACAAATGCAATCTGACCTGAAAGGTTTAAAAAAAAAAAAAAAAGCAATCCAACTATATAGCAAGACTCATCAAGAGTTTAAGACTCTGGGCCAGAGATTATCAAATATGGCTGTACATTGGAATCATTTGTACAGCTCCAAAAAATACTGAGGCCTGGGCCCCATGCCCAGAAATCCTGATTAATTATTCTAGGGAACTAGAGATTTTTTTAAAGTTCCCCCAGGTTATTTTACTATTCAGACAACTATTACAATTGCTCTTGGTCCTTCATTTATTTCAGTAGCTCTGAACTGGGGGTGACTTTGTCCCCAGGGGACATCTGGCAATGACTAGAGATATGTTTGATTGTCGCAACTAAGGGAGTGATACTGGCTTCTATTGGGTAGAGGCTAGAAATGCAGGTAAACATCCCACAATGCACAGGACAGCCCCCACAACAAAGAATTATCAGGCCAGAAATGTCCACAGTGCCAACGTTGAAAAACCCTGATTCATTAACTCCAAAAACATGAGCCAAAGGTAGACTTTGTACCAGATACTGCTAGTTGCTGGGGACCCAGAAATAAAGGATATAGCCTCTATTCTCCAGAATTACCATTCACAAGCAAGGACAATGAAGCAAACCACAAAGGACCATATGATATGGTAAGAACCCAGGCCAGGGCTGATCACAGGAGAATATGTAAAACAGGAGAAGCAATGCCTAAGCCTGTCAGGAGGCTGGAACAAGGTTTCCCATAGGACAGCATACCCAATCAGCATCATCTGTTGGCAATGGCTGTGAGAGTGACTGATTGGACTCACTTCCTGGGTTCAAATCCTGACTTTTCCATTAAAAACTAGCTGTGCCTTTGGACAAGTTACAGAACCTCACTGTGCCTCAGATTTCTCATCTGTAAAATTCAGAAAATAATAGTACTTATCTCAAAATGGGAATTGAATGTGTTACTACATGTAAAGGACTTAGAACAGTGCCCAATATATAAGTGCTTAATACTTTAGCTATCATTATTGTAGTTATTATTATATTTTTATTGAAGGAGTATAGAAGTAGTCAAGTACAGAAGGTAATTCCAGGCAAAGTGAACAGCAGGTGCAAAAATTAAAGGAAGCAACGACATAGCATTTTTAGAGAACTACACAGAGTCCACTAATGCTGTACATAATAAGTTGGGGCTTAGTGGGAATAGAAGATGAAGAGGTAGGAAAGTATAGTAGATTGACAGCAGAAACTGCCCAGTGTTCACCCCTCCCTGTATCCATGCCCTTTGCTGTGTGGCTTTGTAGTTTCTTCCATCAAAAGTCTTTTTCCCTACCCTTGTCTCTGGGATAACTTCACAACTGACTTTGGGCAATGGAATCCAGAGATGGGGTGGTGTGCCAGGACCAAACCTAGGTCTCAAGAGGCCTGCACACTTCCACTCCCACTGCTGGAAACTTGATCAACAGCCAGAGAACATGCCCTGGCTGGGTTGCCGTATAAGACTTGTGGGCTAGTTCCTCCACCACCACAGCCAAGAACCAGCCGCCACACAGCTGCCAGCTAGCCACAGATGCATCAGAGGGTCTAGGTGAGTCAGCCAAACTCCCCGCCAACCTATACACCCATAAAGAAAAAATTATTGTTTTATGCCACTGAGTTGTGGGGTTATTTGTTATGAAGAATTCTTGCCACAATAGATAACTGATACAGAAATATCCAGCTTATGGGATACATTACATACCATGCTACAGAGTTTGAATTTTTACACTGAAGCTAATGAGGAGTCACTGAATGACTTAGGAGACATTTTTGAACAGTTTTAAGAAAAATTCTTCAGGCAGCAATATGACAGAGGCATCAGACCAGCCTGGAGTTGCAACTGTAGAGATGAAAAGAACTGGATGTCAGAGTTGCTATTGGCTGTCTTTGCTCAATAATGAGAATTGGGAGCTATGAAGAGATCCCCAACTTTTAATGGGAAAAAACAGATTTTACGAATTACGTTCTATAAGTGGGATATTGATATCCTTCCCCACAAAATTCTAGAAGACTATTAAATTCTCTACGATCATTTCATACTTGAGTAACTATACATTTTTTTAACAGGATTTATAAAATGGTAAAGTCAGGGTTGATGATACAGACACAGTATATCTTAATTCAAGCTGAGGTCAGATGGCCATCTTTTGAAGATGGTATGGAGAGATTTCAGTGAATGGGAAAATAATTTCTAAATTCCATTTCAACTTTTTTTCTGGGGTTCTACTGGGAAGGGAGGGTAGAGTATTTGGAACCGCATTGCATTCATTTATTTATAATGGCCTACCCCCACTGCTGTCGTCACGTTTAGAAGATACCTTTGTTCTCTGAAACAAGCAAGAAGTGAATTATGGGAACAAATCTAAAAGCTTTACCCACACAGACCCACATAGAACCCTATGTGATGTAGAGATAGGTAAGGTACTACTGTCCACATTTTATAGGGAATATAATCAGGGTATATGTGACTCCCAAGGTTCCCAGCGAACAAATCAGAATAGGAAACAGAACTAAGGTCTTCAGTGTGTTTTTTCCCCCCCCCCCACTATGTCTGCCTCTTGCTCCAATATACTAAGCCACAATATTCTTTCAGTTTTAGGAAATAATCACTTAGCCTTTACCCGAACTACAATGAATGTTTTTTTGAGCCCTTTCTGTTCCTAGACAGATATTTTTCATTTCACTGTGCTACCCAGGCCAATTCTCACTTTAATCACTTTAGGTTTTCCCCTTCTCCTGTTAAGTTTCTCCTGCTTTTGTGTCTCTCAAGCTTGTTCAAATGTGAATCTTCTTTTTCTATCCAATTCCCAAACCTAGTATTCAAAGTGAGTTTCTACATGGAACACAAACTTCAGCCATCTGAGTGCCTTTAAAATTTCAGTACGCAATCAGAAATGATTTCTCCACACATTTGGTCTGTTTCAGTGCTTCCAAAATGATTACAATAAATCTGTGAATCATGTCTAGAACATCTTTTATTTTTTTTGTCAGACCATGGTTTCTTTTATTACTTTCAAAGTCTTAGATAATTTACTGCTCACCCCCTTCCAAGTACCTGCATAGCTCACGGTAGCAAGGGATATAAGCCATACTGATGGTACAGCACACACTTCTACCAAGGGGAATGGGCTCTCTTTGTGTAAAGCTTCTCATGAATTAATATTTTCTAAAGGGTGAGGTTTTATTTTTCATTTTTTCAAAATAAATGAAAAATAAAATTTATAAAGAATTCAGATTCATTGTCTTCAAAGTGTTCCCTACTCTTGCTCTCCTGACATTAGAATTTATATTTAAAAATGAAATATATTCAATATTTGCAAGACTCAAAAATGTTCTTTGCCAATTATTAATACAGTAATCAACCCTATTTACAGCTACATAAGATCATGAAAATGAGACAGAGAGGTAGAGATCTATACTATAAAGAATGTAGAAGGTAGCATAGTTATTTTGTGCCTTTATCTTTTTAAAGCTTATTTTTTATTATGAAAGTAAATATGTTTATTGTTATATATTCATAATACAGAGAAAAGTTGGGAAAAAAGATCAAAAAGGCTAATGACAACTACTAACATGTTAATAATTATTTTTCCAGCCCTTTTTCAATAAATATATTTACATAATTGTGCTGTATATCTACTTTGTAACTTTATTTAAAATTACAGCTTCAGTATTGTCCATTTTGAGTATAATTTTATTAAAATAACATATATTGAATATTTACAATGTGCCAGGTTCTGTGCTAAGAGATTCACAGAAGTAGTTTCATTTAATCATCACAACTACCTTTTAAGGTAATTATCTTATTATCCTAATTTTATAAAATTTAAGGTAATTATCATCCTAATTTTACAAATAAAGAAACTACAAATGGAGATATTAACATCTGCTAACGTTCTTTAAAACATATTCTGTAGAAGAATTAACTGAGGTGCTTATTAAAATGCAAATTCATGTACTTTCACTCCACACCATCTGAATCTAAATCTGAGGAAATATACAAATTCAACCAGCACCCCAAGTGTTGTTGTTTTTTTTGAGACAGTCTTACTCTGTTGCCCGGGCTGTAGTGCCATGGCCTTAGCCTAGCTCACAGCAACTTCAAACTGCTGAGCTCAAGGTATCCCTCCTGCCTCAGCTTCCTGAGTAGCTGGGACTACAGGTGTGCACCACCACGCCCAGCTAATTTTTTCTGTTTTTAGTAGAGACGGGGTCTCACTCTTGTTCAGGCTGGTCTTGAACTCCTAAGTTCAAGTGATCCTCCCGCCTTGGCCTCCCAGAGTGCTAGGATTACAGGCTTGAGCCACTGTACCCCGCCCCAAGTGATTTTTCTGTTTTTCAGAAATGTAAGAACTATTGCTTCTTTGTAACTACTGCTAGATTGCTTCATCTAGCTATAACCGATAGCATATTTATATTATTCATTTTTTTTCAGTCATTCACTTTGAACCATGTGGAGGAGCAGTAGAGCAAATCTTACACATGATTAGGTTAGGAAGATCTTCTAAAGAAAGCATTCTAGGGAAGAAAATTAGTTTACTGCTTTCACCTGGGATACTTACACAAGGTGGTCAAATTGTACTCTAATCCTTCTAGTATAGTCCCCATTATAATGTCTTTTAGCTCAACTTCCAAAATAATTTCAAAATCAATTGTCTTCTAAGTACTTTAATTTTGTCCAGTTGGTATGGCCACCTATTTGATTATTTTAATTAAAATGGTTTACAACAAAAGTAGTGACCATGGAGACTTTCCCCTCCAGCAATTTTGACCATGTCTACATTTGTTAAGAGAAAAGTTATTTCTTTGGAGATTTAGTAGTGTTTTTGTACAGACCATGTTACTTCTGGAGTTTTATATATATATATTAGTAGCACACCCCAATATTTATTATACTATCCACACATTGTAGAGGTGGAGTCTATAGACAAATATCTGAAAGTGATTCTATTTTATAATACATATCATCTGGAAGGACAGTATTCAAATCTGGCACCTAGACTAAGCTAGATGTTCTAATGGATCAAATTCAGGTTAACACCCAATAAATCTTGTGATAAGACTGAGGTACTGATCACATCTCAATATGTAGGCTATCGCTGGTTTGGTTTACTACTAGCAGTCAGCTGCCCACTTCAGTTCCTTGGGCTTTAATTTTTTTTTTCTGTGGGGTTGGGTATTTAATTCCCAATGACACAATTCCAGCCTTGTGATAATATGTTAACACTGACAACCAACCCAAAAGTAATAAAGTCGCTCAGCAAATTCTGTGGTACCTATCTCCTCCTGAGGTGCTCATCATCAAGCTACTGGCCATTCGGCTATTACTGAGTATGCTCAGTAGCACACAGCACTTTTAGTCACATATCTCTCACCTTGATTCTTAATTTTGAGTCATCTCTCATTTGACTGAAAAACTTAGTCAAGAAATACTTCTAAGGAAAGTACAGCAGGTCCTCAAATAACCTTGCTTTGTTCTACACATTAATAGTTTCCTTATAATGTTGATAAGAAAAAAAAGTGGATTCCCTGCCAGGGCTGCGGTCTGTGTAGAGTTTGCACATTCTTCCCATGTCTGTGTGGGTTTTCTCCCAGTTCTCCGGTTTCCTCCCACATCCCAAAGATGTGCATGTTTGGTTCATTGTTGTGTCTACATTGTCTCAGTCAGAGTATGGGTGTGGGTGTGGGTGTGAGTGTGCCATGGGATGGCAACCTGTCCAGGGCTGGTTCCCACCTTCGTCCCTGAGCTTCCAGGATGGGTTCCAGCCACCTGTGAGTCTGAGCTGGAATAAGCAGGTTGGAAAATGAATGAATGAATTCTATCGTAAAGTAAAAATTCATGAAGTCTATGATAATCATACAAATGCTTGACAATAAACTGTGCAGTCCAAAAGCACTCAGCAAGCCTGCCATATCTATTACTGTTTGGTTTTTTAACTGCATGGTGGTAGGAGGTGCCCCATACCATTTTTGCTTTACAAACATTTATTCCTTGACTTACCCCACCACCACTATGACTGCTATCACTCACTGATGCACCAAAAATTGAGTAAATAATCATCATGCTTATTTTTATTAATCTCTTTTAAGTGTTTGTATAGCTCACATTTATTTCAGTGTTTCATATTAGAAGTGTTTGGGTCCTTATTTAGAAGTTTGGTGATTTTTTTTGACTAGAAAAAAATGCTGTAGAAACTAACTGCTGTTTATGTCAATTAGCCTATGGTAAAGTTGGTTTTGTTGTGTGTCCTTTCGCTTAAAATTATAGTTTTCAAGAACCTATCAACAACGTAAAGTGAGGACTTACTGTACTTAGGCATTTTATTTTCTGAGCCCTCAAATGATTGGGTGTACTGTTGCAGAGAAGTCTGAGGCTTGCTTCTTTGTACATGTTTCTTGGTGATGGTAGAATTGTCTCTATAGTTTGTGATTTAAATATTTTGCTAGTATATTACTAGGTGTGAATCACTTAGATTCTGCCTAGAATTTGATGAGCACTTCCATTATGCATGTCAAATTTGTTTCATTCGATTGTTTTTTGGCTGAGAAAAGCTTTCTTACATTATGTCTTAATCATTGCCTCTATCATGATTGTTCTTTTTCCTATATCAGAAACACCACATAATTCTCAAAAAGATTTTGTGTTCTTTGCCCTACATATCTATAATCTTTTAGCTCTACTATAGCTGATAAATATGCTTTCAGAACCAGCGTTCCCTTTATAGTTCCAGTGTTTGAAATTTAGAAATGTTGTAATAAGCATGACAATTTCAAGAGTTATCAAAGTAACTGAAAAAACTTGGAATTTTTGAGCACATAATTTTACTAGGAATTTATTTCAGTAATGTTTATAAATATGAGATTTACTTCTCACTATGTTAAAGTTTCTGCATTAAATGGCTTAATATTACTGTCACTATTAATGGCCACTTAGGTTATCAACATAGCAATTTGATACTTTGATCAAAATCTGTAATTTATGATCTAGCTAGATTTGATAAATATATCTTATTATAGAATAAATTACTTTATCAGTCAAAGAGGGAACAATTTATTATATAGGTGAATTTTTAATTCCTGCTGAGAATATCTAAGTAATAAATGTCCTTGAAAATATTGTCAGTCTTGATATGTATAATTATGAGTTTGGCAGTAAAACAAATTAGCAGCATCTCAGTTCACAGCTGCTACCAAGGGTTTATAGTTCTCAATTTATTTTGCTTTCAAAAAGGAATATCTATGAGAGACTATATTTACATCCCTATAATTCTTAGTTGTGATCATTTTCTCTGGCCTTTACTGTTATTTGTAAGAAGTAGTTTGAGATATTCTTCAGAGCTAAAGACAAAAGTAGATAATTCAATATCCAAATGGTAATTTAAGGTCCTAGATTTTGACTGGAATAAAATAAATATTCTTCTATTTTATTAACTCAGACAAACAGGAAAATCAATGGTAATAAAATAAGGCATTAAGGTAACATTTTGTAATGTTCTGTTCTTGGTGAGCTAAGACAGCATTTTCAGAAATTCACTTTGCAAAAAATAAAAACATCTAGTTTTGAGAGACATTAATGGATACACTATAAAACAAAATAAGCAAAGCAAACTTAGGGTGGTAAAAAATATTTAAGAAACACTATATGCTATATCTCATGCTCAGAGATATTAGAATCATTAAAGAAATATTAGATTATTAAAGGCTCTGGAAAGTACCAAGCAAAAGAGTACCAAACAAAGCTTACTTTATAGATATTGCTGTGGTTGTATCAACTGATAACTGGCAAGAGTAAGCTATACAGATTTTGCCCTATATGGTTCACATAAGTCCTGAGTGTCAATTTTCATAGAAACTTAATTCTTTCTGCACCTCCTTGTCCAACGCTCTTCTCCAATTAACTTCAAAACAAAATAAGATTTCCAGTAACAGACTTCAGGGCACAACCTGACTTTGGATGGCGTTTATAAATTACTTCCTCTTCCCTTCCTGATTAAGATCAGATCAAACTGTGAATAAGCCATTCTGGATTATTGAATGTAATGAACCAAAGAAATAAAAATATGCCTGTGGGAATAAAAGTTCATTCTCCTGAGATCTTTCTGTGTTTTCATCCTGTGTGATCTTTTTCAGATCAATCCTTAAAAGAGAATTTCAAAAATAGTAGCAAGTGTTTTGCCTAACATATATTTTCTCCATCTAAGAGTTTTTTCTTTAGGCTGCTGTAAATCTTTGTCTTGGTCACCAAATAACAAAGTCTTAGAGCACCAATACATAATGCTTTAATATTTTAAAGAAATACACACCAGAGTACCCTTCAAAATCTTAAGCCCATTTGCATAATAGTTTTGTTTGCTTAGCAAAAATTGCTTTTGCCTAGATAGCCCTTCTTTACTCCCCATTTTTTCACATGGTGAGATATTTTTCTTCAATTCTTGGTTTAGGTATGACCCATTATTCTACCCCACCCCCCACAGCCTGTATGCCTTTGTATTTCTATCAGAACACTTAACATCAAAACTACACTACTGATCCACATTTTTGATTCCTTTACTAGACTGTGATTCCTTAATCTCAGGAACTATTTCCATTACATCTTCATAATTCCAGAAAGCAGTAAATGAATATATGATAAATTGAAGTGGGTTTTATCATAAATAGCAACCATCTTAAGTAACATGCAATTTATTTTTCTAGTCCTAATGCCACTGACAAATTCTTACCCTCAAGAAGTCAATTGAGAATAGTACAACTGAAAGAGAATGGGAGTATGAAACTGAATTATTCTAAGTCATAAATGTTTCTGAGACTAGAATAAACTTAACCTCCACCCCATGCCCATGTCCTGCATACTGGACTCAAAATTCCCCTTCAAATAGACTTTCAAGCCTATTGCCCATTTCAACTCTGATCCTCATTCTGGCCACTACACCTACTTGAACCTTAGAAGTACTAGCACAACTAAAACTAAATGATTTTACTTATTTTAAAAAGTTACCACTTCCAATTTTGACCAGGATAGGGTAAACCCACTACAGCCTCTCTCTCTCACTGATTACAAATAAAGTCTGTGATCAATATACATGAGGCAGCTACCTGAAAACTCTGAAAAGTAAA
Organism: Daubentonia madagascariensis; assembly: GCA_023783475.1. NCBI lineage: Eukaryota > Metazoa > Chordata > Mammalia > Primates > Daubentoniidae > Daubentonia > Daubentonia madagascariensis. The sequence goes on along the minus strand of JAKFHU010000485.1, from coordinate 4,507,603 downwards.
TAATAGTGTTAGCAGCCTCCAAGTGGAGATTTTCCCAGGTTCTTGGTGATTGTTGGGAGAAAAGAATTTCAGGACAAACCATGTAAGTCAAGCAAGCAGCTTTTTATTGAAAATGAAAAGGGGTGGAGGGAGAGGAAGGTTTGAAAAAGCATCTGCCCCGAAAGGAAGTGGTTTTTGGTCTTTTGAAGTCTTACTAATTGGAGGGAGGAATATTCAAGGCTAAGGGGTTGGCTTTTACTGAGAATTTGGGTAGTAATTCCTAGAACTGAGTTCCCTCCTATTTTCATACTTTATATGGGTATTTCAGAACTGTCATGGTGATTTCAAGGTAGGGAGAAATTTTCAAACCACAATGTAAATGATATTATAATTAGCTGAAGTTCATGTAAAGTGGCAGAGATAGCTGGCAAGCCAGTTGAAGCTGGTTCTTGCCTGCTGTTATCAGCCCCTCTAGTCAGTTAGCTTCTGCCTGAGGGTTGTTTACTTTAACACCTACACCCACTCTGCAAGCCCCTGCATGTGGTCTCAGCCCTGTTTTCTAGTTTCCTACTCTAACAATAGTAGGTAGATTGGAAAGAGTAGTCAAAATTTGAAGAAATGATCAGCACAGTGGTGAACTGGCTCCCCCCTCATATGTTATGGGTTGAATTTTGTCCCCTCGAAAATATACGTTGAGGTCCTAACCCCCAGTGCCACCTCAGCATGTGACCTTATTTGGAGATAAGGTCTTCACAGAAGTAGTAGTCAAGTTAGAACAAAGTCATTAGAGTGGTCCCTAATCCAGTATGACTGGTGTCCTTATAAATAGGGAAAATTTGTACACAGAAATAGGCACATACAAAGAAAGAATGCTATATGAAGATCGGAGTCTTCAGCCACAACTGTTTTGGGAAAATCCTGGGACTATATAGAAAATCCACCCTCCAAACAGAGAAACCAAAGAATGACTCAGATAAGTCTAGCTTGGCGAGTTATACAAGTTTATTAGAGGTCACTTAACACAGGGCACTCACTCCTGGGTGGCACAGGATTTCTCCAGAGATTAAAATCCACACAGCCTACTTGTGTTGCCTTCAATCCCTTTGCAGTAATTGACGCAGAGCTCTTTCATTGCGTCATTGCATGTTCACATATAAAACAGATTAAGCATGCTCAGTACAATCATGGTGTGCCTTCATACAACCCATGTTAATGATATTATAATTTTCTTTTAGGCAGGGATTTTAGCATCACAATTAGCTAAAGGGTACTATAGGACAGTTAAAGTAATTGGGGGTGGTTTAAGCCAGTCACCACAAGAAAATGCTGAGGACTATTTCTTGTGCCTTGTAGTTATCTTTGGTATTTGCTTAACCTATTTTGTAACAATTTTGAGCACTTGCAGTTAATGCGGTGTTTCTCCCTGTATGATGGGGAACTTGTATTTTTTGCCCTCAACAACTAAGGAGCTATCAGAATCTAGAAAAGGGGCCTGGAAAGGATCCTTTCCCAGGGCCATCAGAGCAGCGTGGCCCTGCCAATGCCTAATCCATAACAGAATAATCCAGAAATTCATCCACACAATATGAATAATTTAATTTTGACAAAAGCACACAGGCAATTTGATGGAAAAACAGCCTTTTAAAAAAAACGGTGCTAGAACAATTGGACCTCTATATGCAAAAAAGAACTTCAACCCATATACAAAACTTAACTCAAAATGTATCACAGACCTAAATTTAAAACTTAGAACTATAAAACTTCCAGAGAACACATAAGAGATATTCTTTGTGATCTTGAATTAGGTGAAGTGTTTTTAAATACAACACTAAAAGCATGATCCATAAAAGAAAAAAAAACTGAAATTGAACCTCATCAAAATCAAACCTTTTGCTCTATGAAAGACACTGTTAAGAGAGTAAAAAGATAAGTCATGGGACTGGAAGAAAATATTTGCAAATCACATATCTGACAAGTGGCTTATCCCGAATACAAGAGCCCTCCAAATTCATAATAAGAAAACAAACAGAAAAAAATGGGCAAAATATTTGAATAGACACCTCCAAAGGAGATATACAGATAGCAAATAAGCACATGGAAAGAAGTTCGACATCATTATTCATTAGACAAATGCAAATTAAAACAATGAGAAATGACTACACATCTTGTAGAAAACTAAAATTAAATATATGTATATCTCAACAATACCAAATGTGGGTGAAAATGCAGAGCATTTGTGTGGAATACTCACACATTACTAGTGGGAATGAAAAATGGTACATCCACTTTAGAAAACAGTTTGTCAATTTCCTATAACATTAAGAATACGTTACTACATAGTACAGTGATCACGCTTCCAAGTACTTACCCAAGAGAAATGAAAAATGTGGTCATACCAAAACTTGCATGGAAGAGTTAATAGTGATTTTATTCATAATCATTCAAAACTGGAAACAATCCTAATGTCTTTCAACTGGTAAATGGAAAGACAAACTGGCATATCAGCAATAAAAAGGAACAAATTATTGATACACACAACAGCATAGATGAATCTGAATTATATTAAGCAAAAGAAGCCAGGCTCAAAACACTATATATTGTATGATTCTATTTATATGAAAAGGAATTTATTCCTCCAGATGAGGCAAAAGTATATGGGTGGAGAACAGATGTTGCCAGGGGTTGATGTGGGAGGAAGGGTTTACTAAGGAGGGGAGCAGGGAAATAACTTAGGGTGATGGGACTTGTCTACATATTGATGATGGTAGTGGTTACATGATCCTATTCATTTGTTAAAATTCTTTGAACTATACACCAAAAAGAGTGATGTTTATTGTGTAAATTAAATAGTAAATATACATTTATAAAACATTTTAAAAGTTAAATTTTCAGAGTTTTCTGTTGCTCTCAGAAGATGGGTGGCAAATGGAACTATTAGTATACCATCACATCAAGTAATCTCTACAATTATTTATGGCCTAAAAAGAAAAAAAAGTATACTAATACCCTTGGAACTTTTTCTTAATAATTTAAATAGGTTTTTCTGTATTAAATTCTGACAGTAAGACATGTCTATTTTTTGCTGCTAAATATTGTTCTTTCCCACCCCAACACCATGTGGAAGGGCAGCTGGCAAATTCTACAGTTACAAAACTTTTGTGTTCTTATCCAAAGGCAATAATGAAAGAAGTATAAAAGTCCTACTTTATTTCTGAATGAAATTTCCTTCTGCTTGTTCCTATTTATCCAAAATCTCTAAAGAATTGTTCAACTGTTACTTTCTCTTTTCTCCTAATTAGTATCCTGTTTTAACAAAAACAATAAAAAGAGAAATGGTGAATTCTGTTTGCCCTAAGGATGAATCCATTTTCTCTCTCTCCTACCTCACCTTCCAATGAGAAAGACAAAATGGCTAACAGATCTGTAGGTTTCACATACAAACAAAAATACACAAATGTCTTAGTTTAATTGCTATTGTTAATCGGTTATTTTCAAAACATTCAGCTGTTTGGCTTCAAGTAAATGGGTTGTGTAAACAGCAGAAGCCCTGGTGTTTATTACTACAATATGAGTGTTTACTATTGTGAATTATAATTGTCCTCTCATTTGAATAAAATAATTTAAAAATATCTCTATTGGGATAGCAAAATCAATTAGGATAATAAATGCAGTTGTGATTCTGGCTCTGTAGTGTGCTGGTTCTACAGTAGTTCAATATTAATCTGAAGAGTCTTAAATATGAGTGAATGTAAATCAGAGAGAATTATTTGTACCACCTGAAAGTTGAAATTAAAAAAGACCATTCTATCACATGAAGATAGAAGAAAGACAGCAATTACCTATTTATTTTATTATCTGATCATACAGCAATAGGAATATTATACTATACATAGCATACATTTTGACTTACCATAAAGTTGTTCCTTAATGGTAACAGACCACACAATTCAACTGAGAATAGGCTATACAGTCAGTATTTATTGAAACTTAAATTTTCATTGTTTAGACAAAATAAAACTAGTAAAACCTTGCCGTAAGGGTTGTAAGTGGAGTCAAAACAAAAACAAAAACAAAAAGACACCACCACCACTCTCGTAAAATGTAGGCTTCCATTATTGCAAAGTTAATGAAATGAGAGATTGATCCAAATCCATCTGGTCTGTCTACAACTTGGCACCCCTGGTGGTAGTTTTATGTTACAGTTTAAATATCAAGAAAACTTTAATAAAGCAAGAATTCCAGGAATAGTTTTTTTTGGGGGGTATGGGGGAGAAAGGCTGGATTTCATCCGCCTGAGCCAAGGAGGGTAGGTCAGGAGGCTGCTGGGAGCACAGGTCCCTAACTTCTAGCTTGCTACTTCTGAAGAAGGGGATTGCCTGATGCTTGACGTTTCCTCACAGGGCCTCACCCTCCTGTCCACGTTTCCCCAGGCTCACCACTGTCACCACCACCGTACAATAACCTTAGTCCTACCACCCACCCCACTATCTGCCTTGTTTGAGATCAGCGGCTGGGCAGAGGATGAGAGCTGATTGCCAAATGTTTATGATACTCAAATTCACATTATTGTTGTGTTTTTCCTATGTTTGGCAGACTGAAGAATGTAAGCTTTTTTTGAGAGAAACAAATCTGATGAGGAAAGTACATAAAGCATAAGAGCTAATGCAATGTCTTAAACTTCCATGTAAGAATGCTACATTTTATTTAAGTTTACTATATTTTTAACAAATTACTAAAGAAAAGATGCAGTGATTGTTTATTGTCTTCTAGCTAATCAACCCTACAAATGCTACACTAGTGTCCCCAAACACAAACTCTCACATACACACACAAATCCCATACACACTGCCCTTAAAAAGTAACTGCTTAAGAATGAAATTTGAATGTCAAATTGATTAAATAGTGATTAAATCATTCAACAAATGCTAAATGGCCAAGCACTATACTAAACACTAAAGAGGAGTTCAAAATCCAGCAGGGGAGAAGACCCTCAACAAATAATTACACATACGTCTTACTGAGTTATAGTTGTGACCATGCTAAAGTACAGTGTGTAATACAACCTTGGCTTTCATCCCCTGTCACATCAAAGTGGATCTTTTTTCTCCTGTATAGTCAATCTAGACCCATAAATCATATGCAGGGGAAAAAAATCCTATGGCTTCAGATATTTCTCTAACACCTGTCTTACACAAGCATAAAATGTCCCATGGGTTCAATAGTAGGTATTTGAACAGTCTCTCAAGGCTCACTTTTATTTGAGAGGAGATTGCTGCTGTTAAGTGACTATGGCAAGTATATGAGAACAAACCCTCTAGCTCTTATGGGCTCCTTCTATGCTTATTCTTGGAAATCTCTCTCTCTGCCCCATATGAAATAGAAATACAGTCTTCTGTTCCAACGAACAAGATTGGAGTAATACAACATTTCTAAGGTTTACTCTGTTATGATCTAGTTTGAGAGGTCATCTAACCCCCAGACTGAGAACAAAGGGGAAAAAAAACTGACATATGGGACTTCATTTGAGGTTCTAAAAGTATGCCTAATGCCCAGAGCCCCTAAAAGCATCTACAGAGTATCAATACAGCCATAAAATCCAAGAGCTAAAAATGCCACATAGCAATATGGAAGAGGAATCCTCCCAGACAATATAAGCTATACAAATGTAGATCTTCTTTAAATTGCTCCCTGAGTTTTGCAAATAAGGCTTTCCAAACTCCAGAACTTTTTATCAGCGACTATCTGGATTTTTCTTTTTTCCTTTAGGCATAGCGACAGATTGAAACAGTGTTACAGTCAACACATCTGTTAACCAAGACGGAAGTAGCAATTCAGAAAGACATACCTAACTAAAACTGCATTTTTACATAATCACCCATGGTTTTGTAATGGTATAATCTTTATGATATCCATCTTATAGATTTATATTGCTATATGGGGTGTCACTTTGAATTATTGTAAGATTAATAAAACTGCAAGACTAGGTTTAAGTGGAAGGTTTATGAAAAGTGTTTATGACAGATCAGGCAGGCTTCAGGAAGGATTCAACTTAAACTTTTTATGGTTTGGGATTGAATTGCTTAATGAACCAATCAGCACTTTATTTTCTGCCTTCAGCCATACATTTTTTAAAATGATGCTCAACTATTAATCATCAGTTTAGACTCCCATAGTTACTAAATATTTAGGTACTAGTGAAACCTAACCCCTCATGAAGGAAAGTTATACTATGTGTCTCAACGGAGAAGGATGTGAGGAAAAACATTAGCCTAACTCTTCAAACATGTTTATAGGATTAGAAGTATTATTTTCTCTGATAAACCTTTAGGACCAAAACCTCAAGTTTGGTCATAAGAATGTTCACATCCCCAAAGATAAAATTTGAGTTGTTGCTAATTGCTCTAAGGTAAATCAAAAGCAATTAGCATGATATTCCCTAATCAGCACCTTTAAAAGTGTATTGACTGTTTCTAGCAACTAAATCACTCAAATGGTAGACAGAAATAAAACTTTATTACAAGTATTTAAGGACCTAACATGAAAACATCTTTTTAAAAGTACTTAGCATATTGAGGAACTTAACTATTAACTTCTAGAATCTAGAGGAGAGGGGAAAATAGTTTTTAAAGATCTTTTAAAGAAAAATATATGAGATATGACAAGACTATAACATGCCTTCTGATTATATGGATTCAGGATAAATAATGTTCCTTAAAATAAGTCAGCTGCATACTGCAAAAGTTTTTCACAGCAAAACTATCCTATATGAAAGCATATGAAACCTATCCCACATCAGTTGTATAAAGCATTCCTTAAATATTTTAATTACAATATACATGAAAATCATGGAAATTATCAAAAGCTAAAATGTCATTTTTGTAAACATTAAATCAATATCTTGCAAACAATGGAATGCTGTTATATTTGTAGAGCACTTTAGTTTTATCAGTGGCTTCACTAAATCATATAGTTTTATCTTCACAACAAGATGATACAGGAATTAAAGCTCAACAACATTAAGTGACCTCATCCAAGGCTCCAAAGATAGTAAATGGCAGAGCTGAGACTCGAGCATATATCTTTGGACTATAAAATCTTGGGGGTTTTGTACTATGTTCAGTAGCTCCTATTGTTTACAGCTTATAGTTTTGTTACTTGAGAAGTTTTGCTTAACTTCAATTACCAATAAATAGATATCTGAACATTCCCTCAAGGCTACGGTGAGTATGCTTTATCTCCCTGGTTTCCTATGTGGTAAAGAGAGCACTGGACTTTGGAGTAAAACAAATTCAGATACCATTACTACAATTTACTGCTCATAGGAAAATCATTTTGCCTTTCTAAACTTCTGTTTCTGTATATATGAGAAAAATCCACAAAATATAATAAATTCATAAAATTTGCTATGAGTTGAATGAGATAATAAATGTTAAAGATGGTGACAAAGTACCAGAAATATTAAACCTACATTATCTGTTCCTAATTCATTTCCACCTCCTCAAAAGTATCTAGTACCATGCTTTGTTTACAATTGCTACTCAAACTTTTTATAATTGGTACTCAAAATTCTAAGTAAGCCAGAGTTTCCACACACAAAAACATCTAAGTGATTTAATTCAAACTATTAATAGATATTTTGAATAATATTTGACTTCAGTTACCATTTCGCTGTTTGAATATATGACTGTACTGACTACCATTTTGCTGTTTGAGTCATAATGTACTGACTACAGTCAGTAATATAAGTTCTGGTAACAAAGAAGCTTCTCATTTATTTAAAATGTACTAAGACTGCGGTCCCCAACCCCCAGGCCGCAGACTAGTATCTGTGGCCTGTTAGGGACTGGGCCACAGATCTCTGCCACTCCCCCACCACCGCCCGTGCAAAAATTGTCTTCCATGAAACTTAGGGAGGTGGTGGATCCCTGTGCCAAAAAGGCTGGGGACCACTGTACTAAGAGGTTGAAAAGAAAACCCGGGCCATTTAGAAACGTTACCAATTTTCTCTGTGGAAGCGTCTTTTTTAAAAGCCTAGAAAAGAGAACACAAAAATATGAATTCAAGGTATAAAAACATGAGAATAAAACATGAATTTGAGAGTGTCTAAAAAGCTAAGGAACAAAAAAAATTTATAATATTCATAGCAGAAGTAAACATTTAAGGGTTTACTTTGTACCAGACATCCTGCTAAGCCAGTTTCAATCATGGATCTGATTTAAACCTCACATAATTCCTGTAAGGCAAGTATTACTATTATGATTCCCATTCCACAGCTGATGCTTCCAGAGGTAAAATGATTTGTTGATGGGCATACAGTTAGAGAGGGGAGAGTTGGTACCCAACCCATTCTATCCACCACACCCTAAAGAAGGTGGTTTCCTCCCCTTTGTTTGGATATCTTCTGCCCCTTGCTGTCACCATCCCTCCCTCTCCAGTCCTTTACTTCCTTCTCCAACCCTAGGTTCCTAAGGTTTCCAGGCTTTGCAGTTCCTTCAACCTACCCTTCTCTTCAGAAATTATTGTTTTATTACTGTATCCTAGCCCACTATGATCAATATTTTTTAGACCTTTTGCTCTCACCAGTTGAGTGATAAATAAAAATGCAATTGCCCTTGACCTAGTCTAGATAAATATCCTCACTCCACCATGATTTGAGAGAAAAGTGCATGACAACTCATTATTCATTCATGAACTGAATAGTTAAGTTCCATTTATCCATTTACAGTGTTAGCCAGATACAGGATCACTTCAAGTGTTGGGAAAGCCTGCATCAACTACCCACACCTGCACTTAGTTTCGCAAACATTCTACCTCTTCTTCTCAAGACTCTTGACTCTGCTAGAAGCCTCTCTCTTCAACTTCTAGGTCTTAGTTTAAATATTACAGCCTCAGAAACATCTTCCCTGACCTTGCCATATGAAGAATTTCCTAATTATTTTCTTTTTCAGCACAATGTTCTCATTATAGCCTTTCACAATTTGCAATTGCTTCCAATATTCACCTCTTCTTTGTTAGTGTCCTGTAAGACTGCAGTCCCAACCCCCAGGCTGCGGACCGGTACCAGTCCATGGCCTGTTAGGAACTGGGCCACACAACAGGAGGTGATCAGCAGGCGAACGAGCGAAGCTTCATCTGTATTTACAGCTGCTCCCCATCACTAGCGTCACCGCCTGAGCTCTGCCTCCCCCACTAACCGTCCTCCATGGAAAGATTATCTTTCATGAAACTGGTCCTTGGTACCAAAAAGGTTGGGGACCACTGCTATAAGAGATCCTGAAGGACTTAAAATTTTCCATCCAAAATGTTGTACAACTTCTACATAGTTTTGAAACAGTTCCATTACCTCAAAGTTACTCTTACCAGTCAAGCAATTTCTCCCCATTCCTCCATCCCCCTAGGCCTTAGCAAACACCAACATGCATTCTATTTCTATGGATTTATCTATTCTGGACATTTCATATAAATAGAGTCATACAATATCTGACTTTTTGTGTCTAGCTTCATTCACTTAGCATAATGTTTTGAAGGTTCATCTACATTGTAGCATGTATCAGTAATTCATTCTATGGCTAAATAACACTCCATTGTATGTATGTACCACAATTTATTTATCCATCCATTGATGGACATTTGTGCTGTTTCCAATTTTTGTCTATTGTGAATAGCTATAGTTATTTTTTTAAAGTAACATGTTAGAGATAAACACTGAAGTATTCCCAGGTTAAATAATACAATACATAAACTGTGTTTTAAAATGCCTTAGCCAGAAAACAAAACAAAAAGTAGATACAGATAAAATAAGATTTTAAAAATCTTAATAATTGTTGAAGCTGGAATATGAGAACAGGGGTGTTATACTATTCTCTCTACTTTTATATATGATTGACAATCTTTATAAGAAAGAGGGTTTTTTTAAAGGCTTGGCAAACAGAAAATATAAATTAGGCTTTTGTATTTATAAGACTAATAATATATTTTACTAGTATATAATGTATTCTATATGTTCCCTCTGATCCCCATCTACCTCAAAAATGTCATATATGCAGAACATGTGCCATGGCTGGTTAGGGATAGGAAAGTAGTCAAGAAAGTTAATAAAATACTGACTAGATCCTGTTGAAGAGCTATAATTAAAAATAAAACTTCCTCCCTACCCAGAAAACTTCTCCACAAAGGTAAAAGAGAAAAAAGACAATTTTACTACTGAATAATCATTAAACTAGAACATGATGCACATCACAATCTGCTAAGAAATTACAAAGACAAAGAAATCTCATTCTTTCATACAACCCAGTAGACCCAACCCATTACATACCTGTTTTCAAGATCAACAATAATTGGTCCTCAAGTTAGAGGACCCAACAGCACCATGTGTTACATAGTTTATTTATCCTAAATTCACTAGGTAGTTGGAGTGACCATCTTTGTTAGTTAATTGACCTTATCCAAAGGAAAGAATAAAATTCTCATACCTTTATGACAAAAGGTAGTTTTGAAATTTGGAGAGAGGGGCCCCACCAAAGTTAGGCTCCTATGCACCCACAGAAACTGGGAGACAGGGCACTGTCTTCCTCAATGACATTTCAAAGAGATGGTTCTCAGGTCCTTGAAAAAGATATTCCTTGGTCATAAGCTGGCTAGAGGCTTATTTAGGTTTTAAACATTTTACATGTATTTCAAAAAGACAGAGTAAGAAGTTGTAAGTTTTCTAAAATAAATGCTCTAAAACAAAAGGACAGGGATGTCTTCTCTAATTTTCAAAAGGGAGAATTAAGCATCTTGTCATTTGTATTTGCCACAAGAAAGTCATTGTGGCAGAAAAATACATAAGGACAGATTATGTCATTATAAATCAAACCACTATAGTGTTTTGTTTCCAAAATGTGTGTGATATCAGCTTATTTAAAGGGTATATCCAAGAGTCAGAAATGACATATAGTTTGCATGACATGCACATGAAAAGGTCCACTGGAGCAGACCTTCTCAAACTTTAATGTGCTTTTGAATCACCTAGAGATCTTGTTAAAATGCAGATTCTGGCTCATTAGGTCTGGGGTGGGACCTGAGATTCTGTGTTTCTAGCAACTCCCCAGGCAAAGCCCATGCTGCTGATCTACTATAACACATTGAGTGTCAAGGCTCTGTATCAGTTATTTTCAAAGTTTAGTCCCCAAATCAGCAGGAGCAGCATCACCAGGGATCTTGCTAAAAATGCAAGTTCCCAGGCCTAGCTCCAGACTACTGAATCAGAAATTTGTTTTAACAAGCCCTTCTAGTCATTCTGATGTATGTTAAAATGTGATAACCCCTGCTGTAGATTAATGGTTCTCAAAGTTAGATGTACATTGGAATTATCTGTAAAGTTTTCAAAAAAAAAAAAAAAGTACTGATGCCAGCTCCATTCTGATTTAATTGGTGTGGGGCAAGACCTAGGCATCAGGAGATTTTAAATCTCCCCACATGATTCTAATATGTAACCAAGTTTGAGGACCACTGAACTATTAATAGAATGTAAGCTCCACACAAGCAGGAGTTTGCTCATTGCTCAATCCCAAGTGCCTGGAAAATGCCTGGCACTAGTTGACATCCCATAAATATTCATTGAATGAATGAATAAAAGGATGAGCAGAAAAACAAACCCCTGAATTACTCTAAAAAAAGTTTGCTTGATGATATTACAGAAGAAGTATCATATTTGTCATCTTTCTCTGTAATGGGAAATCTGTTTTCAGTTCAGAATACAATGTAGACACAACCCTTCCCACCAAAACTTACTAGAAATACCTCCTCCCTCAATATCACAGCAAAATTTGGGGGCCAGAAAATATGGAGTCAAAGCTGTAAGATTTAAAAAAGAGAAAGAACTAAAACTAAATATAGCTATTAAATATAACAAAAAATAAAGGACAAAATTGGCAATTTGTAGAGAGTATTAAAGGAGATGTAATCTTATAGAAACAAATAAAGGCTTAGGACCTCAAACTTTGAATAATTACATTGGCACAGGATAGGATTCTATACTAAAGCAAAATAGAAAGTATCTTTTGACCACCTAGTTAAAAGTTCTTAAGTGAAGAAAACAAAATTGATGTGAAAACTTTACAGCACAGTATTCATAGCAGTTGTAAGCAAGCATGTACTGAGTTAATGCATAGCAAAATATGTAATTGCATAGGGAAGAGTCAATCATACTAAAGCTCAGAACATTACTGCAACATTAAATTTTCATTCCATTGTATGAAAAGAATACATGCCCATTTTTGTTGGAATATAACAAAATTAAAATAAAATAAAGCAGGCAGGGGATATGCATACTTTAGGAGACAGTTATTCCTGCTGTCAAACTTCTCTGCACTAACTCATCACTCCACATATTCTCTGGTCAAACCCACTGCAGAATGTTAAAGACAGGATTAAAAGAGCCCCTCTCTAAAACCAGTTTCTCAGGTGTCTAATTCAATATTTAAACCAACAAAGGGGTTAACTTTTAGAAGGCTGACTTCATGTTCCCGTAAGGCTTACAGAAATGAAGCCAGCCCAAGTGAGGGGAATCAGCTGCTGAGGCCCAGAAATTAAGCACAGGAAGTTAATCCCAGAGAAATCCATGCATTGGGAAGAGAAATGAGAAACAAGGACTCATTTTCTTGAAAAAAGAGTTTAAAATGGGGTATTGTGCATAAAGAAAAAAAGAAGCCAACTCCCAGGTTTTAGGATTAAGGTACAAAATCAGAGAAAAATAAGCCAAAAGGATAAAAATGCTGAGCTACCACACTTGAATTTCTTGAATTTCTCTTTATTAAGGGCTCTATTGTTCCCAGGGCTGGAGGATGTAGAGATTGAAGTTTCCACTGAAAGGTAAGTGGTCACAGCTGTGAGAGCCATGCAGCACAGAAAGCCACACAACACATTGTCCTTTTTTTGGTAACTTTAGGGTAATTTTAAATATTCAAAAAAGGTCCAAATGATCTTTGAGAGAAAATAAATGGAACAAAATTGGAGGTCGTAAAAAAAGTTCATCATACATAGATAAGATTTCCTTATACACAAAGGTAATGTCATATATTTTATTTAAGACCTAATATTTTAAAAAATCCAAAAACCAACATAATAAATTACTTTTAAGGTTTTTCAACTAACAAATTCCAAGAAAACAGAAATATTTGTTATTTTTCTCCTATTGTTTACCATTCAAAATGAATTTTTTTTGTTTGACTTCCCTTCTTTGTAACTCAATATACAAACATAAAATGTTAAAAGTCACAACTTCTGTAATATCTTATCAAAAACCTATTATCCTGATGGTAATATACAAGCTCTGTGACTCAGAAAAGAAATTCAAGTCCAGAGGTTCTGTAGGAAAAAGTAGGGTCAGACAAGAACACTTTCCCAATGAGCAGCTATAGTTGGTGCCCAAGCATCCAAACCACATTAAAAAGGAATAGAATGGATTTCCAAGAGAAGTGGGCAGGGGGCAAGGTCTGAGGTTTCATTGTAGGAAAGAAGCTCTCTACACTTAGCCTAGCTGGGCGTACCCTGCTAGTGTGGGAAGCCCCAGCACAGAGGACTAGCATCCGGTGAACAGTGTCTGAGTGTAGGCAAGTTGTTTGGTGCTCTGCAGAGCTCCCATAGTTATAACAGTAACTCAGCCAAATATGAAAACTTGGAAGAATTAAATATTGACATTCTTAGGGACAGAAAGAACACAAATTCATCATTCAAATATAGTCCAAAAGTGCATTTTACAGACTCTGGAAAGAACATGATATGGGCATACATACTCATCCTGCCCCAGGTCGCATTGACCTCTGGTCTCCCCACCACCCCCGACATCCCATCCTCAGAAACAGACTTAAATATAGAAATTGAGAAAAGTATATGCCAACACTGGACTCTGGAAAAGAATGTTGTTTACGTGCCACAAACTTTTAAACAACTCTATTGAAGTAGTTTCAGACACACCAACAGAAAATTGAAACTTGTTGCAGATACCATGTTCCCTTCCTACTATTATGTAATTCTTTGCTTCATCCTCATCTATACACTCGAGATGGTGCTGAACCCAGCTTAAAAAACAAACAACAACAAAACCTTTATGTATTTCCCAGCCACCCTCTCTTGAAGCCAGGAGTGGCAATGCCAACCATTCTAGACTGAAGCCTCTGCTTCAGTCTAGAATTTCTAGGAAAGTTTTGCTTTCCTGATAGAAACTCTATCCCCTTCCTCCTTGATTCCATCTTCTCTGGCCTGGAGTATATTTTTGTGACTGCAGTGGACTCAGCCCTAAAATCTGTGAGTGGCACATACCATAGAGCACTTATGAGATTTCAGTTCTTTATATTGTTAGTGCTAAGAAAATATAGGGGGAAATCTTCATAACATTGGACTTGGTAATGATCTTTTGGATATGACACCAAAAGTACAGACAAAACACAGATGAATTATACTTCATGAAAATTTAAAATGTTTATGCAAAGAATAACACAGTGGAAAGGCAACCCACAGAATGGGAGAAAATATTTCTAAGTCATATATCTGATAAAGGATTAATATCCAGACTACACAAATAATTCCTACAACTCAACAATGAAAAGCCAAACAACTCAATTTAAAAAATGGGCAAAGGACTTGAACAGACATTTTTCCAAATAAGATATGCAAGTGGCCAATAAGCACATGAAAAGATGCTTAATATCACTAATCATTAGGGCAATGCAAATCAAAACCTCAATGAGATACCACTTCACATACTATATAACAAGTGTGGGCAAGATGTGGAGAAATTGGAACCCTTGTACACAGCTGGTGGGAACATAAAATGATACAGCCACTGTGGAAACCTGTATTGGGAGGGGGTCCTCAATAAAATAAACACAGAATTACCACATGATCTAGCAATTCCACTTCTGGTTATATACTCCAAAGAATTGAAAGCAGGGACTCAAAGAGATATCTGCACACCAATGTTCATAGAAGCATTATTCACAATAGCCAAAAGGTGAAACAACCCAAATGTCCATGGATAAATGAGTGAATTAACAAAATGTGATATATATATGCACAAAGGAACATTATTCAGCCTTAAAAAAGAACAAAATTCTGATACATGCTACAATATGAATGAACCTTAAAGACATTATGTTAAGTAAAATAAGCCAGACCAAAAAATACAAATATTCTATGATTGTACTTATATGAGGTACCTAGAATAGTCAAATTCATAGAAAGATAGAAAGAATAATGGTTACCAGGGGCTGCAGGAAGGTAGTAGTTACTGTTTAATGGGTACAGAGTTTCAGTTTGGGATAAGGAAAGTGCTCTAGGTGGAAAGTTGTGATGGATGCACAACAATGTGAATACACATAATGCCACTGAACTGTGCAATTAAAAGTGATTAAAATGATAGATTTTGTGTTATGTCTATTTTACTGCAATAAAAGAAATTTAAGTTCAAAATAACTTAATAACTTTAAAAGAAAGTTTGGTAAAAACTTTTTTATAAAGTTTGCCATTATCTGATATCAGATTTCCTGATTAATAGTTGTGCTTAAATTTTAAACTTTTTCTGATTACCAATAAATATTACATGATTACTACAGAAAAATTTAAAGAAACAAGAACATAATTAAAGGAATAATTCATGTTTAAGTACTTTTAACATTATAGTACGTAAGTCTTTTTGTGTATATAATATTTTTAAAACATCAAAATTGGTCTCAGTTTTATAACCAGTTTTTTCACTTAATAATTTGTAAATATTTTACATGATATCATGATATTTTACAATAATAATTTTTAATGATAGCATAGTTTAATGAACCCTTTAATGACAGTCATTTTGGTTTTTAGTTTCTTTCAGTCACATACAAGTGTGCTATGATGAATAGTACTGTTTAATTTTTTGTGTATTTTTAGATTTCTTTCATGTAAATTCTTAAAAATATAATAGCTGGTTCAGAGAGAATGTACATTTTTGTCACTTTTAATCTAATTTTCACATTACTATCCAAGAGTTCTACAGTTTAAACATCTTAATAGTATATGATTTTATTTCCCTGTATCCTCTTCATCACTAGTTTTTTTTTTTTAAGAAAAACTACAACCAATATCCCTTATGAACACAGATGCAAAAAATCCTCAATAAAATACTAGCAAACTGAATTCAACGGCACATCAAATTAATAATCCACCATGACCAAGTGGGCTTCATCCCAGGGATGCAAGGATGGTTCAACGTATGTAAATCAACAAATGTCACTCACCACATAAACAGAAGCAAAAACAAAGACCTTATGATCATCTCAATAGATGCAGAAAAAGCATTCAAAAAATTCAGCACCCTTTCATGCTAAAAACCCTCAACAAATTAGGCATAAAAGGAACATATCTCAAAATTATAAAAGGCATCTATGACAAACCCACAGCCAACAGCGTACAGAATGGGGAAAATTGAAAGCATTCCCACTAAGAACTGGAACAAGACAAGGGTGTCCACTGTCACCACTTCTGTTCAACATTGTGCTGGAAGTCCTTGACAGAACAATCACGCAAGAGAAAGAAATAAAGGGTATCCAAATCAGGAAAGAGTAGGTCAAACTATCACTTTTTCTGATGATATGATCTTATATCTAGAAAATCCCAAAGACTCCATCAAGAGACTCCTGGAATTGATAAATAAATTCAGCAAAGTCTCAGGGCACAAAGTCAATGTACACAAATCAGTAGCATTCCTATTAACCAATAACAGTCAACCTGAGAGTCAAATCAAAGACTCAATACCATTCACAATAGCTACAAAGAAAATAAAATACCTAGGAATATACTTAACCAAGGAAGTGAAAGATCTCTACAAAGAAAACTACAAAACATTGAGTAAAGAAATTGCAAACAACACACATAAATGGAAAACATATCATGCTCATGAATTGGTAGAATTAACACTGTTAAAATATCCATACTACCCAAAGTGATTTACAAATTCAATGCAATCCCCATCAAAATACCAACATCATATTTCACAGATCTAGGAAAAAGTCTATGCTTTGTTTGGAACCAGAAAAGAGACTGAAAAGCTGAAGCAATCTTAAGCAAAAATAACAAATCTGAAGGCATCACATTACCAGACTTCAACTATACTACAAGGGTATAGTAACCAAAACAGCATGGTACTGGCACAAAAAGAAAGACATAGATCAATGGAACAGAGAACCCAGATATAAAATCATCCGCATACATCCAACTGATCTTTGACAAAGCAGACAACAATATACACTGGGTAAAAGAAGCCCTATTCAATAAATGGTGCTGGGTAAATTAGATAGACACATGGAAAAGAATGAAACACGATCCATATCTCTCACCACTCACAAAAATTCATTCAAGATGGATAAAAGACTTAAATGTAAGGCATGAAACCCTAAGAATTCTAGAAGAAAGTGCTGGAAAAACTCATCTAGATATTGGCTAGGCAAAGAATGTATGATGAAGATGACGCCAATGGCAATCTCAGCAAATAAATAAATAAATGGGACTTGATTCAATTAAAAGCCTTCTACACAGCTAAGGAAATAATCAATAGAGCAAATAGACAACCTACAGAATGGGAGAAAATATTCACAAGCTATACATTCAATATAAGGCTAATAACTGAATTAAAGAACTCAAGCAAATCAATGAGAAAAAAAGTAACCCCATTAAAAAGTGGGCAAAAGACATGGACAAAAGCTTTTCAAAAGAAGATAAACAAATGTCCAATAAGCATATGAGAAAATGCTCAACATCACTAATCATCAGGGAAATGCAAAGTAAAACCACAATGAGATATTACCTTATCCCAGTTAGAATGGCTTTTATTAAAAAGTCCAAAAACAATAAATGCTGGTGTGGATGCAGAGAGAAATGAACACTTACACACTGTTGGTGGGACTGCAAAGTAGTACAACCTCTATGGAAAACAGTATGAAGATTCCTCAAAGAACTAAAAATGGACCTACCATTTGATCCAACAATCCCACTACTGGGTATTTACCCAAAGGAAAAGAAGTCATTTTATCAAAAAAACACCTCATGCAAATGTTTATTGCAACACAATTCACAATTGCAAAGATGTGGAATCAACCCAAGTGCCCACCAGTTCATGAGTAGATTAACAAAATGTGACACATGTACACCATGGACTACTATGCAGCCATGAAAAAGGATGAACTAAGGCCCTTGGCAACAATTTGGATGGAACTGGTGACCATTATCCTAAGTGAAGTAACTAAAGAATGGAAAAACAAATACCACATGTACTCACTACTAAATTGGAACTAACTGAGGAGACACATGTGCACAGAGGGAAGTATAACTCTGTGGAAATCAACCAGGAGGAGCGGAGAGGAGGGGTTGATTGAAAACCTACCTAACAGGTACAGTGAACACTATTAGGGTGATGGGCACACTTATAATCCTGACTCAAGCATAACAAAATCAATACATGTAACCAAAAACACTTGTACCCCTGTAATATTTTGAAATTAAAAAAAAAATTAATTATTCGTACTAGACCTTAGTAGGTCACATTAGATGCCCCAAATTTCATTCCTATTTATGCTTTAATCTTTGCCCAGGGCCAAAAAAGAACAAAGTGCGCTAACGTCTTAGATTCATTTGGCTTAAATATAGGCTTTTAAGGATTACTGGATACCAGTCTCATATTAGCTGTGAATTTGTTTATTGCATAGGTTTTGCTCTGGCTTTGCATTTCAGAGACCAACCTGTCACTGAACCCTGGATAGATTATATTGATAAGTAAATAATAAGAAATGAAATGAATATATCGCCTTTTTCAAGTGAAGTGAAGTGAAGATGAAATTAATATAAATCCATAGTCCCCAAAATGCAATCAAAAAGGAAAGCTCCTGGACCTCAAAAGTTCTGTCTCTTTGGAGTCACATCAACTAAGAAATCAAGGAGGAAATGGATTTATATAAGAAGTGGGTTTCAGTTTTACTATCCGAACAGGAACAGTGGTAGAGTGAAAAGAAAGAAGGTGGGGGGGATGGTTAAAATTGAGGGATAAAGAGATTTCCTACGGTAAAGGAAAGACAGTCTAGACATATGCTAAAGGCAAAGTGAGATGCTAAAGGCAAGAACAGGAAGAGATAAAATGTGAAGAAGATGTACCAGTCCTGTTTTGAGAGAGGCTATCAGAAAAGAGAAAGATGCTTTAGTTGTTTCCATATCAGAAGTGGTGAGTAGGGCCCCACAGACATGCATCAGGGGATGAGCAGCAGGACCTCAGCAAACAGATGATTAGCCACATACTCCTCAAGGTTTGTGAGAGCCAAAGATTAAGTCCCATAAAATATAAACAGATTTGAAAGGAGAACACTGGAAAGATGAGTGAATTTTTCAGAGAATTATAGGATGTGCTTTCAGATGATATGAGCCTGTGCTCTTAGAGAATATGAACGAGAACACTCAGGAATTAGAAATTTAAGTCCAGGCACAGTGATGCATTCCTGTAATCCCAGTACTCTGGGAGGCCGAGGCAGGAGGATTGCTTGAGGCCAGGAGTTTAAGACCAGCCTAGGCAACATAGAGAGACCCTGTCTCTACAAAAGATAGAAAAATTAGCCAGGTGTGGTGGCACATACCTGTAGTTCCAGCTACTTGAGAGGCTGAGGCAGGAGGATCACTTGAGCCTGGGAGTTTGAGGTTGCAGTGAGCTACGATGATGCCAGTGCACTCTAGTCTGGGCAACACAATGAGACCCTGTCTCCAAAACAAACAAACAAAAAAAGAATAGAAATCTAATGAAAGACACCAAAAAGAGGAGAAGACACATTAAAGGAGAGCCAGGCAGGACACTAATAGATGGAGTTCACCAAGACTGACATAGATGTTGGTGTGATGGGAGACTGTCTTTCAGGTGGGATAATCCAACTCACGATGGTACAGGTGGACAAGTTTGCTTGAACAATTGTTTCACTTAGCAGAACACAGATTTAATTTCATCTTTCTCACTAAGGGAGACCCCAGAAACCAAAACTTAAAAAATTTTTGAAAAAACAGATGCCAAGGCCAGAAAGCAAAAGGGAATTTAAGGAAAGACAATATGCAGATCCAATAAAATATGTTTACCCCACATCAATTAAATTGATCAGCTTAAGAAGGATAATGAAAAGGAGGAGTATAGGAAGACCTGAAGGAAACAAAATATTAAGGCACAACCCACTCTGTGAGAAAGAGCTGTAGAAGAAAGAAATGCTATTCAAGCCTGGAACTTTCAGAAGCTAAGGAAAGGCAGTACCTCTAGAACATGACACAGGTCTTCGCCCTCATCAGGGTCCTGTGGGCACAGGCTTCAGAAGTATCAAAGGAGCTTAAGTTCAGGAATCAGAGGGATCACTTAAGGGTAATTCTCCAGCTGGTATAAGGATGGGGAAAATAGCTCCTAGAAAGCGGGTTGCCCAAACCACAGCAATTCTACAAGAAGCAGTGGCCTCAGGCAAGTGGCCCAGGACTCAAAATATGTCTTCACAAGAGAACATGAGAGTGATGTCATTGCATTCAATATGGAAGTAGGACACCAGAATCCCAGCGCTTAGAGGCAAAATAGAAATTAACAAGCTTTGAATATGCTGAAAAGATTTCTCTAACAAGACCAATAACTGTGGCTGTGACCATTCTAAATTTTTAACCTTAGCAATAAGAAGGTCTCCAATAAGAGAGATGACTACATGCAAAAACAGATCCCTCTTCTCCTGGAGCCCACCTCCCTGACAGATATGGAAGCCAGTGCTATAGTTAATTTCCTACGTGGACAGACACAGACACGGACACACACATATGAACCTAGCTTGGGCTTAAGTTCGTAGATCATAGAGTTTTTAAAACTGACATAAACTGACTGGCATATGATGCAGGTGAAACCAAATTTTTCTCTGCTTGCCCACTTTCCTTTATGGACCAATGAGTTTCAATAGTAAAATGGGTTTGAACCACATTAAGAGCTTGGTAATTTTGAGACTAGGTATTTTGTTTACCAAATTTTGTGGGAGGAGAGGGACACTGTCATATAAGATGGGTAACTTCTGGCTCTCTACCTATCACAGACCAGGGTCCCAGACAAATTCCCCATCATGTAGATTAAGGAATAGGATAACTAATGAATAAATGAGATACTAACATAGGCCAAGAATCAACAGGAAATAGAAGGCTTGGACCCTTGAACCTCCCATCATCCCAATCCCATAGAGGCATGCCAGGCTCTGGGCCCACGGTGTGGCTGTGCATTGCAGCAGAGGGACTCCTCTCTCTTCCCCACCACCCCATGAGGCTTCCCCCTTGTCAGTGGGGGAATACAGAGGCTGCTTGGTATCAACCATTCTGGATCTGTGGGCTCAGCTGTTTATAGGCGTTCGCTGGGAATACCTAACACCCAGCAGCTAAAGGTCTTGGGCCCTTATCATTCTTGCCCATCAGGGAAGAAACAATGTGGTCCCATGGGAAGCCAAGCTGGGTATAGATCATCCCACAGAAAGCAGGGGTCAAGTCCCAGCTAACTTGTGATTCCAGCAATTCTGTTCATTACACTGAATAGATGATATTATAATCTTAAAGCTCCAATGAATCTTTGATTTCTTTAAAAAGTGACACACGGGAAAGAACGATTTCTCTTCTGAGCTTCTGAAAAAACTACATGCAATCGAATGGAAGAGAGTCCGGTCCACAGCTGTAAAAGAACTTCACATCTTCCCAGTCATCACATGCCTCAGCCAAGACTCATCAAAAAATAAGAAACTGGAGAGCATGAAGCTTTAATTTCTTTGGAATTTTAACCCAAGTGGACAAGAAAAGTTTGATTTATTTTAATTCCTTCAGATTTAACTTCCTTGGACTTTAATTTGCAATTTTTCTGCTACCTTATAGAATAACTCCCTTCTCTGTTTCTCTCTATGAATGTCTGAGCAAGCCTTAGGCAATGCTAGCGCTTAGCCATTGATTAAAAAAAAAATTTCCATCAAAAATATTTCACATTCATAATAGAACCCAAAATGTTTTCACAAGTAAATGAAAGAATTATAGTCAGTTTTCCCATTTCTTAAACTCAAATATATAGAGACCAAAAGAGAATTTTGAGTACTAAAGGTTTAATGATTAAACTTAAGCTATTTATGAATCCTTCAGCTCCCTTTACTAAGAGACTTGCTAACTAAGTCATAACTATCAGTAGTTCCACCATGTACCAATTAGGCATCATGATGAGAAATGCAGGCCAGAGGAAAAAGAAAAATTGGTGAAATATTTTGGCTAGCTTAATACAGCTAAATTCCCCAAGCATCAACATGTCTGTGATCTCTAAATCAGCACTAGATGAGAATAACCTATAAATTGTCTAAATAGTTCTGTATTGCAAAATCAAATTTTTTTTAAAAAATTACCCACAATTTCTCTTTCCTCAATTAATATAGGTAACACCCACTAAAAATAGCAATTGTGAAAGAAATGCATATAAACGCAACTAAATGTGCCCATGTACATATGTGTCTATATATATCATTCATTCAGAAGATTAACTAGACATATTAATATTTTCCCAAGGGAAACATTGTGAATATGAGGTAATAACCATAAAAATTTGTTAGGTTTAAAAAAATAAAAGTACCTTCTAATCCTTTCTAAGGATATACACAAAAGCTTGTAATTGATTACCATTATTCATATTCAAGTATTCATCTCAAGTTTTCAATGTGATTGTAGTAATAATTGAATTTTTTCTTTTGCAGCATAATCAAAAACATATTTAGACTTAGATCTTATAAACTTAATTAAATTGATAAGCAATACTGTATTCTCATTACTAGGAAATCCCAAGTCTCTGTTAGACTTTCTCATAAAAAGAAAAAGTAGTCATCTTTGTTTTCCATTTTTAAATAACAATATGAGGAACAAAGAAATCATCTAACACATTTCACTGAGAGGTTTTGGTAAAAGACTAGAACTGTCAGAAACTATTACCACAAATGGAACCTGGCATTTCAAAGAAAGAAAAAGGTTTAATTTGATTTCAAAAGATAAATTGAAATAGAAACCATGGAGATGGAAACCTTATAATCCTACTGAAATATAGGGAAGGCTTTTCATAGTAATTATTTTCATTTTTAATGCACTGCATTTTGAAGGAGAAACATTATCCATACAGCTAGCAAATGTAAGAGAAGGGGAAAGAGTATACAAGTTTGAAAGATGATAAATTCACATAAGCTACTTCAAGAACTAGAAGATGTGCTGTCTTTGATGTCCCTGAAAATGTAACTCTGAAGACTCAGTTTTACCTTAAATTTTTAAAAATCCTAGGTTCACAACAGACATAGATGCTTACATAAATTCCTCCAAGATTTTCTTCCTTTCCCCTATATTTCTTAGTGACACTCCTGAGGAATTTTTTCCTTAAAAGCAGCTGATTCCACTGGGGTACTGCAGACAGTCACAGGCAAAAGTCAGGGTTATTCTCTAGCATGGTTGCCCCTTTAACTTGAAAACAATGAGACAATCATATTAAGTGACACTTTTCATTGTCCTTTCTGCCAGTCCATTTTGGAAGTTGTCTGTCTGGAAAGGAGGAGATCAGAAGAAATCTTTTGTCAAAAAGAAGCATGATGGGTGATAATATAAATAAGGGATTTGCAAGGAAGCAGAAAGATAATTTCATCTGTGACTCTAACATCACCAAAGAATGAAAATATTGAGGTTTTCCAAATCAGAGGTATATTAGTTATTTAAATTCCCAAAATATCTTCGAGACAATTAAAAGAGAGCCAAAAACCACCCTATAATCCACACACAGGAAAGTATGTGGAGTTGAAAAATCATAGTAGTTGCTTTTTAACTATGTTTTAAAATGATGTTATTGTCTTTACAAGCCAAATATTCAGGTTAACATATTTAATTTTTTTTCTCTTCTGCTTACTTGGAAAGAGTGATAATTTTAACAAGTAAAGATCTGCAGATAAGAGAATACCCCGATATTTTATTGTGTAGGAGAATGTGAGCAAACCTCTTCTTTTAAGGAGGAAGGAACATGGTTATATCAGTCATATCCTGTGTCATATTGTATGAAGACCTAAAATTAAAGAATCTAATGCTATCTACACTTGGTCATGGTAAATGGGCTTGAAATGGTTAATTGGTAAAATGTGAAAAGTACAACAGCATCCAGGAAGATCATAGAGGCACCTGAACAAGAAACACACAGTCACAGAAGAGGCATGTAGAAGCACACAACAGGGGGAAGACACACACAATTTGAGGATGTGCTGGAGGGAAACAAAACTTCTATCAAAAGACAGTTATATAATATAAAGACTTTCCTGATAAATGAAAGTGAAATATGTCCCAAAGCAGAACAGTACAGGGCAAAAACAGCAAGGACACTGGGAAGATGACCAGCATAACACCAAGATGAATGTGGTACACCCTCCCAGACCATTATGACCCATATTCTACAGCTGGTGTGAAAGATTGAGTAGGGAGCCCTTTAATAGCAGCCACCACGTGACTATTGAATTCATAATTATTGAATGCCTATCACGTGCCAGACACTATTCTAAGTGCGTTATATACGTTTCTTCATGTGATCCTCAAAAGCATTGGGCAATGTAAACATTATCAAATGAAGACACTGAGGCTTGAAGTGCTTAGGGAATTTTCTGTCAAGTAGTAGTACCATCATCTAGACTCAGGGGTTCCAACTGACTGCAACACCAAGGATTCTTCTATGATACCATGCTACGTTTTAGAGACCAGCACCATAGTAACATTGGTCCTGTAGGCAGTGACCCCCAACCTTTTTGGCACCAGGGACCGGTTTCATGGAAGACAATTTTTCCACAGATCGGGGGTGGGGTGAGGAGGCAGAGCTCAGGTGGTGATGCGGCCGTTTTCCTAACAGGCCACAGACTGGTACCAGGCTGCAGCCTGGGGTTTGGGGACCACAGCTGTAGAGTTTTGAGACATGTTACATTTCCGCATTTTAAAATTCACTAGTTGTATATTTCCCTTTTTGAATAAAGTAGTTGTGACACCTTAAGGACACCACTGCAAAACAAAAATCTCTATTTTCAGAATTTTTAAATTAATATCCTTCCAATCAAGGGGGAGAAATCCCTCCCTAAAAGCAGAAAATAAAGACAAAATGGTTTTTTTTTTCCCTTTGAGGAGCTTGAAATAGCCTCCCCAATCCTCCTCCTCCTCCTCCTTCCCCTCTCCCTTTCTGCCACATTTAGTGGTCAATGTGAGAATTACAGACATAAATAAAATGGAATACGTGTCAATTTTATTTTTCATTATAGCTCCCTGGAAATCTTTTCCAGCAAAATATAGTAAATATATCACATACTAAAGAAAATAAGCATTTCCTGATGACCTATTAATAGAAAAAATTTTTAAAGAATTTGAAAGTGAGTTTTTGACTAACAAAAATTGGAAAATAAAGTTATACTTTCTGAAAGAAAATAAGTATGATTTGGTTTAATGGTCAACAATGCCTTTCTCAATAAGGTTAATAGCCAACATAAGTTTATTATTTAATTCTGCTAATCTAAGATGTATTTCTAAATGTAAATTTAAAATGTATTTAGTATATGATATGATAAAAGCATTTTATTAAAAATATGATAGTGGCAAATATATTGAAATTAACAATATTCCCAATGCTTTATGAATATGCACAATAAACAAGATACCACTATTAATAGCCATTTAATTAGTCTTGATAATTGTATTTGGAATATCTCCCAGAATTGAGAAAATGGATGGCCCTAATGATGGAATAACAAATAAATTTATAAGTTGGGGTTTGTTTTCCCCAATTCTTGGCTTTCAGAAAGAAAAAAAAACCTGAAGCAGAACCTAATCAAGTTGTCGGCCAATTGCCAATTTAAAAATAGTTTATAATGATGTGTCACTGTGTCCAGAGTCCAGTTAAAAAGCAGAAACCAAACTAGATATTTCAAACACAGGAGATTTAACATGAGGAATTGGTTTCACAGTTGTTAAAGCAGTAAGAGCAAAAAAAGAACACTTTTTTTTGTCCCTCAGAGCTAAGTGCAGGAAGCAGCTACAACGTCAAGGGTTGGAGGAATGAGGGCAGAGGTAAGTTTACCAAAACCTAGAGGCTCAGAATCAGAAGAGGGACCCCTCTAGAGCTGGGGCAGAAACCTCTGGGGAATGGGACTACCTCAACCACTGTGGTACCTCCAAGGGGGAAGGGTGCACAGCAGGGCTGGTTCTGACAGTACCAGAAGAAGCTAGAGGATCAATCAACTGAGCTAGAGTGTCACTGACATGCACAGAGGAAACAGGAAGGACTTCCCTTTTTATCTTCTGCCTTCTAGCTTCCCCCTAGAAGCAAGCAGGCAGAGGAGTCTGGGAATTTGTTGAATCTCAGCCCCTGTGTCCCACAGAACAATAGAGAAGGGTACGTTTAAGAATAAGATACAACAGTAAATAAACAGCAGATACAGATATAACAAAATTCTGTTCCAATCTACTCTTTTTCAATCAACAGGGTTTTGGTTGTTAAATCTACAGAAATCAAAAAATATAAATTAGTATTGAGTTGTTCATTATTCTATAAGTTACATTCATTCACAGATATATGAACTAATTAGGGGAAATAAACAACTCATCTAAGATGTATTTTCAATTTTTAAAAATTAACAATTATCTACCAAAATTGGTTATTTATTCCGCTTTTGATCAGTTTTGAAATAATGACTTTCATGTAGAAAAAGAAAATTTAAATTTTCCAGTTGCCACTGGAAATTTAATTTCAACGTGTATGTACATATTTGGTTTGCAGAAAATTATGAAGGAGTAATCAGTGAAAGAATCGCAAGCATAAAAGTACATTAGGAAAAAATTCTGTGCGAGAAATGGAATTGAACACAAGTTCAAAAAGAAAAAAGGAATGATTTTAAATGTTTGATTGTTGAAGAGAAAGCATACGACTGTTCACACATTTTTAATTATGTTTTGTCAATAAGTTATTGTGTTTGGATACACTTAAAACATTTGTTGTATACATATAAATATAAAAATTGTCAATATTTACATTATGAAAATTATATCATTTGCAGCTACTTAAAATTATGATGCAACATTTTAGATGTCGACCTAAAACTGTATGACAGACTACATAGGTTGTTTTTGTTTTTACATTATTTTAGGAGGTAAGTTAGGAAAAAATTCAAAGGCCACAGAAATAAACAGTATTTACCTGATCCTCCTCTCCTCCCTTTCCAGCTTCATATCCTTTACCTCTCACCCTCCCCAGAGACCTTCTTTCCTTTTCTACTCCAATTTCTCCTATTCTCTCTTTTTGATTTTAAAAAATTTTGCCTATCTTCCTTATTTTTTCCCCAGTGAGTGTATTCAGTGCATACAATTTGTCATCTCATCAGTTGAGAAATTGTATTAAGTCACATAACCTACTTCCTTGGAGTTTACTCTCACAAGGACGCTTTTGACCTTAACATTGACACATTATAACTCCATAAATGAAACTTTCCCAAGACAAGAAAGTAAAATGCTAAAATATAACAAGTGTTATAAGTATGTGAACATTTTAATGTCCCTGCAAAGCCAAGATCTTTTAAACACCTTCTCTAGAAAATGAGATAATGAAATTTAATCCTTCAAGAATGGATTAGTGATGATGGAATAATCAGGAGGAGAATGAGTTGTTCTATTAAGTAACTTGGCAGTTAATTAGCTTCAGTACCTGCCTAATTCCCCCCACCAAAGCCTGCCAAATGAGAATTATCTAAAGAAGGTAAGAAGATGCATGATTTCTAAAACCCCCTCACCCAAGGGGCAACCATACTTCAAAATGGGTACACTCTTTACAGTAAGAACTTTAAAAATGTTAGTCTTTTAACTTTCATTTATGTCTAAATGATTTATTCAGTAGAATTTTACACTTAAACATTTGGCTGCTACAACATAGTTATCAACAATATCAATTCAACTGTTAATTTCCAAACTATTTGTATGCTGGGATAATAAATTTACTCAAAACTATATACAAGAATATAAGTATTTATATCCTTCTGCCTAAACTTTCTTAAAAAAAAAAAAAAAGTAAGACTATACTGCTTTAAAAGCCAGGCAAACAGTTCCTTCTCCATAGGTAGCTGTACCTTGAAGTAAGCAGGAAACACTTCACACCACATCTCATATACAGAATGTCATTCTCAAAGATTCATCTTGTGATAGCACAACAGGTAATTTCTCAATCAGATTTTCTCTTCGCCTCTTCCAAACAGGGAGACTAGAAATAAGCATCAGATGCTTTGATGCCTAGACTATACAATCTTCACTAGGAGGCAAAAGGTGAAATGGTGTAGGGGTCTGTAATTCATTTCATTATAATTACATTTCATTGCCTGTGGCTTCTCCAATAATTAAAAGCACAGTGTCAGTATTAAACAAGAGCTATGAGAAACTGTCAGATCCCTCACCAAAGAGACATCAAATTAGAGTAGGAAAGACTGTCAAAAGTTTGCTCCCTGAGTGATTATAGGAATATATGCACATCTAAAGTTGTAAAATGGAATCATTTGTGCCAAGATTTTAAAATTTTGCTCATTTTAGGACAAATGGGAATATTAAAAGTCTTTGTCAGATACATCTCCAGTGGATAACATTTCAATATTTGTTGAATGAATAAATCAACAGAAATATATTCTAACAGGGCAAAAATAATGATGCCTGAGTCAGATTGGTATATTCTCAGAAACAAAACACTTCCAAATATTTGGAATGTAATCTCTTTTCAAGTTAATAACAGCACCTTGTTTCTAGGAGACTACATTTTGCTCTCACATTACCTCTAAACTTCAATCAATGAAGACATTAATTTTTGAAATCCCAGAGTAAAAATAACCAATAATCCTTCCTTAGGGGCAATACAAGGTTGGCAAACAGAAATATTCAGAAGAGATGCTCTAGTCTGGGGAAACACTAGGCACTCAAAACACTGGCAGGAATGCAAAATAAAAGTATTTCCCCCAGAAACATTCAATTAACAGCTAAACAATGTCTGTAATAATGAAAATCACTTGCTTCCTAAAAATTAATTGCCTCAAATATCCTACAAGCAATGCATTCTCCACCCTATCCACTTTTCATACTCATACTTCTTCCCCTCTAATTCATGGAAAGGAAGAGAATAAGCACAGATTGCTTTGATTTGCATCTAACTGATGTTAATAGTAAATGACTAATCTGTACATCTCCTAAAACAGTTGAAGGGATTTCTTCACCTGACCTTTTCACAAACATCTTGCCAAACTATGTTCCACATTGAAGTCGGTTGGTTTAAACTCATCCTGGTGCTAAGCACCTTAAATATCCTATGTTCTCTATGTACTGGATGCACCATTATCAGATTTAACTTATAAAAATGTAATAAGTAAATATGAGTCCAGGACTTTGAGCTTACAGCGAGCTATGATCACACCACTGCACTTCAGCGTGGGTGACAAAGCAAGACCCTGTCTCTTAAAAAAAAAAAAAAACTAAATGGTATTGCCCTGTTCTTGAAGGCTGAAGCAGATGCTATTCTGTGCTGCACAAATCCCCCACACACACACACACCCCCAAGACACTTATTTACCCAATTACTGGGAGTGTCATCTGCTGACAGTTCCCAGCTCACAGCTGAGTTTTTTCCCAAAGAATTGCCCTCATCCAAAAGGCGCTTCCTTGCCTATGGTCATGATCCCTCTCTGACACAAATTTGCATCAAATGACTGAATAATGAGGGGTATGGGGGGCCCACCTCCTTGCCTCAATTTGAGACATATCTGAAGGACCATCCATAGCTTCCAGTCCAACTTCTCCCTCTACCCAATTCTCTCACAAGTATCGTGCAGAAAGTACTCTCCAGAAAATTGCCTGCACACAAACCTCCTCAGAATTTGTTTCCTGGGGAACCTGACCAAAAATAGGTGGTGCCTGTAATGATCTGAGGAAGCAGACTCTAAAACTAGGATTTCAAATCTGAATCACCCACCAGCAAGCTGGCCATGAGGATCCCATGTCTGGAAGTAGGTGGGATATGGATGGTACATGGCATGCTCTGGTGGTGCAATGATGGAAACTTTCACCAACGTGAACTGGGACGGGACGCTACTGGAAGGGAAGACACTGGCAGATGAATATGTCATGAGTTTGAAATGTTTTAAAAGTGGTAATTAACTATATGGATAATAGTATCAGATGGCTCTTGCTAGTGCCATTGGTGCACTAGAGAAAGACAAAAGCTGTGGGTGATTCATCACCAACTTAAGGCAAGCATGAAAGTCAAAGAGCTTCCTTGGCAGCACTTTATATCGCCTCCCCTCTCCTGCAGCCAGAGAACAGTACAGGCTGAGGGCCAGGCCTAGAACATAATTTTAAAGATAGTGGGGCACCAGAGAAAGTTCAAATCTCAGTTTAGCAAGTCTGCTATGCCAAGATCAAGACCATGTTTGGAAAGAATGGGACCCCCGAGATTTGGGATCAGGACAGCAGGATCAATGCACTCAAAAATCTTTAAAGCCCAGATTCCCCCAAAACTACTGAGCTTGCAGAATTGTCCCACTTCTCCCTGAAGATAATATAACAACCACTGCCAAATGGGCCTGCTAAAGAAGGGAAAGGACTATTGTGGAAAGAGTTGCAGGATCTAGCCAAAATAGAGCAGCAGGAGCCAAAAGAGTATGTACAGGGAAGGATATTGAGGGTACTGGATCAAGGGGAGAAAAACCTAAAGCTAAGTAAAGGAAGCACTAACACAGAGTACTCTACCATGATACAGAATTTAACACCCTGACAAAGACCTTTGTTGATGGCACTCACACCATTCTTAAATGGCTCTGCAAGGCAGGAGAAAGCTATGGTCCATGCTATCTGATGTAGAAACCCTAGAATTGCCATGGTAGAAGAAAGAAAAAGCTGAAGGTGATTCATCAACTTAAGGCCAAGTATAAAGACTCAGAGAAGTGGGCATGCTAGTGTGAATATACTACAAAAGACCAAAAAAAACCCACCAGCCAACTATGTTCTTGCTAAGGGTCCTGGAAGACATTCCATTCACCAAAGTAATCAGTAATGTGCTAGTGAAAAGGGCACAAGCATCACTGAGCAGCTCTCTTCTCCACAAGTCAGAACTGTTAGTAGGCAGTGCTATTATAGAACTGGGCCCCTTGGTAACAGTGGGGATGATAATAAAGTTCTGAAATTACATAGGTTGAGTAAATGGCATTTGCTTTGGTGAAGTTGTGGAGTGCTGGCCCACGTCTGGTTCACAGTGGTTCCACTGATCCACAGTCTGACCCAATGGCCATTTTCCAGGTCCTCAAATGTATCATTGAAATGAACATAATCGGTAAGTGGCAGAATACCCACACTGGCCTATTGGGTAAGAACCATCATAGTGGAGAAAGTCACTATCCAAGATAAGACAAAAACAATATCGCAACATCCCAGAGGATGTGAGAGAGATTAGT
Source organism: Daubentonia madagascariensis (assembly GCA_023783475.1). NCBI lineage: Eukaryota > Metazoa > Chordata > Mammalia > Primates > Daubentoniidae > Daubentonia > Daubentonia madagascariensis. The sequence continues at coordinate 4,476,083 of JAKFHU010000485.1, read as the reverse complement.
GCTCTCTCACTTTTTAGTTTAAAAACATAAAGGATACAAGGTTGGAGGTCCCTATTATATCTCCACTTAATTTCCCAGTCTGGCAAAAACCAGATACTGGAGGATGACAATGGACTACTAAAAACTCATCCAATTATTAGCCTCAATGACAGCTGTTGGGCCAGATGTGGTATATTTGCTACAGCAAATTAATATGGCCCTGAGTACATGGTAAGTAGCTATAGATCTCTATCAAAGAGGAGGATCAGACACGGTTCTCGTTCACTAAGAATAAATAACTGTATACATTCATGTTTATGTCCCAAGGCCATATTAACTCTGCCTCCCTCTATCATAATATAGTCTGAAGAGATCTGGACCATGTGAACATTCCACAGAAAAACAAATCGGTCCACTACATTGATGATGTCATGTTCATTAGCCCTGATGAGCAAAATGTAGCAAATAAATTGAAAACCTTCATAAGACAAAGGAACTCAAGAGGATAGAGTACAAAGCCCATGAAAATTCAGGAGTCTACCACATCAGTGAAGGTTTTAGAGATCTCGTAGCCTGAGTCATGCTAGAACATCCCCTCCAAAGTAAAACACAAACTCTGGCATCTCCCACCTGGTAGGCCTCACTGGGTTCTGAAGGCAGCATATTCACACTTGGGAATCCTCCTCTGACCAATTTACTAAGAGATACAGAAAGCTTCCAGCTTTGGGTGGGACCAGACTGTAATTCTGTCCAGACTGTAATTTATGTTTCCCCATTGCTTGGGCCATAGCACCTGGCAAACCTATGGTGATAGAGGTACTTGTGCGAGGAAAAAATGATCTGTAGAATTTATGACCCAATAGGAGAATCACAATATAGATCCCTAGTGTCCTGCATTAAGACTATGCCCTGGTAAAGACAAATGACCATGGGACATCAAATGATTGCAGAGCCAGAACTACCCATCATGAGCTATGGTGTTAGAGAGCACTCATCAGGTTAGTCAGACCTAGCAATATACCATCATATGGTGGAAGGAATTGGACATAAACAGAGAACACAAGTAAGTGCTCATGCAGGTGGCCTAGCTCCCCCATTTCATCTGCCATGATGTCTCTCCCTCATGGCTATGTGGGACAAGGCCCTTATAACAATCTTATGGAGGAAGTAAAAGGCTGACACTGGTTCCTAAATGAGTTGGTTCAATGTATGGTGCAAGCCAAATGTATACTGCTGCTTCAAAACAGCTCCCGTCAGGCATAGTTCTAGAAGATAACAGTGATGTGTAAAGCTTTAAGCAGTATACCTAGTATTCACTTTGTGTGGAATGAGAGGCCACCTTGGATCAGAATATATATAAACTCATGACAGTGGCAAAGGGCTTGGCTGGTTGGTTGGAAGCCTGGAAACTGGAATAACAAAACAGAAAGAATGGGAAGAGACACGAAAGTGGCATGAAATGTGAAGAGCTTTTTATCACACGTTATGTCCACCAGCGATCATCCACAAAAGAGGCACTAAACTTCCAAGTACGCAAAATAAAGTGGGTAGCTGCCACTGGTCAGTCTCTCTCAGAAGCCATACAGTGCAGATACAAAGGGCACGTGAAGAGTAGCTATGGCTACAGGGATAGAGGCCATATATTGATCCAATAGCATGGGCTTCCACTTACTAAGATTGATCTAGTTGCCACTGCCAAATGTCCAGTGTCTAGAGACCAATTCTGAATCCCCAATATGGCATTGTCCTTTGAGTATATCAACCAACCACTTGGTGGCAAACTGATTACATCGGAACCCTTAAGCCTTGGATTGGACAGTCATTCATCTTGAATGCGATCAGCACATATACCAGGTATGTATTTGCCTTTCCTGCCCGCAAAGCCTTAGATATCACCACTACCCTAAAGAGTACCCGGTCCATTGACACAGGACACCATATAAGCACCCCAGATCAAGGAATCCACTTTATGGCAAAAGAGAGGAAGTAGTGGGCACATGGCCAAGAGATCCACTGTTCCTATCATATACTATACCACCCAGAAACTGCTGGCTTGAAAATACAACTGAGGAGCATTGTGTAGGAGTATCTGAGGTACCTACTTGAAGATGATATTCTACAAGACACGGATCCATCATCTAAGATGCAAATATACCATAAACCAATGACCATTATGGTGCTGTGTCTCATACCCAACTCCTGGAATACATGGGTCTAAGGAACAAAGGATAGAAGCAGAAGTGGCCACACTTACCATCATTCCCAGGGACCTACTTGGGGATTTGTGCTTCATATGCCCGCAACTCTAGGTTCTGTGGATCCATATGCTCTGCTTCCATCACAGCAAGAGTTCCATTAAATCTTAAGCTACATCTGTTACCCAATCATTTGGGGTTTCTTGTGCCAAAACACCAAAAGGTAAGGAAAGGAGTCACCATCTGGCACCGGTAACTTACTCTGATCATCAATGCCGCACTTACAGAATAGAGGCAAGGAAGAATACATGTGGCATACAGATAATCTACTGGGATGCCTATTGATGTGGTACTCCCTTGCCCAATTTGACAGAAAATGGTCAAGTGAAGTAGCCACTCTGAGAAAAGCACCCCCAGAGATGGTCTGTGTTACTCCACCGCATAAGCTGACTGACCAGCAGAGGTTTTAGGTGAAGATGCAAAAAATCTAGAATGAATAGTAGAGAAGGATAGGATAGTTTTGGGGGGCTGGTTGTTTTTGGGTTTTTTTTTTTTTTTTTTTTTTTGGCATAGTCCTGAGACCAGCTGCAGAGCTAGGGCAATAGTGCATCCCCTAAACTTCCTTTTGTAAATTTCCCCAGTAAAAGAGACAACCTAGAATCCTGGAGGAGCAGGTCTCAGATGAGGTAAACTTAAACAGATCAAATGGATTTGAGCAGTGCAGTGTGATGGATGCTTTGGTACACCATCAAATTGCACCCCTCAAGACCCAGCCACTCCTTCCCCCAGCTGCAGATAAGGATTCCCACTGAGGGTTCACAGCTGAATCCTTCTCCAGGAATTTTTATCTACTCACAGAAACTGACTCAACCAAGATTACCCACCCTCCCCAAGGGCAGCTCACATCTAATGACAGCCTGATTCAAGGGTACACAGGTCTGGCTCCCTTACCTTGTTTCAGTACAACTCTAAAAGACCATTTAATGCTCCTCTGTAATTGGCTGAGGCCTTTGTTGCAAATGCATCACTGTTCAATTTCTTCCTCTGCTCAATTCTAGTCTCTTTATTCTCTCATAAGACCTGTTTCTAAGAGCATCCTGACACAAACTCACTGCACACAAATCTCCATCTCAAGAGTTTTGGGGGGAGAAACCCAAAAAAAGCAAAAGTATGATGACCAAAATACCATACAGTTTGTATTTTACAGTTTCCTGAGCATTTGTTGACTCATTACATTCTTATCACAATTCCAGGAATGAATAATAATGTGGGTTTTCTAGATGCAAGTATTCCAATTTCTACTTCAGTACATCAAAAAAAAACAATAATAGTATGATTTACATGACAGAATCGACCAGGTATTTTATTTATATGGTCAAGTAATTCATTCCAAATAATTACATGATAACCAAAGTTAAAGTCACTTATTTACAGTTGACCCTTGAACAACACAGGTTTGAACTACATAAATCCACTTTTACTTGGATTTTCTTCTGCCTCTGCCACCTCTGAGACAGCAAGACCAACCCCTTCTCTTCCTCCTCCTCCACTGCCTACTCAACATGAAGACCATGAGGATGAAGATCTTTATGATTATCTGCTTCCAATTAATGAATAATATATTTTCTCTTATGACTTTAATATTTTCTTTTCTCTAGCTTACTTTATTATAAGAACAGAATATATAATACATATAACATACAAAATATGTGTCAATCAACTGTTTTATCAGTAAGGCTTCCAGTCAACAATAGGCTAAGTTTTGGGGGAGTCAAAAGTTATACATGGATTTGCAACTCTGTGGAGGGGTGTGACATCCCTAACCCCCACATTGTTCAAGGATCAACTGTATTAATCCTTTTTTTTCCAAGAAGGAGCAGATAAATCAAAATGAGCTAGCACTGCACTAAATTTGAGACTCTTACTTTGAAAGTGACCTCTTCACATTGCTCTAGGAAGCATTAACCATCCTTAAACATATAAATCACCCTGAAATCCAGCAAAGGGTTGCATACATGTGAGGCCAGACAATAATCATCCATCTGGACAATGTCTGCCCTTCTCTTACCCCTGCCGCAATGTTGGCCAGAGTGAGTTCCCTGTATGTCTATCTGTCAGGATGGCAGTCTGCCTTCAGTTCTTGGTGTGCTCTTGGCTGAAGAATGACTAGACACACCAAAGTGTCAAGCAGCTTATTACTGCAGAACAAAACAGGTCTGCCTCCGTGAGCGGAGACAGACAAACCAACTAACTGACTGACCTACTCGCTCTCTCCCTGAGTTCTCAGATTTTTTCCTTTTATTAGCCCAGTCTGGGGGCAGGCTCTCAGGAGGTGTGAGATGTTATCAAATGATCAACAGCTGTCCTCAAAATTCCATCTGCATATACAAGCTCCTTCTCCGAAAGCCCACCTGGGGGGGGGCAGTGGTGGTGAACAACAATGCAGATTCCAGCTAATGACACAATTACCCTTAGGTTACTCTAGGTCACTTTCTAAATCCTATTATACCTGGGCTGGGGAACTCTCAGATTGACAAAGCATTCCCTCCTTCCCCAGGTGTAGCAGTTGCTCAGGGATAGGATTAAGGGTGGGGCACCACCAAAATGAAGTGCCAGCCCTTCTTCTTTTCCCCAGGTGGAGCAATTGCTGAAGAAAGCAACAAAGCAGGGCACCCTTGTCCAGAGAAGAGCAGGAGATCCTAATTGTCTACCTAACATATCCAGTATTTTAAGTCAAACCATTCCAAGCATAAAACCTAAATGTAATGAAAACCTCTTTACTCTTTTTACATAATTAAGTAATAGGCGAATAGACAGAGAGTTTTAATTTATATAGGTGCCACCTTTAAAGGAGAACATTCTGGAGCTGTTCAGACTAAGAGCCACCTTTTTGCTTCACAAGAACATGGAAGACATGCCTGCAGGAGTGCTATCCCCCTCACTATTCAGTTTAGAAGGCGGTATTCCTTCCAGTGCCTCTGCTATAGCAAAAACTGGTACGGAACTACTCTTCTGGAATGCCTACAGAAATCAAAGCACATTTCTTAAAGTCATAGCACATCTTAATTTCCATTTTTGTAATGAATCTCTATTCTTTAAATATGAATTGATTCTTGAAAACAGACAAAATCTTCTTCGAGCCACATCTGTTAAATTAGGCAAAAGTACTAGCATAATGTGGCAAGATGGTCCTGAGGAAATCCTTAAAACTGCCAATTCTGTGCGAAGCATAGGAATAGAAGTCACATCATCTAATAGTCTTCAGAAAGGAAAACTGTTCTCTTAATACAAAGAGACCCTTATTAGTTAGCCAAAACTATGTGTTCAAAGGAAAACTTCTCTCTTCCCTCCACCATGAAATTTGAATGGTATTTACTGTAAATTAGGGAAAAGGGAATAAGGGTTATTTAGTTCCCTCACTATACTCAGGTACAAAAATAAAGGGCAGACACTCAGTAACAGTTCTAGGTACTCTTTTAAATGGAATCTGTAAGGACTTTGCAAAACTCTGGAACATTTATCACTTTTCCCTGTTTATTATTTGAATTATTCCCTGCCTGCTTTCCAAAAGCATAAGGAATAGCAGTAGGAGCACAGCAAAGGGAAGCAGGGTTTGTAGAAAGAGAGAAATCCCAGTAATTAAACTGGGTGATAGCAGCAACCAAAAGATGGGCCAACAGGCTTAGTACCAGAGCCTGGTACAAGTAAAGCAAGGAAGTGGAAGTCGGCGTGGGGGGCGGGGTGGGGAATGAAAGAAGGGAGGGTCAGAGGGAGGCAACCAGCTGTTATTTATACTCCTCCAGCCTAGAAGTTGCACTAGATAGGATGTGCAAAAGATAAGCTATCTCCTCATTCAAACAAGACATGTTTGTAAACAAGGTATATATCTACTAATTCACATTGAACTTCTATCTATACCTAATTGCACGCTCTGCAAATACTGGACACTTGATCAATGTTTTTGTGTGACTTTCAATTTAACCCTAGAAATGTGTGTTCACTGTCTCTAAAACTATTATCAATTTATCATCTATGTAGCTAAAGTAGGACAGCTTAATTAGAACACACTTTTCACAAATTTCTGTGATTTTTATATTCAGCTCACCTGTTAGAAGATGCCATGAAACCCCTTTGTAAGTTTTATCAAACTTGTGTGCTTTTTTCAGGGCTGTAGCAAATCACTCAGTAGATGAGTTAGGGAATCAACTGAGCATTTGGTTGTAACATATCCTAAAAGTAACTTAGGCATATCCAATATACCCTCATAAAAATTACTTATAACTCCTGTTCCATAGAGTTTCTAGGTATTAAACAGAGTTGTGCATTAGAGATGAGGTGGAGAACAGATGTACATGTTCACCAGAGGTTTGATGAGCCAGGATAATGGTTTCTATATTGAAGTGCAACTAAATGTTACAGATGCTAAATTAGCCTCTTCACATATTTCTAACCTGCTATGTCAGGGCAAGTGAGCAAAAAGACAACAAGCATGTCCATATACCTCTTCTCTGAAACAATTCTGTTTTTATTTCTATTATAAAGTGTCAGTTGTTTCCCCTTCTGTAATTTTTGTTTTGAAACAAATTAACAGATGGTTATTGCCATCTAAAGTTAAGGGCAAAAATATAATTACTAAATTTTGAACTATTACATTTATTATATTTTAAAATAAGTCTCTAGGGAAGATAGCTCAATATCACCTATATCAGCTTATCATTTCCCTATATTACTTTATTAATTTTGGTAGTATATATTCAAATTCCCCTTCTAAGATTCCCAGGGATAGAAGGGAGGGATGGGGGGGGCCTTCAGCAAGCAATAAAAATCTAAACAATATCCAGTGAGTAGAGTGGAAACTTTCTTAATACTTTGTTCTTTTATAATATCAGGACCAAATGAAAGAGGTACACAAATGGTTTCAAAGTATCTCAGTAAACATCAATATTTTGTCAAAGTCCCTAAATCCCTAGAACATAACAAACATATTTTTGTTTTGTATCATTACATTCTTCAGTCCACAGAAAACTAAGTGGCACTTAATCAAATATTTACTCTTAGGCTCTTTCCAGGAAAATTTGTTGAAATCATCAGAAAGATTTCAGATTAAAGATTTTAGTTACTCCTATTCATTAAAACTATTCTAATTCTACTGCATCCCAAAGGCTCAAGTTTACCAAATCACATTTACATTTGGATGTTTAATTTTTTATGTTAGCTTATTTATCCCCTAAATAAGTGCTGCAGTCCAGTAATGCAATTAGTCTATTCAGTAACAAGAATATTATACTTCAGATTTCAGATATATTGTTCACAGATAGTTCCCTTTCTTGGTCTTTGAGGTGGATGTTTATCATTTGGGGAGTGACAATACAAACTCCTTTCCTATGTGGAGAATCCTCAAATGGTTATAACACTGGTGGGATAAGGTATCTCACCTCCAACCATGAAACCTTCAGGGGGTGGCAGTATCTCCCCTCACTCTATCCCTGAGATCCAGAACACAGGCAAGGGAAGTAGGCTCGGCCAATCAGACATCCGATATTTTTCCCCAAGACTTTGAATCTTAAGGGAGGAACATGAAGACACAGGAGAAGTTTAGAAATCAGTCACTGTGGAGCTGGCAGCAGCAAGAGGCCATCAGAAGCAGGGCCAGGCCACAGAGGATCCATCAAAAGTGGATGTGGATCCAGTTGTATCATCCTAACAAGACTGTTTCAGTGGCATGAGACCCAGATTGTGATTTCTGGTGTCTATGGTCACTGCCTATTTTCTGAGCCAGGCTCTCTACCTTCCTAGTGATTCTGTGAGCTACCCAATATATTTCTAATAAATTTCTTTTCAGCTTTAAGTTATCCAGCCAGTTTCTGTTACTGGCAGTCAAGAATTCTGACTGACATCGTCTTACAAAATAAGTCCGTTTTTTTTTTTCTAAATTATCTTTAGTGGTGTTTTCTTTTTTGCATGTTGAAACAATATTTTGCATCTTGGTTTCCTTGAGACTCTACCCCGTTGGCTTTGGTAACATAAGCTTTGAGCTTTGGATTTTCTATTTTAAGTACTCAAATCTCTCTTCACTCTTAATTCTATTTGTTTTATTTTCTAAAATGTGACCTAACATATACTGCACATGAGAAGCATATGTGCGTTTGTTTTTTCTGTATTTTAATTTTCTACATATCTTAGTATAAAAAAATTAAGATTGTCCCCTTCTCTCCTCTAGAAATTGTGTTTCCTTGATAATAATGAAGTTTCTACATTCCACTGTTACTCCCTGGTTTGTTCTTTCAATGTTTCTTCATGAATATTGCAGTGGATTTCTACTGAATTGATCTCCATGTCCTTTACCTCACTTCTTCATTTAATATAATTGCCACTAAAATAGCATTTCCTAAGCCATGTTCCACAGAATTTTCCATAAATAAGTGTGGTGAACACCAAGGTAACAAAACAATTTTAAAAAGTTAAACAGGTTGTTCTCTGCAGCTTTTCTCAGAGTCTTTAATATACTAATGTGCTTTGTGAATCTCTAAGAGGAGGGTGCAACATAGAACATTTCCTAAGATTATTTGCTCATGGAACCTTTTTTGCCCAGAGCAACTTCCAGTATCGTTCCGTGGAGCATGGTTTATAAAATGCTGCACTAAAGAGACCTTTCTTAAACACAAATAAGATCATATCTCCTCCCTGATTAAAGATCTTCAATGATAGTACCATCAATGATAGTGCATCAATAATAACAGTGTCACCAATGATGACAGCTCTTTATCATCATCAATGATAGTAGCAGGGGTCAGCAAACTATGGCCCATGGGCCAAATCCAACCTGTGGTCTGTTTTTATATAGTCTGTGAGCTAAAGATTGTTTTTACATTTTTTTAGTGTTCAAAAAAAAATTCAAAAGAAGAATACTACTATTCATGACATATAGAAATTATATAAAATTAAAATTTCAATATTCATAAATAAAGTTTCATTGGAATATAGCCATACTCATTCACATGGTGCAAGGCTGCTTTCATGCTACAATGACAGAGTCATCATGACAGAGACTCAACTATGGTTTATTTATAAACCAAAATATCAGTTTACTAATAGTGCCAGATACCAAAACGTATGACCCACAAAGCCTAAAATATTTACTACCTGTCATATTGCAGAAGAAGTATTCCAACCCCTATACCATATGGCAAAGTCTAACCAAGGGGCAAACCAAGGGCCTTTAAAATCTATCCCATGCCTACCTATCCAGACTAATCTCCCATACTCCACCATCTGGGTTTAAAACCCAAAACACTACTTGAAGTTACACCATCTCATGTGTAAGTTATGTAAACTAGCTTTTAACAAATTAGCAAATTTTTTTCTTTAAAAGAAATACTGCATTTTCAAAGAAAACTTCAAAGTTGTTTTTCTCCTATAACAACACAAACATTTCAATTTCATTTCAAAAAGAAATTTCTCATGGTTTACCAACCTCGAAAACCCAGTATTTTGGCTTTTCTCAAAGAAACCACTTCACCAGATGTTTGAGGGGTTTTGTATACATATTTTTGCCTTCAGAGATAAATTTATTGGCTACATTTACTGGAAAACAGTCCTTTCACAAAGGGAATGTAAATTTTATGCTGAAAAATTTCACAGATTTTTTTCTCTAAGGAATTTTAGTACTAAATTAATTCTTTAAATTATTGATTAAAGTGGCCAAGATTTTTTGATAAAGCTTCTAAATATCCCTGACCTGAAAGATCATTTTGATGTAGCAGAAATATAAGCCTCTGACAAAAAAACAGCAATGCCTCAAATCTGTGCATAAATGGAAGAAAACTACTCAGCACTTCTACATGACTATGCACGGCTTGCCTACTTGGTATGCACTATTCCGTAGAGGCATTTTAAAACTCAAAGGCTCTTAGCCAACAGTAGCCTCTTTGTGGCATATTTTCAAGATCTTGGAAGTGAGCAGGAGCACTTACATGCAGGTTAGCACATAACATGGTAATAATAAAACATACTTAATGGGAAAATACCAGACACTTATGCATCTGGCATTTTCTCAATAAGTTTTCCTGACAGAAAGCTCAAATATAGACCTTTTCAGTTAAAAACCAGATACTTGGAAACCCCAAGTTTATTTATAAACCAAAATGTCAGTGCACTAATAATGGGAGATACTAACATGTGAAAATATTTCTTCCCACATCTGAATCATACCTTCCCTAAACTAGGAGGCAGTACTCATAGAAGTTTGTCTGAGGAGTCCCAGAAAAGCAAACACAGCACAAAAGTCCATCACTTCTTCTGAGAATTACATATATGAAAAGACTTGGTAAACTAGCTTACTCTTAACTCAAATGACAAACACACTATTTGTCTTTTTCATATCACTGAGGCTTCCCATTTGCAAGGTTATGGAAATGGAATTCCAGAAGACAGAATTTTCAAAGGAAGGAGTGAGGCACAGACCAAATCCTAGAGGATGCTTAACATGTGGATGTGGGGTGGGTGTGTCCCTCTCTCTCCAGATTGGACATCTATCTCAGTTTGCATGTCTATGGCATTCTTATCACACGCCTGGAGTTCTACAGCTCTCAGAAATGATAAACCACGTTTTTATGTGTTTGTAACCAATACTATGCTTGCTGTTTCATTCATCTGTTCAACAAATATATCTGAGTCCTTTCAATAAATATTCGTCTGAGTCATTTTTAAGACATGCAAATTATATTCCATATAGAAGACACTTATCCAGAACCTTAAAAAGGACTATAACAGAACTCTAGAACAAATGGACCTAACAGACATTTACAGCACATTCTACCCAAAATCCACCAAATATACATTTTTCTCATCAGCTCATGGAACATTCTCTAAGATCGATCACATCCTAGACCACAAAACATGTCTCAACAAATTTTTAAAAAATAGAAATTATACTATGCATCTTCTGAGACCACAGTGAAATAAAATGAGAAATCAACTGCAACAGAAACACTCATCTCTATACAAAGTCATGAAAACTAAACAACTTACTGCTGAATGATAGTTGGGTCAAGAATGAAATTAAGATGGAAATCAAAAGGTTCTTTGAACTAAATTATAAATGGGACACAAGTTATCAAAATCTGTGGGATACAGCTAAAGCAGTCCTGAGAGGAAAGTTCATAGCCATAAATACCTACATACAAAAGACAGAAAGATCACAAATCCACAATCTAATGAATTGTCTCAAAGAACTGGAAAAGGATGAGCAAATCAATCCCAAACCCATCAGAAGAAAAGAAATAACCAATATCAGAGCATAACTAAATGAAATTGATAACAAAAGAACTATACAAAAGATTAATGAAACAAAAAGTTGGTTCTTTGAAATGATAAAATTGACAGGCCTCCTCCTAGATTAACCAGAAACAGAAAAAAAAAGGACTCTAATAAGCTCAATCAACAATGAAAAAGGAGAAGTAACAACTGATACCATGGAAATACAAAATATCATAGATGAATACTATAAAAATCTATATGCACATAAACTTGAAAACATGGAGGAAATGGACAAATTCTTAGAAACACACAGCTTCCCTAAGCTCAATCAAGAAGAAATAGAATTCCTGAACAGATGAATATCAAGTAATGAAATTGAAGCTGCAATAAAAAATCTCCCAACAAAAAAAAGTCCTGTACCAGATGGTTTCACACCTGAATTTTACCAGGCCTACAAAGAAGAACTGGTACCTATCCTGCAGAAATTATTCCATAACATCAAGAAGGAAGGAATCCTCCCCAACACGTTTTACGAAGGCCACATCACCTTGATACCAAAGCCAGGAAAGGACTCACAAAAAAAAGAAAACTACAGACCAATATCCCCTATGAATATAGATACAAAAATTCTCAATAAAATCCTAGCAAACTGAATTCAGCTGCTCATCACAAAAATAATCCATCATGACCAAGTGGGCTTCCTCCTAGAGATGCAAGGATGGTTCAACACACACAAATCTATAAAAGTAATTCACCACATAAATAGAGGTAAAAACAAAGACTATACGAGTCTCTCAATGGATGCAGAAAAAGCATTTGACAAAATTCAGCACTCTTATGATAAGAATGCTTAACAAAATAGGCATAGATGAGACTTACCTCAAAATGATAAAAGCCATATATGACAAACCCACAGCCAACATCATACTGAACAGGGAAAAATTGAAAGTATTTCCACTTAGAACTGGAACCAGACAAGGTTGCCCACTATCACCACTTCTATTCAATATAGTGCCTAGAAGTCCTATCCAGAGCAACAGATAAGAGAAGGATATCAAGCTTATCTAAATGGGGGCAGAAGAGGTCAAACTATCACTTGTTGCTGATAACATGCTCTTATATCTAGAAAACCCCAAAGATTCTGCCAAGAGACTACTAGAATCAATAAACAAATTCAGCAAAGTCTCAGGTTAAAAAATCAATGTACACAAATCAGTAGTATTCATATACACCAACAACAGTCAAGCTGAGAACAAAATCAAAGACTCAATACCTTTCACAATAGTAACAAAGAAAACAAAACACCTAGGAATATATTTAACTAAGGAAGTGACAGACCTCTACAGGGAGAACTACAAAACACTGAGGAAGGAAATAGCAGAGAATGTAAACAGATGGAAAAACATACCATGCTCATGGGTCAGTAGAATCAACATTGTTAAAATGTCTATACTACCCAAAATGATCCGCAGATTCAATGCAATCCCTCTCAAAAATACCAAGATCATTTTTTGCAGATCTAGAAACAATAGTTCTATGCTTCACATGGAACCAGAGAAGACCTTGTATAGCCAAAGCAACCTTAAGCAAAAAGAACAAATTGGGAGTCATCAACTTAACACACTTCAAGCTATACTACAAGTCCATAGTAACCAAAACAGCATGGTACTAGCACAAAAGCAGAGACATAGACCTATGGATCCGAACAGAGAACCCAAATATAAAACCATCCTCATATTGCCATCTGATCTTTGACAAACCAGACAAAAACATAAACTGGGGGAAAGAATCCCTATTCAATAAGTGGTGCTGGGAAAACTGGATAGCCACATGTAGAAGGCTGAAACTAGATGCACACCTCTCACCACTCACGAAAATCAAATCACCATGGATAACAGACTTAAACCTAAGGCACTATAAGAATTCTAGAAGAAAATGTTGGAAAAACTCTTATAGACATCGGCCTAGGCAAAGAATTTATGAAGAAGACCCCCAAAGCAATCACAGCAAGAACAAAAATTAGTAAATGGGACCTGATTAAATTAAAAGCTTCTTCACAGCCAAGGAAACAATCATTAGAGCAAATAGACAACCTACAGAATGGGAAAAAATATTTGCATGCTATACATCCAATAAATATAGCAGTACAATTCACAATTGCAAAGATGTAGAAATAACTCAAGTACCCATCAATACATGAATAGATTAATAAAATGTGGTATGTGTATATCACAGAGTACTACTCAGCCATAAAAATTTGGGGAACGGAACTAATACCTCTTGTATTAACCTGGATGGAACTGGAGACCATTCTTCTAAGTGAAGCATCACAAGAATGGAAAAACAAACACTACATGTACTCACTGTTAAATTGGAACTAATCAATCAACACTTATGTGCACATATGGAAATAACATTCATCAGAAATCAAGCAGGTGCAGGGGGGAGATGGGGAGATGGGGATGGGTAAATGCATACCTAACAGGTACAATGCACGCTACTATCTGGGGGATGGGCACACTTTGACTTAAATGGTACAAAAGCAATTTATATAACCAAAACATTTGTACCCCCATAATATTCTGAAATTTTAAAAAAAGGACTATAAATGGGGAGATATATCCACATTCCACCCTGGTCAAGCAAAAAAAAAAAAAGTGCTAGTAAATTTCTAAGAAACAGCTAAACATCTAGTCACTTATTTTTCCCCAACAGTCTCCAGTTAGGCAGACAAGATACAGGACATATTCTACCCCACTGTTTGAAAGTACTTCTTCATTAGTGGTGAGGGAACAGGCAATGGAGCATGCACAGTTAGATGCCAGCGTAATAATGAAAAACAGTGAATCATTACTGGAACTTTGCAAAGAAGCATATTTTGTAATTAAACTTATTCTGTTGAAGAGGAAAGAACATCAGAATAAAGTTGCTCTGCTTCAGAATATATGCAAAATAGTCTTCCATAATAAAATCACAGAAAGATAATATATCACAAAGGTTTTCATATAACAAAATTACTGTGTATTCACATACTAATAGTTCATTTATTCAGTTAATAAATACTTGTTGGGTACTATCCTGTGCAGGCATTCCTCAATGGATACAACAATTACACTTTAATTTCTTCCTTCAAGGAGTCACAGTCTAGAAAAATGTAATGTGGCACAGTAGAACTATAGATAAAAATCATTAATATTAGGAAGAAATGGAAATTAGAGCATCAGAAGAAAAAAATAATAAAAGTAAAATGGAAGAAAGTATGTAAATGATATTGTTTAATGCAAACTTGAGAAGTTTCAAAACTTAGAACTGAATTCATAGGGTGGTGAAATGACAGGTGGGGTGGGGGACAGGGCAAGAAGGCGGGGGAGAGCAAGACAGATCATTCTTTCCACGTACTATTCTCATATCACATTCTTGCATTGGTTAATCCTCTACAGAGAACTTGGACAAATTTAATGCATCCACATTTCCATTAGACAGGCAATATGATTTCTAGCAATATAGTCAAATATAATAACAAATTCACCTAAAAAGGAAACCATCAGTCTGTCATAAAGAGATTTTACTTTTACCTTTAAAAGCATTACAGCAAAATAAACTCAATGAGAACTCTCGGCCGCCAACAGTATAGTTTAATTCACCTAAACTTAAATTCACAAGTTGTATACTTCTGCTTTAATTTTTAAAAGAGGTTTTCCTGTTTACTCAGTCTAACAGCAAAGTACATTTTCAAAAATTCAAAATATTGTCAGCAAACAGATCCATGGAGGTCTAACATTGCACAAAGAAGCTGTGTTCAGACTATTATAGACTTAGTCTGATGAGGGATTTAAATCTAAAGTACCTACAGTCATGCACTACACAACGCCTGGGACGGTAGTCCCATTAGATTATAATAAAGCTGAAAATTTCCTATCACCTAGTGATGTTGTAGCCATCATAACATTGTAGCATGATGCATTTACTCACATGTTTATGGTGATGCTGGTGTAAACAAACCTACTGCGCTGCCAGTCTGCCAGCTGTATAACAATATAGCACATGCAATTAGGTACAGTACATAATACTTGATAATGATAATGACTATGATATTTGTTATGTATTTACCATACTTTTATCATTATTTTAGAGTGTACTCCTACTTATTAAAAAAAAAAGTTAACTATAAAACAGCCTCAGGCAGCTTCTTCAGAAAGTATACCAGAAGACGGCATTGTTGTTGTAGGAGATAACAGCTTCATATATGCTATTGCCCCTGAAGACCTTCCAGTGGGACAAGATGTGGAGGTGGAAGACAGTGATATTGATGATCCTGACCCTATGTAGGCCTAAGCTAATGTGTGTCATTAGTTTTTAACAAAAAAGTTTAAAAAGTAAAAAATAATTTAAAAATTTAAAAATAGAGAAGAGCTTATAGACTATAAAAGAAAAGTATTTTGTACAGTTATACAATGTGTTTGTGTTTTAAAGTAAGCGTTATTACAAAACAGTCAAAAAGTTTAAATTTAAAGTTTACAAAGTAAAAAAGTTACAGTAAGCTAAGGTTAATTACTGAAGAAAGAAAAAAAATTTTATAAATTTCGTGTAGCCTAAGTGTATAGTGTTTGTAAAGTCCACAGTAGTGTGTGGTAATGCCAGGGGTGGGGAACCTGTGGCCTTGGCATCACATATGGCCTTCTGGATCCTTGAGTGTGACCTTTTGACTGAATTCAAATTTTACAAAACAAATCTTTTTAATCCTTCACATTCACTCACCAACTCACTCAGAGCAATTTCCAGTCCTGCAAGCTCCATTCATGGTAAGTGCCTATACAGAGTGTACCATTTTTTATCTTTTAGGTACTGTATTTTTACTGTATCTTTTCTATGTTTATATATGCTTAGATACACAAATATGTAACCATTGTGTTACAATTGCTTACAGTATTCAGTACAGTAACATGTTGTCCAGGTTAGGAGCAATAGGCTACCATATAGCCTAGGGGTGAAGTAGGCTATACCACCTAGGTTTGTGGAAGTACACTCTATCATGGTCACACAATGAAATTGCCTAATGACATGTTTCTCAGAAGGTATCCCTATTGCTAAGCAATGCATAACTGCACCTATTTTCAACATAAAGTTATCTTAATGTCAATTCATTCTGTCTTTCAGGGAACTATGAAAATTCTTCTACCTGAATTCTATGGCCAACAAATCAACTTAGTAATTAAACCATTTATTTACGGCATTTTTAGAGTGTCATAGAGTTTTGACTTAGACTTTTAAATGCTAGAATTTGCATGCTTGATTACTTCTTTAAAATATTCTATACCTCAATAGAGACTTCTGAAGCCATTTAAGCACTCCACAACAGCCAGGATAGAGTTAAGTTAATGGACCATGAAATACCTATGACTGTGTACTTCACAGACAATATTATTCCATCTCTAGCTAGATACCACTGCCATAATGAGGATGGGGCTGAGCAAAGCATTTGGCTACAAAAGAAGATCTATTAGCTTGTTTATTGAGCCTGGAAGGAAGATTTCTCTAGTGTGGTCATTTCAAAATTCACCAGGTCCAAATGCTTAATTTGAACATTTGGAATTTTAAACATCTCTCTCCCAACAGCACCACTTTTTAACTAAGAGTACATCAATCAATCAGTAGAAAGAGCATCTGTGCAACAAAGCAGCTCTATGTGTAATGTTTAAATCTTGCAACAGCTTTCTGCTGAAGAACATGCTGGAGATTTTGGGATCCAAGGAGGCCCAATCTGTGCCATCCCTTTCCCATGAGTTCTGAGCCAATTAAAAAATAAGACAAATGTATGAGGCAAGCAGGAGTCCAAAATACCACCCCTGTCACTGATAAATGCTGAGTTGGAAGATAAAACTTCACGTGAGTGCCAACAAGGCCTAAAAACTCCCCACCCTCCAATCCAGCCCTAGGGACAGACTACCCACAGGAAAGGTTAAATCTGTAGAGCAGAACATTTACGTAAGTCACTGCTTCCTCTGGTCCACAGTGGAGAGAGAAGGGGGAAAAAATGAAATCCCAAATGCCTCCCATTTAAGACTATTGATTGGTTAGCTCCTGACAATTGATAAATGTAGATCAATGCTGTTTCCTACCAGCCAGAAAACTTGATCAACCCCAACTGGGGAAAGTAAGGGGTAGAGCAAAAAAACAGGTATGTTTAGGGAAAATTCCTCCTCAGGGAAACCAGAAGAATAAAGAAGTACCTCATGTCACAGTTCGTAAGAATCAACATACAGTAAATTTCTGTCCTGCAAGGTGGATCCCTGAATTCTATAGCACTACATGGGCTTTTCTGGGGAAACTTACAAGACAGGGTCAGAAAAGAAAAGATGCTGGTCCTCCACCCTACCAACAGCCCACAAGGACCAGAGTTCTCTGCTACACATGCTGCATGCATTCTCTTTCCAGGGGAAGGAGCCCCACCCCACTATGATCTCTCTTCTTATAGAGTAAACAGTAGAACAATCTGTTAGGGGTGCCAGCTATTTACAGGATTTGCCTGGGGAAAGCAAGCTGCCTACCACCTGGAGAGCACGTCTTTAGGTACAGCCCCCACTGAGAAAGGAAAGGAAACCACCAGTCCCATGAGATACTAAATTTGGAAAAATAAGCACCACATATACTCACCATTAAATTGGTACTAATTGATCAACACTTATGTGCACATATGGAAGTAACATTCATAGGGTGTCGGGCAGGTGGGAGGGGGGAGAGGGGGATGGGTAAATTCATACCTAATGGGTACAGCAGCGCATGCTGTCTGGGGGATGAGCATGCTTGTAGCTCTGACTCGGGCAGTGCAAAGGCAATATATGTAAACAAAGTGTTTGTACCCCCATAATATTCTGAAGTCAAAAAAATATTTGGGTGTAGCTCTGCCTGCTGGGTGATAGAGGAACCACTGTTCCTACCTGACTTACCCAAAGTGAACTCACAAGATCACTGTTTAAAAATTTCACTTGACACAAATTCCCTCATTAAAGAGTATGTAAAAGAAAATTATCAAGTTTTCCTGCTATTATAACTTCCACATATTCTGAAATAGAAATGAGCTTATATGAATGTATAAAGCATACTTGATGGAATAGCACTTAATAGGAATACTTGCTCCTTTAAAAAAATACTACAGGAAGGAAAGATAATGCTTTCTTTTCTTATAATAGAAATCGATTTTTGAATTTTTTATAATGAATTGTTCTACATACATGAAGAAACTTAACACCAATGAATTGGTAGATTCAACTCCACACTAACTGAATCAGATGACAACTTTCTGGGGGGAAATGAGACAGTATGAGAGTACTCAGAGGAAAAGAAAGCAGGCTAGAAATGGGGAGATCTTGACCTTCTCATGACAACACAGTCCTTCAATGAAAAGATAAAAAGTTGGTACCTTTTCAGATAAATAAATTTCTAATATGTGCTCTAGTAGAGATGTGTTCTCAAAACAATATATATAATGGAGAAGAGAAATTTCCCGTTAGTGAATGGTAGACAATCATTGACTAACAATGAATTGTCATTATTACTGCTTGCTAGAAATACATTTTAATAGGATAATAACCTCTTCAATTAATTAATTCTCCAATCATTTATCACAGTAACAGCTGCCAAAGCAGGCTTACAGGATAGTCAAAGTAGGACTCGTTCACTTTCACACAACAGTGAGCTGCTTAGACTCTCTCATATAATCATAAGCAATGTCATTCATATATCCATGCAATTACAAAAACCAGAAAACCACAGATCAGGGTGGCCCAGAAATGTCAGTTCCTCAGAAAGAAATTGAAAGCAACTTCTGATGTCAGTCTGCCACCCTTATTTTCTGTTTTTGTCTTACCCTTTTCTTTTTCTTGTTCGTCATACTTTCATTGCTATCCCTTTTCCTCTACTTTGTTTTCTTCTCCCTCTTACCCATTCTTTATATCTGTCAAGGATTCCAGAGGCGCCATTTATGTAACATGGTGAATTAATAAGAAAAAACTAACGGTGTCAATATCCCCTTCATTATCATAGGAAAAAAGGACCATCTAGGAGACAGCCTGTGGAATCTTTCCAAAAAGGAGGTATATGGAAAAAGACCCTTGAAAGGGTAGAGAAAAAAATTGAGTGCATGGGTAGAACTTGCTCTTTACTTCTACCAGCAGAGCTGAAGAGTGGGAAAAACCAGGAAAATTTACCAGGCCAGTGATGCATAAAGGACCTCCAGCACTGCTATATATCAAAACAAATATTGTGTAAACATTTTTTTTAGCAGTCTTCCCTTGCTTCAAGCATACAAACACACACGCTCAGGGCCTAAAAATATTCCTCATGATTCTGCCTACCTCTGTTCTGGAAAGGTGTCGGGGCCAAGGACAGAAGAGTGACACTATGTGCCTAGTGGCAGTGTCAAGTTACCAATCAAAACTTTTATGTTGTATTTGAAATTCAGGAAAATGTTCAGAATCACTTTGTCTTTTACACAACATTTTCATCAAATTGAGCCTTATATTGTAGTATGGTTTTAAGTTCAATGCATCTTTTAAAGTTACTGCTAAATTAATTAATTACACCCATATAATTTTTATCGTAATTTCATGCTAATCATTGATTTGTGACTTATGTCATTATCTAACATGTTTCAAAGACTCCTGAAACAACTAGAAGACAAAAGATGTCTTTAACAATGGTATATAAAAGTAAACTACCAAATTTATTTGTACGTTAAGAGTTCTTCTCTTTCTTTCCATGGAGCTAAATGAACAGAGATTATAGCATAAAAGAATCAAAAATAAATTTTGTCTCATAACATTTTTGAAATCTTCATTTTATACTATACTACTTAAAAGGTATACAGCATTCTTAAAGAAATTCACATTTCAGATCTTAATTTTTTCCTGAGCGTCTGTGATTTTTAGTTAGAATGATTTTACAGCAGATCTAGGACATTCCCAGACTTTGCAGATATTCCCTGCCTAAGTCCAGTATGGAAACATGAAAACTGCCCTTCTTTGAAGGACATGAAGCCTCAAACCTTAGACCAGTATGAACCAAAGCTTAGAGATTTTTCTCAAGTATTCTGCACTGTATAACATTTTTGGAAATTCTAGGGACGTGGACAGAAGTCCCAAAACATGATTGATGTTTGCTTTCTAGCATCCTTGAAAAGTGGGAGCTTAACAGTTGAATTTGATTTAGAGACACTGAGTAATGTTATAATTCTTAATTATGAGTAAACTTTATAGAACTCATTTCAAAGATTGTTATCAATACTAAAGAAGTTTTTCCAATCCTGCCCAAATTTAGAACTTCAATTTTGTAGCCAATAAACACTCCCCTCACCTAACTCAGGATCCTTGTATTTCTCCTTCACACCTTCCTTTTCTGGTTCTAGCTTTTCTTTGTTGAAGCAGAAAGTAGAGCTTAGAGAAAAGTACCAAAAACATCATTAACCTACCTTGTGCAGTTGTAGTCTTCCTTTAGTCAAGACATTATCTGTATGGTGGGCAGAGAGGCTCGTTTTCTTGAGGAGAACACAGGTGAGTTCCATTGGGTGTCTCCTGAGGCTACCTCTCCATGGCACAGCCTTCTGATGCGGTACACCTGCTCTGGCTCAGGGCTACTACCCCTGCCTCAAATGCCATCCCAGTGATCAAGCACACCTGGTTCCCTTGCATTGGCAGCTCAATGTAAAATTCCACCTCCTGTCCCCTAAACAAAGGATGCACAATCTCCTCGTTTGCTGCTATCTCTGCCTTGCAGTTGCTTTCAGTATGCCCACATCAGCGTAGAGGGGATTGGCAAGGCTGACAAGGGAACAGACATCTAATCCAAGCTTGAGATACCAGTGTCATCCTCTTCCAGGCACTCCCAATTCCTGTGAGAGATTCTCTTGGACCCCATTTTTCTTGGTTTGTTTGGGGATGATTATGAGGAGGGAAAAGCCACAGCACTCCTTCCTAGACCAAGAACTCAAAACCATAATGAATGTCCTCGAATCCCTTAACTTTTTCTTATACACACTGAAGGTGAAGGTCAGAGTAGTGGGGGAAATTTGATTATTTCTTTTCCTTTAATTTGTTTTTAATTTTTTATACCTTTAAAAAATGATTTTTTTATGCTATCATACAAATAGAATACAAAGCACGGGATCCCAAGGTTTATTGATGGCTGTCTGTAGGCTGTGGAGGCACTCATTAGTTTTCTGTTTTGAAGTTTTAGCAAAAATTCCAAAATAAGAAAAGTCTCATTCCTCATCCTGTTACCCACTGTTAACCAAAATTTTGGAAATACGAGAATTTTTTCTGGCTGTACTTATCCCAGAATTACTATTTTCCTTTATAAAACCAGAGAGACTTACAAAACAATTTCATCACTGCATTGAAAAAGACATTTCTAGAAGCCTTTGTCAGTTAGGAGTGACTCTGGTTAAGGGCCACACCTTTGTCTTTTCTGTTTTGTTCAAGGCTTCTGAAAGCAAATAGAAATAATTATGTGACTCTAGAATCAGCATGCTCTTTGGAAGGACAAACGTGAAATCAAAAACAGGAACTCTTCTTTGAGAAATCTTTGTAATTGCTTTTTTCCTTTAGTCATTTTCTTCTGAATTCACTGAAACTATCTTAAAACTTTACTCCATCTCTTAAGTTCAATTTTAAATTTTTTCTGTTCCTTGCTGCTTCTAAGTTATTTATTAGGTCTGTAATGGTGTTGTTTTTGTTCTCAATTTGTTTTCTTATTTCAGAAATCTCTCTTTTTGTCCTATTCTGCTCTTAAATCACCTATCTTTGAGCCCTGGTTTCAATAAATTCATGTTTTCAGTAAGTTTCTCTATAGAGTAAACCAAAGGCTTTCTTGCTAATGTTTTCTTTTCAACTGGTTTCGTTCTGTGCTTTGTATGTTAGGTTCTTTCCTTCTTTTCCCCTGGTATGTATGCACAGGATTTTGTAAGTTTGTTTTGGGTTGTTTGACATACTTATAATTCTTTTTTTATTTGTTGTATTTTGATTATGTTTAATGTGGGAAGCTGTGTCCAGACCATGTGTTTGCCCTAACATCATGTGATCAGAATTGTTCTGATTTTCTTTCTTCCAAATCTGAGACAGTGGATCTTTTGGCTCTAACCACCTCTATACTGCCTAAAATCATGGGACTGGAGGAGGGGTTGTCTTGACCAGGACCAAATGCAGTCCATGCTGGGAGACCCTAGGCTCTGACTGCTCTGAAAGCTAGTACCCACGGGTTTGCCACTCCCCGGGCTTGGGCTTGTTACCCCAACTCAGCACAGCTCTCTAAAATGAAAGACCTGCAGCGATTTTTGCCTCTTCAGAGTTACTGTGATGTTGTAGAAGGGCTTCTACTCTCAAGGATTTTTTCTTAACTTCCCCCAGCAAGATCTCAGGCATAACTATTTGAGATGTGCCTTCCCTAATATGAAACCTCCTTCCTGATGCCCATATTCTGGCCCTTTTTCTTTTCCCACAGATGCAGAATCTTGACATCAATTACAACTCATTCTCACCCCAGATTCTAGGACCAGCTCTACCAGTAGAGCGGAGAAAGGATTCAAAAATACATTAGGAACCTGTAATATGCCAGGTGCTTTGTAAAATAGATAATTTCATTTTCACATACTTTAAGATATGAAAATAGAAAATTTAAGGAGACTTAACCTGTCCCAAACAAGGAGAAGCAGAATTTTATCCTAGGTCTGACCAACCTCAAAGCCATGTTTCTTTCCACTGCACCCAGTGGTATGCTGGTAAATGTTGAACAACAACCAGTTCTGGGGGCAGGGTAGGAGGGGAAGGCCTGATCTGTGACATTTATGATTCCATGGTATAAATACTCCACCATGATCAATTTCAAGTTACCAATGTGACATGTGTCACCGGTGTCTCAAAAATGTTAACAATCAGCTCTCCCCAGTCATTGCAAGGCTGTTCCAACACACCAACGACACTCTGTATTGATAACCCAATTCTCTATTTTCCAACGATCACACTTACTCCTTCTCTGATTCTTTCCATAATTTAATTTCATTAATTAAGCCAAATTTCAAACACTCTGTACTCATCTTGAACACCAGGTATGTAGCTGGATTTTCTTCCTAATCCCTGTGCTCTATTCCCTCAGTGGCTCTTCTGGTTCCCACATGGATGGGCCTGGATCCTTACACTGCCTTTGCTAGATTCTTAGCCAGGGTCTGGACACCAGTACTAGGGCCCTGGTTACTTATGCATAGATAACTCTGATGACAAAAGCCACATGATCCACCTAGATTTCTGAGTGTTGGCTGCTCAGGGTTTCCCCACTGCTATCCATGTACCACTTGCAATTATCACAAGCTATTTAAAAGGTGAGGGGAGCCATTTCCCTAACTTTCAGTATCCTACACAAAAATTTTAAATTAGTAAGCTGAATATATTCATTATTGTAGCATAAAACAAAGGTAAGAACATTTTTCTAAGTAAAAGAAATAAAAAGGGGGAAGGTGGATTTCAATCTAAATTTAAGACTACAAATCAAAATAACACCTCAAAATGCTAAATAAAAATGTTAGTATGTTTGAACTTTATAACTTAGAAATTAACCTTGAGTCATAACTTCAAGGGTTCAAAATTCACTGAACAAGGAATAGGGCTTAATCATTTACATCTTCAAAGAAAAGTATTTTAGCACTTGATAGGGTGTTTACTGAATACCATGACACTTCTGAGGAAAAAAAGGTAATTTGTCTATCTTACCATTGCTTGACAATATCTGGGTTTAACCCGGTTACCCAATAATAAGCTTACTTTTAGCATCAGGTACACATCAACATATTCTAATTAGTTACAGGTGATTTAACAACAAGTAATTTAACAGTTATGGCTTTGAGTCTATAAACACTCTCTATAGTTCTCACAGTTGCTCATTTTGTGTTAAGGGTGTAATGGGTATCTCAGTCATTTTCAACATATTGCAAAAATTTCTGCAAAAACACATTGAAAGGCTAATTTTAATGTAGATGATTCTCGCCATCATGTTAACACCTTTCTATCAATGAAATAATGTTAATGAGTTAGTTAATATTGATATTAATACATTAGTCTGACAGATTGTCAATGTGTAATATAAACCAAAATGCTAATAAAAAACAGTTTGAGATGTGAAAATTTATAAGATTTTTTTAATTAATCATAAAGGATTTATCCTAAAGATTTTTCACATTAACTCAGGACCTTGAAGCTCTGTAAATGTTTTGGAGATTACTAAATAGAGTGATATGACAAACATTCAGATAGAAATCCCATTAACAGGATTTTTAAAGAAAAGTTACTTAACTTATTTTTCCCATTCCTCACACCAGAATTTTGATTGTAATATTCCAACAGGATCTACATAAATCATTTATAAATTAATAACAATGCTTATTAGGTTCCTTCGTGAAGGGACTTTATGAGAATGACAGACATGCTTGCTTGCCAACAATTGAACACAATCTCTGAAAGATAAGTATATTCATCTAACAATGATTTTAACTGAGTTATAAATACATACATAAACATAACTGAGCTACATGATAGAGTTCTGATATCAAGTTCTGAAGGCACTAAGGAATTGATAAGAATCTTCACCAGTGAGGCCCAAACAGCAACCATCCTAGGGGCCTTAGACACCTTTCCTCATTGCACATTGTCATGATACCCTATAATGGTGGCATTATTAAGCATCTTCTAATGACACAAGCTCATGGATATTTCTTGTTAATCACTTCACAACCATTTTCACATGGGCTCAATGAGGTTGTCAGCACACAGGCTTAGACTGCATCAACTACCTGCTGCTGGCTCAGGAAGTCAGTGACAAGGGATGGGAACTCCCCTATCTTTGACAATATTTATTGCCGTACAATTTCAGTACAACAACAAAAGTGTAATTTCCCATGAAGCAACCTATATGAGAGTTGACCTGTGACTTGGTTATTTAGATACGAATTATTAAATTTGCTAATTACACCTGATCTCTTACTGCTGTCACTGCTGCTACTCCTTTCTTCTCTCCCCTTTGCTAATTTTATTGGCTTCATTTGCATTTTCCACAGCAGGTAAGGAGGAGAAAATAAGTGATGAAACTCAAACACAGGCATTCTTCAAAATAGAAGGCAAATATTTCTACTGAAAGGAAAAATTAAGACTATTGGTTAACATAAGATTTATAATTGGATTAATAATTTGCATATTCTAGGCAAGCCTTCCTGTGTAAACCCAAGTGAAAAGGATTAACAATAAATATTACATTTTTAATGTGACAAGAATTCTCAGTGCTCGCTTCAGCAGCACATATACTAAAATTGGAACGATACAGAGAAGAGAAGCACGGCCCCTGCACAAGGATGACACGCAAATTCATGAAGCATTCCATGTTTTTAATCAGTCGAAGAGAAAGAACACAAAAACAAGAGGCATGAACAAAGCATACAAGAAATGTCGGATTATATAAAGAGGCCAAACATAAGGATCATAGGCATCCCTGATGGAGAGGAAGAAAATTCATGTGGGCTGGAAAATCTATTTGAAGGAATAATAGAGGAAAATTTCCATGGCCTAGCCAGAAATCTTGATATCCAAGTACAAGAAGCACACAGGACTCCTGGGAGATTGAACATGAAAAGGCATTCACCACACCACATAATTATTAGACTGACCAAAGTAAACACAAAAGAGGCACTCCTCAGAGCTGTGAGTCGAAAAGAGCAGGTAACCTACAAAGGGAAACCTATCAGATTAACTGAAGATTTCTCAGCTGAAACCTTACAAGCCAGAAGGGACTGGAGACCTGTCCTCAGTCCCCCTAAAACAAAATAAAGGTCAACCCAGAATTTTTTATCCTGCCAAACTAAACTTCTTATATGAGGGAGAAATAAAGACTTTTCCAGACAAGCAATCACTGATAGAATTTGTGAAGTCCAGACCGGCCCTGCAAGAAGTGCTTAGACCTGCATTGTACACTAACCAGCACAACAGACACCCACCAATGTAAAAATACCCAAAAGCTAAAACTCCAGAACCCAGATTTCACAATGACCAAAGAGGTAAAACAGAACAAGAGACTACCCAACAGAACAAACAGAAATCTACTCCAAATATCAATTCTCTCAATAAATGTGAATGGCTTGAATTGCCCGTTGAAGAGACATAGGCAGGCTGAATGGACTAAAAAATACAAGCCAAGTATCTGCTGTCTCCAGGAAACACATCTTACACAAAAGGACTCATTCAGACTCAAGGTGAAAGGATGGAATACAATTTTCCAGGCTAATGGAAACCAAAAGAAATCTGGAGTAGCCATCCTTATTTCAGATGATATAAACCTTAAAGCAACAAAAATAAAGAAGGACAAAGATGGACACTATATAGTGGTGAAGGGAAAAATCTTACAAGAAGATTTAACAATCCTAAATATTTATGCACCCAACACAGGAGCACCCAGATATGTAAAGTAAATACTGCTTGATCCAGACAACATAATAAATAGCAATGCCAAAATAGCTGGGGACTTCAACACCCCACTAAGAGAACTGGAGAGATCCTCCAAACAGAAAATAAGCAAAGAAACAATGGACCTAAACAGGACTCTAGAACATTTGGGGCCTAACAGACATCTATAGAACACTCCACCCAAATAACACTGAATATACGTTCATCTCATCAGCTCATGGAAATTTCTTTAAAATTGATCACATCCTAGGCCACAAAACAGATCTCAACAAATTTTTAAAAAATAGAAATCCTACCATGTATCTTTTCAGACCGCAGCAGAAAAAATTAGAAATCAATTCCAACAGAAACTCACATCTTCATCCAAAAACATGGAACTTAAACAATCTTCTGCTGAATGACTATTGGGTCAAGGAGGAGATTCAGATGGAAATCAAAAGATTCTTCAAACTAAATAGTAAAGGGGACACAGTTATCAAAATCTGTGGGACACAGCAAAAGCAGTCCTGAGAGGAAAACTTATCACCTTAAATGCTTACATCCAAAAGACAGAAAGGTCACAAATCAGTAAACTAATGAATCATCATAAGGAAATGGAAAAGGAAGAGCAAACCAATCCTAAAGCCAACAGAAGAAAAGAAATGACCAAGATCAGAGCAGAATTAAATGAAAGTGAGAACAAAAGAACAATGCAGAAGATTAACAAAATGAAAGGTTGGTTCTTTAAAAAGATAAACAAAATAGACAGGCCACTTTCCAGGTTGACCAGAAGCAGAAAGGAAAGGACTCCTCTAATAAGCTCAATTGGAACTGAAAAATGAGAGGTCACAGCTGATATCACGGAAATACAAAACAGCATCTTCGAATACTACAAAAATCTCTATGCCCAAAAACACAAAAACGTGGAGGAAATGGACAAATTCTTAGAAACACACTACCTCTCTAGGCTCAACCAGGAAGAAATAGAATTTCTAAACAAACCAATATCAAGCACCGAAATTGAAGCTGTAATAAAAAATCTTCCAACAAAAAAAAGTCCTGGACGAGATGGGTTCACACCTGAATTCTACCAAACCTACAAAGAACTGGTGCCTATACTGCAGAAATTATTTGAAAACACCCAGAAGGATGGAATCCTCCCAAATTCATTCTACGAAGCCAATATCACCTTGATACCAAAGCCAGGAAAGGACACAACAAGAAAAGAAAACTACAGACCAATATCCCTTATGACTATAGATGCAAAAATTCTCAATAAAATCCTAGCAAACTGAATTCAAATATACATGAAAAAAATAATTCATCACGATCAGGTGGGCTTCATCCCCAAGATGCAGGGGTGGTACAACATATACAAATCTATAAATGTAATTCACCACATAAATAAAAGCAAGAACAAAGATTATATGATCCTTTCAATAGATGCAGAAAAGGCTTTTGACAAAATCCAGCACCCTTTTATGATAAGAACTCTTAACAATATAGGCATAGGTGCCTCATGTCTCAAAATTTTTTAAGCTATATACAATAAACCCACAGCTAATATCATACTGAATGGGGAAAAATTGAGGGCATTCCCCCCTAAAAACGGGAACCAGACAAGGTTGCCCACTATCTACACTTCTATTCAACACAGTGCTGGAAGTCCTTGTCAGAGCAATCAGACAAGAGAGAGGAATCAGGAGTGTCCAAATGGGGGCAGAAGAGGTCAAACTTTTGCTCTTCACAGATGATATGATAGTATATCTAGAAAACCCCAAAGATTCAACCAAGAGACTACTAGAATTGATAAATGAATTCAGCAAAGTTGAGCCGAGAAACAAATTAAAGACGTAATACCTTTCACAATAGCACCAAAGAAAATTAAATATTTAGAAACATATCTAACTAAGGAGGTGAAACACCTATATAGAAAGAATTAGGATACACTGAGAAAAGAAACTGCAGAGGATATAAATAGATGGAAAACCCTACCATCCTCCTGGATAGGTAGAATCAACATTGTAAAAATGTCTTTGCTACCTAAAGTGATTTACAGAATCAATGCAGTCCCTATCAAAATACCAACATCATTTTTTGCTGATCTAGAAAAAATAATTCTACACTTTGTGTGGAAACAGAGAAGACCCCGTCTAGCCAAAGCAATCTTAAGCAAAAAGAACAAATTGGGAAGCATCAATCTACCAGACTTCAAACTATACTACAAGGCTATAGTAACCAAAACAGCATGGTACTGGCACAAGAACAGAGATGTAGACCAATGGAACAGGACTGAGAACCCAAATATAAAACCATCCTCATACTGTCACCTGATCTTTGACAAATTCCACAAAAACATACACTGGGGAAAAGATTCCCTATTCAATAAATGGTGCTGGGAAATCTGGATGGCCACATGTAGAAGACTGAAACTAGATCCACACCTCTCACCTCTCACAAAAATCAACTTACAATGGATAACAGATTTAAACCTAAGATGTGAAACCATAAGAATTCTAGAAAAAAACATTGGAAAAACTCTTAAGGACATTTATGAAGAAGACCCCCAAAGCAATCACAGCATCAACAAAAATAAATAAGTGGAACCTGATCAAATTGACAAGCTTCTGCACAGCCAAGGAAACTATCACTAAAGTGAACAGACAACCTACAGAATGGGAAAAAATATTTGCATGCTACATATCTAATAAAGGGCTGATTACCACAATCTATACAGAACTTAGGAAAATCAACAAGAAAAAATCAAACAACCCCATAAAAAGTGGGTAAAGGACATGAACAGAAACTTTTCAAAAGAAGACAGAATAATGGCCAGCAAACATAAAAAATTGCTCAACTTCTCTAATCATCAGGGAAATGCAAATCAAAACCACAATGAGATATCACTTAACTCCAGTGAGATTGGCTCATATCAAAAAGTCCCAAAACAACAAAAGTTGGCAGGGTTGCAGACAGATGGGAACACTCATACAATGCTGGTGGGATTGCAAATTAGTACAACCTCTATGGAAATATGGAGATACCTCAAAGAACTAAAAGTAGATCTACCATTTGATCCAGCAATCCCACTACTGGGTACTTACCCAAAGGAAAAAAAGACATTCTATAATAAAGACATCTGCACGCAAATGTTTATAGCAGCACAATTCACAATTGCAAAGATGTGGAAACAACCCAGGTGCCCATCAATACACGAGTGGATTAATAAAATGTGGTATATGTATGCCATGGAGTACTACTCAGCAATTAAAAAAAACGGTGAATTAACACATCTGGTATTATCCTGGATGGAGCTAGACCCATTCTTCGAAGTGAAGTGTCACAAGAATGGAAAAACAAGCACCACTGGTACTCACCATCAAATTGATACTACCTGATCAATACTTATGTCACACAGGGCAATAATATTCATCAGTGGGCGGGCAGGCAGGAGCGGGGTGGAGGGGAAGGGAAAACTCTCACTGAATGGGTGTGGGGCACACAGTTTGGGGGATGTCCACGAGTGTAGCTCTGACATGGGCAGTGCATGGGCAATACATATAGCCAAAGTGTTGTACCCACATAATATCCTGAAATAAAAGGAAAAAAAAAAGAATTCTCAAAGTGTAAGTTTGCAATATAAAAAGCAATTTACACGGGGACACTGAAAAGCTGTTGTTACACACACAAAAAAATTCGGTGCCATACTCAATGATTCTAATTCCCCTGAAAATGTGAGCCATGGTAATAACTATAATGATCTCATTTGAATATATTACATATATGATACACAACCTTTGAATAGTCATACTTTCAGATTCCTATAATTTTCCAGAGAGATTACTACAAAAGAAGTAACGGTGGGATAAAAACAACCACTCTAGTTTTTCTTTTCTCTTGAAAAGCAAAGTCTTAGAGAACCACAGAAAATAACTGACAGAAATTACCGCTGGACACATCTCTTTACTTTCTTTTCATTCACAGCTACTTAAAATGCAAACCAATTTACTGCAGTCCTGACCTATTCTCGCCAATTTCTAAATGTCAAACACTTACAGCGATTGTTGGCTGTCAGAGTGAGAAGTCTGCCGAAGCAGAGAAACTGGACATTTGGCATTTCAACATTCTGGAACAAGTTATTTAATTATTTAATTAGTGTAAGAGAAAAGCATCTACACAAAGATCCAGGCACACACTCTGTCATCCAAATGTCTCTGATATGGTAAAACACATACTAAAGAATTGGGGAAAAGGATAACATTTTATAAACTTGTATCAGTGCAAATTAACTTTTACATTTCTATGTTAAATGGAAACTTGAAGTATCAAAAATATGAATTAATTACCATAAGTAAATCCACAAAATTGCTATTTGGTGGAGAATGCTTTTTATACATTTCTTATAAGGCTATTAAAAGTTTACATTTTCTTGCTCCAAACTAAAAAGAGAAACCTCAGCTTAATCTTGTTTAATATCAATATAATTAAAATACATCTATTTTCTGTTATTACTTTCAAATGTCCATTAAATGTTTTCTTCATAATTTACCAGTCATTGCTACATCCTCTTTAATGCATAAGTAATGATAAATTTGGACATTAATTGAAAAAAGTGTCCATTAATGTTTTCCCTTTTATATCATTTCATCTGAACTTATTTCAATAAAGAATATATAACTTAAACAATATATATGAATAGCATTGTGTAAATAGGTCAGCATTTCCCAAAGTGTGTGATCTAAGAATCATTTTTTAAAGAAAAGTTTTGTTTTGGTATATCTGCCTTTTTTAGCACATTTTTTATTTTAGTACAGTCACTTGTCACTTAATGATGGAGATGCATTCTGAGAAATGCATCCTTGTGTGATTCACTGTGTGAATTTGTCACTGTGTGAACATCATAGAGTGTACTCACACAAACCTAGATGGTAGAGCCTACTACTACACACCTAGGCTATACAGTATAGGCTATTGCTCCTAGGCTATAAACCTGTACAGCATGTTGCTATAATGAATACTATAGGCAATTGTAATACAATGGTAAGTACTTGTGTGTCTAAACCTAAAAAGGTACAGTAAAAATACTGTATTATAATCTTATGTGACCACCATCATAGATGCAATCTGTTATTGACCAAAATGTCATTATGTGGCCTATGACTGTATACCAAATGTATAGGAAAATGCACAAATCATAAGTACATTAGTCAATAAATTTTCACAAATTAAAACCAACACCCAGATCGAGAAACAAAACATTAACAGCACCCCAGAATCCCCTTTGAGTCCCCTTCCAGAGTAACCACTGTCTTGATATCTAATACCATAGATGAGTTGTGCCTGTTTATAAGTTTTATATAAGTGAAATCATCCACTATGTACTCTTTTTTGTCTGGCTGTTATAACTCAAAATTATGTTTGTGAGATTTATCCATGTTATTACGGGTAGCTGAAGTTTATTCCTTCTCACAGCTGTATGATACTTCACTGTGTGAATTTGTCACAATTTATCCATTCTACTGTTGATAAACATTTGGATTGTTTCCATTCTGGGGTTCTTACAAATAATGCTGCCCAGAACATATCTTTGGTGAACATACATATGAATTTTTGCTGGTATATAATCTGAGTCCTATGATCTATGTTGGGTGATAGGATAAGCACATGTTCAGCTTTAAGTCACTACTGCTAACCAGTTTTCCCAAGTGGTTATACTAATTTACACTGTCATCAACAGGTGATAAGAGATGCCACTGCTCTATAGCTCTAACAACACTTGTAATTTTCTGTTTTTATTTTAGCCATTCCTTTGTAATCACACTGTAGTATTAATTTGTATTTTCCTGATATCTAATGAATTTGAGCACTTTTTCATATCTCTATTGGCTATTTGAATATCCTCTTCTGAGACATAACTTTTCAAATCTTTTGTCTATTTTTTCTATTGGATTGTCTGCCTTTTGATACTGGCTTATAGTAGTTTTTTATACATTTTATATGTGAGTCTTTTTTCAGATATATATATAGTACAAATACCTTTTCCTAGTGTGTGGCTTGGCTCTTTATTCTCTTAACAGTGTCCTTTGATGAAAAGAAGTTCTGAATTTAAATGTTAGCCAAAAGAATGGTAAACATTCAGTGTTTACCATTCTTTTTCCTTTATGGGTCCTGTTAAGAAAACTTTGTTCCTCATGTCATGAAGTTATTCATTATATTTTCTTCTAAAAGTCATATTGTTTTATCTTTCATATTTAGATATGAGGCAAGAATCATTTTTCCCTCCAATGGATATCCAATTGACCCAGTACCTTTTATCAAAAAGATCATACCTTTATCCACTGCAGTATATGTCATCTTTATCATAAATTACTGTAAGGGTCTGTTACTGGACCCTCTATTCTATTGCACTGGTCTATTTGTCTAATTTTTATGCCCAGAACACACTGCCTTAATTAATAGTTCTATAAAATCTTAATTAAAGGAGAGATGAGTGTCTTTGTGTGTGTGTGTGTGTGTGTGTGTGTGTGTGTGTATGTTGAGAGAGAGGGGAGGACCATTAGGATGAATATTAAACCAAGTTAAATAGTATTTTGTTGTTTTTGTTTTTCATTTACTATTTGGATTATTAGAAACCTTATTTAAATATGCTAAAATGCATTATAATTATCTAATAGGTATATATCATATGGTATTTCCTAAAAGTAAATTTAACTTTGGAACATTTTTTCCATAAAGTGTCTTATAGGACTAGTGTTCTAAGTAATGCACTTTGGAAAATAAATAGCTGTATGTTGTTTTCAGGTAGTAAGAGCTGACCCCCAGGCTAGGTATAAGTTGTTGATGAAAACATATCTGTCAGCACGAGAGAGGGTTTCTAATTTTCTTCACAACCTGCATGAGGTCAATTACATTAAGCTCTCAACATCCAGGCGCTTAAAGGAAGACAGATATCTATTTGTTGGAATTCAACAAATTCAGTGGCAAAATAAAAAATCCTCTTTCATACCTTTCCCAGCACTCCTAGATCTTACAGATTTTTGGTGCCTCATCCTTGATTTACAATCACAGGATCTAACAGAATAAGTCCTTTTAATAGTTTTAGCCACCAGGCCTTCCTGGGTGTCCATTGTTATTTGCTCTGCTGAGAATAAGTAAGCTTAGAAGAACCATCACAGCAGCCCTTCCACCCGGCTTCTCACAGGGTTCTAAGTTTTGAAGCTCTACTTATTATTAAAGATGGCAAAGAGTTCCACAGATGAAAGGAGTGCATATCCATAAATCATGTGACCCTCTATTTCAAGTTTCTCTTATTTAAACCAGTCAAGACTTGAGAGCTTTCATCACTAAACATAAGGCCTGTCCCCTCCCCACCCCACCATCATCATGATGTCTGATTAGCGGACACATTTTTCTGTCATAGGATATTCAAAGTCATAAAGATGCCATGATTGTAGTTCTAAAATTTTTCAGTTTTTGCTTATACTGCAAACATCTTAGGAATTCACTTTATGGAAAGAAAACAGTGTTATTCTGTCTATATTTACCACTATAACAATTCACTAAAAAATTAAGTGTATATATTTTACTTTAAGAAAAAAAAGACTTTGAGCATTTTAACAATGTCTTGCAATCAGCTGTATATACTAAATAAACTACATCAGATGTGCTGGTTAAGGAGAGATTTATAGAGATTACATATATGCCTATACATACATTAATAAGGCGCTTACACAACACCCGCATCCAGGACCTATTAAGCAGCATCTTACCGCTTCTACTGGGAGTTGGAGTCTTTTAAAGACCAACTTTACCCTAGTGAGGGATTCAATGAGGTATGGTAGAAGGGGCCCAAGCCAACAGATCTGAATTCAAACATTTGTCCCACCACAATGGTCTGTGTGCCACTAAGCAAATTGGACTTTTAGAACCCCACTTTCCTGATTTAAAAATTAATACAGTAATACCTCTAAAGTTTTGTTATAAGGATTATGTAAGGTATTTATGTGAAGCACTTAGATTACCTGTCATATGGCAAATGCTCAAGAAATATTCATTCCCTTTCCTCAACCCCTCCACCAATACCAGATGCTTGAGGATGTTACTAAAGGGTCATCATATCTTAATGGCTATGTCAAGTTGACTACCTTCAGCTTGGAAATGTTGTGCACCTCTAGACTTCTCAATCCTTCACAAAAACCTGGATTTCTAAGACTACAAATGTGGCACATAGGATCAACAGAGGATGAAATTGGAATGACTTCCAGAAGAACAATATTCAGGTATCCAAGTGATAAAGGTAAAATAAAAAATTGAAAGTTCAGTGCCACCATCCTAGTGCTATCATTATTTATCCAAGCAAGGGACCATACATGCCATCATGATATGTTCTACTCTAACAGCAAAGCAGGAAATTCAAGCTTTCCTTAGACTATTTAAGTTTTGACTATTTTCTTTTCTTCAGCCAAAGGCAGGCATGGCTGAATTACTTCATGTTAAAAAATAGAATCATAAGGCACTTCCAAAATGGAAAGCAGTTAAAGGTACCAGTTCTCAAGCTACAACATTTTGATGAATACAAATCAGAATCTTATCAGCAATATTTCAAATTCGATGTTAGAACTGTCCTTCACTGTAAAAGTCCAGAGTGTGGAGGGATAGACATTGCTCAAGAATAACGTCACCTAGGGTCAGAATCCAGCAAAAATTGACAATGGAACCCCTTCTGTTACTGAAAGAGTCAAGAAGTCCACAGCTATTTCTATTATTAAGTACTTAAAATTTGTGCTGATCACAATCCTCTTTGGGGCTCTCTTTTTTATGACATCTTATGCCATTCATAATTATGTCATTATCTATGCCATGCTAGAGTCTTTTGCTCAAAGATTATTCTTACATGCTTGTCTAACATCCTAAGAGAGCAATTCTGAATGTAAAAACCCTGAACTACATGCCCCTGAAAATTCCAGATTATGTCATTTCCTGTACTAGAAGCATTGATTAAGGAAAAAAAGGGGTGGGGGGAGAAACCTTCTGATCCAAATCTTCAGGCTGATGAAATACAAAAATTAACTTTACTACTTCTTAGATCAATGTGCATTTAAACTAGAGATGGGGAGGTGGGAAATACCAAATGTTGGGCTCTCTCCTTCAAGACCAACTGCAATATGCCCATGTGGTGAGGTCAAAGACTTGTGAAAAGTTATTATAGCATCAGAACTGCCATCAACTTCTCACAGACCTTCTGCTTTCTAGTGTCCTATACCGTGCTGTACTTTTTTCTTGGCTGTAGTGACTTCTTTAGGGGATCTCAGTTTGCTTCCCATCCAGTATTCATATCACTGTACTCTAATTTGTGGAGCAACCTGGCTGTTACCTATCATCACCATTACCTCTGCTATTTTATATATGCTTTTACATGCCCTATTTCCTTTTTTCAATTACCAATTCAGTGTTTAAAAACTGGCAGATTTTTGCCTTCCCAACAATACCAGAAGGGAAATTGCTTTAAAAATTCAAGCTATTGACAAATCATTATCACCAGGAGTGGCCTGCCATTAAAGATGGTATCTTTAATGAGCAAATGCCAGCATTCAACTATCTTAGTCTTATTGCATGTGTAATAAATCAAGAATTGTTTACTAAGAGATTTTTCAGCATTGACTAAAAACTACATCTGGAAGCTAAAGTGATATTGATTGTAAAAAAGACTATGAAGCCTTCTTACTATATTTCATTTTCCTAAATAAAATAAGGAAGTTTAGTTTAAAATCCATTTGATTAGTAATAGTTGAAGCCTAGAAATAACGCATATTTCTACTGATAAGAGACTAGTTAAAAAGCCATGGTAAGTTCATACAATGGAACATTATGTAGTCTTAAAAAGAAATGAGGAAAATCTTTATACATGGATGTGGAATGATTGCCAGAATATGTAATTAAGAGGAAAAAAAAGCAAAATGCAGAAGAGTGCATCATATGTTACCCTTTATGTAAAAAGGAGAAGGGGGGAGAATACAAATATTAATGCTTACTTTTTAATATTAAAAAATGAAAAGATAATCCAAAAACTCAAAAAGCATAGTTACCTCTGGAGAAGAGAAAAAACAGGGATAAATTCTTGACTTCTCCAAGTGTGTCTTGTTCATAGTTTTGACTTTGGAACTATGTAATGTTTCATATTATTAAAAAACAAAATTCAATTTTAAAAGATTCAGGCGCCAGTTGAGATAAAATAAGCAAGTTCAGCTTTCTCCTACTGAATACAACTATAAAACCCAGAGAGAATGCATGAGCACCTACTTGAGGACTTTGTAAATAACAGTAGGTGTCATCAGAATTCCCAGTGCCACTCAATCAGTAGGCGAGTTTAACATTTTTCCCTGTGGTATCCCCCTGCTTGAACTCACCACAGCCAGGAACCTGGATATAAGCACTGTGATGCAGACATACAGCCAGGAGAAGCCCCGCTACCTCTGGTTTGAGGGTCAGAAAAGGGTCCTTCTGATGCTCCAAGGAAATGCGGAAATGCCACGGGGGCTGCCCCCAAATTTTTCCTTCTCTAGTACGCCAGTCACCAGGCAATCCCCTGGTGGGGAGTCATTGGCAGCCACCAGAACCCACTAGAGCCAGAACTCTCAGGGAGGCGACCCCTCCTCTCTATTATGTGGAACTGCAGTTCTTAAAGTGCCAGGCAATCATGATTGCTTTTTTCTTTCTATCTGCTTGGGCCAGGACACAGACTAAATCGCTGAAGTGACCGACAGAACACAAAAAAATCAGGGTAATTAGAGCCCCAGATTTCTGGCCAAAGGACAAAAAAGGGAGTTCTAGAAACCAGGAAATACTGGGAGGAGATTACAGAATGTGAGGAGCTCACAAAAACAAACCCACAAAATGATTTTAATGAATGCCAGGACTCACCCTCAAGCCACACATGCAAGGACCTAATTCTAATTAGCTTACCAAAGATGAGAACTGGACTAACAGATAGACAATGCCCAGGTTACAGACTGACCACTGGATGGTACACACTCAAGGCAGATCCAAAGAGCACTAAAGGCTTTGAAAACTAACATTGGAATTACAGCCCACAAAAGTCAGATTGGAACTTGCCAGCCTGACCTTAACTAGGTCTATTGACGTTAAAAAAAAAAAAAAAAAAACTACATTCTTCATAGAATTTAATAAACAAGGCACAGAGTCTCATAATGTAATATTTAAAATGTTTAGGATACAATCCAAAATTACTTAGCATATGAAAACCCACAGAAATTTCTAATCACATGGCAAAAGACAATCAATAAACATCAACACCCATACTAATAACATAGATGTTGGTAGTCAAAAGCACAATGGATATATTAAATGGAATACTAAAAAAAAGTTAAATAGATAAATTTGAATCTAAAATGTAAGTACAAATTCATAAGTTATTTTTCTCTTAAAAAGCATAGCTATTTTCTAGCTGTCTACTAAAAAGGCCTAAAATCAATAATAACCCAAAGTTACTCAGTGTACAGATTGTGGTCTCTAAATACAATTATCCACTAAAAAAAATCAGGGAATTTGGAGAAATAGCTGATTTCAGGTCTGGAGCAAGAAATGTACCAAATAAGCTTATGATATCTTACTTGCACCTGAAAGTAAGATGACTATGAAAAATTACTGGGCTCATGTTAAAAGAGCACAGGCACCAACCTGAAGTGTCTCTCACTGGCCAAAGATAGGACAAGTTGAGCAGCAAAAAAAGGACAATAATGCCAATAGATTGAAGCACATCAAATATTTTATATATATATTATTTATAAATTATATATTATGTTTATATACTTATATATAATCAGAGTTCATGATATGAAAAATAAATTAATACAATATAATAAAATAAAACTTAATTGGTCACTGTTAGATGTTGCTAGGGCATCAACTCATTATGTTGATAATTGATAAATAAATGGAAATAATTTGGCATTAATCCTCTCTTCCCATATGGATCATATTGCAGGCTAATCAAATAGATGATTAGGGAAAGATCTTCTTTATAGAAGACTCACAATTTACAATTGCAAGGAAATGGCAGTGTTAGAATTCAGTCCCTACTGAGGTAAAGGATTTAAGAAAAAATTATCAATGGCTTCTAAACCATTAGGTGAGAGACATTTGGGGAGTTACAATGGAGGCATTAGGTTGACACCACCTGAACCTATTCATCAATCTTAACATCATTAAAGAGAGGCAAGAAGACGTATGCACCTCCTTATTTGGTGCAATAAGAAGTATACAACACTGTTCATGAAGTATTCTTTTAAAAAAGGGAAAAAAGGAGCTTAATTTAATCAAATGTCTCTATATAACTTCATCTACAGAAAATTCAGGGCATATATGAACAGGAATGGGTTAAATGATACCAGGAGAATCAATCAGCAAAATTCAGAACTTGGGAAATACTACGGAGCAAATGACGCAGTATGTTCAACAAATAAATGGAAGGAAGAAAAGAGAGGGAAATACTATAGATAAGAAGGAAAATAAAAAGGAGAGGAAACTTAGATATAGCAAACAAATGCAATGTGTGGGTCTTGTTAAGATCTTGATTCCAACAAAGTATAAAAAGATATTTTTAAGACAATGAGAGACAAGAGAACTTGGACTGGGTGCTACATTATATGGAAGAATAAGTGTTAAATATATTGGGTATGTTAACGTTATTGTGGTTGTGCTTTTTAAAACGTTTTTGTGTGTTAGAGAAACATAGTTAAGTATTTATGTATGAAATTATTTGAGGTCTGGGATTTACTATAAAATCCTCTAGATGTATTCAGGAATTACTTTTGCATTAAAATATATTAAAAAGTAAGTAAAATTTGAAAGTCCATATTGATTTTGTAACACCACCCAAAAGGAAGAACTGTTTGATTGTGGTAAATAAGTACGTCATGGAACTCCATGTTTCACACCAAATTTCAACTGGCTATAACTAATTCTGTACTGGTTGTGTGTAATATATGGCCTACTAGACTCCATTAGGTCTGAACTGTTAAATTCATGGAATTTGTGCACAAAAACTATTTGAACTATCACCACTGCACTCCATCTTTTCCTTTTAGGATGAAAAGATGGTGTAGACCACTAGGGATACTCTTGTTTGGGCTGTTGGAACAAAACCTCTGGTTGATTGTCCTATTATACACCATATCACTCCTTGTGGTCAACAGACTTCAGTTGTGCTGAATTACTAAGAATTGCTTAAATTTTCCCCATGCAAGGTTCACAGAGCATATGGATCAGTGTGTCATTAACGATTAACTCAGTCATCCCTCCGGACTGATTTGACCACCATAGAACTATCAAACCCTCTCTCACAGCACCACAGCCTACATGTTCCAGGCTGACATCTTGAGATAGCCAGAGAATGAACAAAGCAATCCCTACCCTCTGGAGACTGCAACTCCAGGGGTGGTTCCATGGTATTTCTAAGCCACTAGAATAAGCATGCACAGTATTGGCTAAATGAATACTGGGTTTCTATATTAATGGAGTTTGAGAATAATTTTAATCCCTGTGTCTGCCACAGAGATGTCAAAGGGCTGATCCCTGTAACCACTTTTGAAGAACAATCTGGTTGAAGCCTTGCTCATTTCTTGTCTTTTTTTGTTCTTCTGCTTAGCACAACTGTTTGCTTTCCATGAGCATCTCATATGAGTTGGCAGGTGAGTGATCAAAAAAATCAGAGGATCCTTATATATCTGAAGAGGCTGTCTCTCAAGTGAGTAAAGTAATTCTCAGGTTGTCACACACCTTTGCCGTGATAGTTTTATATGCTTTTGTTTAAATTCCATATACTAAGGCCTGAAATAATAATGTAATTGAAAGCTTAGTTTTGTTCCCAAAATTATTTACCAAAACATTAAGGGTCTGAACCTACTCACGGCAAAGCAATTTACAATAATATTAACTACCTCCACTTGAGAAAATCACTACGGTTTAATTACTGATCGTCTACTCAGCACTGATCAAATTTGAAGCCACAGTTTCAGGAACTGAAAATCAATTAGATGTTGATTGGATATTCTAATACAAATCATATTTCAAAATATATCTGCCCTTAGTGATTTCAGAACAAAATTTATAGAGAATTATTTTGGTACACAGTGATCTTATGAACTGAAAATTCAAACAATTTTTATCTTTCTTCAACAGTTTTAAATTGTTGATTGTTGTAAGGTTCATAGTTTTGACAAGGCTTGTATTCCCTGCACCAAATAAGATTCAATTCTTTATAATTCTTGATATGTTTATTTAGATGTGTTACATTCACTCTAAATCAACCTTACTATCCTACCAAAACAGTACTGTGAATGTAAGACTATTTGGTCAGGCAAGCTCGTGTGATTATTTTTATGTGGAGACAATTACGGAAGCAATGATTAGAAACCAATCTATGTGAATTCTTCCAATCTCACAATTCTGTCTTATTTATGCTTTTAGAGGTAGATATGGCTACCTATCTACTCCAAGAAAGAAACTGGAAAACACTCATTTTCTTTTCTTTATGTACCCCAACTTTCTAGCTCCTCAGTTTCCAATATCTTAATTGAATATGAATCCAGTGAAAACATTAAATTGTTTTTTCTAGAATCCTAATCTTAAAGATGCAAATTCCTTTGCAAGAGCTGAAATCATTGATCAAGAAAAAGGTTTTACTGCAGGATAACCAGGCTTGTTCTTTGTTTTCTTTTTTCTCCTTTTTCTATACCATTCTTAATTTTCCTCCAACTTAAAGACCACATTTTTATCTTAGTTGACTTGTAATCATGAATAAAAAGCAACAGCAATGCCCATAATTGCAAAATTAAAGCAGACATTGCTTTTAGATGCATACTACCAAGAACTGAAATGGAATTATTTCTCAAATATAAGCTGTCATTCTGCATCTCTTTATAATTTTCTCTTAGGTTCTTTTTCTGCCTTTGCTTATCTCTGTCCATTTTTATTTTTGCTGTTAAAATTTTTATTTTTGTTCTTTGTATTTTTATAGACATTTCCATTACTGCTTCCTCCTTTAACTAGTTATTTATAATAGAGAAATCATTATTTCTCCTTCCTGATATTTTTCCTGTCCTGTATTCCCTGTTTCAAGTAGTTTCAAGTATGTCATCACAGCGATATCCAGACCAAAACTCCAGGCGTCGTCAGAGACTCCTACTGTTCTCTCATACTGCCTAGATCCAGTCACTGAGCCATGTTTATTCTGCCTCTAAGTAATGTACAAATCTGAAATACCCTCTCCATTCCCATTGTGCATTGTTCATCACCTCTTACGTAGACAATTGCAATACTCTCTTCATTCATTTTTCTGTCTCCTTTCTATGAGATAACAAGTGCAAGCTAATCTAAACTTGCCCCCTCCAACCAGAGTTGTTTCTCTAAAATACATAAAAGCCCAAGTCTCTGCCATATTTAAAATCTTCCAGTGATTCTAAATTGTCTGAGTTCTTTAGCATGGAATATAGTATTGGCATTATATTTGGCCTGTGTCTACCTTTCAACCTATATTCCAGAGCATTACCTTCAACTCCTCCTTTCTCCTCTCCCCAACTACAAGCGTACCTCTACACCCCAGGAATCTGAACTCATGGTTTCCTCTTTCTTAACTCCATCTCTTTGCATGTGCATATACATAGCCCCCTCTGTTAATACATGCACTGTGTCAACACAGCGTATTATATAATAGTAGTATATGTTTTACATACACTATTATTACATAAAGTATCACAAAGTATTATAGTTATACATTAATATGTATCTGTCTGTTAGGTTGAAATCCTTGAAGATAAGGACTGTAACTTAGGTATCTTTGGACAACTGCAACTAACACTATACCTGTCCCATTGTAGACACCTGATAGATATTTGTTGAATGCCCTCAGGACAGAGGGCTGCTCTAAACATTTTGTTACTTCTTAAATTCAATAGAAATCTCAACTTGTGTGGGGAGTAGGTGTGTCCACTGTGGGAATTCAGAACTTTAGCTGGTAAAATAGGTTTGAGAGAAGCCTGTTTGACAGGGAGAGCTCAGAAGCCTCCTGGAAACAACTCAAGTTATGCCACTGCTAAGTCTGAGACATATCTGGAAATGCCTGGTAAACTTGAGGGATGGCCTGACATGTATCTATTGGAAAGGAAAGCCCTTAGACACATCCTACAAACAGATGGACATCAAGCAAAATCATAAGCAAGTTCGCTAAAAACACTGTAAATCAAAGAAGCACACCCACACTGCTTGAGAACCCTCTAAGAGAGCTTAACACAAACAGGAGAGAAGCTCCCCCACTTCTCCTCTGACCTGAGTGTCACTGTTGGGCTGGTCAAGGCAGAGGAACCATCACACCACCAATCAGTTCTCTAGTCTGTGCTACACAGGACAACACCACCTGCCCAACCACAGGACACCTCAGTTTCTACCAAGCAATAGCAGCACCTGGCAGAGGAGTGCGCCTGATGGAATAGTGGCGACTTCTGGCAGAAAATGCAGAGCTTCAGCAGGGCCCTCGGTGTGTCAACTTACAGCAGCATTTGTAAGACATGTCCAGGGAATTCCTAAATATGCTTGAAGGAAGGATATCATCCAAATAGGGACACAACTGAGAGTGCAAAGGGTTGTTATAAATCATCAAAATTATATATTTTTATACTTTTGTTTAGTCACTAATAAATCAATTTTGTCATAGGGTTATTTTTATAAAATAGTTCTATTCAAAAACTATCTTGAAAACTAAAATTTTTCTTAAAAAATATATCAGTTATTCAGGTACATTAAAGCAAAGAAAAAGTACTTCTTAATATTTATTATCTGATTTTTAAAAATAATGTAAGCAGAACAATCATCCTTTGAAAATATTCACAATCTTTCAATCAGCTTGTTAACTGTATCTGTTTCTAATACCATGTCAGTGGTATTTTTTTTTTTGGAAAAATGTATATTTTCAAAATGGTCTTCTTATGTTATATAAAATTGTCTGCA
Source organism: Daubentonia madagascariensis (assembly GCA_023783475.1). Classification (NCBI taxonomy): domain Eukaryota; kingdom Metazoa; phylum Chordata; class Mammalia; order Primates; family Daubentoniidae; genus Daubentonia; species Daubentonia madagascariensis. The sequence continues at coordinate 4,432,159 of JAKFHU010000485.1, read as the reverse complement.
ATCATCTTTAAATTGTATTTTGTGATTAGTAAATTTGAATTTGAAATTTGAATATGAGACCTACAATTGACTTTTTTCTGTAGACAATATTTTAACTGAGAAAGTAATCTCTCGATAGATGCTGAGGCACCTAGAAAACTCAGAAGAAAAAAATTCTTCTAGATATAGAATATTCTCAATTCTAATTTTGTTGTTTATATTTCAATGTTTAAGATTTCACCCCAACTATTTTTACTGTCTTTCTGTCTCAATTCAGAGTCCCTTTCTTGTAAAATATGATACAAGAAAGACTTTTCTCTTTCTGATTCTTGTGAACATTTCAGCAGTTATGGATGGTGCGAAATCACAGGCTCTCTCCCTTTTATGTCATTCCAATAAAGAATATAAATTTATCTAATTAAAAAGCATAGCTTCATCAAAATATTCTTTATATAAGTCAAGATAGTCCAAAGTACAATTATGAAATTTCAGAATCAAACTACGTACACCATTTGAGCTCTTGTTTAGTTTGTTCAATTTCTTCTTCGAATATGTAGGATAAATTTGGAGTCTTCCTGTTTGAAAAAAAAATGTACAGGCCAGGAGGAAACTGATTAATACATCAAGTGGCCAGCAGTGTCGAATATTTTTTCCACCACCATCTCAAGGGGAAAATAGCCACTCCTGTCCACATACACTTGGTTTTGTCAGCTCTGCATGCTATCCTTGAAAGAGATTTGTTAGTTACATTGAGTCTGGAAAGAGCTGGGAAAAGACAATTATCACTGACCATGCTTTCAGATGTAAACATGTTTTAAAGTGAGAACTCTGTTCATTGCATGTGCGTCTCACATGTTACCAGAAAAGATCAAGGCAGAAAGTGGACATACAAAGAGGGTGTCTACCAAATCCATATAGCTATATTCTGATGCAAGTATTAATAATAACACTTTGTTTTAAAAAACTAAGAAATCCGGGACAAATGCAAAACAAGACAAGGCATCAGTGTAACAGGCATACATTTTGACTACATTTTCCATTAATAGTCATCCTACTCAGAGGAGAACTTTCAGAAAACTGGAGGCCCTAAATTAGCAAGTGAGGGTGGTAAAAATAGAGCCAGAAATTTTTGAATTATTGTTTTCTAATCCTATCTGTGATTGGTGAAGCCAGGGACAGCTTGAATTGAACAGAGTGTATTATTTAAATATTTTCTATAATAGTTCTCTCTGGAAAATAAGCACTAAATTAAGTTCATGTGTGTTTTTTTAAATTTCCTCTAAAGACAGCAGCTCTCAGAAGCAGCAAATTTTCTAATCCAGGGTTTGCATACTACTTATACAATGCATGTGCTTGGGTGAGGGTTAAAATTCCCTAATACTGTGTTAATCAGGATCTGCACAAATCCTCCTCTCCCAAAAGGCAAATATAAACTGAAATCTTTTTCCACGCACCCAGAGAATAAAACATAAATCGAGTACAAAGAGAAGTAGCCATTGCCCTCGAATCAGAAAACACCGCTTTTTTGGGCTGGCACCTCTCATTTTAACCCTCTTGCTCCTCTTGCCTTTGGCAATTCTCCTAAACTTGGAGTATGCAATCAAGGACCTCGGTGCGTAGAGTTCCCACGTACCCTTACCTACCTATCAACAGTTAATTCCCTGGGAATAGTCTCGCTCTTCCCCACGTACTTAACAACTTACTCATCTTGAACTCTTGCCTTGCAAAGTGAGAGGGTCTGCTAGATGCTCTTGCTTTGTCAAACTCCCCATTCTTCCTCTTCTGGAGACCCTGAACCACAACCAGCCATATCTTCAATTGGCATCTATATCCTCTCCACAAGTAGGCTATAAACTTTTGTAGATAGGAACAGTGTCTTCTACTTTGTTCTTTCTCTGCCATCAATCCTTTCCCCTTGCACAAAGTGAGTGCTCAATAAACTCTCTTGAGTGGAATCAATCATTGGGAGAATCTTGTTGAAGAATCACAGCTTCATCTCACTTTAAAAGAAGGAATGAAAATGATTTGGTGGCGTATTCTTGATCACATAGTTGGAAAGCCCACATAATAAAAATAAAATCTAATTAAAATAGCCCTGGTTTGTGCATTTTTAGATAAAGAAATGAAAAGGAAAGGAAAAAAGATCCACTTTTGATAGAAAGTCTAGATTAAGGAGTTACAGTGAAAAAAAACCCAGAATTTCTTCGAATATGTTTTTTTCTTATATTATCAGAATTCATCTGTTTTATCTCTGATTCACACATCACTTAATTGAAAAGCAACTTTCAACTTTAAAAATATTTTTCATATTATGAATTGTATTTCAACACTATGTATTATATTATTTAATTCTACTGTATCCTTAATGGAAATTAATGTAATCAGGATGTAAAAAGGGAGGCCTTAGACACACGCACGTGCGTGCACACACACACACACACACATATCAAAAGATTACTGCCTTGATCTACTATTGAAATGCTGAAACATAATCAAATGTAATTTAGTAGGAGAGATTCCTTACTCAGGCAGAAAGATAATACAGTATTTCAGATATCTGATCTGAATTCTGGTATTGATTTGAGATAGTAAGTCAATTTACCCAGAAGGTGTAAACATCTTCATGAGCCTGGAAAATACAATGTACTTATGTGATCACAACTTATTTGTATTGATTACTTGTAAGCCTACTCTCAAGTTCTAAACTTGTCATGCCTGCCTATTGTCAAATAGTACTGCTAAGAAAGAAAGTTTGTGCTGTGAGCATTTCTGGCTGGGAATGCTCTCCTCTGGCTAATAAACAATCAGTATGAACACAGCTTCAGATAGAGTTCATGTCTCTAGAGATCCTCAGATGCTTATTTTCTCTATTTGTGCATTCACTCATTGATAACTTACATTTAGTTTAAGTAAACAACACGACTTAATCTTAGATTTTGCACTTGGGCTATTTATAATCTAGTTTGATAAAAAGTAGATGTAAGTAGATATTAACATAAAGTAGAAATTGATAATTATGAATTTAACACTTTCAGCAATGATAACCAGTCTTATGTTGGATTATGTTTCATTTAACTAGTTCCTCTCAAAGCAGCCAATCATTCCTCACATTTTTACTGTTATTACCATAGTCTAATTTAAGAGATTAGTCTCAGTAGCATCAGAATCATAATAGTTTAGCAAAATAATTCTATAATGCTCTATTATTATGGTTGGAATTTAGTGAGTTCAAATGTAAAGTAGTGCTTTGCCAGAACTGGGACCACTCTGCTTCTAATAATTTCAGAAATTCAGGTAAGCTATCACTATAACTGTTTTCTTTGTGTTGTTTTTTTTTTTTTTTGGCTTTGATCTCTCAGCAAAAATAAAATCACTCAAAGTTTAGGAGTTAAGACTAACAGATAAGTCATAAACATTGATATTAAAAGTTCAAATGAGTAATAGGTCAAAAACCCAGCTGCATTTATTTCATTATTTATTTTTTAATATTTTTAAGTAAATAAGTAATACACAATTGCATTTCTTTATTAAAAAAAATTGAAACAATACAGATAGAACTAAGTTGTCTTTGACCACCACCCCAAACCCAGTACTCATCCCCTACCCCTGAAATGTAACAATGGTTATCAATCAGTATGTATCACTCTAGCCCCTTCACCAATCATTGCCACATGTCTATAATAGTCAAAAAATAAAAACATTGCTCATCAATTTAGGATCTAAAAAACAAAATATGTAATACCTATCATTGGCATAATCTATAGCAATGACATTGAATGAGAAAGGTCTATGTTAACCCATACGGGTTGGGGGGAGCCCTCTATGATACACCATGGAAAAAAAGTTGCAGTCCCACTCCTGGGAATTTATTCAAAGGAAAAGAAATCATTATATCAAAAAGACATCTTCATCCCCATGTTTATTACAGCACTATTCACAATATCCAAGCTATGGAATCAACCTAGGTTTTCAACAATGGGTGAATGAATAAAGATAATGTGGTAAATATACACAATGGAATACTATTTAGCCATAAAAAAGAATGAAATCCTGTCATTTTCAGCAACATGGATGGGACTGGAGGACATTAAGTGAAATAAACCAGGGACAGAAAGTTAAACACCACATATTCTCACTTTAAATGTGGAAGCTTTAAAAAGTTGATCTCATAGAAGTAAAAAGTAGAACAGAGTATACCAGAAACTGGAAGGGTAGGAGGAAGGAAGGAATAGGGAGAGATTTGTTAAAGGATAAAAAATTACAGAAAGATAGGAGGGATGATTTCCAGTGTTCTATACCACTGTAGGATGACTATAGTTAACAATAATATATTATATAATTTCAAATAGCTAGAAGGACATTGAATATTCCCAACACAAAGAAATGGTAAATGTTTGAGATAATGTATATGCTAATTACCCTGATCTGATCGCTATGCCTTATATATCGAAACATCACTATGTACTCCATGAATATGTACAATTATTATTTGTCAAATAAAATAAAATTTAAAAAAAACAACTTACATAGTAAGTAATATAATAGGCTGAATAATGATCCTAAATATATCAGGTCCTAATCCTTGGGATTTGTAAATATTAACTTATTTGGAAAGAAGTTCTTTGTACATTTGATTAATTAAAGATCTGTAGATGGAGAGATCATCCTGGATTATCTGGGCAGGCCCTAAACACAGTCACAAATGTCATTACAAGAGAGAGGAGAGGGAGATTCAAAACAGACACATAGAGGAGAAGGCAATCTAAAGACAGAACAGAGAGAGATTTGAAGATGCTATCCTTGAAGATTAGAGAGATGCAGCCACAAGCCAAGGAATATTAGCAGCCACCAAAAGCCAGAAGAGGTAAGGAACAGATTCTTCTGTAGACTCTCCAGAGGGAACAAAGTCCTGCTGACACCGTGTTTTCAGCCCAGTTGATACTCATTTTAGACTTCTGGCCTCTAGAACTTGGAGGGAATAAATTTATCTTGTTTTAAGCCATCAAATTTGTGGTAATTTGTACAGCAGCCATAGAAAACCAATATAGATACATATGATACCATTTATGTTAACATATACACAAAGACCAATACTGTATATTTCCTATAGAGTTACTGCAATTTAAATTTCAATAGGTTTAAACTTCAGCAAGTTAGGAAGCTGCTAGGTTATTTTCTATTATGAAAGTTTGAATTATTTCATATTTTAAAAAATCTAAAATTGTGGCTATAATTACTTCAGATTACTTTTTATGTAAGAAATAAAATGCTATAGAGAATGTTGAAGCTCTCTACATAACCTACTTCAAAACCATTCTCTTCTTTTCCCCCTACACTAAAGCTACTATCTTCAAAAATGTGGGTATTATTCCTATGCATAATTTTATTCATGAATATATAGCACTTTTGTATAAATGTATTATACTACATATTTTATTCTGGAACTAATCCTTTCCCTTGACATTGGTTTTGAGGATTATTCATGTGGATTTCTATTGGTCTAGTTCATTCATTTTTCACTTTTGTATGGTATTGTACTGTATAAATACTCCATAACACATTCATTCTCCTATTGATGAATATTTCTTCTTTTCCCAACCTTTTGTATTAGCAATGTTACAATGAATATCGTGGCACATATCTCCTGATACACATGTGCAAGAATTTCCTTAGAGTATATATTTAGAAATAGAATATCTGGGTCCTACATTGTATGTATCTTTAACCTTACCAGATATTGTCAAATTGCTCTTCAAAGCAACCAAGATGGCTCTAATATTCCCCTCATCTTGAATCAACTTTAGATAGGTTACTTCTTGACTGTAGGCACCTGACTTCCCTTTTCTTGCAGCATTTACTTTAGAAAATTTATAATGGCAAATTCTTCTTCTGCCCCTTAGAGAAGTAAATCTTCTTAAAAGTCATCTTGTTTTATTATACAACCCAAGAATATCTCTCTCAAGAACCTGGGAGCCAGCCCCTTGAAATGTAATCATCAAGCATTCCTATCTCCCAGTTTCTGTGGGAGGGTAACAGTCTAATTTCAATAAGTGACAATTAGCAAACACAGATGGCCTAATCACATTGACCAACCTCCCCGCTAAAGTTTTCCAGAATTTTTTCCACTAGCTCACCCCAGAGCTTAAAATACCACTTGCCTTTTGTTTTAATAGAGTTGAGTTCAATATGTCTCCCCTATTGCAATAGTTTTGAATAAAATCTTCTTTGTCTGTTCAACTTGTCCAGGACAATTTTTCATTGACAAAAATACTCCAATTATTATTATTATCCATTTGTAGTCCCCATTAGAAATATTCAAGAGTTCCTATTTCTTGACATGATTATCAATATATCATAAGATTGATCTTTTTAATTTTTGCCAATTTTATATGTGTAAAATGGTATCTCATTTGAACATCACTGATTACCAGTAAATTTAATTATGTTTTCAAATGTTTATTGGAAGTTCAGTTTTTCTTCTTTGTAAAATCCTTGTTCATACGCTGTGCCTCTTAGCATAGGTAGGAAAGTGAGATATCAACAGAGAAAGTACAGAATGGGCCATATAAACAAACAGGATACTGAGTAAGAAAACACGCTGCAAGGTAAGGATAACTGTTAAGTGTCACAAAATGTTAGTACAAGAAAAGTGAGACATGAGCAGAGAAAATATGAAAGCAAGCAACGTAAACAAATGGGATGCTGAGCAAGAGAACATACCGTAACAATAACAAAATAAGGGTAACCACAATTATCACAACAAACATAACAGAAACAACACAGGGCATATGATACATTACAGTCTGCCCCACCCATGGGTTTTGGACATCACAAGACATCCAGGCCTAACCATATAAGGCGAAAAACTCCCCCCACTCAACAGCAGGAAGGAGACAAAATCCCCATTGGTCAAGAAAAAAAAAGAAGAGAAAAAGGGGTGGCACAGAGACCCCAGTGCCACTCTCCTCTGAGACGTGTGCCCACTCCTACCCCTTTTGGAGTGTACTATTGCTTGCTGATTAGAAGCCCAAAGAGACCCCAGGGCCACAGTCCACTCGGTCGTGTGCCCACTCTTAACCCCTTTAAGAGTGAAGTTTCACTTTAATAGACTTTGCTGCTTGCAGCTTCAAAATTGTCTCTTGCTTTCATTCTTCAATTGTGAGAAGACAAGAACAGAGGAGTTCAACAGCTGGTAACATGCCTATTTTACATGCTATTTTTTTTTCCTTCATGATTTGTAGTTCTTTATTTATCCTGAATACTAATCCTTGTCAATTACTTAACTCAAATATGATCTGATCTAGCCTGGCTTGATAACTGGATCTATCATATCCTCAGTATAATCACTCAGCAGGAATTCCAAGCTGCCAATATAAGACCTTGTTCTGTGGACTATGGGATCCCAGGGTTTAGACTGCAGCAACATAAAATCACTAGTCAAAAGTGCTTAGGAAAAATAACTGCCAATCTAGAGATGTGCACCTTGTTAAAAAATTATCATTCAAAAGTGAAGTCATAATAAAGATGGGGAGGGGGTTGTAATCTTTCTATTGTTGGTGCTTGTTTATTTTAATAAATCAGCCATTATTGTGCTACAAATCTTTACAACTGAGATTCCACTGGCATCATGCAGTTTATATGACATGAATATTCATCTTATGGAGGAAAATGTCTTTAAAATATGACTCTATCCAAGTGTTGAAATAAACAAGATTCCATTTCCCACAAAGGAATTAATAATGCTAAACTTAAGAATTGTAGTTTCTCCAATGAATAATGGTACACGTGAACAAAAAATATTATATATTAATCACCTTTTTTGTTGTTGATATTTATCCCATTGATTTAGAACCATTACTACTGCCTTCCTGAGCACTAAACATGTTTTTAGTAAAATAACGTTGTTATTTTTTGCTTAGTATTTGAATATGTGCCTTAAACACTCTGCCTATTTTGATTCTAATAAAATATTTATTTTACCTATGTTTTTGCATTGCAGATTTGTTCCATTGTTGTTCATTTTTTTGTATAGAATGACACATACGATATAAAGTGGTTCTTTTTACTTAGGAATAGTGTCACCAATTTTAAAGATAATTTGGAGAAAACAAATAAAACCATGACTAGAATTTTTCAGTAAAAATGTCAAGATTTTGACAACTTTGGAAAATTGTTTATTCCTCCTTATGCTACATAGAGAAATAGAAGTGTTCTACTAGAAAACTCAATCATAATTTGCTCTACATATCACATTTTTAAATTCCACATGGTTGTTGTCTCCATTAATGTATGGTAAAACTGCTCCAATTCGAAGATAAAAATCTTTAATTTCTTAGGAAACAAATTCTTAGAAGTATCAGGTAAGCTTTAGTTTTCTTTGTTTTCTTATGACAGATGCAAAAATATTTACCTTGGATATAGTGGTAACTATGGTAAAACAGAGTAATTATATCAAGGTTAGACAGTACTGTTTTTAAAGGGAGTTTTTCTTCCCTTTTAATAGTAATAAATTTAAACAGAAATCATATAACTAACCCTTATATAGCACTAAGTACTTTCCATATATTATCTCAATTAATTCTCATGTAAATCCAATAAGTTTAATAACTTTTATAACTCCCATTTTACACATGAAGAATTTGTAGTAAAAAGAGATAAACAGCTTGCCCAAAGTCACACAGCTAGTAAGGGGGGATCCAGAATTAAAACTCAAGCATCCCGCACTTACAACCACCACACAACAGTGGCCCACTAGCTTACCACATCACATGGCACAACCCAATCCTTTTACCCACAGTCAATCTTCAATAATGGCTTAGAACTTTTTACTCCATGACTGATATAAATCATAAGTTAAAAATTGAATTAGTTCAGTAATATTAAATTTAAAATAAAATGAATTATACAAATAAATTGAAACTTGAAAAAAAAGTAAACCATACCAAGGAGAGTCATTTATTCTCTCAATTTTCCCAGCAGCTGAGCAAGTACTGGATTTTCTTAGCTCAGAAAATAAATGAAGTTGTTCATCATTTTCTCAAGGTCATAATAGAAACTCACAAGAAATTGTAATTTCTTCATATTCATCTCCCCACAAACAAAACCCTGGAAGATTTATTGAGAGAAGATTCAAAGACATTCATAACTTTTAAGGTTTGTTTGAAACCCTAGTAGCTGCCAACTCTTCAAACTATAACTGAGCCCTTGGAAATAAAAACATGCTTTGTGTTTGTTAAAAGTCTTCACTGTGCTCACCAGTGCTGGGTAGCAGTACATAGGCCAAAGAGTCCAGGATTCATCAAGGAAACACTAAAGCCTGAACCCCACTCCTTTCTGTGCCACATCACCTCTCTGAGGCCCAGGTTCCTCCGCTGTAAATACAAATCAACATTGCCACTGCTACCGGCTGAGTTACAGTACAGGGCACATAATAGTCAAGGTAGCTAATAGGAACTGTGGCTACTATTACTGCTAGGACCCATTCCTTCAGTTGGTCTCAAAATTTTAATCTTAAGAGTTCCAGAAAAACTATTGCTATAATCATACTAGTTTCCTATCATTGTTGTAACAAATTACCACAAACTTAGTGGTCCTAAACAACACAAATATGTTGCTTTTGCTGTTCTGGAGGTGAAAAGTCTGAAATGGGTACAAAATGAAGGTGTCAGCAAGGCTGCATTTGTTTCTGGAGGCTCTAAGAGAAAATTCATTTTCTTGATTTTTCCAGCTTCTACAAGCCATTTGCATTTCTTGGCTCCTGGCTTCCTTCCATCTTCAAAGCAGCAGTGGCTGTTCTAGTCTTTCTCACCTTGCATTTACTAGCCAATAACTTTTCTCTCTCTTGCATAATTAAGAACTCTTGTGATTACATTGGGCCCTCGTGGATAGTCCAGGAAATTCTCTTTATTTTAAAGTCACCTGATTAGCAAACTTAATTCCATCTGCAATCTTAATTACCTTTTGCCATATAATGTAACATATTCACATATTCTGGGGATTAGGACATAGACAATTTTGGAAAGCCATCATTCTGCATATCACAATAATGATACACAATTCTAACCTTCCATGAATAATTTGTGGATTCCTTTTGTATTAAATATATGTAAATATCATTCCATAGAACATTAAATGAATTCCATGAATGATTTTTTTCTTTGAATACCATTTAGAATTTTCCTCATTAACTTTCTTCCTTGGGCAATAGGATATAAGAGGGAACTATGTATTTCTACTGCGTTTTCTGATTATATTATACTAAATTACAATTGTATTTCAATAAAATGGTCTGATAAAGGTTAATATATTGGTACATGTTCTACAATAATTGAGAATAGGTTTAGAAGTAAATTGTCAGATGCACAAATGTAAATACTCTTTCCTTTGTTCTAAGACTCAGCATACTATGTGTTGAAAAATTTTTAAAAAAACAAACGTATATTTTCCTTAAAATATTTTTAAGCTTTGTTTAACTATTAATAGGATTTCAGATCTTTAAAAAGGCCAAATAAAGTAGTTTTACTTTAAAACCATAGAATTTCTTTCTCAATACTCCAAATAAAAAGGCTGTGAATTTCATATCTTATAAAGTTAATATAATTTTCATCAGCTGAAGCACACAGTTCAATTTAAAAACCTTGAATATAAATGAAATGATAAAGAAATGAAACACCAATCAATCTCCTTGGTCATGAGAATTCATCAGAATGCGTAATTCTTTGACATTAACCTTTATTGATTTGGCAATCAATTCCTATTGTCATACCTTCAATTTTATGCTTCACTATTTCTGGAATTAAATTTCTTTAAAGGTCTTAATAGGAGGCACATTCTTAGTATTTGCTCTAGAGGGAAAAAATCTATATTATAACCATCTTAATTTTAAAATTATTCCTTTAGGAAATCTTTGAAAAATCTGAACTTCTAACAGACCTATTTAAACATCTTTAATAACACTATATTTCTTGAGTAGTAAAAGTTGGGGCAAAATTCCCCTCCAATAAAATATTTACTCTTTGTTGTCATAGGAAACATTTCCCTAGTTTAGGAGATTGAATGTTCTTAAGACAGCTATAAATTTAGGTCAGCAATGAGAATATGAAAAAATAAATTAGAGAATACAAAGATATTTGAACCAAATTCTTATTTTTTCATAGACATAACATAAAAAAGATTTCAGAACTTTGTTTTATGGGTTTTCTGCCATTATAACTCAGTTTTACAATATCTTTAAAAATTAATAACTGAATATTTCTAAGGCTTTTATCTAAATATTCCAAAGATTAATGATTGTTTACATAGACAGCCTTGTAAAACTAAAAGATGTTCCATTAAATTAATACCCATTGTGCTAATAGAAGCATTATCCTTTTTTAATATGAAGGATAATAAAATATAGATTTAGAAATATTATATCTGAAAGAAAAGTTACCAGCTCTTTTTTAAAAAAAAAAGTTAAAGAATTCAACAGCATCAGACAGCAAAACTTCAAAAACTATTGTTTATAACATACCTTTGGAAGAAACTACTGGGCAAACCACCTTACCTGAAGAGTGGTATTTTCTGGAATTCATGAGGTATAAGAATTATAGCATTTTCTCTAAACCTTGGTATATTCCATATCTGCAGATAAGGACTATTTACATGGTATTTATAGTATTTAAGGATTCAATCAACTTTTTTATTATTATTATTTCAAAATATGACAGGGATAATATTGTTTTTGGTTACACAGATCACTTTTGCAATGCTTGACTCGGGGCTGTAAGTGTTCCTGTCAACCAGATACTTTTCATTATAACTATTAGGTAGGTTTTTGCCCATCCCCTCCTCCCTTCTCTGCCCTTCTTGATTTCCACTGAGTTTTACATCCCTCTGTGCCCATGTGTGCCCATCGATTAGTTCCAAATTATTAGAGAGTACATGTGGTGTTTGTTTTTCCATTCTCTAGATGCTTCACTTAGGATAATGGGCTCCAGTTCCATTCAAATTGTTGCCAAAGGCCTTAACTCATCCTTCTTAATGGCTGTATACTATTCCATAGTATATATATACCACATTTTGTTAATCCAATCATGAATTGATGGGCACTTGGGTTGATTCTGCTTCTTTGCAATTGTGAATCATGCTGTAATAAACATTCGAATGCAGGTGTCTTTTTGGTAAAATGACTTCTTTTTCTTTGGGTAAATACCCAGTAGTAGGATTGGTGGATAAAATAGTAGGTCTACTTTAAGTTCTTTGAGGAATCTCCATACTGTTTTCCATAGAGTTTGTACTAATTTGTAGTCTCACCAACAATGTATAAGTGTTCCTTTCACTCTGCATCGTCACCAGCATCTGCTGTTTTTGGACTTTTTAATAAAAGCCATTCTAACTGTAGAAGATGATATCTCACTGTGGTTTTAATTTCCATTTCCCTGATGATTAGTGTTTTGAGCATTTTTTCATATGTTTATTGGACATTTGTCTATCTTCTTTTGAAAAGCTTCTGTTCGTGACTGTTGCCCACTTTGTAATGGAGTTGTTTGTTTTTTTGCTTAAGTTCTTTGTATATTCTGGTTATTAGTCCTTTATCAGATGGATAGCTTGAAAATAAGAAAAAGCTTGAGCTTTCTCTCATTCTGTAAGTTGTCTATTTGTTCTTTTGATTATTCCCTTAGCTGTGCAGAAGGTTTTTAATTCAATCAAGTCTCAATTTTTTTTTGTTGTTATTGCTGTAATTGTCATTGGGGTCTTAATCGTAAATTCTTTGCCTAGGCCAATATCTAGAACACTTTTTCCTACATTTTCTTCTAAAATTCTTATGGTTTCATGTCCTAGGTTTAAGTCTGTTATCCATCTTGAATTAATTTTTGTGAGTGGTGAGAGATATGGAAACTGTTTCATTCTTCTCCATGTGGCTATCCAATTTTCCCAGCACCACTTATTGAATAGGGCTTCTTTTCCCCAGTGTCTGTTGTTGTCTGCATTGCAAAAATCAGTTGGCTGTATGGGAGTGGTTTTATGTCTGGGTTCTCTGTTCTGTTCCATTCGTCTATGTCTCTATTTTTGTGCCAATACCATGCTGTTTGAGTTACTATACGCATGTAGTATAGTTTGAAGTCTGGTAATGTGATGCCTCCAGATTTGTTTTTTGCTTAAGATTGCTTTGGCTATTGGGGCTCTTTTCTGGTTCCAAACAAAGCATAGAATTCTTTTTCCTAGATCTATGAAATATGCCCTTGGTATTTTGATGGGGATTGCATTGAATCTGTAAATACTTTGGGCAGTGTGGACATTTTAACAATGTTGATTCTACCAATCCATGACAATGATATGTTTTTCCATTTGTTTGTGTCATCTGTGATTTCTTTCCTCAGTGTTTCGTAGTTCTCTTTGTAGGGATCTTTCACCTCCTTGGTTAAGTACATTACTAGGTATTTTATTTTCTTTGTAGCTATTGTGAATGGTATTGAGTCTTTGATTTGACTCTCAGCTTGACTGTTATGGGGGTATAAGAATGCTATTGATTTGTTTACACTGATTTTGTAACCTGAGACTTTGCTGAATTTATTTATCAATTTCAGGAGTCACTTTGTGGAGTCTTTGGAGTTTTCTAGATATAAGATCATATTGTTAGCAAAAGGCTATAGTTTGACCTCTTCTTTCCCATTTGACTACTATTTATTTCTTTCTCTTGCCTGACTGGCTAGGACTTCCAGCACTGTGTTGAATAGAAGTGGTGACAGTGGGCACCCTTGTGTTCCAGTTCTTAGTGGGAATGCTTTCAACTTTTCCCCATTCAATATGATGTTGACTGTGGGTTTATCATATATGCCTTTTATAATTTTGAGATATGCTCCTTCTATGCCTAGTTTGTTGAGGGTTTTTATCATGAAAGGGTGCTGAATTTTGTTGAATGCTTTCTCTGCATCTACTGAGATGATCATATGATCTTTGTTTTTGCTTCTGTTTATGTGGTGAATCACATTTATTGATTTACATGTGATGAACTATTTTTGCATCCCTGGGATGAAGCCCATTTGACCATGGTGGATTATTAATTTGATGTGCTATTGAATTCAGTTTGCTAGTATTTTCTTGAGGATTTGTGCATCTATATTCATAACGGATGTTGATCTGTAGTTTTCTTTTTTTGTCGTGTCCTTTCCTGCCTTTGGTATCAAGATGATACTGGCTTCATAGAATGAGTTGGGGAGTGTTCCCTCCTTCTCAATGTTATGGAATAATTTCTTCAGTATGGGTATCAGCTCTTCCTTGTAGGTCTCGTAAAATTTGGCTGTGAATCCGTCTGGTCTGTGCTCTTTTTTATTGGGAGATTTTTTTATTACTACTTCAATCTTGCTGCTCCTTTTGGTCTGTTCAGGAGTTCTATTTTTTCCTGATTGAGTCTTGGGAGGTTGTGTGTTTCCAGGAATTTGTCCATTTCCTCTATGTTTTCTACTTTATGTGTGTAGTATTCATAAATGATATTTTATATTTCTGTGGTATCAGTTGTAATATCTCCTTTTTCATTTCTGATTGAGGTTAGTTGAGTCCTTTCTTTTCTATTCCTGGTTAAACTAGCAAGACGTCTATCAATTTTGTTTATGTTTTCAAAGAACCAACTTTTTGTTCATTGATCCTTTGTATTGTTTTTTTGTTTTCCATTTCATTTAGTTCTGCTTTGATCTTAATTATTTCTTTTCTTTTGCTGGGTTTGGGATTGGTTTGCTCTTCCTTTTCTAGTTCCTTGAGATGATTCATTAGATTGTTGATTTGTGATCTTTCTGTCCTTTTGATGTGGGCATTTAAGGCTATGAATTTTCCCCTTAGGACTGCTTTTGCTGAATCCCATAGATTTTGGTAGCTTGTGTCCCCTTTGTTGTTTATTTCAGGAATCTTTTGATTTCCATCTTAATTTTCATTATTGAGCCAATAATTGCTCAGCAGGTTGTTCAATTTCCATGACTTTGTGTAGAATTGAGTCTTTCTTTTGGAATTGATTTCTAGTTTTATTCCACTGTGGTCTGAGAAGATACATGGTATGATTTCTACTTTTTTGAATTTTTATGACATCTTTTGTGGCATAAGATATGATCAATCTTGGAGAATGTTCCATGTGCTGATGAGAAGAATGTATACTCAGTAGTTTGGCAGTAAAATGTTCTGTACATGTCTGCTAGGCCCATTTCTTCTAGAATGCCATTTAAATCCAGTGTTTCTTTATTTATTTTCTGCTTGGATGATCTGTCCAGTTCTCTCAGTGGGGTGTTGAAGTCCCCAGCAATTACAATGCTCCTGTTTAGGTCTTTGCTTAGATCTAGTAGAATTTGATTTATGAATCTGGGCTCCTTTGTGTTAGGTGCATAAATATTTAGGATTGTTATGTCTTCTTGTTGAATTTCTCTTTTTACCATTATATAATGACCATCTTTGTCTTTCTTTACTATTGTCAATTTAAATTCAGTTTTATCTGATGTGAGAATGGCTACAGCTGCTTTCTTGTAGTTTCTGTTTGCATGGAATATTTTTTTCCATCCCTTCAGCTTGAGTCTGTATGAGTCCTTGTGAATTATATGTGTTTCCTGGAGACAGCAGATACTTGGCTTGTAGTTTTTCATCCATTCAGCCAGTGTATGTCTCTTGAATGGAGCATTCAGACTAGTCAGGTTGATTGAGAGAATTGATATGTGGGATACAGTTCTGTTCATCCTGTTGGATAGTACCTTATTGGTTTGTTTTACCTCTTGTGCTATGCTTTATATAAGCTCTGAGCTTTAGCTTTTGAGTGATTTTACACTGGTGGGTGTCTATTGTGCTGTTCCATTATTATTATTATGCACTTCTGAGTATTTCCTACAGGGCAGGTCTGGTCTTGACAAATTCCCTCAGTGTTTGCTTATCTGTAAAAGTCTTTATTTCTCCTTCAGATATGAAACTTAGTTTTGCAGGATACAAAATTCTGGGCTGGCAGTTGTTCTATTTAAGAAGACTGAAGATGGGGCTCAAATCCCTTCTGACTTATAAGGTCTCTGCTGAGAAGTCTGCAGTTAGACTGATGGGTTTTCCTTTGTAAATCACTTGAGGCTTTTGCCTCAAGTGCTCGCAGGAGTTCTTCCTTCATGTTGACTTTGGCCAGTCTGATGACTATGTGTCTTGATGATTGCCTCTTTGCAATGAATATCCCAGATGTTTATTGAGCTTCTTGTACCTGGATATCTAAATCTCTAGCAAGACCAGGGAAATTTTCCTCAATTATTCTCTCAAACAGGTTTTCTAGCCCTTGTGCACTTTTTTCTTCACCCTCAGAGATGCCTATCATTCTTATATTTGGCTGTTTTACATAATCCCATATTTCTTGTAGGCTTTGTTCATTCCTCTTAATTCTTTGTTCTTTATTTTTGACCAACTGAGTTAATTTGAAAGAGTTGTCTTTAAGCTCTGGGATTCTTTCTTCTGCCTTGCCCAGTCTATTCTTAAAACTTTCCACTGTGTTTTGTATTTCTTTAAATAAATTTTTCATTTCCAGAAGTTCTATTTGGTTTTTTTTTAATATGTTGATTTCTTTAGTGAATTTTTCATTCATTTCCTGAATTGTTTTTCTGGTTTATTTGAGTTGGTTTTCCATTTTCTCTTGGATTTTATTAAGCTTCTGTACAATCCATATTTAGAATTCTTTATCTGTCATTTCAATATTTTCATTTTGCTTGGTATCCATTGCTGGAGAGCTGGTGGTCCCCTTTGGGGCTATCATTTCACTCTGATTTTTCATACTTCCAGAGTTCTTTTGCTGATTCCTTCTCATCTGGGGCAGCTGTCACTTCTTAGTTTGGATTTCCTTTTGTTTAGATGGGGCTTTTCTTCCCCTTCACTCATAAGGATGTGTCTGTAGCATATTTTGGGTAGACCTTTGGCTTTGCTTGTGAGTGCTTTGGTGGTGGTCTAGGTTCTGGATGGATGCCTTGGTTATAGATATCCTTAGTGTGGTGGTTTTCTCAGGTGCTAGTTGCTTCTAGGTTGTAGCAGTGGTGGGCTATACGTGTGTGCAGATTCCCTGTCTTTCATTGATGATGGAGGGTGGAGGTCTTTGAAATCCTTTCTTTCCCCAGCCCTGTGGTCTTCTTAACAGTGTGAATTGTATTGGCACACCCAGTTTAATCTCTTAGACAGTAGCTGGTGCTTGTGGGTAAGAATCAACCACACCCTGTATGATTGAGTCAGTAAATGCTGTAAAGGGCTGTGCAAATTGATATCCCTGTCAGTAGGTGGTGCTTGCCAGAAGGAACAAGCTGCAGTGTTGTTTTTGGAACCTGTGACCAGCTCTATCCCCTCAGGAGAAGCACTCAAAGGCCCTGGGTGGTGGGCAGGGCCCTGGAACTTCCAGGTGAGTCCTTATTCACCACCACAGCAGAGGTGGGTGGTAGAGTGTGGCTGGGTTAGGTGAGCTTTCCCTCAAGCTCCACAAATGCTGGTAAGGTAGCTGTTTTAGTAGGGGTCAAAAGTCCACTCCCAGGCTTCTGGGGAAAGCCACCAGGGAGGGGCTGAAGTGGACCCACCCAGCCAGAAAGTCTGCTTGTGGGGAAGGGGCTGTCTGAGATTCACAATCTGGCTGTCAGGGATCGGGTTTTGCTCTTCTCCCCACTCCCCTTATGCTCTGCTTTTCCCTCTGGCATCTGCCAGCAGGCAGGAGCTCAAACTAGCTGAGCTCCTCCACAATGGCGCCGCAAGCTGGGAGTGTGCCCTGGGCTGAGAGTGTGGCCTTCCTGTGGGAGGAGGGGTGCTCCACGAATGCACTGAAGCTGGGACCCACACTGCACTCTCTTTTTCTGTTCTGCCCATTAGTGCTCCCTCACCTCCTTAGATTAGTTGACAAAGCCCAAGCCAAGGAAAGCCATAAGCACTTCATGGATATGCAGAATACAGAAGGGCAGCACCCCCAGCCCACAGCTAAGAAGTACCTAACTAGTGCATCTTGAGGATGGCTAGTAGGTGAAGCAGGAGGAGTTCTGGGAGAGGGCAGCACAGGTACCACCACCTGCACCATTGCTAAGGTCTTGACTGAGTACAGCCAAATGGAGATGGTGTCCAGCTCTCAGGCAGTGGATTTCCAGATTCATACCTAATGTTACTTCTCAGCTGGATTGAAAGAAAGAGCTACAGGTCCCCAACACACAGAGAGATGGTAAACAAGAGCAGGTGTTCTTTTGTCCAGAGGACCAAAGGCAGCAGGAAACTATAGTGTTCCACTTGAGAAATAAGCTCTAACCAATATGCAAGTACGTGAATGATAAATATGCAAATGTTTATGAATGCTAGCAAAGTGTTGTTCATTGGAATTTGGAGTCTCAGAAACTGGCTCTTCACTCAAAGGTTTCAAAATGATCATAATGCATACCTGCTTTTAGTTAGCATTAACTAAATTTTTTATCAGTTAGAAGATAACTACCTATGTAATATAAACAGCATATCTAACTGAAGAAAACCAGAAAAGACTTCATGGAAGAGCCTTCTCTCCCATTTTATCCCTCCCACTAAACTGCTCTGATCTTTTTCTCATTTTCTTCCAAAATATAAATGTTCTCCTAAACACCCACTCTCTTCTGAGCTGCAGATAATATGGCTTGAAACCCTCCATCTTCAGATGGTGATGTTGAAAGATCTAGCCAGACTTTCTTCTCCTGCTACATTCCACATATGAATTCACAATATCACCACTCTCTGCTACCATTTCTAAACCACAAGGCTCTCCCCAGTCCTCTCAAAACCCACCTCCACTTTTTTCCCTTAGCTCAAAATATGCTCTCCCCTGAGCTGCTTCCCCTATGCCCCTTATATCAAGGGATGTGCTCATTCTCTCCAACCCCATATATCTAAGGGTAAGGAGTTTGTGTCAGTGTCTTCTTCATTCTCCAGAGTCACTTCCCAACCATTACCATCCCCATTTGCTTGTAAAAATCTCTGCCTTTTAGAGTCTGGTCCCATTTTACTGCACATTCATATAGTGGGCATTAGTGAGTTACCTACACAGCATTCATTCCACCCTCTGCCCTTGCTAGTTATACCCCAACATTTTTTCAAAAAAGAAGCCACCTACTCCCTATTTACCCTATGTTCTTTTTGACAAACTGATTTTAGCTCTACCCCCAGAATTAGTGTATGCATTTTCCTGGCCACAGTGACTGACTCTGGCATAATCTTATCAGAGCAAAGCTCAGAACTTTATTTCAATAGCTCTAGGAAAAGGGCACTTTTTCTCCCAACAGAGGCAAACAAGGAAGTATGGATTCTTCATTGCTGTTGATAGCTATCTTGCAATGAGGAGAAAAATCATCCTAAAGAAAAAGCTAACCTATAAAGAAGAGAACCATCAAACAGAAAAAAAATGTGGAGACAAGATCTGATTGAATAGTTCCTGAAGCAACCCTACTTCTGTACTTAGATGTTTGTTTTTAAACCATTTGAGATGGGTTTTCTGTTATATTCATTGACTTTGTCATCACTAGAAACTGCTCCTCTACTTTTCAAATCTCTACTTTTAAAATCATGTCCTCAGACATCAGCCTCCTGTCCTTTCATTTTGTCCATTTGTACATACCTACGATATTTGATCAGGACATCAAATCCATTGACTATCTTTACTACTCCTTCCTGTCTTCAGATATACGTTTTGTTCACCAATGTGCCAAGCCATGTTGCTCAGTGCCTTACACTTAGAAGACAATAGATAAATTTTGATGATTGATTGGTTAATTGATTCTTCTCCCTGTCTTTAGTCTCACCCCTTCCCAAGTATGTTTCACCTAATAATTATTCTTTTAATTTTTTCCAGAATTATTTTTCTATAACACAAAAGTATCCTTATTACTCTCCCACTGAAAATCTTCAGTAACTCCCATTTTTTCCAGAATTGGATTTCAGATATGCTCCACACTATGTTCCTGATGTTGTTGTTCTCTAAAGGTTACCATTTTCCAATGGGGATTGAAGGGGGCCAAACCCTTCCTGAACCAGTGTTGGGACCAATCTTAAAATGTGATCCCCAAACATGTTCTAAAATAATGCACTTCTAATAAATAACAATAATCCACCATCATCACAAATCTCAGAAAATCCAAGTAACAATTTTCCCCACAGTATCTAATTTTGTAAGAATTGTGTTCAGTTCTAGACCTAATGTTTTAATGGGACATTGGCAAAATAAAAGTTATCCAAAGAGTAACCAGGATAGTGAAAAGGCGAAAAACTATGTGTCAATAGAAAAACAGAGTTTCTTTGCAGAAAGGGAACTTAAGGGGAACATAATATTTATGTCCTGATATGTGAAGGATTGTCATGTGGAAGAACGATGCTCCGGGTGGCAGAAAAAGATTAAATTTTACTCTTAGATAGAGTCACATGTTAGTTCAATATGAGACACAATATTAAAATAATGTTTCTATCCAGCTATAAAAGGGGCTTACATAAAAGCAAAATTTTGTTAATGTATCAATCAACTTAGTCTCGTTTGTGCTACAGCAACAAAGAACCCTCAAATCTCAATGGCATATCAAAGGAAAGTTTGTTTCTTATTTACACTACTTGTCCAGCACAGGTCACCAAAAGCCCTGCTCACTGTAGCACTCAGAGACCCAAGATGACAGAGACTCCACCATCCTGCAACACTGCCATCTAAACACAAATATTCAGGGGCCATCATGGCAAGCAAATGGTGCTTGAATCACAAATTGGCTCTTAAATGCATCTGCCTGGAAGTGAATCAGGTCATTTCCATTTAAATTTCACTGGCCAAAGCAGTCCATGGCCATGTCTAATTTCAAGGATATGGGGCATGTAATACACAGTGCCTGGAAAGAGAAGGATATCAGAAGTTTCGATGAGCACTTGAAACATCTACCATAATTTTCAGTAGGATTTAAGTAGAGCTTAAACTATCACTAGAAATATTATAAAAAGGATAGATCTCTAAGCCTCTTTAAACTCTAGGATTCTAGAATTCCAAATTTATGCCAGATAGTCCTTTAAAACCAGGGATTTTGCTTCTCAGAGTCAAATAACTCTGGAGTGTTGATAAATCACTATGCTCAATATTTCAATGTGCTGAGTAAGCTGAGCTTACAAAGACTTGTCTTGGAAGAGCTAAATATTGACAGGTCAACTATGTTTGTAAGCTTTCTACAGTCCTTTTTTTTTTTTAAACATTGCTTCAAATATTTACATTTGACTTCTACATAAGAGTTGTTGATTTTCAGTAGAGACTGGGATGAATGACAGTTGATAACAGTTCTTCTTGTTCTATAGAATTTACTTGCAAGGTTTTGAGCTATTTTTCCATCTTCCTCAGTAAAGTGTAAGCTTAGCTAAAGAGGTGGCCTTAAATGTTGTCAGCTGTATTCTAGTGACTTGATTGTGCCTTTGACTATGTAAAAGCCACTGCTTACAGGTTACGTTATTTATGTTATAGTCTCCCAATTCATTTTACTGCAGATATAGCTTAAATTGAGCGCAATTACTCAGCTCATTTTTGCTCATTTTAAACCTGCTGTGTCCTTGATTTTTCTTTAAATTATGGATCAAAAAAGGACAGCTATACATTTTCAGTATCATGGATCTAGACTTGTAGCTCTGGAAGGGGCCTTTGAGATTACCTAGTTCACCTTGTTTTACATACAAAAAATTAATAACAGTTGACATGTATTGAGAGTTTACCATGTTCTAGTTTAACATGTACTGGGCTAATGTTTTCTCATATATTAGTTCAATTAATCTTCTCAATAGCTCAATGAAATGAGTACTATCATCATCCCCATTTTACAGATAAGTAAACTTACTTAAGTAAAGATCCACAGATAACAGTTAGGAAAGGGTAATTTTTTTTTTTTTGTCTTCACTGAAACTTCTGCCTGTCCACCTTCCCAGGAACATTTCACTACTGATGGGGTGCAGGGCTGGGAGCCGCAGCTATGACTCCAGATGTCCATCAACTATATAAGACGTTCCATTTCTGTAGGAACTCTGTATTTATGCTGATTACATAAGAGTTCCTTCCCTTGAGATGTATACACACACACACACACACACACACACATACAGACCCCTGCAAATGCTGTCCATCATGAATTGAGCCCCATTGATACTTAGGACATCCACTGCTACCTGGACACCCAAAACACTGTCCCTACCTCTGCTTTCAAATCTCAAGTATTGTTACACCTGTCACCCAGGCATGTGTCTGTAAACACATGGAAAAAATATTGAACCTTAATAAGAAATTCCAATAGAAATAACAATGAGAAATATCTCCCCCTTATCAGATGATCACTATTGAAAAAATTGGCAAATCCTAGTGTTGGCAAGGATATGGATAAATAGGTGCATACCCTCATTCACTGTTCAGCATTTTGTTACATTTAGCTCAGACTTTTTGATATTGAATCTTCCTCCATTTCTCCAAAGTTCTTATATATCAATTTGGGAGAAAGAGACAAGATAATAGCAAAGTCCAAGAGAAAAAAATTACATAATCCAATGTATTAGATAAAAAGTGAAGACTGCAGAAAATCTGTAACATTACCTAATCTGGGAAAATGATAGAGAAGGAATATTAAAATTATTAACCATTAAGGCTTGGACCCCAGGTTCCCTTACTGAGAAGTTTCTGGAATAGTTTCTAGAGTCATTTCTGAAATAGTTCTCCAATTCTGGTTGAAACTTTTAAGCTAATAATGCTTATCTGTGGATGAAGGGATTTGTGTGATTTTCACATTTTTCTTTGTACTTTTCAATATTGTTTAATTTTCCATTTCAGTGACAATACATTTTATAAAATCAACAAGGATATTTAAACAAATGCAACCAGTTTTTATCAAATAAGCTGGATTCAGTAGAGAGAAAGCAAACGGTAACTTTGTTCTTTCTCACCACTATACCTCCAAGCCTGTTTTGTGGGTCTTATTTAACAGGTTATTACACAAACTAAGAGGTGGGGGCTACCTTCCCACTGCTGAGGTCTACCACTTTTAGAACTATTATTGTCAACACACAACACAGGCTGTAATCCAATCCTTCAGCATCCACTGCTCAAACTCACCCCCCTAGAGTTCCAGTCTCTGCCATACGCAGACACCCCCACCCCACCCCCGCGATTCTGCATGAAATACCCTCAGGCACCCAGGTAAGAGCCTCTCTCTACCCAACCACCACCAGAGCCACCATCAGCTGCATAAGGCTGGAAAAGTTCTCCGTACTCAGCACCGGTGCTGAAGCAGGTAGGGCACAAGAAAATGTGCTCCCTGCATTCCAAATGAGAGCTCTGAACTAATTCTTTAGTAGAAATAAATGATGACAAGGCTCTGTATCACTGAAGTGTGGACACATTGTGGGTTAAAGGCTTTGGCGGCCTGAACTGGAGACGTAACCTTCATTCATCACACAATTTCTATGGAAAAATGTGTCGAGTTCAAAACAACTGACCTACAAATGATCCTTAGGAACATAACTCGTCTGGAAATTGGGGGCTGCTTTTACAACCATCTCTAGCCTGTCAAGTCCAATAGATTAGAGTAAAGACAGCAGAATTGATTTACAGTCTTAGCCCTGTTGCTGAACCACTTCCTAATTCACACTCTCTATTCTTAAAATGAGAGGCGTAATATGTCTGCTCCAACTACAAGGTTGTTGAGATAATAAGTATGGCTATTTCTGAGCAAATATCTTACAAAATTGATAATACTTTGAAATTTACTATTATTCTATATTATGCATGATGGAATTCATAATATAAGTAATTGGTTATAGGGAAATAGTTTCTGATATTAATAAGATTACCCCAAAAGTATCACATTAAGCTTCTTTTTTCACTCTTTCCTAATTTCTTTTCTTAGCAAAAATGTTACTTTGTCTCTCTTAACCTATATATTATTTTTAGAATATTCACATTACCCAAAGCCTGTCTAAATCTAGGAGTGCTAATTGAGTGTATAAGACACGTACATCTACAGATTTTAGAAAGTCTTAGAATTTGTAAAAAATACAGAAGAAAATAACTGGGTAATGTCAGTGTTAAAAACAAAAAAAAGTCCAAAACTTGAAAATAAGGGCAAAGGAGTGCAGCAAGCCCTTTCAATGTCTTACTGGTATATTATTTTAAAAACCCACTCAAAGACTATTTATTTAATTACCCATGTTTAACTTTGCTATTTCCCATTTGATTAGAGACTGGACACTGTGAAATTATATGTTAAGTTGTAGATTTCTGTCAAGTAGAAAAGATAACCTTAAAGGTTGCTGTTTTGTTGTCCTGTAGGCCACTAACCAATGTTATATCTAACCAAGCTATCTTATTCTAACATTCTTTTAATGTCTTTCCTGGTGGATTATATATATCCTGGTTCCTCAAATGCTCTTGGAACCAATTTTATCTTCATATTAGTTCTTTCATTAAATAATGAGTTGGATAAAATCTTTGACAAGTATTCATTCATATTTGCATGAGAGTCATGTTTTTAACTTGTTGGAAATTACATTTTGATAAAAGCGAGAGGGAAAAAGTAAGTTTATGCCTAAGAGCTTTATGAGCTTCAGGAAAAATAATTGCTGAACGTTTGCAAGTGTCCTTCAGTTTTGACCCAAAAATTACTGTCCTTGTGTCAGAAGAATACAACAGTATTCCACTCCTGAACACATCCCTTTTAGTTACCACTGATTGGTTACAAATACTATGTGAGGCATTTTGCATTTATTTTCTCTTCCAACAGTGCCTGGCACATAATAGGCATTCAATAAATAAATTTGGTAAATAAAAGAAACAATTATCCCTAAATCTTTTAACAACTTATAGATATTGTTATTTTAATTTTATAAATGAGAAAACTGGAGCACAGAAAAGCTATCTGGCTTGCCTGTAGCCACAGTAAATAAGTGGTAGAGTAAGGATTCAAATCAAAATGGGTTGACTCCAAAGCGCACCCTGTGCCAGACTGAAACACAAACCCCAAATGTGCCCTAACATTTCCCATTTTCAATAAAAACCAATGCAGAGTCTCTGAATGCCAATTCAAACAAAAAATATGTACTGCTTAAACATGTGACATTAAAATAATAGGTCTTAAGAGTAGGAGACCTTATTTCTCACATCCTCCCACCTTCATTCTTTACCTTGACCCAGTTTTGACCCAGTAGTACAATGATCTTCAAACTGAGGGATGAGCACAAAGACTTTCCAATGTGTAAATAGGCTTAGACAGCTTTAAGGTAGAAATTCCCAGATCTCAACTTCCACATACTCATTCCTGAAGCTGATCTGCCTTCCCCTGTCCACCAATTACTCTTTCTTTTCTCACCTTTCATATTGCCCTTCTCCACTTTACGAAAGAAGGCACACTCTCCCCTATCCTAAATGCAATGCATTTTGCTGCATTGTTTCAGGGTGTAGAAACCTTTGGGGCATCAAAAAGAGGAACAAATCTAGAATGCCACTTTCCTGAGGAAAGTCTCTTGAAAGTAAAGCCAAAAAAGCTTCAGAAAGAAAGATTTCAGGGGACCTTTTTTATCCAGGGGACAAACTCAAGGCAAGAATCTATCTATCCATCCATATCTTGTGTTATCCATCTATCTACTACCTATGTACCTAACAGTCAATGATCCATTTATCAATCAATTAACGTATCTTAGAAGATAGAGGTGCTAGGCAGATGCATAACTCTACGAATTTTAAAATGAGATCATACCTTTTCTGATGAAAAGTAACCCTGATCTGGCTGATTAGTTTTGCAATGAGGCCTGATTATCTGAAGGACACGTTCTATAAATCGAATGGGCTAAATCTACGGCTCTAAGATTTGGATAAAAATACAGTTAATGTATGTATTTTATATAAAATAAGCCATAAAACATATTTTTGCAACTATTTCATTTTATGTGTTAAATTTTTTTAGATTTCAATTTTAAAATGTGTGAGAGAGAGATAGTTTTTCAAAATTCTTTCGAGGGCATGAGAAGAAAAAGGTTTGGACAAGTGCCTCGTCTATTGCTTCAGCTACTTCCTTATAAATGTCCCATTTACCTTGTCCCATTGCATTTCACTCATAAACAGCTAGAAAATACCCACCATATTGTTATAGCCTTACTGGGTTCATTGCCCACTGCTCAAGAGGAAGCCTGAGACAGCAGGAGTTACAACAGAGAAAGAGTTTAATATGGCAGGCGCCATGCGAGGAGATAGGAGTCTTAGGGACAGAAAAACAAGTGAGAGGTAATGGAAATCAGAAAGAAAGGAGAAAGCAGTTATATAAAAACAATAAGGAGGAAATGGTTACAGAAAAATAAACAGGGAAACAGTTATTTCAGTCTTAAAGAATGGGGTAATTAGGCCATGGAACACGGACACCAGTCAGAGAATAGAAATGGAACTTTCCCCACAGTACGTATAACATTACCTTTGAGTCATGTCCAAACATAGAAAGGAATTCAGTCCTAATTATAACTAACCTTTACCTAAACATAAAACATAAAAAAAGGAAGATATGGAACTAAACGGGGTCTTCTCTACTTGTGGAGACAGATCCGTTTCCTCTTAGGAAATATCTTTGCTTTCCTCTCTTATACTATCTTATAACTTCACTACTTCCAATAAATTCTTCATGCATACTTGCTGAGTGTCTGTCATCTCTCTCCATCGTGTGGGCCCAGCTTGCAATTCTTCCAAGCCAGGAGCCCAAGAACTGGGGCAACACTTCAAAGTCCATCCATGGACTGAACCATGACAGGAGGAAGTTCCCAAATCTGTCTCCCCAAGAATTTTGGAGAAAGGGTTTTTAAATATAGTTTGGTGGGCAAAGGGGTAGGCAATTGGGTCTGCTAATTGGCTGGGTTTGGGGCAGAACCATATGGGTATAGAAACTGTCTTCTTGTGCTGAGTCAGTTCCTGGGTGGGGCTCACAAGACCAGTTGAGTCAGTTCCTTGGTATGGGCCACTGGTCTGGGTGGGTCAGCCATTCCACCGGAATGCAGGGCCTGGAAGATATCTCAAAAACTAGCCTTTGGTTTCACAAGGGTGATGTTATCTATGGGAGCAATGAAGAAAGCTAAGAATCTTTATGACCATCAGCTATATGGCTCCTGAGTAGTAAACAATTATAGGAAAGCAAACTAGGGGACAGTGGCTGGTTATATATACATATTTTTTTTTTTAAATTATGCCTATGTGTTTGCAGAGTTCAGGCCCCTACCACAGTTTCCACCTTGTGGCCCTTTATTAATTTTATAAATGGCAGTTTCAACGTCTGCTCTTTCCTTGCCTAAGCTCAATTCTTGAGCATTGCTGGACGAAAAAAAAAAATCACATCATCATGTTGGTGCTGCTATAATTTCATGGCATTCAGCTTGTGCTGGAGTTCACAACACTGTTTGGCCATTCATGTGTGGTTTTTAGCTTTCTTCTATTTCCCACAGCTGCCATCTCAAACATTTTTCAAGGTCCTCAAACTCCAGTTCCCACCACTTCCCAGCATCACTTTCAGGAAGCCAATGTGCTTTCTCTCGCCTAAATCCAGCCCCACCCCCACCACCCTAATACAGCTGTTCTTGGGACCTTATCGCCTCTTGCCTCCTCAGGAACCTTTTTTCTTTCGATTATCCAAACCCACCTCTCTTACTTCATCTTCAAAGTCTTCTTCCCAACCACATTTGAAAATACTCTGGTCTCATTCATTGAAGTAAACAAACAACAAAAAAACAGAAAACAAAACAAAAACATATACACCTTTCCCTGGATCCCTTACATATCTGGCACCATCCCATTGCTCTGCTCTCCTCACATTCCAACTTCCCTAAAGTGGTGTGTACATTCTGCCCTTTCCCCTTGCTCTTGACAATGTGGTTTCTGCCCTCACCACCCCAAGGAAGCAGCTCTCCAAGGTTCCCAACCACCCCCTTATGGCTAAGTCCCTTCTTCAATTCACTACAGCATGGTCTCTGCTAAGCATCCTTTTCTCAAAACATTTTCTTCTCTCAGCTTCTTTTGCATTACACACACACACACACACACACGCTCTCTCTCTCTTTTCTTTAATTTCCACAAAGCACTTTATTATGTTTGTAGGTAACATATATGTCACACCACACTTCCTTGATATACTTCTTACCTACCTGATCACTCATTCTCAGTCTTCCTGGCCAATCTTTCCTCCTCTGTTCATTCGTTAAAACCAGTGTCTCTAAAGATCATGCTATAAGACTCTACATGTTCACCCTGGGGAACGATATCGATTTCCATCATTTCCACTTCCACCCTTAGAATTATGGCTCTCAAACATGCATCTTTCATTCAGATCTCTTCCTGAGATTTAGTCTTACGTATTTAACTTCCTCCTAAACAGCTTGTTTGATTATCCCACAATAACCTAAAACTTAACATGCCTAAACCTGAACTTATATTTCTACCTCATCCTGGTCCTCCTTCTTCAGGAAATGGCACTATACAATCTATTAAGACCAAAACCTAGGAGTCTCCCTGAACTCCTTGGTCTCTCATGCCCTGCACGTCCAACAAACCACCAAGATCTGCACATTCTTTCTCATAATGACCTCCTCAGTCAGCCCACACCCCCCAATCCCCACAGCAACCTCTCTGCTACAGGGTACAGTTGCCTCCCGCTGGGCTGCCACAATCCACCTGTCTCTAGCCTTGAATCCTCTCCATCTTTTTTTCAAACTACAACCAGTGAAAGTATTCTAAGACACAAGTCTTACTAGGTAACTCCATTTCTTAAGTTTTCAATGGTTTCCCATCACCTTGTGCCTTATTATTCATTTACTTGACTACTATTTTAATTAAGCACTAAGGATAAATTCTAAACTCCTTGGCATGGCTTTCAAGGCCCTTCTGAACTTGGCCTCTGCTCAGCTCTCCCCACTACTTACTCTGTTTCTGAAGTACTTTCAGTTCCCAAGTCTCAACAAGCTCTCCTGCCTCGAACACTCTTTCTGCCTCCCTCTTCTAGTCCCCTCCTATTTAACATTAAGTTTTCAGTTGAGATGTTACTTCCTCCAGAAAGCTTTTCTTAACTCCTCCAATTTGGGTTTGATCCTTATCTTAAATACTTCTGTGATGCATTGTTGTTAGTCTATTACAGCACTTACTCTGGGTTGATTTTTGACTGTTTACATGTCTATATCCCCAAAAGCAGAGGGACATATGTGTAAATCTATTCACTGTTGTGTTCTCAGTGCCTGGGGTATTAGCCACTGCCTCGTACAGAGTAGGTATCCAATAAACATACACTTACTGCATAAATACATGAAACCACCAAAACTTTGCCCCCCAAAATAAATCACATTACTTTTATGAATGGCTTGTGAAACTGTTTAGTGACTAAATATAAAGTTTTCATCAAGTTCCTATGAAATTGTTGGCCAAAGAGAACCTGTAAGCTTGATGGAAAAAAATGCCATGCCTAATTTCTATAACAATGATATCGAAATCTACTTCCTCATACGTATCACAATAAGTTACTGGAGATCTGAAGGAGTCAAAAGAAGCTGAAGCTTTCTTTTATCCATTCATTCAATAATGAATGGTCACCTAACCCTACCCTTATGAAGCAGGGTTGCTCTAGTCTAGTCTAGTACTTTGCTTTACCAAGTCTGTTGAACCCTGAACAAAAGCTGGTCCATCTCTCCAGCTTTCCAAATTTTATTATTTTGAACCATCTAGGAGCAGCTGCTTTTATCCAAGTAGGAATATTTTTTAAACAGCATTTTTCCTTGTATGTCAGAAAACCCAAGTTGAAAATACTATTACATTTTTTAAAACTTCCATGCTCCCAATCTTTTTCTCCACTTTCAGTTGTGCCAGAGGCACGAACTTTTATACCCCCAGCTCCAGTTAAGAAGATGATTTATTAAACAGACTTAAATGAAAGATGGCTAGGTTTAAATACACTTGGATTCACAGACCATGCCCTGGGTGGTTTTAGTACCAACTTTCTAACTAATTCAGAAAGGAAAAACTTCTCTCATTATTTCAGGATAGATGTCTAACCTACCAGCTCTCATCTGAATGCTATAAAAGTATCAGAAACTAAAAGTGGAGATTATTTTGTTCACATTTCATGTAGACTCTTGATCCTACAATGTTTGGCATGTGAGCTAGTTGCAAATTATCAACTAATGGCATCTTTGGGGCACTTCCAGGTAAACCCTCCAATGTCTGTTGTATCAAATTCTTTCCCTCCTTTAGCATGATTTCTGTACAACAGTATCACTCAGAAGTTATGTTGGAGAAATTATTTTTAATTTTTTCATTAGATTTACAAAGTTTACTCAAAACAAGTTAAAAATCCATGAAAAAAATAAATATTTTGATTTGATTTATGCAAAGCCCTAAGCCTGTGCCATACACAGAAAACAGAGATATGACCTGACTAGACGTCTCAATTTACTCTCAGAGTGTGCATATATGTGTTTCATGTCCTTGATTTGACCCTAATTCAAGAAGCCAGCCTGAACAGTCAGCAATGTTAATACGCTAGATCTTAAAAGTATGTATACATATTACTGAAAAAAGCAGGATGTCATTTTCTTATCATTGCTATGAATAGAAAAGCTATTTCTCAATAATAGGGATCCCTTATTGTGAGGAAATACTTACTTTGTACTAAACTCAGAAACTGAAGTCTTCTGCTTGGCTTCATTGATTGTATGAAAGGACCTCTTTATTCTGAGCAGGTATAGCTCAATGAATTGGAATAGTACAGAAATAAATGAATATCTTTCCTTCTGGTAGAAAGTAAATTTAAATTGTGAGAAAATTACTTTCTTTCCAAGAATTCCTAAGATTCTTAAATCTGATCATGGTTCAAAATTCCACAAAGATTTTGTCTTGATTTATTTCAGAGGAGTCAGAAAAGATACTGTTCTTCTTACATGAAGAAAGGATATCCCAAATATAAAAATATGGATATGGTTAGATCTATGACATTTATCTTCTTTGTGCCTAAGAGAAGTCAGGTAAGCATAAACACATAGCACAGTAAACAGACAGAAAACCCTACCATGCTCTTGGATAGGTAGAATCAACATTGTTAAAATGTCTTTGCTACCTAAAGTGATTTACAGAAATCAATGCAGTCCCCATAAAAATACCAACATCATTTTTTGCTGATCTAGAAAAATAATTCTACACTTCATGTGGAACCAGAGAAGACCCCATCTAGCTAAAGCAAGCTTAAGCAAAAAGAACAAATTGGGAGGCATCAATCTACCAGAGTTCAAACTATACTACAAGGCTATAGTAACCAAAACAGCATAGTACTGGCACAAGAACAGAGACATAGACCAATGGAAAAGGACTGATAACCCAAATATGAAACCGTCCTCATACTGTCATCTGATCTTTGACAAATTACACAAAAACATACACTAGGGAAAAGAATCCCTATTCAATAAATGGTGCTGGGAAAACTGGATAGCCACATGTAGAACACTGAAATTAGATCCACACCTCTCACCT
Organism: Daubentonia madagascariensis; assembly: GCA_023783475.1. Lineage (NCBI taxonomy): Eukaryota > Metazoa > Chordata > Mammalia > Primates > Daubentoniidae > Daubentonia > Daubentonia madagascariensis. Next base: position 4,400,688 of record JAKFHU010000485.1, on the reverse strand, counting down.
CTCACAAAAATCAACCGATGATAGATAACAGACTTAAACCTAAGATGTGAAACCATAAGAATTCTAGAGAAAAATGTTGGAAAAACTCTTATGGACATTGGCCTAGGCAAAGAACTTATGAAGAAGGACCCCCAAAGCAATCACAGCAGCAACAAAAATAAATACATGGGACCTGATCAAATTAAAAAGCTTCTGCACAGCCAAGGAAACTATCACTAGAGTTAACAGACAACCTACAGAATGGAGAAAATATTTGCATGCTACACATCTGATAAAAGGCTGATTACCAGAATCTATACAGAACTTAGGAAAATCAACAAGAAAAAGTCAAACAACGCCATTAAAAAGTGGGCAAAGGACATGAACAGAAACTTTTCAAAAGAAGACAGAATAATGGCCAGCAAACATATAAAAAATTGCTCGACTTCTCTAATTATCAGGGAAATGCAAATCAAAACCACAATGAGATATCACTTAACTCCAGTGAGACCGGCTCATATCAAAAAGTCCCAAAACAACAAAAGTTGGCGGGAATGTGGACAGATAGGAACACTCATACCCTGCTGGGGGGACTGCAAATTAGTACAACAACAAATTAGAAGTTCTATGGAAAGGAATATGGAGATATCTCCAAGAACTAAAAGTAGAACTACCATTTGATCCAGCAATCCCACTACTGGGTATTTACCCAGAGGAAAAAAAGATATTCTATAATAAAGACATCTGCACACGAATGTTTATAGCAGCACAATTCACAATTGCAAAGATATGGGAACAACCCAGGTGCCCATCAATACACGAGTGGATTAATAAGATGTGGCATATGTATACCATGGAGTATTACTCAGCAATAAAAGACAACGGTGAATTAACACATCTGGTATTATCCTGGATGGAGCTAGAGCCCATTCTTCAAAGCGAATGTATCACAAGAATGGAAAAACAAGCACCACTGGTACTCACCATCAAATTGGTACTAACGGATCACTACTTATGTCTCACATGGAAATAATATTCACCAGGGGGTGGGCAGGCGGGAGGGGGATGGAGGGGATGGGAAAATTCTCACCAAATGGGTGTGGAGCACACAATTTGGGGAATGTCCACTATTGTAGCTCTGACTTGGGCAGTGCATAGGCAATATATATAGCCAAAGTGTTGTACCACCATAGTATTCTGAAATAAAAGGAAAAAAATAAAGAAATTAAACACATAGCATATAAGTAACAAGATTATTACCTATAGAAATGCCTTAAATGCTGGAAATTAGATCAAGACCTTGGCAACTACATAGTTTTAATTCCTGAAAACTATCTGTATACTTTCAGACCAAAAGCTTCTCTCCCAAAAAGATGTTGCTAGGATTAAATGCCTAGCTCGTATATAACAGGGCAAAAAGGGAGGAACATACTTTAAAACACAGGAAGACTCTGGCAGAAGTATAATTATACAGGCGCGTATCAAAACTAAATGAGAAGGGAACAAGTCTGAATCATTTGAACAATTCACAGTAAATCACAAAAGTGGTATAAAAATGTGTGGTGAATAAAAACATAACCGTTAATAACTAAAATGTTTTCTTACAGTGGTTCTGGTTTTTATATTGCCCTTTATGTCTCTAGTGGCACAAAAATAGCTATAAATTATAAAAAGGAAAAGAGAAAGAAAACAGATGAAATATAAATAATTTAAATAAAGGGAGAAAAGATGGTCAGAAATCTTTACCTGTTTTTTCCTAAATTACTTAGATATGGAAACAATTTAATTGTTTTAAAAATGCTTTAAATACAAAAAGCAAAAGCACAGTTATATTACATTTTATATAATCATTCAGAGTCAGTAGAGACTAGGCAGATGGAAAAGAATGTGGATGCCACAGGAGCGACCCAAGAGGAATAGGACAGCCTGCTCCTATTGTGTGTGGAGAGGCTTGGTTGCAGGAGGGATGAAAAACATCAAAAAGAAGTAGGTACTTACAGCAGGCAGAATAATGATCTCCCAAAGATGTCCATGTGGTAATCCCCAGAACCTGTGATGAGGTTGCCTGTTACTTGGCAAAGGGTAATTAAAATTACAGATTGAATTAAGGTTGCTAATCAGCTGACTTTAAAATAGGGAAATTATTCTGGATTATCTGTGCCCAGTGTAATCACAAGAGTTTTTAAATGTGCAAGAGGGAGGCAGAAGAGGAATCACTTCGGAGTGACTTGATAAGAGAAAGACTTGGTCCACAGTTGCTAGCCTTGAAGATGGAGAAAGGGGGCCATAAGCCAAGGGATGCAGATGGTTTGTAGAAGCCAGAAAAGGCAAGGAAATGAATTATTTAGAGTCTCCAGAAAGGAACACAGTCCTGCCAACACCTTGATTTTAGCTCAGTGAGACCCTTCTGTACTTCTGACCTCCATAACTTTAAGACAATAAATTTGTGGAGTTTTTTTCCCACTAAGTTTATGGTAATTTGTTACAGAAGCAATAGGATACATAGAATACAGTACTTCACAGTAGAAACTAAGGATGAAAATGGTCCCCAAGAGACAATGAGAGATAAATCCAAAATGCCATAGTGGAAAGTAAAGAAGGTAAAGATAAGAAGTTTAGGAAATAATGGAAAAAGGACAAAAATAAAGGAATTTATAAACATCAAATGAACTTCTACCTGCAATAGGAACAATAACACTTAAAGGGAGTGTAGACTGTAACACTAAGGCCAAATTCTACAGGGTAAAGAAATAAAGTGGGAGATATTATAGATACAACATCCTTCACATTGCAGACTTCAACAAATTTCTTGATACATTGCTCTCGGACAACTAAGAAAGCAAAGAATACGTAAGAGGTGAAACTAGAAGTAGGTAACATAAAGAAAACCGGAAAGCAAAATAAAAGAAGAATGTCTAGGATGTTGGGTAAAAAAATAGCCAGAGTTAAAAAACGGCCAGAGTAACACTAAAGTGTGGACAAATCACATCAATTAACATTGAAATTAGCATGTAATACATTATTTAAAAGAAGAGACATTATATATTCTATACTTCTGAAAATGACCTCAACAAGAAACCACACAGTTTTCAAATGCCAAATGATTAAATGTAGGTTTTCTTGTACTTTACCAAGTCACATGCTATCACATGACATAATAAAACTTTTGTGTGAATTGTTATTGATGAGAAAATATAAACGACCTTTGGGAATGTGGCTTTTCTTCAGGTGAATATGGACTTTGAACCTCTCCTAATGCTATGGTCAATGAAAAGACCTTGCCTAAGATTTTTATAATCTCCAAAGTCAGTCAATTAATGTTTGAAGAGTTCTAGGCATTATTTTTCTTTATTTCTCACATCAAATACATTAGCTGATGACTAAAGATAAACAAGAAATTCCAGAGGAAATATTAAAGGATGTGATGGCAGGTTTAGGCTAAAAAATAAAGTTCAAAATGTAATATGTGGAATTGTTTTGGAACTGACCTTTTCTAGATCAAGTCATGACAGTAACTTTTAAGGACATGAAATAAATGAAGGTGTCTTCCTATCAATTCCATTTTACATAATTTTATGTAAAGGCTTTGGAAGTAATGCCTAAAGCACACATTGATTTGGTTATACATATATATGCATATATATGCATATGTAAATATATATATGTATTTGTTGAAAGATTGAGCCATCAAGAAGATCTTTTCTATCCAATTCTTTTTTTATTGTTTAACATTTTTTTCTCCCAAAATAACTTCTTTAGTTTTCTGCATTATTACTGATGAACAGTGAGGTTTTAAGAGAATATCCAATAAGGACTGACTTGAAGGAGAACAACCCATAGAATCACAACAACAGATTAAAGCTAGGAGATACAGGTAAGAACTCTTCTACAATCACAAAATCCCAGCACCTCAGAGAGGGAAGGGCCCTTAGAAGTTTCTGGAGTATGTTCCAATGAGAATTGGGAAATTCCACTGCCATACTCTGGACAGGTTGTCATCCAAACTCTAGCTGAACATCTTCAGTGAGTCAGAGCTCACCATCTCCCAAGCACCTACCATTATATTGTTCATTCCAAATTTAACTTCCACCCATACTCTTATTCTGTTTTTAGATGCCAAACCTATATCTAATCCTATTTTTCACATTAATCCTCAAATACTAGACACTAAGTATCCTATCTCCCTACTTAGTCATCTCCTCCTCTACAAAGCCAAGATGTGTAGGGAAAGCACCTTTACCACTCCTACATATTCTGCTGATTATTTACTACAATAATTTGTTGATGCATGCATCAAATATGTGCTGAGTGCCTACCAGTTTCCAGGCAAGGAAGAAAGATCAGATCCCTGTTCTTATAAAGCCTAGTGATCAGGTGATGAACAAATGAACAAGTAAATAAATAAGATTTAAAATGATGAAAAGTGAATATTTATCGATCAGAGTGATGATTTTTAAGCTAAGACCTGAAGGATAAAAAGGAACTCCGCATGCAAAGAAAGCCAGGGAGGAAAATTTAGGGGTAATAAGTGCAAAAATCCTGAGGTTAAAAGAATCTGGCCTCTCGTAAAGGCCCCAAATCAATACATGTAGAGATAGCATTTGTGGGAGAGAAGTCAAAGTGGCAGAAACTAAAACTGGAGAGTCAGACAGGGTCCAGACCATAGTATGGAATTTGAATTTTATTCTATATGCAATAGGAGTCCATGTGAGAATTGCAGGCTGGAAAGATACATAATCCATTTGTGGCCTTGTGGAGAAAAAATGAAGGTAGGACAAGAGTGGAAACAGAAAGGTGACTTAGGGTGCTCTTGAAGTGCAAGATGAGGGAGACAGCTAAACATGAACACAGCAGAAATAGAGATGTGCAGAAATACTTGAAGCATATGACTGCAGAAAGTACAGACAAGAGTTTCTGACGGTGGATGTGGATGGTGAAGGAAGGTGAGAAATAAAGAATGACTCCTGGGTTTCTCTTCAGAGCAAACAACTCTCTGGATGGCAGTCCTATTTACTGAGATGGGAGAGGCCAGATGAGAACAGGAGCCATCCAGGAGGAGGTTCCAAGTAGGCACTTGGGTGTGCAAATCTGGAACTCAGAGGAAAAGACTGGCCTAAAGATGTAAAATATGGTAGTTATCAACACATGGATGATATTTAAGGTCACAGAAATAAATAACACAACCTAGAGAGTTTACAGGGAGAGACAGGAGAGCTCAAGACCTAGTCCTGAAGAACTGCAACACTTAACGTTGGGATTAAGAAGTTAAGATGCAGCAGCCAGGAAAAGGGAGAACCAGGAGAGTGTTTCAAGAAGGAAGGAGGGGTCAGCGTTGTCAATAGTTTTTGAGAAGTTGAACAAGATGAGTGTAAAGTGACCACCAGTTATAGCACCAGGGACATAGCTGGTAATCTTGACAAAAGCAGCATTCATGGAATAATAGAACTAGAAGCAAACTAAGTAGTTTTAGGGGTGGATTAAAAATGACAAAGTGGAAGCAACGTTTGGAGAAAACACATTGATGCTCACTCGGAAAAGGAGTAAAGAAAGAGGATGGTAGTTAGAAGGGATTTGGAGACAAGAGAGGGTTTTGCCTTTTTTTCCTTCAGATGGATATTTAAATACCATAAAACCTAAAATTCAGTGATTAAAGCAAGCCTGACATACCCCTGCTCTAGGCCAGTGGTTTCAAACTATTTTTAAGAGAAGGCTGAGTTTCTGCAATGGTGCCTTGGGGCTGCTGAAAGAGGCAAGGCAGATTCCCTCCTTACAACAAAAGTAATTCAAATTTAATCCATTTTATATATGGGGATTTAGAATAAGATGTAATTTGAAAAATCACTGATCTAAGGAGAACATAAAGTAGCCAAAACATCTCAGCGTATCCGTTTATTAGATGACAGAATACCTGATGAATCCATATATGGTATGTATTCTTAATTATGTCACACAATGGATCTTCAAGCAAAACATGATGATAGATTGTACCTATAGCACAGTTTGAGGATACTAAACAAGTTTGTCATTATTTCACAGCTTCTTGGCAATGATAAATTAAGTAGCTTCTTTTATACTAAATTCTTCAGGAACTTCAGTATACCCAGACTTTGATTTTCAATAATTTTAATTAATATATTCCACAGTCAATAGGTTTGATAAACTTGAGACATCTCAAACCTGTTTTAATAAAATTGACTTACAAAATAGAAAGGAAAGAAAATTGTGTATAGGTCTTGACAGCTGTGCAGACTGATTCAATATACTCAGTAAACACAGTTTTTTCATAAAGAGATTTCCTGAGTTTTAGATATGCAAAATAAGACTTAAGCAGTGTTTTTAATTAAGAAAATGAAATACAAGGGTGCAGCTTATTTTTAACCATTTGTGAAAAATGGGTGTGTCAATAGGGAAAAGGAGTAGTATTATGAGAAATTTGTTACCAAATTAATCAAGAACAATATATTTTTCCAAAGGATATTTGTGATGTTTATGATCTCGAGTAAACTACTCTTATGTGAATTCATTGTGTTGATTATTAAAACTTGTATTGATTTTAATATTATACCACTATGGCTCTATTTCTCTAAAACAGGATTTCTCAACCTCGGCACTATTAACATAGTGGGCTGGATAAATTTTTGCTGTGGGGGACTGTCCTCTGCATTGTAGGGTGTTTAACAGCATCCCTGCTCTCAACCCACTAGATGCTAGTAGTAGCACTTCCCTCCCTAGTTTCAAGAATCAAAAATGTCTTTAGACATTGCCAAATATTGCCTGAGTGGCAAAATCATTTCCAATTGAGATTTTGCTCTACAAGATAGCATGATTTCTTATTCTGGGGTTAAACTGTATTTACATAATTCTCAGGAAGGTATTAATATGTGGGCTCTAACCGAATAGAATGAGGACATGGTCAGACCCAGCTGTTGTCCATGTATCTGTACAAGAAGGAAGTAAACACATCTCAGATGTGACTAAATAGCATGACAATTGGCTCAAAAACACATGCAAGAAAAGTACAAAATCTATACACAATGTTGATGCCTTAAAACTGCAGCTTAATCATAAAAGACCCAGTTACTGGCCTTCATATGAGGAAAATAGTGAATACGAAGACTTTTTGGAGTGCTGCTATCTCTAAATCCCTCCATTAAAATCAGCAGTTTGGCAAAGCTACATGAAAAACCTTGTCAAGACATTAAAGGCAGGCAGATCATGTTTGGCTGTATTCATTTTACATGTTGTTGTGCATTATGTTTCCAGTTTTTAAATGAAATGCCAGTGAGAAAAATACTAAAAGGGAGATTTTTGAAGGTAGAGCTGAGCTGCCACCTAGAGATTATAGGAATAATAGCATCTTAGCTATCTGCATTTACCACATGGCCAATGTTGTCCTATTAACTAAAAACAGATCAAATTCAAAATCTCAAACACGATATGAAATAAATTCTAACATCATACTTTTTAAGATTAGCAAATTATTCATAAAATCTTAAATTTAATTTTCTTAGTTGTGCTTTTAAAGATTTTGGAGAGAGTGAGCCAACAGAGACAATCTTTTAAAAGTTCAAAATAATTCTGAAGTGGTCATTGCTGGACAATAGCAGAGTACCTCTACAGAAAATACTGCACTATCAATACTACAATAAAGCCATGGTCAAAATTTTAAAGTGTTGTTTAATCTACAAGTAGAAAACTTGTTATTGAAACTGAATTGGAAGAATAATGAATGAAAACAAATGGCAGACTTTTCAATGTTTATCACCTTTCCTAACAATCATTCTTTCAAATGATGCCAATTAGGAGAACAATTATGGTAACCAAAACCCAATAGAATCATTAACTGGAGGGAGGGGAGTGCTAGGGAGTGCTACTTAGCAAACAGTAGCAAAATATAAAATATAAAGAGGAAAAAGTCTGGTGGGAATAAGAAGGTTAAAAATAACCTGACTTTGACTGAGCTAAAGCATAAAGCAGAGCTACAATTTCTAGGAAAATATGAGTCTCCTTTTCTAAATGTAATAGTATAATTGAACACTCATTAGGTTCTCCAGACCATAAACCATTGCCTGGTTAAGGTAGGCATTTGGGAAGCTGCATGAACTCTTTTGGGCCATGAGGGTCCCATTTAGTAAATTACTACTTCAATGCATTGAATGATACCCTTGTGGCCTGGTAGTGGATTCCAAAAGAGCTTAATTTACGCACTGGGAGTATCTGGTGCTCGTTAGGAAATGAGAAGGATGCCTGCTCACATATCCGCATAGAACAGCAAGTACCATACTCATCTAGGAGGAGAGTATTGAAATGTGGCCTAAAGATTCAAGTGTCAAATTATCATGCAATAGTAGACCCATGTGACCTGGTCTATAATTGCCTAAGACAATTATAGATTATATTTTCCCCTTTACAATTTGAGTTGCTTCTTTATATAAGTTTCCTATGTCACTGCTTTTGCAGTTTTGCAAGAAGAATCCTAGGTTCATCCTTCTGAGAAGGCTTTAAAGTGGCATAAGTATTAATACTTTTCACAGATGCTTACATGACCATCCAACATGCCTGCATTCAGTTGTACAAGTCAATTAATAAAATCCAATTGTTTAAAGGTGAATTTACTCAACCCATTTTTTTGTCCTATAACATGAAGTAATACTAGGTTTTACTGAGATTTTTACTTTTCAATTTGCTGCTTTATCACAGCCTAGAGAAAATCTTAAGGTTTCTTTTGTTCTGAGAATTCTGTTTAGGCACTTATGAGATTTGAACCATGTATGTGAATGGCATTCTGCATCTTTTTACCTAAAACTGAGCATTTACAGAAGTAGTAATTTTTATGAGTAAAGTCTTGCCTGTACCTGTATGAGACTAGTAATGTTTTACATATCTCTCTTAAAATGCAGGCTTCTAATGATGACTCATATGTACATATAAATCTCAAAAGATAGTTATTTATCACACAATTGTATCTTCTGCCTCAAAGCTAGGCATTGGCCTATTTTTAGATGATGTGAAACAGAACCACTTTTTATTTGGCATATATGTCAGATTTCTCCAATATGCCTTTTGACTAGTAAAATATGATATTTGAATGGACCAAGAAAAGGCTTTGGTCAATGAGAATGAATTTCCATGCATTTCATATATCTGGGCCAATAATATACAAGAAATACTTGGTCCCCAAAAATTCTGAGAATCATGTCAGAAAGGGCAACACCTCTTTATATCAATTAAAAAGTTAACATTATAACTACTGTGTTTAAAAGTGTGGTGCTAGGACTTGTAGAGGAATAAAGGCATTTAGAGTATTCCCAAACTGTTGGAAGAGATTGACACCAACAGAAGTGATATATGTGAGTTAAGGAAAACAACTTCTATCTAGTGAGCATTTTATACTCCAGGCACTACAGGGTATGTTTTACATGTGTTTTTTTGTTCATTTAAGACTCACACAATCCCTACTCAGGATTAAATGACATGCCCCTATTTGATAGGTGAGTTCTATAAACAGCAGCTACCCAACCTAATAGTAATATGGATGGAGCTGGGGAGGGGGGAGTGAAGGAGTCTCGTATTTGAAAGAAAGTTTGTTTCTGCAGAGAGCAACATGTTCAAAGGCCTAGAGTAGAGAGGGAGTATTTTGAGAATAGGGATATGCAAGAAGCCTGGTGTTGATGGAATGGAGAGCAAAGAGAAACAGACAGCATCTTTCTTTGCCAGAGAGCTAAACAGATCTTGAAAGGCTTTAAGGTTACCTTATGATCTTAAATTTTGGAGCCATTAACCTAAAGGCAAATGGAAGTCACTGAAGAGTTTTAACCGTGAGAAGATGGTCATATGTGATGTCTAAAGGATCATTCCAGCTTTGGAGACAGAATGAACTGGAGAGTGGTAAGAAATACAGGCAGGGAGGTGATTTGGGGGTGATTGCTTTAAGCCAGTGGAAAGACAATGGTGGCCTCATTCAAGATGGTGGCAGTGGCAGTGAAGAGAATTGAATGCACTTGAGAGACATTTAAAAGTTATCATGTATGAGATTTTCTGTTTTAGATTGGATATAGAGAATTAGGAAGCGAGAAGTGTGATGAGTAACTCCTAAGGCTTTAACTTGAGAAACTAAATGTTCCTAATGACCCAGGGGAGAGTGCAATGGGGGCAAATCCACAGGAAGAGGGAGAAGGTGGGAAAGATGATGAGTTCAGTTACAGCATGCTGATGCTCAGTTCCTCACAAAAAGTATCCAAATGGAGATGTCAAGAGAGATTTGAATGTGTGGGTATGAAGCTCAGGCAAGACATACACTTGAGGGTAAATCAGCATATAAATGGTTATCGAAGCAGTGAAAGTAAATGAGATTCCCTGAAATCCTGCATAGTTTAAGAACATCAAAGAGCCTAGGACACAGCCCAAAAGCATACTACATTTCAGGTGTAAAGGGAAAGAGAGATGTACGATGTTAGCCGAAAGATAATATGAGTTTAAAGCAAGATGTTTTTGGCTTTGTTGTTAGTATTTTATATAGGCAGAAAAGTTTGGGCATCTTTAGTGAATGGAAAAATGTGAGAGACAATCAAGGACAAAGAATATACAAAGAGGGGATAATCTACCAGGCAGTGTGGTGGTTAGTTTTATGTGTCAACTTGACTGGGTCACAAGTGCCCAGACATTTGGTCAAACATCATGGAGGGTGTTTCTGCGAGGGTGTTTTTGGATGAGATTAACATTTAATTTGATGAAAGAAGACAGCCCTCCCTAAAGTGGGTGGGTCTCCTCCAATCAGTATTTTGTTCTGAATAGAACAAAAAAGGCTGACACTCCCCTGAGTAAGAGAGAATTCCACTTGCCTGACTGCCTTCAAACTAGAACATCAGTTTTTTTCTGCCTTCGGACTAGACTGAAACATCAGCTCTTCCTGGGTCTCCAGCAGGCCAGCCTTCTAACTAGAGCTACTCTATCAGCTCTCCTGGGTCTCCAGCTTGCTGACTCATCCTGAAGATCTTGAGACTTGGCAGCCTTCATAATCCCATGAGCCAATTCCTTATATTAAATCTCTTTCTATATATATATATACATCCTATTGATTCTGTTTTTCTGGAAAACCCTGACTAATGCAGGCTGTGATTCTCAAAGTGTAGTCACTGAACCAGCAGCATTAGTATCAGCTGGGATTTTGTTAGCAATGCAGATTCTCTGGCCTTGTCCAGACCAACTGAATCAGATGCTCTGGGGGTGGGGCTCAGAAATCTGTGTTTTAACAAACCACTTGCAAGTGATTCTGATGCACACTGAAGCTTGGGAACCACTGCTCTACGGCAAGGTTCCTCTGCAGGTAGGAGGAGTTAAAAGAGTACAAGTGGAGGGCTGGCCTTATACAGGAGGAGGTACATTTTCCACTACAAAAGGAGCAAAGAAGGGAAGAAATGGTAGATAAAGGTAAGTTTGCAATTTGGTGATGGAAGTTTGAGGCAGTTCTTGCCCCGGCTTCTATTTTCTCTGTAGAGCAGAAAACAATGTGATTTTCTAAGAGAAAGTAGGGAGGTGGTGGGTGGAGAGATTTGAGAAAAGTAGGGGGTGGGGAGAGTTGTGAAATAGTCATTGCAGAAAGTAGGAAAAATTGAGTGCTCATTGAGGTCAGGGGTAACCATACCATACCAGCCAATTGTAAGATTTTCCCAGATGTGGTCAGTAGTCCCAGCATGCGGGTGAGGATGATAATTGGATCCATCCAGGATTGGGATTTTGCCAGAAGGGCAGTGGAAAAGAGGAAATGGAAATGTCATAAGAATAGAATCACTGCCCATGGAATCCAAACAGGATAGGAAGAGGGTGAAGAAAAGAGAGCCTAGAAGAAACAAAAACAGGGAAGTCAAGGGTTACAAGGAAGCCTGATAACTAACAACAGTTCAGTGTTCAGGGACACCATTGCCACCCCCACTGCAAAGTGGTCCAACAGATTCACCAAGTACAAAGAGATAATGGCAAGAGCTTGCTTCTGGCTGGAGGATATCTGGGAAGGCTTAGAGAACGTAAGTATGCAAGCTTGGGATAGAAGTCATAGCACAAAGAGAGTGTGTATGGAGCAAGTTGAAGAAGAGAAAATATTCTTTCCAAAACCAGAGAGATTTTTAGTTTAATGCAGATAGAGGAAGCCCAGGAAGAGTGAAGGATACTAACAGAAAGGGGAATATTGAATTAAGAGAAAAGATGAAAGTACATGCTGCATTTATGTTTTGGAGAGGTTTGGATTTTACTTTGTGTGCTAGAGAGCTATTGAATCCCTTTGACAAGCAGAATGACAAAATCATTGCAACCTGTATTTTTCCATCATAATATTTATAAAGATGGTAAAGGTTATTTGAACTATTTGACTGACTAGCAGACTAGATGCATTCCTAGAAATTGTTCTCTTAAATTAAATTTAGCACATGAGCTAATACTTTACCTTTAAAAATTACTTTTCCTGATATGAAAAGCATTAAAGTCTCTGTAAACAAATGGACAAAAAAGGGAACAGGAAGAAACAATCCAGAACATAGAAACGTAAGTGGCTGATAAACAGAAAAAAATGTTTAATAAAAAACTTAGAACACAAAACTTTTCATCTCTTAATGATGATCTTCATCTTTGGCAATGAAGTGATGAGATTAACCTCATTATTGTTGGTTAACATACATTGGTATAATCTTCACAGAAAGCAATTTGACAATAGATATATGAAGACCAATTTTGAAAACAGTTATTCCTTTTGACCAGTATTTCTAATTCTAAAAATAAATTCTAAGAAAATTATCAAAATGCACATAAATATTTACGCACAAAAATTTTATTTTAACATTATGTATAAAAATTTAATAAAATACCCAATAAGGGAGTGCTAAGTAAGTTAAGATAAATCTTATGTTTAAAGGTTTAAAAAAAAAATAAATATAATTTAAAATATAAAAACAATGCAAGATGTAGAAATATATAAACACTATAATCTCAACTATGCACAGTATATATGTGTATATATATTCAAAAACATTGGAATAAAATAGGCTAAAATTTTAACAGCTGTTATCTCTAGATTTAGGGTTTAAAGATGATGTTTTCTTCTTTATGTTTTCTATATTTTACAAATTGCTAATAACAAGAACACTATTTATAATTAGAAAATAAAATAAATCTTTATGTTAAATTAATATTTCTATGACAAAAATGAATCAGCCCTAGAATGAATAAAGTCTCATTTTTTGTTGCCAACAATTTTATTGCCATTAAATATGAAATGTCCAATTTCAAATCAAAAGTGTAGTTTATTATATCTCAAACAAGAATTACAATTAATCAAAGTACACACCTAAACTATCGACACAGTTTTGCCATCTTAATGGTAGCTTGTTTATGCCAGCAATGAAGAAGCCTGGAGAGTGAGTGATGATGAAATCATGAAAGGCATTTTCCACAGCTTGTTGAGAATTGAGTATTTTTCCTTGCAAGAAGTGGTCCAAAACCTGGAAGAAGTGGTAGTCAGTTGGTGCAAGTTCTGGTGAATACAGTGGATGACAGAGAGTTTCCAAGCCCAGCTTCTGTAGTTTGAGCAGCATTGTTTGTGTGACACGTGGTTGTTTTGCAAGAGGATTGGCCTGTCTCTATTGACCAATCTCGGCTGCGTAAACGCAAGCATCCTCATCATTTCATCCAATTGGTTGCAGTAGACATCCACTGTAATCGATTGACCAGGTTTCATGAAGCTGTAGTGGATATGACCAGTGCTAGAGCACCACACAGATACCATTAGCTTTTTTTGATGAATATTCGGTTTTGGACTGTGTTTTGGCACTTCATCTTTATCCGACCATTGTGCCCAACGCTGGCAATTGTCAAAAAGAATCCATTTTTCATCACACATAACAATACGCTGTAGAAATGGTTCACCTTTATGTTGTGATAGCAAAGAAAGGCAAGCTTCAAGACGATTTCTCTTCTGATGCTCATTTAATTCACGTGGAACCCATCTATCCAGCTTCTTTACCTTGCTGATTTGTTTCAAGTGGTCCAATATTGTTGGAGTAGTAATGTCAAACCTTTCTGCTAATTCACACTTTGGTTGAGATGGATTCGCTTCCACTACAGCTTTCAGCTCATCATTATCCACCTTGGTCTCAGGTCGCCGACGTGGCTCATTTTCGAGATTAAAATCACCAGAAAAAAAAATGTTTTAAATAAAGTAAAATCACCAGAACAGAACTTCTCAAACCATCGATGTACTGTGAGTTCATTAGCCACATCCTTCCCAAACACTTTGTTCATATTTCGAACTGTCTGCCCTGTATTGGTTCCACGACAGGACTCATATTAGAAAATAACTCAAATTTTTGACTTAACAAATTTTTGCTTTCACAAAAATTGCTCTAAAAAAATATGAAAGATAATCATAAGCCAAAACATGAATTTTAAAGACTGAGGATGTATCTTCACAATAAAAATAAAACAAGAAGTGTGAAAGTGAAATGTCAAAGATATCAACTGTCAAACTTAGTATTTAAGGAAATTGGACATTTCATACTTAACAACCTAAATACAAAATCCATTTAAGTCTATCATTCTCTGAAAAACTGTATAACCCATCTCTGATCATTTTACAGTTTTGGTGCGGCGGGGGATGAGGGAGATAGGCAGGCATTTCCCCCTCTCCCTTAGTGCCTCAAGAGTGCTACCTATGTATAGTTGGACATTCAACAAATGATTGTGCATGATGACTCCATTTTCTCCCTGAATTCCTCATGCCTGGTAAAACCACTTCCTCACAGCATATACTCTTAAAGCAGTGTTTCCTTTTCTCCTTATTTTCTCAAATCTGGGATCACTCTTTGTCATAACCAAAAAAATGCTCAAACCACAACTGTGCCCAGAGAGGACACATATCTGAGTCTCAAATTTCAGCAGGTCTTTGCCACCAGGCATAAGGCATGTCTAGACTAAAAGGATGGTCAGTGTACCACAGGGCCATTCTCACCACTAGAAGAATAAGAGAGGAGGGCCTCATTCTACAGATAGGAAGAGTCTTAAAATTGTGTCAACTTACATTTTCAGGTAAGGTGAATTGAATGTTTTCCTTGTTTTATAATTCCCATTTTCATCAAACCCCTCTTTGGGATGTTAGTTTTCAACACCCAAATTTTGAGAGTTAAAAATATAGTAAAAACTCCAGCTGCCTTGTCCCATGGTTGAATGCCTTAAATTAGGCTTGGTGGGAGGGAAAGAACAATGTTTGAAATTGCCCTGATGGAGAATATCTAGGGATTCTCTTACTTCAACTTGTAAGCAAGGATTTCAATTATCTTTCTAGAAATAAGCTGGCAGAGATATGAATTTATTTAGCAAAGAAATAGTGATTAAATACTATTATTTACTGAATTGCCTGTATCCACTAATTTTATTTCAGAAAAGCAATCAACTTTATGATCATATTCTGTCTCTACCATCCTACAGAAGTTAATAGTTGCTCTCAATTTATACTAGTATTATCTTTAACAGAATAGGATGATAGTATTATGGTTTGGTTTTTAATAATTCATAAAGGTCTCATGATATGTTTCAGGGTACTTCCATCTTCTTAGCATTTGCTTTGAAAACACTATTTAAATATTTCTCTTTAAATGTTTTACCTTCATCCTTCTATTTATTTAAAGTTCACCTAGCAAATCCTGCCAGCAATTATCCTACAGCCATGGTTTTTCACTTGCTTAAACAGAAACCATATAAGCAAATAATAGCTGTTTTCATTCTACACGACTAATCATGTAGCAGTCACTGACTTCATTTGCAATTTCCAGCTACAGACACTAGGTGAAACCATCCATTAATATGATTTTCATATGGCACCCTACTGTCTTTCATTTACAACGTGAGGTGTGACTGTTAAAATTAGGCTGATTTGTATGGGTGGTTTCTGGAATCAGTGGCTTTATGATATGAACATATCATATAGCTAATTCTCTCTCTAATAATATCGTATAAAGGCAACAAGCAATTCCCTCCTGCAAAGATTTTACTGGGAAGCTTTAGGCCAAATAAAATTAGAATTAAAACAATCATATACTGCTAAATCAAGTATCACTGGAGAGATGAGACTTAGAGGTAAAAACTGTGCATTTTCAATAAGATACTTTTGTAACTCAGAGGAAAGACATAAACAAAAAGGAAAGGAGTAAGAAGAAATCACACTAGAATGGAGTAAAGAAAGAAAAACACAGATCAATAAAATAAAATAGTTTTACATCAACCATTAGTTTTCTAATACTCTAAAAATACTTAAGTTTTTAAGACCTTTTTATTTGACAAATATTGTCATGTGCCTGACCTTAGAGTTCTTCAGAATATCAGATTGTGGGATATTTCTGTACTTTATCAGGAGGCTAACTCTAATATGTTCTTTTATTCCTATTTTTCTTTCTATGTCTCAAACATATATGTTATTTTCTTAGCACATAGGAGAAAATATCACTTTCCCAGTATACTAACTCTATGAAAAGATCAGTCTTTGTGGTAGGCATCCAGAAATATATGGAGACAGGGTAGAACAAAAGCACTTTGAAGTGGCTACAGGGCCAGCCAGCCAAGTTGACATCAAGTTCTGCATTGTTGTTCCATAACAGACTCAGACCAGGTGAAGAATTCAACAATGCCAGAGGTAACTTTCAAAGATACAAACAGAGCAAGTGGCCTAAGTAATGACAAAAGTCAAATATGTAAATATATTAACACTCTGCATTCAAATCAGCCATAAGGGAACATATAGATAATAAATACTCAGAGAGAGAGACCAGGAGAAGTACTCCAGCAGCTAGTGTGCTAAATATTTATTCAAAAATACCTGAGCACCTACTATGTGGCAAGTAGTATTCTGTAGGATATACAGCATTGAATAAAATGGATGAAAATCCCTGACTTTATAGAGTATACATTCAGTGTTGGAGACAAATAATAAGATAAACCCAGAGTGATTGGAGCTTAGGAGAAAACAAGGAAGAAGGAATGTGGTAGACAGTCCCCAAAGATAGCCACCATCATTGCACCTCTCCCTGTATGCACATCCCACGCCTCCCCTTAACAGACAGGGTCTAGTTTCTCTCTCCTTGAACCCAGGCTGGCCTCCCGACTTGCTTTGACTAATAGAGTAGGTGGAAGCATCAGCTCCAGGCCTGGTCCTTAAGAGACCTGGCAGCTTCTGTTTTGACTGTCTGGGAACCCAGCTGCCATGCCGTAAGGAAGCTCAGACTATCCTTCTGGAGACAGAGTCTGCATGGGAAGGCCACAGATCATGAGATCCAGGTGAGGAGGATGACAAGGGGGAGAAGAACCAAGGTGCACTGCTGAGCTCCCACCTGCTTGCAGACACACGAGAGACCCCTGCTCTGACACCACACCATGTGGAGAGAATAAAAACTCAGCAAACCCAGAAAATAGTGAGAAATAATAAATCGTTGTTTAAAGCCATTAAATTTTATGGTGGTTTTTAACACTGTAAGAAATAACTGAAATAACAGCAGAAAAATAAAGAGGAATTGGTAATTGTAAAAGTGAAGAACTTGCAATAAAACAATGAGATTTCTATGTCTTTTCTGAGGGTACAACAAGGAGGAAATATTTAAATTGTATAAGGAGAGAAATAGTTAAGGTAAGCAGAATAAATCCTATTGACCACTGGAAAGAAATATGCTGCATTTCTAAACTAGAAGTTGGGAGGCAAAGAATGATCTTGCCAACTCAGTTATAGGCCTTATCCTGAAGAACCATATCTAAGGAGCAGCGCCTGAGGAATGGCACCCACTTGCCTCAGCCACGCCGTCTCTGATCTAAATGGTGAAGTCCTGGACCTCAAGCCAATGCAGAGGACTTAATGGTGGGGGTGGTGAGTGTATTTTTCAAGTGGGAAGGATGTGAATCACTTGGCAGACTGGGATCAACTATTATGTTGGTAGCCTCCAATTAAGCACAACTCCAGGTGTTGATACCGTTGTGTAATCTCCTCCCACATTGATGCTGGCCTTGGCCATGTGACTGGCTCTGGCCAATGGGACATTAACACGTGTGATGAAAGCAGAGACTCAATAAGCCCATCACATTGGGGCCTGTCTCCTTGGAAGCCAGCCTCATGATTTAAGCAAGGCCTGGCTAGTCCACTGACAGAGAGCCAAGTGGAGAGGCCCTGGAGGATGAGCTACCATGTAGAGAGAGAGACCATGTGGAGGAAAAACAAGATGGACCAGCAAAGCTCCCAGCTGAATGTAGTCACTCTCCGGTGAGGAAGAAATACCCACTCTACCTGCAAAACTGTCATAAATAACAAATCGTTGCTGTTTAAGCCACTAAATTTTAGGGTGCTTTGTCATGCAACAATAAATAGACGTCTGAAACAGAGGATAAGGAGTAGGAAAACATCAGTGGGAAGATGAGTTCAGGAGGTTGAAAAAAAAGACAGGTAGATATCTGGAGAAAGAACATTCCAGGCAGAGAGAACAGCAAGTGCAAAGGCCCCCAGGTGGGATTAGACCTGGCTTACTTGAGGAACTGCAAAGAGGCCAGTGTAGCTAGAACAGAGCGAGGGAAGGGGAGAACATGGAGAGAGGAACTTAGCAGTAAGAGGGGCCAGATCGTCCTAGGCTTTGTAGGTCACTGTGAAGACTGTAACTTTTATCCAGAGGTTGACGGAAAGCCGCTGGAGATGTTTATGCATTCATCTTTTCATTTGACAAATAGCTAGTCAGCCTGAGTGTATGCCAGTTTCATGGTGCTGGACATTCAACAATAAACAGGACTTCATGTGTGTTGGAGGGAGGGGAGTGGAGGTGGGGAGAAGGGGAGCCAGATCACAAAAGAACTGGACCAAGGAGAGATGGCGGGAAGACTGCTTTCAGCTGGCTCAGGCCAACCTGAAGGACAGAGATCCCTGTAGCTGAGACCCCTCTGTTTTCCTCAAAGTCTCTCTTCAGGGTCATTTGCTACATCTGTGCATTAGGGTACATTATACATGCATAAGAAAGCTTGCTTCTCTTTTAATGCAACTTGATTTCCTAAAAGCTTTTTCCAAATAAATCATGGCGTTTCATCAGCCATGCACATGTATTCTCTAAAGATCTTGCCAGGCTCCAGCATTGTGTGCTCTAAATGTGTGTCAATACATTTACAGAAGAAGCTCTGTGAAATTTAAAAAGAATCTCTTCAAAAAGACACTATGTACTTCCCAAAAGGTACTTTACGAATATAGTACTTTACAGATTGCAGTGAGGTTTCAGAGCAATTGACTCAGCACCCGCATCATATTCTTACAACCAAACTAAATGACAAAGTAACAAGCAAAGAAGGCACAGAACTATCATTATTATAGCTTTAAATAAACGTTCATGAAGCAATTTTCCTTAAGTGTGGTGCCACACACGTCAAAGTACATTTGGCAGCACGAATGATGACAGCGTAACAAAAGGACTCTGTCAGGCCTCCATAAGAGTAGTTCCTGAAGGAAAGCGTGAAGAACTGGTAGCACGTGGGATAAATTGTATTCCTGCACTGGTCAACCCATAAACCTTTTGGGATGGTCTGCCAGTTCAGGTACGACTGTATTTAAAATCATAGTCTCATAAAACTTCTTGTCAAACACACTGTCTTTGTGGGACAGAAACAGAATTTCTCCCTTCAACAGATTAAAATCCCTCCATTTACGCTATTCTTCCATGGGTTTGTAAAGACAGAAAATCCCCAAATACTTTGCTGCTTTAGAATAGACCTTGGTTCAGCTAACTCATTTCTCCCAGCAATGGAGCAAAATAGTCATCTTCACCTTATATTATTTAAGTTCTAATTAATAACAGGATTTCAATTTCCAGATACCTGATACTTGACTTGATTGAGCATTTGCTTCCTGCCAGCAGCTCCCACTTTTCTGATAAGAGAGCCATATAAAACAGATAAGAAAAGTCTAAAAATAACATTGTATCTACTAACGCTTTGCCCTGTGTCTTTTAAATCATTCTTGTATAAGGTGTTTTATTTTCCATTTTAAATCCTTCATTCTTGAAGACCTAGAGCCTAACTTCTCTTGAAATGTGATTCTAGTTTTAAGACACATAACAAAGTGTCTGGCGTTCTCTGCCACTATTACAGCCTCTGCACCCTCTCTCTGGCCCTACACTTTAGCTTCTCTTCCCCAATCTGAAAGAATAATTTCCAAAGGTGCCAGTAAGTCACTCCTCAAGGAGCTCGGCCAATGTTTCTCTAAATATAACTTTTGGTTCACCAGAATTAGAATCACTTGTTGTTGAAATTCAGGTCCTGATGCCCCACCATAAACTTATTAAGTTGGAACTTCTGGATGTGTGGCCACGAATTTTTGACAAACATCACAATTGATTTGGATATACCAGAGGTCTGAGGAGCATTGCTCCAGGCAATGGTCCTTAAGCCTTGTGAGAATATGATAAATACCATACTGCAAACCCTAAGCCCAGGAAAATGCATAGGAGAACTACATTGTCTCAGGGAGTTCACAGAAGACCTGAAACCTATCAATGGACCCTTGCTCCAGGATGTCTGGACCTAGAATCAGAACTCCTTTTTTTAATAACCTTTTCTTTGAGGCTTCCAGGGAACTGAGCACCCACTGTGCTGTGTTCTGTTCTGCTGAGGAGAGTCATTGACAATTTATCTTTTATCTCAACCTCAAAATGAAGTATGTTTTTCTTCTTATTCAATTCACACAAGCATTGTGAAGCTGAAATTGCTTTAAGAGCTTTCGAAGAAAGGCATCATATAAATGCAAATAACAAGAGATTTGATAAAAAGAATAGTCATATCCAAGTGCACAATGGCTGCTCTATCCAAATGAGCAGCTTGAAGTTTCACTGCTATTGTCATTCCACATATATCAGAAAATAAAGACTATGAAGCGAGTCTTCTGGAATTCTTTCTGCTTGAATCACTGGCATATTTTTCTCATGGTATCATGTAATATGCCACATAGAGCACTGAAAGAAGAAATCAGGATTCATAAGTCTGATAGGCTTGCTGCCACTGCCCAAAAAGGATACAGAGGTGATATCACTTTGGGGGAAATGCTCTGCAAATTCCTATTCAACCCCAGCAAGGAAACTCAGGGAGCTCTGAAAAGAATATTCATGTAGTCATTCCCTCCCTATAGCAAGATACATTTTTAACACTTAGCACAAACATCCATCCACACATTATAAAGTCTGGCATTTACCATATTAATTGCTCAGGTTGGCATGTCTACCATGCTCCCTGCTCCATCGAGTTGGTTTTTGTAACCAGGACAACAGCACTGGTGGTCAGTCAGCCTAAGGAGATATTGGGGAGCTAATTCAATACAAAAATAATAAATAGCAAGATTTTATTTTTCTAGACACACCTGCTCTATGGGTGACATATCAGCAACCATTCACAGACTTCCTCTGAAATTTTCTCTGAAAATACTTATAGTTTATCTTACAGCTAACCATAGCCCTCCTTCTTTGGTTGCTACTAATTGGAGGAGCAGTTGGATAAAATTCTTGCAAAGCCAATGAGTAAGTAGCCAATAGCATTTTGCATGGCATCTTTCTAATTCTATATAAGATATAAACAAAACCCAGGGAGAATAATCAAGGACAGGAAAGTAACCTCACCTTCAGAATAGCAACCTCTGCACAGCTTTTTTGCCTGAGCTCCAGAGTCCATATGTTAGATCTTCAACAACTGTACAAGACAGAAAAGGAGAAACTGATAGTCTATCATGTCTGAGGCAGATGAGACCTTATCTTTGCTTGATATGTATATTATTCTTTTTGTAATTAGTATCCCTTTAGGTCATAGTATTAATTTTCCTCTTGTTTGAAGAGACAGGCAGTTGGAATTGCTCATTTTACTTTTCAGCAAACCCATAAAGAGAAACAATCAATCCTCATGGATTTAAATAGAGGAAGTTAATCAAATACAAAAGCCAAGACCTAATCCAGAAACTATCAAATGGGAGATGAGAGATAGGGGAGAAAGCCTATGATTTTGAATAGAGACTTTGGATGCCATAAACTTAAATCAATGTATTATCTCACTTTCTTCCCACAGCTTCCCTGCAGGAGACATCACAAAATCAGAGAATAGCCTTAAACACTAAAACAGTGGTCCCATACCTTTTTGGCACCAGGGACTGGTTTCATGGAAGACAATTTTTCCATTGGGGGGGGAGGCGGAGCTCAGGCAGTGATAAGCAGCCCTGTTTTCCTAACTGGCCACAGACTGGCACTGGGCCACAGCCTGGGGGTTGGGGACTGCAGGCCTAAAAGACAAGATGAGGCCCCAGTTCTAAATGCTTCTCTGCATAGTTAGTGGGCCTTAAGGAGAGAGAATTTAATACTTAAAAATGAAGATAATTTTGTATCTTTAGCCTCTTTCTGCCACGTTCAGCAAAACTTCCAAATATTCAAGCACATTTCAAAACCAAAATCTCATAACCACAGCAGGACATGCTGTCAAAAAAAGAAAGCTGAAGATTCCTACTTGAACAACTTTTCTTTCACTTCAGATCACAAACTTTGAACCTACAGAGCTTTCATGATACATCATTCAGTGGAAGGATTCAAGAGCTAAAGAGTTCTAATTTTTAGTCATATGAAATGGAGCTAATACAGATAAGACTGAAAATCTTATCAAAGATCTCCATTTTTTTCTGTTACATCAACAGAATTCTTCCATCATAATACAAATGAAAATAACACCTCTGCAGAAGACTTTTGGAGTGAATGTTAGAACTTTGAAATTGCTTATTATTGTGTCTTTTTACACCTAATATATTCCTGCCACAGATTGGGTATGCTATTTTATGATGAGACAGAAAAGTCCCACTCGTGATAGAACTATTGTATCACTCTCTTTCATGTTCAGAAATGTCTCCAACGTTGTTGTCCATGCATGCAAATGAGGCTAAAAAATGAGCAGCAGTTCCTTCTCTACTTGATACATGTAAAGTCCATTTTTCATCAACAGCTCTTTGAAGAACATGCCACTGATTGCAGCTCTGCTTTTCTCATCACAGTCTGATGGATGTTTTTGTTCAAAATAAGCTACCCTTTGCTGATTGCTGCAGGCTGCTTGGTCTGTCAATTGTGAAAATACAGCATTTCCCAGCTAGGCCACATTGCTTATTGTAATCAGAGTCAGATGCAAACATTCATTCTAATGATACCCTAGTTCTGATCTCTATTTGCTCTACTGCAGTGTTCATTTTGGTTATGAGGTGTCCTCAGAATAAAATTGCCACAGGTTAGAGATCAAATCACTCACCCTAATTAAGTTAATTCTTCCTCTCAGAAAATAAACCTCTCATTTTTCCTAAAAGATGTGCAAAAGAAGGGTGAGTTTCCTTTTAAAATATGACTGCATGATAGCTGCCATTTTCGATGAGGATGCAGGAAGCTAGAGATTAAAGATTTGCATCCCTGACAGCAACTCTGAATGTTATGGGTTTAATATCTGTAATCAAAGGGATGTCAGTTAAAAATATGTTTGTGTATGTCCCACAACATTGGGAATGAAGTGGTTAAACAGAAAGGCCCTCAGCTAATAGTACTCCCTAGGTACTGCTGTTAGAAGGGGATAAATTAAATTTAGCAGAGTTTGAGCAAAGAACAATTCATGAATTGGGTAGCACTGCAACCAGGAGAGGTTCAGAGAGCTCCACCCAGCAATATGGACAGGCATTATTTATAGACAGAGAAAGGAAGTAACATATAGAAACAGCTTGATTGGTTACAGCTTGGCATTTGCTTTATTTGGGCATGATGTGATGAGGCAATTTGTCTTATGTGGTTATGTGGATCAGTTAGCAGCCTTGATTTCCACTAAGATTTTATATGCCAAAAAGACTAAATAAACTTTTTTTGGGCAACGACAGTAAACCATTCAGGTTTCTAGTAGTTTCTACCATCTGCCTAGCAGAATATGCTTCCAAGATTATTCACCTTTGTTTTGTTCTTTAAGCCTTTCCTCTTGTGAGGACCCATTGAGAGAGTGTGAATAACTTAGGGTAACCTATCACCACTATGGGCCAAATACTACCAAGTATAAGTTCCCTGATAGTTCTCTTTTACAAGGAAGCCAGAGGGTTGCTGACCAATTACCTGCTATTGCAGCCCAGGTTCTCTGGAAGCAAATGCTGAGATGGAATTTTGAATGCAAGATGTTTGCGAAGGATAAACACCTGTGAACAGAAGGCGTGGAAGCAAGGTTTGGCAGAAGGACAAGTTAAATTGCAATGCACGCCCCACAAAGCTGACAGATTTGGAGCAAGTATTATCTAACAGAATATCCCACTTCAGGCTGAAATGGCCTGATCTTTATAGCCCCTCATCTCACACAATCATCAGTTGTGAGTTGTCTGGAATGGCATAACCTCAGCAGAGGTGACCCTGAAGGAGCTGACAGCTTCAGGCTGTCTGCTAACTGCACTGTCCATAGCTGGGCAGTAAGACCTTCCTCAAAGGGGGTTCAAGGAGCACATGTCTAGCCCACCTGCCATAAAAAGTAATGTAAAACCATAAAAGGATTTCAACGTTTTCCTGGCTCTGCTGTTCATGAATTGATTTCTTATCACAAATGGAGCTGACACGAAAATCACTGTATTTCACTCCTCAACTCACACATCACAGAATGGCTGCTTAATTGACAGCAGACTTGAAATGCTATATAAACAACTCAATTAAGATCAGGAAGATTGGAGAGTATGACTTTATTAGCCTTCTTGGTGTAAAGATCAATGCATATAAATAAGGATTTTGCAGTATAAAAAAAGATTTGAATGTACTTCATAATCAATACCAAGAACCCTAAAGATAAGGACTGTGGAGGAAAACGATGCTTTAGCAGATTTCCAGTATTTTCTAAATCTTGCTTTACCAGGAAGCAAACTGTTTTAGTACTTATTTTCCAATTTTCAGTTCTACTGAGATGCAATGGATGCTTTCATTTTCTACTTAAAATGTTCAGTGGTAAGCTGAATTTCCCCAATTCTCAGGGTAATCTTGCAATCACCATGTGTGTCCTTCCACAGGGATTGCATTTAAGAAATGCTAGGCACCCTTCTATATTTCACAAAATTACCCAACTCCCAAAGAAGCAAAACACACCAAAAGGGTTTTGCTGCATAGAAATCAGAATCATTCCTTACTTCATAAATAAAACCTAATTTGTTATATTATTAAGTGCAACTCCACCACAGTCTAAAATACAGAACAGGCTCACTTTGTAATAAATCATTTTGAATTTTTGGGAGGGAAAGTGTTTAAGAAACTAGAATGGTAATAGATCAGATCATCATAACACTATGAGTTTCACAATGACATATTTTAGTTAACTGCCAGCTTCCATTTTAGCCTATCTATGGGGATGCTTTTATAATAACGTTAAAAATGTTCCTTGACCAGAGAATTTTACTAGGGGATATACCAGAGAATATACCAGAGGAGGAGAATAAGGAAGGAATAACGAAGATGTACAAGAGCATTCAATTCTGTGGAGCTAAGTGTTTAATGAAAAATGGATCAGAGATGAGAAAAAATTTGAAAGAACACCAACCCGACAGGCATGATTCTAGATCAAGGGTTAACAAACCATGGATTTGGCCCATAAGCCAAATCCAACCCATCACCTGTTTTTGGAAATGAGGTTTTATTGGAACACAGCTATGCCCACAGGTTTACATATTGTCTATGGCTGCTTTCACGGTACAACAGATAGCAGAATTGAGCAGTTGCAACAGAGATTGTATGGTCTACATAGCCAAAAGTATTTATTATCTGGCCCCTTACAGAAAACGTTTGTTGACCCCTGCTCTAGATAGTGACAAAAGCTGAGTCACGTAGGGCACCAGGCTAGTAGTTATGATACAGACTTAAATGGAGAAGTAAGTTTCTTTGGGCAAAGAAAGAGCTCAGGCAGATTCTTTAGGACAATCAGTGATCTCTTTTAATTCCTATGTGCCAAACCAGCCAAGCTGTTTGAATACTTAGGCGTCTGTGCAGTGTAGGCCAGACCAAGACCAAGGCTCAGCTGACTGTAGGAAGGACTCTTTTTCCTTTTGATGGGGTTACAAGATGGCTCATTTGCTATCTTGTGAAAAGAGCTTTGAAGGAACACACTGTAAGCTGGGTTGTTGTAATTGATTTAAGTACTGTAGAATATAATATAAAAGTGACACATCCTCCAAATTATAGTCCTCTCTGGCTCTCCCTTGACATGTTTTTGGTGGCTCTTCCACCTCTACCTCCCCCTTACATAGAGGTAGCCTCCAAGTTTCTCTCCTTGAACTTCTAATCACTCTCCCAGGGGCAATTTCATGGATGTTCTTAGCTTCAGGTAACTTCTATAGGCTGATGACTCCCAATTCTACATCTCCTAAACCTGAGATCTGCATGCACACTGCTTTTGGAACAACTCTACTCCTCAAATGCAATACATACAAAAACTCAACTCTGCTTTCCCCCTAAATAAATATAATGGTGAATTCAGACTGCCTTAGTTAAAATCCTAGCACCATCCCTCCAAAGCTGTGTAACCTTGGGCAGCCAACTCAAATCTCTAAGCCTTGGTTTCCCCCTGTGTAAAGTGGAGATAATAACAGTGCCTACTCCAGACTGTGGTTATGAGGATTGAATGAGACAGTGAATGAAAAACACTTAAAATAGTGCCTGACACAAAATAATAACTCAGTAACTATTAATATTAGGAGCAGTGAAATTATCACTAAAATGTCTTATTTTTATTTCCAGTATTAGTAAAGAGCACTTCCATTAAATGTCATCTTTTGCCTTGGCTCTTCCCTGAAATTCTGACCTCTCTATGCTCCCACAGTACCAAACAGATCAAGAATTGACCACATGTAAATTGCTTGTTTACGTGTTGTCTCTCATACAAGTTCATAAACTGCATGGTGGTAAGTTGTATCTAATTTAACTCTTAATACTGAAAGAATATTGTAGATTGGATAGGGAAAGTGGGCAGGCAGAGAGAGTAGTCGGAAGATACTAGATGAAACCTAAACAGGAACTTTTAAACTAAGTCAGTGGAGTGAGGATGAAAGAAAAGGATTTCAGAAAAGTTTAGAAGAAAGAATCAACAGAACTTTTCAGTGATTGGATATCAGCGATGACAGAAAGTCTTTACAATCATTTTGCTTCCAACCAGCCATGAGTTTACTCTTAATCAAGTAAGAATATTTGCAATAGAGCAAAAGGTGCTATTTTGAGCTAGGATTGGTAAAAAGAGTGAGAATTAGATGCTACTTCAGATTTCCTCTCTGCCTGGCTTCCGTGTATTACTCCTTCCCTTATTTCTTCATCATTTTTCTTGTTCCATCAAGTAATGTGGCGTAATGGATGAGTGCACAGGCTTTGAAGTCAGGCAAACCTGGATTTGTGCTCCAGCTCTTCCTTGATGACTGTGGACCACGGGCAAGTTACCTATCACTCCAAATCTTGGTTTCCTCATCTTTAAAATAGGAGTGATGATTGTATCTACCTTATTGGTTTATATGAACATTAAATAGATAATACTTTTAAAGCTTTTGGCACAGCACCTAGCAAATAGTAAATGTTCCATATTAGCTGCTTTTATTTTATAAGAAACAAATATTATAAAGTAGTAAATCTTTAACTCTTAGACCCACCATTATAAGAAGCTCATATGATAGAGCTACAACTTTTGTATCATACCTCATAAAATATAATCATGTATCTAGCTTAGAATTTTATTAAAAAGTAGATATTGAACACCATATTAAGCCAAAAGATAAAATCTCATCCAATAGCAACTGGTAAGAAGTATAGTTTGGGATTGGACTAGAAGAAAAGAAAGTTAATGAACGGAAGTCATTTAACCTCACTAATTTACTCTCATAATAATAAGAATCTGTACTTTTGTCAAGAATAAATGGTGAATTCCCAACCTAAACTCTGTCATATCACTACACATAAATTCCTTTATCTGTCTTTATGAATTGATCACAAAGCTTTGAATAAGAATCTTAAGATTCTTATTCAGTGTAGAAGAAGCAAAGATATAAAGTATATTTAGTAATCTCATCCACCTAGAAAATAAGAAGTTTTGTAAGTAACATATTTTATTACTACAGCTAATTTAGAAATGATTGGTTTACAGTATTTAGTATTTATTTTTGTTGAGCAAACTATAAAATTTAGGTGGCCTTTTAAGCTCCTGATGAAAAGTTTTTCTTATTTACAAAAGTGACTAATTTAACACTAACGGTAGTTGATTCTTAATTTTCTTTTCAATCACATCCTTGCCAGTATAATGCCAAAAAAAGAGAAGGATGACTTCTAGAATAAAAGCAGCTAAAACCTAAGCATGATTTCCTAACTCTGCTTACCCTCCAGCCCAATCACTGCTACTTCCAGGGTTCAGACATCCATGATATTTCAATTTAACAGAGTTTGAAAAGACAGAGACAAGTTTTATAAGCAAAATTAAGGAGGTCTGAAAATTTATCTTCATGTAAAAGGATCTTGTGGACATTGCAAACATTACTTTCAAAATCAGAAGGAAGGTAGGTGAAAGGAAACCCATTTCAGTCGGGCTTTTGAGCCTCTGTGTAGCTTCAATCAAATCATTTCGTCCTGTACCTCTTTTTCCCCATTTCTAAAGCAATAATTGCCATATCAGTATCTTGAAAGTGTGATTTAAGAACTAAATTCTAGGAATTTCTCCTGGCCTCATTTTCCCATTTGAAAAAAATGATGAAATTATATCAGAAACTCTTCTAAGTTTGCTTTTAGCTTGAAAATGCTATGACTCAAATAGGTCATAAGTTATTTCCATGAAACTGAAAAACATTTTCTCCAGAAGGCCCCTGGGCAAGAACAGCTATGTTATCCACATGGAATAAACACTTAACCATTCACACAAACAGAAAATTAGTATGGATATCTTTAGCACCCTAAAGAAATGGAACATCTGACTGGCAAATTTTGATGGCAAGTCGGAAAATGGAAAGGCCAGGACCACAGTAACCCGTTTGGGGAGAGGAGAGGCCTGTAGAGAGGATGCTGAGGGGGTCAAGGTCAAGGGTACTTTCTTTGTGGTAGATGCTCAGCAGGGCAGTGAGCTTTCTTGGAATGTAGGAATAAAGATCATGAATACACGGAGAAGGGAGAGTCCAAAAGGGAAATCTGTGGAACATTAAAGACTACCTCAAGATATCAGTGCATCAAGTTTCATAAGCACATCCCTTAAAAATGAACCTTGAAATCATAAACAAGAACTCTCACCATATGAACGAACATATTTCAAAGCTTAGAGTTGCTATTAAAAATATTCTTATTGTCAGGACTTTTTCTTGGCAAAATTATGGTGCAGAAAAAGAAAATCCTAACGGTTTTCTCACCTCCCCACACCATATTTATCCTCCTGTCCACTTCTCATCCTTCCCTTGGATCTTCCCCACTACTCCCCACTTCTCAGCCCTCAAGTCCTCAGACAGCTCATTGTGGAACCTCTCAGCCATGAACTCAACCTGGGAACACTGCATGGTTCTTTAAGACCCCTCTAGAAGCACGGTGCAGGAGGATGAGCGCGGGTTTGAAGTCAGGTGATGTAGAGGTGAATCCCAGCATGTGGAGAAATTACACACTTGCCAAGCCTTGGCATCTAAAACTGCTGTGAAGCTTAGAGGTGATAATATACTTAAAACTCCTACCACAGTTGTTTCTGGGGCAATTCTAAGGCACCAAGATTTTCTTGATAACCCAGAGGGGTCTTTCTATTCTCATGTAGAAGAGAGACATTATATGAGAAAACCTGTTACTTGTCTTTGTGGGAAATGGTAAGTGAAACTGAAGCCCACAAAACTGCCTGATTGTAGGGTATCAAGAATAAGATTTGATGGCACTGGTGATCTCGTAATGCCTTCCTTGCTGTAAGTGTATGATGATTCATAAAAGAAAAATGATACTTGTGG
The DNA here is from genome assembly GCA_023783475.1 of Daubentonia madagascariensis. Lineage (NCBI taxonomy): Eukaryota > Metazoa > Chordata > Mammalia > Primates > Daubentoniidae > Daubentonia > Daubentonia madagascariensis. Next base: position 4,370,711 of record JAKFHU010000485.1, on the reverse strand, counting down.
AACGGAGAAGATAGAAAAGGTGAATCATGACCCAAAGGAAACTTCATTTATACCATATCCTTATTTATACGGATGGATTCGTTCTTCTAAAAGTTTTAAGTTAGTCATAGTTAATCTATGACTATAGGGTCATTCTGTAAGTCTCCAGTGAAATAAGAGTTGGTGTAATTAGCCACGAAATTCAGGCTTATTTTAAAAACCCACAAGTTTGCCTAAATTACTCAGATGAGCTCTCTGACTGCTCAGCTCATTCTGCGGGGGAAGTGCATTAACTCCCACTATAGAGTAGAAGCTGGCGTTATCCCTGGAGCTTCTTTAAGTGTTTCTGAACATCTGATTACTTACAGTCCATGACTCACAAATTATATAAATCTTTTGAGAACTGAGAGTTAATGCTTTCTTTTCATTCCCATTATATTGAAAAGTAATAGCACTACCTCTGAAAGAGATTAGAGTCCCGCAGCTAATATTTACTATGGACTATGTTAGTCAGAGTAATCCTCAGTAAATGTCAATTGTATGCACAGTCTACTAATCAGAGACAACAGGAGCCCTGAAAGGGAATTATGACCCCAACAGAGACTTCAATCTATATGCCTTTCCTAGAGTAAAAGACTCGATGATTTCTCAAAGACTAGAATGTAGGTTTCCTGACTTTCAGGCAGGGCTCCTACCATTGTTGCACATTTCTATCCTAAGAAGCAGGGTGCAATGTAAATATTTTGACTTTCAGGTTAGATCTGCCACTTCCCAGCAATGTGACCATGTAAAAATTGCTGAATCTCTTTGATTTCTTAATTTCTTCATCTGTGAAATAAAAATACTATTGTTCATATTGTGGCTGTAAAGCCTAAAAATATATATATGTGTATATATGTATGTGTGTGTGTGTGTGTGTGTATATATATGACTTTCCTAAGGTTATATTGCATCAAACAACCACAATATCTCAATGGCTTCCAAGAACATACTCAGCTAGGGCTCCATGTGTTTTATTATTTCAAACCAGGCTGAAGTGGTAGTTAGGAACTCGAGTAAGAGGGTGACTGGACACACACAAAGCCTCTTAAAGCCTCAGCTCACTGGCATGCTTTCATTTCTGCCCATATCCCAAACATCAAAGCAAGTTATGTGGCCAAGCCCAAAATCAACAGGGAAGATATGCCACCTATCAAGAGAAGCAAATCACTAGATAAGCCAATGATAAACCAATCACCAGAGCACATAAAACATCAAATATAATCAGTGCTTCCTAAATGTTGATTCCACCTCCTACTACTTCTCCAAGCCTGGACTCCCAGGTTTTCAGATTATAGGTGGTCACTTAGTAATTGTTGATTCGTTAAATAGTTAGCTAATAGTTATCATCATGCAAGTAGTATGGAAACAATAACACAGGTTTTAGACTGCAAATATAAGCAATTTTCTTTTGGACTTGAGTCACACATTTTAATCACACGAAGTTTAAATTAAATTTTTTTAAAGTTTCATGTTAAGTGATTGGTAAGTCTGTAGGTACTGTATGCTGCCCAGTGTAGACTCTTAACACATAAGTATTAAAACAATTGAAAATGCTCACATCTTCCACAATGGCATCTTAATAATATTCAGTACTTTAATAACAAAGTTAAAGTCTTAAAATAATAATTGTCATATAACTTGAAAAGGTGCAGTAAATTTGTTTAGTATTGTACCAACCTGCATGCAAAGATAATGTGGATTGAAATAACTTCGGGGGTAGTTTTACCGCAGTCACAATCATAACAATCTCAAAAAAAAATTGGAAAGGGAAATGACACCTCACAAGAATGTATTTATTATCACCCAATATTAATTTTTACCACCAGCACCTTGTGTCAGAACTCATGGGACTACCAGGAAAAATGAGGAAAGTATGATTAGGAAATAGGTGTTCCCACTTTCATCCAAAATTGCCATTTGCATGAAGGTGACTTTGTATAAATTATATTCATCTTTGTTCAGAATCCTTGGCCGTATATCAAAATGAAATATTAAGTTGTGTATTCACAGAATGCCTAGTTAAGAAGGATATTCTCTTGGGTCGAATTCAGTGATGAATTGAGAGTTATTGTCCCTCTCTCTGTGAGAGTCTATATTGTATAGGACAGCTTCATTTATAAAATGCCTCACTATTGAAGTGACCCTGAAACAATAAAAGATGGACATGTAGTGCAGGAAAAGGTCTGTTTGTAAGGCATTCATTTATGTACCATTCATCAAAAGGGATTAGTTATTCTCTAGATTAGTGCCATGCCATTGTTACTGCCCTGTATGGATAAAACTTTCACAGTAATTTTCCATTTTCATTGGTCTTTGGGTTAAATTGATTTTTAGTCTCCAAGAAGAGGAAACAAGTTCACAGAGGAATCAGGTTCATTCTGAGCACTGTTCTTCAAAACCACTTGTTCAGATCCCAGGGTTTTTATGCAGTCACTGTCCTTTGATACCAAAAGCACACTGATTTAAAGTTTGAGAAACATTGCATGGGAGAATCCTTAGGTAGGATGAATTCTGTAAATTTATTTAAGTGAACAGAATATTTGGGGGAATTTGCAGGCGTAGACTGGAAAAAAATGCAAAACCACAGGCAGCCAAAATATTTGCATGATTTTAGGCAAACCAATATAAATACCTTGCTTAGCCCTCCAAAACCTCTCACACCCAGTTGTTGAAGCTTAAAATTCCTTCCGCACAAGAGAACAATGTCTTCAACCAGTATGCTTAAAGTGTACGTACACTCGAAAATGATAGTATGTTATCTTCTTAACAAAGACACAAGTAATTTAAATCAAATCTTTTCCTGAAAGCAGTTTTTATTATAATTGAAAGGAAAAAGCAAGAAATTCTGGAGAAATTTTTCTCCATATAAGGAGGAGAAAAACAGGAAGGGAATTCACGCAATGGGAAAAGGAGTCCAGAAAGAGTAAGGGAAGGGTATCAAAACAAGCTTCACCCACTTCAAAATTTTCCCCAGAGTTGCAATGAGTGACTGACTTCCATTTCCTAATCAAACCTCTGAATTCTTGCCCTCCTAGACCTTCAACTTCCTGCCTTGCAAGGACACTAAATTATTTTTGCTGACCACATAGATGATGGTATCACCAGCTGCAATCCAAACCAAACTTATGCTATTTTGGGAGAAAGAGGATTTAAGTTGTGAGCATAAGTTTTACTAGAGTTCATTACTAAGAAGAGATCTTCTTTGTTATATATACTAGTCAAAAATGGGTCAATAGAATATTAAAATGTCAAGAAACGATACCATATGCAAAGCTGTTCCGAAAAAGAGAAGATACAGGAAGGACATGACAAAATGCAAAAAGACTAAAATAAGCCCACCAATGATAGTGAAGCACATTTAATTTCAATATAAGAAAGAATTTCCTAAACTTGGAGCTTTCCAAAATGAAGAGGGCTGTCCTCCAGGGTGATGGACTCCCTGGTACTCAAATGTTTAGTTAAGACTAATGCAGAAAGGATGCCTGATAATGAGGCGGAGAAGGAACCAAAACTAAATTTAATGCTAGGCATCTCTAATTTTCTGTAGAAAATATCTCTTCTGGGGCCATAAAGAAAGAGAGTTTGGGAGACATTATTATAACCCAAAAAATAAGGGATATGAGAGAATGACTATTAAAATGAAAAAAATTAATGTTACCAATAAACCTGGAGGCCAGAAGGGACATGAACAAAGACAAGACACAACTGGTGGTGGCAGAGAACAGCAGGTAAGCAGAACATGTGGGAATAGTTAACTGGGTAGGATTAAGAAAAAGCTGGGATGGGGAAAGTGTTGCTACCTGACCAAGGCTGAGGGCACCAGGAATGAAGGCATAAGGGACATGCAAATCAGGAGGGGGAGAAATCAGACTGAAATGGCGGGACAGTTTAATACATATTTCATGAGGGGAAAAAGAGTTCTATGGTCAAATCTGTTTGGAACCACTGAGTAAACACTATAGAACATATTCCTTAAACACCACTAAACAGCCTCAGCTGTTCATCATAATTGTTAAGTCTCCCAGACAGAAGACAACATGTAGCGGTCCCATTAAACCAGTTTTTTACAGAAATCTTTGGGAATTAGTATTCAGAAGAAGACACAATGAAAAAGAAATACTGGACTTAGGTGTCTAGACTTAGTATCTGATGGTTAGTGAACATTTGGATTTATAATAAGGGCTTGTACGTAGAGCCTAGTCATAAGCAACCTAGCTAATTCAAAGACTAGAAGCAGATGAATCTCAAGCCAGTGTAGGAAGAAAGAAGAGTAAAGCTAATCTCAGAAGCTTCCCTCATATATTAAGCCCTGTTTTACCATTTGACTCATTTGTGAAAGTGTTCTGCTCTGTAGCAAGAGCCCTACACTGCACCAGATTCTGAATTCTAAATTGCTGGCCAGGAAAAGAGTATTTGCATAGCTCATTTCAGAAGTAAGATAAGAAATAAGAGTTAGAAATACCTCAGAGAGTCTAGTTTCATTGTTTAAAGAAAATAATCATCACAGCTACTATGTACCAGGTGCCAAACAATTTAATACTCACCAAAATTCCCACTCTAAAGGCGGGGAGTCTGAAGATCAGACAGAGCGAGTAACACTTCCACGATCTCTTTGCTAGTGAGTGGTAAAGCCAGGATTCAAAAAGGCCTGGCTAACTCCAAAGCCTGCACTCGTAACAACTGGTGGATGGTACTGTTATTCAGTGACGCAGGAAGCATTGGAGAACCAGCAATTTGCAGTGGGAGACAATAGAAAAATGGGATCACTTATGGATTTGTTATATCATATATACTATGGAACTGGACCCTGCTTAAAACCCCTGTTTCTTTCCATTGTACTCAAACCCCATTGCATAGGTTACACCCTCTGTACTCTAGTCCCTGCCCGCCTCATCAATCTTACCTCTTGCCACCTCTCTCTCATTCATAGTGCCCCAGCCGCATTGATTTTGACAGTCTCTAGGTCTCACTATGTTATTCCTTGCCTCAGAGCCTTTGCACTTGTTTGTTCTCAGTGCCTGGAGCAGTTTATTTTCCCATCCTTCAAATCTTATCTTTCAGGTTTCAGTTTATTTTTTTTCTTTATAGTACTTTGAGTTGCTGTTTTATCAGGTCTCAGTTTAAACGTCACTTCTTCAAAGGGCTCTTCTTTTTCCACTGCATCTAAAGTAGCTAACCCTCTTCTCTCCTATCACACACCCCCATCATTGTCACAGCAGTTATTTCTTTGATTAAACTTACCACTAGCTGTAAATATTTTCTTTATTTACTTGTATATTTTCCTCCTGCTTCACTAACTATAAGCTCCATGAGGACAGGAGACCCGTCCTGCTTATCTGGCCTAGTTTAGGGCCTGGTTTCCAGGGGCTGCTCAGTAAACACCAGTTGCATGAAAAGATAAAATGAACATCCAATAGATATTATGCATCAGGGTCCAAAGAACAGAAGAGAAATTTGGGCATATTTATATATTATTTGGGAATAATTAGACATAAAGGTGGTATGTGAATCTATGGATATGGATAGGCTTGTGCATGGATTATGTGCAGAGTGGGAAGAGAAAAGAACCTAAGCCTGAACCCTGATATAGTGGTAACTGTTGTCCAAGATAGTCCACAGTGATTCTTACTTCCCAGTACTCAAGCCCTTGAGTGTTCCACTCCCAACGTAAATAGGGCTGTTCTGTGTAACTAATAAAATATTGCAGAAGTGACAAGGTTTTACTTATAAGGCTAGGTAAGAGACATTATGGCATCCTCCTTGCACTCTCTCAAATCACTCATTCTAGAGTAAGTCAAATGCCATGTTATGAGAACACTGAAGCATCCCTATGGAGAGATCCACATGGCCAGGAGCTGGTATGGTGTCTCCTGACAACAGCCAGCACCAACTTGCTAGCACATAAATGAACAAATGGAAGCAAATTCCCCTGCCCCTACTCAAGCCTTCAGATGACTGCAGCCCCAACAAACATCTTGTCTACAGTCTCATGAGAGACCCAAGTAAGAAGCCACTCCCAAATTTCTGACCCATAGAAAATACTTACTGTTGTTTAAGCACTAAGTTTTGGAATAATTTGTTAAAACAGCAATAGATAGCCAATTTACCAATAGATAACCAATAATATATTCTTAATAAAAAGTTTGTCCAGTAAAAGAATACTGCAAATTCATTTTATGAATTTTATAAAATGTCATGCCACAGTTCATCTCTTCAGGCATTATTGTAGAATAAATTATCTATTACATATATACTGGCTTGCATTCTTGGAGAGAACAATATCTTATTTTAAAAAAAGAAGGTCAAATTTAGCAAAATGAGAAAACAGGCAGCCAATATTTGTCAAATAGATGGACAAAAGAGGTACAATATGTTAAACAACAATCTTTTAATGTAAGGCATTTAAGACTACAAAAACTGTTGTAGAAACAGAAAATTATTATATGTAATTCTATGATCAAAATTTTACGTTCCAAATGATTTTTCTGGTTTGCTTTTCAAGAAAAAAAGAATAAGAACAACTTTGTTGAGTGTCTGTTAAGTATCAAACTGTGAACTATGGGCTTTACATATATTGTCTCTTTTAACAACCCTATGAAGTAAGTATTATTGGCCCCATTTTGACTTGCCCAACAGAGCTTCCTCATCCCAGCTTCTAGGTCCTTTTTTGTCTGTGTTTTTAGATTTAGGTTAGAGAATTGTCATTTGGAGAGCATCAAGGTTAGGCTAGGCGAACTTTCTTTTCAACTTTTCTTAGGAATGAAATATTTACTCTCTACAAAGGGAAAAACATTCCATAATGAAACAAGGAGTCTTGGGGGGGCAGCGATAAAGATATAGATTTTCAAATGAAGCAATTAAAGTTTTCAGAGTACATATATTTAGAGTATATATAGCATAAATAATACTGGATTAGAGCTGGAAGGACGTGAGAGGATATGTGTCTGAGCCCTTTTATTTCATAAAGGAAGAAATGGGATTCATTAGCTCAGAATAATCTGTCAAGACCACATGGTGAGTTAGTAGCTTAAGCAGAACTAAAAATACCAAAGTTGCCTCCATTAGAGCTGCAACTGTGCCTGGCATTTAGTGGATGCTCAGTAAATTAGATTAGGCTGTTATGCATCATCCTAGAACAAGTACAGGTCCACCAATATTTAGTAAGGGCTCAAAGCCTCCCCTGGAAACCTGTTGTGTTCACTTTCTTCCTTAGCAAGCCACTAGCATCAATGGTTCAGCTGTAAAGTAGCACCTAGCTTTTGCCACACTGAAGAGAAGGGAACTGGGAACATTGCCACTTCCTTAGAGCATGTTCCAGTTGTCTATTGTTGCATAAAAAAATCATCTGAAAACTTAGCAACTTAAAAACAACAATAATCATTTATTTTGCTTACAAACTACAATTTGGGCAGGAGTAGCTAATCTGTGCTCCACACAATGCCATCAGAGCAGCTCAGTTGAGGGCTGGAGGACTCACTTTCAGGATGATTCACTCATATGGCTGGCAGGTTGGAGCCAGCTGTCATCTGGAAGTTCAGCTAGAGCTATGTGCTAGATGATCCATGAGGGCTGCTGCACTGGCTGCTTAGGCTTCTTCCTGGCATGATTGCTGGGTTCCAAGAGCAAGTATCCTAAGAGATAGGAAACAGAAACTGCCAGCTTCTTAAAGCTTGGGCCAGAGATCAGCACAGTGTGAATTTCACTGTATTTCCTATTGGTCAAGCAATCACAAAGCCCTGATTCAAAGATTGGACAAAGATCCCATATCTTAATGAAGGAGTATTAGAGAATTGGTTGGCCATGGTTTAAAGCCACTGGAGAGGGTATCTTTTTTTCACTGCAAATATGAATCTATTTTGCTGATATGGTAAAGAATTGAGCATTAGTAGAGATAAGCCATAGATTTCAAATTATAATCTATTCAGAGGTATTAATCCCTTCACCATATACTTGTTAGCCTAGACAGACAACAGACCTACAATTAATGCCCAATTTTTGCCTCCATTCACTCTTCCACATGAAGGGGATAATAATAATCTCTCTTGTGAGGAAAGAGAAAGCTTATTTATAACTACAAAAGCAGATTATAACTACAAAAGCTTATAATTGCCTTAATAAATGCTTATTAATAGTGAGTTATCTGTAAAGTATCCTATACAAGTGAAAGGTATAATTATTACATACTTAAATAATTTTGCAACATGGAGCCTTTGCAGGTTACTTGGACAACTAACCAAGCCTGAATTGCTGAAGCCTCCAATTAATTAATTTTGCTGAACATGCAGTTAAATATCAATCCTATTTCTTAAAAGGATAATTATTGTACAATCCTCTTAAGTATTTGATTAGATTGACAAAAAGAAAGATTTATGGCTTTTTAGCTTTTATAAAAGAAGAAATACCTCATGGATACCACAGATTTTCAGAACCTCTTTGCAAACAAATCATGTTTTACAATGTATTTTTAGGTCAATATACAACATATTCAGTCATATTTCCCAGCAACAGTCCTACTCAGGAATTGAATTGTATCCAAGGTCAGATCCATTCTAATAATATTTAGAAATAACAGAATTGAGTTGCCTTTCTTGCTATAACAAACAGGAAATTTTCAAGTTTAACTAAGGTGATATGAGTAAAGATCTTAAAACTAGTTCTGCTTGTGAGGAAGAGCCAGTCAGCATCTTATTTAGTTTACAGGCACAGTAACCAATTGGTATTTTGCCACAGGGGTCCTAGGATTTAGGTAAAATGACTTTCTATTAGGCAATTTAGACCACAGAAAGTAATAACTTCCTTGACTCAGCCACTTATGGAAAGATTGGTTAAATAAGATGAGATTTGTCCTAGCTAAAAATGGGACCTGCAGCTGGGAGGTTGGTTTCTCAGGGACGAGGGGAGAGAGAGCTCTATTACCCAGTTAAGCATTCTTATTGTAAGAAAACAAAATGAGTATAAAACACGAGTCACACCCAGCCAGCCAGTGGGCCTTATTTGTATGTGTGTATTTTATGCTTCCACAGTGATTTAAAAGGCCACGTTAGTTTCGGTGTCATCCACTCAATTCCTTCCTGTTTCTTACACACACCTCCTACAGAATTTTGAGTTTCTGGTCTAGAGAATTACTTGGATGGACATAAATTTATTTTTAAGGATTTCTCAAAGAGTACATTTGGTATAAACCTTTTCTAAGCCAGCTAAAAGATGACACCATATGCCCTAAATCAGACTCCGTATAAGAGAGAATCCAAGCGGTGATGAATACAGTCACCAGAAGCATGGCCTTCACCATCCAGGAAGACAACAGCTTCTACACTGGACCTTTCCTGGAGCCACAAACGCCTTTTCTGTCAAGTTTCATGCCTTCCTTTACCCACTGTGGGTTAGGAGATGTTGGTGAAATGTTGACAGTGGCCCTTACAAAATAAAAAGCAAGAAGTTAAAACCAAGAGATGAATATAGACTACAAATTATAAATACATATGCAAAAAAAGTTTATGTAATTTTCAGCAAAACAAAAATTTAAAAGGTGGGGGAAGGGTGGACATTCTTAACCACTTTAGTCTAAATACAAGGCTGAGCCTGAATGATCTCAGTTACCCAGAAAGTTTCAGCAAAATTGGCCTAGGCGTCTAACAGCCCTGCCGTTTGATTGTGATGATCTCCTCAGTACAACTGACCAAAATGGAAAGGCATGCTAGTGTTTTGTTATATAAAACATTTCCCTTCATTTGCTAATGTTGAAATATCCTATCACTTGTTAAATTATAAATTAGAGGCCAATTTTTAAGCATGCCTTCACCACGATTTAGAGAATTAGAGCAGTTGTAAAGGAATTGAGAAACATGCATTGACTATAGATTTCTCCAAAATCCATCCATAAAACTGAAGGGTTTTATTTTTAATAGATTCCCTAGCAAACCACATACTGTGCTCACTGAAGCAAGAAGTAAAAAGAAATGATTGAGCAATATTAAAAGGAGGAGAGCCAGATCCTTTTCTCTACAGTGTTTTAATGTTGAAATAAAAGGCACCAGGTAACCCCTGGCTCCTCCAGCCGGGACACCAACGCCCTGCCCTTCCTCCTGCTGCCAGAACAAAGAGTCACTGGAGAGCTCATGCCCTCCCCATAGGAAGAAACATTTTAAAGGTAAAACTTCCAACCAGACTTTCCAATCTCACATTTTCTAATAATGCAGTCTGCTTGTCTATGATAAAGTTTAGTGAAGTAGATTTTGTTTCAGATTTGGACAAAAGTTAATACTGACTCCCTCCATTTCAGTTTGGATGGGGGGCGTGATTTTCTTCAACAGGTTTTTGTTTTGTTACAATCCAATACATTAAAATATTTTAAAAGTCTACGCTAGACTTTGAAATAAAGAATGATACTGCTAAGTATTCCAGATTCCCTGTAATTGCTGGACTCAAAGTCAGATTTCCAAACACATGCCTCACGGGGCATACTGTAAAGTGTATAGAGGCAAGACGATATTAGGGGCTTACAAATAACAATTTGGCAATCACCCAGTGTCTGTATGGAGCATAACTGGTATCAACAGAAAATAGAATGTTTTCTTACACTTTAGGTTCAAAATTCTTCTAGTGGAAATACTATTTCCCCCCTCCCCTGTGCCTTCCTCTCCCTCTACCACCACCACTAACAGGTCAAGAAAGAGGACCTATGGCCAACTGCATAAATCCCCTAAATTTCATATCTTTTATAGTTAGGGGATTTTTTCCATTTTGTAAGCAACAGATATATTTAAATACATTCCAATATGTTGCACATTAACATATCCCCCTTTTTCTCGTCTACTCTTTATTTCTATACAAAACAAATTGTTTCCCCCCAAGCACAGCTGAAAATTGTTACCCATCATGTGTTTTACAGGTGCCTGTGAACGCTCTCCCTCTTTTAGGTATCTTTATACAAAGACTTTTCTAATCACAACACATGTTATTTTTAAACTGTATTATTCCTCAGGCAAAGGGAATGATTCTTGAGCAATGCAACGCACATAATATCTACAAACAGTGGGAACATATAAAATAAAAAGTATCTTTCCTCTATGTTCACACAGCATCAGTGGAATTTTCAGAGTTCAAGAGCTGGAGTTGCCAATGAATGATAGAGAGTAGTCTGAGCGTATTACAAGAAAAGTAAGATAAGATGGACAGTTTTATTCCTGTCGACCTTAAATACAGTTCCATGCAGCTCTTAGAAGTGTCTGCCTGGGTCAGATGGTCAGGGTGCTCTAAAATCCTCACAGGTTTTCCTCTTCTTTTCTTCCTTTCTTCAATATGAGAGTATTTCTCCTTTCACATACTATTATAGGATCTTCTGCTGTTGAACTATTTCTTACAGCATGTTCTTTCTTTGTTCACTGGATTCCTTTTAATATTTGAAAAAGTGATAGCCTCTTTTAATTTATATAATGAAGACAGACTCTGGAATCAGAATACCTGCACTGGAGGCTGAGTTCCAATGTTTGTTAGTTATACGACCTTGGGCAAGTTACTCAAACTCATTGTGCCTCCATTTCCTTTTAATAGGAATAATAAGAGAACCTCAGAGCGTTGGTGAAAAGATTCTATCTTAAAAAGTAGGCAAAGCGTTTAAAAGATATGTTACGATTAGTAAATGCTCAATACATATTGACAGATAATTAAAAATCATTTTTAGAAAATGGGTGGGGGCTTTTTTGCTGATGCTATTTTCTTAATTATATTGCTCATATATCCTTTCTAAACTTATGTCTTTTTGATTTCTGTCTAGTTTTCTTTAGTCTTTATCTTCATTTAGTTTACTTATATTACTTTAGTAATTCCATTACTTAAAATCACATCACTTACTTGTGGTTTCATCTCAGAACTGTAGCTCTCATATTTGCAACAAGAAAAAAGCTGGACAGGAAGTATATTGATGACTTTTTGTGAACACATCAGAAAACTAAAGTCGTAGGACAGTCATCCTGAAATCTGGAGAGATATGGGGTGCCTCTGTAAAAATTAGAGGAGTGTGGCAGGCACAGGGACCACAAAAGCAACAGTCCTTCTGCTGAAATGCTTTTCCATCAGTGAGCGATTCAAAAATAGTCTTGGTCCTTTTGTTCCTTCCCCTGCACACTCTATTTGTCTCTTCTCCATGCCTCTGGAAGAAGAATGGAAAGGAGAGAAACATTAAGGAGATGCTGGGCTAGATTAAACTAAGCTGGACAAGGAGCAGTAGAAGTACTGATAATAAAGGTCTGTTTCCACCAAACCAGACCTTATACTCAAACTCAGGCACTGTTAGCCTAGAGTTCTTAAATTACTCTCGTGGCAAAACAATGAATAGAAGAACCAAAGACAAATATACAAGAGTAATGAAAAAATCGTTATCACCACCTGCTTTATCTCACCCCCTGGGCACCCAGAGTCCTCATGTGATGTCACAACAATCCAAACTGCTACCCCATCTACACCTGCTTTCCCAAAATGGACTTCTCCATCCTGCACCTTCCCAATTGTAAATACCAAAATTTCCCTTTCCCTGGTGGTTGCTGATCCCAATGAGGGGGAATAATTATTGTCTATTTTTAAAATGTATTCTTAGTTATAAATTACTAATAGAATTAAGGCTCCTCACTTAGGGGAACATGTAGTTCTCTCTGTCCACTGCATCAAAGTAGTGTTCTTCTCCCAAGCTTTTCCACTAAAAACTACATTCATAGAGCAAACTGTGTTTACTATGGTGGGGCAGATCGCTACTATTCCTGTACTATCACCATCAACATGATTTTATTTAATTTTTTATTTGAAAAGTACAAAAAAGTAAAAATTACCTACAATCCCATGTGTTTATAATTATTTAAGAAATAAAAGCATCTCCCCAATCTAATCCAATCCCTAGACTTAATTACTATTAACCCTTTGCAGCCAAGCCTTCCCAACTTTTCCTGTATTCATGCAGCTATGTCTATATCTGTATATCTACATATAGGAATATATAGAAATATAAATATTTGGATCTTTACAATAGTACATTTATACTTGCATTTATTTACTCACATTTATTTTAATATTTGTTGGAAAGCTTCTTTTTTCATTTACTGTATCGTGTATTTATTACCTTGTTCTTATTTATTAAGTCTACCTTTATAAGGGCACTTACAATTATGTCTGGAACGTAGTAAGCACTCAATAAATCTTAGTTACTATTTCTGTTATTTCCTCCTTTTCTAACATATGCATACTATTCCATTTTGTGGATATACTTCCCCCTTATCAAGAGATATTTAACTTCTAATTTTTTGCTTTTACAAACAGTGCTGCAATGAGCAACCTTCTCCTTTCTAGGGGATAGATTTCAAGAACTGGGGTGGCTGGGTTAAAACATGTAAACATTTAAATTTTTTTTAAACACAAGCCAAGACAATACCCTCAAAGAGTTATACCATTCTCCACTTTACCAACAGTGTCTAGGAATGCCCATTTCCCCACCTTCATCAGCACTGAGAGCATGTTTTCCTAAGTTTCTTGGCCATATGTGCACAAGCATGTGTGTGTGTGAATTGTCCGTTCATATCCTTACCTATTTTTCTAATGGACTGTGTTCCTTCTTACTAGTTTATGGGATCTCTCTGTGAAATAGTTATATAATCTTTTGTCTACTTTATGTAATGCAGATATTCTTCTCAGCATGTCATTTGGTTTGAATATTTTAGGTTAGTTTTTCCCATAATTTTAAATGTATAAATAATCAAATATGTTGATTTTTTTCACTGTGGACTCTTTTTTAAAATTATATTTTATTTTCAGTTAACAAATAATTATATACATTTATGTGGTACAATGTGATGTTTTGATGTGTTTCCATTGTGGAATTATTAAATCAAGCAAATTAACATACTTCAATCACCTTACATACTTATCAATACTTTGTGGTGAGAAGATTTAAAATCTAATCTTTAAGCAATTTTGAAATATATAATGCATCATTATTGATTATAGTAACCATTCCATGCAACAGATCATTACAGCCTATTCCTCCTGTCTAGCTGAAACTTTGTACCCTTTAATCAACATCTTCCCTTTCCCTATCCACCTCCCTCCCCCCAGCCTTTGGTAATCACCATACTACTCTCTACTTCTATGAGTTTGACTTGTTTAGATTCCATCTATAAGTGAGATCATGTGGTATTGGTCTTTCTGTGCCTGGATTTTTTCACTTAGCATAATGTCCTCCAAGTTCATACACGTTGTTGCAAAGGACAGAATTTCATTCTTTTTCAAGGCTGAATGGTATTCCATTATATATATACACACACACACACACACATACACACACACATATATATATATCACATTTTCTTTATCCATTCATCTGTTCTCGGACACTTTGATTGCTTCCATATCTTGGCTATTATGAATAATGCTACAATGAACATGGGAGTACAGATAATGTGTTCAACATATTGATATCAATTCCTTTGGATAGACACCCAGAAATGGGATTGCTGAATCATATGGTAATCCTATTTTTAGTTTTTTGAGGAACCTCCATACTGTTTTCCATAATGGCTGTATTCATTTACATACCCAACAACAGTGTACAAGGGTTCCCTCTTCTTCACATCCTCACCAACACTTGTTATATTTTATCTTTTTTTTGAGACAGAGTCTTGCTCTGTAGCCCCAGGTAGAGTGCAGTGGCATCGTCGTAGCTCACTGCAACCTCAAACTCCTGGGCTCAAGCGATCCTCCTGCCTCAGCCTCCCAAGTAGCTGGGACTACAGGCGTGCCACAACAGCCAGCTAATTTTTCTATTTTTAGTAGAGAGGAGGTCTTGCTCTTGCTCAGGCTGGTCTCGAACTACTGAGCTCACGTGATCCTCCTGCCTCAGCCTCCCAGAGTGCTAGGATGACAGCAATCTCATTTGTTTAATTTTTGCTTTTGTTGGCTGTACTTTTAAGGTCATATCCAAGAAATCTTTTCCCAGTCTATGTCATAGCCTATTTCTCCTATGTTTTCTTCTAGTAATTTTACAGTTTCAGGTCTTATATTTAAGTCTTTAATCCACTTTGAGTTGATTTTTGTACATGGTGTGAGACAGGGTCCAATTTGATTCTTCTGCATGTGGATATCCAATTTTTTCAACACCATTTATTGAAGAGACTGTCCTTTTTCCATTGTGTGTTCTTGGCACCATTGTGGAAAATCAATTGACTCTAAATGTGTGAGTTTAATTCTGGTCTCTATTCTGCTTCACTGGTCAGTGTGTCTATTTTTATGTCAGTACCATGCTGTTTTGATTATGATTGCTTTGTAATAGATTTTGAAGTCTAGTAGTGTGATCCATCTGGCTTTGTTCATTTCGCTCAAGATCGCTTTAGGTATTTGGGGTCTTCTGTGCTTCCATATAAATTTTAGAATTGTTTTTTCTATTTCTGTGAAAAATTACATTGGAATTTTGATAGGGATTATAGTGAATCTGTAGATCACTTTCAGTAGTATGGACATTTTAACAATATGTTCTTCCACTCTATGAATACAGGATGTCTCTCCATTTATTTTTTCATCCTTAGTTTTTTTCATTAGAGTTTTATAGTCTTCAGTATTCAGATCTTTCACCTCCTTGGTCAAATTTACTTTTAGGTATTTTTTATGCTATTGTGAATGGGATTGACTTCTTAATTTCTTTTTTAGATAGCTCATTGTTATCCTAAAGAAATACTACTGATTTTTGTATGTTGATTTTGTATCCTGCAACTTTACTGAGCTTGTTTCTCAGTTCTAATAGTTTTTTGGTGGAGTCTTTAGGGTTTTCTATATATAAGATCATGTCATCAACAAACAGACAATTTCACTTTTTCCTTTCCTGTTTGAATACCTTTTCTTTTTCTTGCCTAATTGCTCTGATTAGAACTTCCAGTACTATATTAAATAGATGTGATAAGAATAGGCATCCTTATCTTGTTCCTGATCTTAAAGGAAAAGCTTTCAACTTTTCATTGTTGAGTATGATGTTAGCTATAGGCTAAAATTCTATATATGGCCTTTATTATGTTAAGGTACATTCCTTCTATGCCTAACTTATTGAGAGTTTTTATCATAAAAGGATGTTGAGTTTCATCAAATGCTTTTTCTGCATCTAATGAGATGAGCATATGGTTTTTGTCCTTCACTCTGTTCATGTGGCATATCCCAGTTATTGATATCCCATCTTTGCATCCCAGGGATAAATCCCAGTTGATCATGGTGAATGATTCACTGTGGATTCTTATTGTCCTGGCTTGCTTAGAAAGGCCAGTGTATTTTCACGTTGCTCTGCTCAGCATCATCAGAGTCATCAGCATTATGAGAAGCCATGTTTTAACAGAAAACCCAGCATATATTTGAGATCACAATTAGGAGGCTCTCTTGTAAAGACTTTACTTAAGTAACAAAGCAGTTAACCTAATAATAAACAAACAACCATGCACTTCTGTATAAAGATTAAATCTAGGAATAACACAGACACAAATAAAGGTATGATATATGTAAAATATAGAACTAGGAACTTGAGATATCATATCATTTTACAGATAAGGAAACTGAGACCCTGACCAGTTATAATGGTCTATCCATGATCACAATGCACAAAATATGTATCTATAGTAAGATCATAATCCACAAGAACTAGATAATATAGCTCTCCAAAATGATATGGTTCAAAATATAAAAGAAAAACTGGAATAGTTTCTTGTGGGTCATAAGATCCAGGCTGAATATGGCAAAAAATACTTTCAAAGTTAGTATTTTAGCAAAATTCAACTACACTAAGGTAAAGATAGTAGAAACACATGAAAGTAAAAAAAGCAAATCATAAATGAAACAATGTGCCGTGTATAAGAGTTTTGGTGGTCACTAGTACTAGTCACAAACATCTCTGATCTGTTTTTTCCTTCTGGCACATGATAGGATTGCAATTCCCTCCCCCCATTGACACCATATGTGGCCATGCGACTTGCTCTGATCAATGAAATATGAACAGAAGTGACATCTGTGCCAAATATAGGAGCCAATACAGGATTCACTATGCTCTCCTTTTCCCTCTGCCACAGTGACAGACAATGCTCCAAATGGTGGGCTGCTCCCTGAACCTGGATCCAGGAGTGAGGATGACACAGAGCAGAGCCTCCAGCAGAACCACTATGAATATGTATGTATCACAGGCAAGAAATAAGTTTTTGTTTTTTTAAGACATTGATATTTGGATATTGTTTGTTACTACAGAAAAACACAGTATCCTAACAGATACTAATACGAAGTTAATTTATTCATAAATATTTACTGAGCACATTCTTTGTGCCAGGTACTATGCTAAGTGGTATTAATATAATAATGTTCAAAAATCAGTCCCTGACCTTAGGTGTCTACAATCTAGTGGGTGGAAGAGAAAAGTAATAAAATGTACAATTGTAATTAGTGTGATAAAGTGCTGTGATTGGGACAAGCACTAAGTGCAAAGGAACCTAAAGAATGAGTACATGAGCATGCTTCCTCAAAGAAGTTACTTCTAAGTTGAGAACAACAGAACAAATGGAAATTTTTTCAAAATAACTGATACCTCTTCAAATTAGGCCAAAGTATGTAAAATGTAATGCTGTCTTAGAGACTATATAAAAATAAAGTGATAATAAAGAACCAAAATTTACTCTTCAACTTGTCGAAATTCAAGAGACCTTGCAGAGAACTGGCAAAATGTCCTATTTTGCTGCTATAACATGGTATCACAGACCGGGTGGCTTAAACAGCAGAAATTTATTTCCTCCAGTTGTGGAAGCTAGAAATCCAAGATCGAGATGTCAGCTGGGTTAGTGTCTTCTGAGGGTCTCTCTCCTTGGCTTGTACATAGCCGTCTTCTGTGTCTTCACATGGTCTTTCCAATGTGTGTCTCTGTCCTAATTTCCTCCTCTTGTAAGGACACCAGTCATAGAGGATTAGGGCCTACCCTAATAACCTCATTTAAACTTAATTACCAGTTTAAAGACCCAATCTCCAAATACAGTCACATTCTGACGGATGGAGAGTTAGGACTTCAACATATGAATTTTGGAAAGGAGGAGAGGACACATTTCAGCCTAAAACACCAAAGGTTGGTCACTAACTGAATGCAGGATGCAAAGGGGGAGAGGAGCACACAATCACACCAAAGTGAAAGCTCTGCGATCCTATAAAGATGGTGACTCTGGGCAGTTAGAAAGGGGTACCTATTTGATAAGGAAGGGAAACTGAACCCTATTTTCAAGTTACAATACCTCAGTTGGAAGTAGGACATTTCACTGGAGCCACCCTAAAAGCAAATAAAGGATGCAAAGACTAGACAGAAATATCCTAAATTTGGAGGCCACTTATTTTCAAACTAATCAAAACTATACAAGTCAGTTAACATTCCAAAGGAAAGAAAATAGTATTAGACCCTTAGAAAAATGGCCAGGCATGGTAGCTCATGCCTGTAATCCTAGCATTTTGGGAGGCCGAGGCAAGGGGATTGCTTGAGGCCAGGAGTTTGAGACCAACCTGAGCAACATGGCAAGACAAAACATTTTTTAAAAAATTAACCAGGCATGGTGGTGTGAACTTGTAGTTTCAGCTACTCGGGAGGCTGAGGCAGGAGGATCACTTGAGCCCAGGAGTTTGAGGTTGCAGTGAGCTATGAGGATACCACTGCACTCTAGCCTGGGCAACAGAGCGAGATCCTGTCTCAAAAAAACAAAAGAAAAGAAAAGAAAATAGCCTATATAATAATATTTTCTTGAGCTACACATAAATATCATAGTTGAAGAACCAAAATCAATTTATGATAAACAATTAGCCAGATACCAAATACTATATGATTTTAATTAAAAAGAAATTAAATGAGCAATACTAGAAAATGAAGGGGCAGTTTTGAAACCATACAGGTAATTATTTTATGACAAATACAAATTCCAAAGTGCAAGTCTTACATGGAAGTGATACCTACACTGAGTTTACCCT
This sequence comes from Daubentonia madagascariensis, assembly GCA_023783475.1. NCBI lineage: Eukaryota > Metazoa > Chordata > Mammalia > Primates > Daubentoniidae > Daubentonia > Daubentonia madagascariensis. The sequence goes on along the minus strand of JAKFHU010000485.1, from coordinate 4,351,688 downwards.
CAAAATAAACTCAACAACAAAACAAAAGAATTATTTCGCTGAATATAAGAATCCTACCACTGTGCTAGGTGTTGGTTGGACTTTAGGGAACCAGATGGTCCCTGCCCTTCTAAAGCTCATTGTTTAGCAAAGAGGAGCCTACTTTCTTGCTAAGCAGCCTTAATAAGATGACTTTACATACTGTATTAAATTTTTTTCATTTATTAAACTAAAAAAAAAGAATCCTACCACATTTCAAAAGCAATATAAGAATAGAAATCCATAAAGTGTTGGTGAATAATAACTCTGAGGAAAACGCATTAGATGGTTTGACATAACTTATTAATAAAACCCTTCAAGTGCTGCAAATAGCCATTATTTATTATCTATTTTCATGAATTTCCCTGTAACTAGGAGGAAGCTTCTTGTTTAAAATGATAATAAATCTGAAATGAGTATTACCTCATTCTTCTTCAAGTAGGAATGCATAAAAAAAATCATAAATAAAGGATTGCATAATCTGCTTTACTTTAAGATCCTAGAATTATTAAATTGAAGTTCAGATTATAATTGAATTGAGAAGAGACAACTTTAAACTTAGTAAAGCTTTCTTCTTGGTTAAAGTTAGAGCAGAACATAGATACAGTTTGTATTGAAAGATCAATTTCTTTGAGTTATATGCAACTGATTCCTATATACTGGATAACATGGTATTTAAGGAAATTCTGAGATAAACAAAGTCCATTGGAAGGCAGAAATATTGTGTGGTGAAGAAAATATTAAAGTAGAAGTCAGGTAACCTGGATTCAAGCCCATGCTCTCCACCATTTACTCTCTGTGATCAATATAATCAATCATCCTTGGACAGATTCTTTACTTCTATAATGGGGATAATAAAAACTACCACACATAGAGATACAGTGAAGTCTAAATAAGATAATGCATATTAAAATATTTTGAAAACTTTCTGTTTTAATGTTGTAAGATGTAAGTGACTAATCATTCAAAATTGCTGACAATCTGAACACCATAAAAGATGTGTTGTCATAGTTAATCCAATAGGCAAGAATATTGCCTGATATTCCAATTGCTGATGTTCCAGTACCACATACAATTCAGAGCAAGGCACAACAAATTCAATTGAAATTCTTAAATCTCCAATAGCCAAATAGCCAAATTCTATAATAGATTGTGTTCCTGGCTACAGAAAAGCTCATACTATTAGGCAGATATTGACAGGAAAACACTTAAATATTGATAATAAACCAAAACTGTGAATTGGGTCATCCAGGGAGACAATATTTTTTTAAATCTCTGTTCAACCAGTTAATGAATTGCCTCTGAGTTCCCTTTGCTACTAACATCTAATGCAGTGATTCTCAAAAGGTAATATGCTTATGAATCGCCTGGGGATCTTTTTAAAATACAGATTCAGATTCAATAGATCTGGGGTGATACCTGATATTCTACATTTCTAACAAGCGCCAGGTAATGGTAAAACTCCTGGTCTACAGAAACATACTTTTAGGGGAAAGATCATCAAGATGCAATCCCATCTAAAAATATTATATTTATTGATCAATGTTAAGGTTTTACAGTGAGAAATATGGGTCTAACTATCTGTGCCCTCAAAAATATTCGAGTAAGGATATTCTTCCATCTTTAAGGCACAAAACTCTCCACCTTTAACCAAGACCCTCTTCAGCGCTTGAACAGATCCAGAGCTGGTCCAAGAAAAGTTTTGTCCTGACTCCTGTTCCCAGAAACAGGCAAAGTTGAGTAACCCTCAACTAACCCTCAAGTACAAACTGGGCTGTGACCTGCACACAGGTCAGTGTCGTCACTGTCCACACCCCTGGTACACAGAGCATACCCTCTTTTAGTCATCAGCAGAGCGCCTTCCTAACAGACACTGGCTATCCATCTCAGCGGGAAATTATTTGCCTGATAATTCCTCTCCAAAGCCCAGTGGAGACAACTGCTATTCTACAGGGAAAATCTAAGTAGATTTCAAATATTTTTTAACAATAAAACCCTCTTGTCAAATAAAATTCAGCACTCAACCTTAATATGTACAATCATATTTTATTTCTATAAATTTAGTTTAATTCATATTTATGGAAAATGAAGTTGTTCAGATGAACCCCCCAAATTTTGAAACTGGTGGTTATAGTTGTCAGCTGTAGCCACACCAACCTCAGCATCCACTTTGTCTTTGTCTTTTGTTTTAGTTGCACATTATTAAGACAATCTTAAATCACACAGGAAATTAATCTCAAATAGTAGCAGTTGTATAACAGCTCATCCTGCACCTTCAGAATTCTCTTCACTAAAACAGAGATGAAAAATAAAACAGAGTAAAATGTTTTATAACAGTTATTTTTTAACAATGGTTTAAAACATTTTTTTAAAAAATATTCAAACCAAATTCAAATCAAACATTTGTAGAGCCCCTCTTCTGTTCTTCAATCTACAGAACCCAGTTTGAAACACTGATCTAAGAGATATAATAACCTCCTCCTTAGCTTGTATTACACTCTATTAAGCCCTTCATCAGAAAACCATATACTTGGAACATATCATTCTGTAGAGCAACATTTATATAACTAAGGTTTAGCTTTCTATTAATATTTTCCAAATTAATCAAAGGATAATATAAGAAATGCTATAAGTAAAACATATTTTTATAGAATTTATATTAAAGATAATTTTACTATAGACATTGATGACATAGACATTTCAACAACTAAAAAAATCCTCATAATAAATTCTTCTCCAAGGTCAGAACCACAAAAAAGTCTCTCTCCTTATAAACTGGTATATTTATTTCAACTTCTATGAAAAATATTTTAATACATAGTTTCTTTAGATTTTTAAGTATTAATGTTTTGAATAAAAAAGTTATTTCCCTTTAGCTCTCTTTTACTATGTTACTTTGTCTTTCTATTATTGCTTAATTTAACTTATTCTTACTGCATCTGGATATATGTATGTATGACATGCTCCAAAAGCCTGGATGTCAAACAAGGTCTGCATTTGTTAGAAAAGAAGTTAAACTTAAGCTACACAGAAACCCCAAAACAAGTTGTACAAACAAGATGGAAATATCTCTTAGGTAATTGTCAGAGCCTTAACCCAGAGTACATACAACATTTTCCCTCACATCCCATTGGCCAGAACTTAATGATATGGCCATCCCAAGCTGCAAGAAGACTGGAAAATGCAGTTTCTAGTTGGGTGGTCTGATTGCAGCTAAAACCCAGGGAGTTCTATTTCTAAATGAACAACAACAACAAAAAAAAATGACTATTAGAAGGCAGTTAACAGTCTCTACCATGAGGTTATATCTTTTTCCCCAAAAATTCCTCAACTGTTCCCCAAGACAACATTTACAGCTGGTGTAACTAAACAAAGATCTAATGCAGGACCTTGCGTTGCTGTTATCCTTTAAGGTTGAATTCTTATGTTGGCTTAATAGTCACTTTGATTGGTGATAAATTAATGTTTTTCTCATCTTAGTTTTTTTATTGATATGTAATAGATGTACATATTTTCAGGGCATGTGTGATATTTTGATACATTCATATAATGCATAAAGATCAAATCAGGGTAACTGGGATATCTGTCAGCTTAAATATTTATCTTTTCTTTATGCCAAGAACATTCGAATTATTCTCTTCTAGCTATTTTGAAATGTACAATAGACTATTGTTAACTATAGTGACCCTACTGATCTAGCAAACAGTAGGTCTTATTTTTTCCATCTAACTGTATATCTGTATCCATTAATCAACCTCTCTTCATCCCCCTACCCTTCCCAGCCTCTGGTAACCACCAATCTCTTAAGTTGTTTTATTTTTCTAATATCGTTATGGACTCAAGATTTTCACATATTTGATGTGTTTTAATATACTACAATCATTATTCTTTTTCAGGCTCGAATTTAATGCTCATATTAAAATAACAGCCTGGTTCCTGTGTCCTTTGTTTTAATTGCAGCAAAATACACATAACATAAAATTTGCCATTTTAACTATTTTTAAGTGTACAGTTAAGTGGCATTAAGTACATTCACCACCATCTAACTCCAGAATTTTGTGTTCTTTTAAGACAAGCTCGTTATTCCTTGGTAGATTCCTTACATTGCAGACATCCAAGGTTTACCTCTCACCTTCTTTGCCCCCAATCATCCATTTCTCTGAGAAGATTAAATTTCCTTTAATGAGCAATGGTATTAGATACTATATCAGTCGTATTGTCACAATAATGCTTTAAAACAAATTACACAACTTCAGAAGCATAAAATGATAAGCATTTATTGCTGACACATTAGTCACCCAAGGGTAGGGCAGGTGGTTCTGCTGGTCTTGGCCCAGCATTCTTACATGTTTGGGGGTCAGAGGACTGTCTGTCAACTTAGGATTGCTTTGGCTGGGACAACAGGGGTGACTCAATCCTGCTCTACTTCTCTTGTTGTCCCGTTGGCTAGCCTAAGTATGTTCTATGGTTGAGGCATAGCAGCAAGCAAGTCCAACTGTGCAATTATTTTATTTTATCGTGGTAAAATACACATAACACAAAACTCACCATTTCTACTATTTCAACTGTGTACAACTTACTGGCATTTAGTAATATCACAGTGTCAGACAACCATTACCCACATCTCATTCCAGAACATTCCCCTCACCCCAAAAGGAAACCTCATACCCATTAAGCAGTCACTCCCCATTTCCCCTTCTCCCTCAGTCCCTGGTAATTACTAACCCCTTTCTGTCTCTATTTTGCCTATTCTGGATATTTCATGTAAATGGAACCATGCAATTATGTGGCCTTTTGTGTCTGGCTTCTTTCACTTGGCACAATGTCTTCAAGGTTCAGCCATGTATTAGTACTTCATTCCTTTTTATGACAGAATAATATTCCAATATATGAATATACCCATTTTGTTTGCCCATTCATCAGTTGATGGACATTTAGGTTATTTCCACCTGGCTTTTGTGAATACCACTGCTATGAACATTTGTGTACAAGTTTTTGTTTAACACCTGGTTTCAATTCTTTTGGTTATATATACCTAGGAGTAGAATTGCTGGGTCATATGGTAATTCTATGTTTAACATTTTTAAAAACTGACAAACTATTTTCCATAGCAGCTGTACAATTTTCCATTCATACCAATGGTTTCAATTTCTCTACATCCTTGCCAATACTTGTTATGTGGTGTATGAAGTGGTATCTTATTGTGCTTTTGACTTGCATTTCCCTAATAATTAATGATGTTGAATATCTTTTCACGTGCTCATTGGCCATTTGTATAATTTTTTTGGTGAAAAGTCTATCCAAGTCCTTTGCCCATTTTTAATTGGGTTTTTGTCTTTTTGTTGAGTTGTAAAAATTCTTTATATATTAGATATAAAGTCTCTTATCAGATACACAATTTGCAAATATTTTCTTCCATTCTGTAGGTTGTCTTTTCAGTTTCTTGACAGTGTCCTTTAGCGCATAAAAGTTTTTAATTTTGATGAAATCCAATGTATCTATTTTTTTGTATTTCTTGTGCTTCTGCTATCATATTTAAAAATTGCCCCCCAAAAATTGCAAATCATAGATCGTATGAGGGATGTGTCTCTAGAATAGACTAGAAGTGTATTTGTTATTCCTGTCATCAAGAGGTAGGCTCTATTTCCATCACCTTGAAACTGGGTGACTTGCTTTGACAAATAAAATGTGATATTATAGAAATGATTGATGCTGTACCAGCTTGCAGCTTAGTTCTCAGCAGATTCTACTACAAGAGAGAGGCCACATGGAGGATGACTAAGTTACCCCAACCAACAGTCAACACTGAAGCTCCAGACATGTGACAGATCCCTTCTTGGACCCTGCAGGCTAGACCATTTGCCAAGTGAACAAACACACCTGAGGAACCCCAGCCAATACCACATGTAGCAGAAGAACCATCCAGATGCCTCACAGAATCACATGAAATGAAATATCATTGTTGTTTTGAGCAGTGAAAATCAAATATTAGTAATCTATCAGTGAGAAAGTAACATTAAATGAGTGTACCACCCACTTGAATGTTGACAGAACTTCTAGAAAGGGAAAGTCATGAGATTCCTAAAGAAATGGCAAACATTCAAACATTCCTTGAAGTTTTCACTTTCTGGAGTCCTACATGCAAAGGGGGGCAGGGGGAAGATGCATAAAAAAAGTTTTCCCAATGATCTATCTGGCTCATTTAATCTGACAACTCAAAATTACTTTTAAAAAATTAACTATAAACAACAAACTTCTCTCAAAATGTAAAAAAGTTTTTAAATACAACTTTGAATTGAATTAAAAGTGCAATCAAATATGAAATTCACAGATGCAAGCAATTAAAGTGAATTAGAAAAGTTGTGGCTTTATGAAAGTCTCTTTCAGAGACTTCTTCAAGTCATAGAATTATAAAAGTAATAGAAATGTCCACCATGGTTTTCAGGAAGAGCATTATTTAAAACCTTTAGTATTAAACTTTGTCTCTAAAACACCAAGTTATTTTGACCTATATGAGGCAATCTAAAAGCATGAGTGCACCTAAAGAATGTCAAAAATTATAGCTTGGAAGCCTTCTTCCCCAAAAAAGAAAAAAAAAAATGAACCATTATAAGGTTTCCCAACAGAACCTTATTTGAAAGTTAATGTCACTTCAAAATCATTTCTCTACATGACTGAAAAGCCTGCTCTTCATGTTAATATTCTTCAAAGCATTGTTTTAAAATGCTATTTGCCTGTGCTAAGAAACAATTAATATTAAGCCACAGTAAAGTGTTATGTTCCAATTGTACAGATCTGTTACTTACAACATGTCAGAGAGAAAGAGAAAAGGGGCTATTGAAATCTAATGAAAAACTGCAGTGCTTAATAGGAACAGGGTTTTTCAAAATGTTATTGGTAAGCCCACAAACTAAAAGGTCCCTGTAGAGACTTTTATTTGGTTCTTAAATTGCTTTTAAACTCTAGGCTTAAGAAGAAATAGAATCAAACCCCAAACTTTCAAACCTTTTATAAAATATCAGTAAATATTTTCATATAGCATCCCTCAAGGATTCTCATTCTATATATTGTATTTTCAAAACGTCAAGTAAATAACAAGCACATTCTTTAAAATAGCTTTTAAAAAAGCAAGTGTGCACTAGTGCTTCCTGGCACAGGGTTTACTTTTAATTTCCTGCGCCAGAAACCACCTCAAAGATTTTCAGAAAAGAATACCAAGAGGTCATTGTATGCCTCAATATCAACCTATTATTGTCAGATCTCTTTTGTAACAATTCTCTCTAAATCAAAAGAAAAACACAAAGCCAAAAAAAGTTAAAACTGTGTAACATAATTTCAGTTTCTTCAACAGCATTGTCAGCAAACAATTAAACATTTTTTGAGTTACTTTTAACATAAAACTTTATTGGAAAGTGTTATGAAATGTTTAAATGAAAGATATTCAAGTATACCAAAACATTTCCCCAGAAATTCCTAATAGACTGAAGTAGTATGCAATCTTCAAAATATACGATCTCTGTTCTTGTTGCTACTGACAAAGCCAATACCCATTTTTTCCATCCAATATTAGATCTCAAAAATATTATAAATCTACTTGTTCAAAACATTTTCCCAAATACAGAAGGAAAAAATTCTTATGTTCAAATAAAAGTTAAAAGACATTCATTTTAAGATACCAAAGTATGAATTATTTCAATTCTATATTAGTCAATCTAAAAAGAAATGTGAAATCCATGGATGGGTGCCAAAGATTACATACTGACTAATGTTCATTCCTTGGACAGTTTGGAATAATCGAAAGGTCACAGCCTTTAGAGTCACTAAGTCTGAGCTCAAGTCTCGGCTCTGCTATTTAATGACCATGTGATCTAGGGAAAAGACATTTAACCTTCCTATGCCTCAGTTTCTTCATCTTTAAAATGAGGTGATACTACCACAGTTTCACAGGTTCTTATTAGGATTGGTTGAAATCATGAAAATAAAGCCCTTAGCCCAGTGCCTAATACCAAGGTGCTTACATAAGCTTAATAATATTATATTCTGAAATAAAAATAAATAAATAAATAAACTACAAAAAATAATATTGTACAATTTCTCCTCAGCTCAAGAACATTGAATGCTATTCCCTTCCTGCTTAGAGGTATTAACGACTACTGTGTTCTCACCCCCACCTTTGAAAGTAAGAGTTGAGAAATTAGGGGCATAACGTTGTAAGACTGACTGCCATATCCAAAACATACAGTGGTTGCCAAAATTATCAAGTAACAACACTAAATAGCCAACATAATTTCTCTTAATATGTTCATCTTATTGTGAAATACATTAGCTCACATGCACGCTTTAAAACTTGCCAAAACATCCATAATTATCTTTCTCAAATGCGAAGAAAAATTTGTTTTAAAAGAACTGTGAATTTTTCATCAACCTCCATTAAAAACTCAAAGACTACAAAAACAAATAATACTTGTGGACAAGATACTCCAAAAGAACTTCACATTAAAAAACAGCTAGATCTCAGGAAAACAAAACTGTAAATACATCTTGGGGCTCCAATTAAGCAAAGAAACTTTCTAAGGGGCACTCTCTTTGATTAAAAAATAATACTAAGCAACAACTAAAGCAGTGAGTCAAGAGCAGCAAGCAAACACCTAAGAACAAATGCAAATATTAGCACTACAGCATAGCAATAAACTTTGGACCAGTGGCAACAATGGGAAACCGAACATAAGTTTACACATTAAGAAAGACCCTAGAAGGTGATTATCATGACCTCAGGTCAGTAGTGCTCCTGGCTCTGTAAAGAAAATACAAATTCTCTCTGGAGGAAAGCATCCCCTATTTAAGTCCCCTGCTTTCCCAATGTTTGAAATAATGTAAGATTATAATAGATATGATTATGAAATACAGAGGGAAATAAGCCACCATAATTGAAAGCTAATACAAACCACAAATAACAAATTTAAACCACCAAGGACATCAAATCCTTCAAATTATAATGCAATATAAAAAGTATAGTAATAAAAGAATGCTCAAATTGTTATAGAATTAAGAAATGAGTTGATTTTGTCTAAATCAGAGATTTCCAATGATCATTTTGTTAAGATAAAACCTTTCTCATGATCAACTTCCCCCTCTTACATTTCTATATTACTTCACGCAACTTTGTTTATCAAGCTAGGGAAAAAGCAAAGGTAACTTTGATGTGGATCAGAAGTTCTCAAACTCGTGTTCAAGTGCTTTCTATGAAAATTTTTAAATATTTTGTTTATATTTGTATAAAAATCTGAAAAAATTAATATAAGCATATTTTCAATCAACTATCACCATCAGATTAAGTAAGAAAAAATGAATATCAAATAAGAAAAATTGGCAAATGACATGAACAAACAGTAAACAAAAGAAGAAAGACATGACCAAAAACACAATAGACCTCTAACTCCTTACTGATCAAAGAAATAAAAATTCAAACAACAATAAAATAATTGTTTTTCATCAAATACTCTATATACTATTCTGGGTACTTTTTAATAACAATTTCCTGTATTGTCAAGGTTTCAGGGAAATGCCCATTGATTTATTTTATGGAACAGAAAACCATGGGATATAAACTGCCCAAGCTTTATTAAGGATATTTTAGCAATACATGTGAAAAATCTTGAAGGGCATATCCTGTGACCCAAGAAGTCTATGTGTATAGAGTCTGCCCTAAGGATGCAGCACAAACACAAAAATGTTCATCATAGCACTGGAAACAACCTAAAGTCCAACAAAAATTAATTAGTTATATACAGTAAGGAACAACTATACAAGTATGTTTTAATTTAGCCATTTGAAATTATGTTTGAATTTTTATTTGGTGACATAGAAATATGTTTATGATACATTTCTACTATTAAAAGAATAACTTTAGACAAATTAAATTTAATAGAGCTAATTGAAGAAAAAACAATTCGCAAATCAGGCAGCCCCCAGAATCAGAATAGGTTCAGAAAGACTCCAGGGCTGCCACATGGTCAGATAATATTTATGGACAACAAAAGGAAAGTGACGTACAGAAAACAGAAATGAGGTACAGAAACAGCTGGATTGATCACAGCTCAGTGGTTGCTTCATGTGAACACAGTTTGAACAGCTGGCTGCCTGATTGGCTGAAACTCTGTGATTGGCACAAGAGTAGGTTGAAATCTGTTTACACATCCAATTAGGTTATAGTTCACTATGTACACAGAAACCTTTAGGCTGAACTTAAAATATGAAAGCAGGCAGCTTTAGGCTAAATTTAATTTAACAGTACATTTTTAAAAAGCAGGTTATGAAAGTATGTGATCTCATTTTATAAATCAAATTATATATGTCTTACTGCCCACATGTATACATGAACACATATATTAGAAACAAATACAAAGGACAGAATGAACAGTGATTATCTCTGGTTATTGGGATTCTAAGTGATTTTTATTCTGTTCTTCTCTGTCTATATATTTTTAAAAATATATGCAATAAAAAATAGTTATTTTTATTTAATAAAAACATATCTATGCCTTAGGAGTGACCTAAAATAAAATCCTGAGAGCTGAAAAAGGCTTTCAGTTTTCACCAGGTTTCATTTTTAAAGTAGGTTAAGCTCATAATAAAATCACACTTAAAGACACCTTCCAAGTTATTTCACTCTGTCTGCTTTGTTGAAATTTACATTTATTTATGTCAGTATGCAAATGTGCCACTCAGTTGTTCCAAAGCATAATTTAGATCGAAAATTTCTTGAAGCCAGTGGAAAGGTCGCACATCTGCAATTTTTCCTCCACAGCATTTGAACATAGCAAACATTCAATGAGCACATACCACATATACTATATTGGTAATTCAGCCCCAAGCCATCATTTTCCTCAGTTCATTAAAAGAACATACCTACTCCTCACATACACTTTGTTCCATGGGCCCTTTAAGCAACCTCTGTTAGAGACAGTGAGATTCATAAAAATAGCATCTGATTGTGTATTGTGAGAAAAACTGGCACATTAGCTAAGAATGGTGCTGCATAAATATTTTCCTATGGTGTTTTCGGTAGGCACGTAGACTTACTCATCTGCCTTTAGTGCATTCCTGAAAAATAAAACTTAAAAGCCACCATATTAAAGTGTTGCATTGTCTTATAGTTTGAGCATTAAAATGTTAAGAATGAAGAAATCTTAGAAGTTTTCTGCTCTTTAATATGTAAATTTCAGCTAACAGCAATCGGTTACTGGCAGCTGTTGCCCTTAATATTTCAACTTCCTCATGCTAAGATCTTTAAAATCCATCCGCTTTTTAGAACTGCTTTCTCATTAAATATCAACCTTACTAACTTCTAAGTAATAACTCTTCTCCCCTTCCTGGGAATCGTGGAGGAGGAAAGGAAACTCTATAGATTTTGAACAACAAATTATTAAAATATTTTCTTGTTGTGAAAACTGTTTTTAAAAGGGTACATGCAGAGGTTAGAATTAATGCATTTTCTGTTTTCTGTTGCTCAGCACATGTCATTTGGATGTTATTTCTCATTTTGTTCCACCACCTACAACATTTACTGTCTAGTCAGTGAAAGTTCTGGTTAGATCCACTGCACAGAAGACAGAAAAAGTCATGGTCTTTTGATGAATTAAAGATAAAATATTTCACAACCCCAAAAATAGTATAAAATAAATGGAATATTGTAGTAATAAGATACTTTTCTTTGCTGTGACACCTTCTTACATTTGAATTAGGAGATAATGAGGTTTTGTAAACTTAAGTATTAAATAATCCATATACATTCCTCTCATTTATTTCTTCTTGCCTTGTTGAGGCAACAGTAGCTTTAGTTCAATCCTATGTGACTCTATGCTAGCTTTCCCTGGATTTTCACTATATAAATAAAAAGAAGAATAAAAAGCTGGTTTGGCAGCCATAACTTCCTGTTCCTTAAGATAACATCTTTCATCAACCAGAGTTATTCATTAATCAATAAAAAAAGTGGCATCTACATGTCATAACTTTTCTTATTTATAAACTTGTCACACTCCACCTGGCATGGTAACTGCTCAGTAGAAGTTCATGGAATGAATGAATGACATGTAATACACAACGTTGGTAGCACCTCCTAACATACCATTTCACTGAGTGTGAAAGGTACATAAGACACAATCCCTGCCTTCCACAGATTCAAGAGAGTGGCAGAAGTGGAAAGGAATGAATGAGACAAAGTGGTGGCCTAAAGGGGTATAATCAACTCCCCTGAAGCTTTCACAGAGGAGAGAAGCTGGGCTATAACTTAAAAGATGAGAAAGAATTCACCAAGCAGGAGTCAGAAGGATATTCCAAGCAGAGAGAACAGCACGTGCAAAAAGCAAGGAGCCTGAAGGTGCAACCACTTTGGAAAACTATTTGGCAGTTTCATATATAGGTAAGCATACGCTCTATCTATAACCTAATGCTACTAGGGTGGAAATCCTAGTAGGTGCTCACGGCGCAGGTGGAGAAATATTTCTCACTCAAAGATTAAGTTATAAAAGTTAAAATTTATGTTATCTTCTTAGAGGAGTGAGAGAGAGACAGAGAGAGAGAGAGAAAGATAGAGGGGAAAGAGAGGGAGAGGGAAGAGAGGAAGGAAATGGTGTGGCATCCCAAAGGAAGGAGGTGGTGCCAGCAGCAAGGCCAAGTGGCTTGCTGATTTTAAGGGGGATGAAGAGAGAGAAAAAATAGTGATGGCAGTCAGTTGATAACAAAAGCAAAAGCAGGTAAATAACAAAAACTGCAAGGATGTCAAAGTCCAAGAGTTGACTTCCTGTCTTTCCTTAGAGAAGGGATTATCACAGGAGATGTGACTCTGTCCTCCTGCTATGGTTGAGGCTGTAGCTCATTCTCCTGCTGTTTACTCAGGAACTCTGTAAAAGCAGATTCGCAAGAAAACAATTTTGAAAGAGAGAGCTTTACATATCTTTTCCATTCATTCAGCTCTTTTCAGAAGTTGTGCAAAACAAAACTCTTGCAGGGTGCCTGTTAGTGAGAGAACTCATAGGATTGATCTTTAACTGTTACAGGGGAAATTGTGGCATTAGGTATTTTCCTGCTATTTTTGCAAGGCTGCCCCTTTCAAGAAATGAAAAGATAGGCCCACAAAATAGACTTGAACAAGAATGCTGCTTTATTCATAATAGGCAAAAACTAGAAAAAAACCCCAATGTTCATCACATAAGAATACGACAAATTTATCGAGCAATATTTGTACAATGGAAACTACTCCTCAGCACAGGAGAATAAACTTCTGATTCATTCAACAACATAGACAAATTTCAAAAACGTATGTTGAGATAAAGAAGCCACACATAAAAGACAACATATCAGATGATTCCACTTAAAGGAAGCTCAAGAAGAGGCAAAATGGATCAATGGTAACAGAATTCAGAACGGCAGTTTTTATGGGAGGAAGGGGGAACTGACAACTAGAAGAGGGTGCTGAGGAACATTCTGATGTGATGAAAATGTTCTAAAGTTTGATTGGGGTGGCATTACAAAGGTGTAGGCATTTATCACAACTCACCAAGTTGTAAACTTAAAATCAGTGCATTTCGCTGCATGCAAATTTTTCCTCCATAGAAATAATAAGCCAAAAAATCAATGAGGCAACAATAAAACAAACAACAAACAAATGCACGAGGGCTGAAACAGTTTAGGAGACCAGAGTAAGCCACCCCGAAATATGCCTCTTTGGCCTAAGGATTATTTTGAAAAACAGCAATCACAGGAGGAGCTCTGAAAACAGAGTAGCAATTACCCTTTTATAAGAGTATTTTGCATGTATAAAGGAAATCTCCACTTGTAAAGGTTATCTCCCCCTCTATACCAAGAGGAGACAATGACTAAATCATCAGAGACTCATCAATGGAGAAGGCACAGACTTAAATCTGCATAAACAAAACCTTACTTTTTTTTACAATACTTATTGAAGCCACCTATGCATAAATGGCTTCTCCCACACCCTTCTCTCTTTCTTCAGCTGAAGATAATATTTAAGCCTGAATTCTAAGCAACCTTTTGGAGATTTATTCATTTTTCCCTGGGTATCTCCCATGGGTACATGGGGTATACATGTTGATAAAATCTGTCTTTTGTTACAGGAGCCCCAGACAATGAACCTAAGAGGGGTAGAAGGAAAAGATACTTTTCCTCTCCTGCAACAGAAAATCACAAGTAGTGCATCAGTGGCTGAGCATAGTGTTTGAGCAGGAAAGCAACAGGGGTTGAGCCTGGAAAGGCAAGTAGTGTGAAACAAGAGTGAAAATATTTTAATTTTCTGACTAAAGAGTTAATTTTCTGGTTAAAGAGTAAGCCTTAGAAGTTAAAGGGTGATTGAATAGCTAGAGACCTCCAGAGAGATTTAGAGATTTATCTCCTTAAGTGTTCATTAGGTTTGTAGTCTGAAATGGTTCTTGGTACGCTCACGGCTGAAGAATGACCAGACACCAAAGTAAAGCAAGCACGAAAATGAGGTTTATTGAGGAGAGAAAGATAGGATTATAGAGCAAGAGCAAGTTATAGGTTTACAGAGTGAGATACATACACCACAGATGACCACCAAACCCATTGTCACAGCAAAAAGAGAGAGAAAAAGGGCTTGGTTGTGGTCTGGGTCTTGTCTTACAGTGTCCGGATTGGGACCTCCCTCATAGCTCAGACGTCACCATGGAACCACTTTGATTGGACAGTTGGGAGTTATATGGCCTGAGTCTTACTGTGCATGTGGATCTCCCATGAGCCTCTCTGAAAGCCCATGGAGGGCAGGGGGAACCCCCCCCCAAAGGCATGCACTTTCTCCCTGAGACCTGGAATCCCTTGCTATCTACCTATCTACCTAACATTTACATGTCAAAGGAGGATGAAACTCTAATCCTTGGGGCCAGTCCTTTATATTCTAAAGCAGGGGTCCCCAACCTATGCTGAGTTGTATAATTATTTCATTATATATTACAATGTAATAATAATAGAAATAAAGTACACAATAAATATAATGCACTTGAATCATCTTGAACCCCCCATCCAACCCCGGTCTGTGGAAAAATTGTCTTCCATAAAAATGGTCCCTGACGCCAAAAAGGTGGGGGACCACTGTTCTAAAGGATTGTAAAAGACCAGACAATAAAGGTTTCTCTCCCTCTCTCTAGAATTGAGAGGAGACAGGGCTCAGTGGTTCACTCCTGTATTCCCAGCACATTCAGAGGTGGAGGCGATAGGATCAATTGAGGCCAGGACTTCAAGACCAGCCTGGGAAATAGTGAGATTTCATCTCTATAAGAAATTTTAAAATTAGCCACTACTTAGGAGGCTGAGGCAGGAGGATCCATTGATCCCAGGAGTCGAAGGCTGCAGTGAATGATCATGCCACTGCACTCCAGCTTGGGTGACAAAGCAAGACCCATCTCTTAAAAAAAAAAAAAGAGGTGAGGGGGGAATTCTGCAGTCTATATAAACTCCCAGATTCCCAGATTTCAGGATTCCTCTCCTGCAGTACAGACTCTCCCACCCCCCAACATGCAGAGTAACATGTGGCTCTCGTCGAGTCACCTGTGAGTTACTGGGTGTGAGGAACCAATGCAGTCATTGCTGTAATAATTTTTATCCCTGCCCCAGAAAACTTATGTTTGCTTTCAAAATAAATATAAACATAGACATTAAAAACTTGTCAAACAGGAGCCAGATCATGGGTATAGAATACCATGCAAAAAGTGTCTAGATTCATTCCACTGCCAGTGGGAAGGACTTGAAGAGTTTTAAACACTGGGAAGAAATCATATTTGAGTGTAGAAAGATCACTTTGGCAGCACAATGGAGAATAGATCCACGACAGTCAAGACTGAAGGCCCCAAGGTGAATTAGAAGACAACTGCCATGGTCCACGTAGGAGATGATGAGATAAACACAGACATGGAGGAAGAGCAGAGGGAATGGCCACGAGTAATGCCATGGAGATGGGATTGAAAGGATTTAAACTCCTATTGGATGTGGGAAGACAAAAGGAATTATCACGGTACCCCACAGTACCTGGAGGAATGCCATTAAAAGGACCTGAGCAAAACACCTGAAACCTCAACCCCTTGCATTTCCATAAACTACACTGTGCCTCTGTGCTTGCTGGTTTGTAATGTCCTTCCACTCATTCATCTGGAAGACTTGTATTCGTCTTGCACTGGGAAGACCCCTGACACCCTTAGCGCACAAGTAAACTAGGATCCTGATGATGGTCACTCCCACAGCTACCGTACTCAACAGTGTCCCTACTTCAGCACTTACACCTTTGGATTGTGACTGTGTTTTCATACCTGGCTTTCTCACTAGGCTATGACTTGACAGACCATATCCTGCTCACCATTGTATCTTCAGCACAGAGCAAGTGCCTGGCACAAAGTAGGAACTCAATAAATATTAGTTATTAAATTAATAAACATTGTGCTAAGTTACACTTATAAAAGATCAAGAACTAGAACATTACCTCATTTCTCTGACATCCTATAGCACCCTGAGGACATTCTGTCCTCAATAAATTCAAACAAATCACTTGAGCCTCTCTCCTTTACTTCTTATTTTTAATGCAATAAAATATAAACCTTATAAGACTTTAATAAAAATGAGGTAAGAATGAACCCTAAACACGAGTTTGTCAGGAAATGTGGATGATCAATCTGCTGCTCCTGTAGAGGAACCTAAATTTGGTGCCTGGAAACTCCAAAGATACCTAACAGAGAGGTGCCACCACCTTGATGCCACCAAGGGGTGTTTGATTTTCATGGTGCCTTTACTTTGGCATGGTGACATTAAATAAGATAATAGAGGTAAAAGAGCAGTAACACACACCAACAACATACACAAACAATAAGTGGAAGTTTCTTCACCTTTCCTTCTCCATCCACATTTTATATACTTTATTAGTCTGCACTAATTTTCATTTACAGGTGAATCTAAACAAACTGGTGAAATTTTCATAGCCTCATGAAAATCACAAACATGGTCTATTTCTTCAAATTAATGGGCACTGAAATTCATGACACAATTAAAAATGTGCTTATACTGCAAAGAGAATAAAACCATGGCACGAGAAAAAAATGTTTCTTCCTTTTCTCAGGAAAATAGTAACATATAAAATATACATTTGGTGCACATCTGGCCACTCTCTCTAATGATTTCAGTAAATAAAGGAAAAGATAAAAACTGTATGACAAGACTATACAAAATGAATGGTTCATTATTCCAAATATGGGAATGATAAAGAAAACATGAAGATTTTACCACCTGTATGCAATTGCAGAAGTTCAGGATATTATATTTATTCCCCATTGAGCACCTGCCATTAGCACTTAATAAAGATAGAAATATTGACTTTGATTCAGGGCTGAAGAGCAGGGCTTAGAATGGGAACTACTCAGAGAGTGGCACTGCATTCCAATGGTGTCAAGTGTTGTAACTTGAAACAAGCTTCCTGTCTGAAGCATAAATATGAGAGAAGCCATTGATCTACACTGCTGCTTTCTTAACTCCACAATAAGAATTTTATCAAAGCTCATATCCAACTAACAATAAGGCCAGCAAACCAAAACTGGCAAGGTGAGACTAGACTACATATTGGAATTCCAGCTTTACTTCGTTCAGGATGAAAGACAACTTGAGAAAGCTTGTCCCTAGAATAGCAAAATGCCTGAGAAAAGGGACTGTGGCAACAGTGGTAGGAGAACATGCCCATGGGAAGGTTGACGTCAAAAAATGGTACAGTCTAGATGTGATGTCCCATGAGTTCATGAGCTTTCAGGGCCCAACATTTACTGAGCACTTTACTCTGTGCCAGGATCTTTATTACAAAGTTCCACTTGTCTTAGCTCATTTAAACTTCCTGCCAAATCAATAATTCCGTACTTTCTCCATGTTACAGATAAGACAACTGAGACCAGAGAGTTAAAGGGAATCAACATGGTGAGAAAATATTAGAGCTAAGATTTAACTCTGATCTTTTATCCCCATAAGTGATATTTATCCACAATACCACAGTAGCATCACTACACAATGTCATGAAACGCAAAGGGTCTTACCCGGAAACGGCGAGGGGTGGGGGAGTGAGGAAGAGAAGCAGTGCCTGCCGTGACTGAAAGGGAGAATGGGGGGATGCTCCTGGGGTGCAGGTTATGTTCTCTGGACCTGTGTGCGGGGCACATGGGTGTGTTCACTTTGTGAAAATTCGACAAGCTGCATACACATGATACATGGGCTTCTCTGTATGCGTGTTCTACAGCCGTCCCTCGGTATCCGCGGGGGATTGGTTCCATGACCAAAATCCGTGCAGTTGGCCCTGCGGAATCCGCGGACACAGAAAGTCCGCCTTGCGTACCTGCGGGTTTCCCTCCCGCGAATACTAGATTTTCAATGCGGGTTTGGTTGCTGAGGCGGAACCCGCTGCTATGGAGGGGGGCTGCCTGTATTAATTGAAAAAAATCCGCTTATAAGTAAACCCCCACAGTTCAAACCCGGGTTGTTTGAGGGTCAAGTAAGTGTATTGATAAAAACGGGAGCGGGGGTGGCCTTGCCAAGGGTCTCAGATTTGCTCCTTGTTCCGGGCCAGCTCCCTAAGTCTCCCTTTTCTCTTTCTCACGGGCTCAGGAAATGATCCTGCTTTCCTTTCTTTTTTAAGTAATAAAAATAAAAAATAAAAAACATCCAAAAGAGGGTATATTTAGCCAAATCCTTACCAACCATTATAAAACTAAAGTTTTCTTAAAAATAAGCTTTAACATATTCATACAAGATGGCACAGAATGATGAAAAGCACGTGGATGAGAGTTAGGGACCTCCCCTATAGTTTTACTAGCAACAGCCGGGAGGCTCTTGGCCTCGGTTTACTTACCTATAAATGAAGAGTTTCAATTAGATAACCTCTAAAGTTCATTTCCCACATGTATTCTTCAGGGTATGTGTATAAGAATATTCATAGCAACACTTTACAATAGAAAAAAAGGAGTGGGGAATGGCCATTGACTGGAGAATGGATAATAAATTGTGGTATGAATCAGGCAATGAAATATTCTATGGCAATAAAGTAAATGAATTATGGTTCTACATATCCACTGGATGGATCTCAGAAGCATAATAGTAAATTAAGAAAAACAGGTCAGTGAACAAAATATATATTGTGATACTATTTATATACAGTTAAAAAGAAACAAAATGAAATAACCCATTGTTTAGAGATATGTGCCTGTCTGGTAAAACTATGAAGAAAACCAAGCAAATGATAAATACAAAATTCAGGGCACTGGTGATTCCTGGAGGTGGGGGTGGGGGCAGGAGATGGAACAGCACAGCATTTTCAGCAGTGTTAGTAAGTTGATTGGTGAGTTCAGGCGTTTGTATTGTTACTATATTTCATAACTTACAGACATGTTACATATAGTCTTTTAGATATCAAATGATTCATAAATTTTTAAAGATTATATGTATTTTCCTAGGAAAATGTTGAGGATAAAGGGGTGAGTACAAAATCTTAAAGGCACCAATAAATTGTGACTCTAATCTTTAACTGCTCTAATAACAGGGTTTGTTCCCTGTGGAGAAACGTTATGATCATAATTTTTTTCTAGAAAAATTTGCTATCCTCAGCCTTGAGCCTTGGTGCACTATACAACTGAAGCCAAAAATGAGCCAAATAAAGATGATAGAAAACTCTTTATTCAGACAAGGAAATGTAATTCAACTCTTCTTTGGATGAAATTATTTATGGACTGTTCCTACTACTTATTTTACTGTCTAAGCACTGTTAAGATGTGGAAAGATGCAGGAGTGAAGACCAAAGCCCCCGCCCTCATAGAGCTCACATCCTAGTGGGAGAGACTGACTATAAATCCATAAAAATAAAAAATTAGATAATTTCTGATAGCAAACAGAAAACAAAATATTTATTATATAGTGCCTCTTTACATTTGGCCTTAGCCAATGAAACAACAAATTTTTCCTTTTCATTTTTCTGTAGTTTGAAGCAAACTAAGCCCCATATTTTGCTATAATAAAAGTAACTTCTCTTTAAAAACCATCTGTTTCTACGAACAAAAAGATCCAGAAAGGCCAAAATGGATGGTGTGTTGGTCTTCTTTATGTGTCAACTTCACTAGGCTACAATCCCCAGTTATTCAATCATACACTGATCTAGGAGTTTCTGTGAAGGTATTCTGTAGATGTAATTAAAGTCCTTAAGCAGGGCGGGTACAGTGGCTCACGCACACCTGTGATCCTAGTACTATAGGAGGCCGAGACAGAAGGATCGCTTGAGGCCAGGAGTTTGAGACCAGCCTGAGCAAGAGCAAGACCCCATCTCTACTGAAGGAACTCAGGAAATTTCCCCAAAACTCCTGGCATAATGAATATTTTGAATTAAAGGCCCTTTGAGATCAAAAGGCCATTGGAAGGGGCTTTCCCTCTACCTGCCTAAACCATACTGACCCATCAAAAGAACAATTGACTTCCCTTCCCTTCCCTGTTATCTCACTATATTGCAGGAAAGAAAATCAAGAATGCAACCAGACCTGGCCCAAATCATTTTAAACATAATACCTGTGTCTCAGGTTAATCTACAAGTCAATCTGTTTCCCCCCATCAATTCATTCTCCCAAGTATCTATTCACCCTCCCTAGCAACCCTTTATTGCCCCTAAACAGAATCACCTATAGTCCTCATTCCCCCCTCCCCTCTAAAAGGCAAGTATAAAAATATCTGGATCCCATCGGGATACTGGGTAATCACTCTGTGATTCTCCCATTGCACATGGTAAATAAGCCTCTTCCTCCAATTAATCTGCCTTAATTGTAAGTTGATCTTTCAGCCAACTTTCAGGAGGAAAGGGCAAGTTACCCCTCACCCCCACATTACAAAAAATAGAAAAATTAGCCAGGCGTGATGGAGCACACCTGTAGTCCCAGCTAGTTGGGAGGCTGAGGCAAGAGGATCACTCGAGCCCAGGAGTTTGAGATTGCAGTGAGCTATAATGACATCGCTGCCCTCTAGCATGGGAGACACAGCAAGACCCTGTCTCCAAAAAAAAAAAATGTCCATAAGCAGTTGATTGTAAGTAAGGGAGATTATCCTAGATAATCTGAGTGGGCCTGAGTCAATCACTTAAAAGGCCTTAAAAGCAGAGCTGAGGATTCCCTGAAGAAGAAATTCCTCTTGTAGACAGCGGCATCAGCCCCTGCCCTTCCTGCCACCTGCCCTATGGATTTCAGACTTGGCCAGCCTGCCCCCACATTGCGTAAACCAATTCTTTGTGATAAATATGCTGCTGGGTCTGCTTCTCTTGTTGAACCCTGACTGATACAGATGGATTTAAGTGCATTATCTTGAATTCCCAACATAAAAGATCCTGAGTCTAAATATATCCTTGGTTCCATGTTTCCTCAATAAGCGAACAATGATTTGGGGGCTGAAGGGATGGGGTGTGAAGTGCAATTATTGAGGGCCTACTTAAGAAAAAGAACTTCCACATGCATTGTCTCACCTCATCCCTACCTAAACCCATGCAAGCTCACAATGAATATCCCCCCTGTGCTCATGAAGAGATAAAAATGACAAAAATCATGTAACTTGCATAAGGTCACCCAATTAACAAGCAGCCAAAGCAGAGTTGGAATGTGGACCCACACAAGCCCAAAGGCAAAGCTTATATGCTCCTTCTCTGGGGAGATAAACATGGTATATTCTTGTCAGTTTATACTGTAAAGTTTGCAACTGAGACACTATTGTGGTGCTCGAATGTAAAGGGTAATTCAGCAAATAATCCAATTTAGTTAAAGGATTGGGAAAAATCTGGAAGATAATCAAATTTTTCCTTAGGTATTGACAGAAACATAAAACTCAATTTTTATAACAGACTGTTGAATTTCTCAGAGGGATGCTGAAATAGATGCCTAAGTGACCCAGAGGGTTCATTTAAGTATCTCCATTATAGGATTTGAGACGCAATTTAAAGGGAAAAAAAAATGGTTCACATTAAACCAAACAAATTGGGGTCTGAAATGTAGTTGTATGCCAATCTGCTACTTAATGGCTTATCCAGAAACACTGCACAGTTACCTTTCTATCCTCAGAGCCTCTACCTTTAAGAAATTCACCTTGATTATTCTGGGTCTTTAAAGTGCTGAAATTGAACAGTCAAAATCCCAGTTCCATTTAAGCTTGCTTCCCCCTGGAGCCCAGGGCAACCTGTTACTTAAATATAACGGATGAATTTCACTGTATTTCAAAGATTTGGGTGACATTTCCTTGACATTCGCAATATGTCTATAAATTAGAAGTGCTACAGTTTTAACACAAAATGAATACAATGATCAAAAGAATCCTCCAGTTACTGCCTACCCCTGGAGAAGGGGAAGCCAATCTGATTGCTATTCTCTGCATACATCAAGCTATACTGCGAAGCATGGGCAAAGTGCTAATAAATTGCCTTTTCTCATTATATTTTGGTTTAATTTTATGTTTTGTAATTCATGTAATTACTCACTGTCTTCTACAGTAGCATATTAGAGAAAACTTTGGTTAATCTATTGAAACCCTCAATTTACCATAAGTTAGTAACCAGAAATTATTTTCTAAATGTTAAGGCTATAGAGAAGCAAATGACAACATAACAACCTATATCAAGGTTCTTCTGTGTTTCTTTTTCTTTTTCTTCTCATATTTTTTTATTTTTTATTTTTTTGGCACATTGTCTCCCACAATAGAATATATAAACCCAATCTAAGAATATTCATACATAAAGGGCCAGGGCCAGGCAGCACCAAACTCAGGGGAGATGGCTCTTTCCAGGCACCGGGGACTGAAGACTGTGCTCTCTGAGAGAAGTTTCTATCCTCTGTCAGGGCACACCTTGCAGATGAGCTCTGTGGTCTAACCATGACTAGGGATATAGGGTGGTAAGAATCACTGCTAACGCTTAAGTGTAGTGTACTTTGTACTGGACCCTGATCTAAGCACCTTAGGGATACTAAAAGCAACTCTATGAGGTAGGTATTAATAGTATCTCCATTTTACTGAAAGAAAATTGAGACACAAATACATTTAGTTCTTGCTCAAAATCATATAGCTAGCAAGTACTAGAACCAGGATTCAATCCCAGGCAGTTTTGCTTTTCAGCAGATGTCTCCTCTCCCATTAGGCTATAAGTTACTCACAAATGCTGTATCATTTTAGCAGCTGCAATACCCAACCCATATTAAACACCTGAGGATTAAATAATAGATTGAGAATAAAGTAAAATACCGTATATACTTGACAGGATGGTAGAGAAAGTGTGCGTGAAAACAGATTAAACAGACCAATCACAAGATCTAGAACAGGAAATAGCTACAAACCACAAGCCATATTCTCTCTCTTCTGCACAGACCCCAACAAGAATATCAAAACAAAACAAAACAAAACTTCCTCCCCACCCTCAACAGGAATAGAGTCCACAATCAAGCTCAGCTTTCACACCAGTAGGAAAACCACTAAATTAATAAAATATGGTGACATATTTCTAAAACTCTGTGGCAACAAAAATTCAAATAAAAGGGTTAGTCTAGGTCAGCCACAGTGGTTCATGCCTATAATCCTAGCACTCTGGAAGGCCGAGACAGGAAGATTGCTTGAGCTCAGGAGTTTGAGACCAGCCTGAGCAAGAGGAAGACCTCATCTTCACCAAAAAAAAAAAAAAAAAGAAAAGAAAATACAAAAATTAGCTGGGTGTGGTGGCATGTGCCTATAGTCCCAGCTACTTAGGAGGCTGAGATAGGAGGATCGCTTGAGCCCAGGAGTGTGAGGTTGCAGTGAGCTATGATGAAACCACTGCACTCTAGCCGGGGCAACAAGTGAGACTCTCTCTCAGAAAAAAGAAAAAAGGATTATTTTATTTAGCCACCTAATAACTAGATAATTTAGTTAGCCAGAACACCCAATTCCATAAACATTGAAGTGAATCAAGGCTTTGACTAAATCTCCTCAGCTCTGGGGTGTTGGATATGACAGTTGCAGTGTTTGCCTTAGTTGCTGACACGAAGGGGCATCTATAGATTCCTTATGCCTTTGTGAGTCAATCTCACAATGTTATCTTGTCACTTTCACTTTGGGATTTTTTATCTGCTACTTCAGGTTAAAGAGGAAAGGCCTGAAATGTGTGTTTTTAAAATATATCCAGGACAACACTTCTATTTTGGAACTCTTCACTGGTTAAATAAAAAACCCTCCGACAGCTGCTAGATAGAAGAGGAATACCAATCATTTCAGGAGCTGAGAAATATGTGATGAGCTACCACTTCAGTTCTTGAAAAATAAGCCCATTCAAAGCTAGCTAGGACTGTGATACTCCAAATGAAATGCTAAACCTAGGCTGCATTTCTTGTCATTGGTAAGACTGAAAGTGTAGAGTGCCTCAAAGAATGCAATTTTCCCTCAATTTTATTATGGAGTATCTTCACTTCTGAGGAAAAGATTTCTTCTTGCTTATATAGATCTGTAGTCTCATTTTTGTGCAATGCCTTCTCAAGTTCCCTGGAATGATTATAAAATTGTATCTCTGCAAGCTTTTTTACACAATGCACATGCCAGAGAAATCAGATATACTGTTGAAATTCATCATGCACAATCTATGAAATAGGGGCTGCGCGACCATATCAGCACATGTTACAAGATATATTTCCAGTTTTTCATGTCCCTCTGAATTTATTTGACAGAATTTCAGAAGGGAAAATGTGTTTGCTGGAGGGCAGGTTGCTTTTGCTTCTTGGAGTCAGCAAAGATGCTGAAAGCTTTTCAACTTTCTTTCCATTATTTAAAACTCATCACCTCAGGCATCTAGCCACACTGCATGCAGCAACAGTAGGGATTCTTTCCTAAACTGTCCTTTGTCTCAAGAGTTTCTGAAGGCACTTCTAAGCAGGTTTAGACATTTCGAAGTCATAGCTAGTTTTAAAGCACTCTTATACCAACACCCAAAAAGGAAGGTAAAGCCTTTTTTCTTTTTTTAACCTAACTCAATAGTCAACAGACCAGATTCTTGAACTCTCCTAAATATCAAGTTTCTACCATTGTTTTCAAAAGTACAATTCCTAGACTCTTCAGCACCCCCAAGCTACAAATCTCTCTCTTCTATCTTGCCTTGAAGGAAAAGTTCTTCAAATTCTAACTTGAACGTTTGATGACTTTACTTCCTCACCTCCCATTCAGTCCTCAACCCACTGTTGTCTTATTTGGGTTTTGCCATTCCAGTAAAACTGTTCTTGCTCTCCTCTTGACCTGTAATGGCCTAATTCAGTGTCATTTTCAAACTTGGTCACTCAATAGCATTTGAAACTGTCAACCAGCACCTCCTTGTAATTATCTACTACTTTTTCCCCCTGGCACCACATCCTGATTTTCCATTTACTTCTCCCATAATTCCTCCATTCTGTCCACTGACTCCTCTCTACCACCTTAATTTTTAGGATTCCCTGGGTTGGCCTTTGCTCCTCTCCTCTGACTTGACAAACTCATCCTGAGCAATCTTACTTACATTCATGCCTCTAAAAACTTCTGTACACGGATGATGCTAAAATCTATAATCTCCAAACTGGATCTCTCTCCTGAACTTCAAGCTTTATGGTAATCTCCACCCAGATGTGCCAGAGAACCTCAAGCTCAAGATGCCCAAAACTGAACCCATTCTTCCCTTCCCCAAAGCTGGCTCTTCTCTTAGGATTAATGAAGCAATCATCCACAAAGTCAGAAAGCTGAGACTAACCCCACACTCTTCCTCTGCTTCAACCCTAGGCACCCATCATTTCTCATTA
Source organism: Daubentonia madagascariensis (assembly GCA_023783475.1). Taxonomy (NCBI): domain Eukaryota; kingdom Metazoa; phylum Chordata; class Mammalia; order Primates; family Daubentoniidae; genus Daubentonia; species Daubentonia madagascariensis. The sequence continues at coordinate 4,325,826 of JAKFHU010000485.1, read as the reverse complement.
AAATGACTATGATAATTTTCTGCCTGATCACTCAGACTCTGGCATCCCCCACCCCTTCCATCCTCCATTCTCCAGTCTATTGAAGTCAAACCCTTCAAAGACCCCCAATGTCTACAGATTGAAGTCCAAACTCCTAAGTAGGGCATACAAGTCTTTTAGGGATTTCTGCTCCTACTTACCTTTAAAAGCTATATCTGCCCACATCCTGGTCCCTGGCTGCTTCACACCTTTCTGCTTTTCTTATATGCTATCACCTCAGCCTGTAATGCTCCTTCCTATTACCCTGAAAAACTAATTCACTCTTCAAGAATCTACTCAAGTGTTATCCTCTCTGAGATGCCTTTTCTAGCCTTTCTACTCTCACCCTTAACAACTCCCCAAATTTACACATTAATTTTATTTCCCACATGTACCATTTTATATGGTTAGTTTGCTTGTTGTTAGAGGTGTTTAACTACTTATAAGGTATAAGAAAGAAGGCTAGACTATTTGCTCCCCAGAAAACAAGCCCAAACCATGTGGTTTAGACTGGGCTGACCCTAACGTTAAAGTGGACATGACCCTGACACCTAGAGATACAGAATCTTTATCTGTCAAAATGCTATGACCTTCAAGTAAGTTAAGGTGCTCGACACGTCTCCAAAACACAACGGACTTAGTAATTTTGTTGACATCCTAAATTTTTGGCTTTTGGTAATGCTTATTAACAAAACATAGTATTTGTCAATCATTGTAAACATATTTTAGGTATCTTTTTATATAATTATCTTCTGTTTGGTTATTGATATCTTTATTTCTGTGTACATTCTATATTCTCTGAGAACTTGTCATACATTTGGAGTCTGTTACTTAAGAAATAATTTATACTCTGCCTTGAGATTTGTTTTAGTCAGCTTGGAGTGCTATAACAAATTACCATAGACTTTATTTCTCACAGTTCTAGAGGCTGGGAAGTTAAAGGTCAGAGTATCAGCAGGGTCATGTCTGATAAGAGCCTTCTTCCTGGTTTGTAGGCAGACAACTTTTTGCTGTGTCCTCTCCTGGTGAAGGGCAGAGAGAGAAAGAGCAAGTTCTCTCATATCTCTTCTTAAAAGGGCACTAAGGCCAGTCATGAGGGCTCCTCCCTTGTGACCCAATTACCTCCCAAAGTCCCCACCCCCTAATACCATTACAATGGAAGTCAGGACTTCAACATATGAATGGAGGAGCACAAACATTAAGTCCATGGCAAGGTTACACCTTTACACCAATTCAGTGAAAATCCAAAGAGAAAAAAGACCAAAGGCTAGAATATTAGAAACCCAGGAAAGGATCTGTAGTGCAAAAGCCTGAATTCGTTCTAACTGAACACAGAGAAACTTAATGCCCATTACAGACAGAAAGCAGGGAACTGGCTAATGAATGTGGTTGCCCTTACTTACTACAGACTTCACATTCCCTAATGAACAATTATCTTTTCTACCTCATGCCAGACAAGAGCTCCCCTTTGCCTTTCAGTATAACTCCTCCACAGAAGAGTACATTTGTTTTTCTGCCCTTAACCTTTTAAGCCAACTGAACATTAAAGCATTTCAAGGCTTACTCTGAAATTAGGCACATAAATACTGCAACAAAACATCTGGGCATTAGTTGTTGTCCTCAAGGCTTGTTCTAACTCTTCTCTCCTTTTTATGCTGTATCTATTACTTGCTAATGAGTGTATTAAAGAATTCCCTTCTTTCAAAATGACATTCTGAGATTATATGTACTGACCCATTTAAACAGATGTGATAATAACTGCAAACCTCAAATTTTCATTAAGGAAGGAAAAAAAAGAAAGATAAGATAGGATGTGTGGTTTTAGATATTTTTAAAAAGAAAAGAATATTTGAAGGAAATATGTGAAATTTTAACATCTATTAAATATGATTAGGAATAGGTGGTTTTCTATTACATTATTTTATGTTCTTTTCTGATGTTTCTAATAGCTCTTAAGATTGAACAAAATTAACTATCTTCAGCTAGACAAGCCAAATTGCAATAGTAATAGAATTTAGGATTTCCCACACTGTAAATTTCCACTGTTCTTGTTTTGCCAATCCTCATCCCTGATTAAACTTTGCTCCTTTTTCTTGTCCTGCTTCCAGACTGCCCAGCATTGCTGCACAAAGCCATGAATCTAAAATAGAGGCTCACTATTACTTAGCAATTTTTTTCTTCCCTCCACTTTAAGCAATTTCTTTCTTCCCTCCACTAGTATCGTACTAACCACTCAGGCTATCTCAAACCCTACTTTGCTCAGACCTCCACACCCTTACCTCATTTCCTAAAAAATCTTTGAAAAACTTTTGACCTTTCCTAAGCTTTTTAGATTCAAGGGGGCTTTTCAAGGTAAGCACCTGCTGCTCATACTTTCTATTACAGTCAGATTTTTCTATGAATTCCTGAAGTAGTACCATATTTTTATATCTTACTCATGGAATTAATAGTAAGATCATGGAAGAGTTCAGTGTGTCCTATGATATTACAGCAAGCATCTAGGCATGGTGAACAGACCCTAAGGTGATCCCTCAAAGATTGCCCACTTGTTAGTGTCCACACCTTTGTATAATACGCTCCCCTTCAGTGTAGGAGAGACCTGTGACTTGCTTCTAACAAATGGAACATGGCAAAGATGATGGGATATCACTCCCATGATTATATTACATCATGTAAGACTCCACCTTAGAGGCAGGAATGAGATTCTCCTTGCTGCCTTGATAAAGCAAGCAGTCACATAGAGGAAGCCATGTGGCAAGGAACCATAGGAGGACTCCAGCTAACATTCAGTAAGAAGCCAGGGCCTTCAGTCATATATCCTCAAGGAAATGAATTCTGTCAACAACCTGAACAAGCTTGGAAGCAAATTCTTCCCCAGCCAAGTCTCCAGATGAAAACACAGCCCAGACAATACCTTGGTTGCAGTCTTGTGAGACCCTGGCTGGCAGACCAGGTAAGCCATGCACCAACTCCTGAGCCATGGAAACTGTGAGAAAATAAATGCATGTCATTTTAAGTGGCGTTTGTGGTGATTTATTATGCAGCAATATAAAACTAATATACTAGGTTAGAAATAAAGAAAAAAAAAGGAAAGAAAGGAGAAGAAAGGTAGAGGAAGAAAGAAGGGAAGGGTGAAACATGTGGAATCAATCTTACTGTAGAGGCAAAAGCAAGAGAAATGTAGGCTCCTCTACCAGAGAAGCAATAACTGGCACAGTACAACTGGCACAAATATTGAACATGAATAGTTAGTTGACAAAGAATTCCCTCTAAGCAGCTGCTGCTGGAAATTGGTTTAATGGTGTTACACAGGAAGTATCATGGAATTTTGTTTCTACCTAATAGGGAGGAGTAAATACATATTCAGTTCAGAACTCAACCAGTGAACACGATGAAGCACTTACTATGTGCCAGTGCTATGTAAGCACTTTGCCTGTATTGTCTCATTTAATCCTTACAACAACGTATGAGGTAGGTACCATTATGGCCCCATATCAGAGATGAGAACATTGAAGCATATAACTGTCAAGTGATTTGTCCAAGACCACACAGCAAGTAACAGATGGTGCTGGAACAAAACTTTAGCCTGTCTCATTCCAAAGTTGTATCTCCTAACCATCACCACGGTGAGGAGAATGCAGGTCAGTACAGAAAGCACTGCAGGGAGCAAGGATACCACAAGGGCAGAGATCTATGGAACAATGCAGAGGCAGACACAGACACCCATTTCAGGGATAAGAAGAAAGCAGGCAACAATATTTTGCAAAACAAAATGAATTAAACATTTTTCACAGTATCAATGAAAAAAATCAAATAATCTATAAGCAAGTAAGTTACATCCCTAGGTGGAAGACAGTGGCAAAAATGACATGTAACACACAGATGAGGACCAGAGGATGGTCAGCTAAACTTGGACATATTAGAAAATTCAAACCAGACCAAGACAAAAACAATTTCTCTAGCTAAGGGTTTTCATCAAGAAACTAGAAATTTATATCAAAAGTCATTGTCCAAGTTTATACTTGTGGTATTGAATTATATGAACTAAAGTAGTTCTCTTCCCAAACTGGGGATTCAGACATTGTCCACAAATTCTCTTGTTGTTTAAAAGCACCAAATTAGAGAACTCCTCATCTTATTATAGGCAGACAAGTGGGTTGAGTGGAGCATTAAGATTTTTACAATGAACATTCTGGTGATCAGAGTGGGTGAAACTCTGTACTCAAGTCTGTTTTAACAAGATATATTTCTGTCCAGGTGAATATACTTTATGAGACAGGGCATGATCCAAGTAGAAGAGCCAGAGTCAGCTATCAGTAATTCACATGAGCCTGGGTGGCTGAGGATCCAGGGATATAGCCAAGAGCAGAGCTGAGGATCATCAGTAACTAGAGACTGTGGTTAGTAAGGGGAGCAGGTAGGTGGGAAGCTGACTCAAGTGTGAACCAAATTTGAAGTTGCCTGCTTGCCTTTGTTCCAGAACAACTTTTACCAGGTAAAGCAAGTCCTTGTTCAGAGAACAGCCTGCCCAGGTGGACATCCACACACAGCAGCCTTGTCTTCTGCCCTTCCCTTAACAAATTAAAATTTCCAGGAACACCTTCTTTAGCTACCTCACCAATGCTGCTGGATTCATCTCCCTCAAAATGTGGTGCATGTTATTCATAGCATGCCCACCCTGAAAGCAAAGCAAGAGCTTCAACTCAGGACATCCAACTTACAACTATGTTTTTTTTCTTTCACAAAAGACAAACATTGCTGAGGCATTATAGTACTTCCAGTGGCATTAGATCCATCATCAAAAGGATACTTACCAGGCTGTCAAGCACTTATTGATTTCTGAGTCTGTGTTGTATATGATGAAGAACTCTTCTTCTCACAGACACTCTGCCTTATTGTGTCAGAACAGTTCTTGGCTACTTAACGCTAGATGGGCAGTTGCAGGTAACTGGTCAGGATATTTGGTCTGTCCCCTGCATGTGAAATGGTTGGTCAGTAGAAAACACGTCTCAGAAATGTGGTGTCAGAAATTGCATAATGCCTTTAAGTTATCCTAACTAGAGTCATGGCAGATAAAACCATACCGTATTTCAATAGAATCTTTATGAGCCTTGTGTTTGTTCCCTGCCTGCTCCTTCTGGGATCATTTGTTGCTGCTCATCTTGGCCCCCAACCTGCTTTTGATCCCAGGACTTTTGATCTGTTCTGACTCTACTATTTCATTTTTAGCTCCTAACTTACCTAACTGTCCTTATAATCTGGACACAATTCGGTCCCAAACTCAGCTCTGCTCATACTGCTCTACTGAAACTGCTCAGGTCAAAGGTCAATGAGTATATATTTATGCCAAATACAATAAAAAATATTCTGTACTTCTTAATATTCATGTTTGCAGGTTGGACACTAAGGACATTTCCTCCTCCTTTGAGCTCTCTCTCAGTTTCCATTACATTGCTCTTCTCTGGTTTTTTCCTACCTCTTACTCTTCCTGCTTATCTGTCTCCTCCATGTGTTCCTGTGATTACCAATTACATGTCTTCACACTTAATTTGTTCTTGTCTTCCAAAAGCTCTAACCTCAGTCCTTTGTTCTTTTACATTATTCCTCACCCTTGGAGTCTGGCATCCATGTCCATGGTATCAGCTTGTAGGCTAACTCCATAATCTACATATCTTGCTCAAAACATTCAGCTGAGTTGCCTAATGGACATTTCTACTTGGATAACAAACGAGAATCTCAACATCCACATGCCAAAGTCAATAATGTCTCTCTTTTTCCCAAAACCAGATCTTACTTCTGTATCCCCAGTGAATGATACAACTAAAACCAAATTTATGAAAGTTTATCCCTGTGTGTCACTTACTCCAACAAATCAGGCTCCAAGTCCCAAACTTTCTACCTTTCTAATGACTCTTGAATCTATCCCTTCCTCTTAATTTCTCAGCTACCTTAGTTTAGACTTTTATCCACTTCCTCCCCAGATTTCAGCAGTAGCCTCTAACAGATTTCTTTGCCCTCAATCTTGCCTTCCTCAAATCCACTTTCCATTCCTGTACCAGAATAAACTTCCTAAAATATAAATTTTATCAAGTTAATCCCTTGCCTAAAATACTACAATGGCTCACTTTAGCTTTGAGGTCTGATTTGATTCCCTTTTCTGTGTTCCTCTATGAGAGCACATATGATTCCACCCCACTGAACTATGAGATGCCTTAAAACAGGAGCTTATTCATCAATCCATTCCTAGCATTTGGCATAATGTCTGGCACAGAGCAGGAATTTAATAAATAATTTTTTAAAGAAAGGGAAGGAGAAGGAGAGAAAAGGAGGGAGGGGGTAAGTAGGTTTGCAAAACCTATCTTAGAAAATGAATTTTAGTTTGATTAATGGAAGACAAATGTAGCTAAAGAGTCAATGATCTATCAACTGTGTCCCACCTAAATCAAGCAAATTCTGGAGCTGCTGGACATCAATTAATAAAATAAAACCTAACCTTGAGAAAATCAATCTGCCCCCTTCAAGGACTAGTTGATAAAATGGCCCCAAGATAGCACAAATCCTGTTCCCTTCATATTTTATAAGGACATTGTTAAGGATAAGAAAATTAAACAACCAAAAAGGTCTGAGGAAGGATCTTGGACTTTAAATACAAGAAGCACTATAATGGAATTTCCTAGGGTCATTTTACTCAAATCAATTCTGAAGTTAAAACTGTTTTATTCTTTACTGGTACCAGAGATGGTGACTCTGAATTCATTGTGGTAATTATTATGAGTTATCTTTATAGTAATATTTGTATGGGTATATATGTTTCTGTGTCTAGTGTCTGTTTATTATTAGAGTGTATTTATTCTTTTTTTTATTTCAAAGTATTAAGGAGGTACAAATGTTTTTGTTACATGAATACCTTTTATAATGCTTAATTTGGAGCTTTTAGTGTGCCCATCACCCAAATGGTGTTCATGGTACCCGATAGGTAAGTTTTTACTCCTCCCTTCCTCCCCCACATCTTGATTTCCTATGACCTTTACATCTCCTTGTGCCCATATGTGCCCATCGATTAGCTCCCAATTATTACAGAGTACACGTGGTGTTTGTTTTTCCATTCCTACCATACCTCATTTAGGATAATGGTCTCTAATTCCATCCAAGTTGCTGCAAAAGACATTATTTCATTCCTTTTTGTGTCTGAGTAGTATTCCATGGTGTATATGTACCACATTTTCTTAAAGTGTGTGTTTATTTATTCTAAAGTCATTCAGGATCTATAAATTAATGGATGTGTTGAAAATGAGATAATGTTCCATTGGTACACTTTGTCCTAAACTTCCCTACCAAGGCTTTGTATGTATAGAAATAATATCAGCCCTTTTATTTCATTCCCAATTTTCAAACTAATAGATTGCCCTGAATGCCTTGCCATTAACTTAACACAACTAAAAATGAACTCCTCTTTTTCCTCTTCTTTAAAAAGACTTCACCAAAAGATTCCTCTCCTTCTATTATGTTCTCCACCTTTTTATAATCCCCCAGCCTTCAAATTCTAAAATTATCTCTGAGTTCTCCTTCTCCTACACTATTCCCAATATACATACATACACATTCAATCAATTACGCAGCCCTGTAGAACATGATTCTAATTTAATTAGTCTTAAATTTGTGCCTCTTTTTTTTTTAAGAGACAGGGTCTCACTATGTTGCCCAGGTTGGCCTTGAACTCCTGGGCTCAAGCAATTCTCCTGCCACAGCCTCCTGAGCAGCTGGGACTACAGGCACACACCACACCTGGCTCCTAACTTTCTTCCCATTGATGCCATCATAGTTCAGATCTTTGTTTCTAATCTACACAATACTATTTTCTAATCTGTACTATTTTTTCTAATCTATACTACTAATAGTTTATACTATTTTCTAATCTTCACTCTTGCAACAGCCTTCTAACTTCTAACCTTCAGTCCTTTCCACTTCATTCCACTACATTTCCACTACACATTGCTGCCAAAATAATATTCTATAAAACTGTGCTTACAAAGCACAGTTCTGATTGTGTCACTCCATGCTACTGTAAGAATATCAAATGAAGATAAGATGCCACAACTGAAAATATTTTTGAGACTCACGACTGCTCACTTAATAAAAGCCAAGTGCCTTGTCATGGCATTCAGAGAATTATAGCATCACAAAATTTTTGAAAAGAAATTTAAATATCATCTTGTATAAGACCCCCCAAGCTTTATCCCCAAGTACCCTTTCCTGTCTTACCTTTTTCACTATTTTTAACAAGTCCTGTACCCCAGTCAGATTAAACTCATTATCATATCTTTGACATTTCTGCTGCCATGACTGTTCTCAAGCTCTTTCCTCTGCCAGAGTTCTTTCCCTTGAAATCTATCTGTCAAAACGTACTCATCTTTCCAAGTTCTAGGTCAAATGTCCCCTCTTGCATGAACACTTCCCTGATCCTTGCAAATTAAAAATCATCTCTCCTCAAACTTTTACAACTCTGCTTTAATCCTTTCTTAAGGCATTAGAACATTCTATTCTATATTATAAATACCATTAATATCTCCCATCACTGCCATTTGGCTGTGAACTCTCAAAGGATAGGGACTTTGGCTTATTTATTTGTATCCCCTCTGCATGTTTTCTCCTACCCTTTAAGAAAAAGAAATTACTACTTCTAAGCTGTTGTTTTCTCTGGCTTTGTTGTTTTTTTAAGAAAGCACTGATGGGGTGAAAATTATAATATTTCAACTGAGATTTCGCATTTTAACCAACCACTAGCATTATTTTGGGAAAGAATAGTTTCAAACCCTAGATCTACATCAAGTAGTAAACAATGTCAGATTATTAAACAATTTTATTCAATAAATATTTATAAAGCTTCCACTATGTACAAGCGGCACTATCTCAAGTGCTTTGGAAATACAAAGATACAACTCTATTCATTAAGAAGAACATAGTCTAATTAGATAAAACAAAATTTTACATAACTGTAGCACCAGAATAAGTGTCATATGAGAAAAAACCTGCTGCAGAAATTGAAATATGTGCAAAACTCGGGGGAAATCTCCATGGCGGAGGCAGAAGCATATAGACCTTGAAATCATTTAGGCTGGTTTGGATCCTGGCTAACTCCAAAAAAGTGGTGTAGCCTTGGGCAAAACATTTAACTTTCTCTAGGTCTCAGATGTATTTTCTGTAAAATGGCAATAATACCTACATTTGGCTCACAGTCCTAAAACATAGTAAGTGCTCAAAAAATAATACCTTCCCTCCTCCATTTTCTACTGGTTTAAAAAGAGACCAGAGAGATTATCCATGGCTCTAGGTTAACTTTAGTTCAAAGTGTCAGTCTGGAATGATTTGAATCCTTTCACCACACTTCAAAATGACATTCCCAGGAGAAGGTAAAATGAAATCAGTGGTAATTAAAAGTCACAGTTCTGGGGCTCTAATATAGCTGGGGATGAATCACTGAAAAGACTACAAATCTCTCTTTGTAGATGATGATTTCAGTTTGGGGTAGTAAAATCAAGTGCCATTAATCTAGTGTATCAGTCACTTTTCTTTGGTTTCTCATGAAGATTAATAATTGAGGCCATATCTCACAGTTACAAACATCGTTCAGCCCTGAAATGCTCCCAATAAATTTACCATCTTTTTCAAATGGATGTTTTACTGTCAGAACATAGTTTCTTATTCCTGTTACAAAGGCAATGACCAATAAGGGTTTAAACAAGTCCAGTAAAAAGCACCAAAATTGGTGTTTTATAAGGCTTCCATATGCCATCATAAGGAGAGTCCATTTCGAATAAGTGTAAATTGTCTTGCTCCTGGCTTCCCAGCTCTTCCGGATTCCTTTTGTGGCATAAACTTCTCCAAGAGGAGAACCAAGCGTCCCCCAGACTGTAAACATTACAAACCCAAGTGACAACAAATTTAATTACAAAATTAACTGCCTTTTCTAAGTCTGTTGTTTCTATCAATCCTGTGGTCCTGAGATCTATGATAACCTTAAACCAAGCTGCATTAAGGGGTTAAAGAGCCATTGGAATCCACTGTTCCTCTAAAAGGAGATAGGAAATCTAGATTCCAGACGTTAATCTGCTCTCAACTGCCTGATTACCCACTGCCAAAGGTACCAACTCAATTTGATTCAACAAGCATTTATCAAATCCCTGCATATGCCAGGAATTCTACTAGGTATTGAGTATAAAAACACAAATGAGACAAGGTATGCTTTAAATGTTTATAACAATTTGAGTTGGGCAGTGCATAGGCAATATATATAACCAAAGTGTTTGTACCCCCATAATATTCTGGACTTTAAAAATAAAAATAAATAAATAAAAAACAAACAAACAAAAAAACATCGGAATGCTTGAAAAATGGAAGTGGGCAAGTTATTTTATAGGCATGTGTTTAAAAAGTGAAATAAAATAAGACTTCATAACAAGGTGAAGGGTAGCTTCAAAGGGATTATTAGGAAAAAACCCTGAGAAAGATGACATCTGCTATCCTGCCCCTGGTGCCCAGAACAAGGAGCCAGGTCATCCACTTGAACTCATCACCATCCTTTATGATCTGGGCAGCGCTTTCCTGTGTCATTCTCTGAAGAGAATATAACAACATGGTCCCTGCCCTAAAGGCTAACAATTCAGGTTGGAGAGACAGCTTGTTCTGACACACTCCTAAATAAGCTTCTAATGTACAAGAGAGAAGCCAGATCAAATCTAAGGAGACAGCATCAGAAACACAGTAAATCTATGATGACTAACTGACCTAACTGATGACCTATAAAAATCATTTTTCTTCCAAAGACAACTAATGTAGTCACAGCCGCCACTGTGCCAAACATGCAGCTTGATAAATCAATTTATTTCAAACTGATACATGGTCCAAACATAAGATGGTTCTAAATAACTTTGAAAATTATTTCTAGCATCTGAGAGAATTTGCATATTTTCAGATGAGCCTTGCAAAGCATCTTAAAAATACTTCACTAATTCAACAAGTAACTACTGAGTTCCTGGCACAACAGAGTGCAAGGTATTAGCAGGCATAAATAAGAAAGCTCTGCCCCTGAGGCACTTACTATCAAAAACAAAATTTACAAAGTTAGAACGTAATATTTATTACTTGCTTCTGATTGCATGTATTTATCCTAATTACATAATTAGATGCAATCATGCTGAAAACAAAAGGGAAACTGAATTTTATTTTAAGAAAGCTCTCTTGAGGCACATAATGGGAAAAAAATCAGTATGTGAGCCAAATGCCAGAAGCCAAAAATTCAATCTAAACTATCAATACCAAAAAAGACCACAAAAGGCCAACCATAAAAGCTTATGTCTGAGGATAAAAAGAAGTGTTAATCACAGACTATATAGAAAGAAATTGTAGAGTGTGAAACACTCTAAAACTTATGTGTGGAAGAAACCTGAAAGTTACCTAATGCAACTCCATGATTTTTTGGATTTAAATAATTAATTTTTTTAATTTTTAAAACACTGGATACTTTGCTAATTAGTGTCAAAAGAGACTCTGATCCCTGTCACACAACTAAGTATTTGCTTTCTCCACCATACATACCAAAAATACTCACATGTTAAAAGCCTCAACATGTTACATCTTCTTTTTATGCTGTTTGAACTCCCTTAACTCTAAGTACAGGGAACACAACAGAAGACAAAAATACTCTGACTGTCAATGCACTGGCCGGTAAGATGCTACATCATTGCCATAGGGTGATAGGTATTTCTCAAGCTACATCACAGGGGTTGGGGTGGGGAGAGTGGGCACAGTGCAAAGCTCAGCCCCCTGGCTGATTCAGTGGAATCCTTATGCACCATGCCATCCAATTCTCTATGTCTTGTTTTAGGACATATGACCCTTAGCCTGTCTCACAAACTGTGGTCATTTTCTCAAGCACTTAGACTGAGCCCCCTAACGATGCCAACCATGACCAGTAAAGCTGGGAGGCCAGCCTGGATGCTGCAGCTCGATGCCCTCTGCTTCCAGGACATCTCCAAACCCCTCCAGCCCTGAACCTGCGCTGCTGTCTCTGCCTAAGTGAGCTCTTCTGTAAAGCAGACATCCTTTCCAGTTCTTTTCTTTTAGCCACCTGGCAGAAGTCCTTCGATTACCTTGAGTTACTAGACCAGAGGGCATCCTGCTGGTGCCTTGAGACACTGGGATGGTTCTTTTGTTACGGACAGCACTGAATCTGAAGAGGAAGTCTTCTGCATTCCTTGCCTCTCCTCATATTTCAGCCTTCTCTCCCACCTCTCCAGCCCCCAATAATACATCCTATCAGCCCAGACCCTTGTTCTTGGAAAAAGCAGTCTTCCCATGCTGCCCCTCAACCCCCACACTATTTGTGCCAACCTCCTCCCTCAAGCCTGTTCAACTTCAGTCTTGTGTTTCTCTTCAATTTTTATCAAATATTTATTCATACTTGGCATTATGGAGGATAGATACAAAGCAAATAAAAATATTCTCCACACTCTTACATAGTTATTAACACTCTTTGTGGAGTTTTATCACTCCATAATCATCATTCCCACCCACCAAAAGATACCACAATATCGTGGGTATTTTATATAATAGTGAGAACCTTATAAGATTAACTTATAATTTTATGACACTCAATGAGGCGACTGGAATCACCCCAAAGTGTTGCAGAATAACAGGAGAGAATCACTGCTTGAGGACTTTAGTTAAAGGCAGATAATGGTATGGATTACTGTTAATCTTTACTACTTACATAAATTGAATTATGTAAGAAATTTGAATGAAAGAGAGAATTCCAAGTCTGACTTCCAGTTTCCTAGTCTCCAATGTTGAGCTTATAATGCTTGATAATATAGATTCATTTTCCAGCCTGAGATTAGACGACAAGAAAAGCATCAATCCAAAATATGGAATCGTACTGGGGTTATTGTATCATCATTACAAGTTGTTCAAAGGAGCTTCCTGATCCACAAGCCCCATTCACTGTGCATTGGGGAAAAGATTCTCTGGCTCTAAGAGCATAAAATGATGTGGTGGAGGTTATCTTTTCCATCCCACTCTCCACTAGCAATTCTAAGTAGCAAAGCCAAACCATCCCAGAAGACTGGCAGTATAAGTGCCAAAGGCATGGACTCTGCACCCACAAGACTTGGGTTGTAGTCCCAACTCTGCCCCTTCCTAGCTGCGAGACATCAGGCTACTGGGGGGGCACTAGCTATAGGACTCTCTATGCCTTAGTTTTCTCACACCCAAAATAGGAATAATAATAATACCCACCTAGATTATTGTAAAAAATATACACATTGTTATATATAAATCACCTAAATCAATATTTAGCACATTGTAAATGCTCAGTAAATTTCTTAGAAACATGAATATTGTGGTAGAGAGTGATTTGGGGAGATATTCCCACATTTTAGCAGTCCCCCACCTCACAAACACACAACAATTGATAGTGACTTCACCTCTAATTCAGAACTGCTACAAAAATATTAAGGGTATGGATTATTGTTCAGGAAGTTATTCATACTAGTGAGAATGTATCATTGACAACAATGTACAGATACGTGAACCTACATGCTCATTTCATTTCTGCTGCCTAAGATAATAGCAGACAGAATATTATATAATAGCTAAAATTGTGAAGGAGTTGAGAGGCAATGTTTGTGATCAAAATTAAATCACATGTAGTTCTAAGAAGCATTGGTCAAGGCAAGAGGTCCAGACAGCACAAAAGGTGAGACACCACAGGACCAATGAGCAGTCTACACACTCTGGCTGGAGGGTCTGACAGGTGGGATCCACACTCTAAATTTAAGACTGTTGATTTCTATGTCATGAATCCACCTTTTTACATGGATAAAAGCTGCAAGCAAGCCATACCAAGATGCACCAAGGGAACAGTTCACTTTCTACCTTGGTGTTTCCTCCACTCACCTGGGCTGTTTCACACCCCAATTAGAAAATCAGTGGAGAGCAGGTTAACTCTAAAATCCCATCTTATCCTCCAGTGTTTGACAGTGTAGGTCTAAAGATGAAAAGTATGTAGAACATTGAAACTGGTGGCTCAACTTTGCTAGCCTGGTTGGTAAAAGGGTGGGGATAATCAGGGAGTTACTTTTGAGGGAAAAGTAATAAACCTTTGAAATTCAAATCCAATACAAATTTTAAAACAATTTTTAAAGATTTCAGATAAAGAATTACTGTTCCAATTAGTAAGTACATTACTTCAGTATTGTTTCTAAGTGCAGAGACCACAAATCCAACCCTTTTAGAATCCCAGAACCAACAATAAGCCATGGAGAAACGTTAGCTGTTAGTGATTATAATGATATGTATGAATAATTTGTGGTACACCTTACACATATGTTGGTGTTGAGTACTTTAAATGCATCAAGTCTAATCTTCATAACAATTCTGAAAAATATAGGTAGCGTTATTCTGTAAGAAAATTTCATTTATGAGAAGTTAAATTTCTTAACCAAGGTAACACGAATTAAAAGCGGCAAAGCCAAGTCTCAAACCAATGTCTATACTGAAGATGCAATGTGGTCAAAAAACAATATCCAGGATAGGCCACAGAAATGTGTCTCTGAGCACCAAAGTTCCTACTAATGAATAAAGTACTCTGTTTCTAAATTCTGCTTCAGAATACTTACTGAGTTAAATAATACATGAACCAAACACAGAGAACCATATTCCAATTCAGCAGTGATGAAAATTATTTATTCCAGCAATTCTGAATATATTCTTTAAAGTTCATTTGAACATGGCACCAGTTGGCAGTACTGACACATGTAGAACATAGAATAGTGTTCTGATGGCCCACCTCCTTCCTCTCCCTGTGTCAATACTACCATTAATAATATTTTCAATAAAGAATCAAGATAACAAAGTCCAAAATATAAACTGGTTTTTATCATTTATTTTAACAGTCCCAACATATGCACATTCACAGGCTTATCTTCAAATTAATTTTGAAGATTTAGGTTAATGTCATTAAATTCCTTAAATTGTTAATCAGTCATAACAGATACCAAGTAATTTTCATTACCTTCCTATGATTATAAAAATCTTACTTTCCCAGTAAGTGCTCCATATATACTTTCATTTTAGTTCTAAAAGTAGTTATCTGTGATATATTTTTATAAAAGTGTAGAACATATACTATGAGGTTTTTGCAAGAGAAATAAGCAGTACTCGCTAAATACTCTTTTC
The DNA here is from genome assembly GCA_023783475.1 of Daubentonia madagascariensis. NCBI lineage: Eukaryota > Metazoa > Chordata > Mammalia > Primates > Daubentoniidae > Daubentonia > Daubentonia madagascariensis. Next base: position 4,310,574 of record JAKFHU010000485.1, on the reverse strand, counting down.
GGTGCTTCCTATTGAATCAGAATTTTATCAATGGAAAGCACACTAGGAATATTTTATCCAAGTTTTTTTTATTTTATAGATTTTTAAAAAACAGGCTCAACATGTCTGAGGATATAGTGGTAAAGCTGTAGTCTTCTGAATAAAAGATGGCAATAAGATTAGAGTTTATGAAAAAGAAATCTTTAGAAGCTCTAATTGTACTATGACTAGTTCTGGCTGAATTTCTTCCATATTAAAACAAAAGTTGCATCATTTCTTTCTCATAAAATAATGAAACCCCATTGGCACTGAAAAATATCCAAGTTATTCTTCTTACAGAAATGTGCGTGTGCATGTGTATGTGTGTGTGTGTCAGTCACATACTTCAGTTGTATACTATGAAGTTTAAAGTTTGTGATGAAAAGAAGGTTGATTTCAGAAATACACAGAAGGTAGAATAAACAGGACCTGGTAACTGATTAGATGGGGAGATGAAAAATTGAGGTTTGTGCATTCTAGAAAGTAGCTTGAAGAGGAAACATTGTAATAAAAAACTAGACTTAAATTGATCAGAGAGAGAAAATGGAATGGGAAAAAAATTAGTCTTTTGAAAGTTGATGTGGAACATGTTTCCCAGATATTTGCTACATGAAACTGGCTGGATGCGTTGATATGGTAAAAATTCTCTTAAATTATCATCACAGATAAGATTTGCTATTATGTGCTTCAGTATTTACAATGAAAAGAACAAATGATATAACTGGTCATTTAAAAGAAGATCAGGACAAGCTGATCTTCAAGTTGATTAACATCTCATTTTAATAGAATCCATTCTGAATCAGATGATGGTTATTATAAAAATTATTTTGTCAACTTATAATATTAAATTAATGGACCTCAGCATAGAAAACATGCAAAGTATCTTCTTCATAATTATATATGCATGGTTTACAGGCATAACTTTAATAAATATAAAATTCAAAACAGAAGTTTAGCACATGTGAACTTGTTTATTAGAACTTATTAGAGTTCTCAAATAAAATGAAAAATGTCATTAACTAGCAATAAAACCCCCCAGAAAAATGAGGTTAAGGGTAATAAAAAAGCAACAGTGACACCTGCTGTCTGTTTTTATAGTTTCCTTAAAATTATTCTTTACACTTCATCTCTTTTCCTTCAATTTTCTTCTATATTTATCATTGTCATATCTATAATGTAAGAAATGCTTTGATGACTAAGCACATTCTGTCTACTCCATTGATTTTTTTCCAGAGAATAATCTGAAGCAGACTATTTTTATGATCTGTGTCACAGATCTTTAAATACACACACCTTGAAATATTCTGATCAGATATTTCACCAAAATTTGAATGTATGATAATGGTGTCCATGAGCTGTTAAGAAGTTAATAGTCTTATTGCTACTGTTCTTTTTAAAAAACAAAATATGTGACTTACCCTTTAATTTCTATAATAATATATGAAGCACAATGCAGTTATCACGACATAACAGCATTTAGATTCCTCTATGGATGAAGAATAGGAATGTACAATTTTAGAACTGAAAGTCTTTAGGTTGCTCCACCACCACCAGTACCAATCTTACAAACAGGAGGGATAGGCAGCAGCTGACTGACACAACCCTCCTAGAAAGTATCCCAGCATTCCACCTCATAATGTCTGAAATACCACAATCATAGAGTCATGTCCTTGGTCAATGAATTTGTCACATAAAGTTCTTACCTGTTTCACAACATTCATTTTTATCCTAGAAGAATAAACATTGGGCCATTAATGATCAGGGGTTAATCAGATAGATTTTCTGCTTGACAGTCAACTGGTGAGCTTTTTATTTGAGGGAGAAAGGAGAATGATTTTGTCATTGAGACACTGGCCCAAGAGGGCAGATAGAGTTGTGGGGAGAACTGAGTAGGGTGTAAGGACACCAATTACTTAATCAAGGGTCAGAAAGAAAGAAAGCAACATAGAAAAGAAAGAATAACACCACAGACAAATCTGAACAGCTTTACAATTTTGATCAATTCCCAACGTGCCCATAAAATAATCTTCACATGGATATTGAGTAAACAGTGGCAAAGACCTGTGAAACAATGAAAAGTAAAGAACCAAGAAGATGCCTTAACTCTTAAACCAGTTATGCAAGTCCAGAAAATCACAGGAAAGAGTAAGTGTCCCAAGTACATTTGTCTTGTTTGGGCAGAGAGGAGCTTGTTTTTCTCATTTGGTATAAGAAGGCAGGGTGCTACTCAGTTTCTAAGGTATGACAAATGACACCCTTCCTACACTGACAGCTCTCACCACAAAACAGAATCTATGAAAGCTGATCTCAAGGCTCCATATAACAGAAAACAATGTACATGTAAAGGTTATTGGTTTGATAAAAGAAAATCCATTTTTTAAATGACAGTATAAAAAATCCTCTATTGTCAAGAAGCAGTTTTCATTCTAGAGAAAAGTGAAATTTAAAAGCTCATATGGGAGAAAGAGATCATTTGCTCTGTTTATTCTTGCCTGAACAGATACATTCTAAATTGATCATCAGTGAAGAATAGGATAAACATTCCAGAACAAATGTGCCTACGATTTTGATCCTGACATTTGAAGAAAATTTATAAAGAACCTTTATATAAAAACAAATCTCCTCAGATATCCAATAAAGGCAGTATATTTCAGTAATCTAAGGTCCTGATGAAAGTAACAAGCCAATGAAGTAACGTTTTTCAATGAAATAATTATTTGATCATTTAACCCCTAAAAAAACATCATGAAGCAGATGATGAAAATTAGCACTGGAGAGGACACTGGGTATACGAAGATGAGTAAGCCATGGACTCTGAGCCATAGAGTTCTCAGCATAATAGAAAAATAGGACATAAATATAGGAAAAAGAAAAAAAATTATTCTTTCCTATGATTTTCTGGTCCTGCATCACTGGTTTAAAAGTCCAGGAATTTTATTTTCATTGTTTCATTCTATGTCGCTATTTATTCAATATCCATATAAAGATTGTTTTATGGGGATTTTGGGTACAGGATAGGCACCAAGGAGCGGGTAGTTAGTTCTCTATAGGAAAATCAGAAAAGGTTCTATTCAGAAGGGAAATGGGATGCATCTTTGAAAATGACAAGGCATTCAAAAGGTGAACACAGGAGAGATACATTTTACACAGAGAAAGAGGTAAGAGGAAGAGCTATAAAACAACATGGCATGTTAGGGAAATCTAGTTCAATATGTCTGAGCATGGGGCGTGAGTAAGGAAGGGGGAGAGACAGGGCTGAGGGGGAGACAGAAGTCAGATGCTAGAAGGGTCAGTGTGATGTGGTTCAATTAAGTTCAATACCAACTTTATAGCTATTTTTGGGTATTTTGCTTTGTTTTTAAATATGAGCATAGAGAAACCTTTTCAATAACGTTTACTTATAAGAAAAGGGTTTTAGATTTTACCTCCATTAATTTGGGAAAAGAGGACTACAATAAATAATTTAAAAATAAATCTTGATAAATCTTTCCAAGAAATTTAATAGTAAAATACATGAGAATATAAAAATGAGGACAGTGTCCTAATAAATAGTAAGAGTTTGTCATTTTAAACACCTTCTTAACATATTTAGTGCCACAGAAGTATTCATCTGTAAGTTGCAGCCTTAAGAGCAATTGGGGAAAAAAATCAGAGACATCAGTTGTCTTCATTAAGCATTCTTTCTGGGCCCATAACTAGAAACTTCCCATTCACTCAGCATTTGCCCATGAGTGAGATGGGCTTGTCCTTTCCCAAGAGCATACATGCCAAGACTTAATGGGTCTGGACAGATATCTGGTAAGGGCTATGAAAACACCTGGCCTGCAGAAAAAGCTTTTTGGTTCTGGCAGGAAAACTGTGTGTGTTCTTTTCTCCTGACTGCATCTGTGACAGGCAGGTGCCTTTTGAAATGAAAATTTAAGTGATCTTTGCAAGGAAAGTCAACACTCAGAGTCATACAAAGAAGGCAAGATATTGGTCCAAGTCAGTGATGACTATGATGTGAATTATCTCTTAGGTACCATGTGTCTTGCAGACTCTGCATTACCACTTGGAATATCAAAACTTGGCAGAATAAAGGCATTAGTAAATACTAAAGAGATAGCAATGAGGACACCTGGACTCATAGCTAGGTCCTGCCACTCTTTAGTATCTGTTAGTGTCTTTCACTTATATGGGCATACATATATAATATTTCATATTTATATTGCAATTAAGAAGAGAAAACAGAAAGAAAATATATGAGAAAAAACTTAATTGTATGTCTAGTCTACATTGAACTCTTGCCTAGACATAAAATTATTTCCATTAGGACACAAAAAAGCCTCTCCTATACAATAACATGCAACTCCATCCAGAAAGCTTCTCAATTTTCTTTTTTTGCTCTTCCTATTTCATTCTTTCATGAACAGTTCCCAGGTGATACCAGTGCTGCTGGTCCATGGACCACACTTGTAGGAGTAAGGCTTTCAAGCATAACTTACCTATTCCAGGAAGATTTTCCTAATTCCTATACAAGAAAGATCCATCCAAGACTCCTCTATGGAGCACTCATCTTGTTTCTCTGGCTTTCTTTGTTAAATATGCATCCTCCATCTTAACTTTCTCATCAAATTCAGTGCAATTCTGAGCAGAGCAGTTAAATCTACATTCAATGATAAAAGCCAATGTTACTTAATGGCATAATGAGGAATCTAGGGTCAGATACACATAAGTCCAAATCCCACTCCTGCCTACCTAGCTGAGTGACCACGGGAAAGTATTTTAACTGGTCTAAAACTTAATTTCCTCATTTGTAAAATAGAAATGCCAATAGTAAATACTTCAAAGGTTTATTCTGAGGATTAAATGAAATAATCCGTACAGCACTGTCTGGTGAGTACTCAACAAATGTTAGTTATTAATATTATTGAAATGCTGCAGTGTCTGTAATGCATCCAATGTGTGACAGCATTTGAGACTTGAAACTCACAAGTTGACTTGTCTAGTAGAATATTTTGCTATCACAACCACCAGCTATGTACATCATCTAGGTATGTAAATCTTTTTTTTTTTTTTTAACAAATACTGAGTGAAAATCAACACCTCCAATCTCTACATGTATATTTTAGCAGAGGGAGTATTTGTCATTTTGGGGAGGCACATACCACCTAAACTCTCCATTAGTCAGGGCTTTTACTTGCAAATAATAGAATTGAAATGAGCTATTTTTGGCAGAAAAGGATTTATAGAAGGTTATTAGCTAGCTCACAGAATCCTTGAGAAGGCCAAAGAGCAAGGCTTGAGGGCAAATAGACAGCGTCAGTGAGCCTAGAACTAAACCATGAGAAAAAAGGCATAGCACATTGTGGGACTGTTCTAAAAAACTCCATTGACAACCCTACTCACAGTTAGTACACTTGATCTTGAATGCCAGAAGTACCCCACAGTCAATCTGGGTCACCTTCATGTAAAGAGTACATTGGGGGTTACTAGAGGCTGGGAATGGGTAGTGGGGAGAGAAAGATGAAGAAAGGTTGATTAATGGGTACAAAAATACCATTAGATAAAAGAAATAAGACCTAGTGACTTCTGGTTCCAAAATGGCAGTATAGAAGCAAGCTAGATTCACTATTCTCCACAGAAAACCAAAAACAAATATACCAAGATTATCACCAGCAAAATCCCAGAACTCAAATATGATGATGAGTCAGTTCCCGGGACCGCAGAAAAGTGAAAAAAACTTTGAGCAGATGGTAAGAGAATCAGATTTTCATATCTGTGATGCCCTCCCCTCAATCTGCCCAGCACCAACCATGTGGAAAATTTTCCCCAACTCATAGTTACACTGGAAAAATGAGATCATGGTGAAAAACCAGCTTCTCCACCATCTTGGGCTCTCTGACAGAAGACCTGTCCCTGCCTCAACCCACAGAAGCATTGCAAGTGCCTAAAGAGAGAAATATTCCTCAGGATAGCTAGAGACAAAGGGGGGATGTGGGAGTACCATCCCCAGCCCTGAAAACTCTGCTCTGTAACTTGGCCAAAGGAGATACCAAATCAGTGTAGCTGTTAAACAGCACCACACTGTAGGAGACATGTTCCACAAGGCCTCTGGGCATGAAGTGAACCCCCAGCCAGCCTCCCCACACTACTGGAATATCCCCTTTGGGACCTTCCCCATTTAGGATGGGCAGTGCTCTAATTGTTTGCTAAAGCCAAGGTAAACCTGGGCTTAAGGGGCCATCTAGTGCCAAAAAAGGAGGCAGTGACCTAGTGGGAAAAAAATAAGAATTCAACAGATAAATTACAAAGAATCTCCAGAGCAAACATACCCAACAAAACCAAAACAAGCCACACAGAAAAAAACTAGAATAAATAATTAGTCCTTCAATGCAAAGACATAGACATACATCAACAAGAAACAACAGCAAACAGGGAACCATGACCTCCCCAAAAGGACAAAGCAAGAAACTAGTGACTGACCCTAACAATACAATGATATGTGACCTCTCTGACCAAGAATTCAAAACAGCAGTTTTAAGGAAACTCGGTGATCTCCTAGATACCATAGAAAAGCAATTCAGAAATTTATCAGAGATATTTAACAAAGAAATTGAAATAATAAAAAACAAATAAAAATCTTGGAACTGAGAAGTACATTTGCTGAACTGAAAAATACATTAGAGACTCTCAGAAGAATAGATCAAGCAGAGGAAAAAATGAGTGAGGTCAAAGACAGTCTATTTGAAATTATACAGTCAGAAGAGGAAAAAGAAAAAAATGAAAATGAATGAAGATTACCCACAACATAGAAAATTACCTCAAAAGACCAAATCTAAAACTTACTGGTGTCCAAGGTGGAGTTGAGCAAGAGCAAGGGGTTGAAAGCTTATTTAATGAAATAATAACAGAAAACTTTCTAAAACTCGAGAAAGATACATCCAGGCACAGGAAGGTTTTAGAAAACCAAACATATTTGACTCAAATAAGGCTATCCCAAGACATATAGTAATCAAACTCTCAAAGATCAAGAACAAAGAGAGAATCCTAAAAACAGCAGGAGAAAAGAAGCAATTAACAAATAAAAGAGCTCCAATTCATCTGGCAACAGACTTCTCAACAGAAACCATAACAGACCAGGAGTGAGTGGGATGACATTTTCAAAGTACTGAAAGAAAAAAACTGCCATCCAAGAACACTCTATCAACCAAAGATGTCCTCCAAATAGGAAGGTGAGATAGTCTTTCCCAGACAAACAAAAGCTGAGAGAATTTATCACCACCAGACATGTCTTACAAGAAATGCTAAAGGGAGTTCTTCAACATGAAAGAAAAAAAACAATAACATGCAAAAAAAAAAATCGAAGGTATAAAACCCACTGGTAAATTTAAGTACAAAGACAACCCCAGAATACTCCAATATATAATTATGGTGGTCAGTGCACTAATAACTCTAGTATGAAACCTAAAAGACAAATCTATCAAAAACAACAATAGCTACTGCAAACTCTTAAGAGATAAGCAATATAAAAATGTGTAAATTGAGACAACCAAAACTATAGAATTTTTTTTTGTTTTTCCTTTTTTTTAATTTTTTGTGTGTGATCTAAGATAAGTATAAGCCTCATGGTAACAAGAATGCAAAAACCTATAATAGATGCACTAAAAACAAAAATCAACAAATTAAAACAGAAAATCAATTAACCACAAAGGAAGAGAAAGAAAGGAAGATAGGAGTTACAAAACAACCAGAAAACAAGCAACAAAATGGCAGTGGTAAGTCCTTACTTATCAGTAATAACACTGAATGTAAATGGTCTCAATTCTCCAATTCAAGACACAGAATGGCTGAATGAATAAAGAAACAAGACTCAACCGTATACTCCTACAAGAAACCTACCTCACCTATAAAGACACACATAGTCTAAAAGTGAAAGGATGGAAAAACATATTCCATGCAAGTGGAAACTAAAAAAGAGCAGGAATAGCTATACTCATATCAGATAAAATAGACTACAAGTCAAAGACTGTAAAAAGAGACAAAGAAAGTCACTATATAATGATATAAGGTCAATTCAGCAACAGCATGTAACAATTGTAAATGTATATGCACCCAACACCAGAGCAACCGATTATACAAAGCAAACATTAATAGATCTAAAGGGAGAGATAGACTGCAATACAGTAATAGCAGGAGACTAAAACACTGCACTCTCAGTAATGGACAGATCATTCAGACAGAAAATCAACAAAGAACTATCAAAGCTAAACTACACACTAGACCAAATTGGGCAAATAAATATTTACAGAACATTGCACCCAACTGCTGCAGAATGCATATTTTTTCATCAGTTTATGGAACATTCTCTAGAATAGACCATATAAAATAAGGCCACAACACAGCTGTCAATAAATTCAAAAATATACGAATCATATCAAGTATCTTGTCTGACTTTCCATCACAATGGAAAAAAACTAGAAATCAATAACAAAAGGAACCTCAGAAACAACACAAATACATGAAAATTAAACAACATGTGTCTGAATGACCAATGGGCCAATGAAGAAATTAAGAAGGAAACAAAATTTTTTTGAAACAAATGAAAATGGAAATACAACATATCAAAATGTATGGGATACAATAAGAGCAGTACTAAGAGGAAACTTACAGCAATAAATGTCTACATCAAAAAAAAAATTGAAGGACTTCAAATAAACAACCTAAAGAAGCACCTCAGGGAACTAGGAAAGCAAGAACAAACCAGACCCAAAACTAGAAGAAGGAAAGAAATGATGAAGATCAGAGCAGAAATAAATGAAATTGGGACTAAAATAACAATATAAAAGATCAATGAAACAAAAAGTTGATTTTTTTTAAAAGACAAACAAAATGAACAAACCTTTAGCTGGACTAACTGAGAAAAAAAAAGAAAGAAGACCCAAATACACAAAATCAGAAACTATAATAAAAAGGAGACAAAACAACTGATACCTCAGAAATACAAAGAACCATTATAGACTATTATGAACAACTATACACCAACAAATTGGAAACCCTAGAAGCAATGGATAAATTTCTGGACACATACAGCCTGCCATGATTGAACCATGAAGAAATAGAAAACCTTAAAAAACCAACAACAAGTACCAAAACTAAAGTTGTGATGAAAGTCCCCCATCAAAGAAAAGCCCAGGACCTGATGGATTCACTGCTGAATTCTACCAAACAGTTGAAGAAGAACTAATACAGATTCTACTAAACTCTTTTTAAAAATTTAAGAGAAACTCATTCTGTGAGCCCAGCATTACCTTTCCAAACTCATTCTATGAGGCTAGCATTACCCTGATACCAAAACTAGACAAGAACACAATAAAAAAAGAGAAAACCACAGGCCAATAACTCTGATGAACATAGACACAAAAATCCTCAACAAAATACTAGCAATCCAATCTCAACAACACATTAAAAGATCATTCACCATATCAAGTAGGATTCATCCCAGGAATGCAGAAATGTTCAACATAGCCAAATCTATAAACATGTTACATCACATTAACAGAACCAAGAAAAAAAAATATGATCATTTCAATAGATGCTCAAAAGCATTTGATAAAATTCAACATCCCTTCATTTTAACCCTCAAAGAACTAGGTATAGAAGGAACATACCTCAAAATAATAAAGGGCATATATGACAAACTCACAGTCAACATGATACTGAGGGGAAAACATTGAAAACCTTTCCTCTAAGATTTAGAGCAAGACAAGTATGCCCACTTTCATCATTGTTACTCAACATAATACTGGATGGAAGTCCTGGCCAGAGCAAGTAGGCAAGAAAAAGAAATAAAAGGCATCTAAATTGGAAAGGAAGAAGTTAAATTACCCTCGTGCACAGATGACATGATCTTATATTTAGAAAACCCGAAAGACTCCTCCAAAAAACTGTTACAACTGATAAACAAATTCAGTAATGTTGTAGGATACAAAATCAACATATAAAAATCAGTAACATTTATATACACCAAAAATGAACAACCTGAAAAAGAAATCAAGAAAGGAATCCCATTTACAACAGCTACAAACAATATAATATGCCTAGGAATCAATTTAACCAAAGATGTGAATGATCTCTACAAGGAAAACTATAAAATAATGATGAAGGAAATTGAAGAGGACAAAAAAATGGAAAGATATTCCATGTTCATGGACTGGAAGAATTAAATTGTTAAAATGACAATACTACCCAAAGCAATTTACAGATTCAATATAATCCCTATCAAAATACCAATGATACTCTTCACAGAAATAGGTAAAAATACTAAATTTACATGGTAAATAGGTAAAATACTAAAATTTACATGGAACCACAAAAGACCTAGAATAGCCAAAACAATCCTGAGGAAGAAGAACAACTCTAAAGGCATCACACTGCGTGACTTCAAAATTTATACAAAGCTATAGTAAACGAATCAACATGGTAATGGCATAAAAACAGAAACATAGACCAATGGAACAGAATAGAGTATCCAGATATAAATTCACTATTTATAGCCAACTTATTTTTGACAAAGGCACAAAGAACTTACAATGGGTAAAGGACAGTCTCTTCAATAAATGGTTTGGGAAAACTTGATATCAATATGCAGAAGAATGAAACTAGACCCTTATCTCTCACCATATACAAAAATCAAATCAAAATGGATTAAAAACTTAAATCTAACATCCAAAACTATAAAACTACTAGATGAAAACGTTGGAGAAATGCTCCAGGATATTGATCTGGGCAAAGATTAATGGGTACAAATACACAGTTATATAGAAGAAATAAGTCCAGGTGTTCAATGGATCAGTAGAATGAGTATAGTTAATATTAATCTATTGTGCATTTCAAAATAGCTAGAAGAGAATAATTTGAATGTTCCTAGCATAAAAATATAAATATTTAAGATAATGGATATCCCAATTATCCTGACTTGATTATATGAATGTATCAAATTATTACAAGTAGCCCAAAAAGATGTACATCTATTATGTATCAAATATTAAATAAAAGACTTGGTATTCAATAAGTCCATAGGTGACTATAGTAGACAATAATCTATTGTACATTTCAAAATAACTAGAAGAGAATAATTCGAATATTCCCAGCATAAAGAAAAGATAAATGTTTAAGGTAATGGGCATCCCAATTACTGTGATTTGATCATTACACATTATATGAATGTATCAAAATATCACATGTACCCTGAATATATGTACATCTATTATGTATCAATAAAAAAAGGAAAAGAAAACATTTTCAAAAGTCACCTTCACAAGCATGCTTACAGAAGATCCAATCTCCCTGCATGCAGCTACCACCTCAGATAACTTGGCTTTATATCCCCATTTTGTACAGCTCTGCAGTAGCGATGGAGCCTGGGAATGTAATTCATCACTTCTCAAATGAAGATTAATCTAGCAGAGGGTTGGAATGGGTGTTGAGTGAGCCAACCTATAGTATTTGCTACAACCTACTTCCCATATTTTGAGGATTCTCCACTTTATGAGGGAAGGTATGAGGTAGGTAGCAGAGCCTGTCACACACTGTAAACAAGAAAATGCCAGATATTTACCTCCTGAGTGGCCCTGGCAGCTAGAGAATGGGCCCATGACCTACATTGCAGTAATCAGATGCATCCGCTTTAGATCCTGAATTGTGAACCAGTGATGAAAATAAAAGGAGAACGTGAACAATTTATTCTGGCAATGAATGACAGGAGTTGATAATACTCCTGGTGTAGCAATGGCAGCCGTGCCCGCGGCCCCGACCCAGGGTCCGTTATTATTGTTGTCAACAATGCAATGTACAGCGCCAGGCTCAGCAGCAACAGCAATGGTGTCCTTACAGGCCATGATTTGGAGCATTGTTCCTAGCTCTGTAGCCCTGGAAATTGTGTGCAACTAAGTATCCCTATAATGAATTCTTTTTCTGCTTATATCATACAGAGTTGCTTTAACTAAGAATGCTAACTAATATATAAATTGCTACCACTTGCAGCTGCAGGCAATGGTTCCTTTGAAAAAATGGAATTGGATAAAAAATAAAAACAATGAAAATCCAGGCAGCCTTAAGGGATGGGAATCTGGAAGTCCATTGTACAAATTATCATCTTAAAGAAGTACTCATTGAAGGCAAGGCTAATGAGGACATAGTCCACTGCCACAGAAGTATATGAAAGGCAGGAGGAATTCAAGAACTGTAGGGCATGGAGGCTGCTTATAACAGTGCTTCACTGCTTAAAGGAAAAGAATGACAAGCTGAAATCACAAATTCTTGGCTAGAGGCATGAAGTGAAATCCCATGTTTCTCTGACTGCTAAAAGAATCTCTTATCACTTTCAGCCGCAGGGCTGAGATAACTGAAAATCAGACTCAAACTTTGATCCTGCAGGTTTCTAAATTACAATGTCAGTTGAATTCACAGCCCACTGAGATCACTTAGGTGAAAGTAAAAGCATTGATCAGGATAGAACAAAACTGAGATATAAAATGGGGGAAATGAATAAATTTGGTTGTTTTAAATACCCTGAACTCACCAAATCCCATGAGAGTCCCTTGCTGGCCAAGGCAAGCCCGCTCCCCTTGTCTGATGAGGTGCAGAAGGAATAAATTATCTATGGTAATGGAGGTGGCTGTCACAAAAATCAAATTTTTAGATAACAGGGATAGAAGAGCTGATGGCAGCTTCTGGAGGCCATTGGTAGCAATGTCAACAGTGCAAGCTGTAGTTCTTAGCAGCAATGACAGCAATGTCCCCACTGAGCTAGCTCTGCAGCATGATTTGCTCTGTTGTTCCCATCTGCATAGTCCCAAGACTGGTTCTCTATTCCAATGTTCTTTGAATAAATAATTTTCTTCTCAAATCAGCCAAATTTGGTTTCCACGGCTTGCAACGATGAACCATATGCTTAGAAATTTCAATAACAGCTTTTTATTTTACCCTTGACCCTGCCCCCTCCCCCAAAATGTGGTCAAGATGTAAAATATTTCAACTCCGTTTGATTGCTTTGGAACAATAAGTCCGTAACTGGTCTAAATTTTTTTATAATAAGAACTCATGCTCAGAGTTGCAGGCTCCCCGCCTGTAAAGTTTAATAAGAGATTCATGGCTGTTTGCTACTTACGGAGAAAATTTATTCCCTTCTACCTTTATCCATCCTTGTCTCTTTTATATGCAATATTATTATTCACAGTTTTCTAGTGAATTATAAAGGAAAAGGCAAACAAAAACTGCTCGCTATGTAGCAGCAGTCATCTAATTTATCAAATCATAACCTACAAATTCCAACATAAGCAATTGCCTGGTCAATCTAACACCATGACAAACTAAATGCCTCATAAACAGTCACAATCCCTTGGAAAATTTATGGCAAAGACTTTTAAAACCTCCAGCAAAGGACATTATTGGTGTGATAGAAAAAACCATAGATCAAGCATAGCCCGTACATTGTTGATAAAGCTATTCAAGTCCTTGAAAATCTGAATGTTATTACATATATTTGATTTCTTAAGCTATAAAGAGGTTGTTTTACTTCATGAGATGAGTAATAGTTCACTATTCTCCTGGTGACTCTATTGGCCTCGGTTTATGCATTTGTCCAGATTTACTCCACCCCACCATCTCCTGGGCCTTGGAGAACCCAGCCACCCCACCAGCCCATCTCTTTATCTCCAGACACCACTGCCTGCCTTACCCAGGTGAACTTCAGTATGGCCTTCCTCGGGGCCACCACGGCAGATGCCACAGTGGCTCCTCCCACTACTTCTAAGTTCGGATAAAGCCGGTACCACAGAATGTGGAATCTGACTTCCCCAAAGGCTTCCCAGAGGGGGCAGATAACACAACCCAAAACTGCAGTGTGAATTTTGGCCCAAAGAATGAACTTTGACCAACATGGGAAAGAAGATAGAAAGAAGCTGACAAGAAAATCCACCTCCCTTCCTCCCCCACCTCCGAAGAGGCCCATGATTACCCATGAGCATCTGGAAGAAGCTCCAAGTGTTTTTGTAGGAAGCAGCAGCCACTTGATAATACTGTCTCTCATTTGTTTTCCCTTCTTTCCTATCTCCCTTCCCTCTTTCCCCTCATTCCTGGTGCCCTAGATTATATTTCCCATAATAGAATTAGTGTGTCAGCTTTGCCATGCATTCTTTTTTCTAAAGAAACCAGGCTAAGACAATTACATTAAGAATTATAAATGGTAAAGAAGGAAAATGACAGAGATTTTGCATAGTCAAGAGTCATGGCTAAAGAGAATAATGTTTGTGAAAATGCCTTGTTAACTTTTATTTCATTTGATTATAGAAATTATTATTATTACCTATGTAGTCTGTCTTCCTTAAAGAACAATATTCCAATTATTATAAAAACAGTTTCCACAATTTTTTCTTAATTTTTTATTGAGGTAAAATATACATATATAATTTACCATCTGTGCCATTTTTAAGTACACAAATCAGTGGTAATAAATACGTTTATATTTTTTTTCTTCTCTTCCTCTCCCCCTCTCCCCTCCCCTTCCCCAGCCTCTGGTAACCACCAATCTAGTCTCTATATTCATGAGATCCACTTTTTTTAGCTCCTGTATATGAGTAAGAGCATGCAATATTTGGCTTTCTGTGCTCAGCTTATTTCACTTAACATAATGTAATGGCCTCCAGTTCCATCCATGTTTCATATATCTGTTGATTATTTGTATGTATTCGTTTAAGAAATGTCTATTCAGATCCTTTGCCCAGTTTTTAATGGATTTTTTTTTCATTTCTTTTGTTTTTTGTTTTGTTTTGTTTTGTTTTGTTTTTGCTATTGACTTGTTGAGCTCCTTATATATTCTGGTTATTAATCCTTTGTCAGATGGATAGTTTTCAAATATTTTCTCCCATTCTGTGGGTTGTCCCTTCATTTTATTGATTGTTTCCTTTACTGTGCAGAAGCTTTTTAGCATGATGTAATCCAAATTGTCTACTTTTGTTTTGGTTCCTTTGCTTTTGAGGTCTTACACAAAAAATCTTTGCCCAGACCAATGTCCTGGAGTGTTTCTCCAATGCTTTCTTCTAATAGTTATAGTTTCAAGTGTTTGATTTAAGTCTTTAATCCATTTTATATGATTTTTGCATATGGTAAGGAATAGGGATCTAGTTTCATTCTTCTGCATACAGATATCAAGTTTTCCCAGCACCATTTATTAAAAAGATTGTCTTTACCCATTGTAAGTTCTTAGCACCTTTGTCAAAAGTCAGTTGGTTGTAAATGCATGGATTTATATCTGGGTTCTCTATTCTGTTCCATTGATTCATGTGTCTGTTTTTATTCCAGTGCCATGTTGATTTAGTTACCATAGCTTTGTAATACATTTTGAAGTCAGGTAATGTGATGCCTCCAGATTTATTCTTCTTGCTCAGGATCGTTTTGGCCATTCTGGGTCTTTTGTTATCCCCTATAAATTCTAGGATTTTTTTCTATTTTTGTAAAGAATGCCCTTGGTATTTTGATAGGGATTGTATTGAATTTGTAAATTACTTTGGGTAGTATTTTCATTTTAACAATATTAATTCTTCTAATCCATGAACATAGAGTATCTTTCCTTTTTGTGTGTCCTGTTCTATTTCTTTCATCAGTGTTTTATAATTTTCCTTGTATAGATCTTTCACATCTTTGGTTAAATTGATTCCTAGGGCTTTTTTTTTTTTTAGCTATTGTAAATGGGATTGCTTTCTTGATTTCATTTTCAGATAGTTCACTGTTGGCATACATAAATACTACTAATTTTTGTAGTTGATTTTGTATCCTGCAACTTGACTGAATTCATTTATCAGTTCTAACAGGTTTTTGATGGAATATCTAGGTTTTTCTAGGCATAAGATCATGTCATCTGTGTGCAAAGCTAATTTGACTTCTTCCCTTCCAATTTAGATGAACTTTATTTCTTTTTCTTGCCTACTTGCTCTGGCCAGGACTTCCAGTATTATGTTGAGTAACAGTGGTAAAAGTGAGCATCCTTGTCTTGCTCCAGTCTTCAGATGAAAGGTCTTCAAGTTTTTCCCAGTATGAAGCTAGCAGTGGGTTTGTCATAGGTGGCCTTTATCGTTTTGAGGTATGTTCCTTCTGTATCCATTTTGATGAGAGTTTTTATAATGGGATGCTGAATTTTACCAAATGCTTTTTTGGCATCTATTTAAATAATCATATGGTTTTTTTCCTTGATTCTGTTAATGTGGTGTATTACATTTATTGATTTGCCTATTTTGAACCATCCTTGCATTCCCAGGATGAATTCCACTTGGTTGTGATGGAGGATCTTTTTAATATATTGTTGCATTTGGTTTGCTAGTATTTTGTTGAGGAATTTTGTATCTATGTTCATCAGGGTTATTGGCCTGTGGTTTTCTTTTTTCTTGTGTTCTTTTCTGGTTTTGGTGTCGGGATAATGTTGGCCTCATAGAACGAGTTTGGAAGTATTCCCTCCTCTTCAACTTTTTTGAAGAGATTGAGTGGGATTGGTATTAGTTCTTTAAATGTTTGGCAGAATTCAGCAGTGAATCCATCCAGCCCTGGGTTTTTCTTTGATGGGAGACTTTTCATTGCAGCTTCAATCTCACTTGTCATTACTGGTTGCATGAGGGTTTCTGTTCCAGGACTTTATCCATTTCTTCTGTGTTTTTGAATTTGTTGGCATATAGTTGTTCACAATAATCTCTAATTACTCTTTGTATTTATGAGGTTTCAGTTGTTATGTCTCCTTTTTAATTTCCGATTTTATTTATTTGGGTCTTCTCTCTTTTTTTCTTAGTCTAGATAAAGATTTATCTATTTTGTTTATCTTTTAAAAATTTTTTTTTGGTTTCATTGGTCTTCTGTATTTTTGTCTCTATTTCATTTATTTCTGCTCTGATCTTTATTATTTCTTTCCTTCTACTAATTTTGGATTTGGTTTGTTTTTGCTTTTCTAGTTCCTTCAGATGCATCATTAGGTTGTTAATCTGAAGTCTTTCTACTTTTTTGATATAGGCATTTATTGCTATAAACTTCCTTCTTAGTACTGCTTTTGCTTATTCCATAGATTTTGATATGTTGTATTTCCATTTTCATTTGTTTCAAGAAATTTTTTAATTTCCATCTTAATTTCCTCATTGACCCATTGGTCTTTCGGGAACATGTTAATTTCCAAGTGTTTGTGTATTTTCCAAGGTTCCTTTTGTTATTGATTTCTAGTTTTATTCCATTATGGTCAGAGAAGATAGTTAACATAATTTCCATTTTTTTGAATTTGTTGAAACTTGTTTTGTGGCCTAAGATATGGTCTGTTCTTCAGAATGTTCCATCAGCTGATGAAATGAATATGTATTCTGCAGCAGTTGGGTGAAATGTTCTGTAAATACCTATTTGGCCTATTTGGTCTAGTGTGTAGTCTAGCTTTGGCATTTCTTGGTTGATTGCTTTTTGTCTGGATGATCTGTCCATTATGGAGAGTAGGTTTTTGAAGTTCCCTACTATGATTGTATCACAGTCTATCTCTCCCTGTAAGTCTATTAATGTTTGCTTTATATATTTGGGAACTCTGGTGTTGGGTACATAGATATTTATAATTGTTATATCTTCTTGCTGAATTGACCCCTTCATCATTATATAATGACTTTCTGTGTCTTTTTTATGGTCTTTGATTTGTAGTCTATTTTGTCTAATATGAGTATAGCTACTCCTGCTCTTTTTTGGTTTCCAGTTGCATGGAATATCTTTTCCCACACCTTCAACATTCAGTCTATATGTGTCTTTATAGGTTAAGAGGGTTTCTTGAAGGCAGAATATAGTTGGGTCTTGTTTCTTTATTGAGTCATCCACTCTATGCCTTTTAATTGGAGAATTGAGACCATTTACATTCAGTGTTATTATTGATAAGGACTTAACACTGCCATTTTGTTGCTTGTTTTCTTATTATTTTGAGATGCCTCTATTCCTCTCTTCCTGTCTTCCTTTATAGTTAAGTGTATATCTTTGGTAGTATGTTTTAATTTGTTGCTTTTTAATTTTAGTGAATCTATTATAGATTTTTGCACTATGCTTACCATGAGGCTTACAAAAAACATATTATAGATATAATGAGTTATTTTAAAGAGATGACAATTTATCATAGAGCACAGACAAAAGAACAGAAACAAAAAAAGGCAAAAAACATGCAAAAACTTATATACTTTAACTCCATCACCCCCACATTTTAACTCTTAGTTGTCTCAATTTACATATTTTTTAATTACCTATCACTTAACAGGTTGCAGTAGCTATTATTAATTTTAATAGATTTGTCTTTTGGGCTTCATACTAGAGTTATGAGTGGATTGGACACCACAAAACAGTAATATTATATTCTGGGTTTGTCCATGTACTTAATTTTGCCAGTAGATTTTATACCTTGAAAGTTTTCTTTTGCACTTTAGTGTTTTTTCCTTTTCCCTTTAGCATTTCTTGCAAGATGGGTCTGGTAGTAATGAATTCTCTCAGCTTTTGTTTGTGAAAGAATTTATTTCTCCTTCAAATTTGAATGATAGTTTTGCTGGATACAATAGTCTTGAGTTGCAGTGTTTTTCCTTGAGTACTTTAAAAATGTCATTCCAGTCCCTCCAGCCCTATAGGATTTCTGCTGAGAAGTCTGTTGCCACACAAATTAGTGAGCCTTTATGTGTTATTTGCTTCTTATGTCCCACTGCTTTTAGCATCTTCTCTTTGTCCTTGACCTGTGAGAGTTTGACTATTAAATGCCTTGGGGTAGGCTTATCTGGGCTGAATCTGTTTGATGTTCTAATACCTTCCTGTAACTGGATATTTATATCTTTCTCAAGTTTTGGAAAGTTTCCTGTTATTATTTCTTTGGATAGCCTCTATCCTTTGCTCTTGCTCAGCCCCCTCTTGAACACCAATACTTCTTAGATTTGGTCTTTTAAGGTAATTTTCCATATTGTAGGTGGTCTTCATTCCTTTCCATTCTTTTTTATTTCTTCTCCTCTGATTGTGTATTTTCAAACAGCTGGTCTTTGAGCTCAGTGATTCCTTCTTCTGTGTGATTCATTCTACTGTTGAGAGCCCCTAAAGAGTTTCTCAGTTCAGCAAATATAATTCCCAGTTCCAAGATTTCTGTTTAATTTTTTTATTACTTCAATATCTTTGTTACATTTATCTGATAAATTTCTGAATTGCTTTTCTGTATGACCTAAGAGATCACTAAGCTTCCTTAAAACTGCTATTTTGAGTTCATAGTCAGAGAATTCACAAATCACCTCTTGTTAGGGTCAGTCACTGGATTTTTGCTTTGTCCTTTTGGGAAGGTCATGGTTCCCTGTTTGCTGTTGTTCCTTGTGGGTATACACCTATGTCTTTGCATTGAAGGATTATTTATTCCAGATTTTTCTGTCCAGATTATTTTGGTTTTCATTGAATATTTTTGGTCAGTTAATCTTCACTGCTAGGTCACTGCCTCCTTTTCTACTCCAGGTGGCGCCTTAAGCCCAGGTTTACCTCTGCTCTAGTAAATCGTCAGAGCACAGCCTATCCCAAATGGGGGAAGTCCCAAAGGAATTATCCCAGCAGTGTGGGACAACCCAGCAGTGGCTAGAGGTTCATGCCCAGGGGAACTGAGGAATGTACATTCTACAATAACTCTTATTTGGCATCTCCTTTGGTTGAAATACAGAGCAGAGTTTCTGGGTTGGGGATGGTAGTATGCCCATACCCTGCCATTTTTCTCTGCCTGTCCTCTAGGACATTTCTCCCTTTAGGCAGTCACATGCTACCCATGAGTTAAGGCAAGGATACACCTACTGCCAGGGAGCCCAAAAAGGTGGGAAAGCTGGTTGACTACCTCAATTTCACTTTTTCCAGTGTAGGAATCGTGAGTTGAGGGGAGATTTTCTGCACAGTTGGTGCCTGGTGGTTCTTTTACCATCTGCTTGGAGTTTTTTCATTTTTCTGTGGTCCCAGGAACTGCCACATCCTCATACTTGATCTTGGGTTGTTGTTCCTGAATATCTCAGTGCTTTATATTTGTTTTTGGTTTTTTGTGGAGAGGAAAAGAAGCCAGCTTGCCTCTATACTGCCATTTTGGAACCAGAAGTCTCAGTTTCCAGAATTCTTTTTTGAGACAGAGTCTTGCTCTGTTGCCTGGGCTAGAGTGCAGTGGCGTCATCATAGCTCACTGTAACCTCCAACTCCTGGGCTCAAGTGATCCTCCTGCCTCAGCCTCCCAAGTAGCTGGGATTACAGGTATGCACCACCACACCTGGCTAATTTTTCTATTTTTTGTAGAAACAGGGTCTTGCTATGTTGCTGAGGCTGGTCTCAAACTCCTAGCCTCAAGCAATCCTCCCAGCTTGGCCTCCCAAAGTGCTAGGATTCCAGGTATGAGCTACTGTGCCCAGTCAGATTCCACAATTTTTTAAATCACAGGTTTCTAACCTTTTGACTAAATACAGAGTCTTCTAGTCACCTTAATTTGAAATGATGGGAGTCACCAAGTCCTATAGATTCTACCTCCTAAATATCACTACAAAACCCTTTCTCTCTACTCTCACTAACACATCTTTATTCCAGGTGTTCATTACTTCCCACTAAAACTAAAGCAAGAGCATCCTGGCTAATCTCCCCACCTCCAGTCTCACCTGCCTGTACTCCATCCCATATTCTGTGACCAAAGTAATCTTCACCTGGTTGTCTATTGCTGATCCTTCAGCACTTGCCTCAGGAAAAGCTTTCCCTGACTCACAGCTTAGTGTAAGCCTCCTCTTTGTGCTCTGTACATACTTTTCTTGCACCACTTGCTAAATTATTTTAATTGTTGGTGTACTTGCCTCTGCATCCCCCTATCTCTATATCTATCCCTATCTCTGTCTCTCGCCATAAGATCCATGAGGGAAGGGACTATTATTTTATATTTCCACCTCTGGCATAGTCCATGGAAAATACTGGGTGCTCAATAAAATGTCTGAAGTGAAATTAAAATGGCTAGATACTTTCCAGAAATTAGAAAAATGATAAAAACTGGTATTTTTAGACACCAACCAAGATAAAGAAAAAAATCAACTTACAGACATAATATATTGAAACTTCAGAACAGCAAAAACAAAAAATAGGGCTTACTTCTAAGGAGGGAAGGAGCAGAAAAGATGGTAAGTGAAACTTTTGCTATGTCTTTAACTGGGTGATAGATATGTGAATATTTATTCATTTTATATATTTCTTTGTGCATTTGAAAATTTTCCTAAATAAAATTTTTAATATTTAAAAAAACACACATTTACTCAAATTGATGCCATCTTGTCTGACTAGAGTTCGCTAACAGGGTCATATATTAATGGAAGGTCTTATGTCATGTAACCTTTCTATCTCAGACACATTTAGGACAAATCCAGTGGATGAAGTTGATTAGACAGAAGGATAGATAGATGAGATAGATAGATAGATAGATACAAATAAGTAGGAAGAAAAGTTTCCTGCTTCTTGTGTCAGCCAGGATCCATTAAAGAAAACAAAGCCCACTCAGATATTTACAAAGAGGAAATTTAATGCAAGAATTATTAATAGTTACGAGGCTGCTGAAAGGGCTGAAAATCCAAAGATTATCAAGAGCAGGAACTTATTACCACCACTAGGGCAGCAGAAAGAGGATGTTATTAACAAAGTCCAGCAGTTGAACAGGCCAGCGGGAAATGAAACCACAGTGTTAGCTGCTTGGTAGGAACTGAAACAGAGAAAATGCAGCCACTCCTGCAGACAGCACTAGAAACAAGGGTGGGAAGATACTCTGGCTTCTCTTTTCCTCCTGCCAAATGTAACCAGAGGCCAGGTGGCAAAGGTGTCTAGGAAATGTAGTTTGCAGGAGTTGGTCCCCTGAAATACAGACTTAAGCAAGAGAATAACAACGGATGGAACTGAGGGAAAAACAGGAAATGACCAGCATATTTGTTATTTGAAAAAATGATAGTGTTACTTTTGCTATCTGTAGTTAAGGGATTCGTGTGGATCAGTCTAAAAATTAGCATGTGTATTTTTTCTACAAAATAGCCCATACATGGGGCTATTGATTTGTTTAAGCAGAGGTAGTCACATGTATGCCAGAGTCATCTTAAAAGTAAGGATTAGGTCCAAAATATTCATTTACTTTTTCAACAAATATATATTGAGCACCTACTATTACATAGGCCATGAGCTTAAAATGGTAAACAAACCAGATCTTGACCCTGCTTTAATGAAGCTTATAGGCTTGTGGGTGACAGACATTAATTTAAGAGGCACATAAATAAATATGGAGATAAATCCTAGTTCCTGTTTCATGTCAGCTGAAGGGTGGATAATTTGGAGAGGATGGATTTAGGGCTGATGCCCTGAAATAGCCAAGTAGAGAGTCTTGGAGACAGCAGAATACTTGGCCTGCTGGTCAGGCAGGTCAGGCAAGGTCAGAGGCAGGATTAAAATTGGAGACATAAATTGAGCTTTTGTCAGCCCATAAACATAAAGACAATAGCATAAATGAGGAAGTTCAGGGAACGTACAGAGTGAGAAGATAAGAAGGACTAGTCTCGATGAACATCAGTATCTCAAGGTGGAACATATGAGGAAGATGAGCTTGCAAAACCGACTCAAAGGAAACAGCCAGAGAGGAGAAGGGAAAACCTGAAATGTATGGTGCCATGGAAGTCAAGGGAAGAGATCTTTCAGGAACATGGATGGGGTTAAGCTGCTCCAGTGCTGCTGATGGGTAAGATGAGGCTTTGCAGGGCTGGGTCCTTCTTGTTGCTCAAATGTCAGCTCGAACTTTACGTCCTTGAAGAGGCTTCCCCGACCATCCAGTCTAGAGGTGCTGTCCTTCATTCTCCTAGTCCTCATGCCCCTCTTTTATTGTCATCGTAACACTTACCACTACCTGATATTCTTGTTCATGTGAGCTCCATGACACCAGGAATTTTATCTGTTTTGTTCAATGCATCCTAGTACCCAGATCAGTGCTCAGATTGCAAGAGGAGCTCTGCTAATGTTTGGTGAATAAATAAAGATGGAAGTTTTCCCACTGGGTTTACTGGCAAAGAGGTGGATAAGTGACCTTAGCAATTCCAATAGCATTCTGATGTGGAAGCCTAATTGAAGAGGATGGGAGGTGACAAAATGGACACGGAGAACATTGTCAATTCTTTAAATACATGTACCTGTGGCTGAGGAATTGCTGGAAGGGTGAAGTGGTTAGAGGGAGGCTCTTTAAAGATGAGCAGATGAGGGTATTTAAATGCTGACATGAAGGGAAGAACTCAGGATCCAGACACTTCCCTGCTGTTATTCTTACCTCATCCATTCACTCACTCATTCTCTTGGGCTTAAGAAACCGAGTGAAACTAATCAAATGACTAGCAGACACTCTTCAGGAAAAGCACATGCCATGGGAAATAGTTTCCATAACCAACATATTTGTGTGACAGTGCCATTTATGAGTGCGGTGAAGTGAATAAACAAGCTGAACTTTTTGTCATTAGCCCTCAATGGGATAGCAGTTTTCCAGATAAACTCAATCTTTTGTGACTCTCAAAGAACAATTTTAGGTTGAAAAGGCTCTATGTTCAAGGAAGAGTCAGTTAATATTAAACCTTAGGGCTGAGAAGACTACAATGGCTAACTTTGATGAATAAAAAATAGAAATAATAATAGTTTCCTGGTGTAAAATGCCATATTTAGGGAACAAAGGTAGAAGCAGCTAAAGGTGAAAGCCTTTGAATATTATTTCCAAATCTTCCATCAACTCCACATAAAATACCTATAATTAAGGTGGTAAATTTTTGCCCTTTTATTCTTCTAAAGGACACTCTGCTTACCAAGATAAAGTTTCTTAAGATAATAGTTTTATAATGTAACACAGTCATCTTAGGTAATCTCTGTAAGTGGTGAAGAGAGAAGACAGTATAAATAGGTGATATAACAATAAAAGCACTTTATTCCTATACTTTAAATTTATGGTTCTGTTTATAAAAGTAATACATATAAAAAGGTAGACCAAGAATATGCCCCTGATTCCTATTCCTGCCTAAAATATACCTAGAATTTTTTTAATATTTTATTTTTAAAAAAGAAAAACTCTATATATGGTATAGAGAATAAGAACAGTGCCATCAGGATGTCAGAAATAACAAAGAAACCCTAAGAAACAGAAGGCAGATTGAGTTGGAAATGTGAAGGAAAGCATGGCCCAAACATAGAAAAGACAATCTGAAAGAAGACTGAGAGATGTCAGGGGTACTCCAAGCTCTGAAGTTGGCAAACTGTCAAGCTCTCTGATGGGAGAAAGAGACCTGGGAAATTGTTCAGGTTATTGCTTGGAGAACCACATTTACTGCAGCCAGGTGGGCCAGCAACAGGTGGCAGACTGTTAAGATGGTTACAAATTTTTCCCCTCCATGTGGCCACACCCTCATAATGTGATGTTGCAGCTCTTCCCATTAAGAATTAGAATCTATTTCCCTATCCCGTGAATCTGGGTTGGCCATTTGACTTGCTTTGGCCAATGGGATATTAACAAATGGTGATGAAACAGGGCTTGAAAATCTTGTTTTCTTCTTGCACTTAGAACCCTGAGACCACCATGTGAAAAAGTCCCAGCTGGCCTACTAACGGATATGAGGCCTTGTGGAGGAGAACCAAGGTGTTCAACACTCACAGATATGTGAGTGAGGCCATCTGAGACCAACCAGCCCCCAACCAACCTGCCAACTGACTGCAGAACAGGAGAACTACAGAACCACTTGCTGGTCATAGATGCATTAGCAAGATCAGCAGAGAAAAGCAGAGCCAACCCAGATCAGGTGAACCAACCAGAAGACCCACAAAATTGTCAGCTAAATACATGTGCTGTTTTATTAAGCCACTAAGTTTAGAGAGGTTTTTATTATTGATGTCATTACAGTCATAGAAAACTTACACAACCTCCCCTTCTACTACAGTGCCAAGCAACACACAGCAAAGTCATCATCTCTGCCAAGAGTAGTGAATATGAGTACATGGCTTGCAGAGGCAAATCAAGGCCTCAGGTCCTGGCAGCATCTAGAAGGAACAGGAAATATCCACAACCAGAATACTGGCTACTAGCTCACCCTTCCCCACGTTAACTAAAGGAAGCTGTAAACAGACACGGCCTTCACTGAGAGTCCACAGGGACTCTCAAATACAAAAATAAACACACAGCCAAGAATCACCAAAACATTTAGGGAAAAACAACACAATGAAAAAGAAACACTAAACTCAACAGAAGAAATAAGAATACATGAACTAAGTAAGAATAGTTAATAGAGGGAATGTAAACTAATTTTAAAAGAAGTTTAATAAATAACCTTAGTGAAATAAGAAAAGATATATTATTTATTAAACAAAACCAGGCTATAAAAAAGAATCCATTATAGATCTTGCAAATTAAAAATATGATTATAAAAATACTCAATAGATGACCTGAAAAAAGAATGAACACAGCTAACAATTAAAGATTCCCAGACTGTACCACAAAAGAAACGAAAAAGTGGAATGTATTAAAAATGTATATTAGATAATACTAGTGTATCAAGGTTAACTTTCTTGATTTTAGTTAATTGTAAGTTGGTTATATAAGAGAATGTCCTTGCTCTTAGAGAATACACACTAAAGTGTTTAGGAGTAACAGGGAATCAACTCTGTGACTTACTCCCAAATGGCTCAGAAAAAAAAATATATATATATATAAATATATATATAAAGAGAGAGAGAATAATAAAGCAAATATGCCAAGCCATTAATAGTTTCTGGTTGGAGGGTATGTAGATGTTCTTCATACTGTTTCCACAATGTTCCTCTAAGTTTAAGATTATTCACAAATAAATAGTATAAAAATTGTAAACAACATGGAATATAAATCCAGAAGATCCAGCCTCCATCTATCAAAGTTCTATAAGAAATGAACACAAAGAATGGAGCAGGGAAAACAATCAAGAAAATAATGGAAAACAAAATCTTACAGCTGGTCTTAAAATTGAAGGACTGTGGATGATGACTGAAAAAGACCCACGCCTAGTAACATATTCATATAATTTCAAACCACCAAGGATAGAGTAAAAGTGGTCAAAAACTTTGAGAAGAAAAGTGGTGAATTACCTACTTTTAAAAAAAAGAATCAGATTGGGGATATCACATCAGATCAGCAATTAGATTCAAGTAGACATTGGAGAAATATCTTCAAAGTTCTGAATGAAAATTATTTACAACCTGAAAAATTTCTATGTCAAGTCAAAATATTATTTGAATATGATGGCAAAGTAAATATATTTTCAGACTTTCAAGGATAAAGAAATTTAATCTCCTACAAACCCTCTATAAACAATATGTGGATGCCAGAAAATGAATCTAAGAAATAGTCAAGAAGAAACAATAATCAGCAATGAAACCGATAAAACATTAGCTAAGTAATTTTTTATATTAAATATGATGATGTGCAACTAACATCTCAGATGATCTCAAAATAGGAAGGAGAATCTGGGAGGAAGAGATAGGATGTTGTGAAAAGTCCTGAGGTTTCTGCCTTGTTCAGCAAGGACATATTTACTAATTTACTTTAGACAGTAATAGAAAATGTTTCAATGTGTGCCTTAAAAAGTAAAGGTTAACTTCTAAAGTCTAGAAAAATAAGATGTATAATTTACTTTCCATAAGAAGAGAAAGCAGACACAATTTTTTTTTTCAAAACAAGCAAGGACAGAAATTTGGGAGGATGAGAGGAAAAAATAATTTGGAAGTGTATAAACATTATAAACTAACATGGCAAGAATAGTTCCAGACATCTCAACAATGACAACAAATGGCAAATTAGTTAAGTTCCTCTATTAAAAATAGAAATTCACATTGCATTATTAAAACCAGCTATAAGCTATCTATCCAGGACACATCTAAAACAAAATGGCTCAGAATAAAAATATGGAGATAGTAAATGCTTTTTAAAAAGTAAAGTAAGTATAATAAATCAGACAAATTAGAATTAAAGGTCAAAATATATTTTAAAGTAAGTACATATATATATAATTAGGATGTTTTATATGATAAAGCATACAGTCAGGATATATCTTGAAATTCTAGGCAGAGTCTTGAAACATCTAAAATATGACAGAAATGCAAAAATAAATCTACGATCACAGTAGGAGACTATAACTTTCTCTCCTCAGTTCATAACAAATCAAGTACACCAACATAAGCAGGGATATAGAAATTTTGTATAAAACAATTCAGGTTTGACCTAATTGACATTCAGAAAAGGAATATAGCATAATCTGCTTACTACATCATGCTGACCAGAATTTTTTTTATCTTCTTTTTCCTTTTTCTTTTTGTTTTTTTTTATGAACATAATATTATAAACATAGCTGACCAGAATTTTAACAACGATCCTAGAGTTCATATAATTCTTATCCAAATTTATTTCTGACATTGAGGAGCTTTTTCAAATCAATCACCCATGTCACTATAAGCCAAATATTATAAAACAACTTCACAGTCTGAGGTCTTGGTGATAGCACCTCTTAAAGACTAATAAACACATCAGGGGAGAGGAAAGGCCTGGGTTTGAAGGAATGATATGAAACTGTGGCAGATGGTAAAGCTATTCTTTGACATAGAAAATTGGGAAACAAATGCATTTGGAGTAGGAAGTATAGCACATATCCTGTCTTTATTACTGAGTTTAAGAGGTAGAAATATAAAATGGTATAACCTTTTAAAGTCATTGACTCATTGAAAACTTTGACATTTGTAAGCACAGCATCTGCTACGAGCCCTTTATTCTTCTTTCCCTTACAATTGCGTGCACAAATAACTGTATTATCTTGCTCAGCAAATTTGATTTAGCCCAAAATTGAGTGAGTTAAAGTGATAGTGATCCAAGTTGCAAAATAATTTCTAAAGAAAAATGTCTGACTTGACCCATAAAATCCTTTTAAGAGAGCAAAAAACAAAAAAATTAAAAATAGAACCAGGCATGTTGAAATTGCTGCTTTTTCTTGTTTGGCCACAATATTTATCTTCTAAAATTGTCCCTTACAAAATATAAGGGTACTTTAAGTCCTACCCAAACATTTCCTAAGGGAAAAGCAGAGATGATGGTTACTCTAAGAGATTTCACACAAAGTTATCAAAATATTCATTGTACCAAATATTACCCCCAAGATCACAAAAAAAAACCCTTACATATCTGCATGCGAACACTATGAGTGTTAAAACATTTGAGTAAGAGCAAGGAAATTTTAGATTTTAAGGAAGACTCACAAGCATTGACAGAGAATAATAGAACTTATAACCCAAAATGTGTTTACAGCAATGGATATAGCACATCATTGACAATCATTCAAAAAGATTTTTTAAAATTATGCAACATAACATAAGAAGTTACTGTATAAGTATCCTGGTGCTGCTGTAACAAAGTACCACAAACTGGGTGGCTTAAACAACAGAAATATATTCTCTCACAATTCAGGAGGCTAGAAGTCCAAGATCAAGGTATCAGCAAGGTTGGTACATTCCAAGGACTGTAAGGAAGAATCTGTCCCATGCCTCTCTCCTAGCTTCTGGTTTTCTGGCAATCTTTGGTGGTTCTTGGCTTGTAGACACATCACCCCAATCTCTGCCTTCATGTTCACATGGTGTTCTCCCTGTGTGCATGTCTGTGTCTAAATTTCCCCTTTTTATAAGAATACCAGTCATATAGGAGTAGGGCCCACCTTAATGACCTCATTTTAACTTGATTAGCTCTATAATGATCCTACCTCCAAATAAGGTCACATTCTGAGGTACTAGGGATTAGGACTCCAACATAGTATTTTTGTGGGGGACACAATTCAACCTGTAACAATTACCTTAGTGTAAGTATTAAATACAACTCTATTAGCATAACCACACAATGACCTTTGACAGTAGGAAACAGTAACAATCGATTGTAGTTTACAAATGATCCAATGGATCATTCCCTATAATCTGACCTCTTTCCTGGCTTTCACAGCATCCATAATTGTGTCCCAAATAACCCAAACAACCTATTTCTCACTAACATTAAATGCAGCTGTTCATTTCTGAAAAGTCTGGAAGAGAAACAACTACATTTCCCATGGCCGCCTCATCACACATATGGGCATGAGTGAGCAAGCACGTGGGCAACCTAGTTGGTAGCCTGTTGTTTGGAACAAAATAATCTCTTTAAAAAATAAAAAAGTATACATAAAAATATCGGGTTGGGACTCTGCAGGCAAATAGTTAATATGAATTTAAGAAACAAAGATTAACCTGTCTTACTCTAGGATAAATTGACTCAGCAAAACAGCAGGTCAGGAGAAACTAAATATGAAAATAAATGAATTTCCAAATGTATCATTTAATAGTATATCAGAGTAAGATATCATTACTTATAGACAATATATACTATAGCTACATTAAATAATTATTTTAATTGACTACATAGCTAGCCCATAAATATTTTAAAAGGATAAAATAGTTTTGTATTTATTTCTGAAGTATGTAAGTCATTTATTTTCATTTAACTGTACATTCAAAAGAAAAGATTTGTACCTCCTAGAATTATTTTGCCTTAAAATGTTATTTCATCTATTTCAATAGGGTTGTTATTTGGAATCAGCGCAAGTGACCATCAACTCATGAGTGGATTAATAAAATGTGGTATATGTATACCATGGAGCATAATAATTTTTCTCCCAAAACTAACCCTGCCATACAAGACAATGGAAATTAATGATGCAGAATGTAATTGAAACAATCAAAGTAAAGTCTTTGGAAAGGCTTCCAGAAAGGTGACACGAAGACTTCAGTGACTCCTCTTCCTGGAAAAACCACCATTTAACTGGTTAAAATTACTAAAAATAGAACATACGTACACGCACACATGTAGGCTTTCTGGAAATTGTCCTAATAGCACACAGCAAATTAAAAAACTTTTATTAAGGAAGATCTACTAAATCTCAGTAAAAACAGTAAAAGTCTGTGGCATTTAAACCACATCCTGCTCCTATATACCCCTAGTTCTTTGTGACAGAAGAACTCTTCCAGGTGTTCTAATCCAGGTGAGTATGGCCAAAAAGAGGGGACTCCCTCTCCTCTAAATCCTAGTTATTACCCCCAACTCCTCCAAGCTCCTAGTCTAGGGCTATCATTTCATCCTGCCAGTATCTTATCACCATGCCTATCCCCATGTTATGGAAGCACTACTCTGGGCAGGAATGGCTGAAAAGACTGGGACTCCCATCCCACACTCAGCTACCACTCTTAGGGCAAGATGTCTACCCCAGGCATAACAGGCTAAGAATACTGGCACCTGTGTTCCCCCTTCCTCAACTCACACGGACAAGCCAAGGAGATCAGGGGCTACCACCAGTGCCTACACTTACAGCAAGGATGTCACTTGGGAGAAGCAGGTCACTGTCCCTACCTCCAGCTTCAGCTCAGTGGCACAGAGGTTCTGCCCAAGGGTAAAGGCAGGCTATAAGGAAGAAGACCTCTGAAGCTCTGACTGAGGGGAATGACTCTACTTAGAACAGAGAGCCTAGAGAAATTCATTCCCAAGTGCATTGCCAGAAACAATGGAGATTTTGGTGACGAACAATTAAGAGAGAGATGGTAGCTCCATGATATTATTAATAGTAGTAACAAATGAAATGACAAATCAGCCACAAATTTAACAGAGAGAACCAGGAAAAGAGACAGCCAAGAAGAGCCACTCATCCCTGGAGGTCCAGAAAGTCTGTTTGCATGTACTATGCTGCACCCATTCAGAAGTAACCAGAGTAGGATGTGGGGAAGGTGTGAAAGAATTTCCCAAATAACACACAGATCTGTAAGCATAATGCAGAATCCTTACTGGCTCAAGGGGATTAAGTACAACTCTGATCAGACACTGACTGAATAATAAGCTACACTGACCAAGTGGTGACTTCTGAGAAACCAGACTGAAAAATAAAATTTTCACACTCATCCCTGGTGATCTGGAAAACCACACATGCCCAAGGTTCTGCCCTCTCAGAAGCAACCATAGAGAAAATCTCTGAACTACTAGTCAATGGCTGAATATAGGGCAAAATTATAAACTACCTGCACTGTGACAGTAGCCACACACATGTCCAATGCTAAAGGATAAAAATCTAACTGGGTGTTGGGGCTTTGGCACAACCTTTGGCTGGTTATGAGGCAGGGATACCCCTAAAAAGCCCTAACAGATAAAAATAAAGAAAAAAATCTGAACATTACAGGCTGCCTACTGCAAGAAAAATAGACATCATAGATTTAGTCCAGAGATGTTACTAACAAATAAACAACCAAAGAAACAATCACAACAACAATTCTTAGAAAGTAAAGGAGAAGAGAAACAATATCCAGAGTTGTACAATGTATTATATAAATTGTACAGTTTTTAAGAAAAATGAGACATGCAAAGAAACAGAATAAAGTATGACCTATACAAGAAAAAAAATGGAGGCAATAGAAACTATCTTTGCAGGGGGCTCAGAAGTTGGACTTAGCAGGCAAAGACTTCAAAAGCAGCTATTATAAATATGTGCAAAGAAATAAAGGAAATCATGTTTAAAGGATTTTAAAAAGTATGATAACAATGACTAATCAAATAGAGAACACCAATAAAGGGACAAGTTATTTTTGCACAATAACTGAAATTTGAAAATTAACTAGAGGCCAAAAGGTAGATTTGAGTTGACAGATAAAACAATCTGCAAATTTGAAGATAGATCATAGTGATTATGCACTCTAGAGAGATTATGCACAGAAAGAAAAAAAATGAACAGAGCCTCAGAGAAATGTGGAACACCATTAATCCCACCAACAAACACATAATGGGAGAAGCAAAAAGAGAGAAGAGAGAGAAGGGACAGAAAAAATATTCAAAGAAGTAATGGATAAAAATTTCCCAAATTTGATGAAAAACACTAATCTACACATCCAAGAAGGTCAACAAACCCCAAGAAGGATAAACACAAAGAGATCCACCCTCAGACACATCATAGCAAAATGTTAAAAAACAAACAGAAAGTCTTAAAAGTCACAAGAGAGAAATGATTCACTACATATAAGGGAACCACAATAAGATTAACAGCTAGCTGTGCATCTTAAACAATGTAGGACAGAAAGCAGTGGAATTATACAAAGTACTGAAATAAAAAAATTGTCAACCAAGAATCCTATATCCAGTAAAACTATTTTTCAAAAATGAAGTTAAAATAAAGACATTTTCAGAAACACAAAAAATGAGAGTCTGTTGCTAGTAGACCTGCCTCGCAAGGAATAGTAAAGGAAGTTTTTCAGACTGACTCATAGGAGATGCACAATAAATGCTTGGAAAATGAAAAAATTAATTACTTTTGACTTTCTTTATATGATTAGTATATAAAATGAAGTTATTTAAATTTAATGATTTATCCAAAAGGAGATGGTATAATTTGTATTTAAAGTAATTATTTCATTAACTGTTTCTTGGTAGTAAAGTTATGACTCTAAAAGTTATTTTTCAAATCACACTATCATTTCTGAGTTACTAACATCATTCTAAAAATTACAATTTGGATAATTTTAATTTCTGATGGCATGCCCACTGTTATGGGCTCAATTATGTCCCCTAAAATTCATATTTCTGTTGTTTAGGCCACCAAGCCTGTGGTATTTTATTATGGTAGCCCTAGAAAACGAATACACCCACAAATCCAATTTTGAGGACAGCAGTAAGTATTGTGAATTGTGTGAATTGTGCTGCTATAAATCAGGATACAAAATCAATGCACACAAATCAGTTGTCTTCATACACGCCAATAACAGTTGAGCCAAGAAACAAACTAAAGATGCAATACCTTTCACAGTAGCACCAAAGAAAATTAAATATTTAGGAACATATTTAATTAGGGAGGTGAGAGACCTATATAGAGAGAACTATGAAACACTGAGAAAAGAAATTGCAGAAGATGTAAACAGATGGAAAACCCTACCATGCTCTTAGACTGGTAGAATCAACATTATTAAAATGTCTATATTACCTAAAGTTCTAATTTTTTTTAATTAGAAGCTAAAAAATGTTTAGCATACTAAAAACCTATAGTTTCTTATTCAAATTATTTTAACATTGAATCAGATCCTTTGATTTGCTGGAAGTTGTCAGATGTTATAAATTAATCTCTACAACCTACATATGCAAAGTTCATACTAAATAAACAATAAAATAAATAAGGTTTTAAACTGACATCACTCTAAAAATTATAATTTGGGTAATTTTAATACTTAGCAGCATTATCAAAGGCATTTTAAATCAGATATGTTCATCCCTGAGGTAACCCAAGCCTCTAGTGTTAATCACAGAGAAAACATTAGTTGGCAAACAGATTGCTAAGTATGAACAGACATTACATCTATTAGGGGTACATAGAACAACAGAATATAATAACAGTAATCATCATCATCATCATAAACAGTTATATAAGGCTTACAACATACATGGCACTCTTCTAAACACATTTAACATATGGCTAAATTTAATCATCACAACAACCATATATAGTTATCTCCATTTAAAGATGTGGCACAGAGAAATTAAGTAATTTATTTAAAGTCACAAACAAAAGTATGGAAGCCAGACCGAAACCCCTATATCTATGTTCTTAACCACTATGCTACATGCCTGTCTATCCCTAATTTCTTCATTTAGGCTCACATCTCTAAAATAAAGGTAAAACTTCAAAGAAAAATACATTGAATCCAACTATGTATTACTTTGCATTTTTTAATCACCAGCTTTAAAATAATTTAATTTTCTGTCATCAAAGTTTCTATTTTACACATACTCTCAGCATTAGCACCTGTAAGAATAATCCATCTGTCCTTGTTTTCCTTATAAACTTATAAAATATATTTACCAACAAATAAAAGTTAGACTTTGTCAATCTATTGCCAAAATATATCAGGTAGTACTATAAAACTATACAGATGATACATTATATTCAATATGCAGCCTTCATTTTAAAATCTACAAAATTATTCTACAACTTCCTGATCTGCTAATTGTAAGTCGCCAGATGCACCCAGCCTTTTAGTGGTATGTCTAACTTTAAAAAACAAGATAATCCCTAAGGAAAGTACATTTGGGCCATTCCATTGCATTTGCTCATCAACATGTTTTGTGTTTTAAGTGAGCATTAGATGAGAGATAGAACTTTCTGATTGTTTCATAGATAAAAGTACATACAAAAGTAGGCCTGCTGCTGTAATTTGGCCACATGCAGGATATAGCCATATTAAATAGCTTTAACAGAAATCTTGTTTTTTAAAAAAAATATGTACAGCTGTTCTGTTATGCCTATGAATTACATACAACATGGTACAGCCAACATTATGTTATTCTAGCAAAGCTTTGCCATTATCACACTTTCTCAGATGTAGCTTTGTAACCTTCCATTTTAAGGGGGGCTTTTTTCCAACTCTCATTCGGATTTGTGGAATCCATGTTGTAGAATGAAATCTATAATGAAATTACACCATTCCACTGAGTGTGTTATCTCTCAGTCCTAGTCTCGGGTCTTTCTAATAAATACACCTTTCTGTGGTGTATTCTGCCCTTAATAGTAAAACTTTAATTTACTTTGTGCAGTTGGAAGCCTCTAAGATAAGTCCCAATGATCTTAGCACTAACATTGCTGTGTAATCCCCTCCCTTGGAATGTGGGCTGAACTATTGACCGACTTCTAATGAATAGAATATGGCAGAAGTGATGGTATGTCACTTCCAAGGTTACATTATAAAGACTGTGGCTTCTGTCATGGGTGCTCATTCTCTTTTGTTCTCTCCCTCATTCTGAGGGAAACCACCTAGATGATGAGGGCTATCCTATAAAGAGACCCAATTGGCAAGGTCCTGAGGGAGGCCCCCAGCCAACAGCCAGTGAGGAACTGAGGCCCTCAATCCAAAAGCCTGTGAGGAACTGAATTCTGCCAACAATCGCATGAGTGAGCTTGGAAGTGAGCCTGCAGCCCAGCCGATGGTTTTACTCAAATCTTATGAGAGACCTTGAGCACCCAGCTAAACTGTGCCCAGATTCCTGACCTTCAGGATTGTAAAATAACAAATGTTGTTTTAAACTACTCAATTTGGAATTAATTTGTTACACAGCAATAGATTACTAATATGTTTTGTATACCACACTCAATGCTATACATTTGCTAGGTGCGTTGTTGCCCCTAAAGAATTAGGACTCAAATGATTTCTATTACTATTTCATCAACACCAAGGGGGGAAAAGGGAACCATGATGTAGAGGAAACATGGAGTTGGAAATCAAATAGATTTAACTTAGATTTTTTTTTTTTTTTTGGCCCTGCCACTTAATAGCAATGTAATTTTAGGAAAGTTACTTAACAATTTAGACTCAATTTCCTCCTTTGTTAAATGCAAGAGTGTTACCTTTTTTAACAAGTATTTTTTCTACAGATTAGGAACAAGGAATGTAAATAACCCAGCAAAGTGTCTGACACTGGAGAAAAAAGTGGCAGTTTTATTATTATTAGAAAATGATTGCCAGTATTATTTGAAAACAAAACTCAAGTCATTGCTTATGAATTCTTTTCAATTCTACAGTTATCCCCACCTTATTCATAACAGGTCCTGAACTAGTTGCTGGGCCAGAGCCTCTACTTTCAAGAAACTGAGAGACAAATAGGAAAACAGAGGAGTAAACAAATAATTATAAAATGGTATGGTCAGTTCTAAATAAAAAGCATATACAAAGATGATACAATAGAGGGGTAACATGATGTATGCAAAGGTAATATGATAGAGGGTGACTCATTCTGCTGGGAGTATCAGAAGTCATCACAGAAAAGGAATGTCTCAACAAGAGTGTGCTAGGGGAACAATGGGGACATTACCTCAGAGGGAACAGGAAAAGGCATAAAGGTTTTGAAGAGTAGGAAGCATCTGGGAAACTACAGGAAGTTCAGTGTTGCTGAAATATGTGTAGGTAGGAGTGGGCAGTGAGAAAGACAGAGAAGTGCACGGGAGATGTATCAAGGAGGGCCTTACGTTCCAAACTAGGTTTGGATTTCATTCCACACTTGAGATGGAATTGCTGAAGGGTTTTAAGCAAGTAAGTTTCGCATTTTTGAACAAGAATTCTCATACCAATGAAAAAGGTGGGTTGAGATGTAAGACGTTGAGCCTGGAAACTGCAAGGTTGTCACCCAAGGAAATGATGCGAGACTGAACTTGGGTATTGGGAGTGGAAAGAATGGGGTGGATTCCAGAGATGTTTATGAGGCCATTGATCACTGAGAAAGATGAGACAGAAAGGGAAATCAAGGATGACCTTCAGGCTTCTCTAAAAGGGAAAGAAAAAATTGACTCAGGAGAGAGAAGGGCACAACAGTGAGAGGGAGGGGCTAGAGAAGGAATGGGTTCTGTTGTTTCAAAAGAACTTTTTCTTTTCCCCCCAATCACTGAAACATATTTCTACACAGGCACTTTAAGTTGAATTATATAGCTGAAAAATCTAGAATATTACAATCCAGTCAGACATTACTTTACTAAGCTTTTACTTATTTTCAAATGAGGACAATTAGATAAAACTACTTTAGTTTTCTGCCTCTAGGTTTGCATCTGCCTGAAGAAATCATATAGGCTTCATTTTTCTTGAGCAATTACAAAACATTTCCATTTTTAAAAGGGAAGAAAAATCTAATTTGAGAATATTTTCTTTTCTCAAATGGCAGTTGACTAAATAATTATTTTTTAAAGTGATAATAGCCAAGTCAATCGCATTATCCTTATGGTAAACAATTCTCAGGCATACAACACAACCACATCCCCACTGGATGTTCACAACTCTGAAAACAGGCTTCCCCCTCTTTGATATCTACTTTCCCTCTAAAGAATCTGATGCCAAAGATCTGACTAAGTGAAGAACAGATACAACTATCCAAATTAAAGCCAAGAAATCCACTTTCATGTTAATTGAGGCAAGAGGACATTCCCATTGAAGTAGCAAGGCAATTACCAATTATCAGCTTTAATTGCCCCAATAAAGCTAAGAAAAAACCTAGCTAGAAAAAAACCAAGTTCTTAGAAATTCAGAAAGTAGTTTCATATATATTTTGTACCTTGAAGAAGAGGATTTCCCAATCCAAATAGCTCTTTCTAAAACCCTAAAACAGAGCACTACAACAAAGTCAGGAGGAACAGTCTGATTGCAAATAATAAGAGCTACCTGCCCTCTGCCTGGTGTCTGGTCAGAGAGCAATTGGAGAATAAGGCAGAATATGTCTCATATTTTATTTAATCAGGGATAGAGAAGATTGATTGTAGGCACACATGAAAAGAAATAATATTTTAATAATATTCTGAGTGCTGAATCTGAAATTAATCAAACAAGATGGAAGAAACTTTGTAGGCTAACAGAAATACTTTGAAATCCTCTCTCACCTGCCTTCACTACTTGGAATATGACCATTTTAAAGCAGAAAGGTCTAAACTCCCAGACTTATCCTTATAGGTGTTTTTCTGATCTAGCTTAGTGAACAGAGACATTGCTTTTTCAGTCTAGCCTAGTGTTTGATGACTTCTCCTTCCCCACATACCCCTTTTTCCAGTTACGCCTTTATGGCCCTGGAAAGTCCTAGATTCTCCTTAGGCTTATTAATGCTAGACAGCATGTGATCCTCAGCATTTTTTTTCACTGCCCAGCATTCAGTCATCCTTACCAACAATTCCTCCATTCCCTTTGAGGAAATCTTTCTCTTTCATAGAGTACGCTCTCAGTGGAACTGCAATTAAGGTGGCCTGGATAGAAGTCAAAGAAATCCCTAGAGTCTGTCTGAGAGCTCAGATTCTTCCTTCACCTGTCCTCCCACTCCTCCCACGGCCTGGAGGTGGAACCTATCAAACTCTTTACTCTAGGACTTAAATCTACCATGAATTTACTTTAATGAATTTCCTTTCTGAGCCTGGTTCTCTAAACTTTCCATCAATTCCAGGAACTCTCTGAGGTCCTTACCCCAGCTCCACCCCAAAAAAAAAATCCCTTTTGCTTAAGTTATCTAAAGTCGGTTTCTTCTACCTGCAACTCAAAAACAATGATACAGTCATAACATTGGAATTGCTGTTAACAGTTTTTCAACTTTTAAAATCAACCTAAAACCAAACCCAAAACACAATTTTGGTCATAGAAAAGACTTTTAATGGTAATAACTTGGAATACATAGAAGGTGGTGTTGTAGGACATTACTACTATGCTCCCAAAGATCTCTGTAAAATGTGGCTTAACAGCAAATGATACAAGCAGATTGAAGAGGATCAGAAAATCCAATGACACTGGTAGTTTCCAATTAATGGAGCTGTTACTTCTTATCTTCCCAACATTCAATTAAGCTTCACTAAGTCTCTTGACATCAGATAAACTTAAATTATCCCTTAGCTGCCTAAGCATAGTTCCTAGACTTAATTTCCCTTAGCCTTTTCCTGGCAGCTTTTACTTGTCTTCCCTGAGCATCTCAGATGACAGATTCATGGGCAGAGTGGAGCATCCCTGAAAGGTTTGGCTGAGTTTTATCAACTAACAAAAGCATACACCCCATTTCATTCACTTTACATTGCTTATGGACTGTTACCCATAAGAAGTCACTCTGAGCAGGTGCTCGTACAGCTGCATTCCACAGATGCCCCAAATTGGAGCCAGGTTTCTCCCACCAACAGTCACGCTCCAGGTGAAAGGTAGCAGCTGGGGAGAAAGAAGAATAGAATTGCTAATATTCTTCTTTCACATCAACAGGAATCAAGATACTGACTTAAGGCTGAAAGAAAAATCAATGAGAGCATGAAAGATTAAACAATCAAAATTAACCATTTGAAGAACTAAAATTAATATAACACTTATAAATAATGAGAAAGGAGATAAAGTAGAGATAAAGTAAATAAATTAAATCTTTTTATAGTTGTAAGTTTAAAGCTTTATTACTTTTCTATTGGCGCATGACAAATTGCTACAAACTTAGCAGTTTTAAACAACACAAATTTATTATCTGACAGTTTGTGTAGATCAGGTGTCTGGCTACGGGTTAGCTGGGCCTTCTGCTCAGGGTCTCACCATGCTGAAATCAAGCTGTCGACCAGGGATACCATCTCATCTGAGACTTGGGATCCTTTTTGAAACTGGTTGTTGGCAGAATTCATTACCTTGCAGTTGTACGACTGAAGTCCTCATTCTCTTGTAGCTATCAGCAAGATATCACTGTCCACTCCTAAAGGCCACCACAGGTCATGGCCATGTGGCCCTCTTCTTTCATAACATGGCAGTTTACCTCTTCAAGGCTGGAATCCTTTTCTTCAATCCTTTTCTGGAAAGGCCCAGTCCTTCTTTTAAGGGTTTACCTGAGTAAACCAGGCCCAATCCAGGATAATCTCCTTTGCATTAACTGAAAGTCAACTGATTAGTAACCTAATCATCAGAGTGATAGCCCTTCATATCCACAGGTCCACCTACCCTCAAGAAGAGAAGATGATACAGGGTGTGCACACCATGGGGAGGGAACCTTGGAGGCCATCTTAGAGTCATCCTGCCCACCACGGTAGTCATCATCTAAAGTAGGTAATATTCAAACATATTTAGGCTTCTTCACAACTAAAAAAACACAGTTAAACATAGGTTGGCTTTGAGGAATAAACATGGGCAGGGAGAAAGACTGATGCTTTTATGTACTCTTTGGGGCTTTTTTACCCTATGATGTACATATATTATTCTGATAAAAGCAAGGACAAAAGAAAAGCCATTCTACTGACCCTGTCCATGGCAATTAACCAATCACATGCTTTCTTTTCATTTTGTGCTTCTTTAAAACTGCACACCCCTAACTTCTTAAGGCCCTCTCTTCCTGTAACTTCCTAACACAACCTTTTCCTGTTTTTTCTCCTACCATTCATACTAATTCTTTCTTTTCAGTTTTATTTTATATTACACAAGAAATAATGCTATTGTAGAAAAATTAGAAACCACAGACAGGGGTAGTGAAAAAATTCACCTTCATGAGCTCATTTTCCTGTTTTTCTCTTAAGTGTTCCAGATACTTTAGGTTGATTCTTTGGGCTTATTCTCTTCTTTCTCTACCTACTCTCCATGGATGATTTTATCCATTCCTGTGGCTTCAACTATCTTCTACATACTGATGATTCTCAGATATATATTTGTAGCCCTGACCTCTTTCCTGAGTTCCACACACATATGTTCAACTCTTCCTGGATATCTTCAACTATTTATTCCACTAGTATCTCAAACTTAGTAAGTTTAGATTTAATTTATTATTTGCTACCACCAAACCTTTTCCTTCTCATATTTCCTATATCAGTTGATGGCATGGCCATTTATTCAGTTTCTCAAACTATAAACTTTGGAGTTGTCTGCCACAACCTGCCAATTCCTTACCCTTCATAGTCACCAAGATCTCTTGACTACATATCAAAATAGCTCCACATCTGGCACCATCACCACTGCCACACCTTGGACAAGCTTCATATCTTTTAACATATTTCCATCTTCTATCTCCCTCCTACTAATCTGTCCTCCAAGCTCCTACAGGGTCAACTTCCTAAAAACCAAATCTGATTATGCCACTTCTTGGTTGAAAACTTGTCTTCTCTTCAGTTCCTCTGGGATAAAATCCAACCCAACTCTCATCCTCATCTGAATTCACTCCTCATCCCTCCCTGGGTCCTCCCTTTCTTACCTCTCTCTTACACAAATACAATCTATCTCCTAGATATACTAAATTTCTTATCATTTGATAAATAAGTCATGTTTTTTATAATTACTTAATTGTACACATGCAGTCCTCACTGCCTACAATGTTCTAGCCTCATATCCATCTACTTTGTCCTTCCTTTTCCTTCTCCCTCTCACCTTCTTGCATACTGCTCCTTCAAATAGTGAGCCTTTCACTATTTGATGAAAACACCTATACTTTGACAACCCTGTGTCTTTTCATGTATTTTTCTCTCTACATGGAATGCATTTATCAAATTTATACTCATTTTTCAAGACCCAGCTCAAATAATACCCCCTCTAGGAGAGATTTCCTCATCTTTTCACAAATAATGCACTCTCTTCCCTCACAGCACATAGTTCTTAATAGGATTGCTATAGTTTTAATTTATCATTTAACTTATTATCTTCCCCACTCAACCAAGACCATCTTCCAAACAGAGAACCTCTATTATTTATATCCATATCTTCAGTACCAAACGCAATTCTTGGCACAAATTAGGTACTCAATAAATATTTTATAAAACAAAATTAATTTACACATATATGTCCATTTGATTTATGAAAAACGTGACACTAATAGTGTATATCCATATGAATAGTTCCATATCCATAAGGAAAAGTGAATCTTGTCCTTACTTCATACCCTATGGAAAATCAATTACAGATGGATTATAAAGCTAAATGAAAGTTTAAAAGAAAAATTCTAGAAGATAAATTTGCAAAGCATCCTTATGTTCTTGGAGTAGGCAAAGACTACCTAAACAGGACACAAAATGTATTAACTACAAAAGAAAGTTCGATAAATTGAACTACAACAATTTATGTTCTTTTTGGTCACCAAAAGACACAACTAAGAAAATGAAAAGGCAAGTTACAAAGTGGAAATGTATCAGCAAAACATATATCCAACAAAGAACCTGCATCAACTATAAATCAATTTTTTAAAAAAGAAAACAGACAACCCAATAGAAAAAAAATGAGCAAATAACTCAACAGGCACTTCACAGAAAAAAATTCAAATAATTTATATGAATATGAAAAAGTATTTAATCTCATTAGTCATCACAGAAGTGCAAATCAAACTCACAAATGAGATATTATCCACCCACTACTTTGACGAAAATTGAAAAGACTGACAACACCAAATGTTGATGAGATTATGGAGCAAAAGGAATGCTCATGCACTCCTGGTGACAGTTTAGAATGGTACAACCTCTATGTATGTAACTGTTTGGCAGTACCTACTAAAACTGTACACACTCATACCCTGTGACCCAATATTTTTACTTCTAGGTCTATACTCACAGATACGCATACGTATATGTACCAAAGAATAGAAACAAAAATGTTTGTAGAAGCACTTTTTGTAATAGCTCAAAACTAGAAACAAAAAATGTCATTCACCAACAGAATGGATAAATGAATTATGGTATATTCACAAAATAGAACATGATACATCAATGAAAATGAAAGAACTGCTACATGCAAAAAACATTAATAAATTCACAAAATGTTGAACAACAAAAATAACCAAAATTTTTAAAAATGTCGAACAAAAGAAACCAGACATGAAAGAGTATATACTATATGGTTCTATTTACATAAATTTCAAGGAACAGGCAACACTCCTCTGTAGCAGTTGAAGTCAGAGGGGGTATAGTGGTTGAGAGGGGCCACAAGAGGAACTTCTTGAGAACTAATAATGTATTCCTGATCCTGGTGCTGTTTACATGGGTTTATACACTTTGTGACAATTTATCAAGCTCCACATTTTGCAGTTTTCTGCTTGTATATTACAATTCACTTAAAAATTTACTTAAATTAACTTTTATTCCTCTTAAATTCTGCAGTATTAATCATCTGTTGGTTGGATTGTAATTGCTACAATCAATAAGAAGCTGAATAGCAAGTGAGCATGTTACTGTTTCCTGGAATTCATTCCTATACCGAGATCATAATCCCAGCACGTTAAAACATTATAAGAGCCTGCTAGACCTGAATGTTCCTTTGCCCTGTTAATTTTTAAAAGGACAAACGTTTGAAAAGCATTGTTTCACAATGTGCTTCCAGTTAATTGATGATAACATCCAAGCACAACTTCAAGCTTAGTTCAAAAAGTTATGCCAAGTCATTCTGCCCATTACTAAGAGGTTCCACTAGAAAGATTTCAAATGAAAATTTTGGTTGTTACTATCAAAAATAAAAATACTCCTTATCTTCCCTTAGAAAGCTATGTTAGGGTATTGTGATAGGATGATGATGGCTGCCCCCAAAATATCAGGTCCTAATACCTGTAACCTGTAAATATTATCTTATAAGGAAAAAGGGTCTTTGCATATGTGATTAAGATCTTGAGATAGAAAGTTTATCCTGGATGATCCAGGTATACCCTAAATGCAATTACATGTATTCTTATAAGAGGGGGGCAGAGAAATATTTGACTGCCCACAGAAGAGACGACAATGTAAAATCAGAACAAAGAGAGATTTGAAGATGCTAGCCTTGCAGATTGGAGTGATGTGCCCACAAGCAAGGAATGCTGGCAGCCACCAGAAACTGGACGAGGCAAGGAACAGATTCTCTCCTAGAGCCTTCAAATAAAGCACAATCCTTCCAATGTCTTGATTTGGGCCTAGTGATACTGATTTTGGGCTTTTGGCCCCCAGAATTCAGAGAATACATTTCTGTTGTTCTAAGCCACCAAATTTGTGGTAATTTGTTACAATCACAGGAAACTAATACAGTATTAAATATCAATTCCATTTCCACTTAATAACAGAACTTGTTAAACATTGAAAATGGTATAATGTCTCTTTAGTGAGTGCATTTTCCTAATTTCCAAAATGATACAGCAGATTGTGGCATCTTATATAACACAGAATTCACAGCAACTGGAAAGTTATAACAAATACTAGAACACAACATTATATGGTACATCATGGGGACCTTAAAAAATAAATGTTCGTTGTGATATTTCTGCTGTCAACTTAAATCCTTTTCTGTCTACTAAAGGTTGGGCTTTAATGCTCACTAATTAAAACTTCAAGTGATATTTCAAGTGGTATTAAAGATGGAACATAAGCCTTCTAACTCAGAAGCTCAAATAAGGAGTATTAAAAATATTATTTAATTCATTAAATAATTCATTAATAAAACAATAATTATCAATAATTAAGGAATATTTAAATGCAAATATATATGACATACCAAGATTTCAGAGGGTTCTCAAAGAAACGTTAAATAGCTTTTAGTAATTCATTAATCCACTTATCATCATATGAATGCTTGAGCTAATTTTAACACAGTATATTCTCAGTGAATTATATAAAGTTAAATGACATGTCTCAATTCACCCAAAAGACTAATCTTTTGTTCAACTCATATTTATTAGGTGCTAATATGTACAAAGCAATGTGCTGGTTGTTGATATTGGGACATAAGAGAGTGGGCCACAGAAAACAAAATTTTTTCAGTGATGATTTCTGCTACAGGGCAATAAGATATAGACCTACAGGAAAATAAAATGAATATAGATAACTATGTTGCAAGATTCTTTCTCTAAGTACAATAAAAGACTTATAGGCAAAGGTTTAGAGTTCAGAAGAAGAAGACATTCCTGTACAGGTAGGGTGGAAAAAGGAAGAAGGAAATGAAAAAGCTTCATGGAGAAGGTGAGCCTTGAATGAGATGAACAGTCTAGGGAAGAGAAAAGCATAAACCAAGGTGACAAAGTGTCATATGTCCAAGTTACTGTACCGAGCTCATGTTGGCTGGGGCTTATAATGTGGGACATAATTTTGGGAAAAAAAGAAAAAAAGATTGGAAACAAATAGCAAAGGCCTTAAATGCCAGGCTAAGAAGGCTGGACTTTCTCTATAAGCCATGAAAACCCACAAGAAGTTCTAAAGCAAAGTGATAAAATCAGGAAATTAACGTAGCAAGGTATAATAAAGGAAGAGTCTAGGGAG
Source organism: Daubentonia madagascariensis (assembly GCA_023783475.1). Lineage (NCBI taxonomy): Eukaryota > Metazoa > Chordata > Mammalia > Primates > Daubentoniidae > Daubentonia > Daubentonia madagascariensis. The sequence goes on along the minus strand of JAKFHU010000485.1, from coordinate 4,265,734 downwards.
AGAAGGTGGGGAAAGTGAATCGGGTTCTATCTCTGCCCCTAAATGAGTCATCCAGGGCAAATTACTTGCCCTCCCTGAGCTTAGTCTTTTTTTCTATAAACGGAGATAACTAAAAATAATGACCTCACTGGATTGCTGTGAGAGTCAAAAAAAAAGGAATGTAACAGTACTATATAAACTTTAAAATGGGATAAGTAAAAGACATGAAATGCAAAGTATGTGTTTATATTCATAATCCAGGTAAGAATAAATGAGGGCCCAAAGTAGGGTAGTATCATTTGGGAATCTGAATCAAAGAACAGATACCAGAGATTTTGCAGTGGGAGATCTCTCAGATTCACCAACTGATCCAATGGGATGGGCATGCAGGGAACAAGATAAGGGCCAAAAGATCTTAAGCTTTAATGACAAGAATGGGAGCACAAAAAGAAGAGTAGATTTATGGTTCACTGGTTCTTTTATTGATTCAACAAATAATGATTACCACGTGCAGTCACCATTCTAGGTTTTGAGAGTACTACAGAGAAATGTACACAAAGAGCCTTCTTTATGGAGCTTGTATTCTGTGGAGGGACAAATTTAAAAAATAAATATGTGGTATTTCAGGAAAGTTTTATGGAGAAAAATAATTAGGCCATGGGTGCTAAAGAAAAAATTACTCAGTGAGACTTGTATTAAAGAACAACAAGAGCCAGACAGTAGTTAAAGTGGTAAAAAACAGATTATATTCAGGAACTATTGCAATAGGGGAAAAGAGACCTCTATACAGATATGGTCTCAACTCTAAATACAGCATGAACAAGCAGGGACTCATAGCCAAAGAGCAGGGTGGAGATGAGTGGATGGAAAATGACTAAAAGGAAACATCAGGGATGGGGGGATATTCTGGCAAAACTGACTTGACAGGATTCTTGCTAAAAGTAGGCCATGGTAATCTGATGTCACCTAGCAGGTGGTGGAGGAAGAAGAATTCTATCAGATATAGAAGGTGACCAGATATCAAAGACGGGAGATTCTTGCTAAACTGACTTAAAAAGATTCTTGCTAAAAACTGGGCAATGCAAAAACAATCACAAAATCCCAAAGGTCAAGGCCTAGTCAAGAAAAGGGCTTAGAAGAGCCTGACTAAAGTTTGGTCAAAGAGACAGTCTGTCAATGGACATGTGAAAAATTCTATTAATCAATGTTTAAGGGTATTAAATAGTTCTTGTCATGTTCTCTAACATATAAGAATGAAATTATTCTAGGAAATAACTCTTTGGCAAAAGCTTCACTATAGTTGTTATAATAATAATTGAATACCTATATGAATAATTGAACTCTACAGTTTATGATAATAATCTTCTTTTCCAAATCATACTCTCTTCTCTTGTTTATACTGCCTACCTAAAAAAGAGATTCATATTGTATAATATTTCATATTTTTAAGCATATAGTCTATTTCAATGACTATTAGTATGTTATTGATATTTTATAATCAAAATAAACTTATAAATGAATTTCCACATTTATACAACTACAAATTGCCATTTGAGATAAACAGCACCATTATTCAAAATCTTCATGTTAATATAAATATTAAAAATATTGGAAATTGAAAAAAATTTTAAACCTTACAACTATATGAATTTTAAAAAAGGTAAAACTTTGCTATCCTCAGGATCTGAACTTAACTGAAATTTCTTTCACCAGCATGTTTCAAAGAATCTCACTCATTTTTGCAAAGATTCCCTAAGTGAGGTAAATATAACTATTAATTTTAAAAGATGGCCTACATATAGATACAAAGTATTATAATACAAATAGACAAAGATAAATGTGTAAACTTCAGAAAAGATTTCTGATAATTTTAAGACTTGAAAGACTATTTATTATCAATTGTTTAAAATGATTCATGGTTACTTGTTATAGTGTATACTTCAATCTGCAATGAAGATAGTTATTTAAAGCCTTCAATTGGTGAATCAGTTAGCCCATGGTGAATGGCAAGCAAGATCAATTGTAAATGTGCATCACAAGGATTATGTACCTTTTAATAGAGATGTTTAAAAAAGCCTTGAACAGCATTTTATTACTCAGCTAATGTGAAGCAAGTTTGTGGCAACTATGTAAGACCCAGAAAATAATATCTAAATATCCAAATCATTATGTTTATAATGTTATACTGTGAACACTAACTCCTGAAACAATTGTTTATATTATTCTAAACCAGCAATACTCAAATTTTTTAGTCTCAGGATCCTTTTACTCTCTTAAAAATTGAAGAACCCCAAAGAGCTTGTTTTTGTGGCTTCTATCAATCAATTTTTTTCATATTATAAATCAAAACTGAGAAAACATCTAAATATGTATTTACTTATTTATTTAAAAATCATAATAAACTCACTACATGTTAACATCAGAACAATGAAGCCATTGCTTCATATAGCCTCTTGAGGCAAAAATGTGAAAAATAAGTTTGAGTATTAATATGAAAACAGTTTTGACCTTGTAGACTCCCTGAAGAAGAGAACTGCTTTGGGGACCACTGCTCTAAACCTTTTGTTTATTGACAGGAAAAGTTGGATTTGTCTACTAAGTCAATACAAAAAGTTTTCAGAAGAGAAATCTTGGTTTTGTTACTGTTAAGTAACTAAAACGTTCTTACGGTTTTCACAAACAGCCCAGGCCCATAACCAAAATAAGGGCTGTGACTTCCAACCTGACTCAGAGTTCACAGGCTGAACCAGCAGCAGCACAGCATGGGTACATTCATTGACAGGAGTAATGTTGATGAAATACAAATGGCCATCAGCAATTAGGTAACTGTGACAATGCTTAGTTTTAAAAATCAACTTAATGATTTCTTGATAATTGTTGAATTCATTAGATTTAATTACATATCAATATTGCAATTAACTTATAAAAGTGAAAAACTGTGCTCCTATTCATTTCGTGTTTTTTAAAATATCTTCTATGTGCTAAAATTCCTAAGGATAGTTAAATAAGCCCTTGAGCTTGTTCTGGCAAAATAGCTAATTAAGAACATTTATACAATATTGTGTGCATGTGTGTGTGTGTGGCACATATATATTTACTTTGCATATATAAATATTCATACATATTCACAAATTTCCTAGTCTTCTCAATTTGTCATATCAATTTCCTTTTTTTAACCAGAATCAAAATATGAACACTATTCTACCTCAGTGAATTCCAACACAAAATGATGAATATTTTAAGTAATTTCTCATGTCTAAACACAGTGGGCATTTTGTTTGTCCACCATTAATCCTACCCCCAACCTTATACTCTTAACAGTTCCCATACAATTTGAATAGGCTTCAAATGATGAAAATGCAACAGAAAGGTAGCTGAATTAATGACTACAATAAGTACCCATTCTAAAACTAGAATGTAAGCATCTCAAGAACAGAGATCTTTGTTTATTTTACTAGCCAATGAATCCCAGGCAGAGTCTAACACATAATAGGCATGTAATAAATATTTATAGAATGAAGGAACAGATAAATAAAGGTAAGTAACTTAGTGAAATGTATAATCAAATTTTACCAATGTAAATTGTTCCACATTTTCTCATTGAGACAATAGTGTTCAGTTTTAACAGTTTGGAAAGCTAGGTGTTCTGTGGGTCAAAGATGGCAATTCCTATAAATAAGAGCCATTTCCCTAAATCTAAATTGTTACTACTTTGAAACATAGAAATTCACTAAAGTTATTCCTCTCTCCTTTGGGAGAATGTAAAATTGTTTATTTATAATACAGTTGTCAAATAAAATATCCGTGATGGTTAATTTTATGTGTCAACTTGACTGGGCTAAGGGATACCTAGATAGCTAGTAAAACACTATTTCTGGGTGTGTCTGTGAGGGTGTTTCTAGAAGAAATTAGCATTTACATCAGTAGACTGAGTTAAGAAGATCTGCTCTCATCAGTATAGGTGGGCATCAGCCAATCTGTTGAGGACTTGAATAGAACAAAAAGGCAGAGGGAAAGCAAATTTGTGCTCTCTTTGCTTGAGCTGAGACATCCATCTTGTCCTGCCTATGGATATTGGCATTCCTGTTTCTTGGGATTTTGGACTCGGACCCGGGCTTACACCATGAGTCCTCAATTCTCAAGCCTTTGGACCTGAACTGAATTACACTACCAGCTTTCCTGGTTCTCCAGTTTGCAGATAGCAAATCATGAGACTTCTTGGTCTCCATAACCATGTGAGCCAATTCCTATAATAAATCTTCTTCTCTCTTATATATATCTATACTTATCACGTAAAATATATATATGTGTATATATATATATCCTGTTGTTTCTGTATCTCTGTAAAACTATTATATTTCTCCTATTTACCAACAGTAGTAATAATCATGTATTGTCCTAAAAGATATATTTTAGGTTAATAATATACTGTCATTATAGGAATAAGCTGTTTAAATCAAAGCAAAAAAATTTTCACTATTTACAAGAGTTGGTTGAAAGCAGTATTTAAAGAATAAATTCCCTGAAGCCTTAACAGCCTAGGATTTTATTCACAACCTAGTTTTAATCAGTTTATTTCCACTTTCCACTTTCTAATATTTTCAAATCATCCCTTCTTTATTCAATTTCTCCCCCCCTCCTTTTTTTCTTCCATTGGGGTATTTTCTTTTTATAAGAAATTAGAACCAATTCTGGTTAATCTAAGTCAAAATATAAACTTATTAATGGGATACTAGGATAATTGACAGAATTCAAGAAAAATTTGAAAACATAATACCCAGGATGGGTAAGAAAAAGGGGAATTATGAAGATCTCAAAAACAGGAGTTCATGGGCTTTATTTAAGAGCATTGACATTGATCTGACTCAGTTCCCAAAAATTCTAGTCTCTGTATTTCTCAATTCTAAATTTTAAATTTCTTGAGAGAAAGAATCTAATTAGCCAAGGTTAGATCATTTATACCCGCCTAGATAAGTCAGTTACACACAGAAAGCCAAGGTCATTGAAAAGATGTGGTCACTGGGTGCCCACTGCATGTGCTGAAAATTATTTCAGGTGATAGGCACTTCTTCTGAGATGGACAGTGATCATACAAGGTGTCTTCTATAGATATCATCATACACTTAGCCGCCTTTGATCATTTATTTGTTGTAAATTGATACAACTTTCTTAAGCTTTATGACTTTTTTCATTATTAAGGATCATTCATGGGTTTTTCTGACAAACGCTCAAAAGGTTTTATAAATGAGTATAAGAAAATAGCTAAAATCAATAGCTAAAAAACAATCATATTCATTTAAGACAACCTAAATCTGGCATGTTTCTAGAATTAGGCTAATACCAAATTTAAACAAAGGTCAGAGAAAACAAATTATCTTTGGTTGAAATAAACATAATTCACAGTGATAAACTCCAACAAAGGAATGGTAATAAAAATTTTAAAGCATTATATATATTATTTATAAATAAAAGAAAGTCAACAATTTTAGTTTAATAGAATGACAAATTCCCAGAATTAGAAAAGTGGATTGAATAATTTGAAATAGTTTGGCTTACATATGCTTTAGGATTGTATTATTTCCATATCCCTGAATCTATGTTCACCAAAACAATTTTAAGATCATCGGATTAGTTTTTAAAGTATTCATATTTACCCAGAAAATGGTGTCCCATAGAAAGAACAAAATTAAGTCACTACTGGCTCTCTCACCATCACCACTTCCACATAAACTTAAATATTAATCTAAAAAAGAATTACTCTCCTTTAAATTAGGTTATTATGAGACCACACCTGGACTAGATCAACTCTTGAGACCACATAATTTAGACTTTAAACATTAAGCATTGTTATTTTGAAAGTTCAAAGGCAAACAGAAATTTAGGAATACATGAGGTAAAATACACAAGATAAAATGCTCTGGATGACTAAGATGTGTAGTAAGAAAAAAATGAGGCAAGAACATGTGCACATGACTTAATGGAAATAAGCTGTGCTATGCTCTGAAATGAGTTAAACAAGTAAAATGAAAATATTGGGATAGAGTGTTTTTTTAATTTCATTATTTCACTCATTTCTTCATTCTTTCATGAGATAAATAGATATGGATAGATAAGTAAATATGGATAGATGGACAGATATGGGTAGGTAGACAGATTATCTATCGTTCCACAGAACTGGTTCACTTTAGTTTCACAGCTATCTTAGTCCATTTTATGCCACTTTAACAGAGTACAACAGACTGAGCAATTTATAATAAGCAGAAATTTATTTGGCTCAAGGTTCTGGAAGCTGGGTAGTCCAAGACTGTGGTGCCGGCATCTGGTGAGGGCCTTCATGCTGCATAATCCTATGGCAGAAGGCTCAACAACAAAAGAAGGTAAGAACAAAAGATCGAACTTGCAGCTTTAAGCCCTTTTATAATCAGCATTAATCCATTAATGAGGGTGGAGCCCACATGACCTAAACATCTCCCATTAGGCCCCACCTCTCAACACTGTTGCATTGAGGATTAACTTCCCAACATATGAACTTTGGAGAACACATTCAAACCATAGCAATTGCTGAGATCAAGAAAGTCCAGCACAGGTTAAGTCTCTGGAAAGAGTAACAATTCAGAGCCTCTTCCACAGGAGGAGGTAATAACTTACTCATCTTTAACTTTATGGGTTTATAAATGATAAAGGGGCAGGGTGCAGTGTAATCCCAGCACTTTTGTAGGCCAAGGCAGGAGGACCATATGAGGCTAGAAGTTCAAGACCAGCCTGGGCAACATAGTGAGACTCCATCTCTACAAAAATAAGAGAAATTTGCCAAGTGTAGTGGCACATGCTTATAGTCCCAGTTACTCAGGAGACTGAGGCAGGAGGATTTCTTGAGCCCAGGAGTTGGAGGCTGCAGTGAGCTATGATCACATCACTGCACTCTAGCCTAGGCAACAGAGTGAGACCTTGTCTCTAAAAAATAAATAAATAATAAAGGAAGAAACTAAATTTTTGAGACCAAACTGAAGATTTCTATCTCAAATTTAAGAGTTCTGTAGGAAGAAACATACCAAAGGAACAATGCTGATCTCAGAGATTTTCAAATTACTCACCTAAACTGAATTTTTATAATTGGCATTTACATTCTATCTTTCAAAAGTAAATTCATAACTTAATCTGGTTTGATTTCAAGTTCAGAAATGTCAATTATATCACCTAAACTTGTGAGTCTGGGCTAAAGTGAAACATTTTAATTTAAAGCCTAATCCTTTGTACTAAGTAGGTAGTTCCCAAAGGGCTCTCCACTGGCCAGTGAGGCTTTGATGAAGTTTTCACTAGTCTAAAGCAAAATGAAAAAAATAAGGACAATGCAGCAAGTTTTTCATAGAGCTAAACTTAGTTCATTTTTATTGTTATAAGTAATATTTATGTTATAATTAATTTTAGTATGTTATTATTATTCACTAAATAATAATAGTGCATACTAAATAGTAAACACTAATAAATAGTAAATAGTAGGTACAGTTAAGATACAACTCTAAATTGTCTACTAATTAAAAAATCAGTAAGACAATTCTATTAGTCTGAGTTCAATAAAAAGGCGGAAACCATATCAGCCATTTGGACAGAGAGAATGTAGTACAAAAAATTAAAAATTGGAAAAATAAAAGAGAACTCTAAGATATCATAGAAATAGCAAATGCAGGAAGCAGCTACCATCCCTAGAGTTGAGGAAGAGGGTGTTAAAACTTACAAATGTAGAAGAAGGACCGCATGGGCACCCAAACCTCTGAAGAGGAGATGCCACTTGCCTGGTGCTTATGTTAGGGGCCAAAAGTGGGTGCACATGATAAAACTTTTTCTTCAAGTGTTGGAAAATCTGCATACCAGTCTCAAATAACCTATAGGAGGAAACTGCAGCTTCCTGGTGAAGTGTTGCTGGACTGATAATCACAGGAACAGAAAGAAAGTAGGAAGAGAGCTGGAAGCCCACAGGAAGGAGCAAGTGCCTTCTTTCTCTTCCAGCCTCCCAGTCTCCCTACTATACCCTCCACTGGCAGAGCTAAACAGGAAGCAGCTGACAAAGTTGAAATGGGGTCTACAGGGTCCCAGCCCCAGCATCACAGGGTCAAGTATAAAAGGGCTTAAGAACTTAAGAACTTAATTATTTACTCAACAATGTTGGTCTTTCTTTTTTAATTAAAAGTTTACTTATCTATAAAATAACAGTGACATCATTTGCAGAAACTTTATGGGGATTTCAGTTCTCATCTTATTTTTAATGTGCTTAATAAGAATAAAGATATTTGGAACACTTTCCCTCTTCAAAATACTCTCAATTACAGTCTCATTTGATTCTCATGGAGCAGATGATTGGAAATATTCCTAGGTTTCTTTGTTGAAAATTCCACTTCTTTAAAAAAAAAGAAAAGAAAATTCCACTTCTTAGAAAACAGAGCAACCAATAAGGAAATGGCTATTCTGAACCTAATTCTATCAAACAAAGAGAGACTAATTAGAGAAGTGAAGTGACAGAGACCCTGAGAGAAAGCAAACATGCCATCTCTCACCTTTGGATCCATGTAGCCAGAGAGTGAAATGCTGAGCTGTTCTCCAGGAGCCACACTGTCACTTTCAGAATATTTTTTTAATATCCTTCAACAGTGCCCTTTCCTTTGAAACTCCCAACAACTATATATAACCACTATTCTCTTCTCATCCTGATCACTGTCATTACCAACCTCCAAATCACTCCCAAACATTCATTAAGACTCCAGGCATCTGGGGGAGTGATGTTATCTGGCACTCACCCCCCCTTACAAAAAAGGGCCAAAACAATGAATAACAACTATCTTGCAATGAGAGTGACTGAGTAAGTATGCTGGACAGCATCAGGAGTGGCAAGATCCCTGTGTAGCATGCACAATAAAGAGGAGAGGAAGGCATCCTGACTCTGCCACACTGTCTTCCCCACTGGGATCAGCTTTGAGTCAGGGGAGACTTCTTATGGAGAAAAGGGAAGCTGAGAGATATCCAGAGTCCCCATTACCACTACAAATGCCAGCAATCCTTGCCACAGGAGAGTACTCCAGTCCTCACAGGCTCCTAATTCAGTTTGGAAAGTAATCAGAAGTCACACAGCTGCATTGCCTTAGAGCAGAAGCCCACCTTGAACACCTCCCACCTCTGCAACCTAAATTGCCATGGCTCAATGCTTTCTTGAAACCGTACCCAGTGCTAGAGTGTGTCATGCCCTGGTGGCCAGTAGCAACTGACTCTCTATCCCTGAGGCCCTGCCATCATTCCACCAAGTTTATAGAGGTGCCTGCAGCACCATGAACCTGGCTGCTTGGAGCCTAGGCCAGTCTTAACAACTGAGACCCTGGCATCTGAACCTATGTGGCATACCACCCCCCAGGGAACAGGCAGACTTGTACAACAGACAGGCTGCCAAACAACTGGCCAGCTGCTTCACATATAACTGTGTTGCACAGCTGACTAGCCCACTGAGCTAGCATGTGCCCACACCCAGCCTGACAAGCCAGTCCTGCAGTGGCCCTACCTCCTTGGACAGATCACCACAGAGGCATCTGGCACCAGTGCACCCACAGCCTCCCCATCATCAAATCCAGCAGCAGCCCCACCTCCCCAGAGAGTCTGCCAGACAGTCTGTCAGCCCTCTGTGCCTGCACATGCCTGGCCTGACAAGCAGACAAATGCCCCTGCCCCCAGCAAAACTGCACCATTGCCATCACAAACTCCCATAGCCTAGGCCACTGAGGCAATTGCAGACATCATCGATGAGAATTACAGCTGAATAAACTGCATGGAGACCATGCTACTGAGTCCACCAGAACCAAAGCCAATGCACCATACCCAACCAACATTCTAGACCCATCTACAGGAAAAAGTCTCTCCCTACAAAAGCTATTCCATAAAACTGGAAAAAGTGACTATTCCACTACATGTGCAGATATTAATGAAGGGACACAAGAAACATGAAAAATCAAGGAAACATGACACCCCCAAAGAAACACAATGTCTCTAGTAACAGATCCCAAAGGAAAGAACGTTTATAAAATGCCTGAAAAGGAATTCACAATAATGATCTTAAGGAAACTTAGTGAGATACAAGAGAACACAGATAAACAATTCAATGAAATCAAGAAAATAATTCATGATCTGAATGAGAAATTCAACAAAGAGAAAGATATCATTAAAAAGAATCAAACAGAAATCTTGGAGCTGAAGAATTAAATGAATGCAATAAAAAATACAATTGAGAGCTTCAAGAAAGAATTTATGAACTTGAAGACAGATCTTTTGAAATAACCCAGCCAGAGAGGAAAAAAAGAAATAACAATTAAAAAGAATGAAGAACGCCTACAGGACTTATGGGGCAGCATTACCTGAACAAATGTTCACATTATGGAAATTCCAGAGGGAGAAGATGATGGAAAAAGGCACAGAAAACCTATTCAACAAAATAATAGCTGAAGACTTCCCAAGTATTGGGAGAGATATGAACATACAGATTAAGGAAGCTCAAAAGTCCCCAATTATATAAAACCCAAAAATATTCTCTCTGAGGCACATTATAATCAAACTGTGCAAAGTCAAAGACAGAATTCTAAAAACTGCAAGAGAAAAGAGCCAAGTCACACATAAAGTAATCTCCATTAGACTATCATTGGATTTCTTAGCAGAAACCTTGCAGGCCAGGAGAGAATGGAATGATATATTCAAAGTGCTAAAAGAAAAAAATATTGTCAGACAAGAGTACTATATCCAGGGAAACTATTCTTCAAAAATGAAGGAGAAATAAACGCCTTCCAAGAGAAGCAAAAGCTGAGAGAATTCATCACCACTAGACTGGCCTTAAAAAAAAATGCTTAATGGAATGCTATAACTAGAAACAAAAGGACAATACTTACCATCATGAAAACATATGAAAGTATAAAACTCACCAGTAGAGGTAAATTCATAAATCAAAGTCAGAATACCCCAGTGATATAATGAGGCTATGTAAATCACTCAATCCTCTAGTATGAAGGTTTCAAGTTAAAATGGTCAAAAACAACAACAGCTACAATTAGTGTCTAAGGAATACCTAATTCTAGATAAGTCTAGATAAAGAAATAAATTAAGGCAACAAAAATATAAATTGTTGGAAAAGGAGGGAAAAAGTCTAGAGTATTTTTATGTGACCAAAGTTAAGATGCTATCAGCTTAAAATAGTCTATTACAACTACAAGATTCTTTGTATTAGCCCCATGGTAACCACAAAGAAAGAAATTAAAGCAGAAACACAAATAAGAAATAGAAAGGAAATGAAGCTTAGCACCTCAGAAAACCATCAAACCACAGAGGTATATAACAAGAGAGGAAGAGGAAACAAAAGAGCTACAAAATAACCAGAAAACAATTAATAAAATGTAAGGAGTAAGTCCTTATTCATCAATAATAACCTTGAATGTCAATGGATTAAATTCTCTAATTAAAAAATATAGAGTGACTGAACAGATTTTTTTTTTTAAAAAGACTACCCAACTATATGCTGCCTTCAAGAAATTCACCTCACCATTAAAAACAAACATACACTGAAATTGAAGAGATGAAAAAAGTTATTCTATGGAAACAGAAACCAAAAGTGAACAGGACTAGGCATATTTGTATCAGATAAAATAGACAAAAAACTATAAAACTATAAAAGGAGACCAAAAAAGTCATTATATAATGATAAAGGGAATAATTCAAAAAGAGGATATAATAATCATAAGTATATATGCACCCAACACCAGAGCACCCAGATACATAAAGCAAATATTATTAGACCTAAAGGGAGAGAACCCTGCAAAACAATAATAGAAGACTTCAACACCCATTTTCAACAATGGACAGATCATCTAGACAAAAAAGTCAATGAAGCAACATTAGACTTAAAACTGCACCATGGATCAAATGGACCTATCAGACGTTTACAGAACATTCCATCCAACAGCTGCAGAATACACATTATTCTCAACTATACATGGAACATTCTCCCGGATAGATTACATGTTAAGCCACAAAACAAGTCTTAACAAATTTAAGAACATAGAAATCATATCAAGTATCTTTTCTGACCATAATAGTAGAAAACTAGAAATCAACAATAAGAAAAACTTTGAAATTTTACAAATACATAGAAATTAAACAACATTCTCCTAAACAACCGATGGATCAATGAAGAAATTAAAATGAAAATTTTAAATTTCCTTGAGACAAATAAGAATGGAAACACATCATACCAAAACCAAACAACACAGCAAAATAGTGTCCCATAGTGCATGTACCTCAAGAAACTAAAAAAACAAGGACAAATAAACTCAAAATTAGTATAATGAAGTAAATAATGAAGGTCAGAGCATAAATAGACAAAATAGAGACTTAAAAAATTCAAAAGATCAATAAAAGAGTTGATTTTTTGAAAAGACAAACAAAATAACAAATCTTTAGCTAGACTAAGAAAAAAATAGAGAAGACTCAAATAAAATTAGATATTATAATGTCTGGAGACATTATAATTGATACCACAGAAACACAAAGGATCATAAGAGACTATTATGAACAAATGTATGCCAAAAAACATAGAAGAAATGGGTAAATTCCTAAACCTAACAAGAGTAAATTATGAAGAAATACAAAATCTGAACAGACCAATCACAACTTAGGAAATTGAATCAGTTACAAAAACTCTTCATCAAAGAAAAGTCCAAGACTTGATGACTTCACTGCTGAATTTTACCAAATATTTAAAGAACTAATTCCAATTCTCCTCAAACTATTCTAGAAAATTGAAGAGGAGGGAATACTTCCAAACTTATTTTATGAGACCAGCATTACCCTGATTCCACAGCTGGACAACACACACGAAAAAAACTACCAGCCAATATCTCTGATAAACTTAGATGCACAAATTCTCAACAAGATACTAGCAAATCAAATCCAACAGCACATTAAAAAGATCAGTCAGGCCGGACATGGTGGCTCATGCCTGTAATCCTACCACTTTGGGAGGCTGAGGCGGGAGGATTGCTTGAGGCCAGGAGTTCAAGACAAGCCTGAACAAGAGTGAGATCTCATCTCTACAAAAAATAGAAAAATTAGCTGGGTGTGGTGGTGCATGTCTGTAGTCCCAGCTACTTGAGAGGCTGAGACAGGAGGATCACTTGAGCCCAGGAGATGGAGGTTGCAGTGAGCTATGATGACACCACTGCACTCTAGTGCAGGCAACAGAGTGAGATCCTGTCTCAAAAAAGAAAAACATTTTCATTTACTATTTACTAGGATTAAGTGGGATTCATCCCAGGGATGAAAATATGGCTTAATGTGCACAAATCAATAAATTAACACCACATTAACAGAAAGAAAGACAAAAAACATCTGATCATTTCAATAGATGCAGAAAAAGCATCTGATAAAATTCAACATCTCTTCATGAAAAACTCTCAACAAACTAGGCATAGAAGGTATGTATCTGAACACAATAAAGGCCATATATGACAAACCCACAGCTACATTATACTGAATAGGAAAAAGCAAAAATATTTTCCTCTAAGATCAGGAACAAGACAAGAATGCCCACTCTCACCACTTCTATTCAACATAGTTCTGGAAGTTCCAGCCACAGCAATTAGGCAAGAGAAAGAAATAAAAGATATCCAAATTGGAAATGAAGAAGTCAAATTGTCCCTGTTTGTAGACATCATGACCTTATATATAGAAAACCCTAAAAACTCCACAAAAAAATATTTAGAACAAATGAATTCAGTAAATTTACAAAATCAACATACAAAAATCAGTAGCATTTGTATACACTAATAGTGAATTATCTGAAAAAGAAGTTTTGTTTAAAGGCCATTTACAATAGCTACAAGAGAAAAGATACCTAGGAATAAACTTAACCAAGGAGGTGAAAGATCTTTACTCTGAAAACTATAAAACTTTGATTAAAAAATGAAAGGGAACACAAGTAAATGGAAAGCTATCCCATGTTCTTGGATTGGAAGAATTAATATTTTTTAAATGTCCACATTGCCCAAAGCAATATATAGATTTAATACAATCCCTATCAAAATACCAATGACATTCTCCACAGAAATACAGAAAACAATCCTAAAATTTATATGGAACTACAAAAAACCCTGAATAGCCAAAGCAATTCTTAGCAAAAAGAACAAAGCTGGAGGCATCATGCTACCTGACTTCAAAATATACTACAAAGATATACTAACCAAAACAGCATGGTACTGGCATAAAAACAGGCACATAGACCAATGGAACAGAATAGCCCAGAAATAAATTCATGCACATATAGCCAACTGATTTTTGACAAAATGCCAAGAACACACATTGGGGAAAAAACAGTCTCTTCAATAAATGATGCTGGGAAAATTGGATATTCACAGAATACAGAATTCACAGAATGCATACAGAAGAATGAGACTAGACCCCTACTTTCTCTCATATTATACAAGATAAAATTAAAATGGATTAAAGACTTAAGTATAAAACCCAAAATTATGAAACTACTAGAAGAAAACATAGGGGAAACACCCTATGACATGGGGCTGGGCAAGGATTTTTAAATAAGGCTTTAAAAGCACAGATAACAAAAGCAAAAATAGACAAATGGGATGACATCAAACTAAAAAGCTTTTGCACAGCAAAGAAAACTATTAACAGAGTGAAGAGACAACATACAGAATGGGAGAAAATATTTGAAAACTATACATCTAACAAGGGGTTAATATCCAGAATATATAAGGAACTTAAACAATTCAACAGCAAAATAAAATCTTATTTAAAAATGAGCAAAGCATCTGAATAGACATTTCTCAAAAGAAGACAAAAAGTGGCCAACAGGTATATATAAAAAAAATATTCTACATCAGTAATCACCAGAGAAACACAAATCAAAACCACAATGTGATGCCACCTCACTTAGGTTAGGATGGCTATTATCAAAAAGACAAAAGAAAACAAGTGTTGATGAGGATGTGGAGACACACTGTTGGTGGTATTGTAAACAGCAGGAAAAACAGTATGGAGCTTCCTCAAAAGATTAAAAACAGAACTACCATCTGATCCAGTAATTTCACTACTGGGTATATATCCAAAGGAAATAAAATCAGTATGTCAAAGACATATATTCACTCCCATGTTTACAGCAGCACTATTTATAATATAATAACCAAAATATGGAATCGATTTAAGCATCCAACAACAGATGAATGGATAAAGAAAATGTGGTATGTATACACAATGGAATACTATTCAGCCATAAAAAAGAATGAAACCCTGTCATTTGCAACAATATGGATGAATCTGAAGGATATCATGTTAAGTGAAATAAGCCAGATATAGAAAGATAAATATCACATGATCTTGCCCATACATGGAATCTAAAAAATTTAAAAATAAAAAAAAGGTGATGTCATAGAAGTAGAGAGTAGCTCAGTGGTTAGGAGAGAAAGACAGGGAGAGGTTGATCAATGGATACAAAGTTACAATTAGGAGAAATAAATTCTGGTGACTGTGGTTAACAGCAAATATTGTATATCACAAAATAGCTATAAAAGAGGTTTTTGAATGTTCTCACCACAAAGAAATGCATGAGGTGATGGACACACTAACTACCCTGATTAGATCATTTTACAACATAGATTTGTACTAAAACATTAAATTGTACCCCATAAATACGTACAATTACTTGTCAGTTTTAAAAATAAATAATTTTTTTAAAAAAAGACTTCAGGCATCTGGCTCAGGATCCTCTTTAATACCCCAAGCCCTGTCACACTGTAGCTGATTTAGTCATGCACAGGAAGATCCACTAAATATTAAACACTAATTGCATGGTTGTCTGACCTAGACCCCTACAACAAACTTGGCTTCTTCTCCACTGCAGCACTCCTCTCTTAGGCCTGTACCCAAAACTTTGTCATCATACAGAATTGCTACATTTCTGAGATCCTCAACTCCAAAACTAAACTCCACCTAAGTTCTCTAATCATTTCACTCATCTCAAGTCTTAGCTCAGTAAACTGCCTCTCTAACCACTTCCCCCATCTATCAGCCCCTTCCTTGTAATTATGTCTTTGTAACTTAACCACGAGAGAACAATGAGTAAGCATGTGCAAAGCAAATTATAGTATGTCCTCCATAGCCCAGAGCAATGTCACGTGACTACATGTAGTCCCAGCTACCCGGGAGGCTGTGGTGGGAGGATGCTTGAGCACTGGAGTTTGAGACCAGCCTGGGCAACATAGCAAGACACCATCTCTTAAAAAATAAAATAAAATAATATAGTATGTCCTCCAATGCCAACCCCTTCCCTCTATTAAACTTTCTTTCTTAGAGGTCTCCTCTGCTCTCCTCTCTACTTCTGTCAACCCTCTGGCTTTTTTCCTGGTTTTCTTTCTACCACTTTGCCAGTTGTCTAAGTCTTCTTCCTACTCCTTGAACATAGATGTTATGAAAGTCTCTTATCATTAATTTTCTTTTCTCCATATAGTCTCTCCTTTTCACGTCTTATCCAACTCCATGACTCATGAATTACCTCTGTCAGTAGTTATCAAACCTGGTTGTACATTAGAATCATCTAGATGGCTTTATAAAATACAAATGCCAGGCCTTACCCTATACTAATTATTAATAAATCTGCATCACTGGCCAGACTGATTAAATCAAAATGTTTAACCTTGCCAATTAGATCAGAATCTCTGGAGGCCAGGACATGTATTTTTTTTTAAAGCTTTCCAGGTACAAATAATGTGCAATTAGATTGAGAACTGCTGCTCTATGTAGATAAATTTTAAATCTGTGCTTCTAGTTCTGACTTCTCTTCTAACCCCTTGTTCCACACTTCCAAATTTTTTGGACATTTCTCTTGGATCCCACCAGTATTTTCACTTGAAAATCCAAAATTGAACTCATTACTTTCCCATGTATATATATTCTTCTTATCCTTCTGTACTTTTATTAATGGAAACCTCTTTCTCATGATCCAGGAGGGAAACCTCAGAATGACCTGACTCTTCTCTCTTCTTTGCTATTGACATCCAGCTAGTTGTTAAGAACTACGGAGTCCAGCTATCCTCATTATAACCCTTATACCCAGTTCCTCTCAATCCCATTGGCGCCAAGTTAGAGCAATCCTTTGCCACTTCTCATCAGTCTGATCATATCAGCCTCCAATTTAATTTGATCTCTAGTCTTCCAACTCCAGATCACCCAAAAGTTGCTAGAATCATCTTCATACAACAGAGTTCTCACGTGACTCCTCTGCTCAAGGACCTTCAGGGCTCCCGACCATCTACAACTTCGTCAAGCATTCAAGGCCTTTCCAGTCATATTTTCCTCTGCTCCATTTTATTTGCTGTTCATTTTAACCAAACTGAAATACTTGCTATTTGTCCACACATGCCTTAGAATTTCCTACTTCCATGACTATGGACTACCTTTTCTCCCTTTTCTGAATGTTCAAAAACCATTTACCCTTCAACATCCAGTTTAAGTTACACTTCTTCCTGAATTCTCTCATAGTATAATAAATCTCTCCCACAACTAAATCCAAAAGCATTTTATCTATACTTTCTTATGGCATTCATTTCCTACCTGTATAACAATTGTGTATATACTTTATCTCTAATAGACCAATGCTATCTTTGTATATAAGGTTTATGTACAATCCTAGCACAGTGTCTTGATGATATTCAAATGTTTCTTTTAACTTAATTAGTGAAGAAACTAGGAGAAGTAGTATAGCATAATTGTTAAGAGATCAGATTTAATTAATTAATTAATTAATTATTTTTTTAGGGACAGGATCTTGCTCTATTGCTCAGGCTAGAGTGCAATGGCATGATCATAGCTCACTGCAGCTTCAAACTCCTGGGCTTAAGCAATCCTCCTGCCTCAGCCTCAGCCTCTTGAGTAGCTAGGACTATAAATATGCACCAACACACCTGGCTAATTTAAAAAAATTTTTTGTCAAGATAGGGTCTCACTGTATTGCCCAGGCTGGTCTCAAACTCCTGGCCTCGAGCAGCCCTCCCTCCTTGGCCTCCCAAAGTGCTGGGATTATAGGCATGAGTCACCGTGCCTGGCCATGAGATCAGATTTTAGACTTCAGAGTCAAACATACTTTGGTTCAAATGCCAACTTCACCATGTTCTTGTTATGTGACCTGATTTTGAGCAAATAAGTTTTTCTAGCAACAGATTCCTCATCTGTGAAAGTAGCTATGATAACAGTACCTAACTAATAGGACCTAACTATTTAACTAATTGGGTAGTTATAAGACTTAGATGATTCATGTAAAGAGATAATCACCATGACTCACATATAAGTTCTTAAACGTTAGATATTTCTAGTAGACACTGGTCACTCAGCATGCATTCTAACTCCAATATAATGAGGCTAGAAAGCTAAAAATTATTTCCCAATCCCTTGTACCTAGGGTTCTCGATTTTATTTAAGTTCCTGTAATCAGATATTAAACTTGGATTTGGCATTCATTTCTGTTGGTATGGCTTAGAACTGCAGTGGCACAGTCTGGAACAGCTGCTATAGCACAGGTTTCCTAACTTGGTAGGTTATTTTCTGCTCATAGCAGAGGCTCTGGAGTTTCGTGCTTGTGGCAAAGGCATAATTCCTTGACAGCCAGTGTGGCTTCGGGAACCATTCCTGGAAGGTCAACCTAAAATCTGTAAGCCATTTAATACTCTGTGATGAATCTCTTTCTGCTTAAACTAGCTAGAGTTTTATTCTCCACAACTGAACACTGACCAAAATATTATTGTTATTGTTTCTTCCGGAGAAAATTTCTACCTGGGAAGAAAAAGATTTGTGACCAGAATGGCAACCCAGAGGCAGATTTCACCCTGCATATTTGACTTGAAGTTATCACAGGCAATAATCACACTCATAAAGAATGGTACGCATGGTTTGTAATGGGCTTCAGTGAGCATTTAGGGTGTTGAAATTTGGTGTAGCATTTAAAATATATATCTGAATTTCTTGACTGCACCTTAGTTTAGGAAAACATCATGCCACTGCTTTGCAATACATTCCTTCCTATAAGCTCAAATCAGTATTTTTCCATATAAACATTTTCAAGGACTAGCAACTACTCATCTGTATGCACCTGCAGACCCTGGAAAAGTCAAGCACCAGGTTTGAACTCCAATAGGAAGCACAAGAGAACTCAGAATTTAAGCCATTTTTCTGCTAGGACCTTTGCACCATTCTGTGTGAATTTATCTGCTTTTTTTCCTCTCTTCACTTCTGTGCCTTTGAGAAGCTCTCAGTATCATCATACCCTCTACCTTTAACCCTAGTTCAAGTAGCCAATGATGAACATCTGAGAAACCTGTGTGCCACTCTCCGCGGCTTTGACTTCTATGATCCCATGATTATTTTCTAGGTGAACAAACAATAACCATAAAATAGACCCAGCAAATTTTTGTGGCAGAGTGTCTGGCAGCAACAAATATTTATTGAGTGCCAAAAGTATAAAGGAATCCACGTAGTTGAGACACACACCAAAAAAATAGACCTATTTCCTGCTCTTTCTTCACAGGCACTGGTCATTTCACTTCTGAGTGTTTCTGCTTACTTGTAATGTCACTGAGATCAAACTAGAACAATAACAAAAAGCACAGATGCAGACCTTAATCTGAGATGTGTTTCTGTACCTATAAAACAAAACCCGCCTAAAATCCCTTTTACTATAATAAGTAATTCCCCCCACCCCCAGAGTTACTGAGACCTGGAAAAGTCTAGAATTTAGTGTGCACAAAAACTAACAAAATAAATCTTCTATGGAAATTTTTAACATATTGATAAGGGTTTGGGTAACCCAGGTGTACATACTTGTCAAAATTTATCTAGTGGTACACTTAAGATCTGAATTTCACTGTATGTAAATTTTACCTCAAAAAAAAAAAAGGAACTGAAAACAAATATTAAACTCCAGTTAATTATGTGCATGCTAAAATGTTTAGGAGTAAAGTATACGAATGCCTATAACTTACTGTGAAATGCATCAAAAAATAAGATGAATGGATGGATGGATGATAAGGCAAATATAATACAACATTAACAATAGTAGAAACTAGGCGAGAGATTCTATCAACAATTCTTCCAATTTTTCTTTATTTTGAAAATTGTCATAATAAAAGGTTAGGGGATGGGGGAAAGTCCCCTACAGAGGACAAATGACAATTTGCAAATTGGCACTAATCCTAGGACCACACTGAGTCACACAAAGAACTCTGCTATGGTTTGAATGTGTCGCCCAAAGGTCATGTTTTGGAAATTTAATCCCCAGTGTAGCAGTGTGGGGAGGTGGGAGCTTTAAGAGGTGATTCGGACATGAGGGCTCTGCTCTCATGAATGAATTAATGCCCCGTTATTGCAGAAATGGGTTACTTATCGTGGGAGTGGGTTCCTGATAAAAGGATGGGTTTGACTCCCTTTCCTCTCTCACCTGTGCTCTCTTGCCATGTGATGCTTTTTGCCATGTTATGACTGCAAGAAGGCCCTCACCAGAAGCAGCCCCACGATCTTGGGCTCCCAGATCCGTGAGCCAAATAAACTTCTATTCTTTATAAATTACCCAGTCTGTAGTATTCTGTTATAGCAGCATAAAATGGACTGAGACAAACCCTAGGGGAAAACAAAAACAAAAACAACATCAACAGCAAATAAGGCAAATACTGATGGTAGATCATGGAAGGAACTGGGATTTTCTATTCATACAGAAGATGGATGGAGGAGTAGAGCAGAGAACATTAACAAACTCATCAATATCACTCTGCTTAGGAAAAACTCGCAACCATTAGGATTTTTTTTTAATTAAAAAAATCTGCAGGGAAATGTTTTTTACATTGAAAACATCGTTTTGCTTTTTATTTTGGGGTAATAAACTGGCACCATTGCCTTTTGGCAATGGAGAGAGAGGAAGACCAGTGAGGGTATTGTGCTAAGTGAAGGACCCTACCAGAGAGTACCTTGGTGGGTTGGGAGGGGGGAGACAGGAAAAAAGGAAAGGGAGGGGGAGAGAAGAGAAAGGGGAGGGAAAGGAGGAAGGGAAAGAGGTGGAGTGAGGAAGGGATGGAGAGGGGAGCGGGAGAAAAATTTGAAGTTACAGGGCCGAGCAGGGGAAAAGAGGAGCCAACCAGACAATGGCTGAAAAAAAGGAATTCAGTAAAATTCATGATGATGGGTGGCCAAAGCACATTTTGAGCTGAGAGAGGCTGCCTAATCCATTAGAGGTAAACTCTGCTGCTATCCCTCTCCTAAATCTTCACTAAAGTCACTTAAACTCATGAATGTTTTATGTGAATGGGCTTTTAGTGGACATCAAGCAGGGAGCCCAGTTTTGTTTCTGGGTCAGTGCAGCACAGAAATCTTGAGAAGGCTTCAGACTCCCACAGGCCTTGGAACAGGAGGCATCCGAGTCAAGTTTATGTAGATCTGTGGGGCTCAGGATGAAGGAGAAGTGGGGGCGGAATCAGACATCAGCTTATTCAAGGAAACTCTGGCTTGCAGAGAAGAAAAAATTTCGAAACCACTTGTTCTTATCCATTTTTAACCCAGAAGACCCTCATTACCAGGTTTGGAAATTCAGGAAGATCATGTTCATTGTTTGATCAGTCTTTTTTCATGGGGTAACATTGCCACCTACTGGTATTTGTAAAAAAATACTGTTTATAATCACTTTAAACTTGGAATTCTTTGGAAGCCTTAAAGAATCTTCATTTACTGACAAATTCTTTCCTTGTGCGGGAACACAAATTTGTGTAAGTTCTTTGCCTGAAAAGACTTTATCATCTAACAAAAAGGGAATCTTAACAAAAACACCTTCTTGCCTTTCAGGATTCAGGTACCATTTCAACCGTAAAACCTTTTTTGACAGCAGATCTCCATCCTTCTTAGGCAGAATTGACCACTCCCTATTTTGGGTCCTACTCCATCCTATACATATTTCTTTCTTAGCATGTACAATACACTATTGTACTTTATTACAATGTCTCTCATAAATAGGCCATAAGCTTCTTAAAATTCAAGAACTGTATGTTTTCTGCATTTATATTCCCAGCACCTAGAACAGAATCTGCACATTGTAGCTGACTAATAAGTGTATAATAAATGAATAAATGAATGACCATCAGACAAAAAGTATAAACATAGCAATTATCACTTTATATAATATAAACTTTTATTAATAAAAAACATTTTATTTTCATTCCAGATATGCACATTATGTACTTCCTTGTATATGTCTTTTACCTTGCCCAATAAAGTCACATTTTACAAAATTCATATACATGAAATCAGAATAAACAAATATTAATTTAGATTTTTCCATTAGCATGTAACTCACCTCTTAATTATCATAGGATAATCTAAAATAAGATACTGATGAACTCTGTCATCAACAGTTCAGAAGACCAACAAGAAGAAACATTCAGCATAAATAAATTTTATTTATTTGATAATGAGTCAGCATTGCTGAGGTACAAAAAGATTTGTATTATTTAAATTAATCATATTATTTATACAATCCAGAAACACAAACAGAGTTGAGTTTGTGATCTATTGAGATCTCCATGTCGATTCTGGAGAACTCCAGGGCATCCAGGCCTCTCTTGGGAACTCGATTTCCCTGTGGGAAGAAGACTCTTGGCCCTGAACCAAGTCTTCTCTCTGAATTTAAACAAAAAGGACTAAAGTGTGCTCTTCATCGTAACTCCCTGAGAAGGCACTTCCAGACAGCATAGCCACTCACCTTGAGTCAAGAAAGAGTCAAAATGTGGGTGGTAGGGAGCCAAAGCTGGTGCCATCGCCCTGTTTCACAATGCAATTCCCACAGGGGTCTGAACACACACAATCTTAGCAGATAACCTGCACACCTATTTCACTGAGCAAACTCTAATGTGAATTCCTTTATGTTCTTCCCATTTGCCTCAGATTTTCTACTTTCCATCCATTCCTCTTTCCTTACCATCTTCCTTTCTAAGTCTGAACTCATCCCTTCCCAGTTAAATTCTGAGACCTTAATTCATAAACCACCTCCTTCAGTCTTCCTCCTTTTCCTCTTCTCCGGTTCCTCCCTACATAGCAACACACCAAGTCTGTTCTGGTTTGGGAGGAAAAGAGTCTTCTACGAGTCCTGTTTCTGAGCAGCCCAGTGACATACCCTAAATTCTTTTTCTTTTTATTGCCAACCTTCATAAAAGACCTTACCTGCTGCCACAATTCTCTTCTCCCTTTTATGGCATAATTCCTTGAAATCTAAGTTTTCCCAGCATCATACCTTGGTACCACTTTCCCCAAAATTACCAGTAACTTCCAAGTTTCCAAATTCAGTTGCTTCTGCTCAACTTCTGAAGCTTTAGGCAACAGTGATTATTTCTCTTTACTGATGCACGCTTGTCCTACTTTTGCACTCCCAACCTCTTCCCACTTATCTTAAACAGTTCTTCTCAGTTTCCTTCCCTGGAGCCTCTTCTGCCTTCTACCTCTAAAATAGAAGGTAGAAGATATACTAAACAGTTTAGTCCTTATCTTATTCTTACTTGACATGTTCTTCCTTAGGGATTTCATCTATTATCTTTGTCCTTCCTTCCTTCATCGATTTAATGAAGCTATTATTAGCTAGCCATGTGACAGGTACTTTTCCAGGAGCTTGTGATTCATCAGTGAATAAGACTGACAAGATCCCCATTATAAAAAGCTTATATTCTAGTTTGTACATGTATTACAGGAGGAAGGGTGGGCAATGACAGATACTAAACAAATCAAAAGGCAAATAAACAAGAAAGTATCAAAATAAACTTTGCAACTGAGCCTTATCATTAGAAGGCTCTATGAGTTTAGCTTTCCCAAGGGTGGCATAGGTCAGCCCTAGCGTGTCTAGCCAGGGAGCTTCCCAGTTGAGGTTTCTGCGTGGGCATGAGGATCGAGGCTCAAAGTGAGCCTCCAAAACTGAGATGATTCTAACTCACAGCCAGATTTCAGAGAGGTCCCTAATGCCAAAAGCCTTATCAGCCAGGAAGCATCACTAGCCTCTCACCAAATTGTGGGAGAAACTAGTAACTCTAGCAATCCAAATACTGACAGAGAGAGCAGAGGCCAACAAAGGACATCACCATGGCAACCAGAGGAGCTTTGGGACAGTATGCAAATCTGAGAATCCTGCCTCCCTCAAGCCATAAGATCATAGAAGCCATCCCTGTACCACCTACCCAGATGCCATCTTAGAGAAAGAAGCTATCTGAGACCCTGAGCAATTATTCCAACACACTAGGTAAGCATTATTGAAAGGAAAAAACAATTCTTACATGAGGCTAAGTTTTAAACCTGATTAAATCAATTTCCTTGAATGTTTGCCATTGTTATTATTTCAAAGAAATTGTTTCCCCACACTCCCAATCTCCCAACCAGGTTGAGGATTGTAATGGGTGTATTAGAGCAGCGATAACCAACTTTTCTGTGTGCTTCTCAGTTGCATAATGGGTAAGTTTATGACATAGCTATGTGTCTTTCTCTAATTCTGACTCCCTGAGTTTCATACCAGCATTTCTAATAGTCTTCTAGTCTAAAATAAAATATATCTCTCCAACCTACAGAGCAACTTTTTCCTTAATCCCTTGCCTCAATTAAAATAAATCTCTGATCCTCCTAATCAATCAGATTAGAAACTTTATAGTCTCCAAAATGTCACAAACCCAACCTGAAATTCCACTCAGATATCATGGTTTATTTACATTCCCTCTGCCACTCTGCTAGTTCAGGGCCTCAACTCTCATCTAAAGGATCGCCAAGCCTCTTAACTGGTTTTCCTGGGAAAAGGGCATGAGAATGGGCCTATGGGAGTGGACACAAAGTGTGGGATTTTTGTATCTCATATTAACACCTATCAGAGAACCACCACCAGGAAGAAGGCACTAAACAACCAAATAAGCAGAATACTAACTGATTGAAATCATCCAATTCACAATTGCAAAGATGTGGAACCAACCTAAGTGCCCATCAACTGACAGGTGGATAAAGAAAATGTGTTGTGTATATATATACCATGGAGTACTACTCAGCCATAAAAAGGAATGAAATAATGTCATTTGCAGCAACTTGGATGGAACTGGAGTAAGTGGCCTAAGTGGAGTATCTCAGGAACGGAAAACCAAACACCATATATTCTCACTAATAAGTGGGAACTAAACGATGGGTATACATGGGCACAAAGAGATGCAAACGTCTTTGGAAACCAAGAAGGGGGAACGTGGGTTAAAAACTTACCTATTGGGTACAATGAACACTATTCTGGTGATGGGCACACCAAAAGCCCTGCCTTAAGCATTATACAAGGTGTCCATGTAACAAATACATTTGTACCCCTTACTATTTTGAAATTTTTTTAAAAAGGAAAACAAAACAAAAAAATGGAAATAAAAAAATCATATCTGACTATATGACATTCTAGAAAAGGCAAAATTATGGAGACAGTAAAAATATCAGTGGTTGGCAGGGGTTCTCCTTCCTCCAGGGGGAGGGAGGGATAAACAGATGGAGCATCCAGGATTTTTAGGGCAGTGGAACTATTTTTGTTTGATAATATGATGGTGGATACATGTTATTACACATTTGTCAAAACCTATGGAATGTACAACACCAAAAGTGAACCTAATGTAAACTTTGGACTTTGGGTGACAATGATGAGTCAGTGTAGGTTCATGGATTGTAGCAAATGTACCATAACACTCTGGTAGGGGATGCTGCTAGTGGGGGAGGCTGTACGTGTGTACGGGGACCAGGTACATGATAAGTCTCTATACTTTCCACTTAATTTTACTGTGAACCTAAAGCTTTCCTTAAAAATTTGTCTTTTTAAAAAATAAAATAAAAAATTTTTAATTGCTATTAGAAAAAAAAAAAAAAGAAATCATCCAGCTTCTGTCATTGGCCACCTTAGTGCTGGCATAATAGACAAAGTAGCCATGGTGACAGGATGGAGGCCAGGCATGGGCCCAAGAGTATAGGCACCCTCTCACCAAGGTTGAACTAGCTACTCCTATGCTACTGCAGATTATTCAACCTGCCAGTAACAGAGACCAAAGCTGAACTCCCAGTATCACATATCCCCTCAAAGAGATCAGACAGTTGGTGGTAATGGATTACATTGGACCACTCTGGAAGGGTTGTGATTCACTTTGACAAGAATCAACACATATTACAGCATGGATTTGCCTTTCCTGCCTGCAGATCCTTTGCCAGCACCACTGTCTGAGGGCTTACATTTCTGGTTCACTTTAACCAATCCATTAAACTGTAAGTTACAACTGTGTGGCAATGAGGGGAAACTTCCCCTTCACCCTGGAAGGTTCACTGAAAGATCAACTCATAATAAAGCAGATTAATAACAGAAGGAGATTTATTTACTGTGTGCACAGGGAGAATCACAGAGTGATTACCCAATATCACAATGGGGCCCAGAAATTTATATACCCTCCTCTTAGAGGGAAGGGGGAGGTAAGGAATATAGGTAATTCTGTTCAGGGGCAATAAATGGTTCCTATGGAGGATGAATAGATACTTAGGAGAATGAATGGATGGGGGGAAATAGATTGACTTGCAAATTAACCTGAGAGACAAGTATTATATTTAAAATGATTTGGACCAGGTCTGGTTGCATTCTTGATCTTGTTTCCTACAATATATTGAGATAACAGCGAGGGGAAGGGAAGTCAATTATTCTTTTTTAACGGGTCATCTGATTTATGCAGATAGAGGGAAAGCCCCTTCCAAGGGCCTGTTGATCTCTAAGGGCCTTTAATTAAAAATACTCTTTATACCAAGGAGTCATAATTTGGGGTGAAATTTCCTGAGCTCCTTCATTCCCCCTGTCTAGAACTTCCCTAGAAGTTTCATACATTAAAAACTGAGTCGGTGGCTGTGGAGAGAGATCAGGTTAGTAGTCAGGTAACAAGAGATCTAAAAAGGGAGACAAGAACATAGATTAGAATGAGAATAAGTAAGTAGAAAAGAACAGATCTAAGCACATTTCCCCATACCCCATTAAACCAGTCTCCCATTCCTGGGAATAGGTCTTCATTAATCTGATGCAGAATATTTATCTTGTCTGTTAAGAGGTATAGATCAGTCCCTACTTGCCCTGAGTGTCTTACGTAGAAACAACATTTTTCACCAATTATCGTGTTGGGTTGTCAGAGCATCCAGGTCGTGGTGGTTTTGAAATACAACAGAGGCTATGCTGTTGACTTCTAACTGAAGTGCTCCAAATATTTGCATAGTGATACTGAACTCTTGTTCTACTACCATGGAGAGATTCAAAACTGCCTTTTAATCTTGTAAGTTCCAAATGCCAGAAAAAGAGTCCTAAGCACCGAAAAGAACTTAGAATTGTGATATACAAGTGGACTTCTTATAATATTGCATCTAGTAAGTTTGTGTGTTACTGCTTTATGAATGAAAGAGCCCAAGTTTGTAATTTGGCTGGTATTTAAAGTGGAGTACCTGGAAACAGAGGGTGTCAGATGACCAAGTCCACAGCGTCTTGACCATCTACGTGGGAACCACTAGTATATTTTATCACCACACACAATAAAAAGATCAGTGTTATTATAAAAACTTTGGTGTACACATGATCTCTCGGTCAAAAAGGATGGCAAGGCTTGTCAGTTCGTGGAGGCCATGCTCCTTCCACCTGCTGATGATATGCTCCAAGCATAGTGCCTCTATGTAGCTAGTGATGATATCGAATTGTTCACTTAAATCCCCATAGTGTCCAATCAGCCCAGGAGTAGAAGGTCTTGAGGTGCCAATAGGCATGGGGTGACTGAACACTGTTTCAAAACGGGTTAATCCATGTCTCTTATTTGGAGTATTCCAGATTTTTATAAGGGCCAAAGGGAATGCTTCTGGCCATTTAAGTACAGTGTCTTGACAGACTTTTCTCAAAGTCCTTTTTATGTCTAGATTTTTACATTCTACTTGCCCTGAGGATTGGGGATGATACGGGGTATGAAATTTTAATAAGTACCCCAGAGCCTTTGCAAGCAAGGTTTATTTCTGCCGTAAAATGAGTCCCTTGATCTGACTCAATCCATAAAAGAATACCAAAAGAAGGAATACTCTCAGTTAATAATTTCTTTACCACTGTTGTAGCATCAGCACACCTAGTCAGACAGCATTCAGTCCATCCACTAAACACACAAACCAGTGAGAAAAGCCTAAAGCTAGACGTAAATCTACAATAACAATTTGAAGTGCCCCAAGGGGGTCTTTGGGGGCTTCCTGGAGAGTGTCAATTTCCTCCAGAGATTTGGTGAGATTTACTAATAGTGCACTGGGAAATAATTTGGTCAGAGATTTTGTAGATCCCAGGGCAATACCAACTATATATATATATATATACACATATATATATATAAATAAAATTTATCCCCCATTTGTAGTATGGTTAAAAGAAAAGGGGCCACAGGGAGTCCGTTTGGCCCAATATATAGTTGGTCTGATAAATGTTTAGCACTCTTTTGTATCTATTTATCCTTTTTGGATTGTAGGGCATTAATAATATAATACAGGGATAAGGGTAGGGTAAAAAAATGAGTGGGAAAAAGGACAGGGAGGGCCATTTTGGCCACATACTTAGCAGCCCTGTCTGTTCTATCATTTCCTAGGAATACAGGATCTATTTCCTTAGTGTGGGCTGGGCAATGAACAATAGCCATCTTAGAATGAAGATGAATAACTTGTAACAGGGCAGCAATTATAGGCCCATTGGCAATAGGAGTGTCAGCAGAAGTTAAGAAACCGTGAGATTTCCAAACTGTGCCAATTGTACTGCAGGTTCCAAAGGTATATTTGGTGTCTGTGTAAACAGTGGCAGCTGTTCCTTTTGCCAATGTGCAAGCTATTGTGATGGCTATGACAAAATTGACTCAAAGCATTTTGGGGTGAGCTTTTGAGTGCCCTGAGATATTTTATGTCCTAAGTAAGTAACAGTTGTCTGTACCCACTGGAGTTTACAACTAGAGGCTTTATGGCCTCACTCAGCAAGTCTTTAAAAGAATGAGGGAGTCTAAGAGGGCAGGCACCCTGTTTACAGAGCAAAAGATCATGAATGTACTGCACCAGAGTGGATCCTCGGGTAAAGGTTACAGAGTCTGAATCAGCTTTGAGGATTTGAGAGAATATTGAAGGAGACTAACAGTATCTCTGAGATATTCAGGTCCATGTTAATTGTCTCCCTGTGAAGGTGAATGTAAAGAGAAATTGAGAATCAGGGTGCAATAGAATCGAAAAGAAAATTGAGCAGAGGTCAATTACTGTATTATTAAAGCCACGTGAACTAAAAAGCATTTGAATTAGTTTCTATCTTCTTGATAAAATATTCGATTTAAGCACTTATTTTTTAAGCTAATTAATTAGAGCTTTTTTATATATGTTGGTAGTAAAATATCACATGCACATAACATATACAGACATTAGACATACAGACAAAAGCAGATCTTACAATTCTTTTTAAAATTTTTATTTGCTGGCTCTTAAATACTATTTTTATTCAGACTGTAAATCTTTTAATTACCTATTTTATTGTTTTAAGCAATTATTAGCTAGGCAACAATTTGTCTTTAGTAAGATTTTGCCATTTCTGTAAGCGTTTGCTGCTTCCAAGGCCTAATGCTTATACATGTATAGGTAGGCGTAGTAGAGTACTTGGTTCTTCAGAAATTAAGGATCCTATTTTTACCTTGAATCTTGGCTTTCGTTCTCAGATCTCCATGATCAGCTTAGGCAATGATTTTTCCTTACACATGAAAAAAGAACAAAGGGATAGAACACAGAAATCTCTGCAAATTCCTAAAAACTGGAATTCACACCCCTGTAGAATTGCCATTTACTGTTAGTTTTTGCCTGACCCAGTCAGACATTTGAGGCCTCCAACTGGATCTAAGCTAATTATCAGATCCAATCTGATCCCGGACTATTTTAGTTTCTGTCATGACTTCTGAACCCAGTTTGGATCAAAAATTTGCTCAAACAAACTCAAAGAGCTCAAAACACAAATCTGTGGAGCTTTAGAATCTGAGAAAGAACTTACGCACAAGCCCCAGTTGTGATGAGAGAGCAGTGCACAATGGTTCTGGCGAGTACCTCACTTGGACTCTCAGTGCTCCTGAGGGTCTCTGGGAGCTCCATTTTGGAACCCACTTCTGACAAATTAAATTTAACAGAGGTTAATAGCAATTCATGAACTGGACAGCTGAACCAGAATAGGTTCAGAGAGATGCCAGTGCTGCAGCGTGGTTGACGAAGATTCATGGACAGAAAAGAGAACGTGACATACAGAAAATGGAAGTGAGGTATAGAAACAGCTGCATTGGTTATACTCAGCGTTTGCCCTACTTAAACAGTTTGAACAGCTGGCTGCCTTTGATTGGCCAAAACTCCATGATTGGCAAAGAGGAAGGACTAGGGAGGAGTGAAGATGAATGGAGCAGACTTTAGCGGGGACAAACAGCTGACATTTTTGCTTTTGAACTTTCTAACTAAAGTACCCTTTTAAGTGAAACCAATAAGCCTTAATCAAGGTTATAACTTGATCAAGGAAGCAAGAGGTGTCTCCAAGGAGGTGGAGAACAGTTTTTACAAGACCCAGAGAATCCACAAAAACAGCTCAAAGAAAGTCTCCATAGCCATAAACAAAGTGTAACCCACAATTTTTGCCCAGCCGTATTTTCTAGGGCCCCAGCTTTTCAGCTGACCATTTATACATAAATGTCTAAAAGCCCTGTTTACCCCTACAGAATACATGAAATCAAAAGCTGTTCACAGAAAAAAATCAATAAATGATGTAAGTTTCACAAATATCAAACCAAACAGGCATTCCCTGCCTGGGAATCAAACCTAGGCTGTTGAGATGCAAGCACAGAACTTTAACCAGTAGGCGACAAAGTGAACTGGCTATTACTATTGCTCCTGCTGGGGCAGTATAAAGTGGTTTCGTTCCTTTTAGGTCAGATTTTGATCTTTAATTTTGTCAAGAGGATTTTTAAGGCCAGCCATAAAATTATGTGTCTTTCTTTTCATCTAATTTCTCTATTAATACAAATAAGGCAATTGTTTAGAATAAGAGATCTCTAAACTTTATATATATACACACACACACACACACACACACACACTTTTTTAAAATTTAGAAGTCTTTTAACTTAAAGGATCCATCTTTTGGCCATAATTAGAATTCTCAATGGTATATTTATTCCAAAAGGACTCAATTCAATAAGCCTCTTCATAGAAAGCCCACGTGGTAATTTTCCAATTTTAGAGTGTTCCTGGAGAGGGCATAGAGGAGGCAGTTCCCATGATTTCCAAAAATTCACTCTCAGAATTAGACTTAAGATAAGATAGGACCTTTTAAGACAAAGACTCCCCTAGAGCTGGACACATTCGGTACAGAGTGTGCTGCTTACATGTCTCTTGACTCCCAACCTTTTTTCCAAACTGACCGCCTGGTGTGTTCCTGAAAAAACAACACCCCCCCCACCCCCACATGGTGGAGACTGAAAAGGGCAGCCTTGCAAAACTAACAGGAAAATACCTAATCCCACCATGTCCCCAGTAACGGTTAAAGATCAATCCTATGAGTTATCTCACGAACAGGCACTCTGCAGGAGTTCTGTTTTGCACAACTTCTAAAAAGAGCTGAATGAACAGAAAAGAGGTGTAAATCTCTCTCTTTCAAAATTGTTTTTGAGAATCTGCTTTTTACAGCCTAAAGAGTTTCTGAGCGAACAGCAGGGTGCGAGCTCCAAGCCTCAACCATATCTCAAGGACAGAGTCACATCTCCTGTGATAATCCCTTCTCCAAGGAAGGGCAGGAAACCAAGTCTTGGACTTTGACATCCTTTCAGTTTTTGTTATCTACCTAATGTTGCTTTTGTTATCAACTGACTGCCATCACTATTTTTTCTCTCTCTTCATCCCCCTTAAAATCAGCAAGCCACTTGGCCTCACTGCTGGCACCACCTTCTTCCTTTGGGATGCCACACCATCTCTCTGCTCTCTTCCCCCTCCCTCTTTTTCCCCTCTATCTTTCTCTCTCTCTCTCTCTCTCTCTCTCTCTCTCTCTCTCTCGTCCTCTCTGTCCTTCCAAAGGATAAAATAAACTTTTTTTACTTTTATATTTCAATCTCTGCGTGAGAAATCTTTCTCCACTCATGCAGTGAGCATCCACTAGGCTTTCCACCCTAACATTTGGTGGCCCGCATTGGGACTAAAACTAAATCATTTCTCTGCCTTGGTATGGGACTTTTCTTTGCCTCCACATGGGGAGAAGTCACTTTTCTCCCCTGTGAGGGGACTGTCTCATCCTCTCATTCTTCTACCTCCGAACGGGGAGCTGCTTCAGTCTCCCTTCTCTGCAATTCCTAGGACATCCCTCTCGGTGCCCTCAAATCGTTCAGAATTCGGTGAGTCATTTGGTCTCTGGAAATTTTGGGAATGGTCACAGGCACAAGGTGGAGAGTGGTAGCTTCAAGGTTTGATTTGGTTTCGTCAAGGAAAAACCCAGCGCTGGGTCTACCACTAGGGAGGGTGGCATGGAAGGATGCTTCCGAACCACTCTTTCCCAGGGGGTGGGGGGGCACTGCCCCCATCAGTCTTTACCCAGACCCAGGGACACCTGGCTATGGGGAAGACTTCAAGGTCACAATCTGAGTCAGAGGTCAGGGATACCTATTCTCTGGCCCAGACCACAAGGTTTTGGTCTGATTAAGATTTTCAGGGACGCTTGATATCTGATCAGACCTTCAACGAGTCATCTGAGTTGGGGACACCCTCTCAGACTTCTGGCAACATGTGACCATCCCTAAAACATCCTTTTTGTTCTCCTAGTTGTCACCATGGGCAACGTTTAATCGGCTCCACCTAAGGACTCCCCATTGGGCTGTCTCCTTAAGAATTTGAAAACTTTGGAACTCACTGACCTCTGACCTAAATGCTTAGTCTTCTATTGCAATACAGCCTGGCCACAATATAAGTTAGGTGACCAGAAGGTCTGGCCCAAGAATGGATCTCTAAACCATAACACCATCCTGCAACTTGATCTCTATTGTTGCCAACGTGGCAAATGGTCTGCAGTTCCCTACCTACAAGCCTTCTTTGAACTCATTAAATATCCCATTCTCTGTTCTACCTGCCGCCAAGAAAGAAAGGAGTACATGCAGCAGTTTCTTGACTATACCCTGCCATTTTTACAACCCCCTTTAAAAGGCCCTGAGAGCTGGTTTTCAGGGCCAGCACATTCTTCCTCTTTCCACCTCCGTGCTGGTCCTTTTCCCTTCCCCCAGGGAAAAGTAAATAAATCTTTTCTTTCTATCCTAATCTCTGTCTGGAGAAATCTTTCTCAAAACCTGTGTGCACCGGCATTTCCACACTAACAGAGACTGAGAAGAAAATTCCCACTCAGTCACAAGATGAGCTCAGGGACATGTAACAGGAAAGGGGAACCTCACATGGTTTGGACTGTTGGGTTTTTGTTTGTTTGTTTGTTTCCAGAAACCTGCAGCCAAGTTTGTGTTAATAGACACCAGTCTAGTCAGAACCGTATAACTAGTCCGCAGGGCTGGCTCGAACTGTGGGCTTCTAGGAGTTCTAGGCCCGTCTTCTGTGGTAACCCTCTTTATGACAAATAACACAGAAAGAAAACAACCAAGGAAAGCAACAACAAAAGGCTATTTCTGAGAGGTGAGGGAATTAGACAATATGAATATTCATACCACAAAGTACCAAAAAAAAAAAAAATACCAGAGTTGCTATACCAAGACTACTCACTTACAAAACTTTTTCTCTCATTCATCTTAAATTTGGAAAGGCAAAAGAGACAATGATCTCTACCATCTGCTCAACCTGAGCCCACAGAGAGACACAGGAAAGACGGGAGTCTGAGTGGTAAGGTATCTTACTGTGTCACTGGCTGGTTAGAGTCCAGATTCTCCTCACTGCAGCTTTCAGAAGAGCAGAGCGACTTGGAAGATCCTGCCAGCTATGCCAAACTATGGGAATGAGGGGAAAATTCCTCTTTGCCTGGAAGTTTCACTGAAAGATCAACTCATAATAAGGCAGATTAATAAGAGAAAGAGACTTATTAATATTTACCCTGTGCATGGGAACAATCACAGAGTGATTACCAAACAAACCAATGAGGTCCAGAAATTTATATAACCTCCTTTTAGAGGGGAGAGCGATACAAAAAATATAGATAATTCTGTTTAGGCACAATAAATGGTTGCTAGGGAGGATGAATGGATGGGGGAAAATAGATTGACTCATAAATTAACCTGAGAGACAGGTATTATATTTAAAATGATTTGGGCCAGGTCTGATTGCATTCTTGATCTTGTTTCCTGCAACATATTGAGATAATAGGGAGGGGAAGGGCAGTCAATTGTTCTTTTTGAAGGGTCTGTCTGATTTATGCAGATAGAGAGAAAGCCCCTTCCAATGTCCTGTTGATCTCTAAGGGCCTTTAATTCAAAATATTCTTTATACCAAGGAGTCATATTTTGGGGTGAAATTTCCTAAGCTCCTTCAACTGCTACCTGGTCACTTCATGCACCTTGGGCCAAGAGACCAGGGGGCAAGGAAAGGAGTTACCATCTGGGCAGGGGTAATTGACCTTAATCATCAGGAAGAGGTAGGGCTTTTGTCACACAGTGACTAAAAGCATATTTTTATCACCCTGGTGGTGAATGTTTTATGTTTGTGATATCAAGGATATATATGAAGGGTATTTCTTCATACTCCTTTGTGAAAATTTGATAGCAATTGAACAAATTCTACAGTCACAGCCTGAGGAAAGAATGGTGACAAGGGCCTCAATGACCCACCAGGCAAGTAGACTAGTAGAGAGGAGTTAGCCAAGGGTAAGGGGAAATCTAGAATTGATAGCAAGAAGAGTTGTGTTGCCGCCCAACCAGGTTCATTTGCCCACTGCCCAAGAGGAAGCCAACGCACTGAGACAGCAGAGTTTGCAGGAGAGAAAGAGTTTAATCTGCATAGTGCTAAGCAGGGAGACGGGAGAAATTTCTCAAATTTCGCCTCCCTGAAAATTTGGGAGACAGGGTTTTTAAAGACAGTTTGACGTACACAATTGAGTCTGCTAATTGGCTGGGTTTGGGGAAGAACCATAGGGTTGTAGAAATTGCCTTCTGTGCTGACCAGGTTCTTGGGTGGGGATCACAAGTTCCTTGATATGGGCCACTAGTCTGGGTAGGTCAGCCGTTCCACTGGAATGTGGAACCGGGAAGATATCTCAGAAACTACCCCTAGGTTTCAAAAAGGTGAAGTTATCTATGGAGAAAGCTAAGAATCTTTATGACTACCAGCTATGTGGCTCCAGAGTGGCAATTATAGAAAAGCAAACAGGGGGACAGTGGCTAATTATTATCATTATTTTTAGCTAGGCCCTTATCACAGTTTTCGCCTTGCACTCCTTTATCAATTTGTAAAGGCGGTTTGACAAGGAATATTATTTGCGGCCCCCAAGACCAGCTGTAGTGAGAGAGACTGGAATTAAGTCCTACTTACCTTCCTCTTGTATTTCCAGCAAAAGAGACCAAACAGAACCCTAGAGAAGCTGTTCCCAGATAGGGTGATATATTATATGAAGCAAGTAAGGGATGGTAGGGATTGCTCAGATGTACTTGAGGACCAAGGCACTCTTCTCCAGCTGCAAGAATGCTGCATGTGGCAAGCTCACAACTGGCATCTCCCTGGGAGTTACTCTCGATGAAAGGAACTTCCTCACCCAAGGGTATGCCCCCTTTCCAGGGGAAGCTCACATGAAATGACTGGTCCAAATGGGGTACAAGGACCCCTTGCTTCTATTCAGGACAACTCTGAAGGGTCATCCTAGGTCCAGAGCTCCCCATGCAAAAGATAAACTGCATCATAGCTCAACTTCTCCTTCTGATAATCCTGCTTTGCTCACTCCTTTACAGATGTTTTTTCCAAAACCACTCCTCCATCAATCTCCTGAATGTACTCTGTCCTTTTGACATGTCTGGCATGTAAAAATAACACAGGCTTACCTTCTACTTTTCCTGCTCTGGAATGAGCCATCTCTAAAGGAGGAGGATTCCTGAATTAGAAAAGAAATTGGTGAAACTAGGTAACAGTCTTTCAAATTTTCTATTTGTTTGAAAGTTTTCAAATTGAAAGCTGGAGAAACAAAAGAATACCTCTTTAGAACTTAGAATAAACATTTGCCAACAGTTAGTCAAGTCATTAACTACTGAGATGGAAAATTGTATATACTGCCAGGTTCACTGCTTACCACTCTTCCTCTCTTTTTCGCCTTCACATATCACCATTCAAACCCTTTTGTTGGTTGGTGTATTTTCTCGATTTCTCTAATTTCTGAATCTTACACATTTGCAAATCTTTCTTCCTGAGAGGTGACTGATAACTTAGGATTCATAGGTATATTTTTAAAATTTTTGATTATTATGGGTACATAATAGTTGTGTATCTTTCTAGGGTACATGTGATGTTTTCATACAGTCATACAATGTGAATTAATTAAATCAGGGTAATTGGGGTATCCATCACCTCAGGCATTGAACATTTCTTTGTGTTAAGAACATTCCAATTCCACTCTTGTAGTTATTTCAAAGTATACCCTAACTTATTGTTGATTATAGTCACTTTGTTGTGCTATCAAATATTGTTCATTCTATCTAACTATATTTTTTCACCCATTAACTCTCCCCACTTTATCCCTCCTCCCTGCTACCCTTCCCAGCCTCTGGTAACTGTCATTCTACTCTCTGTCTCCATGAGATCAATTTAATATTTAGCTCCCACATATGAGTAAGAACATGCA
This sequence comes from Daubentonia madagascariensis, assembly GCA_023783475.1. Taxonomy (NCBI): domain Eukaryota; kingdom Metazoa; phylum Chordata; class Mammalia; order Primates; family Daubentoniidae; genus Daubentonia; species Daubentonia madagascariensis. The sequence goes on along the minus strand of JAKFHU010000485.1, from coordinate 4,228,809 downwards.
AGATTTGTCTTCCTGTGCTTGGCTTATTTCACTTAACATAATGTTCTCCAGTTCCATCCATTGTTGCAAATGGCAGGATTTCATTCTTTTTCCTGGCTATATATTTCATTGTGTATATGTACCACAATTTCTTATCCATTCATCTGTTGATGAACATTTAGGTCGATTCCATATTTTGGCTATTGTTAATAGTGCTGCAATAAACATGGGAGTGCAGGTATCTTTTCATACTAAATTCCCCTCCTTTCAATATGTACCAAGCAGTGGGATTGCTGGGTCACATGGTAATTCTATTTTTAATTTCTTGAGGAACCTCCATACTATTCTCCATAGTGACTGTACTAATTTACATTCCCACCAACAGTGTTCTAGGGTTCTCCTTTCTCCACATCCTCACCAGCATTGTTATTGCCTTTTTGATAAAAGCCATTTTAACTGGGGTGAGATGATATCTCACTGTAGTTTTGATTTCCATGGGTATAATTTTCTAGTTCATTGACATTACCTCAGCATCTTCCAGTCTCCAGAGTTGCACATATGAAATTCAATGTCTGTCTGATTCTTTGTATTTTGTCAGTAACTTGTTTTTTCTATCTGGAACTCTGTAAGATTTTATCATTATCTTTGGAGGTTGAAAATTTTATAGGAATATGCCTATTATTTTTTCTCATTAGTCCTAACTAAAACTTGGATTGGATTGAGGGAGTGGGGTACTTTCCAAGTTTCAGACTTAGGTCTTCCTTCTTCTAATATGAGTTTTTACTATTTTCTTTCTCCTTTCCCCCCCTCCCCTTTGCAACCTCCTAGGACTTCTAATATTACATCTCTTTGATCTATCAAGTCTCTGTCTACTCTCATGATTTCACTTATTTTTAATTTAGGAGTTTTATTTTAGTAGAGTTACATATGTGCATCATTTAAAACTTCTACAAGTTTTGTTATGAAAAACATTATGCCCACACACATTTCAAATTTCTCACTCCCTGAATTGCTTTCAACTCTTTTTCCTAGTTTTTAGAATTTGCTCCCAATTTCTAAATAATGTTCTTACAGTCTTAATGTTATTAATAATATTATCTACTGATTTTATTACAGAAAATAAGCATTTAGCTCTCTTTCACATATAAGCACTACATTCACCCCCCATACACACACATCTTTGTTCCCCCAATATCATTTTACTGTTATGATAGGTCAACATACATTGTTTAGAGCAATATCCATTGTTTATATTGACTATGTAAACACTATCAATAGACCTAGAATTGAGAATTACCGTTTTTTCATTTTTTACTTTTCTATATATTCAGAACTTATATAAATCTATTCTCAACACAATCAAACCCCGTAGGTATTCTATCAATTTCATCTTCTTGAAGAAGTCTCTCCTTGAGCCTCCTGAACTATTTCAATCTAGATTGGCTTATTTCTAGGCCTGCAGCTCTTCACCAACACAACGCCATTGTCTCTCTTTTGTGTTGGATCCCACTCCCTCAATTTTGTTTTCTTCTTCCTTGGTTTATGCCATTATTGGGATGATGCACAAGCTCCAGTAATTTTCATAGAAAGTGTATGGAAAATGAATCTTTAATTGAATGTCTTTGTCATAATTTATTTCTCTGTAAGTATTTATTCTTAGTTTTTAGATATTTCTTCCTCTTGATTTTTCCAACGCACTTATTCAGGCAGGTCTCCAGAGTGACTATCCTTAAATTCACCTTCTAAAGTTTTATTTCAAAGATTTTTCTCTACCTATGTATAGAATCTTACCTTCCCTCAATGAGAGAATTACATTTGTTAAGTTTTACAGAAATTTTCACAAAGCAAACCATAACAAACATTTAAAAGTAAATATATAACAGGCCATAGTCACTGATCATAATACAATAATATTGGAAATAATTTTTAAATGGTTTGAAACATCTTAATGACTTGAATTAATTTCTGATCAAAGAGAAAAATCACAAGCTCTAGAAATTAGTGAAAAGGTCAACACTTTACATAAAAATTTACAGGGCCAGGTGTGGTGGCTCACACCTATAATCCTAGCACTTTGGGAGAATGAGAAGGGAGGATCGCTTGAGGCCAGGAGTTTGAGATCAGCTGTGTGTGGTGGTGTGCACCTGTAGTCCCAGCTACTCAGGAGGCTGAGGTGGGAGGATCATTTGAGCCCAGGAGTTTGAGGTTGCAGTGAGCCATTCCAACCTCACCACTGCACTCCAACCTGGATAACAGACAGAGATCCTGTCTCAAAAAAAAAAAAAAATTTATAGAACACAGCAATAGCCACACTTAAAATTTAGACCCCCAAATCCTTTCATTATGAAGAAGAATGACTAAAACTGCAGGAACATTATGTTTACCTTAAGATTTTTTTTAAAAAAAAAAGCATAAAATTAACCAAAAGAAAATTTTAAGAGTGAATGAATAAAGACAATAGATGTAATTGTTAATATAGGGGACAAAAGTAGAATTCACAAATAATTCCAAAAGGTGTTTTTTTAAAAGACTAAAAAGATAAATAAACCTTTTATGGTCCTTCTTAAGAATATAAGATAAAACAAATATTAGCAAGACTAGAAATAAGGAGAAATGTGTGATTTCCTAAAGAATACAAATAACTCAGATTAAAACAAGAAGAAAACCCAAAATGACCAAAGAAGAGACTGGAAAGGTGACCATATTTTAAATAATAATAATAATTAACAAAAAATGACTTTAAATCTGAGTTCTACCTAACTTTTAAAGAACAAATAATTACAATGTTGTTTAAATTATTCCATACCAAATAAAAAGATGAAATGTTTCCCAATTCATTTCATGAAGCCAGCATGACTTTATTACCAAAACTTAATTTAAAAATAAACCTAAAAACTATTAATATAAACCTAATTATTTCAGTTACTATGGTTACATTTAAAAATTACCCCAATACTTAGTGGCCCAAAGCAACAATATTTAATTTGCTCATAAACTGCTGTTCGGACAGGCCTAAGAGGGGAAAGCTCATCTCTGCTCCCCTCAGCATCAGCTGGAGTGGCTTAAAGTCTCCAGACTGAAATCATATGAAAGTTCACTCACTAACATGTGTGGTGGTTGATGCTGTCACATGATTCCACAGCTGAGGCCAGAACAGCTACACATGGCTTCTGTATGCGGCTTAGGCTTCTTCCCATCATGGAGGCTGGGTTCCAAGGGTAAGCATCCTGCGAGAGTTAGGCAGAAGCAGTACCATCTTTTATGACCTCGCTTTGGAAGTCATGTAGTATAGTGCAAAGTCCAGCCCAGGTTCAAGGGCAGGGAAAATAAACATCTCTTGATGGGAAGGGGCAAGACTCCAGGAGAACATGTGGGACCAGAAATATTGCTGAGGCCAGTTTTGGAAAATACAACATACCACAGTCCACCCTTTGGCTACAGAACTTCACATCCCCCCACATGCAATATACACTCATTCCCTTCCTCAAGACCTGTAACATCAAGCTGAGGCTTGAGGTCCAGGTATGGATGAACTTCTTGAGTACAGTTCCTCAAGTACAGCCCCTTAAGTACAGTTCCTCTTGATCTGAAGAGCTGTAAAATGAAAAAAATAAATTATCTGCCTCCACAAACACCAAATACACAATGGTGGAGCAGGTATAGGATGACTGCTATAGCCACTCCCATTCAAAAAGGGGAAAAGGAGAGACACAGAAGTTCATTAGTCCATTAAAAGTTTGAAGTCCACCTGGACACATGGTGCTAGTTCCTTGATTAGGGCTTGGTTGTACTGCTTAGGAATGATTCACTGTGGCTCACGGCTCCCCACTCTAGGCTGTTGGTTCCATCCTCTGAGTCACTCTTCTTTTTTCACAAAAAGTAGCCATGTTCTGAGAATGCTTCCTGTCTGTAGAAGTTTGGGGTAAAAGGGCCTCTTTTTGTTTTGTACTGTCTCTGTGCCCCTCGGTCCAAGATAATAAAATCCTTTTCAAAACTGTGTGGATTAAGAGAGTGAGAAGAAAAGCCACAGACTGGGAGAAAATACTTGCAAAAAACACATCCGATAAAGCACTGTTACCTAAAATATACAAAGAATTCTTAAAACTCAACAGTAAGAAAATGAACTCCCCTATTAAAAAGCAGGCAAAAGATCTGAACAGACACCTCACTATAGAAGATATACAGATGGCAAATAAGCATATGAAAACATGCGCTACATCATATGTCATGAGGGAATTGCAAATTAAAACAGTAATGAGGTATCACTACACACTGATTATAATGGTGAAAATCCAAAACACTGACACCATCAAATGATGGCAAAGATGTGGAGAAACAGGAACTCTCATTCACTGATGGTGAGAATGCAAAATGGTACACTCACTTTGGAAGACAGTTTGGCAGTTTCTTACACAACTAAACATACTCTTATCATATGACCCAGCAATCATGCTCCTTGGTATTTACCCAAGTGAGTTGAAAACATGTCTATACAAAAACCTGCATGTAGATGTTTATAGCAGCTTTATTCATCATTGCCAAAACTTGGAAACAACCAAAATGTCTTCAGTGGGGAATGGATAAATTAACTCTAGCACATCCAGACAATGGAATATTATTCAGCACTTAAAAAGAAATGAGCTATTAAGCCATGAAAAGACATGCAGGAAACTTAAATGCATATTACTAAGTGAAAGCCAATCTGAAAAGGCTACACGCTGTATGACTCCAACTATATGACATCTGGAAAATGAAAAACTATGGGAACAGTAAAAAGATTCATAATTGTCAAGGACTGGGGGAAGGGAAGGATGAACAGGCAGAGCACAGAGGATTTTTAGGGCAGTGAAACTAATTTGTATGATACTACAATGGTGGAGTCATTACACATTTGTCAAAACACATAGAATATACAATACCAAGAATGAACCCTAATGTAAACTATGGACTTGGGGTGATAATGATGTGTCAATGTAGGTTCATTGATTGTAAAAACATACCACTGTGGTGAGGGATGTTGATAGCGGGTGAGACTTTGCGGGGAAAGGTGGATGGGATACATAGGAACTCTGTAGTTTCAGCTCAATTTTGTTGTAAACCTAAACTGCTCTTAATAAATAATCTATTTAAAACAAAAAACTGTGTGGATTTCTTGTGACTCAACTTATAATCCACTCAATTAGACAAAAGTTGCACCCACCAATCTCTTCAAGATAAGTCCCCAAGCTTCCTGTAAGGGTGCTAAGGGACAATGCTCTTAAAATTCTTAGAGGACATTTTGTTTAATGAGGAGGATCTGTAAGGCATGGCATGTCCTTAAGATTCTTGGAGAGGGACTATTTTCTGTGTGAGGCATGACATTAAATTTTCTGAGGTCTTAACTAAGATTTTTACAGTCACTCTCTTGGCTTCATAGTAAACCATGTTTTCCTGACAATACCCTAGATTTTATCTCCTTCCATAAGCCTTTTCTTAATTTTAGAATTGTCTGCCATCTGGAGAAACTGGAAAAGAGAAAGCTTTATTTTGAAACTCAACAAGTTCTGCCTCCTTTATTTTTAACAGTTATTTTTTTTAGCTTACCTCTCTCCTATTATATTTTACTATAAGCAACAAGGAGCCAGGTAATACCTCAAACCTCTCCCTGGAAATATCCTTATCATGCAATTCATAATAACCATTTGCTACTTTCCACATTACCATAGGTGACAATATTGCCAAACTTCATGTCATTACCTGATAAGGATACTCTTTCATCCAGCTCCCAATGACATTTTTTCACTTTCCTTTAAACCTTCTATGACAGCCTTCTTGAAGGCCATCAGGCTTCCACAGTCATCTCAAGGTCCTCTCACTTCTGCCTTCTGTCTCGTTCTGTCTTATCTACCTTCAGCCACTGCCACATTTTTAGGTTTCTGTAACATGGCACCCCACTTGCAGATATCAAAATCTATTTCTTTCTATGACTACATAATAAATTCTCCCAAAATTTAGTGGCTTAAAATAACAATATGCAATTTGGGCAGGGCTTGGTAAGAATACTTTATTTCTGCTCCACTCAGCCTAAGGTGGAACAGCTTAAAGGCTGGGGACTGGAATTGTCTGAAGGTTAATCCACATGACTGGAGCTTGATTCTGGTTTACTTGAGACCTTAGCTGGGGCTATAAGCCAGAACACCTGAACTGGACTCTCCATGTGGCCTGGGCTTCCTCACAATTTCCAACAAGCCTTGGAAGTCACACAGTGTCACTTCTTCAGCACTCAAATTCATCGAGGAAGTCAAAGTCCAGCTCAAATTCAAGGGAGTAGAAATGGATTCTACCTCTCGATGCAGGACAGTGTCAAGGTTCTAGAAGATCATGCAGGGATAGAAGTACTGCTGTGGCTGTTACGGAGGAATAAAATTGAACAAACAAACAAATAAAATGCAACATTCTGAGCTAAAGTATAGGCAAACAGGCCATGCACAGTGGCTCCCGCCTATACACCCAGCACTTTGGGAGGCTGAGACGGGAGGATTGCTTGAGGCCAGGAGTTCAAGACTAGCCTGGGCAACATAGTGAGACCCCCCGTCTGTACAAAATATAGAAAAATTAGCCGGGTGTGATGGCACATGTATGTAGTCCCAGCCACTTGGGAGGTTGAGGCAGGAGAATCTCTTAAGCCCAGGAGTTTGAGGTTGCAGTGAGCTATAATGACACCACTGCACTCTAGTACTAGTATAACATCACAGCTCACTGCAACCTTCGACTCCTGGGCTAAAGCAATCCTCCTGCCTCAGCCTCTTGAAAAGCTGGGACTACAGGCGTGCGATACCACGCCAGCTAATTTTTTATTTTTTGTAGAGACAGCCTATCTCTCACTGTTGCCCAGGCTGGTCTCAAGCTTCTGATCTCAAGCAATCCTCCCGCCTCGGCCACCCAAAGTGCTGGGATTACAGGTGTGAGCCACCGTGCCCAGCCCGTGAAATATTGTTGAAGAAAAAGGCAAGATGCAGAAAGGTGCATATAAATGATCTTATTTTCATTGAAAAAAACAGCCTAACTGTAGATGTGTATATGGATATATACAAAGGCAGTATGTACGGTGGTTAAAACAGACTCTGGAACCAGGCTGCCCAAGTTCAAACGCAAGCACTTGCCTTAGCTCTCTGTACCACAATCCTTTCATGGTAAATGGGGCCAATACGAGTAGCTAACTCACAAAGTCGATGTAAGGATTAAAAGAGCTAAAATCTGTAGGGCACTTACAACAGTGCCTGGTGCTATAATAAGCACTATAAAAGTGTTCACTCTCACTATGATTATATGTGCATGGAGAAAAATAGGGAAAGACACACTCTAAGTTGTCAATATGGATTATGAAAGGAAGAGAGAAAGGATAGAAGAAAGAGGAAAGGAGAAAGGGGCTGAGGAAAGTGGAGGGGAAAGTTTGCACTCAAAAATAAGAATGAAAGATATGATCAAAGGAATGCATTTATATAAAAATAAAGATGGCTACCTTTGCTTAAAAATTAGAAATAAAAGTAATTAAAAAACAATAAAGACATACTCAATTTTCAGTAATAGGTAATTTTATTATCCTGGTAAAGAAATCTCATTGAGAGAACAATTTGATATCTCATGCTTGTTTCAAAGGAGAGTATTTGGATACAAGTAGATCACAGAAAACCGTTCTCCCCAGTGTACAGAAATTAGGGAAGTTTTTGATTTTCTGAATTCATATTATCTCTATGATATATTATATGGCAAGTAAGTACCTCTATATAGCTGAAACTTCCTAGAGGCAAGGGCTGTAGCTGTTGAAGATAACAATTTAACTTTTGCATGCCAAATAGATAGCTAGGATCATTAATGGCTATAAACTAGAAAGGATATGAAGAAGGTAGATGGAGGTCTTAAAAGTAGGTATCAAAAGTCTACATGCAGATGAAGGGGCGTACAATCTGTTCCTTATTAAAGTGATGACCAACCTCTAATACTGATTAAACATGGGAGAAGGGGAGAAGAGTTACAGCTTTATGTGTTCCTGTTTGTCTGTTAGTTTAATACATTCTGTTTTAATATTAAGGTTTTGTTAACAAAATACCTGTAATTAATGATGTTTGTGCACTGAAAATCTCAAATTACTCTTAAAATTACCCACTAATTACAATTTGTTTTACATTAACACAAATAGTATAACATCTTATAGGTAACATTTTTTTATTTTATCCACATCATAATCAAGTCATGTCAATAATATCCCTTGCCATTTTAAAGAAAAGGAAAGTTGTCTGGAGAGATTACTTGAACTTCTCAAAATAATTTAAATACATATTATAGTGTTGTTTTGTAACTTGAATCTTGCTTATCTGACTGCAGATACTCTTTGCACCACATGAAGTTGGCAGTATTGCTACAGCTGATTGCACAATTGATTTAATATAATTAATGTGTGTTGTATAAAATGAGGGGGAAAATTATTATTTTTGCATAAAAATTATCCTTTTCTTGTTTCAAGTACTTATTTCCATATGAAAACCATCCCAGATTTAATGGCATAAAGCAACCACCATTCCACTATGCTCACAGATTCTGTGAGTCAGTACTTCAAAAAGGGTACAGCAGGATGGCTTGTTTCTGCTCCATAATGTCTGGGGCCTCAGATGAGAACACTTGAAGGCTGAAGGTGACTCAAGAGCTGGGAGCTGAAATCACCTAAAGGTTTATTCACTCACATCTGCTGGTTGACGTAGGCTGTCAGCAGGGCTCTCAGGTGGGACTGTTACTTATAATACCTACACATGACCTCTTCAAGGGCTGCTTGGACTTCCTCACATCATGGTGTCTGGGTTCTATGAGCAAAGTATCCAAGAGCAGAACTATATCACCTTTTATTACTTAGTCTTAGAAATCACACAGTGCCACTATTGCGATAGTCATACTCCCACCCAGATTCAAGGGGAGATAATAGAGACTCTACCTTTAATATAAAGAGTCCAAAGTTACATTGTAAGAAAGCTCAGTGGGATGGGAGTGTTGTGTTCTTCTTTGGAAAACACAATCCACAGTACTTGTTAATTAAAAATAGTAACTAATATGCCAACTACACAGTATCATGTAAGACACTGCCTTCATACTAAATGAGTAGTACTTGATTAGAAAAAAGTTAAAGTAAATAATCCATAAAAAGCAATAAAGGAGAAAATCAGATGATCAAGTCATTAGCTGCTGAAAACATGTCAAGTAAAATTCAGCAGCCATTCCTAATAAAAAACTTTGAGAAATTCAGGCCTAGAAGAAAACTATACAAATATAATAAAATTTATCCACCAAAGCCTACAGCAAATATCTTACTAAACAATAAAACACTAAATCATTTCAATTAAAGTGAGGAACCAAATAAGAGAGTCTGCTTTTTCACTTATGCAAGCTCTACAAGGCAGGGATTCTATCCTTTTTGTTCATTGTTGAACCCCTAAGCACCAAATAAAGTGCTTGAAGGTACTCAGTAAATTTTTGTGGAATTAATTGTCTTAGAAGTATGAAAAAAAGAAATTAGCTGGGTGCCGTAGCTCACACCTGTAATCCCAGCAATTTGGGAGGCTGATGCGGGAGAATTGCTTGAGGTCAGGAGTTTGAGACCAGTCTGGGCAACAGAGCAAGACTCCCATCTCTAAAAAATAAAAAAATTAAAATTAAAAATAAAAAGAAATTAGACCCAAAAGTGAAGTAGTTAATATAAACATTGAAAAAGAAACTGCTGATGACATGGTTATATATTTAGAAAATATGGCAGTAAAAAATCCTGATTTAATAAAGGAATGTGGTAAGATGACCTACAGTTATTATACTCAAGTTAAATTTAGAAAAATCAATACTTTTTCTTTATACTTGCAACCAGTAACCAGAAGAGGAAAAGGTGAAAAATTTTCCTCTTACAGAACAACAAAAACTATAATATGCATACAGTAGTAATAAACTGAAACAAGTAAGATACAGAACCTACTGAAGAAAACTACAAAATCTCATTGAAGAACACAAACTAACAACTGAACACTGGAAAGACATAAATTGTAAATTCTCTCAAAGTTAATACAAATTGAATGTAGTGTTTTTTTCATTTAATAAAATTACCTTAAAATTCATATGGAAGAAAAAATGTCTGAGAATAGTCCCCAAAAGTATAAAATATAAGAAGGGTAAAATATATGAAGGGTGATAAGCCTAACAAGACACATATAATAAAGCCTCTGCAATCAAATCAATATGATATTGGTATTGGATTAAACAAACAGATCATGGAAAGAGAGTAGAGAATACAGAAATAGATACCAGTATATAGGATGACTTTGTATATGAAAAATTCATTGGGAAAGAATAGTTAGCTTAAGAAATGGGGCTAGTTATCCATATGGAAGAAAAGAATGGTTAATTTGATAAATGGTGTTTGTTATCCATCTGGAAAAAAATAATGTTGAATCACTATATCAAACCATGTTTCAAAATTCCAGGTAGGTTAAAGATTTAAATATAAAAAATTTGGAACAATACAACCTAAAGTGGATGAGTTAAGAACATTTAAGATAGATTTAAATACCATCTATATGTTGACAACAAATTATATGTTGATACGTTTTGTCTCCAACCTAGGCTTCTTCCCTAAACTCCAGCCTTAAATGTTTAACTACCTACTTGATATTTCTGTTTAGAAATCTAATAGCAACCAGACTTATCCTTTTACAATGTAAGTCACAATTTTTTACTTTCCTTCTCAAAACCATCCAATGTCTTTCTATCATTCTCAGGATAAAAAAAAAATGCCCTTACCATGGCCTACAGGGCCCTAAACCATCCTGCCCCACTTCCTAACTCTCTGACCTCAACTCCTATCAGTCTTTTCCTTGCTTATAATGGTCCAATCACAATGGCCTCTTTGGCATTCCATGAATAAGCAATATGCTTCAACCTCAGGACCTTTGCACTTGCTGTTCTCTCTGCTTAGAATTGTCTTCTACCAAATAACCACATTTTATTCTCTTTCCTCCTTCAGATTTCTGCTCAAATGTCATCCTATTAGAGAGGGTTTCCCTGACTGTCCTACCTAAATAAGCAATTACCCTACATCTCCGCATCTTGTTTTACTTTCCTCTCTAGTACTTACCACCTATTACACATTGACTTTCTATCTATTCTCACTGGAACAACACTCTGTAATGGCAGAGATTTTTTTGTTCACCACTGTATCTCCAACACCTGGAACAGTGCATAACTCACTGTAGACACTCAATAAAATCGTTGTCAAAAAGAGAGAGAGAGAATTCCAAAAGCTAAAGAAGAAAAGATGACCATGATGTTCCACACTAAGAATACAGTGTTTTGAGCAAGAAGTTTGAGCTCCATGTGGCTGTTTCCTATTTCCTTACTCCTGGTTGTATTCTTACAATAAACCCCTTACTTAAACTAATTCTTTACAACTGAAACATAAATATGATTATAATTAATCCTTATATTTGTATATTTATTATAGCCCATAAAACTTTCATATAGTCATGAATCACTTAATTACGAGGACACATTCTGAGAAATGCGTCATTAGGTGACTTCATCATTGTGTAAACATCATAGAATGTACTTACACAAACCTAGATGGGTAGAGCCTACTACACACCCAGGCTATATGGTATGGCCTGTTGCTCCTAGGCTACAAACCTGTACAGCACATACAATAGTGAATACTGTAGGCAACCGTAACACAATTGTAAGTATTTGTGTATCTAAACATATTTAAACATAGAAAAGGTAATGCATTGCACTAAGATATTAGGACATCAATAGGCAATAGGAATTTTTCAGCTCCATTATAATCTTATGGGACCACCATTGTATTAATATATGTGGTGTGTCGACCAAAACATTGTTATGTGGCCTATGACTGTATATTATCCCATGTGATTTTCCAAATAACCTAAGAGATAAATATTGGAGGCATCATTATTCCTAATTCTTTTCATATGTGGAAACTGAAATTCAGAAAAGTCACTTGGCCATAAAACAAGTCTGGTGTTTTGACAGCTTCTCTATTGCCCATTCTACTATGCCAGGTGTTCTTAATTACCAGTGTGCATCACAACTACCTGCAGAGTTTAAAATTCATACACCCATGTTCCACCTCATAAATTCTGAGTCAGTCAATTTGAGTGAGAACCTAGTATGGTCATTTCCTACAAATTTCACAGAAGTTTCTCATGCATCTTGCCAATTAAAAAACACTTTATTATATAATTCTACTATATATCACTTCCTTGCTCAAAACTATTTGATGGCTTTCAATTTTGCTTAAAATAAAATCCAAAATGCTCTGTTTGGCATTCAAAACCCTTTAAACCATGGTTTCCATGATACCTTTCCAGTCATCACACACATACAAAGCTGTTATTGTGCTGCCTTCATTCCCTAGTCATGCCTCCTTCTTCCTTGTCCCTATGCTTTTGTCATGTTGCTTCTCCTGGAATAACACTCTTTCCTCTCTCACACTATGTCCAAGTGTCACATTTCTTTAGCCTTCAAAGACCAGCTCAAAAGTCACTATATCCTCAAAGTCTTTGCAGAATTTTACTTGTGTTAAAGTTACTAATATCTCTGTCTCTTCCAATATATTATAAACTCCTAGAGACCAGGGATTACATTGTGCTTATCTTTGTATATCCCATGACAACTAGCACTTGCCTTATATAATAAACATATATAGAATTAAGGTTCTTAAAATGATTCCTCTCTTTTTTTAAAGAGCAGTATAACACTATAGCTGTCCTGTGTGGGCTGGCAGGGACTCTGATAAAAGCTATCATTTAGAAATGGTGTGGGGAGAGCAACTCTAAGCTGTCCAGCTGCCCAGGCTCATTCCTTCCTTCATTCAACAAATTCTTATCTCCCAGGGCCTGTGCTCAGCAATGGAGTTAAAAGATGACCAAGACCCTGCGTGCAAGAGTGGCATCTACTTAAGAAAGCCCCCTAAGGTGAAAGTCAGTTGTAAGAAAAAGTGCTGAGAGTTGCTGTCATGGAGAGAGTTTGCCAAGTGGTATCTAGTAGAAAAGCTACCAGGAAGAAAAACAAGAAAAGTCCTCGCTCGGAGCAGCCAGAAGGTCAGGGTGGAGTCCATACATTTTCTGGGTTTATAACTCACCCACCACAACTTTGGAGGGAGAGGCCTGCAGTCATTTATAGAGGCTAGATTACTCTCTTGGGTTCATGGTGGAAAGAGTAAACCTGGAAAAGAGGGCTCCATTTCTTTCTTTCTCTCTCTCTACTATAACCTATTAGATTTCTATATAACCACACATTAATCTCTTATAACAAACCCTTCAAAAGCCACCAGCATGAACCCTATATTGAATCCTATCTATTACATGTTTTCTCCTTAGAAGTGAACTTTTTATTTGGCAGTGGCACTTTTTGGAATAGGACTGAGAATAACATTAAGAAAAGATTATTACTCTGTAAAATAAACGGTATCTTACCAAGCCTTCCTCTCCTGATGGGTACAAATCTAACTGCGCTCCCTGAGCCTAAAGGAGTCATGATGGCAACAGAAGATGCTGTCAGTCTTTATAGCTCAAATGGACATGAATTATAGTGGAAACCTCAAATAGAATTACTGGTGCAACAACTGTGGTGACTCATATAGGGATTTCAAGTGGATATGCATGGAGAACAGAAACAGGAAAAGTGTCTCCCATAAACTGATGGGTGATGAACACCATTCCCAAGAGCCTAAACCTGGCTGATACCTGAAAACAAGCTTACATGAAACTTAAATAGAACCTGATCAGATGAAAACATTTTTTAAAATATGAATTCAGGCAGCTCTAGCAGGAGTTGGTGGATCTCTATTTTAATGTTTCAACACTGACATGACTCAGTTCATCTGTGCTTCTCTGACTTTCACTCCCATAACCAGCTGCCTATCTGGCTGTAACTTCTGTTTAAAAACAAATCAAACCTCAAAGAAAGAGTCTCATTGACCAGCAAATGGCTGCTGCTTCTATGTGGGCAGAGCCTTCATGGCATCTTCTCATAGACCACTGGCCTAGCTACAGTTGGAGTGAGAGGGCAGTGGATCCAACAATACCCAATTAGCTGTAGACGAGCCGGCAGAGTCATACGGCACTGCACAGAGCAAGCAAATGCAAGGAACTGCCTAGAATTGCTCCCCTGGCAAGGACTGTGGCCATAGCAAGTTCTACACAGATGGAGCAGCATCCCTTCTTTAGAAACTCCAGGCACTAACATGCATTGTTCTCAGCTCTGGGAGCTCAGCCCAAAATCAGAGGGAATAGGGAAAGTTCTACTTCTCAACCTGCTATATTAGCCTACTTTGAAATTGACATTATATTTTTTACAATTTATTTTAGTAACCCTACTTAATAGCCTTTTTTAAAATGGAACTCTTTAGATAAAAATCTTGAAGACAACTGGACAGCAGAAATCCTTATGTTCTTCTGATGTATGCAGTAGTTTCTTTATCCCAAAATTGTCCCCAGAGAAATCCAATACACACAAAGGGACTCATATTTTACCTCACAAAAAAAAAAAAAAAGCGAAAAATTCCCCATGCTATCCAAAAGGAAAAAACCAAGATATTTTTTCTTTGTGTAGCTAAAAATGTTTGAGATCTTCTAGCTACAAGAGTTAGCATTTGAACTAGTTGATCAGAATCTTGTGTAATAATCTATTCTCAGGAGTGGACAAATAATATTGACAAATTTGGATACTGACAAAAAAATAGGCAGAAAAATAAAGGCAACTGTGTTTGGGTTGGGTGGGGAAAAGATGAGAACATTGCAAACTATGGCACTGGCCACCTGCTACAAAGCCCACTCTCCATCATATAGCTTAAAAATTATCAGAAACAAATCTATTTTCTGCATAATCTCCCAAAGATACCTCACAGAACTGCAATTCTCATTTTGGAGGCAAGTGGCCTAATAATAGAGGAACAAGAAAAGGATGAACACAGAAAAACAGCTGTCTATAATACACAAGTAATGAGCAATTAAAAATGTCTACTAATTTTACCAATTTATCAATCTGTGTTAAACCTGTTTGCCTTCATTGACTAAACATCAATTTAGGAAAATTATATCTTTAAGTGAATTATCTTGACTGTAGGTCCTTAAATGTATAAACCCAAAAGTCTGCTATCTTAGAAAGTCCCTCCCTGCCTATCCCACACATTCACACAGTTCTCAAGTCTCAGCAATAGTAGCATTTCCCCGGGGAAAAAAAGATGGCCAACTAGAGACATCACTTGCCAGACCTTCCCAGTGTGAAGGCAGGATATTGAATAAAGGAGAGGAGAGATGCAGCACAGGTGTGGATCACAGGGAGAGGTGAGGGAGCCTGCTGGGCACCTCATGGAGGAAAACTATGAAGCAGAGAAGGAAGAAAATAAAGAAGAGAAGATATCAGTGAGAATCAAACCCAGAAAGGCTTGGAGCCCTGCAAAAGGGTAAGGGAGGTTCCCCTTTCCCGCCTGCACATATTTGATGACCAGCAGGCCACCAAGTTTCTTGGAGGCTGTTCCACCCCCACAAGCCCAGGCACAGCAGCAAACACAGAATAGTGGGGAGAACTTGCATGATCCCAGAGTTTGGACAGTCTGTTGGGGGCTCCCCTCCTCGGAGAGTGGCATGAGAGACCACAGAACTGGTTTTCTCCCATTCAGATGCTTCCTTCCCCACCCCTCCCCAATCCACTGTAACGGGGAAAGCAGTTTGAGCTGAGATTATGACGAGCAGCCACCTCCCTGCAGTGGGTGCATGCTACAAACTGTGGTTCCCACAGAGTGCAGGACCCACACTTTTCCCCTCAGGGACCTGCAGTGGTCATGGGGGGCCGATTTGGGAGCTCCCTGCCCACCAGCGTTTTGCAGGGTCGCATGCCAGCGGGTCAGACAAGCAGGCCTGACCCAGTGCCCCCCAGACTCTAACGGGTTGCTGGGCGACACAGAGGGGAGGTCTGGGAGCTGGACTCAGGTAGCAAAGGTGCCCATGAGGACAGAACTGATGGGAGAACGCTGTTGGGTCCCAGACCCAGTGATCTGGGAGAGCACCCACCCCTCCCGGCAGGCAAACTGCCCTACTGGATTAGGGTGGGAAGATCCCAGCCCAGTACCATAGCAACCAAGAGCTTAGGCCCCTCCCCCCATCAGCCCTCCCGGTCTGGAGAGCCTGTCCTGACTGTCCTCCCAGCGGCTCCCCCTACTGGCCATAAAAGCAACCTCTGGGCCCAGCAGAGGCTTTGCAAAGCCTTCCAGGCTCCCACAACCTAACTACGATCTGCCTCGCTCCTCCACCCACCTCTGCTGTGGTGGAGATCAAGCAACCCCTACAGGGCTCCTCCTGACGCCTGGGACACTCAAGTGCCCCACCTGGGGGACAAGAGCCTACCACGGGCACAAAAGAACACCTTGGCAGTTGGCTCTTTTCACGCAAGCATCAACCACTGACAGGGAGAACAATTCTACAACTCATCACAGCATCTACCAACTCAATCAAACAGGGTGTGGCTGATCCGTACTCACAATCACCACACACCATCTTGGAGATTAAGCTAGGGAAACCAATACAATTCACACTGCTGGGAACAGGTGAAGACGGTAGGATAGAGGCAACATGAGAGGGTGGTCAAACCTGCTTGAACGCCCCACAGGCGACTGGGGACCAGCATGCTTCTCCCTGGCATGGTCAGGGATTGATCTTCAGGGACAGGCACAAAGGCCAGACCCAACACCCCCAGGCAACAATCATGTGGCCAGATAGGAAGGAATCAGTGAAAGAACTCCAGAAGTACAAAAAATCAGAGCAAAAACACACTCCCAAAAGGGAACACCAGCTCTCTAACAATGGATACAAACCAAAATGAAAATGTTGAAATGACAGATAAAGAATTCTAAATATGGATTGTAAGGAAGCTCAATGAAATCCAAGAGAAAATGGAGAACCAACTCAAAGAAACCAGAAAATTGATTCAGGAAATGAATGAAAAATTCGCCAAAAAGATTGACATATTAAAGAAAAACCAAATGGAATTTCTGGAAATGAAAAAATTCATTTAAGGAAATAGAAAACACAGTGGAAAGTTTTAAGAATAGACTACAGCAGGCAGAAGAAAGAATCTCAGAGCTTGAAGACAACCGCTTTGAATTAAATCAGATGGTTAAAAATAATGAACAGAGAATTAAGAGGAACAAATAAAGCCTACAAGAAATCTGGAATTATGTAAAACACCCAAATATAAGAATCATAGGCATCCCAGAGGGAGAAGAAGAAAACACACATGGGTTGGAAAACCTATTTGGGGGAATAACTGAGGAAAACTTCCCTGGTCTTACTAGAGATTTAGATATTCAGGTACAAGAAGCTCAACAAACACCTGGGAGATTCATCACAAAGAGGCAATCACCAAGATATATAGTCATCAGACTGGCCAAAATCAACACAAAGGAGGAACTCCTGCAGACCATAAGGCAAAAACGTCAAGTAACTTATAAAGGAAATCCATCAGTCTAACTGCAGACTTCTCAATTGAGACATTACAACCCAGAAGAGACTGAGGCCCCATTCTTAGTCTTTTTAAACAGAACAACTGCCAGCCTAGAATTTGGTACCCTGCAAAACTAAGTTCCATAAATGCAGGAGAAATACTGACTTTTCTAGACAAGCAAACATTGAGGGAATTTGTCAAGACTAAACCTGCACTGCAGGAAATACTCAGATCTGCATTATGCATAGATCAGCACAATGGTCACCCTCCAGTGTAAAACCACCCAAAAGCTAAAACTCAGAGCTCAAATGAAGCAATAGCACAAGATGTAAACCCAAGCAATAAGGTACTAACCAACAAGATGAACAGAACAGCATTTCACATAACAATCCTATCAATAAATGTAAATGGTTTGAATTCCCCACTCAAGAGACAAAGGCTGGCTGAACGGATGAAAAAATATAACCCAACTATCTACTGTCTCCAGGAAACCCACAAGGACTCTTTAGACTCAAGGTCAAGAGATGGAAAAAAATATTCCATGCAAATGGAAAACCAAAGAAAGCAGGTATAGCCATTCTCATATCAAATAAAATTGACTTTAAATCAACAATAGTAAAGAAAGACAAAGATGGTCATTATATAATGGTAAAGGGAGCAATTCAACAAAAAGACGGTACCAGACAGTGGCCTATTAGGAACCAGGCTGCACAGCAGGAGGTGGGCAGCAGGTGGGCAAGTGAAGCTTCATCTGTATTTACAGGTGCTCCCCATCGCTCGCATCACTGCATAAGTTCCGCCTCCTGTCAGATCAGCAGCAGCATTAGATTCTCATAGGAGCATGAACCCTACTGTAAACTGCACATGTGAGGGATCTACATTGCACGCTTCCTATGAGAATCTAATGCCTGATAATTTGAGGTGGAGCTGAGGTGGTGAAGCTAGCGCTGGGGAGCAGCTACAAATACATATTAACAGTAGCAGAGAGGTTTGACTGCACGATAAATGTAATGCACATGAATCATCCCGAAACCATCCTCTGCCACCCCGCCAGTTCGTGGAAAAACTGTCTTCCATGAAACCAGTCCCTGGTGCCAAAAGCACTGGGGACCGCTGATCTAAATAGAGAGATAAACAGCAACATTGTAATTGCCAGGGACTTCAACACCCTGCTGACAGAACTGGACAGATCATCCAAGCAGAAAATAAATAAAGAAACACTGGACCTAAACGGGACTATAGGATATTGGGCCTAACAGATATTTACAGGACATTTTATCCAAAAACCACTGAATACACATTCTATTCATCAGCACATGGAATGTTCTCCAAGATAGATCATATTTTATGCCACAAAACATGGCTCAACAAATTAAAAAAACTGAAATTATACCATATATTCCCACAGTGGAATAAAACTAGAAATCAACTGCAAGAGAAACACCCAACTCTACACAAAGTCATGGAAATTAAACAACTTTCTGCTGAATGATTACTGGATCAATGATGAAATTAAGATAGAAATTAAAAGATTCCTTGAACTGAATGACAAAGAAGACACAAGCTATCAAAATCTTTGAGATACAGCAAAAGCAGTCCTAAAGGGAAATTTATAGCCTTAAATGCCTACAACAAAAAGACAGAAAGATTATACATTAACTATCTAATGACATGTCTCAAAGAACTTGAAAAGGAAGAGCAAATCAAGCCCAAAGCCATCAGAAGAAAAGAAATAACTAAGATCAGAGCAGAACTAAATGAAATCAAAAACAATAAAATTACACAGAAGATCAATGAAACAAAAAGTTGGTTTTTGAAAACATAACAAAATTGACAGACCTCTTGCTAGATTAACCAGAAATAGAAGAGAAAGGAATCAAACGAGCTCAATTAGAAATTAAAAAGGAGATAAAACTGATACCAAAGAAACAAAATATCATATGTGAATACTATGAAAATCTCTATGCACACAAACTCGAAAATGTAGAGGAAATGGACAAATTTTTGGAAACACACAACTTCCCAAGACTCAATCAGAAAGAAATAGCACTCCTGAACAGACCAATAATGAGCAATGAGATTGAAGCAGCAATAAAAAATCTTCCAACAAAAAAAAGTCCCAGACCAGATGGATTCACAGCTGGATTTTACCAGACCTACAAAGAAGAGTTGGTACCCATCCTGCAGAAATTATTTCATAGCACAGAGAAGGAGGGAATCCTCCCCAGCTCATTCTATGAAGCCAGTATCACCTTGACACCAAAGTCAGGAAAGGACACAACAAAAAAATAGAACTACAGACCAATATCCCTTATGAACATACATGCAAAAATCTTCAATAAAATACTAGCAAATTGAATTCAACAGCACATGAAAAAAGTAATCCACCGTGACCAAGTGGGCTTCATCCCAGGGATGCACGGATGGTTCGACATACGTAAATCCATAATGTGATTCACCACATAAACAGAAGCAAAAACAAAGACCATATGATCATCTCGATGCAGAAAAAGCATTCAACAAAATTCAGCACCCTTTCATGATAAAAACTCTCAACAAACTAGGCACAGAATGAACATACCTCAAAATTATTAAAGCTATATACAAAAAACCCGCAGCCAGCATCACACTGAATGAGGAAAAGTTGAAAGCACTCCCACTCAGAACTGGAACAAGACAAGGATGCCCACCGTCACCACTTCTGTTCAACATAGTGCTGGAAGTCCTAGCTAGAGCAATCAGGCAAGAGAAAGAAATTAAGGGTATCCAAATGGGGAAGAGGAGGTCAAACTATCACTTTTTGCTGACAATATGATCTTATATATAGAAAACCCCAAAGACTCCATCACGAGACTCCTGGAATTAGTAAATAAATTCAGCAAAGTCTCAGGTTACAAAATCAATGTACACAAATCAGTAGCATTCCTATACACCAATAACAGTGAAGCTGAGAATCAAATCAAAGACTCAATACCATTCACAATTGCTACAAAGAAAATAAAACAGCTAGGAATATACTTAACTAAGGAGGCGAAAGATCTCTACAAAGAGAACTATGAAACACTGAGAAAAAAATCACACATGATACAAACAAGCGGAAAAACATATCATGCTCATGGATCAATAGAATCAACATTGTTAAAATGTCCATACCACCCAAAGTGATTTACAGATTCAATGCAATCTCCATCAAAATACGAACATCATATTTCACAGATCTAGAAAAATAATTCTACACTTCGAGTGGAACCAGAAAAGAGCCCAAAAAGCCAAAGCAATCTTAAGCAAAAGGAACAAATCAGGAGGCATCACATTACCAGATTTTAAACTACACTACAAGGCTATGGTAACTAAATCAGCATGGTATTGGCACAAAAATAGAGATATAGCCAATGGAACAGAACAGAGAACCCAGATACAAAACCATCCACTTACAGCCATCTGATCTTTGGCAAAACAGATAACAATATACCCTGGGGAAAAGAATCCTCATTCAATAAATGGTGCTGGGAAAATTGGATAGCCATATGCAGAAGAATGAAACAAGATCCATATCTCTCGCCACTCACAAAAATTAATTCTAGATGGATAAAGGACTTAAATGTAAGGTATGAAATCATAAGAAATAAATGGGACATGACTAAATTAAAAAGCTTCTGCACAGCCAAGGAAATAATTAACAGAACGAAAAGACAACCTACAGAATGGGAGAAAATATTCACAAGCTATACATCTGATAAAGGACTAATAACCAGAATCTACAAATAACTCAAGCAAATCAGCAAGAAAAAATCAAACTGCTCCATTAAAAAGTGGGCGAAA
This sequence comes from Daubentonia madagascariensis, assembly GCA_023783475.1. Lineage (NCBI taxonomy): Eukaryota > Metazoa > Chordata > Mammalia > Primates > Daubentoniidae > Daubentonia > Daubentonia madagascariensis. The sequence continues at coordinate 4,207,479 of JAKFHU010000485.1, read as the reverse complement.
GACAAGAACAGAAGCTTTTCAAAAGAAGATAGACAAATGGCCAATAAACATATGAAAAAATGTTCATCACTAATTATCAGGGAAATGCAAATTAAAACCACAATGAGATTTCACCTTACCCCAGTCAGAATGGTCTTTATTAAAAAGTCCAAAGACAATAGATGTTGGCATGGATGCAGAGAGAGGACACTTATACACTGTTGGTGGGACTGCAAATTAGTACAGCCTCTATGTATATTAGTACAACAGTATGAAGATTCCTCAAAGAACTAAAAGTCAACCTACCGTTTGATCTAGCAATCCCACTACTGGGTATTTACCCAAAGGAAAAGAAGTCATTTTATCAAAAAGACACCTGCATTTGAATGTTTATCGCAGCACAATTCACAATTGCAATGATGGGGAATCAACCCAAATGCCCATCAATTCATGAGTGAATCAATAAAATGTGATATATGTATACCATGGAAGACTACTCAGCCATAGAAAAGGATGAATTAATGCCTTTTGCAACAATTTGGATTTAACTGGAGACCATTATCCTAAGTGAAGTATCTAAACAGTGGAAAAACAAACACCACATGTACTTGCTATTAAATTGGAACTAATCAATGAGCACACATGTGCACCAAGGGAAATAAAACTCAGTGGAAATCAAGCAGGGAGGAGCGGGGAGGAGGGAATGGGCAAAAACCTACCTAATGGGTACAGTGAACACTATTCAGGTGACGGGCACACTTATAGCCTTGACTCAAGCCATGTATCAAACACATCTGTACCCCCTTAATATTTTGAAATAATAACAAATAATAATAATAATAATAGTATTTCCTTGTAGACTATGGTAAGAATTATGATCTACATTTGAAGAGTCACAGAAAGTTACTGACACTTTTTGAACAAAGGAATGATGTAATCCAATTTGCATTTTAAGACTCCACTTGTAGTATGGAGAATGAATTTCTGATGTGGGGGTGGGTTGTGGTAGGTGGGGGTTGAAGGGGTGGAGGAATGATGCTATTGTAAAAGACTGGATAAAATGTTATTGCAGTGGTACATATGAACAAAATCTTGGATAATAACCTATGCCCAGATTGTGGACTAGTGTGGTAGCAGCAGCAGGAAGAAAAAAAATGAGTTGCAGAGATATTCAGAAAGTAAAATTGACATCACTTGGCTTTGCATAGCATATAGAAAGTGAGGGTAAGAGAGCTCTTAAGGATATCTAGCTGGTTTCTGGTTAGAGGAATAGAATGAATGGTGATTCCATTTATTACAAAAAGGGACTCTAGAATAATAGAACTGGGTTTTAGGAGAACAGACATGAGTCTGCTTTGAGTTTGAGACTCACGCTAAGTTTGAGACAGAGCTCAAAGACGGGGTGTTTGACACACAGTAAAGGAGCTGATATTTTCATTATTATTATAACCATCCCCAATCTCCCACTTTTTGTAGCATGTAGGGCTTCTTCTCGCATCTAGGTGCTCTTCTACTTGGGACAGATGTGGCTGATGGGGATGTAGTGTCAGTGTCTCTCCTCATGAATTATGGGTCAGATATGGAGATCCCTGAATTTCTTGCCCTGGGTGAGCTGAAGAAGTAAATCTGTATTTCAGGGCATCATCTACACATGTTGGGAATAACAGAATCCAATACCCTAGATGAGGGCTTGGACTTGTTATAATAACGTTCCCCACTCCAAAGTTCTCATACTTATATAGCCAGCTTCTCCCCAGATTGTCCTTCCCAATATTGTTGCATCAAAAGCAGGGGATTATCTCTTATTTTCCAGTTCCCTCCTGAAACCCAGTCAGACAAGTAGAGAATCTAGTTACTACTCAACTGTTTTACTTACAGAGGGAGGGGGAAATATTGGCAATATTTGTGAAATCAAAATGTTCTTCTAGCTAAGCCTCAGTGACCATTTATCATACATTTGAAATAAAAACATATTATCTAAATTCTAAATATAGTATGATTTTTTTCCTTCTTTTTCCAAAGAAAGAAAGTCATAATATTCTGTAGGAAATTTCCCAACACACAAGCTGTACACATATTTTTCATTTCCTCATGAAATTGAAATCTTCACAAACAGAACCTTAAGAATCTCTTAAATATTGAGGAATTCACACAGAATTTTCAGTGTATATCTACATATATATTGACAGAGTCTCTCCTTGACCAGTCTTTAGTCAAGCTCCTCTGAACTTTCTTCTCAACTAGGCCTCAGCCTTTGGGGCTTCCGTGTTTGTCTTTACATTGCCCAGTTTAACAAGAGACCTGCTAAGTCAATTTAGCAAGAATACTTTATCCTTGATATCTGATCACCTTGGCCTGCCTTCAGCAAGAATCCTGTCAAGTAAGTTCAACCGGAATCCCCCATACTCATGATGTTTCTTCTTGGTAATTTTTCCATCCACTGACCCCATCTCTAATCCTTGGCTATAAATCCCCACTTGTCCATGCTATATTCAGAATTGAGTCCAGTTCTACACTTAGGTCTCTTTTTCCCTATTGCAGTAATTCCTGAATAAAATCCATTTTTTACCACTTTACTGTCCTGCTCTGGTTTTTTTTTTTTTTTTTTTTGGACAATATGAAGCTATATATAGTTTATATAGAGATACATACACACACAAAGGAAAGTATGAAACTTTATTTTTAAAAGTGAAAGAATACTTAAAGGTTATAATATACCAATTCCCTAGGGGTGATGTTTAAACACAATTCTCTACCCCTTTTTGTATTGATACCCTTTGCAATATGACTTTGTAGTGCTTCCCATCAAGAGGTGTAGTTTATTTCCCTATTCCTTGAGTCTGGGCTGGCTTGATGACTTGTTTTGGCCAAAAGAGTCCAATAGAAGTGACATTATGCCAGTTCCAAGTCTGTGCCTCAAAAGGCCTTGCAATTCTTGTGCTGTCTCACTCAGGACCCTGCAATTATCATGTGAACAAGTCTAGGTTGGCCTGCTGCAATATAAGTGAGACACAAGACCCAGTTGCCCCATTGCCTCAGGCAAGAGTTTGTCACCCTCACAGACATAGCCATCCACTTAACCTGCAGCTGACCACAAATGCATGGGGGAGAGCTGAGACCAGAACCACCCAGTTGATCCCAGCTTAAATTGCTGAGCCACACAATTGTGACCTAAGTAAACGGTGGTTGTTTGAGGTCACCAAACTGTGGGAAGGTTTGTTGCACAACAAAAGATAACCAATAAATCTCCCTAAACAATTTTAGAGATTTACACTAGCTAGCTAGATTGACTGACTGACTGATTTTTGATAACAATCTGAATGAAATCCAGTGGCAATGAAGGAATGCCAGACAATGGCCAGGCCTCTTCCTTTACTTCCTAAACCAAAGCTTACCAGTTGATATAACCCACCCACAGACAGGGCTCTCAGACAGACTCCCACTCAGAAAAGAAATCTATCAGAAGTATTAATAGATCTATTTAATAGTGGAGGAAACTCACATCAGCTCCCAATAATGATCAATGTATCATTTATTCTTAAATAAACACAATTTTGAAGAACTTCCAGACATATGAGAAAAACCAGGAGCAGGGAAGAAAAAAATAAACACAAAAAATAAATAAAATTAATTCCAGAGATTACTCCCAAATATAATTAATCTCAGAGAATATTCTGGGAAAAGAAGATAAAAAAACAAATGTGACTAGACCCAGAGACGGAGAAATGTAATCCTGGTATACATACTATTTGTATGTATAATATCTGTATGTTCTATTTGTATATATAATATCTGTATTACATAATCATAATAAGTTAAATAGTTAAATATTGTTTATTGGAGGGTTTTTATTTAAATTAGCTTGTTTAGAAAAGTTTTAGATTTAAGAAAAGTTGCCAAGATAGTACAGAGAGTTCCTGTCTACCACTCATCCTGTTTCCCCTATTATTAACATCTTACATTATATGGCATATTTGTCACAAGTATGGAATGAATACTGGTACATTACTATTAACTAAACTACACACTTTATTTGGATTTCATTAGTTTTACCAGTTTTTCCCTAATGTCTTTTTCTGTTCCAGGATTCCATTCAGGATACCACATTACATTTAGTCATCATGTTTTCTTACTCTCTTTTGGTGACAGTTTTTTGATGACCTGAACATTTTGAGGAGTATTCATCAAGTCTGTTATAGAATGGCCCGCAATTTGGGTTTGTCTGATGTTTCTGTCATGGTTAGACTGGAGTTGTAGATTTTGGAAGGACGAGTACAGAGGTGAAATGTGATTTTCATCACATCATATTAAGGGTATGGCCTACCAATATGACTTATCACTATTGATGTTAACCTTGATCACCTAGCTAATTGACTTTTTCTTCTCTTTCTGTAGTCTTTAGAAGCAAGTCACTCAGCATAGCCCACACCTCAAGGGGTGGGAAGTTAAGTTCTACCTCCTTAAGAGAGGAGTCTTTATATAAATTATTTGGAATTCTGTATGTGAGATTTCTCTCTTCTCCCAATTTATTTATGCAACCATTTATTTACATCAGTATGGATTCATGGGTATGTATTTTATACTCTGGGTTACAATCCAACACTATCACTATTTATTTTGTTGCTTAAATCATTCCGCTTTGAACATTGGGAGCGCTTTCAGGTTGGCTCCTGTGTCCTTTTGACATACCTCCATGAATACTTCCTCACTTTCTGGCACTACAAGATTCTCCAGGTTCATCTTGTATATTCACTACCTCAGTTCCAGAATCAACCATTTTTACAAGGATTCCTGTTCCTTTTTCTGAAGAATGGTATTGGAAACCAATATGTGGGCCCTGGGTATGCTTACTGCTACTGGGATATCATTACTTCTAAGCCCTCTCAGCAGCTAGAACTAGGAAATATATGTATATATACTAACCCATGTATGCACACATATCTAAAATTATTTCTGTATCTATCCAGCTGCATCTATATTAAGTTAAACATAATTTCATGCTATCTCCAAGTCTAATTCAGTACCACATGGTTCACTGTACCCTTCCTTCCTTGCTGATCTGCAAACTTACTTCCTAACAGTGAGAAAACAGGCTCCTAACAGCCACCATATGTTTACTTATTTGCTAATTTCCAGTATCATGTACAGCAGTTTCAAAATTGATAACAAATACCCTGGTGAGAACCAACTTTACCAACTAGAATACAGTCTTTATGTGCATTTTTGTCTTTAATCTTAACAGTTTCCAGTCAAAACACTGTTTTCCAAAGTTATTTAGGTCAGCACTTTTCTTCCCCGTCCCTTTAGTGAGGTTATATCACACATCTGTAATACATTTGTTAGGTTCTTTTGTCACCATCTGCATTCCCTTCTGAGATCCCTTAAACTCCTGATTGATTTTTTTTATTTGTATATATTAAGCTCTTTATGCTGTAAAGGACTATGGATTTTGACAAATGCATAGAATCGTATGTCCACCATTATAGTTTAGTTTCATCACTCTAAAACCCCCCTTATACTTCCCCTAGTCAAACGCTCCCCCTTCCTCAAATCCCTGGCAACCACTGATCTGCCTTCCGTTCCTATGGTTTTGCCCTTTCTAGAATGCCATATGAATGGAATCATTTAGTGTGTAGCCTTTCCAGTCTAGCTTCTTTAACTTAGCAAAATGCATTTAAGATGCATCTGTGTTGTAGCATTAAGAGCTCATTCCTACTTATCACAGAATAAAAACCCATTGTATGGATGTACCACAGTGTGTTTACCCATTCATCTACTGAAGGACTTCTTGGTTGCTTTCAGTTTTTGATGATTATGAATAAAGCTGGCAACTATGAATAAAGCATACGTATGGATATATGTTTCCAAATCAGTTTGGTAAATACCTAGGGGTGCTCTTGCTGGGTCATGTGGTAAGTCTGTGTTTAACTTTGTAAGACGACGCTAAACTGTCATCCAGAATGGCTTCCAAATTGCCTTCCAAAGTGGCATTTGCATTCCCACCAGCAAGTATGAGATCACCAGCATGGTATTGTCAGTTTTTTTAATTTTAACCATTCTAATAGGTGTGTAGTAGTATCTCACTGTTTTAATTTTCATTTCCCAAATGACAAATAATGTTGAGCATCTTTTTGTATGGTTATTTGCCATGTATAAATCTTTTCTGAAGTGTCTGTTCAGATCTTTTGTCCATTTTTTAAATTGGTTGTTTTCTTATTATTGAGCTTTAAAAATTCTTTATATATTTTGGATAAACATCTTTTAATAGATATGTAATTTGCAAATGTATTCTCCCAGGTATAACCTGTCTTTTCATTTTGTTAACAGTATCTTTTGTGGAGCAAAAGTTTTTAATCTTGATAAAGTCCAATTACTCAATTTCTTTCATGGACTGTAAAACTGGCTCCAAAAAGAGAGTTCTTATAACCACATGTAACAGAGAAGTCAGATAATTTTAAGAATATGATTAAAGTATCTTACCCTTTTGTCAATAATAATAAGAAAAGTAATTCTAAATTCTGGGAGTGGGGGAGTTATATAAGAAAGTCATTGTCCAATTATAAATCAAATTAAAATATTACATAATTTTGAAAATTTATGGAGTAGAAGAAAAGACAAGCCATTTGACCTTGATCCTAGAGACCTTACTGTAGGGTCATTACTTTGGACTCAGAGACAAAGAAATGTAATCACAGTGTGCTACTTGGTTCTGCATTGTATAATCATAATGAGTTAGTCAAATACTGGTTATTGGTTTTTAATTTTTAGAATAAATTAAAAGCATGGAAGAGTTCATTATGATTACAGAATAATTATAATACTAATAGTAATCATTTAGATAGTACTGTATATATTGAACCCTGTTTTAAATATTTTGGGCCCCGTTTTAAATGCTTTATAGATGTTAAATCATTTAATCCTCAAACTAATCCTGTGAAATACGTGCCATTATTTTCTCCATTTTATAGTTGAGGAAAGTGAGGCACAGAGAGATTAAATAACTTGCCAAGGTCACACAGCTAGCATGTGGTAGTTCTTGGATTTGAACCAAGGCAATCTGGCTGCAATGTTTACATTCTTAACCACAATGTTATACTGCCTTCCTTAAATAGAATTTAAATATTATAAAACTTTGATAATTTTAAAGTAAATAGATATTTGACAGAAGTTAAAAGACAGCAGGGATAAAGGGCAGGAGTGATAATAGCCTCACTTTATTAAAAGGGAAACGAGATACAGTACTGCTAAAAGTTAATGGAAGATAAAGCAGAAGCTTGGGCATACTGGAGTTGCAAAGATAACCAATACAGGAAATATCAACAATAATATATAACTATATAAAATTTGAAGAGGGAGGGTAGAGTAGCACAAGAGTAAATCCTCATTGTAAATGGCATGTCATCAATAGTTATTGTCTTAGTTGATAAATCAAGAAATTGTGGGAAAAGCATATTATTTAAACTTACAGAAACACCCACCACAAGACAAAAGGAAATAATTAAAATTGGCTTGCAGCATTTCAGATAGGCCAATATAGTACAGCAGTTAAAAATATAAGCTCTAGATCAAAACTTTCTGGGATCAAACCCCATTCCTCCACTTAGTATTAATAGTTCTATTAAACAGAGTTATTCAACCTCTCTTTTCCTCAGTTTTCTTATCTGAAAATAGCCATACATCTGAAAATGGCTAATTCATGTAGATGTTATAAAGATTAAAAGAGTTAGTACATGTAGAACATTAGAACTGTGACTGGCCCATAGTAAGTAAACCTTAAATAACTGTTAGCTATCAGCTATGAATTAGAGGGAAGAGAAAACATACACACACACACACACACACACACACACACACAAAGTTCACATTTAGTTCCTACCTGACTTAGCCAAGGATCCAAAATCTCATCAGCAGTGAGACCACCACTCAGAGCAGGAACATGTCTCAGCACAACTTCCACTGGACTGCAGTCATGCACTACCAGTGAGAGGACAAGGTACAGTTTTGCCATATTGACAAGCTCAACTGATACGGTGCCACTTCTCTTTTATGCTCAGGGCTTACATCACCATTTGGGGAAGAACAAACGCTAACAAGCAATGCACTTTAATGAGAATAAATTACAAACATCTGGGTTCCTGCTGGTTCTTACACCAAACCCAGTGCCAATAAGGCCACAACTTTACCTAAGGGGAGAAAACAGAATCAATGTCCAGATATTCCTGAACAGCCTCAAATCCTCCAGCTTTCTAGTGTTTGGAAAGACTGCTTCCTCACAGATTGCCTCTAAGAAGTAGAACTGAGGTTCTCATCACTGTGGAAGACAAAGTATTAAAAATTATGGTCCCTGCCATAGATCTCATTAGCTGATTGGGAAAAAAAGACACATATAAATATAAAAATATGATGAACTTTACAATACATACAAGATTAGGAGGGACAAAATAAAGATGTAGAATTTTGCAAAATAAAATAGAATTGGTTTTTGAAAAAGAAATAGATCACTCTGTGGCAATAACACAAAGCTGCTTGGAGAAAACTGGACTTAAGCTGGGCAGAAAGCAAGTGAGAAAGCATTCTAAGCAAAAGGAATAAAAATGAGCATAGGAAAGCAGCAATGCAAAAGGAGAGCTTAGGCAACGTAACTATTTCAGTTTGACTGAAGTAAGAGATTTAGATGACACTACACTATGAAAGGCCATGGAAAACCTGGAGCCTTTAGAAGTATGTGCTAAGAAGGGATATGAAGGGGTAAGGTATCTCAAAAAGTTTAATCTCTTTTCTACACCTATTCTGTAGATCCGCGGTCCCCAACCCCCGGGCCACAGAGCTCCACCGTGCCCACGCCATCTGTGGAAAAATTGTCTTCCATGAAACCGGTCCCTGGGGTTGGGGACCACTGCTCTAGATGATGCAAATTGATCTCATAGTTTTAAATAGTATCTCAATGCTGATGACTCCCAGACCTTCCTAAACGTCAGTCTAGTACACTCACAGGAACCTAAGCAGTCTTGCTCTGCTTGGATATCAAGCAAGCACCACAAACTTAGCACATCCAGAGCTGACCTCCTGAAAACACCCTGCCAAACTGGCTCCTCTCAGAGCTATCCCCATCGTAATAGCAATTCCATTCTTTCAGCTGCTCAGGCCAAAGATGTTCAAATGATCCTTGTCTCTTCTTTTCCCTTCACTCCTCACAATCTATCAGAAAATTCTGTTGGCTTTCCTTAAAAAATATCCCAAACCAGACTCTCACTATCACTGAGGTCTAAGCCCCTATTGTCTCTCACCTGGATTTGTGCCAAAGTGCCTGCCTCCTCTCTCGTCTCAAAATTGATGCCAGAGTGATTCTGTTAACATGTCAGATCGCGTCACTTGTATGTTCAAATTCTTCCAAATGCTAGCCATCTCATTCAGAGTAAAAACCACACTCCTCATTGTGACCTATGAGGCCCTGTTCGATCTGTATCTTCCCACTTCACACCTCTCCCCCCAATACACACCCTTGCCTCCTACTACTCACCTTCCAGATCACTCTTCTCTACTCCAATATTCAAATATGCCTTGTACCTGAGGTCTTTGCACCTGCTGTTCCCTTTGCCTGGAACCTTCTTCCCCCAGATATTCACTGCCTTCCCCACTCACTTCCTTCAAGTTTTTACACAAATGCCAGCTTTACAGAAGGGCCTTCCAGGCCACCTTATCCAAAATGCCAATCTCTCACCCTTGATACTATCCTCCTCCTTCATTCTTTTTTCTCCTTTGCAGTTATCACCACCTAACACACTATGTATTTTGTTAATTTATCAATCCCCTACTTCACTAAAATATAAGCCACCAAAGGTGACAAGTTTTTGTTTGTTTGTTGATTACTACATCCTTAGTACCTAAGAGTCTTTGGCACATAATAGGCACTCAATAAATATTTGTTTAATGAATTGTTTTGTCCTGGAAATGCTATACAAAATATATTAGAAAGAGAAGAGATTATAGTTAGTATACTACATTCTCAAAAATATTGTTGAGTACCAACTATGATGCAAGGCTTCTGGGGGATACAAAGATAAAAAAGGCAATGATGAGAGAGAGACACAATTAACTGTAATCTAAAATAAATATTTGCAACTTTCATGTGAGAGTTACAGAGAAAGTGTGATAAGGACTCAAGAGAAAATTCTTCCAGTGGGGAACTACTGCAGTAGTCTAGGCATCAGGGGATCCGGCCCTACGTTGTACATTGGACAGAGTGCAGAAAAAATGAAAAGGAAGAGTCAGATGTGATGATTATAATAATGGAAAGAAACAGGTGGTAGGGGGGCTTGGTGACTACTTGAATAGGGAGAGAAATACCACAAAGTGTCAAGCTTAGATAATGACAAGATTGGTGGTGCCATTTACAAAGGCGGGGGGTGCTTAAAGTGGATGGAAAAATGATGAGTCCAACATTAAACATGTTTTTTTAAAGGTAATAGCAGACCATAAAAGAGAAAATTTCAGGTCACAGTTCTAATTCAGAACTGTGACTCAAGGTTTCAAGAAATATAGACTTAGGAGGGTATCTTTTCTTTTCCCCCCCAGAGAGATAATTGAAACTGAAAAAGGTGAAATTTCTAAGCAAAAGACTAAAGGAGAAAACCATGAGAAAAAGGTGAACTTACAGGTCAAGGGAAGAGGTGCAAATGAACATGACAGAGAAAAAGAAGTTAGAGAGTAAGAAATAAAACCAGGACCCTTCAAAATATATACAGCTATAAAAATTTTATCCAGGTTTTTAAAAATAACCAAACTACCACCCACTTTCATATTTAATAATCTTGCAAATATATTCATTTAGGTACTCAAAATCTCAGATGAAATCAAAGCAACATTTCAGCTCAATCTTCATTTAAAATTGTCAGACTAGTGTAATTATTTTCCTAGTAACCTCTGAGACAAAAAACCAGCTTGTGTACTTTCGCACATTTAATTGGATTGGAGTTTGGATGTAAGATAAAGAATATGACACAACAAGACTCTGTCACCCAGGAAACCACCTAATAGCATGGCAAATTTTGCAGTCTTCTTTACAAATGTAATTCAACACCGCTCAGCATCTGGCCTAGTTCCACATATATAAGGAGTATTCAATATATAGTCATTTATAATGGTAGCAAATAGGACAAGTAAGAAAATACAGAAATAGATAAATTTAAAATAACTAGCTCAGGGGACAGAAAGGGAATAGGGAGTTATTGTTTAATGGATAGAGTTTCAGTTTAAGATAAAAAGTTCTGCAGAGGGGTGGTGGTAATGGTTGTTTAACAATGTGATTGTACTTAATGCCAATGAACTGTACACTTAAAATGGTTAAAATGGTAAATCTTATGTATATTTTATCACAATTAAAAAAAGGGTTCACGCCGGGCTTAGTGGCTTACCCCTGCAATCTAGCGCTCTGAGATGCTGAGGCAGGAGGACCGCTTGAGGTCAGGAGTTCGAGACCAGCCTGAGCAAGAGTGAGACAAGACCCCATCTCTACTAAAAATAGAAAAAAAAAAAAATTAGCCAGGTGTGGTGGTGCCCGCCTGTAGTCCCAGCTACCTGGGAAGCTGAGGCAGGGGGACTGCTTCAGCCCAGGAGTTTGAGGTTGCAGTGAGCTATGATGACGCCACTGTACTCTATCTTGGGCAACAGAGAGAAACCCTGTCTCCCAAAAAAAAAAAAAAAAAAAGTTCAGCTCATATTTTATGTTATAAGCAAAATATTAATTCTCCAGAAGAAATGGGCATAGCAATATTCTTTTTAACCCTAGGTCTCCGAATTCATGACTGTAATTCAATAATGAGGAGGAAAAGCTTTGATCCAAGATGAAATTGACAAAGGAAAATAGAGAATAAGATAAAAACATGTTTGTTTATTTAAAGTAATTTTTATCAAATATTCTTCCTTAGTTTATATTTTACTTATTTAGCTTCACATTAAAGCAAGAACAAATTTAGTAACAACATATTAATAAGCTAACCATCTAATTTTTTAAAGGCTAAATTAAAGAGAAATGTTTCAAACATACAGAATTTAAAATGTATTCACTACCATGGACAATCAGCCATATACATAAAAGGAATTAAAGGTCTTCAACATGCCATAGTTCAAGTGGTAATGAAATAAACTGGAAATGCTTGTTTTATCTGGTATCTGGTCAGTTCTCCATGGATTTGATTTTTATCTCTGCCAGGCCTCTTTCTTCTCTGGTCACCATAGAACAATCAACACACCTCTCCTCCATTGGTGGTCCAAAACCTTGTTACCCCTGCCCAAAACAACCCAGTGCTTTACCACCATCCAAATTCTATTCACCCTTCAAGTAGAGATCTCATCTCCATTATGAAATCATCTTCTACTAGTCCAAAACATACTGATCTCTTCATTGCTAAGTTCTCATATCCCTTGCATTAAATAGCCTAAACTAGTGCTTCTCAAATTATGTGAGGTGAGATGCCACTTTAAAAATTTTCTAATCCATTGTGGACTGACACTTTTATAAAATGAAATTAAAATGATTACCAGAAATTTTCAAAAAAACATGCAAAACATAAGCCAAATTTTTTATTATAAATTTCAACAGATATAAAATTACTCTGTCAAATTGCTATACAAGTTTCCAAAGCTTATTCTCAATTTCTGTACTTATATTCCAAAAAAAGGGGTAACAAAACAGTTCATGGACCAACATTAGTCTACAGACCACACTTTGATTAGCACTAAACAATTCAGGACTTCAGTCAATAAATATTTCCTATGTACTCAGCATGAACACTTCATTATGCTAGACACTGTAGGGCAATCAAAAAGGTGTACAGAATAGGCTTTTCCTTTAAGGAGTTTATACTTTGTAAAAAAGAACACTAAGAAGTGTGAAACAACAATAAATATGGATAAATAAGCTTTGTTGCTGATCAGAGGGAAAAAAATCATGGAAATCTGGAGTAGTCAGGACAGACAACTTGGGAAAAAAAGTGAAATTTGAATTCAACATTTATGTTTATAGGACTCCAATATGGAAAAGATGGTAACTCTGGAGAGTAGAAACCACACGTACAAAGGCACAGGCTAAGGATCAACATGGCATGCTGGTAACACAATAAACTGAGTAGATCTCAGTGGAAGGGCAAGCATTGATAGGCATAGTGTTGAAAGCCAGAGTTTACACAGGAAAATACGAGCAAGGGAAATTCATTGAAAGTTTCTAAAGAATTACTAGGATAGAATCAGTGTTCTAGAAAGGTAAGCCAGTAGTGACTTCAAAGTCAGAGTAGAGTGGGAATTCTTCAGTTGCAGGGATTATAATTATACCTTTTTATATTTCCTCCAGAACCTACAGAAGTCTTCAGCCCATGGTGGATATGAAATGCATCTTGTTCAAGCAGCACATAGTAAAAAAAAAAAAAAATTAAAGTTCTGTTACAGGTACTAATCGAAGATATTCTACATTTACTTCATCTCACTCCTGAAACTTAAAATAAAAAACAATATATAGATACGTAAGTCTGTATAATCATAAAGAGAACTTAGCTAGGAAAAAGATGATCATTGGCCATCAAGAGATTTCAAAACATTTCTGAAAAACAAAAAGTAGACAGGAGTGTACTGACAACTGAAGCAGAACATAACACACTCGGAGGAAGCTGTAACTGAGATTAAAGCTGACCTGCCCAGTGAAACCTTACAGAGATTCTAGGCCCAGAGGCACCTGAGGAACTATCTCTAAGGGCCATTAGAAAAGGGGTGAGAAGGTGGTTAAAAACAGAGATTGATTAAAGATTTGAATATAGAAAAATTGCACCAATCAAATCCACCTTCTTCTTCTATCTCCACCCACAGCAAATACAAGGAGCCTAGTGTTTACCACCAGCCAAAAATAATACTAAAAGGAGAAGTCTCCTTTGTGGCAAAACTATTTCTCAGACCCTCTTACATCTAGGTAAGACCACATGTCTAGTTTTACCCAATGGAATGTAAGTAGAAGTAGTATGTCATTTCCTTACCATGGCAATTAAGAAGTACCTTCTCCATTCTCTCTTCCCCTCTTCCCCTTCCATCAGCACGAGACAGAGAATCACAAAGCATTTTAAGGATGGTAAAACCATAAGACAGAAGGAATTTGAGTCACTGAATCATCATATGAAGGAAAGCTGCCTGCTGAGAAGAACCCCTTCATTGGACTGTTAAAGGAATAAAAAAATAACCTGCTATTTTGTTAAATCATTGAAATTTTCAGGTTTACTTGTTATAGCAACTAGCATCCTTATTAATTAGAGCCCTTCTCTTAAAAGGAAGGAAGGAAGGAAGAATTAACTTTATACTTGCCAAAGCAAGTCACAAGACCAAGTCCAACATCAGAATCAAGGGAGAAAATACACTCTTTCCATGTAGGTGGGTGAGGGGAGAAAAACTGAATATTTGCTGAATAGTTATTTAATCTACTACAACCCCCCCATTGTAGACAAAAGATTGTGATTACAATGCAACAAAAGCTGATTAATATAAGAACCAAGAGAAAAACTAAATATTATAATTAATATCAAATATTGGTAGGAAGATGCGAGAGGGAAGGGGAGAAATGTAATCGAAATCTTCATCTTTTATGAAAGGAAGTAAACAGATAATGTCTAGTTAATCAATCAAAAAGAATAGGTAAAAACATTTAATTTAAAGTTACCTAAAGAACCAAACACCAGGCCGGGCGCAGTGGCTCACGCCTGTAATCCTAGCAGTCTGGGAGGCCAAGGTGGGAGGATTGCTTGAGCTCAGGAGCTCGAGACCAGCCTCAGTAAGAGCGAGACCCCGTCTCTACCAAAAAGAGAAAGAATTAGCCAGGCGGGGTGGCACATGTCTATAGTCCCAGCTACCCGGGAGGCTAAGGCAGGAGGATCGCTTCAGCCCAGGAGTTTGAGGTTGCAGTGCGCTATGATGATGCCACTGCACCCTACCCAGGGTGACACAGTGAGATTCTGTCTCAAAAAAAAAACAAAAAAAAACCAAACACCAAATGGTTCAAAATGTTTGTTTCTGGGGAAGGCCTCACAATGGAAGGCAAGGGATGAGAAACTGTTGCTGCTTTTGTACTACGTTTTTTTGTTACTGATACAGGAAAGTGGACCCCAAAATTAGGATCCGTTTGAAGGCCAACTGGGTTCTTGCCTTCTCACAGGGAAGAATTCAAGAGTGAGCTGACAGAGTAAAGGAAAAGCATGTCTATTAAAGTAAGAAAGTTTTTTTAAAAAGGAGGCTGCCCCATAGACAGGGCAGTGGCTATCTCTCAGAGCAACAGAATAGCATCTTGTGAATTTCCGGGGTCTTACTTTATACCTTCTATTTTAATTATATGTTAAGCAGAGGGAGGATTAGTCATAAGGTTTCTGGGAAAGAGGTGGGGAGTTCCCCCAGAACAGAGGGTCTCTCTCCTTTCTAAACCATACAGGGCAACTTCCAGGAGTTGCCATGGCATTTGTAAACTGTCATGGCCCTGATAGGAGTTTCTTTTAGCATACTAATACATTACAACTAGCATATAATGAACAGTGAGGGTAACCTGAGGTCATTTTTCACAGCTATCTGGGTTCTAGCTCGTTTGGACCGGTTTTTCCCAATGCTGTCTCCTGTTTTGTCAGAGACCTTGGTTCGAGTCTCATGACTCCTTATAGAGCAGAGCCTGTCATTTCCCTATCTCATTACCATATTCATGTATTATTCTGATTTTTTAAAAAATGTAATGAATTTCCACTAGAAACTTCATTTAAGGGCTAGATTTTAAAGATGTGAGAATTTTCCTACATAAACGGAATACTATGGGAGAAACTCTGTAACCATCAAGTGAATGGAAAATTTGTTATATTTTCTTTGTGGTGTGAAAGTATGATTCCTCTCTTAAAATTCAATATAAATGAAATAGTGGTTCACGTTCCCAGAGAACCCAGTTAAGAGCTGATAAATTTAAAAATGTTTAAGTTTACTTAATACATTGTGAGTTATAAAAATCCCTAATTTGAAAGAATTTATGTATAAAATTTGATACTTAAGTGATCTGCTGCTATTTACAATACAAGGAAGCAACATGAATACATTCCACTGAAGAACGTCTATGTACTGTACAACAAAAGGAAAGTAGAAGACAATCACTAATATATAGTCACATAAGACAATAATTATCCCAGACTAGGGATAGAAAATACCAGTTATTCAGGTCACCAATTCATTCCGAGCATGGCAGATATCTTAAATCAAATATGATCCTCTTTCCAGTAAACAAGGGAACTACCTCAAAATCCTTCTCAACATAGTACTCCTGAGCCTCCAAAACTGATTAAATTCTGCAATAAGAATACTGCAGTAATCAATCACGAAGGATACAGCTCTTCATGACAAAGGCTTACAGTTATTCAGCCAGTATGACCTGAAAAATCTGATGGATATTCCAAGAGTAAGGGAAGCCAAAAGACTATCTGAAGACTTTTCAACAACTACCTAAAAGGTTAGTTGTCAGCTTAGGACATTTTTGTTCAATATAGAGTCCTAGGCATCTCTGGATAAAAAGTCACTGAGCCCTGGCATCGACTGTACCAGATAAATTTCAGAGTGGTTACTGGCCCACACTCTGTTCTAAAGAAAGCTCCTTCTTCTCTTCAACCTAATCCCCACATCCATCTGTCTAAAGCATCCAGCACATTACCCCATCCCTCTAAATTCAGCTAATTGGACTAGGAAATGAACACTTGGCCTTAAAGCAGCCAATCAATAGCAACGTCATCAAGTAATGATTTGTGGCCTACCTTTCAAAGATAACCCAATCAAATTCTCTCAGGAATTTCAACTGGAGACAAAGAAGAAATTTGCAAACGAAAGTGGATACTGGACCTAGAAGGTCATGTAGACTAGTAGTTAGTACTAGCAGTTTGGGGCCCTACGCAAAATGAATAAGCAAAAGAAGCCTATTGAGAAAGAGGAAAGAGAGACTATGGTACTCTGAGAAATGAAGAGAGTAACCTTAGCTCCTGCTTTTAGTTTTCCAGTCTGGTCCCCGTGAAGCTCAGGTATGCTTTGATGTATGCCTATGGATATCCTCAAAACTCCCTATAGTATCTGGGAAAAAAAAAAAAAAAAAGAATAAAAAGAAAAAGCAGCAGCAGCAGGAGGAGAAAGAGGAGGAGGAGAGGGAGAAGGAAGGAAAAAGGGAAGGGAGGCAGGAAGGAAAATCTCCTCATTGCTTAAGCTAATTAAGTTGAACAACCAAAGGAACCCAATTAAAGCAATTACTTGGAGACTGTGCCTCTTGAGTAATAATCCCGTGAACCCCATTGTGGAATACTGCCTATAATGTAAACTGTACAACTCCAACCAAGATAATTAAAATCAGCCAATTACTGACTTTAACTAGAAGTTAAGAAACTTTATTGGTTGAATTAACTGCATTTAAGACAGCAATACTGAGTTTTTAATACATTTTTAAGCAACAAAATGTACCTCTAAAAATACCCATCCTCTTGAATAAAAGGCAAAATGCAATGAAAATGAGCATTCAAGTTAAACCTTTTTTTCCTTATTTATTTTTTATTTAGACCCTGAAAGAGATGGATGAAAAAAAATAGCTCTGGAAGTGGACTTAAATTGCAGGGATTAGCTAGCAGGCTTAGCTATGGGAACAAAAAGTGGCCTCAGTCCACAGGTTTAAGAGCTCTAGTAAAGAATCTATAATCTGGTGTCCTAAAGACTAACTCTGGTTATGCCCACAGAATGTATTTAATGTGAATAAATTTGCAATCAGGAGATTTCACCTCTTAAAATATCAGGATTTTAGTTTCTCTTGAAAAACTAGGAATCTGGAAACATAGAACCCATGTTCCCACTTGGAAGAAGCACTCTCTGGTAAGCCACCGTCTTCCCCCCTCCCTATCACATTACACAGGACTTAACCTTACTCTCATTGCTCCTGTCTGATTCCTTTGGGATATGAGTTATCAATCTCTGCTTTATTGATAGAGCTCTTCCAATTTACAAACTTGCACATCCAACTTGTGAGTGGTTTGTCTATGATAAATTCTGACATCAGCAACATACTGCACCTAGCTACACCTAGACCAAAAAACCAATGACCTGGTCCTTCATCCTGCATCCGGCTCACCAGTGCTGACTTCCCCCTCCCCAAAGACAAGTTCCCTTCAATCTCTCATTTCTTTTTCCTGTAATATGATCCCACTAGGACCCACTCCAATCTATCAGACAAAGATGAAGAAAAGGGAATCAGGTCCCCAGATCTATTCTCCTGGGAGGTTCCTGTGCCTCTAGGCAAATTTATGGATGCATGCCAACAGATAATTGGAAGGGAGTTATGTCACCTCTACTTGCCAACAGTGTCTGAAACCAGACCTCGCTCAGAAAAACAGTTTTTCAAGAAATGTTTGAATTTAGGCAATTTTCACGTTTACTGGCAGCCTTAAATTCATGATGTAGCTAAAATAAAATTTGTGTCGTGGTTATTTTTTCTGTTATAAAATTGCAAGTGATTCAGTATAATAAAAGTTATATTTAACCCAAAACAAGTTACCAAACTTAAGCAATAATGGAGAGAAAGCTATGGTAAAGATATATTTAATATCCTAATTACCTAACTGGAAAAAAACACTAAACTTAGTATATTATTATAGTAAAGCATGTTAGACTATAAGAATACTAAATGCTTAATTTCTCTCCCAGAAAAGATACATTAATAAGAATTAATATATCTCTATAAAAAATCAATCATAATAAATGTAACAAGAAAAACAGAACTAACCATTAACTATCAGCAGGCAGGCATATCAACCTACCAGAACACACATCCACCTTGACGTTATATTCCTATCCACTACTCGTTGCCTGGGTTTCAAATCCAAATAAGCATGGTGGTTGCTATAGTGACAATATGCCACTTCTGGAACCTGGAGCTTAGTACTACTAAGTACTTATGAGCTTCAAAACGTCAGTACTTCCTCCCACAATCTGAATCATACCTCAGATTTTATAACTTCACAAAATGTGATTTCATTCTGTGCTTGATAAGACAATTGTCTTACTTCAGCAGTAAGTATATATGTATATATGTCAAAAGAATCTAACTCACCTAACATGCTAAATATACATACTCAATAAACATTTGATTAAAGATGTTGGCTTGATTATACAGACAAATTTTTTGCCACCGTTGTAGTTTACTGTTTTATTATTGTAACTGGGCAAGACCGTATCTTACTAATTCATGTCTTAGCTATGGTTAAATAACAGTATTTCTTCCATTCTTTATTTAATAAGTTAAAAAATTCAAAAATAACACTAAGAAGCAGAATTTTATTTTATGGCAGACTGATATATTTTTATTTTCTTCAGGAACCATTCCTAATAATTAAAGACTAATTATTAATGGTGTCCAAGGAGAAGATAATTTGTTGCTAGTAAAATGCTAAGGAAAAAATATCAATCTTGAATCAATCAGAGTGTATTTCCACATCATCAAAAACTCAGAGAACTGGAAATCCTAACACATTGCTGGTGGGAATGGAAAATGATGCAGCCACTTTGGGTGTTTCTCCCCATTTACTTTTTATTTGTATATATTCATGAGATAAAAGTGCAATTCTGCTACATTGATATACTGCATTGTGGTGAAGTCAGGGCCTTCAGTGCATACATCACTGAAGCAACACACATTATAGCCACCAAGGAACCTCCCATCATCCACCCCACCACCAAGTCTCCTTTGTGCATCATTCCACACTCTGCTTCCATGTGTATACATTATTTACCTCCCACTTAAAAGTGACAACATGCAGTATTTATTTGTCCTTCGATGTCTGAGTTGTTTCACTTTAAGATAATGGCCTCCAATTCCACCCATGTTGCTGCAAAAGACACGATTTCATTCCTTTTTATGGCTGAACAGTATTCCATTGTGTATAGATACCACATTTTCTTTATCCAATCCTCCGATGATGGGCACTTAGGTTGATTCCATACCTTTGCTATTGTGAACAGTAATGCAATAAACATACGAATGCAGGTATCTTTTTGATGTACTGATTTCTTTTCCTTTGGGTAGATACCCAGAAGTGGGATTGCTGGGTAGTTCTACTTTTAGTTCTTTGAGAAATCTCCATACTGTTTCCCACAGAGGTTGCACTAATTTACATTTCAACAGTGTATGAGTTTCCTTTTCTCTGTAGCCTCACCATCTATTATTTTTTGTCTTAATAGTAGCCATTCTGATTGGTGTAAGATAGTATCTGACTGTGGTTTTAATTTGTATTTCTCTGCTGTATTAGTGATTTAAAAATTTTTTCATATGCTTTTTGGCCATTTGTCTTCTTTTGAAAAATGTCTATTCATGTTCTTAGCCCACTATTTTATGGTTTTTGTTGTTGTTGTTGAGTTCCTTGTAAATTCTAGATATTAGTCCTCTGTCAGATGTATAGTTTCCAAATGTTTTCTCCTATTCAAGTTGTCTGTTCACTGTGTTGATTATTTCTTTTGCTGGATGCAGCCACTTTGGAAAATAGTTTCAGTTTCTCAAAAAGTTACATATACACAGAACTACCATACAACCTATCACTTCACTCGTAGGTATCTACCGAAGAGAAATTAAAACATATGCCCACGCAAAGATCTGCACATGAATATTCACAGCAGCAGTATTCATAATAGCCCCAAACTGGAAACAACCTAAATGTCTTGTAACTGGTGAATGGGCAGTGTTTTGTCCTACAGAACCCACAGATGAAGTCACCCCAAAAGTGGTAGCAGAGGAGTTCCCACAAAAGAGAGCCCCAAATTATCCTGAGATGGGGCCTGTTGAGATTCCAAAGAAATAAGCACTAAACTCCAGGCCAAAGCATGTATTAGTGGAACGAACTTACAGAGGGCTGCAGCCATCCTCACAACAGATAGCAAGAGAAAAGGGGTGCTCTACCAAGGTATGTCCGCAGTGAGGAGGTCAGGGGATGGAGTTTACATGAGGGCTTAAGGAATTTGGCTCAGGGCCAGGGCCAGTTCCTTTCAGTGTTTTGGGCAACAACCTAGGTACCTTCATCAGTGCCTAGGAACATTTAAGGCCCCAGTTTAGGTTCAAGCCTGCTGGGGAAAACCTGCAGCTGGCTAGGTCACACAGCCATCAAGGTACTCTGTGATTTTTTGTCAGGACACAGAAAGAAAGCAGGAGAAGTGGGGGACCCTACAGATAGACCAAAACAGTAAGAAAACATATCCATATAATAGAATACTATTCAGCAACAAAAAGGAATGAATAACTGACACATAACCATGTCATGGACAAACATCAAAAACATTACGCTAAGTAAAACAAGAAAGACGTAAGAGATCATACATTGTTTGATTTCATTTATGTGAAACGTCCAGAAAAAGTAAATTTATAGAGACAGAAAGTACACTAGTAGTTGCTGGCAAGTAGGAGTGGGGATTAGCTGTAAATGGGCATGAGGAATCTCACTAGAGGTATGGAAATGTTCTAAAGCTGATTTACACTGATGGTCGAACCATTTGATCAAATTACGAAAAATCATTGAATTGTATATTTGAAATGGGATAGTTTTATGACAAGTAAAATATATTTCAATAAAAGAGTGGTTTTTTAAGAGCCAGAGGACATCAGAGCTGCAGGGACCCTTGCCAACACTCTACTTGTATAGACAAAGAAACTAAAGACCAAAGAGGTTAAGCAACTTGTTTACACATCACCCAACTAGATCATGGCAAAACCGAAAAAGAAAAAAAGATCAAAATCCAGGCTTTCAACCTCTCACCCAGTCCAGTTGTATTTCTACTAAAACTGTCCAAGGAATTTTAGAAAACTATTAATATAATAATAATTAAATAGAAAAAAATTATCTGAGAGGTGTTCTAGAAGCTTCAAAATTTGAAAGTCAAAAAGAATGACTGATTAAAACTTATAAAAAAGTCATAAATAGGAAGGGAAAAAATGGCGGTGTGATAGGGTCCTCCCACCATACCGCTCCCAGGAAAGGAGGTGAAGAACGCCAGCGGCTGCCGGCGAACACGGACCACTCACTCCAAAAACAGCATTGCGAATGACAGAGAAACAACGCCGAACGCCCAGCCCAAGAAAACAGGTACAAAATTTTCACAAAGATCGGAGGGCGCACGGAGCACAATAGAGCCCAGAGCGCGGGAGGGACGCACTCGCCAGGTCGGCGCGGCGCGACCGGCCCCCCAAGCGGTTACGCGCCTCCCCATACACGCAGTCAGGGACAAGCCCAGAGTTGGGACAGAGCGGTTGCTCGGGCCGGCGAGCCCTGTGGAGAGGAGAAAGGTGCCAGAGCCAGACACAACTCGCAGCTGCAATATACAGAGACTGCCGAGGGCTGGAGAGGAACTGGGCGGGGACCGAGATTCAGCTTCCCGGGACAGTGCGCGGGAACCCGCAGGCCGGCACTGCGCCACTAGAAGTCAGCGGGACTGGGCCCAGGAGTTTATCGGAGAGCGGGACACGCCCTTAGAGGTTGCTTACAACTACCGGCGGAGAAAAACTGCACTCCCGGCGCGATCGGAGCCCGGCTGTGCGCCAGGCTGGCGGCGGCCGCCATCTTTACAGCCGCCCGCGCGGAGCCGTGAGCCGCGTCTCTAGCTCCGCCCCGCCCCGGCCCAGGGCTCATCCGCTGGGGCGAGACAGGCTTTGCCTGTGGTGGCCAGGGACAGCGGCATCCGTGGGTTCCAGGTGGGACGAGATCCCGGAACTGTAGAGGTGGGACCTTTGAGTATTGGAAACAGTTTGCAGCTCGTCCATCTGGTTCTGCTACCCCGGTTCTGGCCTCCGACAACTCCGCTCCGTGTCGGTCCTAGTGCCCGCCCC
Organism: Daubentonia madagascariensis; assembly: GCA_023783475.1. Classification (NCBI taxonomy): domain Eukaryota; kingdom Metazoa; phylum Chordata; class Mammalia; order Primates; family Daubentoniidae; genus Daubentonia; species Daubentonia madagascariensis. The sequence continues at coordinate 4,184,612 of JAKFHU010000485.1, read as the reverse complement.
TCAGGTCCCAGCCCTCCTGTACTCCAGAGATCGCTCATTTGAAGGTTGCTGGCCATAGTGACTCATTTGGTATAACTGCTGGTTCCCATGACAACCAAATACCTCAAGAGCCACAGGCTGAACCAGAGCAGCTCCCCATAATCCTGCCCACTTCAATAGGGAATTTCGCGCCACCCAAGAGTGCTTCCAGCTGCCACTACTCCCCTCTCCCCGTGGGAACATCACCCCGGTGGAGACTACTGGGGATAGAGACGGCCACCTGCCTCGCCTTGAGGTCTAGTGGTGGAAAAGGGGTACACAATTGGAGATCCCCCTATCAACCAGTTTCACGCGGAGACACACATCAGAAGGGCAGCCACACGTGGCTAGATGAGCAACCTCTGAGCTGTGTAAAATTTTCCCAACTCAGCTCTCACACTGCAGCCAAAGGAAATTGTGTTTCTACCAGAACCTCAGGAAGAGCAGGGTCAAAGTAACCCTAGGAGCTACAAGACCCCTCCCAAAGCACAGGGCTTTCGCATACCCCAACTGGGGAATCAGAGTCTGCTACGGACATAACAGAATACATAGCTAATAGAGAGCGGAGGACTCATATGCTCAAGTACAAACCATTAGCTCAGAGCCCACGCTGGGAGGTCATTCTCACCACACTCCACTGGGAAGAGGAGAAGACCACAGGTCAGAGTTAACTCAAGATCCAACAAACTTGCTAAAATACACCTAAGGCAATACAGGCCACTACTTCTCTCCCTGGCTTTGCCAAGGAAAAATAATTGTGGGCCTGGTGACAGGGCCATAAACTAGCTCTAACACCCCCAGCTCTCGACCAAGAGACCAGATGAGAAAAAACCAGCGAAAGAACTCAGGGAACATGAAAAATCAGAGTGAAAAGTCACCCCCAAAAGAAATTATCAGTTCCTCAGCAATGGATACCAATCCAAATGAAATGGGTAGAATGACAGAAGAGGAATTTCGTTTATGGATTATAAGAAAGCTCAATGAAATTCAAGAGAAAATTGAATCCCAGCACAAAGAAACCACAAGAAAAATGCAAGAAATGAATGAAAAATTCTCCAAAGAAATAGAAATATTACGGAAAAATCAAATAGAAATCCTAGAAATGAAAGAAGCATTCAAGGATCTACAAAACACAGTGGAAAGCCTTAAGAATAGGCTGGACCATGCAGAGGAAAGAATTTCAGAGCTAGAAGACAGCTTCTATGCACTAAATAAATCAGCTGAAGAGAAAGAACACAAAAACAAGAGACAGGAAAAAAAGCATACAAGAAATGTGGGATTATGTAAAGAGGCCAAACATAAGGATAATAGGTATCCCTGAGGGAGAGGAAGAAAATTTGCATGGGCTGGAAAATTTATTTGAAGGAATAATAGAGGAAAATTTCCATGGCTTAGCCAGAAATCTCGACATCCAAGTACAAGAAGCACACAGGACTCCTGGGAGAGTCAACGTGAAAAGGCATTCACCACGCCACATAATTATTAGACTGACCAAAGTAAACACAAAAGAGGCACTCCTCAGAGCTGTAAGACAAAAAAAGGAGGTAACCTACAAAGGGAAACCCATCAGATTAACTGCAGATTTCTCAACTGAAACCTTACAAGCCAGAAGGGAATGGGGAGACATCATCAATCTCCTAAAACAAAACAAAGGTCAACCCAGAATTCTGTATCCTGCCAAACTAAGCTTCTTATATGAGGGAGAAATTAAGACCTTTCCAGATAAGCAATCACTGATAGAATTTGCGAAATCCAGACCGGCCTTGCAAGAAATGCTTAGACCTGCATTATACACTAACCAGCGCAACAGACACCCACCTATGTAAAATTATGCAAAGGCTAAAACCCCAGAAACCAGACTCCACAATGACGCAAGAGGTAAAACAAAAGATACCACCCAACAGAATAATCAGAAATTTACCCCAAATATCAATTCTCTCAATAAATGTAAATGGCTTGAACTGCCCATTGAAGAGACATAGGCTGGCTGAATGGATTAAAAAATACAAACCAAGTATCTGTTGTCTTCAGGAAACACACCTCACACACAAAGACGCATTCAGACTCAAGGTGAAAGGATGGAATACAATTTTTCAGGCTAATGGAAACCAAAAGAAATCTGGAGTAGCCATCCTCATTTCAGATGACATCACTTTAAAGCAATAAAAGTAAAGAAGGACAAAAATGGACACTATATAGTGGTGAAGGGAAAAATTTCACAAGAGGATTAACAATCCTAAACATTTATGCACCCAACACAGGAGCACCCAGGTACATAAAACAAATGCTGCTAGATCTAGACAACATAATAAGCAGGAATGCCATAATTGCAGGGGACTTCAACACCCCACTGACGGAACTGGACAGATCCTCCAAACAAAAAGTAAATAGAGAAATAAAAGACCTAAACAGGACTCTAGAACATTTGGGCCTAACAGATATCTACAGAACACTCCACCCAAATAACACTGAATATACATTCTTCTCATCAGCTCATGGAACTTTCTCTAAAATTGACCACATCCTAGGCCACAAAACAGATCTAAACAAATTCAAAAAAATAGAAATCATACCATGTATCTTTTCAGACCACAGCGGAATAAAATTAGATATCAATTCCAACAGAAACTCACATCTTCCTCCAAAAACTTGGAAACTAAACAATCTATTGATGAAGGAGTATTGGGTCAAAGAGGAGATTCAAAATGAAATCAAAAGATTCTTCGATCTAAACGATAATGGGGACACAAGTTATCAAAATCTGTGGGATACAGCAAAAGCAGTCTTGAGAGGAAAATTTATCGCCCTAAATTCCCACATCCAAAGACAGAAAAGTCACAAATCAGTAAACTAATGAATCATCTTAAGGAAATGGAAAAGGAAGAGCAAAGCAATCCTAAAACCAGCAGAAGAAAAGAAATAACCAAAATTAGAGCAGAATTAAATGAAATCGAGAACAAAAGAACAATACAGAAGATCAATGAAACGAAAAGCTGGTTCTTTGAAAAGATAAACAAAATAGACAGGCCACTTGCCAGGTTGACCAGAAGCAGAAAGGAAAGGACTCTAATAAGCTCAATTAGAAATGAAAAAGGAGAAGTCACAACTGATACCATGGAAATACAAAACATCATCTTTGAATACTACAAAAATCTCTATGCCCACAAACACGAAAATGTGGAAGAAATGGACAAATTCTTAGAAACACACTACCTCCCTAGGCTCAACCAGGAAGAAACAGAATTTCTAAACAGACCAATATCAAGCACCGAAATTGAAGCAGTAATTAAAAATCTACCCACAAAAAAAAGTCCTGGACCGGATGGGTTCACACCTGAATTCTACCAAGCCTACAAAGAAGAACTGGTGCCTATACTGCAGAAATTATTTGAAAATATCCAGAAGGATGGAATCCTCCCAAACTCATTCTACGAAGCCAATATCACCTTGATACCAAAGCCAGGAAAGGACACAACAAAAAAAGAAAACTACAGACCAATATCCCTTATGAATATAGATACAAAAATTCTCAATAAAATCCTTGCAAACCGAATTCAAAAGCACATCAAAAAAATAATCCATCATGATCAGGTGGGCTTCATTCCCGAGATGCAGGGATGGTTCAACGTACGCAAATCTATAAATGTAATTCACCATATAAATAAAAGCAAGAACAAAGATTATATGATCCTTTCAATAGATGCAGAAAAGGCTTTTGACAAAATCCAACACCCTTTTATGATAAAAACTCTTAACAATATAGGCATAGATGGCTCATTCCTAGAAACTATTAAAGCCATATACGATAAACCCACAGCCAATATCATACTGAATGGGGAAAAATTGAAGGCATTCCCCCTTAAAACTGGCACCAGACAAGGGTGTCCACTATCTCCACTTCTTTTCAACATAGTGCTGGAAGTCCTGGCCACAGCAATTAGACAAGACAGAGGAATCAGGGGCGTCCAGATGGGGGCAGAAGAGGTCAAACTTTCACTATTCGCAGACGATATGATATTATACATAGAAAACCCCAAAGATTCAACCAAGAGATTACTGGAATTGATAAATGAATTCAGCAAAGTCTCAGGATACAAAATTAATACACACAAATCCATAGCCTTCATATATGCTAATAACAATCAAGCCGAGAAACAAATTAAAGATGCTATACCTTTTGCAATAGCAACAAAGAAAATTAAATATTAGGAATATATCTAACTAAGGAGATCAAAGACCTATATAGAGAGAATTATGAAACACTGAGAAAGGAAATTGCAGAGGATGTAAATAGATGGAAAACCTTACCATGCTCTTGGATAGGCAGAGTCAACATAGTAAAAATGGCTTTGCTACCTAAATTAATTTACAGAATCAATGCAATCCCTATCAAAATACCAACATCATTTTTGCCGATCTAGAAAAAATAATTCTACGCTTCGTGTGGAACCAGAGAAGACCCCGTCTAGCCAAAGCAATCTTAAGCAAAAAGAACAAATTGGGAGGCATCTGTCTACCAGACTTCAAACTATACTACAAGGCTATAGTAACCAAAACTGCATGGTATTGGCACAAGAACAGACATGTAGACCAATGGAACAGGACTGAGAACCCAAATATAAAACCAACCTCATACAGTCACCTGATCTTTGACAAATTCCAGAAAAACGTACACTGGGGAAAAGATTCCCTATTCAACAAATGGTGCTGGGAAAATTGGATGGCCATATGTAGAAGACTGAAAGTGGACCCACACCTCTCACCTCTCACAAAAATCAATTCACAATGGATAACAGATCTAAACCTAAGACATGAAACCATAAGAATTCTCGAAGAAAATGTTGGAAAAACTCTTATGGACATTGGCCTAGGCAAAGAATTTATGAAGAAGACCCCAAAGCAATCACAGCAGCAACAAAAATAAATACATGGGACCTGATCAAATTGAAAAGCTTCTGCACAGCCAAGGAAACTATCACTAGAGTGAACAGACAACCTACAGAATGGGAGAAAATTTGCATGCTACACCTCTGATAAAGGGCTGATAACCAGAATCTATACAGAACTTAGGAAAATCAACAAGAAAAATCAAACAACCCTATTAAAAAATGGGCAAAGGACATGAACAAAAACTTTTCCAAAGAAGACAGAATGATGGCCAGCAAACATATAAAAAGTGCTCAACTTCTCTAATCATCAGGGAAATGCAAATCAAAACCACAATGAGATATCACTTAACTCCAGTGAGATTGGCTCATATCAAAAAATCCCCAAATAACAAATGTTGGCGGGGATGTGGACAGGTAGGAACACTCATACACTGCTGGTGGGACTGCAAATTAGTACAACCTCTATGGAAAAGAATATGGAGATATCTCAAAGAATTAAAAGTAGAATTACCATTTGACCCAGCAATCCCACTACTGGGTATTTATCCAAAAGAAAAAAGACATTTTATAATAAAGACATCTGCTCTCGAATGTTCATAGCAGCACAATTCACAATTGCAAAGTTGTGGAAACAACCCAGGTGCCCATCAATACACGAGTGGATCAATAAAATGTGGTATATGTATACCATGGAGTATTACTCAGCAATAAGGAACAATAGTGAATTAACACATCTGGTATTATCCTGGTCGGAGCTAGAACCCATTCTTCGAAGCGAAGTGTCACAGGATTGGAAAAACAAGCATCACTGGTACTCACCATCAAACTGGTACTAACTGATGAACACTTACATCACACAGGGCAATAACATTCATCAGGGGGCGGGCGGGCGGGAGGGGGGTGGAAGGGATGGGAAAAACTCTCACTGAATGGATGTGGGGAGCACAGTTTGGGAGATGACCACGATTGTGGCTCTGACACGGGCAGAACAGGGGCAATGTGTATGGCCAAAATGTTGTACCCCCATGATATTCTGAAATTAAAAAAAAAAAAAAAAAAAAAAAAAAGTCATAAATACATAATATACAGAAAATGTAAAAGCTAGAGTAGCTCATTTGTCACCCTTCGAGGCCCTATAACTTACTTTAAAAATCAGTAATGAAAGAAAAGAAAAAGAAAAAAATCAGTAATGAAATGAAAAAAGAAAGGAAAAACAACATCATATTTCTTCTGCCTTTCCAATAGGAGCTGTGCTTTAGGGTAATTAATGTCCCTAGTTTACAAAAGAAAGCTTCTACTCTACAGAAAAAGGCAAACTAATAAATGTAAATGCAATGAAAGAATCAGAAATTATTTACAATCTCTAATAAAATTATGATTCAGGCAAGAATTATAAATTGTTGCCATTAAGTTGGTTGATGAGGTAGTTGGACATTTACAGGAAACCAAAATAACACCTCATGGATTGAGGGAAAAAAAACAAAATAAAACACAACACAGAACCTTACATGGAGGGAGATAAAGCTGTCACCAACCTAATCCCGGAATCATTTTTCTTTTTAAATTACTGATGGTAGTTCAGACAGATATTGTGTGTAATTCAATGTAATTCAATTTACAGTGATGGCTGCACCATTTGATAAAATTACTAAAATGCATTAAATTGTAATGTGAAATATTCCATATCATTGACGATAAAATTGTGTTTAAAATCTTTAACATTAACCTGATCAATCCTTTAGCAATTGCAGCCACATTTATAAGAAATATAAGGACTAGAGGACTAAACTAAATAACGAGAGAAAGCAGTCAAATACAGACAGTGAGATATTCTACAGGACAATTAGCCTGGTTGCACTCGAGTGTAAAAAAAAAATTGTGGGGATGATCTATTAAAGATTAAAAGATTAATCTTTCAATTTTTAGATCAAAAGAGAATTGAAATACATTACAAAATACAAGTATAGTCCTTAACTGGATTCTGGTTTGGACAAAGCAGCAGTGAAGAATATTTGAGAGATACCTGGATAAATCTGAATACGGAATATGAAATGACGTCAACTGAGGGGGGGAGGGGTGGGGGGGGTTCAAGCTTTTAAGGAACTAAAGTTAGTTTTATTCAAAAGTCTTACTGAGGACTACAGCCCGAGGCCTAAAGCCCACGAGGAGAGGAGTCTTTCAGAGAGGTACTATCAGACTCTTCCAGCACAGTATTTCATCCTACTGCTTATATACAGGTGGTGGGGTCTCAGCATGCCCATTGCTCAGAAGTTACATTAAAGGAGAATCACATCAAGGTTTGTGTTACATCTGGTTATAGATTATAGAAGTATAATCACTAACCTCATCAGACACTATCCTATGTGAAGGAAAAGAGAAAGACTAAAGTCATACCTTTTAAGGAATATAGCAACCCAGGCAAGAGACATGGGGGTGGGAGGGAGGATGTGCTCTATTTTGTTTTGTGTTCAAAGTATCTTTCTGGAGAGCTACCAGTCCTTAGAATCAGGGGCTTTGTGAAATTACCTTGGCAAGCAGAACTGAGCAAACATGGCTTCTTATGTTTGCTACTGTATCTCACAATAACATTCCAGAAATTATTTGTTAGGTGTAGTAACATTATTTTTATTATACAGGAATATGCTTTTATAGAGATGCACACGAAGTACCTAGAAGTGGAAGATCTAGATATCTATGGCTCACTTCAAAATACGTCAATGAGTTCAAGAAATTATTAATAATAAAAAATTAAAATCTAAACCTCAACTTCCTAATTCACTGCTGTTGCCACTACATACTCATTAAATACTAATAAGGAATAATAATCACATAGAACTCTTGTAAACAAGGGTTCAAAGAAGTGGCCTACTACGACTGATATACATACATACATATATATATATATATATATATTTTTTTTTTTTTAAACAGGTACTGAGCTGACGGGAACTCAGAGGTAACATAACATTGTTGGCAACCTGGTATGTGCAAAGCACCAAAAGGCACCAAAGAAACATGAACGCAGACCTTTGCCCTCAAAGGGTTAAAAACATCTAGTACAGCTTCCTGATGTTTACAAGAGAACAAGTCCGTCCCCAAATCGTAGCTAAAGCTTTGAAGTGGCAACCTCCCTAAATCAATCTTCAATTATTACATAAAATCTGACTTTCTGACTTCACCCCCTCTTACAACCAGAGTTAACTACTTCAGAGTTGTGGTGAAGTTAAGGGACACTGTTTCAAAAAATCCCTCTCAAGTTAGGGGAGCCATACTAATAAAACCCACCAGCTTCTTTTCAACCAGGGTCTTTAAATCTCAGTACCAGGAACTCAGACCTTTCCTCAAGCCGTGGCGACACGGCGGATAATCAACCAGCAAATCTAAGATTCATTTATCAATTTTTTCCTCTCCCTCTAAATCCAAAGGGTGGCGCTGTCCTCACTCTTTCCGCACACAAGGGGAAGTGGGCGGAAGCGCATTCGCACGGTCCGGCCAAGGGGGTCGGTCCACTTGCCTCCGACCGGCGTCCGGGCCGCCCCGCACCGCGCCTCGCCTCCCCTCTCCCGACACGGCCCGTCGGGGTCAGCCCGCAGGTCCGCCCGCTCCCCCTCCTTAGTGGAGCAATCCCAGAAATTCTTTTTTTTTCTTTTGTCAAGACTTCTTGTCAAATTCCAGAAATTCTTAACAATACTCTGGGCAGGTGGGACAGCTGAGAAAGATTTTGCATGCTGTACTCTGGCTCAGAGTCCTCAGCCCAGCAACCGAAAAACGTTTTACCAAGAAGCGTCACGACCTCTCGTACTAAGCCTGACTTCCGCCACTTCCACCGACCGGGCGCCCAACTTACGTGATTCACAGACCTCCCCGGCACCGCGGCCTTTGCCGCCGAAAGGCGTAAGGGGGCGCCCAGTGCCGGCTCCATCCCCGCCCCGAGCCCCGCCCCGAGCCCCTCGCCGGCCCGCGAGCGTCAGGCATCACGTGCCGCGTCTCCCTTTCCTACCGGCTATCAGGCGCTCCCCTCTTCCGGAAGTCGCGCCGGTCCGCGCCGGGCTCCTCCCACCACCTGCGACGTCAAACTCAGCTCCTACCACTTCTCTGCCTCCGCCAACACGCGCGGGGAGGCTACCGTTTCCTTACAACATGCCCTGCCGCTTCCGGGCACCTGAACAATACAAGCGAGGGTTTTGAAATCACTCAGTGTGCAGGCCTCAGACGCACGTGAGTAGAGTTTAAGAGGACAGAGGGCGGCTCTCTGCAGTCCACCCCGGCAGAGGCCTTTCCCCCTCTCCACAACTTGTGCGCCACTTGGTTCCGCCGAGGCCCACGACGGTTCCGCCCCCTTCTTCCTTGTCATTGATGTTGTTGTTCTTGTCAGTGCCGCAGCCCCGACCGCCGGGAGCTCGAACCCGAGCCGGGGCCGCCCGGGTGGCGCGGTGGCGGCGGCGGCGGCTGCGACTGCAGCAGCTGCGACGGCTGCGGGGGCTGCTCCGGGGACTGCGGGGGCGGCCGGGAGCCGGCAGCCGGCGGCGGCGCCGGATGGCTCTGTGCGGGCAGGCGGCGGGCGCCGCGTCGCTGCCCAGCGAGCTGATCGTGCACATCTTCTCCTTCCTGCCCGCGCCGGACCGGCTGCGGGCCTCGGCCTCCTGCTCGCACTGGCGCGAGTGCCTCTTCTACCCGGCCCTCTGGCCCCAACTTCGCATCTGCCTCCGCGTCTCGCCCGCGGAGCAGCCTCGGCTCGAATTCCTCATGCGCAAGTGCGGCTGGTTCGTGCGAGAGCTGCGCGTTGAGTTTGCCGCCGAGAACTACCTCAGCGGCGGCGGCGGCCCCGGCGACGGAGGTGGCACGGACACCGGGACTGGCGGGGAAGAAGTCGAGGCCATGCAGCTCTCAACCCGTTGGCTGGAAGTGCTGCGCACCTACTTGGAGCTGGTGCTGTGCGTGCTGGTCAGCATCCGGAACAACAGGTAGGCTCGCCGTGGGCTCCGCCCCGCCCCGCGACGTGGTATCGCCTCCTTACCCAAACCTCGAAATAGAATCTGTGCGGACGCGCCCGGCCCGCTTCAGCGGTGCCTTCTTCAGTGACTGGGGGTATCAGTTCTAACTGGGCGATTTCTTTGGGCGGGAGGGCATAACAGGGCTCATGATAGTACTTTATGAACAGTGATAAACTCTGTGTTTATCAGACACCACTTCTGGTCCCTCCCAGGCACTGTCTCATTCATCCTCTCGGTGGCCGTGGGATGGAGCTGACAGGTGCCGTCATTCTTCATTTTGTCGATGAGTGTTGAGGCTTGCAGGGTGAGGCATATGGGTGAGTCTTGGGAGAAACAAAACAGAACAAATATAACCCAGGTTTTTTGACTCTGAAACTGTCCAATAGAAATAGGTAATTTGTGGTAGGGGAAAGCATACTCTATTGGTGTCTCATAGTTATAAGGCTCTCCCTAAAAGAAATCTTTAACAGTCATTTTCTTACCGGGAATAGTTTTGATTAACTAGGCCAGGCCCGAAGAAGAGGAGGAGTGTTTGTTAAAGGGACTGGGGAAGAAGTTGTTCTTCAGGGTTGAAAGTTCCTCCCCTTGCACGTCCAGACTCAATTTGTTCCCACTGGTTCACCTGAAAGTAACACAGTACAGCTGTAGAGGGGAAGGTTAGCAAGGGAGTTGACCAATGTCTGCAAAAGGTAAGCATGTCACTGTTCTGGTTTTGCATCAGGACTTCACTGCAATTCTGAAACTAACTTCCTGTGTTTTGACCCAGTATCCTGGCCATCATTTTCCTTTGTTTTTCCATTGCCCTCTCCAAAACCCTTTTGGTTTAGATGTTTTGTATAAGGATAGTCTAACGGACATTACAACAAAACTCTGGAGTTGCAAGAAAGTTCGAAAGTTCGAAAAAGAAGCACCTTACATAGTGATAATAGTTTAGCAGTTTATACAAGTGCTTTTCACATTTACTGTCTTTGAGCTGCTTAGTGACCCTGTGAGTCAGGAAAGGCGATGATGATTATCCTTGTTTTATAGAAAGGAAGCTGATGCTTACTAGGGTCAAGTGATTTGCACATTGTCATACAGCATTGTTTTTCTCCAAGAGCAGTATCCTTCCTTATGCAATAAATAAACTGCCAGCATTATGTTGAACAAGGTTGAGAGCAGTCCCTGGTTTAATCTGTGTCTGAATCAAAAGATCAAGAGATAAGCATATTGCTCCAGGTTCTATCTGGAGCATGGTTCCGTTCCAGTGGCCTGTGTTATTTCCCCAGCTTTTCACACTGACACATTCCATTTCCTTACTTTGATTTTATCTGGCAAGAGAGGCTGTTGAGGCTAAAGATTGGTCTTGGTCAGGTTGGAGACTCAGAGTTGAATGTATGCTAGAGGACCAACTGACCTAGAAGTTGCAAAGATTCTGAGTCAGTGAACACTTACTAATGAGACCAAGATTGAGGGTTAATTCAGTGGATGAATACCAATTAGATTTTTCTGTTCTGAAATCAGATGACACTTCTGTGCAACCATCCAAAAATGGGTGCGTTTGGTTCAAGTAAGAGTAAGCCTTGAGCAGTGCCTAATTCCTTCTAGGTATTTTAATAACTGGTTGGTTGGTTGGTTGGAGGGAGAGAATGAGGGAGGGAAGCAGAGAGGTAAGGATGGATGGATAATATGTACGCAGAATAGAGATATATCACATCTTTCCTTTATAGTTTCTTTCCTTCTCTTCCTCACCCCTTCTACTTTTATTAGCATCCCAATCTGCCTGTCTATAAGGCCACCTATGTCTGCCCTTCTGGGTCAGCTGTCACTTCTGTACAAATACATCAGACTGTCGTCCCTAATATTAAGGTTTGCTTGTCATTTGCTATAGGCACGGTGCTGCATGTTGTGCTGCTTTGGTATCATATTCGCTGTGTATGTCTGAAATTAAAGTATAGTGTAATTGTATGTGTTATTTGTACTAAGGATATTTCAAAGGATTTTTTAAAATATATGTTTGGAAATAAGTTAATTTCACCTTTATTTCTGAAAATGTCTTGAGATACTCTGATAATATTGGAAGTATTAATTAAATGTTAATATAAATGGGAGTAGTTTCCTTTAAATTTTAACAAATTTGAAAGTGTTTTAAACCAAGTTGTTTACTCAGTAATTCTGGTAAAGCCTATTACTCTTCCTGTAATCACTTAAACTACAGATTTCAGGTTCAGTGAAGACCTAAAACATAGTGTATAACAACTTAATTTAGTGTCTTTTTTGTTTTGTTTTTCAGATCATAAAATTTAATAACTAGTGAGAAAAATGAGCATTTGACAGTTTTATTTACATTTCCAAGTTAAATTTATAGTGGTTTTGCTTTATGATTTCTGCCATTCTATAAGTATAAAAGGGAGGTATGAATCATACCAAATCATAAACGTTCTACTTCCAGGCTTAGTGCTGAATTCCTGTATACAATTCATACAATTCAAACTGTTGTTTTGTTTTGTTCAAGTTATTTTCATGTCCCTGAGGAAAAGAACTAAAAGTATAACCTTGAGTTGTGGGAACTTTTCAAAGGTACTGATCTTCAGAGAGGATAATTGGCATTTTGTTTTGCTTAATTCCTGGGTTACGTATGCACATGTATTCTCAGAGTGATTATAGCTGCCCTATTGATATCTTAGGTGTTAGGAACAACTAATGAGGATCAAGAAAGTGCAGAAGTGCCTCTTAGAGGATAAAACACAATTCTTCAGGTTTCAGAAATCCCTTCTCTATGGAGGGCTAGGTTACCTGCCTTCTTGATGAATGGTAAGAACAGAAATGCAGTAAGTACTCATGCAACTATATTATAGGTTAAATAGGGTGAATTTTTCCTACAGTTGTTCTATAAGAAATTGTACCTATAAGTGCAAAACAACAAATCTAGAAATGCATTTTTCACATTTAATCTGGTTGTCAAGTACTGCCTATTAAAATGCTATAGTTCAGATTCCTTCAGAAAATAAGAGTTCGTGGTCAGCAAGATTTATGAAAAAAAGTAATAGACTCAGTCACTAAAAATATTTATTCTTAAACATTAGCCATAAGCACATTGTCATCATCTGGTTTATGCTTTTCTGGACTTCATTTTAAATATAAACTTTTCTTGGATGAAATACTAAATAGGGAGCAGTACTTTTTTTTTAAAGAATAAATACTGTAAAAGGCCAGAGAGATTTTATATAAGGTTGATTTTCTTGTTAAAATTCTGAGTTACAGCTCTAACTACATACATGTATGTAGATTGACCATTACATGACTATATCTGCTTATATACCCTCTAAGTAGTAAAGGATTTAATTAATAATTCCTAGATTTGGTCTTGTTGATTGGGCATGAACAGTAAAGGAAAGTCTTACCTTTGCATTGTTTCTTACCAAGACACAATAACTAATAAGGCCATTGAAAAATACATCTTAAAATAGATTAAAAATTCTTTGGACATTTCAGATTACTGTCTGAGATAGTAGGAAATGCCTTGAAGGTGTTACCTCCAACAACCTCTAGCCTTATTTTTCTAGAAATATTTTTCCCCGTCGTAGTATAATAAATACATGTAACAGCATTTCCCATTTAAGAGGTTACTTTATTATTATTTACTTAAGGAAGCCCACTTACAAAGTAAATATCTTAAAATATATTGGGACTTTGACTATATCCTATACTGCCCAAGAGGTAGTTGCCTATAGAGAAGAGAGGTGAGACTCTGTATTCCCAACAGACTCCTTACCTTCAAACTGACAGGTTAAAGAGGTTCCCCAGGGATAGCCTCAAGGTCATTGAGAAGGGAGGCTAAAGAAACTAACCTCCTCTGCTGGCTTCTTAGACTGGAAAAAAAAAAAAAACTAACCTCCTAGGAGGGCTGCTATGAGTGGTTTTAGGACTCTTTAGTCCATAGGTATGTTCTTACGATTATAGAGAACTGATAGATGGAGAATAGGATATAAAACTCAAAAACAAAAGTAAAAGTAAAATATTTTTTCTGACTATGTTAGAGGAAGCTGTTGAGCAACTTTTGAGTGAAGGGATAAAATTATTTCCATTTTAATGTGTTAGTTCTGGGGCAGCCTTAGTTCACCAAACTTGACCAATTTATTTAGGACCTAAGGTGATAGTTATAGAAAATCTGGGTTTTTTCCTCCAAATATTGAGAGCCTACTATGTGCCAGGCAATGAAGACACTCCCTGTTCTCATGGGGTCAGCATTCTAGAGGTGGAAGACAGAGAAACAAGTAAACAAAGGAAACAAAGATGATTTCAAGTTGTGAAAATAAAAGAAAATCTGAAAATAAAAGAGGGCTTTGTAAATAGAGACTAGGTGGCAACATTACATGGAATGTCAGGGAAAACTCTTTTGAGAAGGACATTTGAGCTGCAATGTGAATGACAAGAGTTGCCTATTTGAAGATCTGAGCAAGTATCATTTCAAGCATGAGAAACAATAAGCACCAAGGACTTAAGCCAGACAAATTTTTGGTGTGTTGGAGCAGTAGGAAAGAAAGTGTGACAGGGCCATGGCAAGTGTGAAGGTGAGAGTGGTGTCATGATGAGCTCTGAGAGGTAGAGGGAGGAAGGAATGGGGTTATGTGGGCTTGTGGAATGAAATTTAGACTATATGCTAAGAATAGAAGAAATCATTAAAATGTTAAAGGACAAGAGTAATGTGATCTAATTTGCATTTTTCAAGGCAGTCACTTTGAATGTTGTTTAATGAGTGAATTATATTATAAAAGGGAGCAAAAGAGGAAGCAGAAAGACCAGTTGGAAAACTGTTGCAGTAATCTAGGCAAGAGGTGATAGTAGCTTGGATTATAGTGGAGACTAAAGAAAGTGGATGGATTTGGAATATATTTTGGAAGTAGAGGCAAGAGTACTTGTCAACTGGATGTGGGTAGTGAGAGAAAAGGAAAAAGCAAATATTTTTCATCATTTCTCTGTAAGTCTCACTCAATTTTCTTGTCCTTACAAGAAATTATCTTTTAATAGCATGTTAAAGACCAGGCACAGTAGCCTACACCTGTAATCCCAGCACTTTGGGAGGCCAAGGTAGGATCACTTGAGGCCAGGAGTTCAAGGTTATGATGAGCTGTGATCAGGCTACTGCACTCTAGCCTGGGGGACAGAGCAATACCCTGTCATTAAAAATAAATAAATAAAAGTTAAATAACAATTTTAAATGTTCATTTTATTTAAATATACCTTTTGTATGTAACTTTTGGGATTTGAGGATGATAATCCTTAGATGAAACTTGTGAATTTTGGGAAATAACTTCTAGTTAACAGATTCTAATAAAGCTAATAAGGAATACTATTGTAGGCCAGTGACTTATTTCTGGGCTCTAATGTTGTGCTGCCCAATATGGCAGCCACTAGCTACATATAGCTATTTAAATTTTAAATTAATTAAATAAAATCAAAGATTCCATTAGTCCCACAAGCATGTTTCAAGTGCTCAATAGTTATATGTGGGTAGTGGCCACTATATTGTATACCATAGACTAGAACATTTCCATCCATAGCAGAAAGTCCTACTGGACAACACATCTCCAAAGTATTTGTTTTTGTTTGTTTGATTTGGCTGTGGCTGTCCATTAGCCTTTGTGAGAAAGGGAAATAATGTTATTAAAGAGTGTTATGTGGATATGAAAACATTTGATATGGAACATGGACTAAGAAGAGTAGAACTGGCCCAAAAGAATGCCATGCAATCCTGTGGATTATTTTAGTTTTTATCAATTTAGAAAAGGAAAAAGTTGTATTTTATGATCTCCTTTATGGTATTGGGAAAGGTTTTAACGTTTTTAAGAGCATCTTTTTAAGGAACCAAGTTCTTTTGTATTTTCTATTTCCATAGCTAATTAGACTTAGCTGTATTAGCTTTAATTTAAGGTGGCTGCATTTTGCATTTTTCCACTGGTCCTACTTACCAAAAAAAAAATAATTTTGGATACTCTGGAATAAAAAGAGACATACTAAAGTTACTGCCATAGATGAACTTCCCCAATTCTGAACCACAGAAAAGAGTACGAGGGCATCATGCCCAAGATTCAGAAGCTTTGGATCTCACTTGTGCTGAACAGTCCAACAGGAATCCAAAAAAAAGATTAATGGTTTTCAGGCCTGTGCAGTTAGACCTTGAGGAATATTTTCTTAGGCTTATAGGTGGTTAATATTGTTTTCAAAGAATTGCCCAACTAACCTATTGAGTCTATATTTGTAGGTTTTTATAAGATTATGAAAAATTGTGATAGTTTAATTCATGGGGAAATTTTTATGCTAAAAAAAGAACAAGATCTATTTTCAGTGGAATTTAATATACATATTTAAGTTGTATGTTTTTCTATAACTATGGTTGAAAAGATAAGTGCAAATCACAGGTTTTGAGAAAGAAATTTCAGTTTTCTGGGCAAATATGTTATTTTAGAGGGATTCCTAGTATATAATGTAACTGAAAAGTGGTCTACAGCCTAATTTTGTGATGTGTAAGGTATAGCTAGTTTTTGTTACGAACTAAGGTAAATATACTGTTCAACAAATATTTATCGAATGCTAGACCCTGTTCTGGCAACTGGGGATATAGCAGTAATCAAAAAGCCTTGCCATCACAGAGCTTATTGTAGTGGAAAAAGAAGACAAAAACAAATAAGTAAAATATATAGTGTCTCAGTTGGTAATATATACTATGAAGAAAAAAATAAAGCAGTGAAGGGAGATGGGAGTGGTGAAAGTAGGAAGGAGTGTTGCTGTTTCAGGAAGTTAAGAAAAGTCTCAACTGCAGTGGTATCTGAAGGAAGGAAGAGAGCAAGCCATGTGTCTTTCTGGGAGAAGTGATTCCAGACAGAAGTAGCAGTAAGTGGAGTGACTCTGCACTGGGAGTATGACTGGCGTGTTTAAGAGAAAGCATGGAAACCAGTGAAATGTAGAAGAGGTCAGCCAGGTAAGCGGGAAGGTGATGTGGATATCTGTACGCCCTTATTAGGCTCTTGTAAGGACTTTGACTTTTACTCTGAGATGAGGTGCCCTCAAAGGGTTTTGAGCCAGGAAATGACGTGATCTGATAGTTCAAAAGGATCAGTCTGGCTGCTGTGTGGGGAATGGCTTGTAGCAGAGCAAAGATAGAAGCAATGAGCAGGGTTAGGAGACTGTTGCAGTAATCCAGGCAAGAGATGATGGTGGTTTGGACCAGGGCAGGACCAGCGAAAGTTAGTCGGATTCAGAATTTATTTTTATCTGGAGGTTTTCTAGAAGTGGAATATAAGTATAAAAAAATCAAATATTATTGTTCAGCTAACATTACAATGCCCTTTTAACTGCTGTTCCCTAAATATGTCTAAAAATATTTTTCCTTTTTGGTTCTTACTAATTTTAAATGTGTGTGTTAATGACTTGTACTCTCTTAAAAAAAAATACCTAGGGTTTTGGACACAGCTTATATTCTAAAAACATGACTTATCTTTGGTGTTTAACTCCTTTACCACCAAGCACTTGTACAGCAGCATGCTGTTCAAATAGGTCTTACATAAATTTGGGTCAGTCTGTTAAATTGCCCCAGAAACTACTTGGTCTTCCTTACTGTAGTCAATTGAAATTTTCTTTTTCCTCTGTTTTTCTCCCTCACTTTTCTGCTTCATGTAAACTTATTACTCCTTGGAATGCCTAGGTCTGACCATGATATGAGCTATTAATTCTAAATGGTAGGACTAGGTAGAAAGGAAGAAGCAAGTAGTACTCTGCCTGAAGATTTTTCCCTCCCCTTGTGCCCAAATCACTGGTCTCCTTCATTGCCTGAAACAGTGGTCCCCAATGGTTTTGGCACCAGGGACCAGTTTCATGGAAGACAGTTTTTCCATGGACGGGGTGGGGGATGGTTTCGGGATGATTCAAGCGCATTACATTTATTGTGCACTTTATTTCAATTATTATTACATTATCATTTGCCACTCACTGATAGAGTTTTGATACGAGTCTGCAAACAATTGATTTATTATGGTCTTTGTGCAGTCAAACCTCTCTGTTAATGGTAATCTGTATTTGCAGCTGCTCCCCAACACTAGCATCACTGCCTCAGCTCCACAGATTCTCATAAGGAACGCGCAACCTAGATCCCTCACATGCACAGTTTACAGTAGGGTTCACACTTGTATGAGAATCTAATGCCGCCACGGATCTGACAGGAGGCAGAGCTCAGGCAGTGATGTGAGCTGTGGGGAGCAGGTGTAAATACAGCTGAAGCTTTTCCTGCTTGCCACCACTCACCTCCTGCTGTGCTGCCCGGTTCCTAACAGGCCATAGACCAGTACCGGTCCGCAGCCCAGGGGACCACAGACCTGAAACGTAGGCCCAGGTAAATATGTTTTTTTACCCGAATATTCATCATGTGTTCTCTTCTTCTCTTAAGTGAACCAAGAAAAGGGAGGAAATAGCCAGAGTTGGGCTATCTTTTAACCTGGTTTGTTATTCAAATTTTACTAGTAACTTCAAAAAAGAATCCCACTTTTAGAAACTTCAAAATCACAATTTTTTTTTATTTTTTTAGTAGAGACAGGGTCTTGCTCTGTCACCCAGGCTGGAGTGCAATGGCTGGATCATAGCTCACTGCAGCCTCAAACTCCTGGGCTCAAGGAATCCTCCCGCCTCAGCCTCCCAAGTAGCTAGGACTACAGGTGTTCGCCACCACTCCTGGCTAATTTTTTTATTTTTTATAGAGAGGGGTCTCACTGTGTTACAAAAGCACAATTTTGGTTCAAGGCAAAGAACAAAGGTAGTCACCTGAAGCAAGAGTCTTTATTCTTAGCTCTACCTTTTCAAGCTATACACTCTTCATACCAATGTCCTGTTAGAGTACACATACACACCACAGGAGTCACCACCAGGGTCATGGGGCTGGGTAAGGCCCATTCATGTTGCCAGTGCTACAGAGGGCTGAGTAGACGTGTTCTTGACATCCCCTAAATTCCTAAACTAGCTTTTCCAGAGAAACAGCAGTATTCAACAACTCTCTGAGATAGGTACCTTTGTTACTCCAGTTTTACAGATGGCGAAACGGAACCACAGGGTAGTTAAGTGAACTTTGCAGGGTTACGCAATTAGAGAAATGATTGCCTTGTGTTATACTTTTCCTTGTGAAATTTTTGTACACACACAAAAAATAGACACGTGAACCCCCATTATATCCATCACCCAGATTCAGTAATTTAAAGATTTGCCACATTTGGGTTTTTTTTCTTTCTTTCTTTCTTTCTTTTTTTTTTTATATTTCAAAAATTTATGAGGTACAAGCGTTTTTTGTTACCTGGATGAATTGTATCATGCAGAAGTTAGGGCTTTCAGTGTACCCATCACCAGAAGCAAATCCCAGATAACAATGTCATTTTACCCTATATACTAAAGTATGAAGCACTGAAAATTACGGACATTTTTATATATAACCACAGTGCCATTTGCTGTTAACAATAATACCTTGGTATCACCTTATTTTTATTAAAAATTATTTTATAACCTTTATTTGCATTGCAAGAATCTAATAAGCACATGGATATTTGGAACTTAACCACCATAACTTTTCACATCATTGGATACTATACCTATATATACACACACACATATATATATATTTTAGTATTTATTTATGTATGTATGTATTTAGAGATGGAGTCTCACTATGATGTTTAGGCTGGTCTTGAACTCCTGGGCTCAAGCGGTCCTCCCTCCTCAGCTTCCCAAAGTGCTAGGATTACAGGTGTGAGCCACTGTGCCCAGCATATTTGAGTAATTAAATAAGCAAAGAGTAGGAGAGCAGTCTATAGGCTGAGTTTCTAGGTTGTAAGTGCTTAATGATGTGATTTAGCTCTAGATCTCTAACTGATGACTTTTTTTTCTTTTTCAACTTCCTTTAAAGTCATGATGGCTTTTTTAATACAGTTAAAGAAGGACAAAATTCATTCTCTTTTGGTGATAGTATGGCCTTTTATATGCTTTAGAAACATCATCAAGCACTGTTTATGATTTTGTGCTATTTCACAACACATTTTAGGATTTACAAAGGGATTAGTAAATAGATTATATCCTATTAATATTACCACAGGAATCAACCTACATTAATTTGAAGAAGTAAAGTGAAAGAAAATACTTTCTAACTGATTGTAATGTTTTCCCAATATTTTTTGTTACATGCCTTTTGAGCAAGTGTATGTTGTGGACATTCTGCAGGAAAGAACCCTGTTTCCTTCTTAGTTCACTTGCTATTCAACAATAAATAAATGGCTGAATAAAATGAACTAAATAAAACTCAGGTTGCAGATTTTACCTTTAATTAAAAGAATTATGTGGCACAATTCCCCTTATTACTGGTGTAGTTTCCTAGCCTCAAAATGGGGCATCTATTTATTACCATGATTCAGTAGGTTCTATTCTAGTGTTGTTGCCTAGATGTTCTTTTCAGTCCCTTTTTTACCATCTGAAACAATAATGAGCCACCTGGAAGCTGTATTGCATTTTCCTTGTCTTTACCATATGGTCTGTAATCTAATTTCAACATGGTATATTTGAAAGCTGCCTTGAGTTGCCAACTTTTTTCCTGTTTTTCTAAGTTTTAACGTTCATTGTTTTCCATGTCACTTAATGAATTTTCATTTTTAATTGAAAAATAAGTACCTAAAAACTTTGTTCACAAATGTCCATCATATACAGCTCTAAAATATGCCACCTATAATTTTTCCTATCACTTTCAATAAAAGCATTGTAATCAAGCACATGGTTTAATTTATAAGAAACAGCATGAACTAAGTGGAAGTCAAAACCTGGGTTGTCTTCCTGGCTCTGCCGTAACTAATGTTGCAGACTTACACAAGTCACCTCAGTTTCTTCATCTACAAAAAGAAAGGGTTGAATTGGTTAATCCCACAAATCTTTCTATCCTCAAAAGTATATCTTAGTCAGGCACAATGGCACACACCTGTGGTCCCAGCAACTCAGGAGGCTGAGGTGGAAGGATCACTTGAGCACAAGCGTTCAAGTCCAACTTGGGCAACATAGTAAAACTCCATCTCAGGAAAAAAAAAAAGTATATATGTCATTACATACATAAGGAAAGTGTGTGTATATATTGTTGGCTCCCTTTTAACAAGATTATTACCATTTATTACCATTTCATTGCTGCAGTAGAAAGAATTTTTGTTCATTGCTAGGACAGTTGAAAATATTGTATAGCTGGAACTAAAACTGAAAGTATTCCAGAGAGTCTTCTTATATTAAGTTGTTAAATTTTACTGTGATGTAATTTGTTAATTTTTAAAATGACTTTAAAGTAAATTAAGTTCTTACAAAGGTAAAAGCTATGTAAAACTAATTTAAATTTTCTTCTGAATTTCCAAGTAATATGTGCTTGTCATAATAGAAAATTTGAAAAATACAAAAAAAAGTAAAAAATTCACCAGAGATGATCATTAGTAAAATGTAATGTACCTTTCTGCAAAATTAGAAGAATAATCTCTATGTGGTTTTGTACCTTTTCCATTAATACTATATCATGTACATTTTTTCACACAATCAAAAATTTTATCATGAAAGCGGGTTGGCAGAGTAGGAAATCTAGCCCTTGTGCCCCCATAGAAACAGCAAGGTGACAATATTCAGATGAAGGTACCTTTATGAAAAATCCAGTTAAGAAGTTGTAGCACCCCAGACAGGCACACAGCTGAGAAAATTTGCACCATTTTGGGTAAGACGACCAAACTCACTTTGCCCACATCTGCCCTTCCCCCAAACCAGCTTAGCTCAGAGCCAAGAGGATTGCCTGTGACTTCTCCCACAGTGGGGAAGAAGAGAGTAGAGTATGCACCTGGCCACCTGGCCTTTCAGTGCCTTCCCCAAGGGACCAATTTCCATCTTACCTCATACCCAGCACTGAAAGACTGGTAGAGTCCAGACACCTGGGACAACTAAGCATGAAAGAAAAGGGGTGAGTGTCCTCCTGCAGCTGGCACTGTTTGGTAAGATTGGGAAAAGACTCAGAAGAGAGGCTTTTCCTCCAGGAGGGAGTGAGAGAAAATAAGTGAGCCTTGTCTCCAGCCTTTTAGTATGGTCCCCAAAGGGCTGGTTTCCTTCTCACTTCATACTGAGTACTGAAAGACTGGCAGAGCCTTGGATACCTGGAACAGCTAGGAACAAAGGAAAAGATATGGGCGCTCCCTACACTCAACACTACTCTGAGATTCGGGAAAACTGCTGTTTTTCAAATGCACAGACACCAACACAACCATACAAGGAACGTGAAAAATCAAGAAAACATGACACAAAGGAATAAAATAATTCTCCAGTAATAAACCTGAAAGAAATGGGGATGTATGAATTGCCTGCAAATAATTCAAATTAACCATCTTAAAGAAGCCCAGTGAGTTACAAGGAAACACTGGTATACAACTAAATGACATCATGAAAATCAATACACAAAGTGAGAATATTTACAAAGAGATAGAAACAATAAGAAAGAAACAGAAATTCTAGAGCCAAACAATACAATGACTAAACTGAAAAATTTACTGGAGGAATTCAACAGTTGACTTGATTAAGCAGAAGAATCAACGAACCTGAAAACTGGTCATTTGAAATTGTGAAGTCAGAGGAGCAAAAGAAAAAAGAATGAGGAGAAGTGAAGAAAGCCTAAGGGAAGTATGTGACTCAATCAAGTGAACCAGTATAACCAGTGGACGTCCCAGAAGAAGAGAGAGGAAGGAGCAGAAAGCTGTTTCAAGAAATAGTGGCTGAAAATTTCCCAAATCTGGGCAGGGAAATAGACATCCAGATTCATGAAGTCCAAACAATACCAAACAAGATGAACCCAAAGTGGTCTACACCAAAACATATAGTCAAATTGCCAAAAACCAGAGACAGGGAATTTTGAAAACAGCAAGAGAAAAGCAACTCATCATATACAAAGAGCCTCCATAAAACACTGGATTTCTTAGCAGAAACCTGGCAGTACAGGAGAGAATGGGATGATGTATTCAAAGTGTTGAAAGAAGAAGAAGGAAAAAAAAAATGCCAACCAAGAATATTATACCCAGAAAAGCTGTCCTTCAGAAATGAAGGGGAGAGATAGTTTCCCAGATAAAACAAAAGCAAAGTGAGTTCATCACTATTAGACCTGCCTTATAAGAAATGCTAAAGGGAGTTCTTCAACTTGAAATAAAAGAACAATAAATAGCAACACAAAGCATATGAAAGTATAAAACTTACTAGTGAAGATAAATACATACATAAATGGAGAATAACATTATAGTGGTGAATACATCACTTTAATATAAATGTTAGAAAACAAGCATTAAGAATAACTGTGATAATTACTTGACATATAATATGACAATATATAAATTGGAACTTAACAAAGCGTATAGGGGTAAATATGTAGAGTTTTTGTACGTGAGTAAATTTTTATCATCTTAAAATGCACTGTTACAGCTATAAGATGATTTGTGCAAGTCCCATAGTAATCATAAAGCAAAAACACTTATGGGCATACTTCATTTTGTTGTGCTCCACTTTATTGCACTTCATAGATACTGTGTTTTTTACACATTGAAAGTTTGTGGCAACCGTGCATCAAGCAAGTTGGTGCCATTTTTACAACAGCATGTACTCACTTCATGTCTCTGTGTCACATTTTGGTAATTCTTGCAAATATTTGAAACTTTTTCTTTGTTATATGTGATACGGTGATTGGTGGTCTTTGATGATGTTTTTGTAATTGGGGGGGTGCGCCATGAGCTGTGCCCATAGAAAACAGTGAACTTAATTGATAAATGTTGTGTGTGTTCTCACTACTCCACTGATCAGCCAGCTCCCCATCTCTACCTCTCCTTGGGCTTCCCTATTCCATGAGACACAATAATATTGAAATTAGGCCAATCAGAAACCCTACAATGACCTGTAAGTGTTCAAGTGAAAGGAAGAGTCACATGTCTCTCACTTTAAATCAAAAGCTAGAAATGATTAAGCTTGGTGAGGAAGGCATGTTGAAAGCTAAGATGGGCTGAAAGCTAGGGTTTTTGCACCAAACAGTGAAGTTGTGAATGTGAAGGAGAAGTTTTTTGAAGGAAAATAAAAGTACTATTCCAATGAACACGTGAATGATAAGAAAGTGAAATAGCCTTATTGCTGATATGGGGTAAAGTTTTAGTGGTCTGGATAGAAGATCACACCAGCCCCAGCATTTTCTTAAGCCAATTCCTAATCTAGAGCAAGGCCCTAACTCTTCAATTTTATTAGGGCTGAAAGAGGTGAGGAAGCTACAGAAGAAAAGTTTGAAGCTAGCAGAGGTTGGTTCATGAGGTTTAAGAAAAGAAGCCATCCCCATACCAAAAAAATGTAAGGTAAAGCATCAGGTGCTGATGTAGAAGCTGCAGCAAGTTATTCAGAAAATCTAGCTAAGATAACTGATGAAGGTGGCTACACTAAACAGATTTTCAATGTAGATGAAATAGCCTTATATTGGAAGAAGATTTCATCTAGAATATTTATAGTTAAAGAGAAATAGTCAATGCCTGGCTTCAAAGGACAGGCTGACTTGTGAGAGGTTAATGCGGCTGGTGACTTTAAGTTGAAGCCAATACTCATTTACCATTCTGAAAATCCTAGGGCCCTTAAAAATTATGCTACATCTACTCTGTCTGTGCTCTATAAATGGAATAAAAAAGCCTGGATGACAGCACATAAATGTGCCATTAGGAACATTTATGATTCATGGGAGGAGGAAAAATATCAACAATAACAGGCTTCAGTGGAGGAAGTCACTATTGATATGGTGGAAATAGCAAGAGAAATAGAATCAGAAGTGACTGAATTGCTGCAATCTCATGATAAAATTTGAACGAATGAGGAGTTGCTTTTTGTGGATGAGCAAAGAAAGTGGTTTCTTGAGATGGAATCTAATCCTGATAAAGATGCTATAAATGTTGTTGAAATGATAACAAAGGATTAGAATATTCCATAAACTTAGTCAGTAAAGCAGCAGCATGGTATTAGAGGGTTGACTCCAATATTAAAAGAAGTTCTACTGTGGGTAAAATGCTATCAAGCACCATGGCATGCTAGAGAGAAATCTTTCATGAAAGGAAGAGTCAGTCTATGTGGCAAACTTCACTCTTATCTTAAGAGATTGCCAGAGCCACCCCAACCTTCAACAACCACCACCCTAATCAGTCAGCAGCCATCAACACCAAAGCAAAACCCTCCACCAGCCAAAAGATTGCAGCTTGCTGAAGGCTCAGATGATCATTAGCATTTTTTAGCAATAAAGTATTTTTTAGTTAGGTACAAGGTATGTATGTTGCTTTTTTAAACATATACTGTTACACACTTAATAAACTACATTATAGTATAACAAATTTAAGAAGTCTTAACAAATTTAAGAAGAGTGAAATCATGTCATATATCTTTTCTGACCACAATAATAGGAAACTAGAAATCAATAAAAAGAGGGAAATTGGAAAATTCATAAATATGTGGAAATTAACACACCCTTCTGAACAATCAATGGATCAAATAAGAAATCAAAAGGGAAATCAAATATCTTGAGTCAAAAATAAAAATGCAACATACTGAAACTTATAGGATGTAGCAAAAGCAAAACTAAGAGGAAAATTTATAGCAATAAATGATTACATTAACAAAGAAGAAAGATTTCAAACAACTTTATACCCAAAGGAATTAGAAAAAGAACAAACTAAGCCCAAAGTTAGCAGAAGGGAGGAAATAATAAAGATTAGAGCGGAAATGAATAAAACAAACACTAGAAAAAAATAGAAAAGATCAACAAAGCTAGGAGTTACTTTTTGAAAAGATAAACAAAATTGACAAACCTTTGGAGTGAGAAAAAAGAAGACTCAAAAGAAATGAGAGAGGAGACATTACAACTGATGCCACAGAAATGCACAAGATCCTAAGAGATTCCTATAACCTTCATACTCCAACAAATTGGATAATCTAGAAGAATGAATAAATTTCTAGAAACATACAGTCTTCTAAAACTGAATCGTGAAGAAATAGAAAATATGAACAGACCTATAATGAATAAGGAGAGTAAATCAGTAATCAAACACCTCCATAAAAGAAAAGCCCAAGACCAGCTGGCTTTACAGGTGAATTCTACCAAACACTTAAAGAAGAATTAACACCAATCCTTCTCAAACTCTTCCAAAAAAAAAAAAAAATTGAAGAGTTCTCAGGTGAGAAGTAATTTAAAAGAAAAAAAATATTGAAGAAGAGGGAACACTTCCAAACTCATTTTACAAGGCCAGCATTACCCTGATACCAAAGCCACACAAGGACACTGACAAGAAAAGAAAATTACAGTCCAGTGTCCCTGATGCAAAAATTCCCAACAAAATTCTAGCAAACCAAATTCAAGAGCACATTAAAAGGACCATACATCATAACCAAGTGAAATTTATCCTTGGGGTGCAAGGATGGTTTGCCATGTGTAAACCAATAAATATGATACACCAGATTAACAGAATGAAGGATAGAAATCATATGATCATCTCAATAAATGCAGAAAAAGCACTTGACAAAATTCAACATCCTTTCGTGATAAAAACACTCAAAAAATTAAGTGTGGAAGGAATGTACCCCAACATAATAAAGGCCATATATAGCCATATATGACAAGCCTACAGCAAATAATCATACTCAACGGTTAAAATCTGGAAGCTTTTTTCTAAGATCAGGAAGAAGATGTGGATGCCCACTCTTGCCACTTTTATTCAACATGGTACTAGAAGTCCTAGCCAGAGCACGTAGATAAGAAAAATAAAAATGTCCAGATCCAAAAGGAAAAAGTAAAATTATCTGTTTGCAGATGACATGATAGAAAACATTAAAGACTCCCCCCCACACACACAAAACTGTTAGAATAAATGAATTCAGCAAAGTTGGCATATACAAAATCAACATACAAAAATTAGTTGCATTTCTGTACACTAACAAAAAACTATTCAAAAAGAAAATTAAGGAAACAATCCCATTTATAATAGCATCAAAAAGAATAAAATACTTGGGAATAAACGTAGCCAAAAAGGTGAAAGACTAGTATTTTACACTGAAAGAATGAAAATACTGATGAAAGAAATTAAAGCAGATACAAATAAATGGAAATACATCTCATGTTTATGGTTGAAAGAATTAATATTGTTAAAATGTCCATACTACCCAGAGCAATTTACAGATTTAGTGCAACCTCTTTCAAAATTCCAGTGACATTTTTTACAGAAATAGAAAAACAATCCTAAAATTAATACGGAACCACAAGAGACCCCACATAGCCAAAATGATCTTGAGAAAGAAAAACAAAGCTGGAGGTGTCACACTTCCTAATTTCAAAATATGTGACAAAGCTACAGTAATTAAAACAATATGATACTAGCATAAAGACAAGTTATAGACCAATGGAACAGAATAGAGAGCCCAGAAATAAACTCACTCATTTACGATCAACTGATCTTTGACAGAAGTACCAAGAACACACAATGGGGAAAGGATAGTCTCTTCAACAAATGGTGTCAGGAAAACTGGATGTCCACATGCAAAAGAGAGAAATTGGATCCTGTCTTACGTTATGGACAAAAATCAATTCAAGACCTAAAGGTACAATCTGAAACTGTAAAACTCCTTAAAGAAAACATAAGATGAAAACTTCCTGGCATTGGTCTTGGCAGTTATTTCCTGGTTTGACACCAAAAACACAGGCAACAAACCAAAAATAGACAAGTGGGACTACATCAAACTAAAAACTTCTGCCTAGCAAAGCAAACACTCAGCAGGATGAAAAGGCCAGCTACAGCATGAGTGAAAATATTTGCAAATCATCTATCAGGTAAGAGGTTAATATCCAAAATATATAAGTAACTCATACAACTCAATAGCAAAAAGCAAATAACCCAATTTAAAAATGGGCAAAAGACTTGGATGGACATTTCTCTAAAGAAGACATACAAATGGCCACCAGGTATATGGAAAGGTGTTCAGAATCATTAATCATGGAATGCAAAACTACAATGAGATATCTTCTCATACCTTTTAGTATGCCTGTTATCAAAAATAAAAAGTAATTGTGAGAATGTAGAGGAATTGAAGCCCTTATACAACTGTTTGTGACAATGTAGGATGGTGCAGCCACTATGGAAAGCAGTATGGAGATTCCTCAAAAAATCAAAAATAGAACTACCGTATGATTCAGTAATCCCACTTCTAGATATGTATCCAAAAGAATTGTATCAGGATCTCAAAGAGATAGCTGCACTCCCATGTTATTTGCAGCCTTATTCACAATAGCCAAGATGGGGAAACAACCTGAATGTCCATCAGAAGATGAATATGGGAGGCTGAGGTGGGAGGATCACTCCAGCCCAGGAGTTTGAGGATGCAGTGAGCTATGATGATGTCAGTGCACTCTAGCCCAGAAGACAGAGCAAGACTCTTTCTCAAAAAAAAAAAAAAAAGAATAAAGGAAATGTGTATATATATATAAAAAACAGAGTATGATTCAGCCTTAAAAAAAGAAATGCTACCACATGCAACAACGTGGATGAACCTAGAAGGCATGATGCTAAGTGAAATAAGCCAGGCACAGAAGGACAAATACTGTGTGATTCCAATTATATGAGGTATCTAAAATAGTCAAATTCTTGGAAGCAGAGAATAGATGGGTAGTTAGTTGTCAGCGACTGTGGGGAGGGGGAAATGGGGAATTGTTGCTCAGTGGGTATAAAGTTATTGTTTTGCAAGATGATAAAGTACTAGAGATCTGTTGTATAGCATAGTACCTGTAGTTAACAGTATGGTATTGTGTACTTTAAAATATGTTAAGACAATAGATCTCATGTTAATTAAATTATTCTTACCACTAACACACATATATACACACACACAAAGAACACAAGGAAATTTTTGGAGGTGAGGAGTATGTTTAGTATCTTGATTATGGTGATATTAGAGTTCATCAAGATGTATACATTAAATTTGTGCAATTTTTTTGCTTATCAATTATACTTAGAGCTTTTTTTAAGAAAGGCAGGGAATTGTGACAAGAAAAAATCTGATGATCATAGGGTAAGTGTCCATCAAAGCACAGGAAGATGATGTCCCAGCAAGTGGATACAGAACCCCAGCTCAATCAGCTAAAGATGGGTGTATTAGTCTATCAGAATGTGATGTCTTTGAATGTCTGAATTAAACCAGTACCTTCCTTTGCACTTGATCCCATGTTGATCAAACAACCTTAAGACAATTTGCCTTGCCTTGTATTTTCCCTAAAGAAAGGGAATGGGCTGATCTGATCATTCAGTGCAAATCTCCTTTGCATGGGACAGTTTTTTTCTCATATTATCATAGTCTCCTGTGAGTTGACTTGGCAGAAGAGTCTTCATGATTCTAAACAATTGTGGTGATTCTAAACATTTATATCCTGTAAAACCAAGGAGCATAGATCATATTGTGATAAATTCAACAAGATAAAGATAATTCATTAGACTTTTTGGAAACTGGCCAGCCAGCTTTCTGCATGGGCAATGAAATCTTTCCAGCATCTTTACTTTCAGGTTTCTAGAATAGATACTTACTCTGTGTTGGGGTTTTTTTTTTTTTTTTTTTTTTGTAGTGTGCTTTATTTTCAGATCCATTTAACTAATTTTTTTTTCTTGGTATTTATTACCATTGCTTTTAAAAATAGCTTTACTGATGTATAATTGTTTCACAATAAATTCTGCATATTTAATGTGTACAGTTTGTGTCTTCATACACCTTAAACCCTTGACACTGAAAGTTTCCCCCTACCCTTTTAAATCCATCCCTCTTTTTATTTATTTATTTATTTATTTATTTATTTTTTTAATTTCAGAATATCATGGGGGTACAACACTTTGGCTATACACATTGCCCATGTCAGAGCCATAATCGTAGTCAACCCCCAAACTGTGCTCCCTGCATCCATTCAGTGAGAGTTTTTCCCATTCCCTCCACCCCCCTCCCGCCTACCCACCCCCTGATGAATATTATTGCCCTCTGTGATGTAAGTGTTGATCAGTTAGTACCAATTTGATGGTGAGTACCAGTGGTGCTTGTTTTTCCATTCCTGTGACACTTCGCTTCGAGGAATGGGTTCTATCTCCAACCAGGATAATACCAGATGTGTTAATTCACTGTTGTTCCTTATTGCTGAGTAATACTCCATGGTATACATATACCACATTTTGTTGATCCACTCGTGTATTGATGGGCACCTTGGTTGTTTCCACATCTTTGCAATTGTGAATTGTGCTACTATGAACATTCGTGAGCAGATGTCTTTATTATAAAATGTCTTTCTTTCCTTTGGATAAATACCCAGTAGTGGGATTGCTGGGTCAAATGGTAATTCTACTTTTAATTCTTTGAGGTATCTCCATATTCTTTTCCATAGAGGTTGTACTAATTAGCAGTCCCACCAGCAGTGTATGAGTGTTCCTATCTGTCCACATCCCCGCCAACATTTGTTGTTTGGGGATTTTTTGATATGAGCCAATCACACTGGAGTTAAGTGATATCTCATTGTGGTTTTGATTTGCATTTCCCTGATGATTAGAGAAGTTGAGCACTTTTTTATATGTTTGCTGGCCATTATTCTGTCTTCTTTTGAGAAGTTTCTGTTCATGTCCTTTGCCCATTTTTTAATAAGGTTGTTTGATTTTTTCTTGTTGATTTTCCTAAGTTCTGTATAGATTCTGGTTATCAGTCCTTTATCAGAGGTGTAGCATGCAAATATTTTCTCCCATTCTGTAGGTTGTCTGTTCACTCTAGTGATAGTTTCCTTGGCTGTGCAGAAGCTTTTTAATTTGATCAGGTCCCATGTATTTATTTTTGTTGCTGCTGTGATTGCTTTGGGGGTCTTCTTCATAAATTCTTTGCCTAGGCCAATGTCCATAAGAGTTTTTCCAACGTTTTCTTCGAGAATTCTTATGGTTTCATGTCTTAGGTTTAGATCTGTTATCCATTGGGAGTTGATTTTTGTGAGAGGTGAGAGGTGTGGGTCCAGTTTCAGTCTTCTGCATATGGCCATCCAGTTTTCCCAGCACCATTTGTTGAATAGGGATTCTTTTCCCCAGTGTACGTTTTTCTGGAATTTGTCAAAGATCAGGTGACTGTATGAGGTTGGTTTTATATTTGGGTTCTCAGTCCTGTTCCATTGGTCTACGTCTCTGTTCTTGTGCCAGTACCATGCAGTTTTGGTTACTATAGCCTGGTAGTATAGTTTGAAGTCAGGTAGATAGATGCCTCCCAATTTGTTCTTTTTGCTTAAGATTGCTTTGGCTAGACGGGGTCTTCTCTGTTTCCACATGAAGCGTAGAATTATTTTTTCTAGATCGGCAAAAAATGATGTTGGTATTTTGATAGGGACTGCGTTGATTCTGTAAATCAATTTAGGTAGCAAAGCCATTTTTACTATGTTGACTCTGCCTATCCAAGAGCATGGTAGGGCTTTCCATCTATTTACACCCTCTGCAATTTCTTTTCTCAGTGTGTCATAATTCTCTCTATATAGGTCTTTGACCTCCTTAGTTAGATATGTTCCTAAATATTTAACTTTCTTTGGTGCTATTGTGAAAGGTATTGCATCTTTAATTTGTTTCTCGGCTTCATTGTTATTAGCATATATGAAGGGTATGGATTTGTGTGTAATAATTTTGTATCCTGTGACTTTCCTGAATTCATTTATCAATTCCAGTAATCTCTTGGTTGAATCTTTGGGGTTTTCTATGTATAATATCATCTCGTCTGCGAATAGTGAAAGTTTGACCTCTTCTGCCCCCATCTGGACGCCCCTGATTTCTCTGTCTTGTCTAATTGCTGTGGCCAGGACTTCCAGCACTAGGTTGAAAAGAAGTGGAGATAGTGGGCACCCTTGTCTGGTGCCAGTTTTAAGGGGGAATGCTTTCAATTTTCAGTATGATATTGGCTGTGGGTTTATTGTATGTGGCTTTAATAGTTTCGAGGTATGAGCCATCTATGCCTATATTGTTAAGAGTTCTTATCATAAAAGGATGCTGGGTTTGGTCAAAAGCCTTTTCTGCATCTATTGAAAGGATCATATAATCATATAACAAAGATCATATGATCATATAAACAAAAATCTTGCTTTTATTTATATGGTGAATTACATTTATAGATTTGTGTATGTTGAACCATGCCTGCATCTCGGGAATAAAGCCCACCTGATCATGATGGATTATTTTTTTGATGTACATTTGAATTCGGTTTGCAGGATTTTATTGAGAATTTTTGCATCTATATTCATAAGGGATATTGGTCTGTAGTTTTCTTTTTTTGTTGTGTCCTTTCCTGGCTTTGGTATCGAGGTGATATTGGCTTCGTAGAATGAGTTTGGGAGGATTCTATCCTTCTGGATATTTTCAAATAATTTCTGCAGTATAGGCACCAGTTCTTCTTTGTAGGCTTGGTAGAATTCAGGTGTGAACCCATCTGGTCCAGGACTTTTTTTTTTGTGGGAAGATTTTTTATTACTGCTTCGATTTCGGTGCTTGATATTAGTCTGTTTAGAAATTCTGTTTCTTCCTGGTTGAGCCTAGGGAGGTAGTATGTTTCTAAGAATTTGTCTGTTTCCTCCACGTTTTTGTGTTTGTGGGCATAGAGATTTTTATAGTATTCAAAGATGATGTTTTGTATTTCCATGGTATCAGTTGTGACTTCTCCTTTTTCATTTCTAATTGAGCTTATTAGAGTCCTTTCCTTTCTGATTCTGGACAACTTGGCAAGTGGCCTGTCTAATTTTGTTTATCTTTTCAAAGAACCAACTTTTCGTTTTATTAATCTTATGTATTGTTCTTTTGTTCTCGATTTCATAATTCTGCTCTGATCTTGGTTATTTCTTTTCTTCTGCTGGCTTTAGGATTGCTTTGCTCTTCCTTTTCCATTTCCTTAAGATGATTCATTAGTTTACTGATGTGTGACCTTTCTGTCTTTTGGATGTGGGCATTTAAGGCGATAAGTTTTCCTCTCAGGACTGCTTTTCCTGTATCCCACAGATTTTGATAACTTGTGTCCCTGTTATCATTTAGTTCGAAGAATCTTTTGATTTCCATTTGAATCTCCTCCTTGACCCAATAGTCGTTCAGGAACACATTGTTTAGTTTCTAAGTTTTTGGATGGAGATGTGAGTTTCTGTTGGAATTGATTTCTAATTTTATTCTGCTGTGGTCTGAAAAGATACATGGTATGATTTCTATTGTTTTGAATTTGTTTAGATCTGTTTTGTGGCCTAGGATGTGGTCAATTTTAGAGAAAGTTCCATGAGCTGATGAGAAGAATGTATATTCAGTGTTATTTGGGTGGAGTGTTCTGTAGATATCTGTTAGGCCCAAATGTTCCAGAGTCCTGTTTAGGTCTTTTATTTCTCTATTTGTTTTTTGTTTGGAGGATCTGTCCAGTTCCGTCAGTGGGGTGTTGAAGTCCCCTGCTATTATGGCATTGCTGTTTATTATGTTGTCTAGATCTAGCAGTATTTGCTGTATGTACCTGGGCGCTCCTGTGTTGGGTGCATAAATGTTTAGGATTGTTAAATCCTCTTGTAAGATTTTTCCCTTCACCGCTATATAGTGTCCATTTTTGTCCTTCTTTACTTTTGTTGCTTTAAAGTTTATATTATCTGAAATAAGGACGGCTACTCTGGATTTCTATTGGTTTCCATTAGCCTGGAAAATTGTATTCCATCCTTTCACCTTGAGTCTGAATGCGTCTTTGTGTGTAAGGTGTGTTTCCTGAAGACAACAGATGATTGTTTGTATTTTTTAATCCATTCCGCCAGCCTATGTCTCTTCAATGGGCAGTTCAAGCCATTTACATTTATTGAGAGAATTGATATTTGGGGTAAATTTCTGATTATTCTATTGGGTGGTGTCTTTTGTTTCACCTCTTGCATCATTGTGGAATCTGGTTTCTGGGGTTTTAGCTTTTGCGTAGTTTTACATAGGTGGGTGTCTGTTGCGCTGGTTAGTGTATGATGCAGGTCTAAGCACTTCTTGCAAGGCCGGTCTGGATTTCGCAAATTCTATCAGTGATTGCTTATCTGGAAAGGTCTTTATTTCTCCCTCATATAAGAAGCTTAGTTTGGCAGTATACAGAATTCTGGGTTGGCCTTTGTTTTGTTTTAGGAGACTGATGATGGCTCCCCATTCCCTTCTGGCTTGTAAGGTTTCAACTGAGAAATCTGCAGTTAATCTGATCGGTTTGCTTTTATAGGTTACCTGCTTTTTTCGTCTTACAGCTCTGAGGAGTGCCTCTTTTGTGTTTACTTTGGTCAGTCTAATAATTATGTGGCGTGGTGAATGCTTTTTCACGTGGAGTCTCCCAGGAGTCCTGTGTGCTTCTTGTACTTGGATATCGAGATTTCTGGCTAAGCCATGGAAATTTTCCTCTATTATTCCTTCAAATAGATTTTCCAGCCCACGCGAATTTTCTTCCTCTCATCAGGGATGCCTATGATCCTTATGTTTGGCCTCTTTACATAATCCCACATTTCTTGTATGCTTTTTTCCTGCCTCTTGTTTTTGTGTTCTTTCTCTTTGACTGATTTATTTAGCGCATAGGAGTTGTCCTCTGGTTCTGAAATTCTTTCCTCTGCATGGTCCAGCCTATTTTTAAGGCTTTCCACTGTGTTTTCTAGATCCATGAATGCTTCTTTCATTTCTAGGATTTCTATTTGATTTTTCCATAATATTTCTATTTCTTTGGAGAATTTTTCATTCATTTCTTGCATTTTTCTTGTGGTTTCTTTGTTCCGGGATTCAATTTTCTCTTGAATTTCATTGAGCTTTCTTATAATCCATAAACGAAATTCCTCTTCTGTCATTCTACCCATTTCATTTGGGTTGGTATCCATTGCTGAGGAACTGATGGTTTCTTTTGTGGGTGACTTTTCGCTCTGATTTTTCATGTTCCCTGAGTTCTTTCACTGGTTTTCTCTCCTCTGGCCTCTTAGTCAAGAGCTGGGGGTGTTAGAGCTAGTTTATGGCCCTGTCTCCAGGCCCACAATTTTCATTCCTTGGCAAAGCCAGGGAGAGAAGTAGTGGCCAGTATTGCCTTAGGTGTATTTTAGCAAGTTTGGTGGATCTTGAGTTATCTCTGGCCTGCTGTCTTCTCCTCTTGCCGGTGGAGTGTGGTGAGAATGACCTCCCAGCTTGGGCTGTAAGCTAGTGAATTATACTTGAGGATATGAGTCCACAGCTCCCTATTAGCTAGGTATTGCGTTATGTCCGTGGCAGACTCTGATCCCCCAGTTGGGGTATGCGAAAGCCCCGTGCTTTGGGAGGGGCCTTGTAGCTCCTAGCGGTTACTTTGACCCTGTTCCTCCTGAGGTGCAGGTAGAAACACAATTTCTTTTGGCTGCAGTGTGAGAGCTGAATTGGGAAAATTCTACACAGCTGAGAGGTTGCTTATCTAGCCACGTGTGTCTGCCCTTCTGATGTGCGTTTCCGCGTCATACTGGTTGATAGGGGGATCTCCAGTTGTGCACCCCTTTTCCACCAGTAGACCCCAAGGCGAGGCGGGTGGCCGTCTCTATCCCCAGCAGTCTCCACCGGGGGGATGTTCCCACGGGGAGGGGAGAGTAGTGGCCACTGGAAGGGCTCTTGGATGGCGTGAAATTCCCTAATGAAGTGGGCAGGTTTATGGGGAGCTGCTCTGGTTCAGCCTGTGGCTCTTGAGTTATTTGGTTGTCATGGGAACCAGCGGTTATACCAAATGAGTCACTATAGCCAGCAACCTTCAAAATGAGCGATCTCTGGGGTACAGGAGGGCTGGGACCTGAAGGGCAGGCACTAGGACCAGCACGTAGCGGACTTGTCGGAGGTCAGAGCTGGAGTAGTGGAACTAGATGGACGAGCTGCAAACTGTTTCCAATACCCAAAGGTCCCGCCGCTACAGTTCCGGGATCTCGTCCCACCTGGAACCCACGGATGCGGCTGTCCCTGGCCACCACAGGCAAGGCCTGTCTCGCCCCAGCAGAAGAGCCCCGGGCCGGGCCAGGGCAGAGCTAGAGACGCGGCTCACAGCTCCGCGCGGGCGGCTGTAAAGATGGCGGCCGCCGCCAGCCTGGCGCACAGCCGGGCTCCGTTCGCGCCGGGAGCGCAGCTTTTCTCCGCCGGCCGCAGCGGCAGTTGCTAGCAGCCTCTAAGGGCGTGTCTCGCTCTCCGTTAAACTCCTGGGCCCAGTCCGGCTGACTTCTAGTAGCACAGTGCCGGTCTGCAGGTTTCCGCGCATTGTTCCGGGAAGCTGTATCTCCGCTCAGTCCTCGCCCAGTTCCTCCCCATTCCTGGGCAGTCTCTGTATATTGCAGCTGCGAGTTGTGTTTGGCTCTCGCAATTGCTTCCTTTCCACAGGGTTTGCTGCCTCGCGCCACCGCTTTGCCCCAACTCTGGGCTTGTCCCTGACTGAGTGGATGGGGAGGTGCGTAACCACTTGGGGGTCAGGT
This sequence comes from Daubentonia madagascariensis, assembly GCA_023783475.1. Taxonomy (NCBI): domain Eukaryota; kingdom Metazoa; phylum Chordata; class Mammalia; order Primates; family Daubentoniidae; genus Daubentonia; species Daubentonia madagascariensis. The sequence continues at coordinate 4,148,172 of JAKFHU010000485.1, read as the reverse complement.
CGCGCCGCGCTGACCTGGTGAGCGCGTCCTTCCCACGCTCTGGGCTCTATTGTACTCCGTGCGCTCTCCGATCTTTGTGAAGATTTTGTACCTGTTTTCTTGGGCTAGGCGTTCTGTGTTGTTTCTCTGTAATTCACAATGCTGTTTTCGGAGTGAGCGATCCGTGCTTGCAGGTAGCCGCTGGTGTTTTTCACCTCCTTCCCTGGGAGCGGTGCGGTGGGAGGACTCTTATCAGACTGCCATTTTTCTTCTTCTCCATTTAACTAATTCTTAAGTATACCACCAGTATATTTATCACTCTGGTTTTATACCTATGACTGTGTAAAATCATCTAAATGAGGGTATGGCACCATGCTGTTTTTAGCTAGAGGCTTTGGACTGGTGCATTTTAGTGAAGACTTTGTAAACTTCCAAGTTTGAGATTTACTGGTGTCTTTCTTGAAGGTTCTGGTTACCTGAGATGATGTCTTTGATACATGGGTACAGGTCCTAAAAATGGATGTAACTCTTTAGACACATCACAGCCAGTTTCCTAAACCTCCTCTGGAACTAACAAAAATTATGTAGAAGGATGGATACATTTTATCAAGACTTAGGTTTTTTTAATAATAAAGTTTGATGACTAATTTTTAAAATTCTGTTATGCTATTATATAGTGGCTATACAATAAAGTGCTGATTTTTTTTAAACATTCAGTTATATTGAACATTTTTAAGCCCCCTACAGATTCAGTCACATGATACATAATTTACTCATTTTTGTAAATATCCTGCACGTCAAGATTAAGTAAACATAAGATTTGCATAAATAATCTTTGAATTCTCCCCCCCCGCCCCCCCCCCCGGTCTTAAACCCACTGCATTTAGTGTTTCATATCTATGGTCCCTATAAGGCAGTAAATCTCAACGGGGAAGCACGTGCGTGCCGTCCTCCCCGCCCCACACCTCTGCTGAAAACCATTTGTAAAGAGAAATTTTACTGTTTGGAATGGATTATGCATATAAACACTTTAGAGGAAAAATGTTTTAAAGATATGTGTGTATACGTTGTATACATACATGTATATATAACAAAAATGATTCTAAAGTTTATATGGAGAGACAAAAGACCTAGAATGCCAACCCAGTATTGAAGGAGAAGAACAAAGTTGAAGGACTGACACTACCTAACTTCAAGACTTATAAGAAAGCTACAGTTATCAAGACATTTGCTAAATGAATAGACAAATAGACCCATTGCTAAAAGAAAAGACATAATACCAATGGAATGAAATAGCCCACAAACAGACTCACATAAATTTGGTCAACTCATCCTTGTCAAAGGAGTAAAAACAAGACAATGGAGATCAAATGATGCTGGTACAACTGGACATCCACATGCAACAAAATTTAGAAATAGACATTACATCCTTCACAAAAGTTAACTCAAGGTGGATCTCAGACCTAAATGTAAAATGCAAAACTATAAAACTAGAAGATAACATAGGAGAAAACCTAGATGATCTTAGGTTTGGCGATAACTTTTTAGATACAACACCAAAACCACAATCCATGAAAAAAGGAATTTTGATAAGCTGGACCTCATTAAAATTAAAATTTTTTGCTCTGCAAAAGATACCATTAAGGGCTGGGTGCAGTGGTTCATGTCTGTATTCCCAGTGCTTTGGAAGGCTAAGGTGGAAGGAATTCCTTAAGGCCAGGAGTTTGAGACCAGCCTGGGCAACATAGTGAGACCCTGTCTCTACAAAAAATTAAAAATTTTAAAACGTTAGCCAGGCACACACCTGTAGTCCTAGCCACTTGGTAGGCTGAGGCAGGAGGACTCTTGAACACAGGAGTTCAAGGCTGCAATGAGCTATGATTGGGCCACTATACTCCAGCCTGAGTGACAGAGCAAGACCCTGTCTCTAATAAAAAAAACAAAAGATACTGTTAAGAGAAAAAGAAGAGAAGCCACCGATTGGGAGAAAATATTTACAAAAGACATGTCTGATAAAGCACTGTTATCCAAAATGTACAATGACCTCTTAAAACTCAACAGTAAGAAAACAACCCAATAAAGTGGGCCAAAGGTATGAATAGACACCTCACCAAAAAAGATATAGATAGCAAATAAGCATATGAAAAGATGTTCCACATCATATGTCATCAAGGAATTGCAAATTAAAACAGCCATGAGATACCACTTCATACCTATTAAAGTGGCAAAAATCTAAAATCCAAAATACTGTCACCAAATATTGGTGAGGATGTGGAGCAACAGGAATTCTCATTCATTGCTAGTGGGAATGCAAAGTGGTACAGCCACTTTGAAAGACATTTTTGTGATTTTTTTCAAAATTAAACATACTTTTACCTTATTATTCAGCAATCAAGCCCCTTGGTATTTACCCAAAGGAGTTGAAATTTATGCCCACACAACCTGCACACAGATGTTTATAGCAGCTTTATTAATAATTGCCAAAACTCAGAAGCAACCAAGATGCCCTGCAGTAGGTGACTGGATAAATAAACTTTGGTACATCCAGACAATGGAATATTATTCAACGCTAAAAAGAAATGAGCTATCAAATCATGAAAAGACATGGAGGAAATTTAAATGCATATTTCTAAGTGAAAGAAACCAATCTGAAAAGGCTCCAATACTGTATGACTCCAGTGACGTTCTGGAAAAGACAAAATGTGGAGACAGTAAAACGATGAGTAGTTGTCAGGGGTTAGAGGGAGAAAAAGATGAATAAGCAGAGCACAGAGGATTTTTAGTGCATTGAAACTACTCTGTATGGTACTGTAATAGTGGATACATGTCACTCTCATTTGTCCAAACCCAAAGAAAGTAAAACACCAAGAGTGAATACTAGTTTAGAGTCCTCAACTATGGACTTTGAGTGATAATGATGTTTCAATGTAGGTTTACCAGTTCTAACAAATATACCACTCTGGCAGATGTTGTTGATAATGGGGAAGGATATGCATGTGTGGGGGTAGTAAAATTTCTCTTAAAAAAAATAAAGAAAAAAAGATATATGTGTATATATGTTTAAATTCTCCTCTAAAAGGTAATTACATAAATCAGCATTTTCTGACAGTTTGTTTTCAGAGAAATAAACTACATAGTCAAAAGGATAATTAGCCCTGAAATGGTTTATATTGCAGTCAACTTGTGTATTAATTCAAGACATGAGAATTAGTTATCTTAGTTTTGTTCTAAGAAATAATCAGATTTTTAAATGCCAGGATTTAATTAAGCTTGCATTCTTAATAGACAAAAAACGTTTATAAATTCCACACACTTTCCACTCATTTCCCAACTCCAGTCTGAAACAGTGACCCTCAACTACAGCTGTACTTCTTGCATTTACAAATATTTTCATGTGTAAAGGGTTACTAAACCCAAAAGCCTAGAAGATTCTTCATTAAAAAGAAAATAGGAAATACTTAAGACCTGCATTATTAAACTAGCGTTACTTTACATGACAAATTATTAGTGAAAGAACCCAACAAAGTAAATGAAATTTGCCTATTTGCCAGTAAATTGCCCATTTGCCTAGTAAAACCAGAGTTTTACTAGGTGTTTATGTAGGTTTTACAGAAAAATACAGCCTAAACATATAAAAATAAATTGTTAAAAATCCTAAATTGAAAGCACTCTGGAAGCTGGTACAAACAGTACTCAAGGGAAAAAAAAAAACCAAAGCTTTAAAATGCAAAAACTTGAAGAGGCCTTATTTTCTTTGAAGGGTTAACTGAGAAGACAGCAGACAATCCTCCTTTGTGGGAGGAAAAAAGATATGGAGAAAAGACTGAGCTAGAATTTTTTTGAGGATAATCAAACACTGTATTTGTGGCAAAGTTCTGAAAGAATTTCCAAAGTAAAGCCTTTTTATTTTTATCAGAGTCTAGGAAACTCCTAATAATTGGTGGGGTTTTTTGGTTTGGTTTTTGACAGCTGTGACTTAGGTTAATTAAAATGTGACATTTCTCATAGAAAAATCCTTTTCTCAGAATTTGAAATCTTGCGAGCAAATTGATAAACACTCAGGGCAATAAGCCTAAAATAAATTAGGTATTCGTCCTAACATAATTGTACTTAATTTTGCTTCTCCTTTTACCAACTTTTGTATTAATCTTTAGTAGTAATCTCTGTAATTGGCTGCAAGCTGCTTGTGCTTTCTTAATGTACTGAGGGAAGTAAATCTTAGAAGTTGGCAGTTGTGTCTGGGTGTGGTGGCTCAGGTCTGTAATCCTAGCACTTTGGGAGGCTGAGGCAGGAGGATCACTTGAGCCCGGGAGTTGGAGGTGGCAGTGAGCTATGATGACGCCACTGCACTCTAGCCTGGGCAGCAGAGTGAGACCCTGTCTCAAAAAGAAAAAAAAAAGTTGGCAGTTACGAGTAAGGGTATACATTGGCAAATGTGATGAATATTACATTTTAAAATGTGGACAGATCATGTGTGTAGGTCTAGAATTTTTGTTGTTTGGGTTTTTAATATTCCTACAGGACTCTAGGCCTAGGTCAGTGGTCCTTAATCTTTTGTGGTTAATCTGATGAAAATTAGTGACCCTTCTCCCAGAAAGTGTATATATGCACAATATTTTGTGAATAGTTTCTAGGATAGACCCCAGGTTAAGGACCCATAAATCTCAATTTTTATACCATTTAAAAGTATTTATTTATACAATATTGGTTTTAATTTTTAAAAAGCTATAAACTAGTTTTCCTTAATAAATATTTTATTATTTTTTCATTTTGCCAATTTATAATATTGTTATATAATGTCTTGCAATAACACTGCAATTTAAAAATTGGTATGGATACCATCAGGATATATATTGTCTTTAGTGCCTACACTACTTTTCATTCATTCTCTTTCCAAATCCTAACTCCAACTTTAATGTAAATTAGAATCAATGGATAAAACAATTTATTTAATAGTTTAAATTTATATAAATGAATAATGCTTTAAAATCTTATCAATGAGAAACCCATACTCCTCATTCTGAGAACAATTAATTTGAGTAGTCTTATAATTGAAAATGTTATTTTCATTAATAGTACTAATGCTAGAAGTCTTAGAAATTCTGAGGTAAAAAGGATGAGCTAACACTGTAGGCATATGCTTTAGCTGTTGAATTTCAAGACTATCCCCCAAAAGATGGATGTTAATTAGAGCCAAAATGACGAAGTGTTTTTAGTTTATGGGAAAGCTGGTCACTACGCAGTAAGATAAAATCATGGCTTTTTAAATTACTTTCTCTGTTTTTATTTCTAACTGAATGCTTTTCACCCAATGTTTTTAGATCAAAATTCAAGGACTGTGAATTTATAGAATTTTTAAGTTGAAGATGATTTAAACAAGAAGGGTTAGTGACATGAGAACTTAGAACAAGATTACAAATAATATGACTATGGATTGTGATGATTATAAGAAATTAGATGTTGCTAATGTGATAGGTTTTTTCCTGTTAAAATAACTTAAAAATTTGTTTATTTTACAAATAAGAAAACTGCATTTCAGAGAATTATTACATTTTGGACACCTGATTTCCTATTTAGTGCTCTTTCAACACTACCTTTATTTCTTCTGGGCAACCCTTTAAAAGTGTGAATAACATTATTCTTGTAGATTATAATGTGGTTTATGTTAGTTGTCTCAGTCAATAAGGGACACTAAGGGGTTCGTTCAGGCCAGTGTGGTCAGTTATGAAAAAGAAAATAATTATAAACACTTAAATGATTTATGTCAAGCAAATGTAATATTTAATATTTTTCAACATCTTACTTACTATGTCAAGAAAAAATAACCTGTTTTACTTTCAGTTTAGTGGTGAGCATAACTCAGTGAATAGTGTCCAAGCTAGTGAAAGCTCTTGGATTGCGGAGGGATAAATAAGTTTGATTTAGGAAATTAAAATGAATGGATAAAATCTTTCATATACAATTTTGTAGCACTGGGAATTATGAAGTTCTTTTGGGTAATACTGTCTAGATTATTTGGGTGCCTACAGAAGCACTAAGTCATGGTCTGAATGACAAGGAGTTTTATGTTGCTGAGTAGCTGAGCAAATTCCGGGTTGCTTGTCAGTAAAATTTAAGTGCCTTAGGACAATGACATTACTAGATTTTAATCACAATTGAAAAGGGAAGTAGAGATAGAAAACACTTTTGTTTTAAATTCAGTAAATCCAGATAACAACTGTGAAATAAATAAATTGGGGAAATGTTTTATTAAACCCTATTTTTAATTTTACTGGTAACCATAATGGAGAGATATAGTCACCATTATGCCAATAATTGCCAAAAGTATCAACACTTTTTGTTAAAAGTCTTGGTCATTAGCCATGCGAGTGAAAGATTTTTCTGCTCTTATTTTTAATCATAAGATCTTTGTATTTCATCACTAAGAGATAAGTGCTCTTTATTTATGACATGTAGTACATAAAATAGTACATACTCATATATAAATAAAACCAAAGTACATTAAATGAGCTTCAGGGTCCACACTGATAAGTATGAATCACTAATATTATAATTAAGGGAATTTGGGGACTGAATGGTTTGTAGTAGTAGCAAAAGGAGAGATTAGAGAGAAGGGTAGAAGATGTCTTGAGAAATGTGGATGACCTATGTACATTGTAAGAGGAGTAGCCCAAAGGAGGGGGAAGACAGAAGAAGAAATACCCAGACCTTGCTGTGAGTGACATAGATTGAAATGTTTGGGGAAACTAAAAGAATGGAATAAACACTAGCATAGTCATCTTAAATTCTGTGGGCCTATTATAGGAAATAAGTGGAGAAGACTTGCTGTTTGGGGGAGATATATAATCCATGGCTAATTTCATTTTTCCCTGTCTATATATCTTTCCATTCCTGGTTTCTCTGACGAGAATGAGAAAATGAGGATTCCTACCTCCTGTGGGTAGGACTTGCTTTTAAATAGATGGCAGGCTGCATTTTTTCAGGTCTAAATAGAAACAGCAGTGGAGATTGAATATGGTATCTTTAAGATAAATGAGTTACAGTCAATGGAAAGTCAGAAAGGACATCACAGGTGAAGAAAGGTGAGCTCATTTGTGCCGTTCATGAAGGATGGTTGTCTTCTTGAGTTTTGGTTTTTGTTTTAAGTTCTTGGATTTAGGTTTTATTTGAGTTAATGGGAGGGATGAGGGAAAGAGGGTGTGTTTTCTGTATGTACTTTCTAATACTGCAACATAACATTGGCAGTATTATCAAGATCTGTTTTTGGTTGTAGGATTTTTTTTTTAATTATGGATAACATTTTCTCAGCTCCTGCTTTCTTATAGTAAAAAACTAGTCATTGGTCTTAGAATTTGTACTGTTACATTTATAGCCAGAAAGAAAGGTAAAAAATGGTCTGGGCTTTCTGCCAAATATATTAATCATAACAGCAATAGTAGTAACCATATGCCTTTAATTATATGTCTGTCATTGACGTATGTTTTTTAATGAAGGTAACCAGGAAACTAAGATATATACATTATGGTGTTCTTTAGAGCATCACTGGCCAGTGAAAATATAATATGGATCACATATGTAATATTAAATTTTCTAGTAGCCACATTTAAAAAGTAAAAAGAAACACATGAAATTTATTTTAATATATTTTATTTAACCCAATGTATTCAAATATTATCCTTTTAACATGTGACCAATGTTTTAAAAATTAATGAGATTTTACTTTTTTGTAGTAAGTCTTCAAATTCAGTATGTACACTTAGAGTATATGTCAATTCAGACCATACGCCACATATTGTACATTGCAGATTTAGAATTTGGAAATCATATTGTTAGTATGATATTAATAAGTTGGGTTGGTTCTCATCTATCATGGGGCCCTCAAAAAGTCTTTTTTTAACTTATTTTTTAAAAGATTTTTATTACTATCTCTTTTTATAAATAATTTAAAAATTTAAACACATTTTGGGGCATATTCGTGGTAAATATAGTGAAATGTTTAATATTTATCGAGCATTGTCACTTTGCTATTCTCTGAGAATAAAGAAAGAATCATTTCTAAGCCTTTCAAGGCACTGACCTTTTACTTCGTCTCCCCCACACCCAGGGTAAATTTAGTTCTCTAATTCATAAAAGAACTCCTGATTAGAAATGCAGTCAAAATAGTGGCAGATACAATTATTTGGAATAGCTATCGATGCTTATAAATTAATCTGTATATCCCTTTACCTGAAGGTCTATCTAGAAGCAAAAGTTTATTATTTTTTAAACTGATTAAAAACATTACCCTCAAAATAATTCTCCATATTAAATCATTGATATGTGATTATCTTCCCAAGTTTGTCTCAAGCCTACCTCCGCGTATGTATCTATTTCCCATTCTTCTCGTTTGTATTATGGTCTTGATTACTCTTTCTATTGAGGTGACTTTGGGACTACCTTTCCAAAGTATTCATTTATTTAACAAATACTCACCGAACACCTATTTCGTGCCTGAAATTATTGTTACATACTTATAAAAGACAAGAGTTTACTGTCATGAGACAGTTGGGTAATTAATCACAGTATAGCATAATACGATTTAATAAAGGCATTTCACAAAGTCCCGTAGAATGGCTGACTCTACAGAGACTGGGAGAGGAGTCTCTCAACCTTTATTAAAAGCTTTAACAGAGTAAGTGACACTCCGGTCTTGAAGGCTGAGTTTACCAGGCATACCAGGAGAAGGAATAATACAGGTTGAGCATCCCTAATCCAAAAACCTAAAATTCAAAGTGGTCCAAACTCGGAAACTTTATGAACACCAACATGACGCCACAGTGGAAAATTCCACATCTAACTTCATGTGATAGTGGCAGTCAAAATGCAGTCAAAACTTTGTTTCATGCACAAAATTATTAAAAATATTATGTGAAATTACCTTCAGACTACATATATAAGGTGTATATGAAACATTAATGAATTTCATATTTAGACTTGGGTCCCATACCCAAGATATCTCATTATGTATATGCAAATATTCCAAAATCTGAAGTTCACAACACTTCTGGTTCCAGACATTTCAGATAGGTGACACTCAACCTGTATTCCATTTCAAGGGCAGTAAGTAGCCTGGCTTAGCTTTTTAGAACCAAATTTTGAAGGATCTTATGGTATCAAGCTAGCCATTTGGGTCTTTTTCTTGTAGCCAATAGGGGTGCAATCCTTTAGGGATTTTTAATCAAAGCAGTACAGAATTCAAGTTTTTGTTGCTATTGTGAATAGTACTTTTTTTAGTTTCAGTTTCCAAATGTTCATTGCTAGTATATAGAAATACAGTTGATTTTTATATATTGTCCTTATAGCCTGTGACCTTACTAAACTCATTTATTAGTTCTATTAGCTTTGTTCTAAGATACCTTAGGATTTTTTATGTAAATGATCATGTAATTTGCAAATAAGGGCAGTTTTGCTTTTTCTGTTCCAATCCATATGCTTTGTTTTGATGGTTTTATGGAGTATATTTTTAATAGCTGGTTTAAGTTTCTTGTCTAATTCCTTCATCTGCCATTTCTGGGTACATTTCTGTTGATTTATTTTTCTCCTAGTTGTGAGTCATTTTTCCTTTTCCTTCATGTCTGGTCATTTACATTGTTGAGTCATGTGTATATGTGTGTGTGTGTGTGTATGTGCGCGCGCGTATGTATATATATTTTTTGGTATTCCTTTAAAGAGTGTTGGACTTTGTTCTGACACATAGTAAATTTATGTGAAATCACTTTGAGCCTTTGAGCCTTGCCTTTAAAAGCTGTGTTAGGGCAGATTCAAAGCACCCTATAGCTAATCAATTAAGTACCTGGGGCTCATTAATCCCTACTAGTAAGGCATGACTTTTCTGAGAACTCTACCCAATGTCCCTGTATTACAAGATTGTTTAACTCTGGATAGTATAACAAACTCTTCTCACCACTGTGTGTGCGCTACTGTTTTCCAGTGGTACTTTCTCTAGCCTTGTGCAGTTTTACTCCACACATGTGCAGATTATTACTCAGCCAAAGACCTGTGTAATATCAGGTCTTTGCAGACTGGTGGAGCCCTCTCTGTACGGTCCCTTTGTCTCTGGTACTCTGTCCTATAAATTCTAGCCCACAAATTTCCCAAAATCTCTGTCTCCTTAACTCAGGGAGACCACTGGACTATGTTTAGGTTTCCCTGCCCTGTATTATTAACTTGGAAACTCTCTAGGCCATAGTCTGAGGCAATGATAGCGCTCACTTCATTTTTTTCCCCATCTTTTAGGGATCACAGTCCTACATTGTTTATTGTCCAATGCCTGAAGACAGTTGTTTCATATGTTTTGTCCAAGTTTTTAGTTGTTTACAGCAGCAGCCCCCAACCTTTTTGGCACCAGTGACTGTTTTCACAGAAGACAGTTTTTCCACAGACCAGGGAGGGGCGGGATGGTTTCAGGATGATTCAAGCACATTACATTTATTGTGTACTTTATTTCTATTATTATTACATTGTAATATATAATGAAGTAATAATACAACTCACCATAGGTTGAGGATCCCTGGTTTACAGTGAGAGGGCAGTTCTCATGGCTGTTTAATCCTTTGGGGAAGAAGTAAAAGTCTCTTACATATGTATGTTTCAATACCACAGGACAATGTTATGGATATTACAGTAGTAATTAATGGAAGTTGGGTTGAAGGGAGAAAAATATTGAGATTATGTGACTCTGAATATTATTAGAAATTAAATGTGATATCTTTTTTCTACTTAATATAAAAACTCACATTCTCCAAAAACAAGTATTCATTCTTTTAGAAGTCTTTAAATTTTTTATTTTCCTTTTTAAGAAAACTTATAAGAAACAAATCAACATCTTTATAATTCATGGATGTGGTAGCAACTTTAGAATAAAGAAAAGGTAAAAGAGAAAATACTTCAAAAGTAAATATAGTTATATATTATAGAAATATGTCCTTTGGAGTCTGATATGGAAGCCATTCTCTCAAAAATAGTTTTATATCCTTTTTTAAAATAGGAAAATACGGGTTTTTTAAAAAGTTTGATGTCTGTCTTTGAAATTTTTTTTAGAATACAGTTTTTCTGGTCATCACATGGAAGGTTGATTGTATTTACAAGAGTGACTAATTTAAAATTTTTTAAAGGTCAAGAAAAAAATTAGATTATTTCCATTAGTAATCCCTCTAATGTTTTCCTTGACATGTTCTACATTGGCTATTTTATATTCTTTTCCCATTTACCACTTGGATTCTTAATGTTTTTCTTCTTGACTTATGTGAGGTTCTTTTATATATGAAAAATAACTGTAGCTTTTTTTTTTTCTTACTATGTTGGCTTGCCCTTTTTAGTGAGGTATGTTATTGGATATCAAGTTTTTTATTTTTATGTAGTCAAAAATTTATCTCTTCCCTTCTCATTTATTGTTATCTCTAAGCTTAGAATGTATTGACTATCTTAAAGGCACCACAAGCTTAACATGTGCAAAATAGTGCTCATAATATAACTCATAACTCCACCACCTCACCTCAACCCCCTCAAAAAAATTCCCTCATTAATTTTTGAATCATTTCTAGAAATCCCTGTCCCACTAAGAAACTCTACCATCTATGCAGTTCCACAACCCAGAAAACTTAAAAGTTATTCTTGATTACTCTCTCCTTTACCCCCTATTGCTAAAATCCAGTACCCACTCCTGTCCATTTTACCTCCTAAATATAGCTTGAAGCTGTCTGTTCTCTCTACTTCTGCCAACAAAAACTCAATACAAGCTTCCATTATCTCTCATCTCTATTACTAAAATACACTCTTAACTCATCTCCCCACTTTGGCCTCCTTCCGTGCTGTTCTGATGCCACAGTAATACTTTTCAGACACAAATTTAATTGTGTTATTCTCTTCTTAAAACCATTTTCGGCCAGCCTGAGCAACATAGCAAGACCCCATCTTTACAAAAAATAGAAAAATTAGCTGGGCATGGTCGCACATGCCTGCAGTCCCTGCTGCTCTGGAGGCTGAGGTAGGAGAATTGCCTGAGCCCAGGAGTTTGAGGTTGCAGTGAGCTATGATGACGCCACTGTACTCCAGCCTGAGCAACAGAGCAAGACCCTGTTTAAAAAAAAAAAAATAATAATTTGGACATCTCATTGTTGTGAAGGCAAAGACTAAACATTTCTTCTTTGACATAGAACCCTACCTGTCTCTACAACCTCATTTCATGTTATGTTCACTCACTTTCTCTGTACTCCCGTCACTCTGGATTCCTTTCAGCTCACTTTGCTCCCTTCAGAAAGCTCTGCAGATGCTTCTCCATTTCCCTGTAACATTCTGTCCCTACCTTCCTTCTCCTGGTTAACTCCCACTTACCCTTAAGATCTGTTTTTTTAATAAAAATTTTTTATTTCTGTGCTGCTTGAATCAGGACCATTTTAATCAGTTTATTTAGAGAAGCCCTCTCTGACTTACACAGTGTCAAATACCCCCCATGATACGTAGCATTGTGTACTTGTCCTTCACAGCACTGGGTCCCCTTTGTGTCTCTATATATAGATAGCGCAGCGCCTGGCACTTAATAGGCCCTCAGGGAATATTTGGTTGAACGCATAAATGAGTTAATGATTATTCCTCAAGCTAAATTTTAGAATCATCTAGGCTTTTCAGTGAAATTAAGGTCATTAATTTGGGCAAATGTGAAACGGTATTTTTCATTTATTTCATTTACTTAAATCTTTTTTTATCACTTTGGTAGATGATACATTTCTTTTTAATTTTTTTATTGATACATTTCTTACTAAAGTTACCCTTAGTTTTGTGTTATAAATGGAATCTCTAGTTGGTTATTATTGGCATTTTGGGGTTTTATCTTCATCCAGTTACTAGTTTTCTTCTACTTTATTTAGAATTCTACTAGAAAATATTTATTTAGATATTTATTTAGATAAATTGTTTATTTAAATTTATTTATTTAGAATTTTACTAGAAAAGTACATGTTTCATAGCTGAAATTATCTAAAACTGAAAGATCTTTTTTTACATAATCATAAACTGTATGTTTGATCATAAAACTGGGGAAGGTTCTCTTTAGGTTTTAGTCAAGGAATATTTCTTACTGAGAAAATACCTTCAAGGCAGTGCCCCACCCTTGAACATTTAACATGTTAACTGGTTTGAAGATTTTTTTTATTATAATTAACATCTATATAAAATTTAGAGCTCATAAAATTCTTCATAGGTCATTTTGTTACTTAGCTCCTAAACCCTATAAGGTAGGTGTTACTACTGATGAAGAATTTAGTCTCAGGCCTATTAAGAGACTTTTCCATGATCATTAAAATACTGAGTTCCTGAACCAATCTTTATACCCCAGTCCTTATTCTTTAAAGCTTATGCTGTTTCTCCTGTATCATGTTGCTTTGCACTGAATGTATAAAGAAATCTGAAAGTACTTAATTGGATTCTAAGTGAGTTATATAAGGTGGCAAGTTTGCTAGAATGTCCCTGTTGCATATTTTTAATATTTATAAAAATCATTTAAAATAATTTTTCTTGTAGAAATCTCCAGAAGTTTAGTCTTTTTGGAGACATAAGCGTTCTACAACAGCAAGGAAGTTTGTCAAATACATACCTCAGCAAGGTGGACCCTGATGGCAAAAAAATTAAACAGTAAGTTATATAGTTAATAGAAAGGGGCTTGTATTAATAATAATTTGTTTCTGAGAAATTATAAGACAACAAACAGAAGAGTAATGATTTTTTCCTAAAAAGAACATATGTCCTGGAAATGTCTTAACAATGAAATACAGTGATCAGCATATGCCATTCTTATGACATAAATCTTTAAGACAAATCAAAGAACTTGATGGATAGTCACAGCTATTTAAAACTTTCTCTACTTGCGTTTGTTATAAATTGTATGTTATCAGTCTTTTCTACCAAATAGATGTAAAATGCTGCTTTCCTTGGATAAGGAATATATTTCTATGTATTTAATTAATCTATATTTTAATACACCTTATTTATTATATTTTAATGTGAATTTTAATGGTATTTATATTGGGTTGAATAGAAATTAACTAATGAGAAGAAATGGATCTCAACACTGCATGCCATTCATTGCCTATTGTCAAAAGTCAGTGTTAAAAAATTACAGCTAAATGTTAATGGGATCATTGTGGCGTGTGTTTTCCTTATAGAATTCAGCAACTGTTTGAAGAAATACTGAGTAATAGTAGGCAACTGAAATGGCTGTCCTGTGGGTTTATGCTGGAAATAGTAACCCCAACATCACTGTCATCTCTCTCTAACGCTATTGCCAACACCATGGAGCACCTGAGTTTACTGGACAATAATATTCCTGGTAACAGCACTCTTATTACTGCAGTTGAACTGGAGAGATTTGTGAATTTGCGCTCACTTGCCTTGGATTTCTGTGACTTTACAGCTGAGATGGCAAGAGTCTTAACTGATAGCAACCATGTGCCTTTGCAGCGACTGTCTCTTCTGGTCCACAATGTTTCCGTGATGCACAAGTCTCTGGACAACATGCCAAATGATGAGCATTGGAAAGCCCTGTCACGAAAGAGCACCAGCCTTCGGGTCTATATAATGGCTTTTGATATCAAGAGTGAAGATATGTTAAAAATTCTGAAACCCAGTATACCACTAGAGAGAATTCATTTTGACAGCTATATCACTTGTGTTTCAGGGGCTATTGTTGATCTTATATCCAGGCAGTATGACAAGTTCCTCACTCATTTTATATTAATGAATGATGTGATTGACACGTCTGGTTTTCCAGATCTCAGTGACAACCGAAATGAAGATCCATTGGTTTTATTAGCATGGAGGTGCACAAAGCTCTCTCTTCTGGCAATTCATGGTAGGTGATTTTTTTCACTATAATTTGATATCAGCATTATACTTAAAATATTTTATGCCAATAAAAAGATAGCACTGACCCTTACAGTGTCAAGAAATCTTGATACTATAGAAACAAATTGATAGGCAGATTCTTATTTTTTTTAAGTTTATAAGGTAGATCACTTACAAATGGAAAGTCATACTCAACCCTAAGTGTTCTGCTCCAGCTTCCCTGTTAGTTTTTGCCCACTACGTGAATTATGGTATTTCACAAAAATGGCATTTGAAATTATGTATATAAGAAAATATACATATCTACCTGCAAGTAGATATAATTCCTCTAATCACAAGACCCTTTAAAAACATAGCACAGAAGGAAGAGAAAGTATGATTTCTTTCATGCTCACTGCCTCATCTTTTAGATTCTAGGTATCAAAATATTAATTTGTATGATATTTGTAAAATCATGGTTCCATTGATTAGGTATATGTTTAGTTTTTACTGGGACCTTTCATCTTAATGTGAACTATTCTTATTTGGAGAGAGAGATACTATTCTGACAAAAGAATTTTTACTTCCTCTTCTGATACTTACAGTTACAAATAATCTATAAGAATGTCTTCAGCTCTCTTTATTAACTCTGTTTCATTATTTTCAAATTTTTTTTTTTTAGTCTGCATTTGTGTGTGGGAATGTATGTGTTTTGCTTTTCAAGTTTTGCTTTATAATTTGGCCAGTCATGAGAGGTAGTTAGCAAAGACTAGATTAATATTGAAAGTGGTAAGTAAAATGGGGAGAAAGAAATGTCAGGTTATTTAAAAGTTAATTTAAGCCAGTCTTTTAAAAGCCTTTTTCTTCTTTTAAGAAATAAAATGTTAGATACTACAGCTAAAGCTCCTCCCCCATCCATTCCTCTTTATTCTTTCTCAGCTGTAACCATTATTCTGAAGTTGGTACATACTTTACATATTGCTCTGACAACAATTTATCTTTGAAGTGTCACTTCATAACTGGACTGTGAAGCATCATAGGAGATGATTTTTCACAAACGAGAAATACCAGTTTACTATGTGTTGTTAATGGATACGTATATATGAAGTAAAAATTTGATCCTTATGATACATCACTGTCCAAAGCTATAAAATTTATTTACATATATTTTAAATGTCTTGTTTCACTGAATGAGATGATATCAGAATAGGGTTAGATCACCTTGCAGCTCACCACCCACGATGGTGTTCTTGAAGCCAGTATCAAACTTTTAGCCTTTTTTTCTTCCTAGGCTAAACAGTCATGCTTCCTTTTTCAATTTCAGTGTCTTTTCAAAGGAAAAGAATCAAAGTGATAAGTGAGATACAAATCTGAAGCTTCTCAAGAAGTATTGAATGAGGAAAAGACTAACTTATCAAAGAGACAAACTAAAATGCAAGGAAATGACATTGTTGTCTTGTGCGTATTGTCCAGGTTACACAGTGTGGGCACACAACCTCATTGCCATTGCTCGTCTTCGTGGCTCTGATCTGAAAATGCTTGAAGTCACCGAAGAAAGCATTGATTTTGACCAAGGTGAACTAGCTGACCAGGATGTGGATCCAGTGCATAACCTTATTGAGCAGGTATCCCTGGGCCTGGGTCAACCTTGGCACGCAGTCATGGACATCGAATCACTCAGTGTCTTCACTGAACCAAATCGTCATTTTTATAGAGAGATGCAAAGCTTCAGCGAAGACATTTAGCTTTTTTTAAATGTACAATTCCTGTGGTTACATATGCAAGTAGGGTCCTATTATGTTTTTTTTTCTCAGTAGTGTGAATTAATCCCTTTGTGCTGTGTTTAATCAGTATTAGCTTTATAGAATTATATATGTATATTCTACTTCTTGATCAAAGAACGTAGTCGGGTATTGGTTTAGAAGTTCAAAGTGACAATGTATAGGGCTTTCACGGTTAATGGACTTGTTACCAAACCTTAAAAGATATACAACCGAAGGTTGTCTGAGGTTGCTGGCTAACTTTTTCACTGAGTTACTCTGCCTTTTTGACGTTTTTATTCCTTGTATGTCAGAATTCAGAGCTCAGGAGCCAAAATATTTTTATACATATATAGATATATATCCATAGCCTGGTGGATTTGTATGCAATGCACTGCATCCATGCATTCTGATAGCATTTCATTAATTTTGATTTGAAGTGGAAGAGAGGATAATATGATCCCAAATGAATTATTCTTAACAGAAAAGCCAAGACTTTAACTTTCATTACATATATAATAGTTGATATCAATTACCATTCTGAATTTTGTGTAGTACTAGGTTAGAACATTGCTTAATCTGTTTTTTAAAAAAAAGATGCATTTACATAAACATGAATACTCAAATTGTTAGATTTTTTTTAAAACCATATTTGACATAATTTTCTTCATCAATTACATTATACATTCAAGTTAGCTTTTTAGCCCAGATTTCAAATAGTGGAGGAATAAAGAAACTATTCCAGGGTAAAACCTCCTAAAGAAAATCAAAATACAAAGTTGTAGACACACAAGCTTGCAAACAAACATTAGTCGTGAAATCCCTAGCAACAAGTCACTGGATTTTTCTCTGTCAGCACGCGTGTCAGCTGCCAAAGAATAGACTTAATGAAGAAGTGCCCACATGCTGGCAGGGGCCGGCCCACTCTGGCCAGCCAGATACTGCTAGATTGTAATATTTAAGGTCGAATTTCGACCTGTGGTACACAGCTGTGCTGTGGCTCAGTCAGCAACCTCAGAACTCTGAAAAAACAAAACAAAAAAAAAGAAAAAAAAAAACCATGCACCTGTTTCACTGTGAATAGTGAATGTAAAGGAAAGAAAGGAAAAGCTGAAAGCTTGTTCTATCACGGGTATGAGCTGCTATGATACATGAAGAACATTCCATGAAGTATGTTTTAAAACCTTGTTATATCTGAGAGGCTTTAAAAGCCAATTTAACTGTTTCAGGGCAACCGCGGTACAGACGTGGTCTCTGTGAGACTTCCACCTGACCCCAGTTTTAAGTGGTACGAATGTTGTGCATTTAATGTTAAAGGACAGTCTGCAATAATAAAGTAAGTAGCCAACGTGGGTGCCCAGCAGTGCTGAGACCTGGCTGCTCTATTGTAAGCTTTGGAAACACAATTTATGCAACAGATGTCCAGATATGATTCTATTTATGGAAAAAGTTTATATGTGTTTTACAAATGGTTTTACCATCTTATATTAAAATGACCTTTTGACAGGTGTGCACTGTTTTGTCTCCAGTGAGCACATACCATGCGGATTTTATATGTACATCAGTAGTGTGAATCCACTGGCACAGTGTGTGTAAATGCCAGATGTGGTGAGATTTTATCTTATAAATGTGATCAGATAAAATAACTCCTGACAGAAACTGTAAGGAAACCAGCTGAATGTTTGACCTGATGACTGATGTTGTATGGTTTATGTTAAATGTATATTCTTTTAATCAATGAATAAAGCATTAAAAAGTGATCATTGTAATATATTTTATTGTATATGAAGCATGACAACTTTTAGTGTTAAATAAATGGCAATAATCCTTATATTGTGTATAATCGTGTAAGCTCCTATTGTATTCTGGGGCAGCAAAGCTTAAATTTGGGAATACATCATAAAAAGTCTTAGGCTGAATAGTTTGAAGGGCTTTTTTTTTTAATTCATTTTGACAAAATACAAGCTTAAAAGCAAACACTAGACTTGTTAGTACAAAATCCTAGCATATCATGCACTTAAAATACATTATTGATATAGCAAAACTTAATTTGTATACTATAGGAGCCTCTTATTTTTAAAAAAATTTCCTATATCGAATGCAAAAATAGATATGCCACTATTAAATACTTCATAAATCTCTGTATTGCTTTAGTTTGGTGTTGTAATCTCCATTCTTGGTTGTTGAGACAAACAGCTCTCATGCATAGGAAAGAAATGGCTTCTTTTCCTTCTTCCATCTTCCCATCCTTAATCATTCCAGACATTGACTCTTCCATGCACTGCCTCATCTTGCAATTGTTTTTATACCTACCCCTTCCTTATTTCCTGGACACATACAACTCCTTTGAATGAATCAACATGTTTAAGTATGTAGTTAAAATGTACCCAAATTTATTTAAAAAATGAAAGTTTATTAATAAATATGAATAGCATGGAAGTGGAAGTTGGTGTAGTAAAACACTGAACTGGGCATCTTGACATCTGTTAATCTAAGCTCTGGCTCTAATACTACTTGAGTACAAACTCCTCTTAGAGCTTCAGTTTCCTTATTTGGAAATGAATTATTGGACTTGGTTATCTAAAACTGATTCTTCATTGAAATTTTCAACTGATGTTAACCTAACAGCTCTTAGACATACAAGATTATCTTTTTGAACAAAGGTATGAAATATTTTCAAGACATAGCTGACTAAACTATATGAAATTTACATATCTAAAATTACTTTCCCATTTCCCCCACCACCCTAGGAATAAATAAGTAAGTTGGGGAGTTGGTTGAGTGATGGCTGGGAGGGACAATGTGCTTACAGTTGAACATAAAGATGCAGAAACTAACTTGCTTCTTGGGGCTTATAGCATGAATCAGATTGGATCTTTACGAAGCTAGCAACATATCATAGTGCTAATGGATTAACACACAAGCACGTGTGAATAATACCCAGGGATCATACCATATGCTGTATCAACGCTTCACAACCTTTTTCATGTCCTGGCACGCAAAAAATACTGTACAGCATGCTGGTATAAACTAGAAGGAATTGGAGCAGGAGAAAAAAATCATTTTTTAATATAATTGATGAAAAGTGGAGGATTTAAGGAAAAAATACTGAATCTGTATAGAACTTTCAAATAAAATCTTGTCAAATGGTTTAATTGATAACCTCTTCAAAATTTTAATATTGCAACCACAAATAGGTGATAATTTTTAAGCCTTTAGTAACCATTCAAAAATTTATGCAGTTGAAGAAATTTAACAAGTCTTTCTTTTCTCTCTTTGGGAAATGTTGAGGTTTCTTGTAATATGAATTAATTTAAAATCCACATGGAATTTTTCATTACAACTATTTCAAAATAATGATGCTCTAATCTATAATCTATACATAATCCTGCTGCTAGCTGAGGCACACATCAGCCACCAACCGATGGCCATATATCTGATGTATATGAAGGCAATTAGAGGTCTGCAGGGAGCCTTCCTCCTACTTCCAGCTCCCAACCCCCTCACATCCAACCAGCTACACCTGGGGACATGAATTTGGGCTTCCTACCTGCTATTTACTTCTCTCACAGCTTTATAGACCCCCTTGTCTATGATGGACAGTGGAGCATCTCATCTGGCCAGGGAGTAGTGAGGAGTTTGCTCTCTGCCGAGGGCACACCGTCAGACCCAGCTCCACTTTCACTGCTCAGAGGAGACTGAAAGCCTCAGGAGGCAACCAGCCCAGGCTCCCAGCCATCCCAGGACTCACTAGGTATCCTTGAGGGGCATCCCTCTGGTACAATCTACTAACTAATTTGGGTTGCCGGTTGTGGAATGAAAATGAAAGGTGTATCATGAAAAAGTTTTCAGGACACTAGAATCATCCATCCTTTTTGAAAGGTAAAAAAAATGAGGGCAAGATATACCATGTGCGGGCAAGGAAGAAGGAAATAATCACAGTTAGAGCTTGAATTAGTATAGCCACTTTGGAAAGCAAATCTGCAATACCTTTTCGAAGTTGCCTGTGCCTTGTGACCCACCATTATCACTTTTAGATGTATTCTCTAACACCATGTCTTCTAATTTGCTTTCATAACCTCTACAAATCCTAAAGGAATTTTTAAAAACCATGTACCCCTTTGTACATTTTTAAGTTAACATATAAAATTGGTCATAATCTAAGCAAATATAAATATTAGCAGTTTAAGATAAACTGTATACACCACTTTTTTAAAGGTATATAATGAACTCTAAATGCTATTGTAATTTGGTAGTATCAACCATCCATCTAAAAAACACAATTAGCTCTTAATCATTTGGAAATTTTATTTACATAATTTTTCTCCTTAAACTCATATATTGTGTCAATTATCAATTTATTGCCTCTTAGCTCTGAATGCATTCTTCAATATATGCTCTCTGAGAATGGAAAAACCAAACATTCATGCCCTCTTCACAAGAGTGCTTATGAGGCATAAAGGACAAGGATCAGTATGGATGGGCATAAGGGTAATTGTAACTTTTTTCCTTGAACAAAAATATAGCAAAATGTTAAACTTTGCTCTGTCTAGGTAATAGGTAAAGGGTATTCATTATATTATTTTGTTTCCTTTTTTTTAAAATAATTTGTAATTTAAAATGTCAGTATGATCCAAGTTACCAATAAATGTATGTTTCTGGACTGGCTTGGTTCATAATCCTGGCTGAGTCTAAAATTGACTTAGTCCATTTTGTGCTCTTATAACAATACCTGAGACTGGGTAATTTATAAAGAACAAAAACTGTTTTCTTACTGCTCTGGAGGCTGGGAAGTCCAAGATCAAGACACTAGCAGATTTGGTATCTGATGAGGGCACAGTCTCCACCTCCAAGATGGTGCCTTGAACACTGCATCCTCCAAAGGAACACTGTGACCTCACATGGCAGAAGAGCAAAAGAAAGCTAACCTATTCCCACAAGCCCTTTTTAATAGGGGCATTTATCCATTCATGAGGGCAGAGCCCTCATGACCCGAATACCTCCCATTAGGCCCCACTTCCCAACACTGTTGCACTGGGGATTAAGTTTTAACCTATGAATCTGGGAAGGGACACAAACCGTAACAGTGACCAAGGCAGGAAGATAAGAGTATTGAATCCTGGCTGAATCTAAAATGTGACCAAGGCAGGAAGATAGAATATTGCCTTCCACCCATTCATGGATGAGTGTATCACAGTAACCTGAAAGAGGCTCAAAGATCTACTGAGAGTTTAAAGGCTAGTTTAGCTGTTTGTAGGAAAATTCTAAATAGATTTTTCAAAATATGTCATGGCAGGGTGGGGAAGAAATATTGGTCAAAGGTACAAACTTTCAGTTATAAAATGAGCAAATTCTGGAGCTCTAATGTATAGCATGGTAACTATAGTTAATAATGTATACTTAAAATTTGCTAAGAGAGTACTCTCAAGTGTTCTCACCACACACCAAAAAAAATGGTAACCATGTGAGGTGATGGATATTTTAATTAACTTGAGTGTTATAATCATTTCACAATGTATATGTATATCAAAACATCATGTTGCACATCTTAAATATATATAATTTTTGTCAATCACAACTCAATAAAGCTGTAAAAATGTCACTGTAGTTGACTCTATCATAATTTAAATCACTATTGTCATTAGAATAATACTTATTTAATATGGATATTATATAAAACAACTTCAGCTATTTTAAGTGTAGCCAAGGATCAAGAAATAAGTATAAAAGACTTGTGGAGCTGGATTAGTCCCTAATGCTTAAAGGTGTCACATTCAGAAGAGCCATTTCCACTTCCTTTTAGCTCACTTTGTCTTCTTGTCACAATTTTAATAAGCCTATTTGTCTGGCTTCTCAGTCTACAGCAGATTAGAAGGGGAAGGCCTTCAATCAAACACAATATTTGGACCTTATTTAGATACTGATTCTAACAAAAACATTTTAAAGATAACTGAGAAAACTGAATGGATACTTCATATTAAATGACTAGATATTACATGATATTTGATGATGGTAAGAAATTATTGGGATTTTAAAAGGTGGACACTTATATTGTAGTTACGTTTGTTGTTTGCTTATGAGTCCTTATCTTTTAGAAATACAGTCTGGGTTCCAGCCCAGGTACATTGCCAGTTGTGTCTGTAGCAAAGGAATATTAATAGCTGTCCTACCTAATCACCAGGTTGATATAAAGCCACTACAAACAGATGTGAAAACCTTTCAAAATTAATGCATAGTGCATCATACAAATTCAACATGTGAATAAATACCATGTTACCTGTTAGAACAGACATGAAATTAAAATGTCGAAACTAGTTTTGGAGTTGAAACATACAGTAAGAGATCATCTTAATTTCCTTATTTCCAAGCTCTGCTGCACCTGAATATTTTGGAACACAGAGGTCACATTTAGCATCATAGAAATATTAATATTGCCACTAGAATTTTTCTGGCTTACTAGAGCACTCCAGACAGAATTTTTAAATACTTTAAGGTTCATTTTCAAATACTAAAATATTTCAAATCTTCTCAAATGCTGTTTTAAATGGTTCAAACCAGCCGAAAGTGATGTAGGATGGATCTCCTAAGCACAAGAAAAATCCCATTCCCAGTAAATCCTCACTTTTGCGGGATCATAATTGCCATTCCATGCAAGATTTCCTAAGTCACACTCTTTCAAAGGAAACTGAGAGGAGGATTATCTTTGCACGCAGCCAAATTACGCTGCACGTTTGTAATACATTTCTAGTGCATAACCTGCTAAGAAGCAGATGAATGTAAAGGTCTCCTAAAACTAGGTGGCAGCATGTCAGTCAAGAAACTAAGTGACGGGAAACAGGCAGAAAGTAAAACATGGTCTGAGACAAACTGATGCTCATTTCCTTTGATGAAATTTCTTACTATGACAAAGCCAGAAAGATTAATAAATCTTCTAAGCAGGAAGGTTCTCATTCACTCTGAGGTTAATCCCCTTAATTAACATACATTTCTCTATTTTGTCATAAAATGTTTTGAGCCATGGAGGAGAAAACCATGCCAAAGGATGTTCAGCTTGGAAGAGGCGTTGCAAGGCTTAAATTTATCAGAAAGGAAAGGCGTGGTTTTCAGTCATTTCACAGATATGCTTTTTTACCCCCCCTGATGTATCACAAAGGTTTCTAAATTGAACATTTTAAATGATTTCCATACATACTTGATGTAAACTGTGAACATTTTTATAATTTTTGTCTATCTACGTTCACTCCCTGGGTAATCTCATCCATGCCCATGGTTACCTTTATGCTGATGACTCCCAAATTTGTTCCTTAGCCCTCTAAAGGACCCTCCTCCACAAGCTCCAGACTCATAGAGATTACTTCCTTCTTGGGATCTCCACTTGGATGTCTAAATAGGCATCTCCAACTTAACATGGCAGTACAGAATTCTTGATTTTCACCCCCTCCAAAACGTATTTCCTTCCAGTTTCTCACATTTCCATAAATGGCATCATTATTCACCCAATTGCTCAAATCAAAAACCGAGAGTCACTCTTGATCCCTCTTTCTCTCCCATCCACATCTAATCCATCAGCAAGTCTCTGGCTCTAAAATAAATCCCGAAGCCATCCACTTCTCTTCCTTTTCCATCTCTTCTTGCTACCGTTAGTTCTCAGCTGTACTATTTCAATAGTCTCTTAATTTATTTCTTTGCTTCCACTGTCTCCCCTTCAGTCCATTCTCCACACACATACGAAAGTGGTTTTCATTTTATATCATGTCAGGTCATGTAAAAATTTTCCACTGGCCTCTTGTTCTTAGAATGAAATCCTAACGCCCTAACATGGCCTACAAGGCTGACACGATCTGGCCCACCACTTCCTGACCTGATCTCACACCACTCTCCCGTGCTCACTCCACTCCACCACGCTGGCTGACATTCTTTTCCTCAAAATAACAGCTCATTTCTTTCTGCTCAGAGCTAGCTGTATTTGCACTTGTTTCCTCTTTGTGCAATGCTATTCTCCCCATCTTCACATTTTTTTCACTATTCACAACTCAGCCAGAAATTCGCCTCCTCAGAGCAGCTTTCTGGACCACATTCTACTATTACCTGTTTTTATTTCCTTCAGAGTGCACTACTTGCAAGTGCCTTTTTAACATTTTCTTTGTTATGGTCTGTCTCCCCCATATTAACTGAATGTAAGATCCCACAAGAGCAGACTTTGTCTTGTCATTGACTGTCTCCTGTACACTTAGAACAATGCCTAGCAAATAATAGACTCTCCATATACATTTGTTGAATGAATGGCTTATTAACATTTGGTTTAGCATTAATATCACTACATCTAGAAAACACTCAGGAGGGAAATCAGGTAAGGACATGAAATTTGGACTGAAAAGGATATAGGAAGGGATATAAAAAGACATGAGAAAACAGGCTTAAACTATAAGGTTTGAAATTACAATGACAAAGCAGCAAAATAAGACATAAATTTTAAAAAGAAAAGAAACATTGAACATAAAGGAAAAAAACCTGAGATTGTTTGGATAGATGTCAATGGATACTCTAGGTGGACATACCTTATCAAGAGCTTTGTATACTGACCAAAGTTAAATTCTACTTTCCTATAAAACAAGTATTTCTTGGTAAGGTACTAAATGACTAGCAAATGGGCTTAGCATTAAATACAGGCTTACCCTGGAGATACTGTGGGTTCTGTTCCAGAGCACCGCAATAAAGCAAGTCACATGAATTTTTGAGTTTCCCGTGCATATAGAAGTAGTTTACACTGTATTTTAGTTCATTACGTGTGTGATAGCATTATGTCTAAAAAAAACAATGTACATACCTTAATTAAAAAATACTTTATTGCTAAAAAATGCTAACGATCATCTCAGCCTTCAGCCAGTTGTAATCTTTTTGCTGGTGGAGGGTCTTGCCTTGATGTTGATGGCTGCTGACTGAACAAAGTGGTGGTTGCTGAAGGTTGGAGTGAGCACAGGCTGTTGGAAAAACGCCAATAGACTTGCTTGACGCAGGGTTGCCACAAACCTTCAATTTGTAAAAAACACAAAATCTGCAAAGCACAATAAAGCAGAGTGCAATAAAACAAGGTATGCCTGTACTATGTTTCTGGTCATTATGATTTACAGATCATATGACCCTTTTCTTTTTAATTTGCACCATTCCGTTTGGGAATTTTGTCAAGACCCACAGAAGAAGTATTGTATGAAACAGAAGTTCTATCCCTTGTTAAAAAAACTACTTTGGCCATACTGGACATATAAGTCTAAAATGCTGTTCATTTAGCAAAGAGGGTCCATTCTTATCTAATTATTGTACCTAATTATAAATAACAAAAGCATTTTAAATAATGAACTAGGAAACATTTTTGTTACTAAACATCCCTTTATGAGATTGAAAAAAACAAATTCTCTTCCTAAATACTTAGGTCACCTTTGGCTTGAGATGGTTATATTTCACTTAATAATTAAGATCTAAAATTTGCCATGCTTCTCTGTTTTCATAAGTTATTTATGAAACCTAATGATAAATTAATTATAAAATGCTAGAGCTCTCTAATTTTCTTTATATTTGAAATATTTAAGTTTTAAAAACACTAAGAGTCAACCCACAGCATAAAATGGCATGATAATTTATGTTAGACTCATTTAAAATATTTCAATATTAAAAAATACTTTAGAAATCAACTTGTCTAATTCCCTCATTTTATAGATAGAGAAATTTAAACCCACTTAATCAATTTTTCACTATTTCTTTCTTTTTTTGCTTTAGATTACAACCAAAATCTAAAATAATAATATGCAAATTTAAATAGCCTATCAGAGACTGGATTTTTTCTCTAAGCAAGATTCATAATTCATAATTTCAGGAGATTATGAAAGAAGATGTACTATAGTCAGTCATGGAATTTTGTTCAGTGAAGCAATAACAAAATATTAATTGTTCAGGTTGTTCCTTTGAACTTTTCATCTCTTAACTGGATCCACAATTTTAATAATGCTCTCATTTTACATAGTTTCTAAAAGCCTTACAATTCTAGGCTGAACTTAACATGGCACAAATTCTATCCAAGGTAAATAATGAATAAAGTATGAGCTAATGATGAATCATTTTAGTAATACCACAAAAAATAGAAGAAATGCAACTTTAATTGACAGAGTAAGTTACTACATCCAGCTTACCAATTCTTTAGAACTGAAGTGTTAGCTTCCTTCCATAAATGAAAAGAGATTCAGAAAACAGAAGGGTCTTAACAAGTTTTAACTGGAGCAAATGTTTCTCCCATTAATGAGCCCTTGGGAAGAATATTTTATTATGTGTTTTCCTTACCTCATACCAAACCAAGTCTGATTACTGGTTCCCTTTGCCACATCCAGACCTTTGTAACTCAGAATTGAAAAATAAAGCAGATTCAGTTCAGACTTTGAATGTTTTAAAGTACATTGTCACGAGCTTGCAGTCCCCAACCCCTGGGCCACAGACTGGTGCCAGTCATAGCCTGTTAGGAACTGGGCCACACAGCAGGAGATGAGCGGCAGGCAAGCAAAGCTTCATCTGTATTTACAGCCACTCCCCATCACTCACATCACCGCCTGAGCTCCACCTCCTGTCACATCAGTGGTGGCATTAGGTTCTCATAGGAGCACAAACCCTAGTGTAAACTGCGCATGTGAGGGATCTAGGTTGCACCCTCCTTATGAGACTCTAATGCCTGATGATCTGAGGTGGAGCTGAGGCGGTGATGCTAGCGCTGGGGAGTGGCTGCAAATACAGATTATCATTAGCGGAGAGGTTTGACTGCACAGAGACCATAATAAATCAGTTGCTGCAGACTCATATCAAAACCCTATCAGTGAGTGGCAAGTGGCAATGAAGCTGCATCTGGTGGCAGGCTTTATGGTGGCAAGTGAGCATCTTACTTCAATTGTACAGCTGCATCTGGTGGCAGACTTTAAATCAGAATCCAACACTTATTTCAGTCCTCGCATGGCCCTCCCATTATTTTATTTAACGTTTCCGTCCGCGCCTCTTTCGTGCACTGCGCACTTGTCTCAGTCACAGTTTTGGTATCCCACAAGCTAACCCTAGCAAAAATGAGTAAAAAAACAAACGTCACTGGAGAGCTTCTTTGAAAAGGGGGAGACCCAATGATGACACAGCAGAAGACTCTTAGACTGCCAACAAAATGAAAGCTGCATTTAAAAGAAAATACCAAGGAATCCTACTTAAATTACGGGTTCATTGCAACAGGTAATTCACATTCTCCAAGCCCGCTTTGTATAGTATGTGGCAACTGGCTATCCAACAAAACCATGAAAGCTTCAAAAACTGCTTCGCCACATGGAGACCAAGCACCCTGCATTAAAAGACAAGGCTTTGGAGTTTTTCAACAGAAAAAAACGTGAACACAAAGAACGGAAGCAATTATTGAAGGCCACCACACCACTTCATCAAATGTGTCTGCACTGAGAGAGCATCATTCTTAGTGGCTAACTGCATCGCTAAAGCTAAGAAACCCTTTACTATTGGTGAAAAGTTGATCCTGCCTGCTGCTAAGGACGTTGCAGTGAACTTTTAGGAGAGGACACAGTTCAAAAGGCAAGTGTTCGTCTTTCAGCTAGCACCATAACTAGACGAATTGATGAAACAGCAGAGGATATTGAGGCACAATTGTTAGAGAGGATTAATGAGTCACTGTGGAATGCAATCCAGGTTGATGAGTCTACAGATGTTAACAACAAGGCAACAATGCTTGTTTTTGTGCAATATATTTTTTTCAGGAGGATGTGCATGAGGATATGTTATATGCACTCTTGTTGCCAACCAATACCACAGCTGCAGAACTATTCAAGTCTTTGAATGATTACATATCAGGGAAACTGAATTGGTCGTTTTGTGTCAGTATATACATGGATGGAGTGGCTGCCATAACTGGACGGCTTTCTGGTTTCACTACTGGGGTCAAGGAGGTTACTTCTGAATGTGAGTCTACACACTGTGTCATCCAGAAAGAAATGCTGGCTAGCCAAAAAATGTCCCCTGAACTAAACAACTTTTTGCAGGATGTGATTAAAATTATCAACCACATTAAGGTACATGCCCTCAAGTCACATCTGTTCGTGCAGCTCTGTGAGGAGATGGACACAGAGCACACATGTCTTCTCTTATACACAGAAGTGAGATGGCTTTCTAAAGGTAGATCACTGGCCAGAGTTTTTGAGTTACGAGAGCTGCTCCAGAGATTTCTTTTAGAAAAACAGTCGCCACTGGCAGCACATTTCAGTGACACAGAATGGGTCACAAAACTTGTGTGACATATTCAACCTGCCCAATGAACTCAATCTGTCACCTTAGGGGAGAATGACAACTGTGTTCAAGTCAGCAGATAAAGTGTCTTCATTCAAAGCCAAACTGGAATTATGGAGGTGATGAGTAAACATTGGGAATTTTGACATGTTTCAAACATTAGCAGAAATTTTGAAAGAGACTGAGCCAGGGCCTTCTTTCTCCAAGCTGGTGCATGATCACCTATCTCAGCTTTCAGAAGAGTTTGAGTATTACCTCCCAACCACAAAAGACCCCCGAACTAGGAAGGAATAGATCTGCGACCCATTTGTGAATAAGCCAGGTCAATCGACTTTGTCCGTGCTAGAAGAGGATCAACTGCTTGAGATCGCAAATGATGGTGGCCTTAAAAGTATGTTTGAGACAACTTCAAATCTCCATACATTCTGGATTAAAGTCAAGGTGGAATATCCTGAGATTGCCACAAAAGCACAGAAAAGCCTGCTTCCATTTCCAACATCCTATCTTTGTGAAGCAGGGTTTTCTGCAGCGACAGCCACCAAAACGAGATTACGGAGTAGACTGGACATAAGCAACGCACTTCGGGTGTCACTGTCTCCCATCACCCCCAGATGGGACCATCTAGCTGCAGGAAAACAAGCTCAGGGCTCCCATTGATTCTGCATTATGGTGAGCTGAATAATTATTATATATTATAATGTAATGATAACAGAAATAAAGTGCACAATAAATGTAATGTGCTTGAATCTTCATGAAACCATCCCCACCACCCCCCCGTCCATGGAAAAACTGTCTTCCATGAAACCAGTCCCTGGTACCAAAAAGGTTGGGGACCACTGTCATGAGCCACCGTTTTAGTTCTATAAACCAAATTAAAAAGACCTGCTTCCTAAGGCTATATCTAAAATAAGAATAAAAGTACTTGCCTTAACTCCTTCACAGGATTGTTTTGAAAAGTATGAAGTATTATGTGCAAAAATGAGTTTCTCCTACTATGATTAATATCCAGTTTCCATGTGAACACATACTTTGATAGGAAGAGGACAGCCTCCTCTGATTGCCTATTTGGATATTAGACAAAATCTCGTGTAATGAACACTCAATGTGGAAAGGAATTGAGTCATTTTTCAGTCCCCTCCAAACCCAAGAGTTCCTCATGTTTTTGCCTTTTGAAAGATCACATTTCCTTTTTCCAAATAAGGTTAACCACAATCATGTCTGTTCTCAATATTAATAATATTTTATCACTCATTGAGCATATACCATGTGTTAGTATCCATACTTGAAATTTTATCATTATTGATAAGAAGGCTGTTATTAGTTTGCTGTTTGTTTATAGGTAATGTCTTTCTCCCTAGTTGCTTTTAAAATTTTATTTCCTTAGTATTCTGCAGATTTCCAATGGTATGTCTAGGTGTAGATATACTTTTATTAATCTGCTTTAGACCTAGAGTTCTTCTGTAATCTGAGGAATTATGTTTTTCATCAGTTCTGGGAAATTCTCAGCTACCATTTCTTTGAATGTTGCCTCTCCTCCAGTCTTTCCCTCTGGAACTCCAACAAGGCTCCTGTTGGACTTTTCATTCTGTCTTCTATGTCCCTTACCCTCTTTCATAATTTCACTGCTTCATCTCTGCACTACATTCTGGTAATTTCCTCAGATCTGTATTTTAGTTCACAGATTCTCTTTTTCACTAGGTCCAATCTGCTGTTTAACTCACCCCTGAGTTTGTTTTTTTAATGACTGTTTTCTCATTTCTACACATTCTATTTGATTCTTATCAACTATGCCTCAGCCTTTTTCATAGGATCCTATTCTTTGTGGCTTTTATTGTTTTATCTCTCAAATTATCTTAAAAATATACTGTATAATCTCACTCAGATTTTTTGTTAACTCAATTACTTGGTTTGCTAATTTTCCTGTCTGTTGTGACTACTGGTTTTCCCTCAGTGGCACATTTACTTATTTTATTTTTTTAGCCAAGATTGGTTTTGCTTATTTTTTTAACATTAAAAGCAAGTATCTATTTATGTTGATGAAGCAATTACATACATAGGTTTATACATACACTTAGACATAGCACATTGGAATATTTTCTTAGTGATATCCTGAAACCATAACAATATCTTTTTTTTGATACATAATAGATGTACACATTTGTGGGGTATATGTACTAATTTAATACATCCATATAATTCGTAAAGATCAAATCATTATACTTGAAATATCCATCACCTTAAATATTTGCCTTTTCTTTATGCTAGAAACATTTAAATTATTCTGTCTAGCTATTTTAAAATATTAATACATAACAGACACACTCACTTTTTATTGTGATCTCAATCAATAGGAATTGTTTTTCTACGGACATGCTATAAGTCACAACTAGGAGAAGTGTTACTATAACACAGCTTCTGCCAAGTCCTCCAGAGATGTTACATTCAGCTTTTAGCACTCCTTTGAGAGTCCTAGAGGAGTCTCTATATCAATATATACATTAAAACATCTGTCCATATGACTTATATCCAGTTTTGATACTATTTCATCCTTTTTCATTAAAGACATTTTAATATCCTTTTTTGTTTCTGGCACCAAAGATATTTCTCCTTTCTACACTGTTAGATTCCTCTTCTCAATTAAACATCCCTCAAATTATTTAAAATTTACTAAGTTCATACAATCTACAGATGCACCTAACATATGGCACCCAAGAGAGAATAGTTTTCCAAAAACTGCTGCTTACTCTGACTTGCACACTGAACTTCTATTGTATAAATCCTTAATCTGTTCTAGCTGCCACATCATACTACTGACTCACATTATACTCTATCCACTTAAAACTCATATCTTTGATACAAGAACTACTACTAAACCTATTTTTTAATCAAAAAAATGGGACTTCATATTTATCCTGCATCAATCTCATATTTTACATTTTTACACAAAACTGAGTCAGTACTACTCAGCAAGTTGGAACCTTTAAAACAAACATCTGGCTTTCTAGGAAAAGAGTGATACACTTATTCCTATGTATAATGGACACTATTGTTTCTGCCTGCACAGTATTCCATTCTGGTAACAGAACCCCTCTACCCATGGGAAATTTATTCCACATAATTCACCTGAGGATTACTCTGCCCTGCCACAGGGGAGAACTCCTAATCCCATGCTCCAGCCAAGGGGATTGGTTCAGAGATGGGCATTCACCCCAAGTCAAAAGAGTAAAAGCCATCCCTAGGACTTTTGCTGGAACTTTCCAAAAAAAGCAGGGTGAGGGAAGGTTCTCCCCTTCTGAAATTATAAACACGAAATACTATGTAAACCTGGAGACGCTGCACCTACATGGAAAGATAATGTGCCTGAAAATGAAACCAAAAGAGAAAAGCAGAGCCAAGAGACTAGAAGAGAAAGACCATGTTTTCATGATATAATTTAAACCACTAGATGTATTAAATAGTTATGAAACCCTTGAAATTCTTAGTTACACAAACCAGTATTATTCTACTTACTTTTTTCAAACTCATTTGAGTTGCATCTCAGTCTTGCAAGCAAGAAACCTAACACAATGCATAATAAGTTTAACTGCTCTTTAGAGAAAATTATCAGAGCATTCTCATATCACACAAAAAACCCCACCATCTCTCTGGTAGCACTCATATCAAATTCTCTCAAAGTAGTTGTACTTTGAAAAAACAGGTTTAGTTTGCAATGGTTATAAGGCTGGATACTTTTCTAAATAAACTGATTATGAACCCTGAACCACATCTGCAGAAGCAGGCTAAAACTCACCAACTATGTTCACAAAATAATTTTATAGCATCTAAACATGTCTACAAATTGGTTTTTAAGGTCTTTTTGTTTTTCCCCAACCAAGCTGGTTCCAAAGAATGTGATCCTCTCCCTTTCTCTTAAATACCCTCCCTCCCTTAACCCAAATCCTGGCCCAAATTCTGGGAATATATTCCTAAAAATTATCCTAAATCCAGAAAAAAAGAGAACGTGCAAAGAAATTACACTATCATATATAATTTTTGTTTAATTTTTTAAAAAATGAACACAGCAGTAGTGCTCACCAAGAATAGAACAGTCAAGTAAACTATATTGAAAATGGAAAGTTATATAAAATGAAGTTAATTAAAAATGAAGTTTACGAAGACTACATAATATAAAAATGATTTATATTAGAAGATTAAGTTTTTTAAAATAATATAAAATTATAGACACACAATTACAACAATACAAAAGACACTTGAAGGATAAAACTTGAAGGAAATACAACATAAATGCAAAAAGTGATTTTGTTTTGTTGATGGCCCTGGATGATTGTTTTTTCTTCTACTATTTTTGACCATTTTCTAACTTTTCTTGAAGGACTATGTATTACTTTTATATTTAAAAAATTATAAGATCAAAGCAGAGAGAGAAGTTATCCAAACAGAACCCAGAAATATTCTTTCTTGAAATGTCCAAGCCTATTTTATATCAGTTCAAAATAATGCTCAGTTCTCTATCTTGAACTTTTACCTATCCCTTTAGCTATCAATTCAGAAAGTGATAACAATACCAGTAACAAGAAACTTAAGCTTCAAGATGGCAGACTAAGCACATGCATCTACCACCTGCCCGTCCTGAGACCTCACTGAAATAAACAGAAAGAACAAAAAGAAATAAACCCTGTAACAGTAAAAAGAATAAAAAAGGAAACCAACAAATAGGAGGTTTCAAAATTTTCTGGAGGATAGAGGAGCAGAGGGGATTAGGTTGGAGGGTAAAATACATTGAGAAAGCCACAGCCTAGAATCTGTTACCAGGGGCTGAGGAGCCAGCCTGCCTGACAGAACCTGAAGTCGTGTGCCCTATACCGTGTACAGAACTGAGGACGAGTGTGAAAATAGGGAGATTAGCTGAAGACACATATATAGAATACCTAATAGTTGGTACCATCATTCCCCTCCTACAACCCCAAGGTCAAGGCAGTGAGCCTGGATTTACCTCCAGCTAAAACACTGGACAGATCTTCCCTAAAGAAATTAAACTGGAACAAGCAAAGGCTTCTAGTGGGACTGGTGATGTCCCAAATAAAGCCCTTCTCTTCTGGCATCTGAAGGGCCTAAACCCTGACAGCCAGCTCCCTATCTGTTCATCCTAAGGCAAAGCCTGTCAGTCACAGTCAGTCACAGATTCCCCTCCCACACCCATACCCACACAAAAAGCTCTCCCAGTCTGAATTCTCACTTGAGAAAGAGACCTAACAGGAAAACAGTTCTTCTAACATTTAAAAAAAAAAGTAGAAACTAGTACTAGTTAACCAGGTCATCTTTCTTAAACATGGACAACTTAAGACTTACCAAGCATGGGAGGACAGAAAGTCCAAGAGAACCGAACAGAATTATTAACCCCAAAAGAAACAGATAATTTAGAAGAGAACTTTTAGAAACCTTTAATTTAATATAGAGAAATTCAAGAAGATATTAAATCCTTACAAAAAGGGTAAGATCTATGAAAGAAGGTATGAAACAAAAAAGTACAGTAAAAAAATGTCCTTAAAGATTAAACATATGATTGCTAAAATAAAATTTTCAAGGGAAGGATTAGAATATATAGTTGAGAAATTTTTTCAGAACAAGAGAAAAAAGAGATTAAAAATATGAGAAAAAGTAGAAAAGGAATTTTCAAAAAAATGTTTCAAAAAGTTTTGGAACATGAAACATGAAAAGTTTCGGAACAGAGTTTAAGTGCCTAGCACAATGTGGAAGGCAGAGTGCACCAATCTTACTTCCCTTCGGGAGAAAGCCGGCTAGGAGTATAGTTAGCTGACAGCCTCTAGCTGCTGCGTCTTCGGCATTCACACCAAAACCAGGTTCCTCCCAGGAGCTTCTCCAAACCAAGGACAGAACATGGCAGAGGAACTAGAGTAGAGCCATTCCTACCTAATGAGGGACTACTCTCACAGGCAGTCTCTGCCCTGGGGATTGCCACTGCCCCAGCTGAGACATTCTCACAGCTGCACCGTAGTTAAGACTGTTCCCACCCAATCTTCCTTCCTTCCCTCTCTCCATTTACAGATGTCAGTCGGAAGGTCCTCTTCAGCTAATTCTGCACCCTCGCCTCTTAATCCTTCACAGGTGTTCTTCCTCAATAAATCTCTTCAATGTCTAATTCCACCTTGGAATCTGCTTCTCAGAAGACCAGAGCATAACAATGAATGGAAGAAGTCTCACATGTAGATGTATCACACCAACTTGCAAAACACCAAAGATAAAGAAAAAAATCTTAAAAAGTTTCTATAGGAAAAAATCAGGTTACCAAAAAAGGAAACAATCAAATTCCCTTCAGACTTCTCATCAGCAACAATGGATATTAAAAGGCAATATATTGATACTAATTAATTGATATTAAAAGAACAATATGTAGTAGGCCCTTTGTATCTCTGGGTTCTGCATGAGAGGATCAAAATATTTTTTAAAAAATACAACACAAATAGAGAAAGGGCTTCAAGATGGCTGACTAGAGGCATCCAATACTTGCCTCCTCCACAAAGAACAACCAAAATAACAAGTAGATAATCACACTTCAAATAGAGCATCTAAAAGAGAACACTGTAATTCAAAAGTGAAGCAACAGGAAACACGTGAGGCATGAAAGGAGTGGAAGTGAGGTAGCCACCTCAGCCAGAATCACCTAGAAGCCAGGAGAGACTCCCCTGTGCAGAGATCCCTAGTGGTCCACATTCCTACTGCAGATTGCTGCAATCCAACCTTAGCCATGGGAGAGCCCCTCGACCCTTGTAGGCCCTGAGACTAGAATAGGCTGCTACCTAGAGACAGTGCTATGGCATTGCTCCAGAGAGGGAGCTCACACTGGGTTCCCCATACACCCTAAGACCGAAGCAGCTACAGCACAGCACCATTTTGAGAACCTAGCACCCACCAGACTGCCTCCTGCCCCGGGGCCCAACAGCCCTTGCATTTCCACATCCCTGGAACCCCACTGACATCCCCTTGCATCCACATGAAAGACTGCAGTGGCACAATGCCAACTATACCCAGCATAGCAGCAGGATCTCTAGCACTCTAGAACACACAGTGTCCTGCCCCCTAGGGATGGGATAGTGCAGCACACCAGGGAGGCTGCCCCCTTGGCAAGGGAGCCCAAGTGTGTGTTCCCCAGAGTCTGAAACGCACCTGCCTGTAGCCGCTGCCACCAGCAGTAGGGCTGCAGTGCAACTGCATGCACCCTGATCACAGACTTTCCCCACATGCTACTGCTGTAGCTACTGCTGTCACTGGGGGCCAAAGTGCAGGCCACTGGCAGCAACCTCACTCCCCCTCAGCAGCACGGTCACATTGAATTTGCACACGCCCTAGGACTGGCTCTCCCCGCTGCTGCTGCCGCTGCCTTTGCAGCTGCTACTGTGGCCACCTTCGCTGGGTGCCAAAGCATGCACTCCCCAGAGCCAGACAGCCATCTTCCTGTAGCTGCTGGTACTAACACCAACCCTATTCCCCACCCTCCAGCCCGGCAGCAGGGCCACAGTACACTTGCATGCACTCTAAAAATGGGCTCTCCCTGCTTACCACTGCTGCCACTGCCACCACACAAGCACCCCACTGGCAAGCCTAAGGATCACCTCACCCTGCCCACTATAGCCTGTGCCCATGCACACCACCAGGATGACTGAGGACAAGCCCCCAAGGCCTGGCCCTGCTCCCACCAGTACCTAAAGACATTGCACAGGGGCCTGGAGATTGCCCACCCCATCCACCATTGGCATCTGTGCATTCCTCCTGGGGGCCTGCAGATGGGCCCACCCTACCTGCTGCTAATATCACAGCTGGAAACCCACCCACAGGCACCACCTGGGGTCCTGGAAACTGGCCCACCCAGCGCATTGCAACCACCGCTAACACAAGCACATGGTGCCTGGGGGCCTGAGAGTTGTCCCACCACTGCTACATCCATTGCCCATGCCACACATGCTGCCCAGGGACCCAAGGACCCTCTCACCCACCTGGCCTACTGCTGCCACTGTCAGCACCCAAGCAAGCCACCCGGAGGCCCAAGAATAGGCATGCTTGGACCCACTAACACCGATGCCTGTGTATGTCACTGGGGGCCCAAGGACAGGCACACTCACCTCACTGCTGCCACTACTGGGACCCAAGGACTGGCCCACCTGGCATCCCCATCCCCAGCAAAACCTCATCACAACCTCCACTAACAACAGCAGCCTAAGCCACAGAGGAAATCACAGGCACCACTGACGTGATTTACAACCACATAAATCATACAAGATTACACTACTATACACAACCAGAATCAAAGCTAAAGTGCTCTACCCAACCAACACCATAAATACACATTCAGGAAAGTCTTCCCCTATGAATGCCAATCCAAAAAATTAAAAGAAGTGACTGTTACACCAGATGCACAGACATCAATGTAAAGACACAAGAAACATGAAAAAGAAAGGAAATGTGACACCATTAAAGGAACACAGTAATTCTCCAGCAACAGATTCCAATAAAAAAGAAATTTATAAAATGCTGGAGAAAGAATTAAAAATAATGATATTAAAGGACCTCAATAAAATTCAAGAGAACACAGATAAACAGTACAAAGAAATGAGAAAAACAATTTAGGACATGAATGAGAAATTTACCAGACAGATATGATATCATTTAAAAAAACCCAAACAGAAGAATTCAATACATGGAAAGAAAAATACATTTGAGAGTTTTAACAACAGACTAGATAAAGCAGAGCTATTTCAGACAGGCCTTCTGAAATAACTCAGTGAGACAAAAAAAGAAAAAAGAAGAATGAACAAAGCCTATGTGACATATGGGACACCATGAAGCAGCCAAATGTTAGAATCTGGGGTGTTCCAGAAAATGAAGAGAAGGCCAATGGCATAGAAAACCAATTTAACAAAATAATAGCTGAAAACTTCCCAAGTCTAGCAAGAGATTTAGACATCCAGACACAGGAAGCTCAGAGATCCCCAAACAGGTACAACCCCAATGGTCTTCTCTACAGCACATTACAGTCAAATGTCAAAAGGCAAAGACAAAGAGATTTCTAAAAACCACAAGAGAAAAAAATCTAGTTACATACAAGGGAAACTCCATCAGACTAACAGTGAATTTCTCAGCAGAAACCTTATAGGCCATGAGAGAATGAGATGATATATTAAAAGTGTTGACAGGGAAATAAAAAATATGTCAGCCAAGAATACTATACCCAGCAAAGTTATCCTTCATAAATGAAGGAGAAATCTTTCCCAGACAACAAAAAACTGAGGGAATTCATCATGCATAGAATGGACCTACAAGAAATGCTTAAGGGAGCCCTACACCTGGAAGTGAAAGGACAACATGGACCACCATGAAAACAAGTTTAAAAACATCAAAATCACATCAAATATAAAATTCACTGGTAGAGCAAACATACAAATGAACAAGAGAAAGGACTCAAATGTTACCACTAGAGAAAACCATCAAACCACAATGATAAACAATGAGAGAGTAAGAAAGGAATAAAAAATATATAAAACAACCAGAGAAAAATTAACAAAATTATGACAGGAATACATTGACCCAAAACAATAACAACTTGAAATATAAACAGATTAAACTTTCCACTTAAAAGATACAGACTGCCTGAATGGAAAAAAATAAACACGGTGCCTATAAGAAACTCACTTAACCTGTAAAGACACATACAGACTGAAAGTAAAGGGATGGAAAAAGACATTCCATGCAAACGGAAAAGAAAAGCAAGCAGGAGTAGCTAGCTATACTTGTATCAGAAAAAAACAGGTTTTAAGCCAAAAACAGTAAAAAAAAAAAAAAAAAAAAGACAAGGTCATTATATAATGATACAATGATAAAGGGATCAATTCAGCAAAAGAATGTAACAATTCTAAATATATGCGCCCAATACCAGATGACCCAGATATATAAAGCAAATATTATTAGATCTCACAGGAGAGACAGACTGAAATGCAGTAATAGTAGGGGACTTCAACATCAAACTCTCAGCATTAGACAGGTCATTTAGACAGAAAATTGACAAATAAACATTAGATTTAAACTGCACTTTAGACCAAATGGACATAACAATCATTTTCTGAATGAAGATGATTTATCCAATAGTTGGAAAATACACATTATTCCCATCAGCACATGGACCATTCTCCAGGATAAAACATATATTAGGACACAAAACAAGTCCCAACAAGTTTTAAAAAAATCAAAATCATATCAAGTATCTTCTCCAAACACACTGGAATAAAGCTAGATATCAAAATGAAGAGGAACTTCAGAGACTGCAAACATACCGAAATTAAAAATCATGCTCCTAGACCAGTGTTCCTAAGTTTCATGGAAGACAATTTTCCCATGGACTGGGCAGTGGGGGTGGCGGAGCTGTGTGGCCTGGTCCCTAACAGGCCACAGACTGGTACCAGTCCATGGCCCAGGGGTTGGGGACCACAGTCCTAGATGATCACTGGGCCAACAAAGAAACTAAAACAGAAATTAAAAAATTTTTTAAAACAAATGAAAGTGAAAACACAAAATACCAAAACTTGTAGGACACAGCAAAAGCTGTGCTAAGAGGAAAGTTTATGGCATTAAATGCCTACATCAAAAAGTATAAAGATCACAAATTAACAACCTAGTATCACACCTCAAGGAACTAGAAAAACAAGAACAAATCAAACCCAAAGTTAGCAGAAGAAAAGAAATAACAAAGATCAGAGCAGAACTAAATGAAATATAGACTTAAAAAAAACACAAAGGGGGGGAGAAAAAAATGGCAGTGTGATAGGGTCCTCCCACCGCACCGCTCCCAGGGAAGGAGGTGAAGGACGCCAGCGGCTGCCTGCGAGCACGGACCGCTCACTCCGAAAACAGCATTGCGAATGACAGAGAAACAACGCCGAACGCCCAGCCCAAGAAAACAGGTACAAAATTTTCACAAAGATCGGAGGGCGCACGGAGCACAATAGAGCCCAGAGCGCGGGAAGGACGCGCTCGCCAGGTCGGCGCAGCGCGACCTGCCCCCCAAGCGGTGACGCGCCTCCCCATACACGCAGTCAGGGACAAGCCCAGAGTTGGGACAGAGCGGCTGCTAGGGACGGCGAGCCCTGTGGAGAGGAGGAAGTTGCGAGAGCCAAACACAACTCGCAGCTACAATATACAGAGACTGCCGAGGGCTGGGGAGGAACTGGGCGGGGACCGAGATACAGCTTCCCGGGACAGTGCGCGGGAACCCGCCGGCCGGCACTGCGCCACTAGAAGTCATCGGGACTGGGCCCAGGAGTTTATCGAAGAGCGGGACACGCCCTTAGAGGCTGCTGGCAACTGCCGCTGCGACCAGCGGAGAAAAACTGCGCTCCCGGCGCGATCGGAGCCCCACTGTGCGCCAGGCTGGCGGCGGCCGCCATCTTTACACCCGCCCGCGCGGAGCTGTGAGCCGCGTCTCTAGCTCCGCCCCGCCCAGGCCCGGGGCTCTTCTGCTGGGGCGAGACAGGCTTTGCCTGTGGTGGCCAGGGTCACCTGCATCCGTGGGACCCAGGTGGGACGAGATCCCGGAACTGTAGCGGCGGGACCTTTGAGTACTGGAAACAGTTTGCAGCTCGTCCATCTGGTTCTGCTACCCCGACTCTGGCCTCCGACAAGTCCGCTCCGAGCTGGCCCTAGTGCCCGCCCCTTCAGGTCCCAGCCCTTCTGTACCCTAGAGATCGCTCATTTTGAAGGTTGCTGGCTATAGTAACTCATTTGGTATAACTGCTGGTTCCCATGACAACCAAATACCTCAATAGCCACAGGCTGAACCAGAGCAGCTCCCCATAATCCTGCCCACTTCAATAGGGAATTTCGCGCCACCCAAGAGCGCTTCCAGCGGCCACTACTCCCCCCTCCCCGTAGTAACATCCCCCCGGTGGAGACTGCTGGGGATAGAGACGGCCACCCGCCTCGCCTTGGGGTCTAGTGGTGGAAAAGGGGTGCACAATTGGAGATCCCCCTATCAACCAGTATCACGCGGAGACGCACATCAGAAGGGCAGACACACGTGGCTAGATGAGCAATCTCTGAGCTGTGTAGAATTTTCCCAACTCAGCTCTCACACTGCAGCCAAAGGAAATTGTGTTTCTATGTGCACCTCAGGAGGAGCAGGGTCAAAGTAACCCCTAGGAGCTACAAGGCCCCTCCCAAAGCACGGGCCCCAACTGGGGAATCAGAGTCTGCCACGGACATAACAGAATACCTAGCTAATAGGGAGCGGAGGACTCATATCCTCAAGTACAATTCATTAGCTCAGAGCCCAAGCTGGGAGGTCATTCTCACCACACTCCACTGGGAACAGGAGAAGACCACAGGTGAGAGTTAACTCAAGATCCAACAAACTTGCTAAAATACACCTAAGGCAATACAGGCCACTACTTCTCTCCCTGGCTTTGCCAAGGAACAATAATTGTGAGCCTGGTGACAGGGCCATAAACTAGCTCTAACACCCCCAGCTCTCGACCAAGAGGCCAGATGAGAAAAAACCAGAGAAAGAACATGAAAAATCAGAGTGAAAAGTCACCCCCAAAAGAAATTATCAGTTCCTCAGCAATGGATACCAACCCAAATGAAATGGGTAGAATGACAGAAGAGGAATTTCGTTTATGGATTATAAGAAAGCTCAATGAAATTCAAGAGAAAATTGAATCCCAGCACAAAGAAACCACAAGAAAAATGCAAGAAATGAATGAAAAATTCTCCAAAGAAATAGAAATATTACGGAAAAATCAAATAGAAATCCTAGAAATGAAAGAAGCATTCAAGGATCTACAAAACACAGTGGAAAGCCTTAAGAATAGGCTGGACCATGCAGAGGAAAGAATTTCAGAGCTAGAAGACAGCTCCTATGCTCTATATAAATCAGCTTAAGAGAAAGAACACAAAAACTAGAGGCAGGAAAAAGCATACAAGAAATGTGGGATTATGTAAAGAGG
Organism: Daubentonia madagascariensis; assembly: GCA_023783475.1. Taxonomy (NCBI): domain Eukaryota; kingdom Metazoa; phylum Chordata; class Mammalia; order Primates; family Daubentoniidae; genus Daubentonia; species Daubentonia madagascariensis. The sequence goes on along the minus strand of JAKFHU010000485.1, from coordinate 4,106,258 downwards.
CCAAACATAAGGATCATAGGTATCCCTGAGGGAGAGGAGGAAATTTTGCATGGGCTGGAAAATTTATTTGAAGGAATAATAGAGGAAAATTTCCATGGCTTAGCCAGAAATCTCTATATCCAAGTACAAGAAGCACACAGGACTCCTGGGAGAGTCAATGTGAAAAGGCATTCACCACGCCACATAATTATTAGATTGACCAAAGTAAACACAAAAGAGGCACTCCTCAGAGCTGTAAGACGAAAAGAACACGTAACCTACAAAGGGAAACCGATCAGATTAACTGCAGATTTCTCAGCTGAAACCTTACAAGCCAGAAGGGAATGGCGAGACATCATCAATCTCCTAAAACAAAACAAAGGTCAACCCAGAATTCTGTATCCTGCCAAACTAAGCTTCTACATGAGGGAGAAATAAAGACGTTTCCAGATAAGCAATCACTGATAGAATTTGCGAAATCCAGACCGGCCTTGCAAGAAATGCTTAGACCTGCATTATACACTACACAGAGCAACAGACACCCACCTATGTAAAACTACGCAAAAGCTAAAACCCCAGAAACCAGATTCCACAATGACGCAAGAGGTAAAACAAAAGATACCACCCAACAGAATAATCAGAAATTTACCCCAAACATCAATTCTCTCAATAAATGTAAATGGCTTGAACTGCCCATTGAAGAGACATAGGCTGGCTGAATGGATTAAAAAATACAAGCCAAGTATCTGTTGTCTTCAGGAAACACACCTTACACACAAGACGCATTCAGACTCAAGGTGAAAGGATAGAATACAATTTTCCAGGCCAATGGAAACCAAAAGAAATCCGGAGTAGCCATCCTTATTTCAGATGATATAAACTTTAAAGCAACAAAAGTAAAGAAGGACAAAAATGGACACTATGTAGTGGTGAAGGGAAAAATCTCACAAGAGGATTTAACAATCCTAAACATTTATGCACCCAACACAGGAGCACCCAGGTACATAAAGCAAATACTGCTAGATCTAGACAACATAATAAGCATCAACGCCATAATAGCAGGGGACTTCAACACCCCACTGACGGAACTGGACAGATCCTCCAAACAAAAAACAAATAGAGAAATACAAGACCTAAACAGGACTATAGAACATTTGGGCCTAACAGATATCTACAGAACACTCCACCCAAATAACACTGAATATACATTCTTCTCATCAGCTCATGGAACTTTCTCTAAAATTGACCACATCCTAGGCCACAAAACAGATCTAAACAAATTCAAAAAAATAGAAATCATACCATGTATCTTTTCAGACCACAGCACAATAAAATTAGAAATCAATTCCAACAGAAACTCACATCGTCCTCCAAAAATGTGGAAACTAAACAATCTATTGCTGAAAGATTATTGGGTCAAGGAGGAGATTCAAATTGAAATCAAAAGATTCTTTGAACTAAACGATAATGGGGACACAAGTTATCAAAATCCATGGGATACAGCAAAAGCAGTCCTGAGAGGAAAACTTATCGCCATAAATTCCCACATCCAAAAGACAGAAAAGTCACAAATCAGTAAACTAACGAATCATATTAAGGAAATGGAAAAGGAAGAGCAAAGCAATCCTAAAGCCAGCCGAAGAAAAGAAATAACCAAAATCAGAGCAGAATTAAATGAAATCGAGAACAAAAGAACAATACAGAAGATCAATGAAACGAAATGTTGGTTCTTTGCAAAGATAAACAAAATAGACAGGCCACTTGCCAGGTTGACCAGTAGCAGAAAGGAAAGGACTCTAATAAGCTCAATTAGAAATGAAAAAGGAGAAGTCACAACTGATACCGTGGAAATACAAAACATCATCTTTGAATACTACAAAAATCTCTATGCCCACAAACACGAAAACGTGGAGGAAATGGACAAATTCTTAGAAACACACTACCTCCCTAGGCTCAACCAGGAAGAACAGAATTTCTAAACAGACCAATACCAAGCACCGAAATTGAAGCAGTAATAAAAATCTACCCACAAAAAAAGTCCCGGACCAGATGGGTTCACACCTGAATTCTACCAAGCCTACAAAGAAGAACTGGTGCCTATACTGCAGAAATTATTTGAAAATATCCAGAAGGATGGAATCCTCCCAAACTCATTCTACGAAGCCAATATCACCTTGATACCAAAGCCAGGAAAGGACACAACAAAAAAAGAAAACTACAGACCAATATCCCTTATGAATATAGATGCAAAAATTCTCAATAAAATCCTTGCAAACCGAAATCAAATGTTCATCAAAAAAATAATCCATCATGATCAGGTGGGCTTTATTCCCGAGATGCAGGGATGGTTCAACATACGCAAATCTATAAATGTAATTCACCATATAAATAAAAGCAAGAACAAAGATTATATAATCCTTTCATTAGATGCAGAAAAGGCTTTTGACAAAATCCAGCATCCTTTTATGATAAGAACTCTTAACAATATAGGCATAGATGGCTCATTCCTAGAAACTATTCAAGCCATATACAATAAACCCACAGCCAATATCATACTGAATGGGGAAAAATTGAAGGTATTCCCCCTTAAAACTGGCACCAGACAAGGGTGCCACTATCTCCACTTCTTTTCAACATAGTGCTGGAAGTCCTGGCCACAGCAATTAGACAAGACAGAGGAATTAGGGGCGTCCAGATGGGGGCAGAAGAGGTCAAACTTTCACTATTCGCAGACGAGATGATATTATACATAGAAAACCCCAAAGATTCAACCAAGAGATTACTGGAATTGATAAATGAATTCAGCAAAGTCTCAGGATACAAAATTAATACACACAAATCCATAGCCTTCATATATGCTAGTAACAATCAAGCCGAGAAACAAATTAAAGATGCTATACCTTTCGCAATAGCAACAAAGAAAATTAAATATTTAGGAATATATCTAACTAAGGAGGTCAAAGACCTATATAGAGAGAATTATGAAACACTGAGAAAAGAAATTGCAGAGGACGTAAATAGATGGAAAGCCCTACCATGCTCTTGGATAGGCAGAGTCAACATAGTAAAAATGGCTTTGCTACCTAAATTGATTTACAGAATCAATGCAATCCCTATCAAAATACCAACATCGTTTTTTGCCGATCTAGAAAAAATAATTCTACGCTTCGTGTGGAACCAGAGAAGACCCTGTCTAGCCAAAGCAATCTTAAGCAAAAAGAACAAATTGGGAGGCATCTGTCTACCAGACTTCAAACTATACTACAAGGCTATAGTAACCAAAACTGCATGGTATTGGCACAAGAACAGACACGTAGACCAATGGAACAGGACTGAGAACCCAAATATAAAACCAACCTCATACAGTCACCTGATCTTTGACAAATTCCAGAAAAACGTACACTGGGGAAAAGAATCCCTATTCAACAAATGGTGCTGGGAAAATTGGATGGCCATATGGAGAAGACTGAAACTGGACCCACACCTCTCACCTCTCACAAAAATCAATTCACAATCGATAACAGATCTAAACCTAAGACATGAAACCCATAAGAATTCTCGAAGAAAACGTTGGAAAAACTCTTATGGACATTGGCCTAGGCAAAGAATTTATGAAGAAGACCCCCAAAGCAATCACAGCAGCAACAAAAATAAATACATGGGACCTGATCAAATTGAAAAGCTTCTGCACAGCCAAGGAAACTATCACTAGAGTGAACAGACAACCTACAGAATGGGAGAAAATATTTGCATGCTACACCTCTGATAAAGGGCTGATAACCAGAATCTATTCAGAACTTAGGAAAATCAACAAGAAAAAATCAAACAACCCTATTAAAAAATGGGCAAAGGACATGAACAGAAACTTTTCCAAAGAAGACAGAATGATGGCCAGCAAACATATAAAAAAGTGCTCAACTTCTCTAATCATCAGGGAAATGCAAATCAAAACCACAATGAGATATCACTTAACTCCAGGGAGATTGGCTCATATCAAAAAATCCCCAAATAACAAATGTTGGCGGGGATGTGGACAGGTAGGAACACTCATACACTGCTGGTGGGACTGCAAATTAATACAACCTCTATGGAAAAGAATATGGAGATACCTCAAAGAATTAAAAGTAGAATTACCATTTGACCCAGCAATCCCACTACTGGGTATTTATCCAAAAGAAAAAAAGACATTTTATAATAAAGACATCTGCTCTCGAATGTTCATAGCAGCACAATTCACAATTGCAAAGTTGTGGAAACAACCCAGGTGCCCATCAATACACGAGTGGATCAATAAAATGTGGTATATGTATACCATGGAGTATTACTCAGCAATAAGGAACAACAGTGAATTAACACATCTGGTATTATCCTGGTTGGAGCTAGAACCCATTCTTCGAAATGAAGTGTCACAGGATTGGAAAAACAAGCACCACTGGTACTCACCATCAAACTGGTACTAACTGATGAACACTTACATCACACAGGGCAATAACATTCATCTGAGGGCGGGCGGGCGGGAGGGGGGTGGAAGGGATGGGAAAAACTCTCACTGAATGGATGTGGGGAGCACAGTTTGGGAGACGACCACGATTGTGGCTCTGACACGGGCAGAACAGGGGCAATGTGTATGGCCAAAGTGTTGTACCCCCATGATATTCTGAAATTAAAAAAATAAATTAAAAAAAAAAAAAAAACACAAAGGATCAACAAAATGAAAAGTAGGTTTTTTTGAAAAGAAAAACAAAATCGATAAACCACTAGCTAGACTAGCCAAGGCAAAAGAGAGAAGAACCAAACAAAATAAAAAATCAGAAATCAGAAATGAACAAGGAGATATTACAACTGATACCACAGAAATACAAAAGATCATCAAAAACTGCTATGAACAACTATGTGCTCACTAACTGGGAAACTGAAATGGATAAATTCCTGGACACATACAACCTATCAAGATTGAATGAATCTGGAAGAGAAACCCTGAACAGACCAATAATGAGCAGCGAGATTGAATCGGTAATAAAGTCTGCCAACAAAGAAACGCTCAGTACAAGATGGCTGCACTGCTGAATTCTACCAAACTTGTTAAGAAGAACTAAGACCAATTCTTCTCAGACTATTAAAAAAATTGAAGACAGAATGCTTTCTAACTCATTCTATGAGGCCATCATTACTCCAATACCAAAAACAGATAAAGACACAACCAAAAAAGAAAACTACAGGCCAATAACCCGAATGAACGTAGACATAAAAATCCTCAACAGGGCCAGGCATGGTGGCTCACATCTGTAATCCCAGCACTTTGTGAGGCCAAAGTGGGAGGATCACTTGAAGCCAGGAATTAGTGACCAGCCTGGGCAACTAGCCTGACCTTGTCTCTACCAAAAAAAAAAAAAAAACTAGCCAGATGTGGTGGTGCACATCTGTAGTCCCAGCTATTCAGGAGGCTGAGGCAAGAAGATCACTTGAGCCCAGGAGTTTGAGGCTGCAGTGAGCTATGATCACCCTCCAGCCCGAGCAATAGAGCAAAACCCTGTTTCTTAAAAAAGAAAATACTAGCAAACCAAATCCAACAGCACATCAAAAAGATAATACACCATGACCAAGTGGGATTTATCCCAAAAATGCAAAGATAGTTCAACATACACAAATCAACAAATGATACATCACATCAACAGAATGAGGGACAAAAACCATATGACCATCTTCATAGATGCAGAAAAAAATTGATAAACTTCAATAACAATTCATGATAAAAACTCTCAACAAACTAGGGATGGAACAAACAATCCTCAATAAAATAATAAAGGCTAAATGTGACAAATCCAGAACTAACATTATAGTGAATGGGGAAAAGATAAAAGCCTTTTCTCTAAGAACTGGAACAAGATAAGAATGTCCACTTTCACCATTTCTATTCAACATAGTACTGGAAGTCCTAGTCAGAGCAATTAAGCAAGAAAAAGGCACTCAAATTGGAAAAGAGATAAAACTGTCCCTCTTTGAAGATGACACAATCTTGTATTTAGGAAAACCTAGACTCCACCAAATAACTCTTACATACGAGAAAAATTCAGTAAAGTTGCAGGATACAAAATCAACATACAAAAATCAGTAGTGTTTCTATACACCAATAATGAAATAGCTGGGAAAAAAGCCAAGGCAATTCCATTTACAATAGCTATTAAAAAATTAAATATCTAAGAATAAATTTAACCAAGGAGGTAATAGATCTCCACAAGGAAAGCCAAAAAACAGTGATGAAAGAAAACTGAAGAGGATACAAACAAATGAAAAAATATCCCATGCTCATGGATCAAAAGAATTAATATTGTTTAAATGTCCGTATTACCCAAAGCAATCTACAGATTCAATGCAATCCCTCTCAAAACACCAATGTCATTTTTCACAGACATAAAAAAAAAATCCTAAAATTTGCGTGGAACCAAAAAAGAGCCCAAATAGCCAAAGCAATCCTGAGCAAAAAGAACAAAGCTGGAGACATCACACTACCTGACTTCAAAATACCTTACAAGGCTACAGTAACCAAAACAGCATGGTATTGGTATAAAAACAGACATATATCGACCGATGAAACAGAACTGAGAACCTAGATACAAATCCACATCTTGACAGCCAACTGATTTTCGACAAAGGTGTTAAGAACTGACACTGGGTGAAAACACACTCTCTTCAATAAATGGTGCTGGGAAAACCAGATATCCATACGCAGAAAAATGAAACTGGACTCCTATCTCTCAAAAAAATCAACAAAAATCAACTCAAAATGGATTAAAGACCTAAACATAAGACCCAAAGCTATAAAACTACTAGAAGAAAACAAAGGGGAAACACTACAGGACACTGGGTCTAGGCAAAGATTTTATGGCTAAGACTTTAAAAGCACAGGCAACAAAAACAAAAATAGACAAACAGGACTATATTAAGCTAAAAAGTTTCTGCACAGCAAATGAAACAACAGAGTGAAAAGACAACCAGTTATATGGGAGAAAATATTTGCCAACTATTCATCCAAGAAGGGACTTGAACAACTCAAGAACATATAAGGAACTCGAACAACTCAACAGCAAAAAAAATAAATAATCCCATTAAAGGCTGGATGCAGTGGCTCATGCCTGTAATCCCAGCACTTTGGGAGGCCAAAGTGGGAGGATCACTTGAGGCCAGGAATTTGAGACCAGCCTTGGTAACACAGTGAGACCTCATCTTTAAAAAAAAAAAGGAAAGAAAAATTAGCCAGGTGTGGTGGCATGCACCTGTGGTCCCAGCTACTCGGGAGGCTGAAGCTGGAGCATCGCTTGAACCCAGGAGTACGAGGTTGCAGTGAGCTATAATTGTGCCACTGCACTCCAGCCTGAATGACAAAAGAAGACATATAAATGGCCAATATGTATATGAAAAAATGCTCAACATCACTAATTATCAGGGAAATGCAAATCAAAACCACAATGATATATCATCTTATGCCAGTTAAAATGGCTATTATTCAAAAGACAAAAAAATAACAACACTGACAAGGATACAGAGAAAAGGAACTTTTATACACTGTTGGTGGGAAAGCATATTAGTACATGGCCATTAAGGAAAACAGGGAGACTTCTCAAAAAACTAAAAATAGAACTATCATACGATCCAGCAATCTCACTACTGGGTACTTATCCAAAGGAAAGGAAATTAGTATGTCAAAGAGATACCTGCACTCCCATGTTTACTGCAGCACTATTCACAATGACAAAGATACGGAATCAACCTAAGTGTCATCCAGCAATGGATGAATGGATAAAGAAAATGTGGTATATATACACAATAGGCTACTACTCGGCCATAAAAAAGATTGAAATCCTGTCACTCGCAGCAACATGGATGGAACTGGAGGACATTATGTTAAGTGAAATAAGCCAGTCACAGAAAGATAAATACCACATGTTCTCACTCACATGTGGAAGCTAAAAAAGTTGATCTCATGGAAATAGAGAGTAGAATGGTGGTTACCAAGGCTTGGGGGAGGGGGTGAAGAAAAGTTGGTTAATGGGTACAAACATACAGTTAAATAGGAGTAAGTTCTAATGTTTGATAGCAGTGTTAACTATAGTTAACAATAATGTATTGTATATTTCAAAATAGTTAAAAGAGAGGACTTGAAAAGTTCCCCAACACATACAAATAATAAATACTTGAGGTGATGGATACGCTAAATATCGTGACTTGATCATTACACATCCTATACATGTAACGAAGTATCAGATGTACTGCATAAAAATGTACAAATATATATCCACAAAAAAATTTAAAAAAAAAACACCTACAACTTAACAAAACAAACTGCCCAATTCAAAAAACAGACATTTCTCCCAAGAAGATATGCAAATGCCCAATAAACCATTTGTTTGTAAGGCTAGCTAATGATGTTGAGCTAATGAGCTGATAAGCTAATGACCTAATCACCTCCCCAAAGTCCCCACCTCTTAACACCATCACCTTGGGTACAAGGACTTCAATATATGAATCTTGAGGGGACACAAACATTCAAACGATAGCAAACACCAAATACAATGATGTTTTCACAGTCCTCGTTCTACTTAATATTTTATCTAAGTATTTTGCATGAAGCCTTTCTTTTTAGCCTTTTTTTCTGAGGTGAGGGTAAGAATGGAAGGGGAGTGGAAATACCTCACAAGACCAGTGTTCCAAACAACATCTGGGGAAATGCTGGCATGGAGTGTTCCAATTACAAAATGCATCACTGCTTTGTTCAAAAATATTTAATCTTCTGTTTTTTGGCACTGAAGAAAAAAATCCAAGTAAACAACTAACTGGTCAATATAAGCATTATAATATTTATTAGTTATACTGCACTATCTTTCCTTTCATAATCATATTATGGGGAAGAAAACTAATAATAAACTAAAAACCTGATTTAGGAAAACACTGTAAAGATATTGAGTCCAAAGCTCAAAATGATGACACGTTGCCTCAATACAGTTATCCTGTAGTAAATCTCATACAAAACAGTAAACATTAATATCTTACAAATGAAGAGGAAAAAGAAGAAAGAAATTGTTCAAGAAAACCAGTGCATGAATCAAGAAGACCAAAATTCTGAAACTCACTATTAGACAATATCCCAGTTTTCTTTAAAATATATTCAATTTTTACTTAAAAGTGTATTAATTTGTTGCTTTGGGTTATTCATGTCTATTGGCAAGAACAGGGGCCCATTTGTGCTAAGATAATTGAATCCAAAATACCCACATAAAGCTTTAGTTTTAAGCCTCAAAGTTACTGGTACAAGGAAAAAAAAACTAATTAATAGAGCCATTATTTATGCAAAAACTAGCTGATTTTATTATCAATGTCAAACAAGTCTTTAAATCAACTAAAATTTATTTAATTAAGCATAAAGTTACTTTCACATTTGTCTACAGCCATAGTAAATACAGTTCTTGGCATAAAGACACAGCCTTTGGAATTTATAATATCCCCACCTGCAAGATTACACATATAAAACTCCCATTATTGTTTATGTAATAGTGGAATAGTTAATCAAATTAATTACACTATCTAGAATAAAATAAAATGAAAATAATTTACTCATAAAATTCATATTTAAATCATCTTTATTTACAAAATACTATCCTGAGAATTATAATTCCATTAAGCTGCAATTTGAGCAAAAGTATAATCACTTAAGTAACAGCAGTTACTTAAACTGAAAATGAAAGATAAGTCAAAATTACTTTTGAAGAGAGCAAAAATATTGTCAGGTTTCTTGTTGTGGTTCTGGGTGTTCAGTAGCAGGCTCATTTGAAGGCAGAATCAACCCTGAAGGGAAATCACTTCTACTTTCAGAATGGAGGGGTGGGGAGAAAAATCCAGCTCTTGGGGGAAGATAAGGAGGAAAACCCCTCGGTGAATAGACATTTCTCACTGTTCAAAGAGATTATAAAAGACATTTTTTAACTTGAAGAACCTTTACTTCAACCCTAATAAATCACTAGCTTATGACTTTCAATTATCTATTCTTATATTTAAAAATTGACACCAGAATAATTACCTGATGTAACAAATTAATTTTTACAACATTGAGAAAGATGTACTCTCTTCAACTACATATGATTAAAGGGAATATCATTAATTTTAGATGAAATTTTTGTCCTACCCCTTAGCACTTTTAAAAAAGGAGAAAAATTGTTTCAAAATATATAAAACTTACTTTAAAAAACATTTTCATGTAATTTTCACAAGACTTAAAATTCAGATCAGTGATTCCCAATTCTAATTTGATATTATACTAAAACATTTCCAGTTATATCAAAGACCATCTTAAAATTCCCCAAACAAAACTCATTTTCATTCACCTTAAACTTTAAAAAAGAGGAAGAATGAGGGAAGGAATGACTACATAAGACAAATAATAGGCTTTTGCCTAGTGTTTGTAACCGTATATTTATTCTGCAGAAATCTATAGTTCTAAATGGTGAAGTATAGAAATAAAGCAATAAATGACTCCATTTTTCTTTTGTGAGGCTATGAAAGAATTTCAATACATCCAACAAACAATTAGGTCAAACATGATAAATACATTTTAGGTTTTAAATAAGTAGGACTACATGGGAACTACTTACAAAAAAGACTTTTAAAAATACCTTAGTAAAAGATAAACTGTAATGATTTTAACTAAATGCCACAATAATCAGTTTCTATCAAGTGAGACACAGATAATTTTAGTTTTATTACAAGACTGCTGCAAAGGATTTTCCTGCCAAGGATTTTCGTGACTACTAAAATACAGAAATAATTCCACATTATTAAGACGAATCAAGTTGAAGCCTCATTAATCAAGTTGAAGTCCACTAATGGCTGGCTGGCTGCCTTCCCAATTTGGAAAAGTGATGGCACACACACACAATGCTAGAAAAAATTTTCCTCCACTGTATCACTACATGAATAGATAGTAAAATTAATATCTCTGACTTACTGTATAAAACACATAATGGAATTTTTTTTAAAAAGAAAGCATACTTGCAAATGGAGGATGTGGTAGACCAGGGAAATCCCTTGGTGGAAAATAATCTCGGGGCGCTCCATACATGTTTCCTGGAGGAGGTGGAGGAAAAGGAGGTCCTCTTCTCATGAACGAGCCCCTTGTATCCATTGGAAACAATGCTCCTCTCATTGGAGGAAGAGGTGGAGGAACAAAGCCAGGGCCAGTTGCTTCACTTTCAGCAGGAAGAGATGATGAATCAGGCACATTTAAATTCTGTAACAAATTGATATATGGCATTCATTAAAACAACAGCAAAATTGCAATAGTTTTCCTGAAAATCTTAGGCATATAAGAAAGCACCTAGTCTGAAAGCAGTCCATGATAGTCTTAGAAAGCTCCAAGGTTCAAACAGTTTTCCGTGTTAACATAGCAGGTTTTTAGCTATCACAAATATTTACTAAGTAAACAGAAAACAGCTTTAACCAATAAAATAATATTCTGGCTAAAGATAAAACAAAAGTATAGTCCAAGAGTACCAAAATAGACATTCTTTTACTAAGCATATACTGAAAAAAAAGAAAAGGCAAGATGTTTAATGTTTATATTTTCAAGGTGACCAAAATCAATACTTCACATGTAATAAACAAAAATATACTTTAAAATATTCAAATAGAAATCCAAGGGGGAAAATCTAAAATCTTGTTCAACCAGTAAAGTAACTGAAATCCCTAGTCTACAAGTTGTACTTTATCACCATAGGATACAATCCAGAAAAGAAATAGCTTTAATGCTAAGTAGGAAGTATATTTGCCAAAAAGATAGAAGCAGCTTTATATCAAAACCAGATTATTAGCTATACTTCTATTCTAGTAAACCAAGAGATTAAAAGGCTCCTGAACACATGGGTAAAATTCCACTTTCAGTACTTACACCAAGATCATCTTTGGTATCATTTCTACTGGATTCCATCTCTGAAGATACTGGCCCATCTAGACATAAAAGTTAAACCATGAAAAATACATGATGTATCACTCCATTCCTAGAATACTTCCAGATCACAAAGGACATTGATATTTTCCCATTCCCTCTGTTGGTACATGAACCAGCTTGACACCAGCATCCTCTATTGGGGCTATAAGAATAGTCTGAGGTCCCTGGACATTATGGCAGACTCAGTTCTGCAACAGTGTGTGGCAATGATTTCTCCAGCTAGTTCTTAGGCAATCTTGCTGCGGCAGCATCCTAAAGAAACATCTGGAAAAAAGAACCTCTCTCCTTCCTTCTAATCTTCTCCCCCTCTCTCCTTTCCTTTTTTCCTCCCACTCTTCCTTCCTTCCTTCCTTATTCTTCCATCATGTAAGACAGACTAGCCATTTGAATTCAGTCACTGTTCCTAAATAAATGTTCCTGAACTTTGTTGTTATCAAGAACTGGTTGTTCTCTGAGGACATAAATTAAAACAACCTTTTCTCTGACCACAACTACCTCTCCTCTTCTAGCTTTCTCATTTAGCTACTCTCACTACACCTGTCCTTGGATGTCACTGATGCTTCCAAACTTCTGACCTCTCAGTTTCCTCCTTCCTTCACTTCCTTCCCCAATTAACTAGACTCCAAAGTCCATCACTTCAGCCAGTCATCAATATCCTTGCCCTTCTGTTCATTTTTCACTTGTGTTTGACAACATTCCAAACCCAGATTAATCCAAATCTCTGTTTCCATTCTGCCTATACCTGAGCCACCTAGCACTGCTGGGGGTAAAAAAAGCCACGCAGACTGGAGATCCAAGCTGCGGGATTTACATCATATTCCCAGCTGCACACTGCCTGCCCTTCCTTCTGTGTCTCTTAAGCCAACTTTCTCCTCAGCAATTTCAAATCTCCATTCTCCTCAAGCCTACTATACCAGTCACTTAGAAACTTCCTTCACTTTTTGTGATAAAACATATAAGCAAACTGCAACTGTACTCTTATGACCTTTCCTTTTATCCTGGAAAAGGATCTTTCTAGACAATCTATGGCCCTCCATCCTGTGCTCAGAATCCCTCTTCTCCAGTTTCCTCAGGGACCTTCCTCTCTATGTTGATTCCCTCCTCCCTTTCTGATAGATCCAAGTCTCTACAGACAATTTAAAAATGAGAGAGAAAAAGAGACTTCCCTCCAGCCACCTCTCTCCTCCACAATCAAGAATTATTTTATATATATTATTCGGAATTCCTCCCATTGTTGTCCTCATTTTACTGTAATCAATTTGCAACATCTGTTCCACTGAAATTATTTTCCCTAAAATCAAAAAATCTCTGTTTGCTAAATTAAAATAGATACTTTAGTCTTCATTTTACATTACTTCCCACCATTGCTGACCACTCCCTCCCTCTTGATATGCTCCCAGTCTTTGATTTATGTGACAGGACCCTTCATGCTCTCTAGCCCTCCTTTCCAGCTACTGCTTCTCAGTCTCTTTGGTGGGGAACACTACTTTTGACCATTCAGAGTTCCACCCTCATCCCTATTCTCTTCTCATTCTCTCCTTGAAAAATCCCATCCAACTCTGTAGCTTTAATTAGATATATACTACTGACTTCCCTATCTATAATTTAGAACCAGATATTACCCCCAGGACTTCAAAGCTTGACCTGCCTCCTTGAATATTCATGCAGGTGTGTCACGGGTGCCACTAATTTTGTAAAATCAAAAGGTAATTTATAATCTTTCTTGTCAAAATTGCTCGTTGTTCCTTGTCTCAGAACAATAAATAGCATCTCTGTTCACCCAGGTGCCACAGCCAGGAACCTGGGCATCAGCCAAGACTCCTTCTCCCTCACCTCCCACAAGCCTTCAATCCTAAATCCTCCCAATTCTATTTTCTCCATGTCTGTTAACATCAATCTACCCCCTCTGCTAAATCAGCACCATCACTCATCAAGATTCCTGTCATAGTCTCCTAAAAAGTTACCCCGGCTCCAATCTTTATTTTTCCAATCTATTCCCTAAAATGCAACCAGAGAAATTTCTCTAAAATACAGATCTATTAATAATTGTATCATTTCACTGCTTAAAATCCTTTAGTGTGTTGCCATTTTTCTGAGAATAAGGTCTAAATTTCTGAACAGTGTTTGCAAGGCCTTGTAAAATCTATACAATGCTTAATTCTTCAGCTACTTGTTTCAATATTCCCTAACTCACACTCCATGGTACAGCCATAATTTACTAGGCACCCTTAACTCTAAATCTTTAAAGATGCTATTCTCCTCTCCTAGAACATCATCATCATCATTTTGGTCCAGCTAATCCCTCCTTTAATTCTCAGCTTATATTTCACTTCCTCCTAGAAGCTTTTCTTGACCATCCCACACTCAAACCACTCATCTGGGTTAGTGCCCCATATGCTCCCATAATAGGTAGTACTCATAACAATTGTCACTCTGTAGCGTAACTGCCTTTAGGCCTTTATGAGACTTCAAGGTATAAGGAATGCAGAGCTCCTGTCTCCTGTCCTCCACTAAAATATAGCAACTACCATGATGCCTGTCATACAGTAAGCATTCAATAGATATTCAGTGCATCAATGAATGGGTCCACAACCCTCTCATTTCAATAAAGTATAGGGATCAAGACCACAGCTATGGAGCCAGACAGTCATAGATTCAAATCTTGCCGTCTGATACTTCCTACCTGAAATCTTGAGCACTTTTTTGGGCCTCTTGTTTCTTCATCTATAAAATGAGGATAAAAGTATCTACTTCATAGAGTTATTGTGAAGATTAAATAATTTATTTTCGTTCAATAAATGTTTACTGAGCACTACTGATAGTCAAGATGTTTCAACCACATCTCTCACCATTCTCCGTCATGTACTGACATAAACTGACAAACTAATATATAAGAACATAAACTGATATATGTATATAAGTATATATACTGACAAACTATTAATATTATATAGAACTCTTCTATTTACAAAACACTCCCACACACATTAACTCATTAAACCCTCAACAATGCTGTCAACTGATAAATATCTGTTTCATAGTCATCATCCACCAATGACTTGTGCTGTCTCTTTTTTGTTTATTTTTGCTTCTGCTCAATTAATTTTTCAAATTTCTGCAAAAGCAGCCCAAATGTCACCTCCTTCACGCAGTTTTTCCTGATCCTTCAACGAGGCAGGTGTTCTCCCTTTCTCTGAACACAACATACTCTCTAATGGGACTTACTATTCTCACCAGTATTAATTAAGCATATATATATTTGTCCTTCCTATTTAATTATTAGGTTCTTATAGGCAGAAACGATGCCTCACTATAAGTATATCCTATCTCATCTCATACAGGATACCTTCTAAACAGTAGGCACTTAAAAATTATTTGCTCAATTAGATATTATTCAACTAACAGGAAAAAAATAAAGATGTAAAAACTTTTAAATAGTATTAATTTAGAAATGGATGTTTAATCACATATACACCTTCATTCCATTAAGCCTGAAGTAATGAGGGAAAAACAACTCCTAAAGCCAAACAGTAAAAAGTAACTTAATTATGACTAATAATAGAAATGCAGACTATAGGTCTGCATCTTAACTTGTTATTTTAAAAATATTGATTATATAAAATAATAAATATTTCGACTGGATAATACCCCTTCCCAAATATATATCCTTTCCTGAGGAAATCTTTTACCAATAAATTTGTTTTACTTCTCTACTTTTTAAAAAAATCTTTTTTTATTTTCTTAATGTTGTATACTTCTAGTTGATACACTGGATACATATATTTCCCAATTTCAGTGTTTTGCTGTGAGGTAGTTTAAGTAAAAGAGTGCCCAACAAATAGTAGATTGCTCAGTAAATGTTAGTTAAATATATCTAAGTATTAAGTATTCAAACAAGATAACTGATTAAACCATCAACAAAGCATGCATCTATGTTATTTTTTCTGGTGGATTTTCACATATCCATTACATTTGCTTGTCTAATTTTCCTGCTTACTAAACAGGACATATGTAAGTGGACTGGATTAGAAATTAGATGATTAGTCATGGAACACAGTAAAGTTCACCATCATATGTATATATAGTAAACCTATTACCATGATGCTCAAACCACATATTAGATGCCATGTCTGTGTACAATATAACAAGAAACATAAAACCAGGACATTCTCAGGAAGGAGATTTTTGGCCTTAAGAACTACCAGAGATAGCAATTATACTAGTCCTTAATCTAGTTTCCAAGTTCTTAAGTATGCCACCATTATTTTAAAAAATGGAAAGAAAGAAAGAAAGAGAGAGAGAGAGAGAGAGAGAGAGAGAGAAAAAGCACAAAGTATTTCTTACCCATTTTATCCAAAGAAGGCATCTTAAAACTTCTGAGTTCTGCTGGTCCAGATAGTCTACCAGAATTAGAATAAAATCTGTCTTGCCTTTGTGGAGGAAAAGCTGGATCAGGATACGTTTGGCCTAGAAAAAAGTTTTAAAAATATATTCATTAATATAAACATAAATCAAGTTTACTTAAGTTTAATATATTGCTTACACATTTCTCCCGCTTCCTAAAACTTTAACCCATATTCTCATTGACAATAGTAAACAATTTTGGAAAAACTACATATTTTGCTATAGGCAATAACTTTGCTTTCATAGTAAACACAAATAAAATTTGCTACTTTGGATTTTGAAAGTTTCCATCACTATGAATAAATTAGAAATGTGAAAACAAGGCTGGGCGTGGTGGC
This sequence comes from Daubentonia madagascariensis, assembly GCA_023783475.1. Classification (NCBI taxonomy): domain Eukaryota; kingdom Metazoa; phylum Chordata; class Mammalia; order Primates; family Daubentoniidae; genus Daubentonia; species Daubentonia madagascariensis. Next base: position 4,089,542 of record JAKFHU010000485.1, on the reverse strand, counting down.
TCATGCCTGTAATCCTAGCACTCTGGGAGGCCGAGGCAGGAGGATCACTTGAGCTCAGGAGTTCAAGACCAGCCTGAGGGAGGAAAAAAAAAACAAAAAACAAAAAACAGCCTGAGCAACAGCGAGACCCTGTCTCTACTAAAAATAGAAAAAGTTAGCCAGGCATGGTGGTGGGCACCTATAGTCCCAGCTACTCGGGAGATTGAGGCAAGAGGATCACTTGAGCCCAGGAGTTTGAGGTTGCAGTGAGCTATGATGATGCCATTACACTCTAGCCTGGGCAACAGAACGAGACTGTCTCAAAAAAAAAAAAAGTGAAAATAGAATTTAGTTTAGTACATACATACATATGTACATAAATTAATGTAACTTTCAATTGTAATAATAGTGGATAGAAGTGAACACACCAATATATCAAAAAAGACTGAGGCAACACCTACTAACAGAAGAGAAAAAAACAGAAAATGTTGTAAGCATAGCAAGAAATTTAGCAGAACAGATGATAATTTGTCACCAAAGCAGAAAGAGTATCACTCAGAGATCATCAGTGGTCAAACTTTCACTAACACTAACATTTGGAATTTAGCATCCATCCCAAACTAAAGGGAAGGATCTATGACTCAACAGATGAATAGAAGGTTCCCACTGCTGAAATTAAGGACATCTGGACAGACACAAAGCTGGACACAGACTCTGACTCAGTGCTTCTACAGCCACCTTCCTTCATCTCCAGGGGTGATTTATGATGACAAAATGGTAATTCCTGGGTCCTTGTGGATCACCAATCTTGAAAAATATAGGTAGTCTATTTGTCCTTGAGAGGTGATGGCAGACTTTGCTAGATTATGTATACATATGTCCAACTCCATATTTTTGAAAGTTTCAATACTATGTGTAAATCAAAATATATGAAAACAAAGCCGGCCACGGTGGCTCACGCCTGTAATCCTAGCACTCTTGGGAGCCCAAGGCAGGAGGATCACTTGAGCTCTGGAGTGCTATGGAGATGAAACTCTCCAAAAATATGAAGAATGTCAAAAGCAGGTGAACTGTGTGACTCTCTCCTATCCTATTATAGATACGGACGATCAGCCCCAAATTGTCCTTCAAGACTGTCCTAGGCAGTGGTTCATAATATGAACTTCATAGAATCAGTGCTGGAAATGTCAATTTTCATCTGACTCAGCCACATGGGACCTCATTGACACATCTCTCCCACATGAAGCCAAGGAAATCACCTGGCATCAACCAGAGTTGATGGAGAGAATTATATTTAATGAGCTTCCAAAGGTCAGGGGGTGTGACTAGAAGAAAAAGGTCCAGATAGTCTCGCAGGCTTATTTGCATATTTTAAAATCTTAGCAAAGAGCTGTCTCAATGGGTCTGAATTAGCCCAGTGGAAGAAAAGGCTAATCCCAATCACTGAGATCTAAACTGAGTTCTCTCTTTGTACTTCAAACATAGGATTAATTATTAATAAATGGCAGAGTTGGGCAAGGGGATGAAATGGGGAAATCTGAAAACTTCAACTCTTTCTTAATCAGGTCTCAAGACACCGCATCGTTATTTTGCTTCTAAAGTACATCCCCACAACATCAGCAACCTCAGAAATGAAACTTTTTTTTATAAATTTACTATTTGGTAAGTTGTATGCCCATGTTGCCCTCCAATGGCAAAAGTAATTCATTCCTTTAATCTACCAGGGCCTATCATGTGCCAGGCATGAGCAATCAATGTTAGTCTCGATACAGTCCCTGCCCTTATAGTCTAGTGATGATAGAAACAAGTAAATACAATGTGATTAATGTCTAAATAATTGGAAATACAAATAATATAAGAGGTGGCCTATCTAATTCTGACTGGAGGATAACAGAAAATGGTATCACAGAGGTAGTAAATTTTGCCCTGAACGAAAAGATGAACAAGTAAACAAGGGTATTCTGGTCAAAGTCATATGCACACGCACACACATATACATACACATACACACACACACACATAAGATAAAGCTATGTGAAAGGCATTTGACCAATGAAAGACTGAACTGAAATATAAAAATACGAACATGAAAGGTTCCTTTCTTTTTTGCTTTCACACCTTTGTTTTCTACCACAAACAAAGATGATTAAACAGAAAGAATGGGAGAAGAAAATGGGTCACAGGAAAAAACAAATAAGGGGTGGGAATAAGATACAGGGCATACTGAAGCACTTTCACAAACTAAGACCTGTATTGGAGAAACAGCTACTCTCACATACTTCATTCACAGCCAGTCTTGAGGACAATGGGGCAATATCTACCAAAACCAAAAATATGCATATTCTATTATCCAGCAATTCCATTTCCTGGACTCATCTCTAAAGAACATATGTGCAAAAAGGGCGTTAACTGCAGCATTGTTAGTAACAGTGAAACACTGGAAGTACTGTAAATGCTCATCAACAGGGACTGGATAAATATATTATGGTTTATTATATATTGAAATACTACACAGTGATTAAGGTAATAAACTTTATATATACTAACATGAAAAGAATTCAAGAACATAACGCTGATAAAGAAAGTTGATAAAACAGAAATGCAATCTTTTAAAATCATATACGGACCGAAAGTTTACACACACTGAACTCCTGAGAAGTTTACCTCTAGGAATGGAAGGAAGGTAATATGCCCAGGAAAGGAAATGGAATAGTCTTCAACTCATTGAAATAGTGTGCTATTTCTTTTTATGTTTAAATTACACATTTACACACACACACACACACACATCTAAAGTAAATATTAATATGTAAATTCTCAGGGGTGATACACACGATTGTGCTACAAAATCTTGTTTTGTGACATTCAGCAAGTTACCAAACTCTCTATGCTTTTGTTTCTTCATCTATAAAATGGGAATAACAGAATAACACTCAGAGTGTTAGAATAATTAATAAAAGGCATTTAACATAATATCTGCCACAAAGTAAGCACCTAAAAGTAACTGTAATGATAAATTAAGCTTATTGCTATGAATATAAACTATATAAAAATATACCATTGACTGGCCTCTTTCAAATTTATGACCATAAATTTCAAATTGATGCTCAGCCATGCCCTATATAATCATACTACACTTTACTGATGTTTGAGTTCTTCCACTCTCCTAAATGGCTATTGTATACCTTGTTCTTTCTCTTCAAATCTTTAACAATCCTCTCCTCTCCCATCTCCCTCAGTTGATGATGATCTTGCCACATCAAGAAAATTGAAGCAATTAGACACCTCCACTTACCCTCACCCAATTTCTACATTTGTACTCATCTTCACTGCCTTACTTCTTTTTACAATGAATAAAGTGATTTCTCCAACGACACTCTGGATCCCATCCTTTTTTGCTTAATACTCAACGGTTTCGCTTTCATAACTATACCTTCTCCCATACATCATTAATTTCTCCTTCTATCCTGCATTATTCTCATCAGCAAATAAACATGTTATAATATTGCCCATCTTTAAAAAGCAAAAGTACCTGTCCCTCCAGCTACCATCTCATCTCTTTTTTTCATTCAAAACAAAATTTTTCAAAAAGTTGTCTACATTTGTCCCTATATTCTAATCTCTCCTCAACCTACTCTCTTCAGGAAGACTGAAAATTTAAACACAGATTTTTAAAGTTTATGTAAACATACATAGCAACTTATCAACCAAATACTAATCATTAGAATTTATAAGAGATCACTATATTCAAGAAGATATAAGTGATTAAGAGACATATATGCCAAAAAAAAGTGACATCTTAAAAATCTGGCTACAGCTTTAAAGTAAAATCATCCTCTGAGAGAATAAAAGCACAGATTTTAGAACACCTTATTAACTAAAGACTCCATTACCTCATCAAGGAGATAAAAATGAGCCTAACTTAAGATAAATTATATTATAATTCCACCAAATGAATCTCATATGAAAGAATATTCGCAACACAGAAGGACAATGGTCTACACAAATGCCTACAAAATCACACCCAGTAAAGTAAAAATCTATGCCTGTACTTCCAAAGCTATCCAAGGCACTTTGATCTGCTTAACCTGCTTTTGTTTCTCAAAGAATGAGTTAAAACTGTGTTTATCAATTTAGCTGTACAGAATATGTCTCCTATTTGTTCAGCTCTTCAAGAAAAAGAGTTTTTAAACATGCCAGGCTGGAGACCAGACTTAACTCATGATTATACCACCAAGGTATAGTTACTTAGTCTCTTTGCTACACCTTACCAAAATATATTATCCAAATCAGTAAAACATAAGCAGTGACAAAAATAATAGAAGCCACATACTCCTTGTTGTTCTTTTAAACAATTAAAACTAAAAATACTAACACTTAAAAAAGTACAAGGAGAGGAAGTAACACAATTTTTTAAGAAATATGTCTCTACACTACATAAAATTTGCTGAGCATGAAATTTGCTGAGGATTAAAATTCTTTATTGTTCTGTATTACTTCTCCCTGTTGGAAATGGATGCTGTAAGATTGATATCAGAATAGAAGAACAGTACAATTGGAGCACTGACAATCAAGAGGAGCACTCAGAGATCAAGAACACCCAAGAGTAAGAAAATGATAAAAACAATGAAACTGTTTCATTAAAGTATCTATGGTTTTCTTATATATTCTCAAGTTAAAACATTACCAAAATAAAATATTTACATAAACTTAGACACAACTACTGTATAGTTCTTGTTAGATTCATATATACCATCATTTACATATAATGAATCATTGCTCTGATTAACACCTGCCCTATAAATTATTTGTAACTGCCCTGTGGATATAAGTCTCAAGAATCAGTTAAAAGGCTAAAAGCCAAGAATTCAGCAGATTCACTCCCTCACAGCCAAGAAACTATCATTTAATCATTACTTTTCTTATTTGAATTATGTGTTAACATTGTTGAAACATATAACTAACTATTGTTTCTAAAAGGCATAAAACATTTAAATATCCACACCCCTTAAAGATTATTAGTAACTATTAAATATGGGAGGTAAGAGCACACATTTTAAGATTTTCTAAAAATTTGCTTTAAATTATTACTCTTCAAGATTGTTTAATATGCACAGCTTTGAAAATAAGAGCAAATGCAAAGAAAGCAAGACAATTACTTATGAGCCATTTATTAGAAAAACTAAACAAAAAATTATTTAATCCTTTCTACTAAGGAATAATTCTAAAATCTAAGAAATTATAGTATTTAAAACATTGTTAAATAGTAAGTAAAAATATATTATAAAAGTAATCCTCTGGTAGATTGCATTCATGACCTCAATTCTTTATCCCTCCATGCATCCTTGTCCTCAAGGTAGAACATATTTCCTGCTCACTGATTCTAAATTCTGTCACTGATTGCTTTGGTCAATCAAATGTTAGCTGTTGTGACTCAAAGAGAGGGTTAAAAAAGCACTTGCATGTTTCTGCTTTTTGACTCCTGAACCTTAGCCACCACAAGGAGATACTCACAGAACAGAGCTGAATCACTGTAGCCAAGGCCAGCTCACATCAGTGAAAAGCCAGACAACACAGTTAGCTAAGACCAGAAGAACCAAAAGAACTACTCAGCTAAGCCCAGCCTAAATTAGTAACTCACAAGACTCTTGAACTAAATGAATATTTACTGTTTTAAGGCATTGTTTTTAAGGTAGTTTGTTATACAGCACTACTGTGCCAAAAAATACCTGATACAATCCCACTTTCATTATTTAAACATGAAAATTAATATAAACATGTTTGTGTGTGTTTGTGTATGTGTATGTATGTGTGTATATATGTATAATTACACACATGCAGAAAAAGATCTGGAAGAAAATACATCTATCTCTGGGAAGCCAGGATTACAAGTGCTTTTTAATGTTCCTTTTTGCTTTTCTATATTTTGCTTTTGTTATTATGAAAACCAATAAAAAGAAAAATCATTAATTAAAAATAAGATGAATTCTGTTTTTTTTATAAGGACAGACCACTAATTCAAACCAACCCTCCTTCTAAGAACTAGATATCCTGAGCAGAACATACTTTTTTAAATCTTTTAAAAATGCCAAGGGCTAACAAAGCAGGAAAGTATTACAGTACCAAGATCTGGAAAAATAAGGAAACCCGGAGAGACTGGCCCAGAATTTGAGGCTACTTTTCAATGAGACATCTGCCAATTCCAAAAGAGACTACTGAGCGATTGAGAAAGTGAGCAGATCATACACAAGACTAAATAGAGACAAACAATAGAGTTCATGGCCTGTAAGGGCAGGGGGTTACAATGCTGGTAAACCCACTAGGCTTTAGATTTGGACCCCAAAGGGTTATATCATAGAATGATAAACTAGAAATAGAGACCACTTCTCTCAACTTTGAATGATCATGACCTCTAGTTGTAATCCCAAACTGTTAGTGTCCTTAGCCTCCAGGGTGAAGAAAACTACAATCCTCTCTGGAAGGAGTACTAATGGAAAGAACGATTAAGCACCAAGCTTATGGGAATAGGGGAGGATAATTAATAAAAAGTAATTAATCCAAGAAAGGTGAGAAACGAGAACAAAAAACACGAGGCAAATAGAACATAAGTAGTAAAATAGTTTTAAGCTCAAATATCTGCCAGAATAAATAAAAATAAAACCTAACCCTATGCAGTTTACAAGAAATACAGCTTAAATACAAAGATATAAAAATATTGAAAATATAGAAAAAGATGTACCAATATAAACAAGTAAACAAAAGGAAGCTTGGATAGTTATATTAATACATCAAAATATACTGATAAAACATACAAAGATAGAGAAGATTTGAAACACAACACATTTCATCTAGTTCATATATATAGAATACTGTGCCCAACATATGAAGAATACACTTTGTTTATAAGTACATGTGGAACATTTACCAAAACTGTCCATACGCTGGTCCATAAAGCAAGTTTCAACAAATTTCAAAGTATTTAAATCATAGACTTATGTCCTTTAACCACAGTGGAAGTAAACTAGATATCAATAAGAAAAGATCTGACAACCTCCACATTTGGAAATTAATGAATACACTTGTAAATAACCTGTGGATCAAAGAAAATAATACACGTATAGAAATACCCATACATATATTTACAATAAATTAAAATATGTAAAGATTGGGAAAGAAGAACTAAAATTATAATTATTTAAGGCAACATGACTATGTATACAGAAAATCAAATGTAGATAAGGTTATTAGATGCAAGAATATACAAAATCAATTATATTTCCATGTACCAGTTAAAAGTTAGAAAATAAAATTTTTTGAAGATTCAACTTACAATTGGATCAAAAATATCACATGACTAGAAAGAAACCTAACAAAATGTGTGGAAGATCTCCACACAGAAAATTACAAAGCACCAGGAGAAATTAATGAGGACCTAAATTTATCTACACTTCAAAGTAAATTCTAAATTTACCAGTCTAAATTCTACCAGCAAATTTTTAAGAAACTGGCCTGTAGACGCTAAAATTTTTACGGAATTAAGGGCTAAGAATAGCCGAAACTATCCTGAAGAGGAAGAACAAGGAGGGAAGACTCATTTACCAAATACCAACATTTATTCCAAGTTACAGAAATTAAGATAGTGTGGTATCAGTATAGATAATAAACCAATGGAACTTAATAGAAAACCAGAAACACATTCACACATATACATGGACACTTAATTTATGACAAAGATGGCACTAAAGAACTGTGGGGAAGGGGAGTTTTTTAAATTAATGGTGCTAAATCATTTGGATATTCCTTTAGAGCAAAATGAAGTTTCATCCCTATTAGATACTGTACACACAAAATTTATTTCAGGTAGATTATAGACCTAATATGAAAAATATAGCTATTTAGTGCATAACATAGGAGATGCTCTTCATGCCCTAAAAAGTAAGGAAAGATTTCTTAAACAGGGAAAAAAAAAACCATAAGAGAAATGATTGGTAAATTGAACCATATTATTAATAATACCAACAACATATTCATCAAAAAACCATTAAGGAAGTGAAAAGGCAAACCACAGAGTTGGCTAAGATACTTGTAATATATATAACTGGAAATGCAAAGAGTCCGTTTCCAGAAAATATAAAAGAACTATTACAAAACAGAAAAGTCAAATGTGCAAATTTATAAATGAACATGAAACTCAAAAAGGTAGGTGACAAAAGAGAAAATCCAAATGGCCAATAAACTCATGAAAGAGGAATATCACCTTATCAATAATCAGGGGAATGCAAATTTAAATCATAATGCTACCACCACATACTAACCAGACTGACTAAAATTAAAAAGGCTGATCTACTGTTGGTGGGAGTATAAACTGATACTATCCCTTAGGAATACTTTTTAGTATAATGTACTAAAGCTTAACATAAGAATATCCTGTGACCCAGCAATTCCTATCCTAAATATATACTCAAATAAATGTATGCACCAAAAATCACACACAAGAATATTTTACTCATAAAAATCCAAAACTGGAAACAACCCACATCTCCATCAAATATATACATATATTCACACAGAAAAATATTAAATACCAAAGAAAATGAGCAAATTATAGTTATTATGCAACAATATGTATGAATCTTTTCTTTGATGAATCTCAAAAACATAATTTCAAATCAAAGAAGCCAAACACAAAACAATACATACTACACAATTCCACTGATATATTTAAAAACAGACCAAATCTATTTAGTGTTGAATTCAAAATAATGGTTACCTTTGGGCAGAGTAATATTTGGAAGAAAGTAGTAACTGACGAGAGATGGCTTCTAGAGGGCTGATATTGTATTCTTTCCCTATCTGGATGGTGGTTACAAAAGTATGTTCACTTTGTGATAATTCACCAAACTATATTTGTGCATTTTTCTATATGTGTGTTAAGTTAGTCAATAAAAGTTGTTTTAAAAACAGGAACTATTACTTTACTATATTAACAGGATTGAAAACATCTCTATATTAATCCTATCTCATATTGAAAAATAAGATAATATACAACAAAGAATATCAAAGTCTCCTTTTTAAAAGGCTTCATATACACATACACACACACACACACACACACACACACGGCACAAGTGTTCATTCTAGAGCTATGGTGTCCAATACAGTAGCCACTAGCCACTAGCCACTAGCCACATATGACTATTTAAATTTTAACTTACATTAATTAAAATTCAATAAAATTAAAAATTTTATTTCTCAAGCTGTACTAGGTACATTTTAAGTACTCACTAAACACATATGCCTAGTGGCTACTGTATTGGACAGTACAGATATAGAATGTTTCCAGAAAGTTCTAATGGACACAGCTATTGTAGAAAAAGATCTATTTCAGTATTATATTCATTTCATTATATTAACTCATCATTGAATTATACAACCACACTTCGTTTTTAAGAATCTATTTTCTTTTGTTCTCTATCCTAACATCTTGAATAAGATTTCAATGGAAATTCTTATGAAAATGAAACAATCTATAGCACATACATCTTAAAAATACATTTGGAACTTAAAATACAGAGTTAATATTTCAAATCCTTCCCTTTGGGAAACCTACTAACCCATTATATCTTTCTATCTAAATCTACTGCAACAATTTTCAAAGTAAGTATCACAAACTGAGCTGCAGTTAGATGTAGTCATCTATAGGATAGTGATATTATTTACCTAATAAATGATGATATCTCATTCTCATTTTAAAATTCAAAAATAAAGTGAGCCAACACATGCAAGTTCAAACTTTTTATGAAAATCACCTTTCATACACAGGTGTTCATAAAAGTGTTTTTATGAAAATACACCTTTCCTGTATGCATATTACATCCAATAAAGTTTTTTTTCTACTTTTGATTTTAAAATAAAGATTTATAGAAAGCTGCAAAAATAATAGAGAGATCTTATACACCCTTTACTCAATCTTTGCACCTTTTATAACTATAGTACAATATAACAGCCAGGAAATTGACATTGGTACAATGCCTGTGTATAGTTCTATGCCATTTTATCACATGTAGATGTGTGTAATCACCACCATACTCCAGAAACAGAAGTATTCAATCACCAAAGACATCTCCCCCATGCTACCTCTTTATAGTCATACCATTCTCCTCCCCACTACTATCTCAACCCCTGGCAACCACTAATCTGTTTTCCATCTCTATAATTTTGCCATTTTAAGAATGTTATATACATGGAATCACATATTAATAGTTCTGCAGTCCCCAATCCCCAGGCTGCGGACCAGTACTGGTCCGTGGCCTGTTAGGAACCAGGTCACACAGCAGGAGGTGAGCAGTGGATGAGTGAGCAAAGCTTCATCTGTATTTACAGCCACTCCCCATCACTTGCATCACCGCATAAGCTCTGCCTACTGTCAGATCAGCGGTAGCATTAGACTCTCCTGGGAGCACAAACCCTAGTGTAAACTGTGCATGCGAGGGATCTAGGTTGCGCACTCCTTATGAGAATCTAATGCCTGATGATCTGAGGTGGAGCTGAGGTGGTGATGCTAGCACTGGGAAGCGGCTGCAAATACAGATTATCATTAGCAGAGAGATTTGACTGCATAATAAATGTAATGTGCTTGAATCATTCCAAAACCATCCCCGCTACCCCGAGTCCATAGAAAAATTGTCTTCCATGAAACCGGTCCCTGGTGCCAAAATGAGTGGGGACTGCTGATATAGTATGTGCCCTTTTTAGATTGGTTTTCTTCACTCAACATAATATCCTTGAGATCCATCCAAATTACTGCATATATAAATAGTTCATTATTTCTAGTTTGATTCCATTGTGGTCAGAGAACACACTCCATATGATTTCAATTCTTTTAAATGCGTTGATGTTTGTTTTATGGCCCAGGATACAATCAATCTATCCTGGGAAATATTTTGTTGGCACTTGAAAAGCATGTGTATTCTGCTGCTGTTGGGTGACTTGCTCTATAAATGTCGATTAAGTCCTGTTGGTTGATGGTATTGTTCAGTTATTCTACATGCTTCCTGAATTTTCTGTTCAGTTATTCCAACAATTGTTGAGAGAGGAGTGCTAAAGTGTCCAATTATAACTATGGGTTTGTTTATTCCTCCTTTCAGTGCTACTACTTTTTGCTTCACACACTTTGTAGTTCTTGTTTGATATATACACATTTAGGATTTGCTATGTCTTCTTGATCCCCTTTATCATTAGGTAATGTCTTTCTCTGCCCCTGGTAAGTTTCTTTGCTGTGAAGTCTACTCTGTCTGTTATTAATATAGCCACTCCCATTTTCTTTTGATTAATATTTTCATGGCATATCTTTTCTATCAACCTACTTAGAATGAGTGTCCTATACACAGCATATAGCTGAGTTATGTCACTGTATAAAAGAAGTGAGGTCCAAATAGATTAAACAAGTTTTAAAAATCACACTAAAAGATAAAAGAGTGAAACTAGAAAGCAAATTTCTTGATTTCCAGTTCAAATGTTTTTTTGCCTATACTAGTCTTGCTGTAAACATGAAAATTAATTATAAACACATAAAAGAATGTTAGATGAACAGATACATTGCACTGCAGATTATTCAATATTGTATAAAATTTTGTACACATATTGTGCTTAAGCAGAATTAGCTTTACCCTAACATGGTAGCCAAATCTGCATATTAACCTTTAATAATCATTTATACTCCACACAAAGTTTTGAAAGAAAATATAATTAAAAACCATATTAGCCTATAAGACTGAGTCTGCTATTGAAAATAATGACACTAAAATGTTAATTACTAGAAGAAACTAGGTCTATACTTGCTAACAATACCTCTAAGCAATAAATGCCTGGAATAGGACATGTGAGGAAAAAAATAAGTTATAGTGTATTTTTTCTGACTTTATAAACTAAGAAAGGGTTTTCTCCTTCAAAGTACTTAACAGTGCAAAAATAAATGATTCCTCTGAACTATGGAACTATTTAAAATTATTTCTGCTAACTCATCTTAAGTCAATGGAAATCTAAAACATTTCTGCCAAGTACTAATATGTTAAGGGAATATATGCATTTCACAAAGTATGCTTAACATGAATGAATAACAAATAATCTCAAACAACTACAGAATCCATATTCTTCAGAAACTTAGTTATTTTAGTTGTCATATTATTTTTTAACATAAGTATTTTAAACCAAAATATTTTAAATTTAGGAAAAATCTTAAAGAAAATTATTAGTGAGAAGCAGGACTATTCATGAGTCCCAATAAATCAACTTTATATAAAAAGTAGGGGAGATTACTATAGAACATCACCACCTCTGTTATATGGAAGTCCATATTTTGGAGGTGAGAAAACAGTGACAGGTAAACTTTATTGTTCAAGTTACACAAAAAATTAACACCAACAATAAGATCAAAACCTAGGTCCCCTCATTCCTTGTTCAATGCTCTAATTTACCAATTAGTTAACTGGAATACAAAATAAAAGAACCAACCCTGAAACCTGTTCAGTGATTATTTAAATGGGATGTACCAAAGTACCAAGAGCAAACATGGAATATTTTTATAATTTTATGCTAGGTGGGAATGGGGCTAATAGCTAAATGCATTTATCAGCATTACTTCAATTCTTGCTAGAGCCTCAGGAGTCATTTCGCCCCACTCAACTAGTCATACATTTTAGACCAGTACTTAAAATTCCTTTGCTGCCTCTGTAGAATTTACCCTTGTCTATTTCATTGAGGTTATAGTTGACACAGGTGGGCCCTTTGTCAAACCAAATGGATCAGGTACATTATTTGGAGACACTCTATAAAATGGGCACATATCTCGTCTATGAAGACATCAATTTAGAGGCTCACAATTTTTGAAAATTATGGATTTCTAGTATGGCAAAGTAAATTCATAACAGACTGACTCTCCCACACACAAATATAAACTCCAGACAATACACAAAAATAACTGTCTGAAGGTCCCTAGGCATGAACAAAAGCAGGCAGATTTGGGAAAGGAGTGGGAACTTGGAAGAAGAAAGGAATGGAAATGTGGCATGGAGCGAGTTTTCCATTTTTACGGTTTAGCCTGAAGGAAGACCATAGTGAACTGCAGCACAAAGTGATCAAAATTCTGATAAAGCTTTCTGCCTTAAAGAACAAGAGGACAGGGCCCAAGGCAATGGGAATGGGGAATCCCAGAAAAGAGAAAGCCAAAAAAGTGGAGCCCAAAACTCTAGGTAAATCTCCGCCCAAGTCTATGGCTGACCCTTGGACCACAAACATGTCTAAGGCAAATTTAAGCAGTTTTCAGCTAAGGCAAAAAAAACTGAACTGATATTTGAGCCGTTGCCTACCACATGAGAGAAAGAGTCTGCAGTTTAAGCCTAACCAAATTAATGGCCTTCTAAAATAAAACCAGTAACACTCTTCAGAGGACTATAATAGAAAATAATGGATTTCAGGCAATTCTTAAAGAAATATTTTCTAAATTTATGAATGAGTGATAATAACAAAGTCATTACTAAATGAACCATAGGAACAGTGGAAAGAGCAATAATCTAGGAATTAGATTTGAGTTCTAGTCTCAGCCATTTACCTAGCTAACTGTTCTACCCTAAGATCGTTAGCTAATCTCTTCGGGGACTAAGTGTCCTTCTCTATAGTAAGGGCTACGGATAGATCAGTTGTTTTTAAATTCAGCTAATCCTCAGAGTCCTCATGTATTTTTTAGAAATACATGCCTCACCTCCAGAGATCATGTTCGGAAAATCTGGTCTGAGGTGGGACTAAGGTATCTGCATTTTTCTCAAGCCAAGTTTGAGAACCATTACACTCAATAACATTTTCAGGAGACATGCAGAGCGTATGACAGGGACTCCTGGTACTGATAGTTTGTGAATTCTCTAAAGGAAGGTCCTCTATACAGATAAAAAGATATGATATCCATCAAAATCTTGTGATCAAGTCTTTTGAGACAGGAGATGTAGTTTATTAATCTTTATTTTTATCACAACTAAAAATTCTTAGTAAATGTTAAATTAAAGGTCAAGAAGGAATATTTGAAAGAAGATGTACTACACTACCCCCTTGCAAATTCTTAAGTCATAGCACATATATTTCTAAATATAAAAACAATACTCAGCTTTCTCAGAATTATTCAGGTATTCATTCATTCAACAAATATTTACCATAAATACTACATGCCTAGCATTGTCCTAGCTGCTGGTGAAACTAGGTGATACAGCAGTGAATAAAAGTGACACAAATCTCTGTCCTTATGAAGCTGATAATTTAGTGATATCAAACAAAGAAAAGCCCCAGTATAAGGAGCCATCACTTCATAGAACTAATCACATACTACCGTGGGAAAGGCTAATTCTCAGAATCAAAGATTTTTTTAAGCCCCTCCCATTGCAGGAAAATATTTTTTTTACCACACTATTTTTCCTTCTCCAACTCCTCAGGAAGGACTCTGAAGTAAAATATTTGTTTAAATGTTACTAATTTACACAGAACAGGCATAGCTCACTTCACACAACAGTGTCCCTAAAACACTGTGCACAAGTAAGTCTAGCAAGCTAAGTAATTTTAAGTATATTCCTTGGGAAGGCTGGGGCTATTAGGAGAGCAGCAGTTATTGCCTTATTTCAAGATATTCTGCTGATACTCTTCTGGTAAATATGTTTATTTTGGTAAGATATATTGTTCAGTGAAAAAGGACAATTACAAAAGAGGGTGAATGGTACAATTGCACAGAAGTTATGAAGGAATTTAAATACCTATGTTTATGAATACATATTTTTTAAAAATCTCTAAAAGATACACTGTATATCTGCAGACCAGGCACGGTGGCTCACGCCTGTAATCCTAGCACTCTGGGAGACCAAGGCAGGAGGATCGCCTGAGCTCAGGACTTCAAGACCAGCCTGAGCAACAGTGAGACCCTGTCTCTACAAAAAATAGAAAAATTAGCCAGGCATGGTGACACACACTCATAGTCCCAGCTACTCGGGAAGCTGAGGCAAAAGGATTGTTTGAGCCCAGGAGTTTGAGGTTGCAGTGAGTTACAATGACACCACTGCACTCTAGCCAGGCAACAGAGCGAGATTCAGTCTCAAAAAAAAAAAAAAAATAGACATCTGCAACTAAATTCTGGGAAGGACATGCTGAGATGACAAGGGGGGTTTTTCACTTTTCTAATTACATATTTCTCATTGTTTGGATTTTCTAAAATAAACATGTATTACTTCTATAAGCAACAAAAACAATAAAGACATTCCATTTGGGGGGAAAAACAGCTTTCTGTAATATAATGAATTACCTCCAATTATTCTGTTTAGAAATTTGTTGTTTTCCAAAATGTATCATGGTGTTTCTTAAGACAGAACACACATATACTCCTCATTTCTTCCATTCCTATACGTTCCACATGCTGTCTTTCAAATATAAATAATAACTACTATCTTTACATACCTGATGGAGGAATCACCATCCTACGGTCCTGTTCCCATGGAGGTGACAGGGACCCAGTGTCAGAAGGTGCCCTAAGAGGATCAGTTAACCTATCACAGTTGGATTCTCCTCTCTCATTGGTAATCTGATGGTCCAGAAGATTCCCTGGGCCTCTTGAGCCTAATTAAAGAAAAAAAGGCAAAAATCTGTTTCATCTGAAAAAGTAGTATAAGACCTATCATCAAATAAAATCAAGACACACTTTAAAAAGTGAAAACAATGAGAGTCCAGCAAAATTTCCCTAAGACACATTTAGACTATAATTCTCTCCTACCAAAGCTATTTCTAAGACAAAGGAAAAATAATTTTTCCATGTACATAAACTAACTCTTGCCTGTGAAAGTCATTTTTAAAGGTTATCACCATCACTGTTTTACACATAAAATCAGTGGTTAAATCATAAATTATAAATACAAAGACTGAAAAATAAAGGTGTAGAAAGTAAAGTGTTAAGTAAAGATTTCTATACCAGATGTAATAAGATAACTGTAAAATGAAGTTTTTGTTGCTTAAACTAG
The DNA here is from genome assembly GCA_023783475.1 of Daubentonia madagascariensis. NCBI lineage: Eukaryota > Metazoa > Chordata > Mammalia > Primates > Daubentoniidae > Daubentonia > Daubentonia madagascariensis. The sequence continues at coordinate 4,073,520 of JAKFHU010000485.1, read as the reverse complement.
TATGTCAGCAGTCAAAATGAGCATGATTCCTTTAAAACAGTCATCTTAGGGACTGTACACCTATTTCAATAATTTTGCTACTACTCAAAGTATTTTTTAGAACTCTTTTAAAAATGTACTCAGACTAACTCAAAGGCCATGCAAAAAATTACATCTCGATGTTATAACATGACTCTTCTTCAGCTCAAGAATGACTTTAGCCAATCTGATTAAAAACTTTATACCCACCAGATAAATTTGGCTCTAAATGGCTTTTAGTAACTTCTGAATATCAAATTCACATTCAAAAAGAGAACTCACAAGCTCTTAAGACAAGCCTAAAACAAGAGTTTCAAAAACAACAACACCAGGAGGAGGGAGTAGGGGAGAGGCAAAAACCTTCCTAAAGGGTACAATGAACACTATTTGGGTGATGGGCACACTTATAGCCAGACTCAAGCATTACAAAAGCGATCCATGCAATCAAAAACATTTGTACCCTCTTAATACTTTGAAATAAAAAAAAACATAATAGCACATTATCTTCAAAAAGTTTTCCCCCCAAGGTCAAGCTCCCCAGAAACAGACCCTGATATTCTGAGGCTAGGAAGAAAAAAAACAACAGCAGCAGCACCATTGAAATAAACACTTTAAACAAGATACCATTCATTTGGATAAGAAAATCAGGTATGTTTACATTGATAAAGGGGGAGATCATTTTAAAGTTCCCTTCTTATGATCATACAAAAGATAGTACCTTAATTAAAAACTCATATTCAATTAAAATGGAAAGGACAAATATAAAAAATATTTTAAACATTCAATAACAAAATATAGTAATATTTCATTTATCTGTCACTGAAAGAGGAATAAGGTCTTCTTAAAAGTATACTGTCCAGAAAACCAAAAGTTGTTTTCCTTTCAAGTAACAGCTTTAAAAAAAATTTTTTTTCTATAGGAATCTAACTTCTGATTATGCTTCCCCAATTTCAGTACCTCCTTTAAAAGACCAAAATTAATTTTACCTTTTCTTGGTAACTTGTACAAATAAGTATAAGCATTCATTTCTTTAATATATAGTAATCTTTTTAAAAAATTTTCCAGCTACTCCCTTTGTAGAGTCAGGTCAACTGGCTTTTATGTCAGGATGTCAACTATCATTTTTCCTAATGGTTTTACATTCCATTAAATTCCCCAAATCTTTCCTTCTAGCTTCTTCATCTTTCTAATTATAATTAGTTCCTCAGAAGAAGAAGGCTGGAAAGCAGAAAATGTGCAAGAATCAATTAGGCTAAGTTTATCTTGGAGTAAAGCACAAAGCTTTAAAGGAGACATAAAGGCTTCCTCCTGATTTCTTACTTCCAGAGGCCAAAAGCTACAGGCCAACTGACTACCGGGTGAAAATTACAAACTTGAAAATGCTAAAGGTTGAAGCTTTTCATTCAGACCAAAAGTTATATAACAATTTACTCTAAAAAAGAAACTGTTTTCCTGACACTCAATATTATTCAAACATATTACTCATCCAAACTTCAACATCAAAAAGATAATAAAAGGCAGGAAAAGGAAGGGCACTCTTCTTTGGTGGGTGGTAGAAACTTTCAGTCGAAAGCAACTCTGTTTGACCCGCTGATAACTTACCTAGAACTTCTGTAGCATTTTTAACAAATAATAAAACACCCTTGCAAATAATCTAAACACATTGTATCTTGAAAGCAATTAAATAGGAGAGGAAATAGGAGAGGAGAAATCAAAGGTAATTTTTACTTCATGCCAAATATTCAATTGACTACAAGCAATCCTTGACTTATACAATTCAACTTCCAGTGATTCACATTTTTTAGTTTAACCAATTATATCCTTATTTCTAGGGCACTGTTTTTGCAGACTGGTAGCTGCTACCCATTTTGTGGTGTGTGAAATTAACTTAGTCTTACTTAATCAGCATTCTCTTTTAATGAAATATAATAGAACTGAATAGAAAATATCAGCATCAAAACTGTAATGGCAAGTACTATTCATGTAGCTGATTTCAATTATATTTATGTTGGTGTCTAATATGACATGATATAAAATATATTTCTTACTGTAAGTCAAGGTAAAAAATTGGGGGTGGGGGGAATGGACTTAGAAACTAAGCCCTAAGCTTACAGCACACATGTAAACTTCCAAATTAGTCTCCTTCCTGGAGTGCTCAATACAAAGCTCCTCTAGGGTTCCAAGTATCAGTCTACAGCACAGCTCCTTTCCCTAGCAGCTTCCAGTTCAAAACCAACACAAGCAAAGGCTCTCTCTGAGGTGACCTCGAGCTGCAGGCCCAATCTGCAGGAGGACTGGGAGGTGGGAAAGAACTATTCTAAGTGGAGCAAAATGATGACAAAGAGGACATAAACAGCAAATGGGCAAAGGGAGACTATCTCATGACCATGAAATTGATTTTCTCATATTCTTTGAAGGCAATTCCAAAGGAAGAGTTCCAAAAATATCTGGAATAACGGCAGCTTCAACTAAGAATACAGACTTCCTAAGGGACTATTTAGATGAGTAATGTCCATTTGAGTGTATGAGCTTTGTATGTTGGATTTAGTTTCGTGTTTTTATTTAGTCTTATTACTTTATCTTCCTACCTCAGATTCAATCTGTCAAAATCACTGCCTAAAAGGGTGGGAACACTTCACTAATGAAGAACATCATCAGCTCTTTTAAAAACCGACTTGGGGCTGAAAACCTAAAAATTTTTATTTTGGAATATATTAAGGCTCTGTTATCTTTGAATTTTGCCACAAACCAAGGGAAAACTTTAAAGCCACTTGACAAAGTGAAGAAAGTATGGTGAGAGATCAAAAGAAAGGAACTCCAGGCATGCAGGAGTTTGATTTAAAAGATGCTAGGGTCTTTTGTAACACCAGATTGATGCTGATGAGGTATGCTGAAAGACCAACAGCTAATGTTTAGGCTTGAAGTAGCTATGGAAATTTTCAAAAAACATGTAAGGGAAGAACAAAGCAGACAATCCTCGGTTGTCTTATCAAAGTATTAACAAATGATTTAGATCACAGTAAAGGTTCCCATCAAAACTCTGCCTATAAAAACACTTTTGACTTCCTTCACTCTAAAAAAGGTTTTTTTACTTTCTGATTTTCTACAATAAGATCATGATAATAAAATAAAAAATGATTTTTAAAATTCTATATTCTAATAATATTTCATCAAAACACAATTTTATGCCAGGTTATACTGTTACCGTATTTTATGTATTCTTTATAAAATTTTACAATGTATTTATGTATTCTTTATAAATTTTATATTATGTAGTATAATATGTAGTTTTTAAGAAGTCAAAAATATGGTTTAAAAAGATATGCATCAAGTCCTTAATCAAAATGTAATCTAGCATAACACTGTTTCTAAGAGAAAAATATATTAAAATTAGATATCATAGAGCTCCTTTTCAAAAAAAAGTAACCCACAATAAGTGCAAGGAATGCCTGTATTTTCCAAATGTTTATTTTACAGATCATTTTAAAGGTAAGTTGAGATGAAAATATAAAGTAAGGAAGAAATCTAGAGTAATAAAGATGTTTAAACAATATACCTCTTCCTCCTCCCCCTGGAAGCAAAGGTGAGAGTCTGAGTGGACCCTCCAACAAAGTTGGAGGAGAGAGAAAAGCTCTCGTTTCAGATGAAGGCCGACCCAATGGTGAGGGACCATATGGGGAATGCTCTGGAATAATTAAAACAGCATATTTAAATTCATAGTTTCAGTAAGCTACACTACAAAGTTAGAATCCCATTTCAACAATTGCCATCAGGTCATCCTGTTGCGAATTTGAGTTTAATCCATGTCCTGAACACTAACTATGCCTTTGGTTCTGCTAATATAGGATAGAGTTAAATATGGAGCCTGGTGTTTTTAAAGTTTGTCTATCAAATAGACCCTTTAAACAACAAAAACATTATCCTACTGGTAATTAATACACTTAAACAGTCATACATATTAAGCAAAGTACATTGGTGATATATCTTAATTACAGGAAGATTTGGGGGGCATGAAGTTTGTTTGGTTTTGTTTTGTTTTTAATGACAGTATGCTTCCAGAAAGTTGCACCATGGAAGTGCTCAGTTTAAATCAGGCCAGATAAGCTGTGTTGAGCCATGAATCATTTAATTACAAAAAGTAGGAAAATGTATAAAATACTCTGAGGTATCACAAATTACTTTTGATTCACTACCAGTGAAAAGTCAGTTTACATATACCATTTATCAAATAAATCCCTTTATCTATAACCCTTATAACTAAGAGCACTATGATTTTACAAACTTTACCACTCCCAAATAATGATTATACTTCCAAAGGTCAAAAATCAACAATAAAAAACAAACTTAAATACCACCAAAATAACACTTTTTAAACATGTTAAATTTATTGAGTGTAGATGATATAATATTCAAATCAGTTACAACAAAAGATCAAAGCATTATTTACCCTCCCTCAGGCTTCTGCATGGGGTTCAGACAAAAATTCCTTCTGTATACTTTCTTTTCCCCACTACAAACTTTGTTACTGCTTGAAATTTGTAATAATCTGATATTCTTAAATGTAGAAATAGACTTTCATTTTTATGAAATTTGACTCTCAAAAGTGATTTTTATAACTTTCCAAACATTATTAAAATGAGATTCTACCTATATAGAGACAGGTTTATTTTCAGTGCCTCATAAGCCTAATTCCAATTCAACCAAAATTATTATGAAAAATTTAAACCATTTGGAATAGTTTGAAATCATTAAAGACACCAACTCAATAATAAACGGACAGAAATATTAAATACATCTTACAAAAAACTGGTCCTCCCTTGGGGTACTTAAAGCAATCAAAACTCAGATTACTAAGGTTTTCCTATCTTTTAAACTGATACTTTTAAATAATTAAAAACTATTTTAGTTCTCATTTTGATAATTCAAGCAAATTCCAAAGTATAGTTAATATATATATGGTCACAATGCTATTCCATTTAAGCACTCTTTATTCATTCATTCTCCCAAAAAATGGTTAATGAGTACCTTACTAAGTGCCAAGCACTTGGCTTTTCAAGGAGCTCAAGGTACTAAATTTACAGCATCTTACAAAATCCCACCGAGAAAGGGAGGCAGCAATAATTTCCATTATTGCTGGGGAAACAAAACCCAGAAACTTGGGAGTTTGTGAGAGAGCTTAGACTAGAGACCTGGCTCCAAAATCTAAAATATTTATAAATAATAGTGTTCATTTAGACTAATATAAACTATATTGCAATATATATATATATATATATATATATATAAAATATGTATTTTAAACGAGGGGTTAAAAAAAAAGACTACCTCTGCCAAATGCTGTATTTGGAACATCAAGTGCATAAGGATCTTTTTCTAAAAGTTCAAATTTAAACTCTGTTTCAGTTAATCTGCAAATAAAGAACAAACATCTCTAAGTTACTCATCCAAGAGAAGCACCCACATTTCAAGAAAAATGCTGCTACCAAGTACAAGCTATAGTATCTCAATATCTGCATAGAAGAAACAAATCCTCTAAAATTATTCTAACCAAAATATCTTTATCTCCCACTACTTATAACCAGGGTAACCAGTTTCTTGTTGCCTACAGACAGTGATGTTTTGTTGAGGTTTGGAATTGTTTTGTTTCTTTTTCAAAACTAGACTACCATTAGTACTATATTACAGAATCCAAATTTTCAAAATAGAAGAGTCCTCCAAAGGTCAACCAGTTCAAGTCTATCATTTTACAACTAAGGAAACTGAGGCCAGGAGTTTAAATGATTTATTCAAAATTAAAGTGCCAGGATTAAAACACAGCGTCCCTGGCCCTGAGTCATGTATGCTTTCCACTGTAATGTGATCCATATGAATCCAGTCATAACATAAAATTGGAAATCCCATTAACTTAATCTACTATTTTACCTCTAAACTTTTTATCTTAAAAATGTGACATTTTAAACAATCTTATTCCTAGTTCTTGAAGATCAGATCTGAAATAAAACATTTAAATCACTTGATTTTAATTTCTGAGAGTAGAAAAGACAAGCAAGAGGACTGAAACTAATATTGGATAATGTTAATAGTACATTATGGCAAGAAACTATAACATTCTGGAAAGACTGTTACCACCTTCATAGGAAAGCATTTACTCTTCCTTTCTATTGTACACTGTACACTTTTATTCTCTTTCATTTTATTATTGTAAAACAATGCCATCCAACGCAATAAAACCAGGGAATGGGAGAGATAATAAACATTTATTCCTTCTATTCATTCATTAAAAGACGCTGATACTCTGAGCATTACTTTGTCAGAGAGATTCATTCTTTCTCTTTCCATCCATTTTTACCTGCCTTCACCTACACTGGTTTAAAAAAAAATTTAAAGATACACTTTTTACAGAAGAATCTGTGAACGGTTTCCTTCAAGTGCCACTTCACTGACCTCTCTGCCTAGTACTTCAAATTAAAAAACCTTTTTGCTCCTCGTATAACTAACAGATATTTCACAAAGAGATATGCTAGATTCACTGCAAATTGTCTTATTTATCCTTATAAAAGTATTACCTAATTAATAAAATAACTAACAATAAAAGTAATAACTAATTTAAAGTTTTTAAAATGTTCTCACTAAGATACTTACTTTTGTCTGTTGTGAGCATTTTCTTTCCTTAAATCATTGAGGTTTCTTTCAGCAGTCCGAGCTGCCAACTTCAAGAAAACAATATATTTTTAAAATACATTTATACAAACTTAAAAAGAAAAATAAGCGTAAAAATCTCAATGACAGTATACAAATATCACAGTCACTTAAGTAAGTATCCATTTCAGTAAACTCAATGTAAAGCATTTTAAATTTAGGGAATTATTTTAAAAGTGAATGAGTTTTATGAAAGAAGAAGACATGTGCCTAAGACTGGAATTTAATTTAATCGTGTACCAATGAATGTAGCTATCTTGATGTGAAATCAAGGATTAGCATTATTTGGTGCTGTAAATATCCAAATAACATGATAAGAGCTACGTAACAGAATGCAAGCTTAGGGCAATGAAAATGAAGACTCATGGTCATTATGCACGGCAGCTTGACTATGGAACAAGTCTCTGGACAGAAATCACTATATTTCTGTGAAACCATAAAGCTCTAAATAGCTTTACAGCATGCCAGTACAGGCCACTGTTTTAAACAGCTGAATATAATCAATGCATGTTGCTTGTCCATTAAGTACACAGCACTATACAGATGATACTCTTGTAAATCTTTTATATTTGTTCAATATTTTTATTTAATAAAAGGTTAAAAATTAGAGTATATATGTTATAGAAAATAAAGCTTACACTTTTAATAAATACCAAGAACATGCAATATTCCCAAATAGTTGTGGGCAAAGGTTAAACTTGTATGGTACACTGCATGTTTCCCAGTCATTCTGTGGACTCTGAAGATTAGATGCAGTGGTGTGTGGAACAGACGGGCCAAACTAAGATAATCCACTAATCAATTAAGTTAACTTAGTCTATGACCACAACTTTTTACAAGTAAAAGGAGCTATACTAGAGGGAGAAAAAATGGCGATCTGATAGCGTCCTACCACCGCACCGCTCCCAGGGAAGGAGGTGAAGAACGCCAGCGGCTGCCTGCGAGCACAGACCGCTCACTCCGAAAACAGCATTGCGAATTACAGAGAAACAACGCCGAACGCCCAGCCCAAGAAAACAGGTACAAAATTTTCACAAAGATTGGAGGGCGGACGGAGCACAATAGAGCCCAGAGCGCGGGAAGGACTCGCTCGCCAGGTCGGCGCAGCGCGACCTGCCCCCCAAGCAGTGACGCGCCTCCCCATACACCCAGTCAGGGATAAGCCCAGAGTTGGGGCAGGGCGGTTGCACAAGACAACAGACGCTGTGGAGTTGGAGTAATCACGAAAGCCAAACACAACCCTCAGCTGCAGTGTACAGAGACCGCGCAGGGCTGGGGATCACGCTGGGCGGAGATTCAGCTTCCTGGGACAGTGCGCGGGAACCCGCAGACCAGCACTGCGTCACTGGAAGTCAGTGGGACTGGGCCCAGGAGTTTAACGGGGAGCGGGACACGCCCTTAGAGGCTGCTAGCAACTGCCGCTGCGGCCGGCGGAGAAAAACTGCGCTCCAGGCGCGATCGGAGCCCCGCTGTGCGCCAGGCTGGCGGCGGCCGCCATCTTTACACCCGCCCGCGCGGAGCTGTGAGCCGCGTCTCTAGCTCCGCCCCACCCCGGCCCGGGGCTCTTCTGCTGGGGCGAGACAGGCTTTGCCTTTGGTGGCCAGGGTCACCTGCATCCGTGGGTTCCAGGTGGGACCAGATCCCGGAACTGTAGCGACGGGACCTTTGGGTATTGGAAACAGTTTGCAGCTCGTCCATCTGGTTCTGCTACCCCGGCTTTGGCCTCCGACAAGTCTGCTACGTGGTGGTCCTAGTGCCCGCCCCTTCAGGTCCCAGCCCTTCAGTACCCTAGAGATCGCTCATTTTGAAGGTTGCTGGCTATAGTAACTCATTTGGTATAACTGCTGGTTCCCATGACAACCAAATACCTCAATAGCCACAGGCTGAACCAGAGCAGCTCCCCATAATCCTGCCCACTTCAATAGGGAATTTCGCGCCACCCAAGAGCGCTTCCAGCGGCCACTACTCCCCCCTCCCCGTAGTAACATCCCCCCGGTGGAGACTGCTGGGGATAGAGACGGCCACCCGCCTCGCCTTGGGGTCTAGTGGTGGAAAAGGGGTGCACAATTGGAGATCCCCCTATCAACCAGTATCACGCGGAGACGCACATCAGAAGGGCAGACACACGTGGCTAGATGAGCAATCTCTGAGCTGTGTAGAATTTTCCCAACTCAGCTCTCACACTGCAGCCAAAGGAAATTGTGTTTCTATGTGCACCTCAGGAGGAGCAGGGTCAAAGTAACCCCTAGGAGCTACAAGGCCCCTCCCAAAGCACGGGCCCCAACTGGGGAATCAGAGTCTGCCACGGACATAACAGAATACCTAGCTAATAGGGAGCGGAGGACTCATATCCTCAAGTACAATTCATTAGCTCAGAGCCCAAGCTGGGAGGTCATTCTCACCACACTCCACTGGGAACAGGAGAAGACCATAGGTGAGAGTTAACTCAAGATCCAACAAACTTGCTAAAATACACCTAAGGCAATACAGGCCACTACTTCTCTCCCTGGCTTTGCCAAGGAACAATAATTGTGAGCCTGGTGACAGGGCCATAAACTAGCTCTAACACCCCCAGCTCTCGACCAAGAGGCCAGATGAGAAAAAACCAGAGAAAGAACATGAAAAATCAGAGTGAAAAGTCACCCCCAAAAGAAATTATCAGTTCCTCAGCAATGGATACCAACCCAAATGAAATGGGTAGAATGACAGAAGAGGAATTTCGTTTATGGATTATAAGAAAGCTCAATGAAATTCAAGAGAAAATTGAATCCCAGCACAAAGAAACCACAAGAAAAATGCAAGAAATGAATGAAAAATTCTCCAAAGAAATAGAAATATTACGGAAAAATCAAATAGAAATCCTAGAAATGAAAGAAGCATTCAAGGATCTACAAAACACAGTGGAAAGCCTTAAGAATAGGCTGGACCATGCAGAGGAAAGAATTTCAGAGCTAGAAGACAGCTCCTATGCTCTATATAAATCAGCTGAAGAGAAAGAACACAAAAACAAGAGGCAGGAAAAAAGCATACAAGAAATGTGGGATTATGTAAAGAGGCCAAACATAAGGATCATAGGTATCCCTGAGGGAGAGGAGGAAATTTTGCATGGGCTGGAAAATTTATTTGAAGGAATAATAGAGGAAAATTTCCATGGCTTAGCCAGAAATCTCTATATCCAAGTACAAGAAGCACACAGGACTCCTGGGAGAGTCAATGTGAAAAGGCATTCACCACGCCACATAATTATTAGATTGACCAAAGTAAACACAAAAGAGGCACTCCTCAGAGCTGTAAGACGAAAAGAACACGTAACCTACAAAGGGAAACCGATCAGATTAACTGCAGATTTCTCAGCTGAAACCTTACAAGCCAGAAGGGAATGGCGAGACATCATCAATCTCCTAAAACAAAACAAAGGTCAACCCAGAATTCTGTATCCTGCCAAACTAAGCTTCTTACATGAGGGAGAAATAAAGACGTTTCCAGATAAGCAATCACTGATAGAATTTGCGAAATCCAGACCGGCCTTGCAAGAAATGCTTAGACCTGCATTATACACTACACAGAGCAACAGACACCCACCTATGTAAAACTACGCAAAAGCTAAAACCCCAGAAACCAGATTCCACAATGACGCAAGAGGTAAAACAAAAGATACCACCCAACAGAATAATCAGAAATTTACCCCAAACATCAATTCTCTCAATAAATGTAAATGGCTTGAACTGCCCATTGAAGAGACATAGGCTGGCTGAATGGATTAAAAAATACAAGCCAAGTATCTGTTGTCTTCAGGAAACACACCTTACACACAAAGACGCATTCAGACTCAAGGTGAAAGGATAGAATACAATTTTCCAGGCCAATGGAAACCAAAAGAAATCCGGAGTAGCCATCCTTATTTCAGATGATATAAACTTTAAAGCAACAAAAGTAAAGAAGGACAAAAATGGACACTATGTAGTGGTGAAGGGAAAAATCTCACAAGAGGATTTAACAATCCTAAACATTTATGCACCCAACACAGGAGCACCCAGGTACATAAAGCAAATACTGCTAGATCTAGACAACATAATAAGCATCAACGCCATAATAGCAGGGGACTTCAACACCCCACTGACGGAACTGGACAGATCCTCCAAACAAAAAACAAATAGAGAAATACAAGACCTAAACAGGACTATAGAACATTTGGGCCTAACAGATATCTACAGAACACTCCACCCAAATAACACTGAATATACATTCTTCTCATCAGCTCATGGAACTTTCTCTAAAATTGACCACATCCTAGGCCACAAAACAGATCTAAACAAATTCAAAAAAATAGAAATCATACCATGTATCTTTTCAGACCACAGCACAATAAAATTAGAAATCAATTCCAACAGAAACTCACATCGTCCTCCAAAAATGTGGAAACTAAACAATCTATTGCTGAAAGATTATTGGGTCAAGGAGGAGATTCAAATTGAAATCAAAAGATTCTTTGAACTAAACGATAATGGGGACACAAGTTATCAAAATCCATGGGATACAGCAAAAGCAGTCCTGAGAGGAAAACTTATCGCCATAAATTCCCACATCCAAAAGACAGAAAAGTCACAAATCAGTAAACTAACGAATCATATTAAGGAAATGGAAAAGGAAGAGCAAAGCAATCCTAAAGCCAGCCGAAGAAAAGAAATAACCAAAATCAGAGCAGAATTAAATGAAATCGAGAACAAAAGAACAATACAGAAGATCAATGAAACGAAATGTTGGTTCTTTGCAAAGATAAACAAAATAGACAGGCCACTTGCCAGGTTGACCAGTAGCAGAAAGGAAAGGACTCTAATAAGCTCAATTAGAAATGAAAAAGGAGAAGTCACAACTGATACCGTGGAAATACAAAACATCATCTTTGAATACTACAAAAATCTCTATGCCCACAAACACGAAAACGTGGAGGAAATGGACAAATTCTTAGAAACACACTACCTCCCTAGGCTCAACCAGGAAGAACCAGAATTTCTAAACAGACCAATACCAAGCACCGAAATTGAAGCAGTAATAAAAAATCTACCCACAAAAAAAAGTCCCGGACCAGATGGGTTCACACCTGAATTCTACCAAGCCTACAAAGAAGAACTGGTGCCTATACTGCAGAAATTATTTGAAAATATCCAGAAGGATGGAATCCTCCCAAACTCATTCTACAAAGCCAATATCACCTTGATACCAAAGCCAGGAAAGGACACAACAAAAAAAGAAAACTACAGACCAATATCCCTTATGAATATAGATGCAAAAATTCTCAATAAAATCCTTGCAAACCGAAATCAAATGTTCATCAAAAAAATAATCCATCATGATCAGGTGGGCTTTATTCCCGAGATGCAGGGATGGTTCAACATACGCAAATCTATAAATGTAATTCACCATATAAATAAAAGCAAGAACAAAGATTATATAATCCTTTCATTAGATGCAGAAAAGGCTTTTGACAAAATCCAGCATCCTTTTATGATAAGAACTCTTAACAATATAGGCATAGATGGCTCATTCCTAGAAACTATTCAAGCCATATACAATAAACCCACAGCCAATATCATACTGAATGGGGAAAAATTGAAGGTATTCCCCCTTAAAACTGGCACCAGACAAGGGTGCCCACTATCTCCACTTCTTTTCAACATAGTGCTGGAAGTCCTGGCCACAGCAATTAGACAAGACAGAGGAATTAGGGGCGTCCAGATGGGGGCAGAAGAGGTCAAACTTTCACTATTCGCAGACGAGATGATATTATACATAGAAAACCCCAAAGATTCAACCAAGAGATTACTGGAATTGATAAATGAATTCAGCAAAGTCTCAGGATACAAAATTAATACACACAAATCCATAGCCTTCATATATGCTAGTAACAATCAAGCCGAGAAACAAATTAAAGATGCTATACCTTTCGCAATAGCAACAAAGAAAATTAAATATTTAGGAATATATCTAACTAAGGAGGTCAAAGACCTATATAGAGAGAATTATGAAACACTGAGAAAAGAAATTGCAGAGGACGTAAATAGATGGAAAGCCCTACCATGCTCTTGGATAGGCAGAGTCAACATAGTAAAAATGGCTTTGCTACCTAAATTAATTTACAGAATCAATGCAATCCCTATCAAAATACCAACATCGTTTTTTGCCGATCTAGAAAAAATAATTCTACGCTTCGTGTGGAACCAGAGAAGACCCCATCTAGCCAAAGCAATCTTAAGCAAAAAGAACTAATTGGGAGGCATCTGTCTACCAGACTTCAAACTATACTACAAGGCTATAGTAACCAAAACTGCATGGTATTGGCACAAGAACAGACACGTAGACCAATGGAACAGGACTGAGAACCCAAAATAAAACCAACCTCATACAATCACCTGATCTTTGACAAATTCCAGAAAAACATACACTGGGGAAAAGATTCCCTATTCAACAAATGGTGCTGGGAAAACTGGATGGCCATATGGAGAAGACTGAAAGTGGACCCACACCTCTCACCTCTCACAAAAATCAATTCACAATCGATAACAGATCTAAACCTAAGACATGAACCCATAAGAATTCTCGAAGAAAACGTTGGAAAAACTCTTATGGACATTGGCCTAGGCAAAGAATTTATGAAGAAGACCCCCAAAGCAATCACAGCAGCAACAAAAATAAATACATGGGACCTGATCAAATTGAAAAGCTTCTGCACAGCCAAGGAAACTATCACTAGAGTGAACAGACAACCTACAGAATGGGAGAAAATATTTGCATGCTACACCTCTGATAAAGGGCTGATAACCAGAATCTATACAGAACTTAGGAAAATCAACAAGAAAAACTCAAACAACCCTATTAAAAAATGGGCAAAGGACATGAACAGAAACTTTTCAAAAGAAGATAGAATAATGGCCAGCAAACACATAAAAAAGTGCTCAACTTCTCTAATCATCAGGGAAATGCAAATCAAAACCACAATGAGATATCACTTAACTCCAGGGAGATTGGCTCATATCAAAAAATCCCCAAATAACAAATGTTGGCGGGGATGTGGACAGATAGGAACACTCATACACTGCTGGTGGGACTGCAAATTAGTACAACCTCTATGGAAAAGAATATGGAGATACCTCAAAGAATTAAAAGTAGAATTACCATTTGACCCAGCAATCCCACTACTGGGTATTTATCCAAAGAAAAAAAGACATTTTATAATAAAGATATCTGCTCTCGAATGTTCATAGCAGCACAATTCACAATTGCAAAGTTGTGGAAACAACCCAGGTGCCCATCAATACACGAGTGGATCAATAAAATGTGGTATATGTATACCATGGAGTATTACTCAGCAATAAGGAACAACAGTGAATTAACACATCTGGTATTATCCTGGTTGGAGCTAGAACCCATTCTTCGAAGCGAAGTGTCACAGGATTGGAAAAACAAGCACCACTGGTACTCACCAGCAAACTGGTACTAACTGATGAACACTTACATCACACAGGGCAATAACATTCATCTGAAGGCGGGCGGGCGGGAGGGGGGTGGAAGGGATGGGAAAAACTCTCACTGAATGGATGTGGGGAGCACAGTTTGGGGGATGACCACGATTGTGGCTCTGACACGGGCAGAACAGGGGCAATGTGTATGGCCAAAGTGTTGTACCCCCATGATATTCTGAAATTAAAAAAAAAAAAAAAGGAGCTATACTATCAAATTTGTGTTCACTTAAAATTGTGATCTATACATTAGAACTGACTTCAGCTGACCAAGGAATAAATTATGTTAATATTCACAAAAAAATAGCTTAAATATATTTTAGCACTCACTATCAAAAACGATTCCATGTATAGATTTTTTTCCAATATGTAATCTTATAATTAATTTTGTACTAACAAAAAAGAATGTTATACCAATAACAATTTTAGTTAGTAAAATATATCAATTCATTTAACTGTTAACAAAGCAGAACCAAAATTACTTCTAAATGTATTCTACACAGTATAACATATTTACTCTTAAGCTAAGGCCCCCAAAAAATCACAGTTAATTAGCTATTAGCTATCAATATTAAAGATATGCTACTATATATATATAAAAAAAAAGAAATAAACAGACAGCAAATGATTACTGACTTGAAAAACTTATACCTACAGGTTAAGTGAAACTAATTTCAGCGAATGAACACACTATTCTAAAAACTGTATTCAAATACTGAATACTTACAATATGCAAAGTATTCTGTTAAGTGTAGGTGTTAAGAAAAAAGAAACAAAGAGTCCCTATCTTATGAAGCTTAAATCTTGTGATAAGGACAAATATAAATGACCACAGTAAAGAACAAAATAACCTGCCACAGGACACATGAAAACAAATACTACATGAGTTCAAAGAAAGAAAAGATTAACAGGATGCAACAAAGAAATGCTCAATGGAAAAAGTACAAAAGTAAAAATTAGACTTTTACTAGTATAACGGTAAAAATTATAACCGTAAAAAACTAGAAACAAACTAAAGTTTATCAAATGAGAAAGGTTTTTATAAATTACGAAAAACATTCACAGAAAAATGTCTATGATATATTAAGTAAAGAAAGCAAATTATAAACAGTAATATACAATAATTCCTTTTTTAAAAAACATATATATGTGCTTTCATGTCTAAATGCATTCAAAAAGGTATGGGGTAAATGAAAGTTATATTGATGATTAATTCTTTATACTTTTACGTGTAGTCTGAACTTTTAATAATGAGTACATATATATTATTTTTATAAAATCTGAAAAATATATTTTCACTGAGACATAAAGGGTATATTTTCTGCATGTTTTAATTTAAAGTCAATGTCATATTTACTGAACAAGAAACTCAACATACAGTAACAGAAAAAGTACAAGACTTAGAATCTGAAAGATCAGAATTTCAATCTCCACTCTTCACTCTCTAATCATACAGGCTTGGGCTGTTTCCTCATCTGTAAATCTAGAATAGTAGTACCTACTTCACAGAGTCATTGAGTGGACTGAATGAGTAATATAAAATGAGTAAAGTAAAATGCCTTCAAGTACGGTGCCTAGAACACAAGAGATTTTAATAATCATCCTCTCCATCTCTAAAAAGTAATCCACATCTAAGTATTTAAAAAGCAGTACAGAGTGGTAAAGACGACTAAATTCAACTCCACACCCAACTTAAATCTTCACTTAATATCAAAGCATACAGAATCTTAGAACTGGGAAGGACCTGAACATTCAACACATCTAATCTCTCACCCTGTGCTGGAATCTCCAGTCCAACATGCCTAAGAGACATCTACCAAGCTTCAGTATAACAATGATAATAGTAGTTAACATTTACTGTTTACTGTGTATTAGGTACTTGGCAACAACCTTACATAAATTATTGTATTTAATCATCATAATAACTGTATGAAATGGGTACTATTGATATCTCTATCTTATAGATAAGGAAACTGGTAGTAGGTGATAGAGCCGGGATACTAACCAAGACAGGCTGACTACAGAGCCCATCTATTCACCCACTGTGCAAACTGTCTCCCCTTGAAGACTCCTACTGACAGATACTCCAAGGACCAGGTATTACAATAGTCCTACATGTTAGAGAAGTCTTTCTTAGCCAAAATCTACATCCTTATCACTTCCTCACACAGTTAGCTCCTCTGCAGCACAGACAAACTCTTTATCATCACGGCCCTTTTCTTAATATGTACCAAGTAACTCAACACTGAGAATCAGACAACAGAACTGTATGACTTTTAGAACTAGAAGGGGCTTTAGATATCACTTAGTCCAATCCTATTGTTTCATAAATGAGCAGAGAGGCCCAAAGAATCTTAATATATTTGTCCACAACTAAATTAGTGGCAATCCAATGCCCTAAAACAATAAATCCATGAACATCATATCACCTTCCCCAGAGAATATAAACTCCTTTCAAAGAAGCAATGTGCTAAAAGCAGAGAAGGAAAAAATCAGATTTCGTGAATAACTGTGTTGTAACAAAGTATTTTGTTCACAAAAAACAGTTCACTACTGGTGAAATTTTTAAAAAGTGATTTCCTTATTTTTACCTAATTTAAATGAACAGTCTATCTTCTGAAAGGAAAAAGCACAATTTGACAAAAGAGCTTTAAGGAAATTTAAAACTTACCCAATTATCATGTGCTTTTTTCTCATGGGAAATAATCTGAAAAAGAAAGTCATTAAAATACCACTGACAACTCTTTTTTTTTAAGTAAAAAACATTCACATCTACTGCTATGATTTTTTTTTTTTTTTAAAGAGATGGGGTCTGGATCTGTCACTCACGCTGCAGTGCAGTGGTGCAGTCAATCAAAGCTCACTGTAACCTCAAACTCCTGGGTTCAGATGATGCTCCCGCCTGAGCCTTCCAAGTAGCCAGGACTACAGGCACGCACCACCATGTCCAGCTAATTTTTAAATTTTTTGTAGAGACGGGGTCTTGCTATGTTGCTCAGGTTGGTCTCAAACTCCTTGACTTTAATCATCCATCTCTCTCAGCTTCCCAAAGCGCTTGAGATTACAAACATGAGCCACCACACCCGGCCTACCACTAAAATTTAGTGTACAACTCAACTCAAAAATACCCCACGCATCTGGAGTCAGTAGTCAACATTTTTAAAGCAAATTTTCATATACAAACGACCTACTCTATCATACTTTTGAAATAAAAACCGACTGTAAATACAACTAAAATTTTTGTCTAGTAAACTTCTACTTTATGCAATAATTAACTACAACAGGAATTGCCCATTAACAGACAAGTAGCCTGACTGAATATGAGACCCCAATGCCGACATATTTTTATTTACGCAATGCAATCCACATTCCCAAAGGAGAAGAAATGGCATCTTCAAATAAGATTTCTCATCCCAGAATCTCTGGCTCCCTGGAAATGTTCCACAGCCACATGAAATGCCTCAAGAGAAGTGTACAACTGGTCAAGTAATTGCATTCCTGCATCATTTCAGACAAATCAGAATTGTTTTAAATTACAAACTCAAAAACACACACACACCTACCTGCCCTTGATAAGAATGAATGGTTTTCTCCAATTCTTCTTCAAGATCTTTGGCTCGCTTTCTAAATGGAACAAATAATTATTCTACTACTAACACATATTATAATAAGAAATGACAGAACACACTCTTTATTAAAAAATATTAATTAAAACACCCAGAGTGCTCAATTTCATATAAAAAAAAAACTCCAGAACTCCTCATATTAAGAAATAATTACCTCTGAGAGGTTCTAAAGTATATTTTTTCCTAATCTAATTTCAACATTAATTATGCCTTAAGAGTACTACTACTTAGGTTTACCTAAACCAAAAGTCATGCAAAGATTTATATGGTATATTGTTTTTTTTATTTTTAAGAAGCATGATCCTAGAAGATTTATTCAGATGTCAGTAATCTTAGTAGAATTCTAGGAAATTAGAAACCTTTGTGAAGTAAAATGGTACTTATTACCTTTATGAGACTAACAGATAATTCCTTCTTCTGGATAAAACCCAAGCTTGCTCTTCTTAAGGTAAAATGAAGTATCACAACTATTCAGGAATAGCTGAATCTCGCTCCTTTTTTTCGCTAGGTTCCTCAGATCTAGCGAGGATCGAACCAAGGTAAAAGCTAGACTTACAGTCTTATAAACACTTCTTCAGAATGCTAATTTTGGCTCACTCTTCCTTTTGTGGCACACTTGTTGATTCATTAATATTGTATACATTCTTCCCAATTTGAACCCAAAGGGAAAGACCTTGAAATTAATGTCTACTCATAAATTCCTTGACATTAACATAAAATAGGATTGTCCATATTCAACTGTGAGAGATTTAAAAATCACACACCCTGAAGGGAAAACATTTTTTCCTCTTTGCATTTTCCATATAACTGCATAATAGCAAGAAATCTAAATGAAAATTAATAAAACAAAAATGTTATTTATGTTCAGTTGATTTATTATTTTTTCTGGTTTTAAGTTTTTAGATATCCTTCCCACCCCAAAAAGAAAGGGAGAAAATATCTTTAATACCTATAGGTCTCCAACTCTTCAGCTGCATGGCTGATCTTTTCATCTACTTTGGAAAGTTTCTCTTCTTTCTCTAACCGGTAATTTTCCTCTACTGTTAATTTCCTTAAAACAAAAAATGTTTTAATTCTTTTAATGCATGTCATAAAATAATCCATTATGTCTTTTTAATTGTATCAAAACTGGTGCTTACCATAAAATTATTTTCATAATACCACTAAAAACATCACATGCAAGAAAAAAAAGTACCTGTATAAATATTTCTGGTGTGGAATTTAGTATTATAAACTCAAATTGTAAAGCATTGTGTCTAACACAGTGCTACAAATATAGTAGTTTCAAGAGTTTTCTATACAAATTTACCATAAAAATATAATTATTAAAGATAAATATTAATAAAAACTATTATGACTACATATCATTTATCGAGCCTTCCTGTATAAAGAAGCATCACATTTGCTAGACAAGAAGTCACCAACTAATGAACTATGTTTCAGTAATTTTTAAATTGGTTGTTTTAAAAAGTGATTAGGCTTCCAGGCCAGTGCACTAAAAGAAAAGAAAAAAAAAAATTATAACGAACCCAAAGTAAATAATATTAGTAGTTGTGGTAGTATCAGTCTTATTTACTACTTCTGGTTCTATTAATAACAATAGGTAACTTATTGAGTATTAGTATGTGCCAGAAATTGTTCTTAGGCTTTTACATGTATTATCTTATTTAACTCCTACAATAGCCTACAAGAAGGAGACTATTATTATTCTTATTTTACAAAAATGAAAATGAAGCACAGAGAAACTAAACCATTGACCAAGGCACACAGCTTGTAAGTAGTGACTCCTTTATACTATATTACCCAGGTTGTTGCACATCGTATCATTAATAACACTGGTCCCTCAAGAAATATTTATTGAATGAACAGCACAGAAAAACACATTTCGAAGTCCTAAATGGCTATTTCACCTCCTTCATGAACTTTGGGAAAGAACATGGCAAACTATCAAAGAAGTCCTACAAGGCAGCAATAAATGTTTTATATTCTACACACTACATTACCTATTGCTTAGAAAGCACTCCCCCAGGTCAATCATTTCATAGATTTTATAAGAAAATAAAAGTCATCTCCTTAGGAAAGCATAAAAGCGTAATGAGCATGGGTATGGAAGAGAGATGTGTTTTTACAGACTACATAGCTTGAAGAAATTCTTTGATACCCCTCCCGTTGAAAGGTAAGGTCTGTGTACCTTCCCCTTGAATTTCAGTGGGCCTATTAATGATGGAAATTACACTGTCAAAGGAACCTAATGATATGACAAAAACAATCACACCTTACTTCACATTATTTAAAGCAAGGCACCAAGCTTCTTGGTCCTACAATTTCACTTCTGTCCAATATTAAATTTAGAAAAGTGCTAATAATGCAATGTATCTCATGAAAAACATCAAGCCAGCAAGCATCTAGAAAACGAACCTAAATTATACTGTATGCAGGCAAGAATATAAATTTAACATTTTACTAGTACTATCAACTCTCTATATTCTACTCTGAAAAACAACCAATGGCATAATTCATTTAATTTGAGCAGCAAAAGGTTTAATTTAAATGTAAAAATGAAATATATGATATTTTAGGAATTTAAAGCATTTCAAACTAATGAATGAAATCAAAATGCGAACACACACAGCTAGGATACTACTCAGCTTCGCATCTTTGCTTTGAAAATCTAAAGAAAACACCTTTTTTTTTGAAATTTTAAACATTACTCATTAAAATTCTATGATCAACCATATACTTCTTTTGTTCAAAAGATACACTTAAAAGTATTTCTTTCACCTCAAATAATCCCTTTTATGTCTAAAATTTACTTTTAATATCTTTCATTCTAACTTAAAAAAAAGGGCCCATTCCTAGGTTTACTGACTAAAACCCTGAGGCTATGCTGCAACTCTTCCATTTAGTCAAGTTTATTCTCTCTCATACCCTGAGCAGTCCCAAATGGCCAAAGTCCCTGATAAATAGCAAGTTTTTAATTGTGAATTGAATTCAAAGCATGATTGAAGTATAGAACTTGGCAGTGAATAAGCCTAACCAACTACCCAGCATCCTGATCTCAATGGAACATTGTCTACCTGTTTCCAAACATATAAAGTAGACTCTCTTTATTTGTGCTACTTATGTTCCATAAAGTCACTACAAATCCTAAATTAGCAAATACTGGATCATGGATCCTAAGGGCAATACAAGGTTAGGTTCTTGCTAGCCTCTGGTCACAACAATTTACCAACCAATACATACATAAACTTGTTTTACGTGTGCTTCAGTTTTAAAGACACCTTATTTAATATATATTGTTGTTTTATTAACATTGAACTCACAGACAACAGCACTATAACTCATGCCTAAACAAAGTTTATATGACACATGTATTTTCTCCATAAGACAAATCACAGCCTTCCTGTGCTTAGGAACACTAGACAGCAGTTCAGCACTATGCTTGGGGGCATTCTAAACAGCTAAATCACCAACAAAAAACACAAAAATGTAAAAAATGTGGCACTAAATGTACCGCAAAAGGGACACTTGGTTTATAGAATGAGAGCTGAAACAAGAAGGCAGAGTATCACCTTGTTTGACCTCAGCTAGGAATATGCACATTGCACAACTCAAATTTTTCATCATCCTCAACACATCCATGAGTGGCCACGAAAGCTCTGCAAGCATTGATTCGGGGTTTACAAATAAATTTTAGCAACTAGGTGAATATGCAAATACACAATCTATGAATAATGAAAACTATAATGACTCTCATTAAGTTTCTAAAGGGGCCTGAAAGTCTTACATTTTATTGCCCTTCGTGATGAAAAATATGTGTTATAGTGGTATTTGAAAATCTGGAGTCTCTAGATAGGTATCTCAAGGGTTTTCTATGTTACTTATGCATGTAGGAATCAGCATACACATGCACACACTCTTTCACTCCAATATATAAAGTCACTAAATATATTTATTCATATATTCAACATTTATTGAATAGCTATGACATGCTACACATAGTTTTAGGCACTAGGAATACAGAAGCTAAGAAAATAAAATAATTATCTCATGAAGCTTACATTTTATGTGGGAAAGATAAAAAATAAAAACAATAAATCAATCATCAGGACAATAAAGGCTATAAAGAAAAATAAAGCAAGATAAGGGGATAAAGAGTGGCAGATATTACTTTAGAGTAGCCAGGGAAGGATTCTTGGAGGCAGCATTTTAACCTAGACCCAAATGAAATGAAGGATTCAGCCATGCCAATATATGAGAACATCATTCCAGACAGAAGGAGCACGTGCAAAAAGCCCTGAGGTACAGATGTGCCTGGCATGCTAAAGATCATCAAGAAGGCCAGTGTATAGCTGGCGGGTACTGAGGGAAAAAGAAAATGAACAAGCTAAAACTGAAGAAGCAGCCGGGAGTCAGATCTCGTAGGGTCTTGTAGGCCAAGATAAAATCTTTGGATTGGCCGGGTGTGGTGGCTCACGCCTGTAATCCTAGCACTCTGGGAGGCTGAGGCAGGAGGACTGCTTGAGCTCAGGCGTTCAAGACCAAACTGAGCAAGAGTGAGACCCCATCTCTACTAAAAATAGAAAAAATTAGCCAGGCATGGTGGCACGCACCTGTCCCAGTTACTTGGAGGGCTGACACAGAAGGATCCCTTGAGCCCAGGAGTTTGAGGTTGCAGTGAACTATGATGATGCCACTGCACTCTACCTGGGGCAACAGAGAAAGACTCTGTCTCAAAAAAAAAAAAAAAAAGGAAAGTTTTGGATTAAGTTCTGAGTGTGATATGAAGGCATTTGGGGATTCCAAACAAGAGAGTGACAATACCCACAATTTATATTTTAAGGGCATCCTGTATATCGCAGAGAAAACACAGTGCAGGAGGTTACACGTGGAAAGAGGGAGACCACTCATGAGGCTACTATAATAAACCAGGTACTGACTGATGATGGCCTGGACTAGAGTAGTAATATGGGAAGTAGTAAAACGTGGTCAGATTGAGGCTATAGGAAAGCTAACAGGATTTGATGACAGAATGAATAGAGACATACAAGAGAGAGAGAAGTCAAGAATGGCTTGAGCAGCCACACTGAGCAACTAGGTAAATGATACTGCCATTTACTAAGACAAGGAACACCTGGGCAGAAGCAATTTGCAAAGAAGAAATCAGTTTTATGTATATGAGAGATAGAATTAATGGGTAGTTCAATCAATTGCATCCACTCAGATTCTGTGATCTAGCCTGCCAATATTAGGAAGCTTAAGGTAGTAATTTACTGACTATATGCTAAGCATTAAAGAGGATTTTGTGAACTAGCTTGGAAATTCCGACATCATTTACATTTTCTTCCTTGAAAAAAAACTGCTTCAAGATCAAATAACTTTCTTAAAAATAAATTGCTGAAATATAATCCAATCATAAATTGAGAACTTCCAATAATCATAACAGCTGAATACGTAACATACACTTTTAAAGCTATCTTATTTAGCATTCAATGGAGTAATCAACATTTTTATTACCTGTGGAGTTTCATTTCATTTTCTTGATATAGTTCAGTCATTACTTTAAGTTTCTGTTGAAGCTTTTGATTCTCACTTTCAAACTGTGCATTTTCTGACTGCAAAGATGCTTGTTCAGTCTGAAGATTTTTAATAAGCTCTATAGAAATTTTTATAAGTCATAATTAAAGGAGTAAATATTTTGAGTTGCACATTAACATTTTGGAAAGATAAAAATTTCTAAAAATAATTATTAATAAACTAAACTCTTTCCAACAACAAAAAATCTGTAAGGTATTCTATTTAAATGCTTTATTATTTTTTAAATTGATCATAATTGTACATATTTTTGAGGTAAGTGTGATATTTTGATACATGTATACAATGTGTAATGATCAAATCAGAGTAATTAGCATATCCATCACCTCAAACATTTATCATTTCTTCGTGTTAGGAACATTCAAAATCCTCTCTTCTAGCTATTTGAAAATACACAATAAATCACTGTTCACTATAGTCACCCTATAGTGCTGCAGAACATTAGAACTTACTCCTCCTATCTAGCTATAATTTTATATCCATTAACCATCCTCTCCTTATCCCCCTGACCTCCCTACCTCTCCTACACTCCAGTAAATACTATTCCACTCTCTACTTCTATGAGATCAACTTTTTTAGATTCCACACATAAGTGAGAACATGCAGTATTTATCTTTCTGTGCCTGGCTTATTTCACTTAACATAACTTCCTCCAGGCGATGATCATCCATGCTGCTGCAAATGACAGGATTCCATTCTTTTTTACAGCTGAATAGTATTCCATTGTGTATGTTAGTATTTTAATTAAAGAGCTATATAAACTGCTTTAATTTTTTATTATTACTTATAGGATTCTCAAAACCTTCAACATTCTAATTCTACCATCTAATTTTCAATCTAGGAGCTTAAAGCCAGCAAAGTTCTCAGGAAGGCTTCAGAGATGAGAGTTTTGAAGAGAGATATTTTAGTTCAACATTCCCTGTGAAACTACTTCCACATGATGAATAATGCCTGTTTTTATCTAGTAAAAACTTTACCTCTCCATAATAAAGTCACCCAGCCTTCCCTTTTAAACATAAATTTTGATATCTAAGTCAAGCCAGAAATCTGTATCTTCTGATAACAAATATTCAAACATCCTCCAAATTTAAACCAGATCAAGACTGGAGAGAAAAATATCAACTTAGCTTTGTTTCAACCGTTAAACCATCTAAAAGAATCATCTATAAAAATGAAAATTAGTAATTCTAAATAATTATGAATACTTCATAATTCATACACCAATTGTTTTTTAAAAACCTTATTTCTCTTTGAACATAATAATCTCAACTCTGAGAGTCTCTAAAATTAAGGTACCAAGATAATAACCTCAACTCTGAATTCCTCTAAGACTTAAGTACCATCTCCATAGCATGTGTCTGAATCACCACCACAAATCTTAATAAAAGATAAAATTCACTCTGCATAAAGAGGGCAGTTTCCAAAATAATATTAACAAGCATGAATATTTTAGTAATTACATGCAGTGGTATATAACTATTGGAAAACATCCATTAATTAAACATATACTCCAAAAGGACAATTTAATACATTAAAAGAGCAAACCACACTGTAAATAGAAGATCAATTCTGCAATTAACAAAGATTAAAAAAAGTTTCGATTTGCTACTTTTTAACATCTAAAACCATACCAAACATATAACTGGAACTAAAAGATAAATACAGTTTTCATGTTTTCAAAAATAATTTCATTATTTTAATTTCACATAAATATAAATGAAACTGATACAGCTTTACCAACAACAACAACAACAACAAAATCAGGACTAATTTTTCACAAATAGCCAACAAAAGCAAAAGTAAAAAAAAAAAAAATCAAATTGGATCTTCCCCAAATTAATTCAATTAATGGTATCACTCTCTACAAGGAGATATGTTTACTTAGAAAAACTTTAAAAGTATTACCCACCTGTAAGTTCTTCCTTTGTTTTATCTACTTCGGATAATTGAGTGTAAATTTGGTTTCTTTCTCCTTCTAGGGTTTTTAAAGAAGCATTTAACTTTAAATGGAAGAAGGAAAAAAGCCACATTAATTAGTTATACCCAAAAAACACAAAACCTCACTACGCCATCCAAGTCTTTTGAAGCTAATTTATCACTTTGATGAAATTATCACCTATAATGCAGAAACCAATAATGCAGCTTCCATCTTAGAAAGTTAGCAAAGTTATCAATAATTGTAAATCACGGAAGAGAGATAGAGAACAGCAGTGAACGCTTTTCACTGGATGCTTAAACAGTGGCTATTTGCATTCTTTTACTTTCAACACAAGTTTTGATTAAAGCAGCCTTCAAACTACATTCCTAAGACTTCACATAGATCAGCTAAGATCAGGATACCACTACCAAGGTAGAAAAGAGAAAAAATAAACCAGAAGAAAATGAACCTAGTATTTACTTCTCAAAATAGAATGTGGGGCACAAAGGATAAGAAAATACTGAAACTAGAAGAAAAAGAAAGCATCAAGGGAAGTATGAGATAAAATATAAACATTTTATATATATTTCTTATCTGAAAAAATGAGTGCAGAACTTGAAAATTTTTAACAAATTCTAAAAATTAACTATATGAATTTCCAAAGTTATTTTTAAAGTAAAAAGGAATCGATGAAGAACATTCTGATCACTTCTTAAATACATATAAATGGGAATAATAAAACGGACTTTTTAAATAGTTACTAAGGACATATGGGTTTAATCCATTTTCTATTTCTCCCTCCACATTCTTCATATTTATATAATAATGCAAACCTTAGCAGCATGAATCAGTTTCTTCAAAGTTCCTTTTGGCTGATTACCTATGGTGAAAAACAAAAGCATAACAATGATTTGGAAAAATACTACAATACCACAACATACAACCAAATGATTTTATTAGTTCACTCAACTCAGGCAGGGCCTTATAATCCCTCTTCTTGCTATAATAAAGAATTTGGTATAAGGCAGAATGGCCATGGACCTGCTCCCAAGAAGCTAAACAAGAAAAGCACTGAAATACCATATCATTTAACAAGGTTCTTCAGCACTAACTCCAACAACAGAATTACAACAAGGATTCAGTATTCACCTAAATGCAGACCACAGTCTTAACTATTCTTGGATCCTTACAGCATCCAAAATATGAATGGAATTATAACCCATATTAAAATAACATTAAACCAATATGAGTTTTCTCTATTAGAAAAAGAGCTATTTCTTATACAATAAAGCAGAAGTGAAAAGTACAAATAGAACTTTATACTACTTTGGGAATGTGATTTTCTTCCAACATCTTAATGCTATCTGAAAAAAATCTTTTTTTAAAAATCACACCTTTTCCTCCTTAATATATTTGTTAATTATACAAGAGGTCAGGGGAGAGAAAAGAGAAAGGACATAAAAGTCAGAAGAACTACCATTAGGTGAAAATGAGTGAAGGGTACACGGGACTTCTGTACACTTTTTGCAACTTCTTATGAATCTGTAATTATTTCAAAATGAAAAGTTTTTTCTCTTAAAGTCAAAGGAATTGATTTGAGAATACAGTAAGTAAGTAGCAATAGTGAACCTAACTTTTGCCAACTCCATACAGCAACCAGCAAATGGCAATAACAATTTAGATGGTCAAGACTAAAGTACTGTAACCATCTGAATCATCTGACTAAAGCAAAAAAAAAATCCTGAAGTATTCATTCATATAATATTCATTTTTCAAACTAGTTGCCCATCCATTTCACTAGCCTACAGTACAAAGAAAAACAGGCACTGAAATGATTATGATGCAATTTTGAAAAACTGCTGTAATAAAGATATATATAATCTATAAAGAAAACAGAGGGGAAGGAGGCTGAAAGTCTGTCTGAGGGTGGAGAAAGATGTACTGAAAGGGTGGTATTCCAGCCAAAGCTAAACTATAAGGGATGGTAAGAGGTGAATGTTGCAGACAGACAGACAGAAAGTGCCAAAGTACAAGTGTATAAAGAACATGGTGCACATGGGAAACAAGAAGGAAATAGAAGAGCTAGTCACCATTTTGGCAAAAGAGGATGAGTCATGACTTAATACCTAAGTGAGCACCATTTTCTGATTCACTCTTCATTTCTAATTCCAAGTTATCATCATCCATTACGTCTTCTCCAAGCACAGCAGCCCAATCTTTCATCTTTAGCAAGCGTTCAGTCAGAGACTTGACAGTTAGCAAAGGGGAAAAACAAAGAGAGAGGGTAATGCCTTATGCTAATGGCTTTACAACTTCTGAATGTACAGCTGTAGTTTAAAAAGCAATCGACATAAATCACAGCACATAAGCTCTTATTTTCCATGTGTTATTAAGATATGTAAACAGTTTTAAAACCTATAACATATATTGACTATTAAATTCTTCAGGATAAAAACCAAAACTAGTTAATGGTCCATTCTTGCTGAATATATTATGCAACTATTAATACAAAGTAGTAAAATATTTTCTTATATGACATTTCTCACATGCCACAAATAAGAGTGGCCATTAACATGAGAGTAAATTCTGTGTGGTATCAACTAAATCTGAAAGTGAGATACATGACATATAAAAAGACCATAGATTTTTACTTGATTTATTCAAGTAAACTAGCTGAGCAGTTCAATTGAGATAAAGAAAAAAACATTATAAAAGAGAATCTGAATGGGAACATTAGAGGTTTTCCAGAAGTGCTTTTTGAATTTTCTTGAATAAAGGAAGATTTTCTAACACTATAGATAATCAAATGACTGTGCCATGTACTTCTGGAAGAACCCACCTAAAAATCCACCCTGCTCTACAATTTTCACTCTTCAATCTCCTCCCTCTCTTCAGAGTTGCAGGCACAAATAACATGGCCTACAGCTTTGAGCAGAACTTGAGGTTAGCATCTCATTCTTGTTCTGTTTAGGAAGAATCCTAAACCCTTTAGTTGAGGAAGTTTAGGGAAAAAAATAAAATATGCCAAATTCTGAATGAAACTCAAGAAGTTGGAATCTTGAAAATATTCTTAGTAGCAACATAACTGGCATAAATGTATTTCTTTCAATATGACAACATATACTCCACTGTGTAAATTACAGAATGTTAGTTTTACATCTCATTACTTGATACACCTGAGTATCTGGTTTGTAGCTTGAAAACATAAGATTTTTTCAAACATGCAGGAAAAAGGACAGGGGAAGCAGGGAGTAGGAAAAAGTCAACAAATCCTAAGACTAATAGCAATTATTTCATTCTTATGATTAAAGTCAAGTTTCAATTAAATTTGTTTTTTAAAAAGTATTCATCTCTGTGAAAGTACACACAACCAGCTAATCTAGGTATTAAAGGTACTCAGTCAAGGCTGGGCGTGATGGCTCACACCTTAATCCCAGCACTTTGGAAAGCCAACGCAGGAGGATTGCTTGAGGCCATGAGTTCAAGACCAGCCTGGGCAACATAGCGAGACCCTGTCTCAACAAAAAATTTAAAAAATTAGCCAGGCATGGTGGTGCATGACTGCAGTTGCAGCTACTTGGGAGGCTGAGACAGGAGGATCGCTTGCACCTAGGAGTTGGAGTCTGCAGTGAGCTATGATCATGCTACTGCACTCCAGCCTATATGACAGAGTGAAACCCTATCTCTAAAAAAAAATAATAATAAAAATTTTTTAATTAAAAAAAAAGATATTCAGTCAGTACATATAACTTTAACTATCTGTCCAATTTCTCAAGGTCTTTCCAATCTCTTCTTCCCAACAGAAGCAGATTGCAGCCTAAAAAGAAAAGGTAAAAATCATTATCATTTTTCTTTGTTAAATACCTAGGCTAAAATACAGAGAAGAAAAGAGGACACACAGAATGTTGATATATATGCTACAAATCTGTAAGTCTTCAAAGAGCATTTGAAAATCTGGCCAAATACATCATGAAAATAAAAACTGCTAAAAACAAAAGTTTTCACATTTCAGAGTTAGTATAAAATTCTAGCCAACTTGGTCACTAAAACCAGGAGAGCCATTTACCTTGATGTGATTTTCTTTATCATTTAGAACTTGTTCTGCATGTACTTTGGAGTCTTCAAATGTTACTTTCTGTTTATTAAGTTCACTCACTTGTTCTTTCCATACTTCAGCTTCTTGCAAAAGCTGAAAATGGAACAAAAAAAATGCAACTCATCTTATCATACTTATGTATGTGTAGATGAACTTATTTATATATTTGGGTGAATCATTAGAAGATATTAAGAAGGCACTGTGCTGCTTCTTACATAAAAAATAAAGGCATGGCTCCTATTTTCAAAGAACTTTCAAAATAGGGGTAGTGTAAAATAACAGACACTTAAACATTCTTAAACTACTTTGCATAATATATTTATATCAAATAAAAGGTTTTCTGAGATATACATATCTGTTAGATTTGGTCATTTCTTACCATTCCTTGTATCTCATATAACATGCCATACCTTACTTGCATTAAACTTTATTTTTTAAATCATTGTGCTGTTTTTAGTTAAGATATATAACCCTTAGAAATACCATTAATCTAGAACAGATCAGATTCTGCACAGACAATATCCTACCATATATACTTTTACAGGAAAAAAAGATTTTCTGAACATGATACAAAAAGTAAAAATTATAAAGGATAGATGATTACATAAAGCTTAAAAGCTTCACAAATA
Source organism: Daubentonia madagascariensis (assembly GCA_023783475.1). NCBI lineage: Eukaryota > Metazoa > Chordata > Mammalia > Primates > Daubentoniidae > Daubentonia > Daubentonia madagascariensis. The sequence goes on along the minus strand of JAKFHU010000485.1, from coordinate 4,043,422 downwards.
AAAATACAACACAAACAAAATTAAAAAGTGAATAACCAGAAGGGAATTCTTAAAAAACACGTAGCAAAGGGTTAATAACCTTAGCATACAAAGAGCTCTTAAAAGTCAGTAAGAAAAACAGGCACACACAAAAAAAAGACTAAGCAGACAATTCACAAAAGAAATGGCCCATATATGTGAAAAAGTCCAAATTTATTTAAACTCTTTAAAACTCTATTCTATCAAACAGTAATTACTGGATTTCTCTGCAAAACTAAGGCTTCATTACTTCATTAGTATATTTCCTACCACACAAAAAACTAATTCTTTTTTATGTATATATAACAGAATCAGATGATAGTGACAGGTAAAAATAAATAAGGATTTAGGAAAAAAACTGGATTTGGTGATTAGGTGGTCTCTAGTGAGTTAGTAAAGAGATTTGAGTACACGGCACACAGTCTTAAAAGGTTACAAGGAGTGTATCAGAACATGGAATCAATGAATACAGACTAGTCTGTTTTTAGAACTTTGGTGATTAAAAAGGAGTTAGATGAAAGTAGCTGTAAAGAGTAAGATGATCTAGGTGAAAGGCATAAGCCCACAAGGAAAAAAGATTAATAGGAGATGAAGCAAAAGATAACTGCAGAAGTAGACAGTGGAAAGAACTAGAAATATAGTAAAAGACTCAACAGACCAGAGAAAGCTGAAATCTAAGCCAGAAGATGGGAAAGCCCAAGAGCAGGTTGATTTGATGCAACATAGAAAGGCTCCTGATTTGAAGGGACAAGCACTAGGGGTATAAGTGGGATTCAAAAAAGGAGGACTGATCAAAAGTCTGTATGTATAATAAGCACTCAGAAAGCCCCCCATATTCTCCCAGAACATATATACACACATTCTTATTCTCATTCTCTCTTTCTCTCATTCATTCTCTGTCTCTTTTACACACACACACACACACAACACACACACACACACACACACACACACAGTGGCAAAAGGCTAGAAGTTATTCTTTGGAGAGGTGGAACCGGAGACTCTGGAACCTCTGGCCCAGGTAAAGGTGGGAGTAACATATTGAAAATACAGAAGTATTAAATGAAAGCTGACTTACTCAACAGTGAGATACCAACACTCCTTATCTCCCTGAGCTGCAAGACTGTTGGCAAACAGAGTTACACCTCCCAAATGAGAACTGTGGAGGTCTCCTTCGGTGGAAATGGTCTTTAGATACCAACAACTGGGGATCCTCCAATTGCTGGTATCTACAGAAAAGCCCACCAGTAACAAACACAGAGTTTCAAATTACATTTGAGAGCTTCACTATCATATGAGCAGAAAGCTATGAATCACCAAACATCTGAAAAGAGACTCTTTTAATAAGACATAGACCAAAACAGAAAATAAAGGAACTCAAAGGAAAAAGGAAACTCAGGGAACTGAAAAACACTTCCAAAAAACCCCATAATATCCTCAGCAAGGTAAGACTCTGCATCCAGGAAACAAGAAAAAGGCATAATCAAGATAAACAAGAACTCTTGTAAGTGAAAAACAGAGAAAAAATGTACAAAAGTTCATAGAGACAAAATAAAGATATTTTCAAATAATTATCATATAAATTATCCACAAAAAAATGTATAAAATAATTCAAGTAGATTTCCCAGAACTGAGCAGGAGTTTCCACACTGGAAGTGTCTAACACAATACGTGAAAAAAGACCCACACCAAGGCACTCATCATGTAATTTCAGAGAACTGGAAACAATGAAAAGATATTAAAAGCTTCTAGGGAGAAAAAGAGGATCTGAGATCACACAAAAGGTTCAATAGTCTGAATAACATTTGACTTCTCAAAAGCAACATTGGAAAGTGAAGACAGTGGAGCAATATGTCAAAATTTTAAAGGAAAAAAAAGTCAAAACAGAAGATACCCAACCAAAATATCAATACGTACAAGAGAAAAAGAAGACAATTTTAGGCATCAAGTTCTAAAAAAAATTATCTCCTATATCTCTTTCTCAGGAAAATAATCAAAAGAATTAACCACAAAAGAGAATGTCTTAGATATAGGAAATAGAAGATCCAACACAGGAGAAAGACAAGGGAAATCCTCAGGACAGAGGTGAAGTGAAATCTCAGGACAACAGAATGTAACAGACCTACAGAACAAGTTCTTACTGGACCAGGAGGATGGAAGGCCCCAGGAAGAACTGCTTCAAGAAAAAGATGAAAGTAACAGATTAACCAAAGCATTTGAAGGCATGAATAAGATATTTATATCTCTGGAAGAGAGCAACCAGATGAATTACAGATAGATATAGAGGAAACAAAACAATTAACTCTAGAAAAAATAAAATGTTGGGTAAGACAGAACATGTAATCAGAGCGCCACCATGTGGCTCAGATGTGAGTAAAATCTAGTTATATTTAGAGTAATATTACATAATAATGTAATCACTGGAAAAATTTCCCACTGAAAAAGTATAACTATATTGGGAAACCAGGAGAGGAAATATATGTGGATGTGTGGGAGTGTCTATATATGTGGGGGAGGAAGGGAGTAAAGGCGAAATCCTCATTTGGTCTGCCAGCAGAACTGCTTCTCTATTTAGGCCCCAGATCAATAACCCTCGTGGGTATTCTCTGTCCCCCTTCACTCTGGCTTTGAGAAGTTGGTGCTAAATGCTATTTGTTGTGATTACCAAAACGCTGAATGCCCTGGCTTACTTTCCCTGCCCTGGGGGAAGAGGGTGCAGAAGTATACACTTTTGTATCTTACACAAAAGAGACACCTGAAGTATGCATGGGAGATTGTCCTGCTCCTGTGTTCTCCAGGAAAAGCCTACTCTTGCCCCTAACATGGATCGATCATGAGTATGCCCAGAACATTTATAATTACATATTCACAACTTGAAGAGTCCCTACAGATCAGCGGTCCCCAACCTTTTTGGCACCTGGGACCAGTTTCATGGAAGATAATTTTTCCACGGACCAGGGTAGAAGGGATGGCAAGCGATGTATTATAGATCTGTAATATAGATATGTATTATAGATCTGTATCTATAATACAGATGAAGCTTTGCTGCTCACCTCCTGCTGTGCCTGGGGGTTGGGGACCGCAGCTATAGAATACAAACCTGTTTCTGGCGTTCCTGAAGTTGGGAATTTTCATTCAAAGCACCTTTTATTGCTATCTTAAGCCGTTCTTCATTCATTTGAAATATCTTGAAAGTTGTTTTGGCCTAAATAAAAGAAAAAATATTGAGTTTATAACAATTAATTTAATTTAATGCACAGCTTATCTTTACACATATTACCTAGAACATGGAATTACACAAAGGCAAAAACATACCAATGTTAACAGCAGAGGCAATATGGTATAACAGAAAAAAGGCTGACATAAAATCAGGATATAGTCCTGTCTCTGCCACTAACTTGCCATGCGACCTTGGACAAATGATTTAATCTCTGTGTACTATGCAGCAAATTTTAACTATTTATTCTGCATCTCCCCTACTAAAATAAACTTTGTGGGGACGTTTTTGTCTATTAATGTTAAGTGCCAAGCACCTTCAACTCAATAAATACTTGTCCAGCAAAAAAAATGAACTTTTCTGAAGTACCTCATGTAAAAAAAATACCTATCCTGGATCCTTTATATCTCAAATCCTAACATTATATCTTATTCCTTAAAAGTAAAAAATAGCAATAAAATTCAAATGATTTTCAAAAGCAACAGACCTATTAGACTAATTCAACTTACTTCGGCTACTTGTAATTTGAGGGATTTAGATTCATCTTCGAGGGACTGTATTCTTTTAGAAATATCTGCCATCTGGAAAGACAGTATCAGTCAATAAACAAGTATTTACTAAACTCCAGCTTCCAAGATGCCATATATATTAGATATATGTTAACCTAACACTTTTGCTCCAAATGTGAGGGCCCAAATTAGGAAAGCTTCTCAGTTTATTTAGTCATATGCTTAAAGGGACTTTATATGAAAGTTACATAACAATAGTATCTCACCTCAACTTTAATATTTCATAACATATAAGTTATATAGGCTCAAGATAAGTTCACCAACGTCATATCTTATTAAATAATCTCACACACATAAAGATTTTCCTTAAGCCAGATATTAAAAAAGAAAAAGTTATAATGTTGTTAACATATCTTTTAAGTAATTAAAAAAATCTATGTACATGACTATTCAACTTAAATAATTTATATGAGCTACTCCTATATGCTACTTTAGAGTACATATAGAAAATTTCTATAAGAATATGCATGAAATTTAACATGGTAATATCTAGAAGGAAATGAAGGGAGGATCTGGAAAATTTTGCTCTCCACTTTACAGCCTTCTGTATTCTTTGCATTTTTTATAGTGCATGCAATACTTTAACCAATATCATTGATTTTTAAAAACTCAATAGTTCTTTTTCTTATATTCTCCTCAAATACAAAAGCCTTACCAATTCATCTTGTTCAGTATGTTTAGATTTCTCTTCTTTTAATTCTTTTTCTAGACAGCATATTTCATCCTCAAGTTTAGATTTGGACCTGTTCAGCCTTTCATAGGTTGCCTAAAAGAGAAAGCCAACTTTATACAAAAGACTTGGGAATTTTTGGTTAGGGCAAATCAGATTACTATAATCAAATATATGTACTATAATTTAAATTAGTTTATATATTTTCTCATTTTTATAATATTAAAATAACAGCATTTCTAGCAGGGGTCAGCAAACCTCTTCTGTAAAGAACCAGAGAGTAAATATTTTAAGCTTATAGGTCATGCAGTCTGTTGCAACTACTCAACTATACCATCATAGTGAGAACACAAAAACTATACCTAAATGTATGAGCATAGCTGTGTTTCAATAAAATTTTATTTACAAAAAATAGGTGAAGATGCCCTAAGCACAGTTTGCCAAACTCTGCTCTAAAACATTATAAAGGAAAAAAAAAAAATGAGAAATAAATCTAACAATATAATTAAATATATAACATATAAAATAAACTCAAAAAACAATCAAGATTGCTTCATGTTAATATTCCACATTGAATTAAAACATATTTTCTATGACCTTTTTTAAATTTAAAGTGATTAGTTGTTGGATTATTCCAATTGAATTTTAAATACTATAACAAACATACCTCTGATATTTGTGATCCTTCAACAAACTTGTTAAAAAAAAATAAACCAGAAGATTCAAAAAATTTAATACAGGCCAAAATAAAAGCAGAATACATACTATATTACATACAGTGGTTATAAAACTTGTTTATATAAATTACCCTATATTTGACTATTTCATTATAAAAATTCCCTGATGTCAATCAAAATGTTAGCCTATTGGTTTGATTTTATCTACAGATTCAACTATCAAAATTTTTTAAAATTGTATAACATTATAGTTTGTATTTAACTATGATTACAATTCCTGAAAAGAAACACTATATGTTAAAAAAATTACTAAAATTAGAGAAAAATTTCCAAACTGTTCAATTCAGTAAAAAATTCAGCCAATTTTACTACTATGTTATATAAATGCATTGCCCTGAGAATAAATTGATGTATTCTATTTTATCCACTTTCCAAGCTTGAGTAAATGTCTTTGCTACCCAGTTTTCGCTCTTCTGTTAGCATGCCAGATGCCTTCTAAAATTCTTTTTATTTATCAAACTAATAAATTACTACTGGGACACTTTAATTAAAACAGAGGGTCAACAAATAAAATATAACAATTTCAATATGTTTTTAAGGATAGTAATAGGTAACAAATGAAGAAATGTTATTTTATTTGGAATCCACTTTATAACTTCCTTTGGACTCTACTAGAAAATTCTAAATCGTGACAGATAGACTTTCTGATGATTACAGACATCAGTGATTAAGAACTGCCAAGCTGAACTAAACACATACACCAAAGATACAAGGTCTACTGTTTTCTACTTTCATATTCGCAGATACAGGCTTTTTCTTCTGTCTATTGTCACTACTCTGTTTTTCACAATACTTCCATATCTAAACAGTAGTAAGGCACATCCATCACTTACTCTCATCCGTCTTAGTTTAGCTAAATTACTAATTACCATACTTTCCTCCTTCCTTACAATTAGCCAAATCACATCTGAGCCAACTGAGCATATCTTTCCAAACTCCTCACTCAGTGACATCATGTTGGTAACCTGAAACTGGCCATGGTGGGAGTATTTACACCACAGAACTCAGCAAATGCTACAAATAAGGGTTTCTGCCTTTTAGAGAGCCAGCTATTAAACATTTGCCAACACACCACTACTTAAAATATAAACTTTTGGTCTAATTTTAGTTAGCCCCTAATATCCTGGGGAGGAGGTAAAGGCAAACACTGTCAAAATTTACATAATTTATTGTTGCCAACTATTCCTAAATTTATGAAAATGAATCCTAGTTCTCCTTTCTGGAGCAAACTGAGGCAAAAGAGGAATGGCCACCTTAATGCATTTCTCAGGAATGAAGAATGAAGAGCTTCTATATAGCTCTAAATTCCAGTGAACTTGAATATGCCTCACTCAAAATAAGTTACCAACAAGAGCTCAAATTTTTATAATATTTTATGCTACCTATTAATGTTCTATTTCCTATATTTAACTTTTCTCTTTAAGTTTTAACATCTAGAGACACTCACAATTCTTTCAAATACTCAGTTTTGAGAAGATACGTTACTTTTAAAGTTTCTGTCATTTAGTGAGAATCTATTCTCCAACTTTTTAAACTGTATCATTTGTTTTTTACCTCCAAACTTTGTGCTTCTGTTGACTCCTTCTCAGAGCTGGCATCCTTTAAAGATGACTCTAAGCCTTCATGCTGAAACAAAGCAACACCTTAAATAAAAGCTCTATACATTTTATTCCGAATTTTATCTGGGTAGATGCCTAAGAAGCAGACAGAATCCATTTCTACATGTACATTAAATTTATTTGGATTTACTTAGTTTTAAGTCCTTCAAATCTGACCACTATAACAAACAAAACCAGAGCAGCTAAAACATCACAAACCATTAGCTCAGACAATAAATAGCAGAACTTCACCCTTAAGACTAAGAAAGTTGTCCAAAGCCTGCTTCTCAGAGAACACAGGACTATAACTCATATTCTTTACTTAAAAAGAGGTGAAAATTCTAATGGCATGGTTGTACTAAAGATTATCCAAAGGTTTACTCAAAAAGCATATTTTTACGTAAGCTATCTATTACCCCCCTAACAACTAAACCTCTTTCTTAAGCCTATTCATTAAAGACAAATTTATAGTAACAGGCCATCAGAAATTTTCACTTTAAATTCATACCATACAACAAATAAAGCAAGTAGGGAATATAGAATCTTTTAAAGATAGAGAATAACCATCTACATAACGCTATAAGAGCTGGCAAGGCCGGGTGCAGTGGCTCATGCCTGTAATCCTAGCACTTTGGGAGGCTGAGGCAGGAGGATCACTTCAAGGCCAGGAGTTCAAGACCAACATGAGCAGCAAAGTGAGACACTGTCTCTACAAAAACTAGAAAAATTAGTTGGGTGTGATGGCGCACACCTGTAGTCCCAGGTACTCGGGAGGCCGAGGGAGGAGGATAGCTTGAGCCTAGGAGTTTGAGGTTACAGTGAGCTATGATGATGCCACTGCACTCTATCCTGGGCAACAGCGCAAGACCCTGTCTCAAAAAAAAAAAAAAAGAGCTGGCAAAATGCGCTTAGTTTGATGCTTCAAAAAAAATAATTAAACTGAAGACTAAGTTGTTGTGGATCAATCTTCCTGCTAAGAACAAGAGGAGCTGGACAAAAATGCCCAAAAAACAGGACCTGTCTGAAGGCCTCAGAGAGCTATCAAAACAGTGAGACTCTGTGAGAGAAGAGGGAACCCCCAGGAAAGCAAGTCCAGCATTTGACATTTCTTTTCTCCCGAAAAGCAGAGACTGATAGGCTGAGAACTTGAGCAGAGATTTCAGGAGAATCAGAAGCTGAGAAGACAAAACACGGAGTTCAGTTCATCCTACTGCCAAGTAGGATGAGTCACGAGCTTAAGCTTTAGGATGGGACCCTGAGCTTGGCTGAACAATGACCCTTCCAAAGATGTCTATGTTCTACCCCCAAGAATTTCGGGACGTGATTAAGGATCTTGAGATGGGAAGAGTACCCAGGATTGCTCTGGTGAGCCCAATATAATACCAAGGATCCTCGTAAGAGGGAGACAAAAGGAATAAAGTTAGAAGAGGAAGTGATGTGAAGATGGGAGCAGAAATTGGGGTGGTGCAGCTGTGAGCCAAGGAATGCTGGCAGCCTCTAGAATTTGGATGAGGCAAGGAACAAGATTCTCCCCTAGGGCCTGCATAAGGAAACAGACTTGCTGATATCTCAATTTTAGCCCATAAAACTGGTCTTAGACTTCTGACCTCCAAAATTATAAGAGAATAAATGTGTCGTTTTATACCAGTAAATTTGTGGTACTTTATTACAGCATCAACAGGAAACTAATACCCGTACCAACCAAAACTGGTATCTTATGACAAAGTCTAAACCAGAAACAGACTAATCCTTTGAACTGAGGCCCAATTTACAAACATCTCAATCGGCTATTAATCTGATCTCCCAACAAAGAAAAGCCCAGGACCAGATGGTTTCATGGCTGAATTCTACCAAACTGTCAAACAATTATTACCAATACTTCTTAAACTCTTCCAAAAAATAGAGGTAGAGGAAATATTTCCTAACAGATTCATGGGACCAGCATCACCTTGATATCTAAGCCAGACAAAGACACCACAAGAAAAAAAACAACTACAAGCCAATATCTTTGATGAACACTGATACAAAAATCCTCAACAAAATATTAGCAAATTGAATTCAATGACATAATATAATCAAATATAATCAAAAAGATTATATATCACAATCAAGTGGGATTTATCCATGGCATGCAAGGCTGGTTTAATATATATAAATCAATCAATATGATACATCACATTAACAGACTGAAAGACAAAAAACACATGATCATATCAATTGACACAGAAAAAGCATCTGACAAAGTTCAACATCCTTTCTTTTTTTTCTTTCTTTAGTTTTGTTTGTTTGTTTGTTTGTTTGTTTTAAAGAGACTAGGTCTTACTATGTTGCCCAGGGTGCACTGGAACTCCTGGGCTCAACCAGTCCTCCCACCTCAGCCTCCCAAGTAGCTGGGACTATAGGTATGCACCACTACACCCAGCTCAACATCCTTTCTTGACAAAAACTCTAACAGTTTAGGTATAAAAGGAAAGTTCCTCAACATAATAAAGGCCATTTATGAAAAACCCACAGCTAACATCATAATCAATGGGGAGAAACTGAAAGCTTTTCCTCTAAGATCAGGTACAAAGCAAGGATGCCCACTCTCACCACGTCTATTCAACATATTACTGGAAGTGCTATCAAGAGCAATTAGACCAAAAAGAAAAAGAAAAAGAAAAAGAAATAAAAGATATCCAAATTAGAAAGGAAAAAGTAAAATTATCTCTATTTGCAGATAACATGATCCTGTATGTAAAAAACCCCAAAGATGTCACCAAAAAACTGTTAGATCTAATAAATGAATTCAGTAAAGCTGCAAAATGTAAAATCAATATACAAAAATCTGTGGCATTTCTATACACAGATAATGACCTAGCTGAAAAAGAAATCATGACAACAATCTCATTTATGATAGCATAAAAAAAATAAAATAATAAAGAGGTATAAGACCTGTATGCTGAAAACCACAAAACACTGATGAAAGAAACTGAAGAGGATACAAATAAATGGAAAGATATTCAATGCTCAAGGATTAGAATAATTAATATTTTTTAAATGTCCACACTACCCAAAGCAATCCCTATCAAATCCCTATCAATCCCTATCAAAATCCTAGTGGCATTCTTCACAGAAATAAAACATAAAATCCTAAAACTCATACTGAACCAACAAAAGATCCCAAATAGCCAAAGCAATCCTGAGGGGAAAGAAACAAAAAACAAAAAATAGAGTTGGTGACATCATACTTCCTGATTTAAATTACAAAGCTGTAGTAATCAAAATGGTATGGTACTGACATAAAAACAGATACAAAGGAGCCAGGAGCAGTGGCACACACCTATAATCCCAGCTACTTGGGAGGCTGACACAAGAGGATAACTTGAGCCCAGGAGTTCAAGACCAGCCTGGGCAACATAGCAAGACCCTATACCAAAGAAAAATACAAAAACAAACAAGACAAAACAAAAAAAGCACAGATACATAGACCAGTGGACCATAATAGAGAGCCCAGAAATAAATCCAAACATACATGGTCAACTAATTTTCAACATGGGCACCAAGAAGACACAATAAGGAAAGGGTAGTCTCTTCAATAAATAGTGCCAGGAAAACTGGATTTTTCCACATGCAAAAAATTGAAATAGAATGCTTATTTTATACCATACACAGAAATCAACTCAAAATGGATAAAAGACCCAAACAGAAGACCTGAAACTATAAAATCCTAGGAAAAAAAATAGGGGAAAAACTCCTTGCCATTGGCCTCAGCAATAATTTGTTGAATATCATACCAAAAACTTAGACTACAAAAGCAAAAATAAATAAAGGGACTACATCAAACTAAAAAGCTTCTGCACAGCAAAGGAGAAAATCAACAAAATGGAAAGGCAACCAACAGATCAGGAAAAAATATATTAGATAGAAGGTTAATATCCAAGATTTATAAGGAACTCATATGACCCAATAGCAAGAAAACATATAACCTGATTTTAAAATGGGTAAAGGACTTGAACAGACATTTCTCCAAGGATGACCTAAAAACGGCCAAGGATGACATAAAAACATATATGAAAAGGTGCTCAACATCACTAATCATTGGAGAAATGCAAATCAAAACCACAATAAGATACCACCTCATACCTGTTAGGATAGCTAGTATGAAAAAGACAAAAGATAAGTGTTTGCGAGGGTGTGAAAAAAAGGGAAACCTTCCTTGCACAGTAAGTCCTCAATGTCCTCAACAGGTTCTTAGAAACTTTGACTTTAAGGGAAATGGCATAGAGCAGGTCCTGGATGTCCTTTCCTCTAACATTGTTTCTAACATTGTTTTGTTACAACATTGATGAGGGAAAAAAATTGGTTTTGTTATACATCGTTTCCCTTAAAGTCGCAGTTTTCAAGGACCTATCAAAGATGTTAAGTGAGGACTTACTGTACACCTGGTAGGAATGTAGACTGGTGCAGCCATTAAGGAAAACCGTAAGGAAGTTCCTAAAGAAATTTAAAATAGAACTATCATATGATCCAGCAATCCTTCTTCTGGGTATTTACACAAAGGGAAGGAAATCACCACCTCATAAGGACGTCTGCACTCCCATATTCACTGCAACATTATTCACAACAGCCAAGATATAAAAACAACCTAGGTATCCATCAACAGACGAATGGATAAAGAAACTGTGGTACATATTTACATGAAATATTATTCAGCCATAAAAAAGGAGGAGATCCTTCCATCTGCCACAATGTAAATGAACTTGGAAGACATTTTGCCAACTAAAATCAGCCAGACACAGAAAGAAAATTATTGCATGATCTCACTTAAATGTGCAATTTTTAAATATATATATATTTTTCAAATATATATAAAGAATAAAACAGTGGTTAGGAAGGAGGAAATGGGGAAATGTAGGTCAAAGGATACAAAGTAGCAAACAGTAGGATGAATAAGCAAAAAGATTTAATGTGCAATATGAGGACTATAGTTAATAACAGTGTATTGTATTCAGGATTTTTGCTAAATGAGTACATAATAGCTACTCTTGGTTGGGGGGATGGGTAACTGTGAGATGTTAATTTGTTTCACTATAGTAACCATTTTACTATATATGTATCTTATAACATCATGTTGTATATCTTAAATATACACATAAAATTTATTTTTTAAAAAAGTCAAATAAAATTTCTAATGTCCATAGCCCAGCTGCCTGTGAAAAGCAACAGTAAATCCTCACTGGAGAAATGTAACATCACCCACAGCTTCAAAATTATCTCTGTAATTTTTATTACACTGTCAGTGACACTCAATAGAAAATAACGTGGCATTCAATAAGACAAGACTTCACTGAAAACCAAGAGAAAAAATAAGCGATAGAAATAGACTACTGGATAATACAGACAATGGAGTTCTCAGTCAGACATTAAAATAAGTAAACATAATATGTCAAAGGAACTAAAAAAATAATATTGTACTAGAGAAAAAGAACTACAAAAACAGCCACATTGAAACTGTAGAACTGAAAAAGTGAATAAATGAAATTAAAATCTCAATACATGGTTTAAAAGATGATTAAACATAAATGAAGACAATTAGTAAAATGGAAGATAGATCAGAAGAATATACCCAGACTGAAGTGTGGACAAACAAAATGATAAAAAGTCCAGGAAAGAACATAAATGATATATGAGATATAATAAAAAGTTAAAATATACATATTTAAAGTCCTAGAAAGAAAAGAAGAAAAATGGGGTAAAAATAATATTTGTGAAGGTAATGACCAAGAATATTCCAAAACTAATAAAAAACATTAAGCTACAGATTCTAGAAACATCATGAACCCCAAGAAGGATAAACAGAAGAAACCACACCTAGACAAATCATAGTAACACGGCTAAAAACTAATGACAGAGAAAATCATAAAAGTAGCCAGGAAGTTTCTTACGAAGTTAAACTATACCTCCCTAATGACCCACCAATTCCAATACTAAGTATTTACTGATAAGAAATGAAAACTCACACCTACAAAAAAAAAAAACTTGTAGAAGAATGTCAACTACTTTATTCATAATATTAATAGCTAAGAACTGTAAATAACCATTCAAGAAGTAAATGGGTAAACAAATTGTATATTGATACAATGTAAATTTACTTAGCAGAAAAAAAAAGAACTACAAATATATGCAACAACACAGTGAACCTCAAAAAAATAATGCTGACTAAAAAGCCAGACACCAAAGAGTATGGTTTCATTTAACAAACTCTGTAACAGACAAAAAGCAATCTATGGTGCCATGACAATTCAATGGGGAAAGAATAGTCTTTTCAACAAGAGGTGCTGAGACAACTAGATGTCCACATGCAGAAGAAAGAAGTTGGACCCCTACTTCACACCACATATAAAAATTAATTCAAAATGGTTCAAAGACATTAGAACTAAACCTATAAAACTTTTACAAGGAAACACAGGTGTAAATATTTGTGACCTTGGATTATGCAATAGTTTCTTGATATGACACAAAAAGCACAACAAACAAAAATAGATCAACTGAGCATCATCAAAATTAAAAATTTTTATGCTTCAAAGGACACCACCAAGAAAGTGAGGAGACAATCCACAGAATGGGAGAAAATATTTCTTAATCACCTATCTGAGAAGGGGCTTGTATCTAGAATATATAAAGTTAGAACTCAATAATCAAAAGACAAATAACCCAATTAACAGATGGGCAAAGGAACTGAACAGACTTTTCTCCAGAGAAGATATCTAAATGGCCAAAAAGCACATGAAAGGATGTTCAACATCGTTAGTCTTCATGGAAATGCAAATCAAAACCATAATGAGAAACCACTTCACACCCACTAGGATGGCTATAATCAAAAAGACAGATAATAATAAGTGTTGGGAAGGATGTGGAGAAAACAGACCACTCATGAACTGCTAGTGGGAACGTAAAATGGTGCAATCACTGTGGAAAACAATGTGTCAGTTCCCCAAAAAGTTAAACACAGATGCAGCAATTCTACTCCTAGGCATACACCCAAAAGAACTGGAAATATATGTCTATACAAAAACTTACACATGAATATCATTAACAGCAATATTTATAATACCAAAAATGGAAGCAATCCAAATTCCATCAACTGATAAATGGATATGTAAACTGTGGTATGGAATATTATTTGGCAAAAAAAGAAATTAAGTACTGATAAATGCTACAACATGGATGAAAAAACAGTTCTTTAGGGCAGGAGGAGAATTGTTGTGTCTGCATTCAACATTATGCTAAGTGAAAAAAGCCAGTCACAAAGAATCACACATTATATGATTCCATTTACATGAAATGTCCAGAATAGGCAAATGTAAAGAAACAGAAAATAGATAAGTTATCCAGGGTTTTGAAGTGGGAGAGACTGAGTGAAGGATGATAGCTAAAAGGTTCAGGGTTTCTTTTTTGGGGTAATAAAAATATTCAAAAGTTGATTGTTGTGATGGATGCACAACTCTGCGAAATACTAAAAGCTATTCATTGACACACTTTAAATGGGTGAATTATAGGGTATACAGTTATATCCCAATAAAGCTGTTAAAAAAAAAAAAACTATACCATTTACAATAGTTTCAAAAAACATCAGACACCTGGGAATAAATCTAAGAAAAGATGTGCAAAGCCATAACACAAAAACATATAAAACAATAATGAGAAAATTTTTAAATGACATAGAGGAATGTATCACAGTCCATGGATAAGAACTCAACATTATAACAATGTCAATTCTCTGCAAATTGGTCTATATATTCAATGCACTACCAATCAAATACCTAGCAGTCTGCGTACATGCGTGTGTGTGTGTGTGCGTGTGTGTGTGTGTGTGTGCGCGCGTGAACTGATAAATTGATTTAAAATTTATACGGAAAGGCAGTTTTGAAAGTGTCAAGACAATCTTGAAGAACAAAAACCCTGGAGGTATACACTGTCAGATACCTAAACTTGTTATAAAACTACAGTAAATAAAAAATCACGGTATTGGCCCAAAAAGACCAGCAGAACAGAAGGTATTATAGAAACAGACACATATTAATATATTTGGTCACTCAATTTAAGAAGATGACACTACCGAACAATGGGGAAAAGATGATCTTTTCAATAAATGGTATTGGTAATTCAATATCCATATGAAAAAAATTGAACCTTGACACACACACACCCCAATTACATAATCACAGATTCAATTCCAGATGGATCAAAGACTGTTACGGACTGAATTGTGTCCCCCACAATTCATATGTTTAAGCCCTAACCCCTAGTACCTCAGAATGCAACTGTATTTGGAGACAGTGGCTTTAAAGAGGTGATTAAGTTAAAATAAGGCCATTAGGGTGGGCCCTAATCCAATCTGACTGATGTCCTTATAAAAAGAGAAAATCTGGACACACAGACACCAGAAATGTACACATGAACAGAGGAAAGACCATGTGAGGACACAGCAAAAAGGTAGCCATCTGCAAAGCAGAGAGAGAGACCTCAGAAGAAACCAAACCTGCCAACACATTGATGTTGGACTTCTAACCACCACTGAAATAAAATAAATTTCTGTCATTTAAGCCACCCAGTCTGCGGTATTTTGTTAAAGCAGTCCTAGCAAACTAATACAAAGACTAAACAAGAAAAGTAAAACAATAAATTTCTAAAAGATAACACAGAAGAATATCTTCATATCCTGGGGTAGGCAAAGTTTCTTAAGAAACAAAAAGCAGTCATTATAAAGAAAAGATTGGTAAATTAGACTATGTTTAATTTAAGAACTTCTGCTTACCAAGACACCATTTAAAATAAAAAGACAAGCCACCGAGTAGATATTTTCAACACATATATCTGACAAAGGACTCATATCTAAAATATAGAAAAAAACCTACATATCAGAAAGGAAAAAGACAGATAACCATAACTTCAAAAATGTGAAAAAGACTTGAAAAGGCAACTTCACAAAAAGGATGACTAAATGGTCAATAAACATATGAAAATATGCTCAACCTCATTAGTTAGGGAAACACAAAGTGAACCACAATTGAGACACCACTATACACCTACTACAAAGGCTAAAATTAATAAGATTGGTGAAGTGTTGAATGAGGAGCAACAGAAGTCTCATACTCTGCAAACAAAGCATTAATAACCTTAAATTTAAACACAAGTACCTACATTGAGAAGTATAAAGTTCTCTGACCCTAACATGAACATTATTTTCAAAAGTGTCTTACCTCTTTTTGAACAAGGCTAAGTTTTTCAAGTAGTTTACATTTTTCTTCAATTAGTCCAGAAAGCTTTATAGCAAGCTTTTTCTCTCTTCCTAAAAAATAAGTCATTATTATCATGAGTTAATTATTTATCATGTTTTAAGATTATAGACAACAATGATGAGATCTAAAGTAGAAAAAAGAGCTTACCCACATAAAGCCGGCTTCTAACCTGAAACAAATTTTTAACAAAAATTACATTAAAACAAATACATGTTCAAGTGAATCTAATTTATTTAACTTTTACTGCCAACTTAAAAACAATGAGTTTATTATTGCCTTAGTATAAATACAAGTTAGTCAAAAGTGTTCTATTTCCAACGAGGAAAATACATGTTAAAATCTCCCTATTGAAGATTGGAATTGTGTATTGGCATATTAAAGGCTCTGAAATAAGTATACTATAAAGACACCTGTTTAATTTCATTTAACCCATTGTTCCCCAAACTTATTTTACTCTAAAACAAACTATTTCAAGAAGCCCCTATAATCATCTCCCCATAATGCTAATATCCAAAATAAAACAGTCTGAGAAATGTTACCATAGAGCCATAGATCTGAACCGACTACTGAAGAAACAGTAAACTAAACCTTTTTCTTCTTTAACCTCTCTTTCTCAAATAATGAAGGGAGGAAAAAACCCATTGGTAAGAGGATCAGTTTTAGAGCTGAGGTAACTAACCAAGTAGAAAAGAGGACTTAAATCATCTACATAATATGTATAGAGATAAAATTAAAAGAGAAAAAAATTTAAAACACAAAGTATAGTAGAATGGGTATAGACGAAGAATAAATCAAAGAACTGAAACATCAGATTGAGGAACTCAAAAGGTAACAGAAAACCACAAAGAAATTGAAGAATAAAAGTTAAGACATATGGAAATCAAAAGTAGAAGGGCCAACATCTGAAAAATGGTAGTCCTAAATAGAAAAAAATATATATTTTTAAAGCAGAAGAAATTTCCTAGAATTAAAAGAAAGATGTAGCCAGGTGCAGTGGCGCAGGCCTATAATCTCAGCTACTCAGGAGGATCACTTAGGCCCAGGAGTTCAAGGCCACAGCATGCTATGATTGAGTCCGTGAATAGCCACTGCACTCCAGCATGGGCAACATAGCAAGACTTTGTCTTAAAAAAAAAGAAAGATCTCTTATTAAAAGATACCAGAGAATTCTAAAGGAGAAATGGGGGGTGAGGGGAGTTTATACCTAGACGTATTATATTGAAATAACAATATCAAATTAAAAGATTCTAAAAAGCTTCACAGAGAACAGACCACTTATAAACGAATAAGAATCATACTGACATTAGACTTTACAACAAGTAACACTGAATACAGAAAGGCAAGGGAGTAAGGTTTTTAAAGTATTAAAAGGACAGAACTTTGGACTTAGAATGCTCGTATCTGAACAAATTACCACTCTAGTGAGGACTTAACTCAAATATCCTCAAGAATTCAAAATAAAGTCTCAGAAAGTTTGTCAATTAAGGGTAATCAAATACCTTCTTAATATTTGCTGCTGCTAACAACAACAATCAATGGATTAGAATAGAGTGCAGAAAAGGCCCACATGTATGTGGAACTCTAATACGTGGCACGGCAGATGAAGGACAAGAGGTGGAGGAAAAAATGAAGAACAAGGAAAAGAGAAATACATCCTTAATAATCCAGAACTAAAAGTCTAGATCTGCGGTCCCCAACTCCCGGGCCGCAGAGTTCTGCCGCCACCCCTCTCCCCCACCCCAGCCCTGGAAAAATTGTCTTCCATGAAACTTAGGAACGGTTGGTGGGGTGGGGGGCCTGCACAGCACGCCGCTCCCCATCGCTGTCACTGCCTGAGCTCCTCCCCACCCCACCCCCTCCACCCCCCATGGAAAAACTGTCTTTCATGAAACCGGTCCCTGGCACCAAAAAGGTTGGGAACAGTTGGTCTAAATAATATCAACATGGGGTTGGGAAGTGAAAGAGGAGAACACGGGATGTGAGAGTGTGCTAAGGTTCTTCTCTTCCTAACAGAAAGATATATTAATACTTACCTACGTGAAAAGAATTTAAAAGAAACATATAAAAAGTGGAACAAATTAATAAACTACTCTGGAAGAAACTAGTCCAAATACATCAATAATCAATAATCATAATATATGTAGATAGACTGCACTCATTAATGAAAAAAGAGATTGCCAGATTAAATATTTTTTTAAAATTCATATAAGACACACATTAAATAGAAGACCATGGAAAGACTGAGAAGTATAAAGATGAAAAAAGACATCAACTATCACTCAAAAGAAAGTTGGTATGTCTATATTAGTATCAGATAAAAGACACCTTAAGACAAAAGTGTCACTAGAGTGATAGAAGGTCTCTAGATATTGATAAGGTTCAATTCACCAAGGAGATAAAGCAATTCTAAACAAGTATGCACCTAACAAAATATCCTCAAAATATGGAAAGCAAGAACTGACAGAAAAATAGAAAGTGATAAATACATCATGACAGTAGAATGCAGTCCACTTCTCTTCATTCTTGACAGATGAAGGAAACAAGCAAAAGAATAAGAATAGATAATACATGAACAATACAATTAGTCAATTAGCACGCTTGATCTAATGGATGGCTATAGAATGATATACATGTATCTGCTAACAACAATAATCAATGGAATAGAATATAGTGTAAAAAAGGCCAACATGTATGTGAAACTCTAACTATGTGGCATGGCAGATGAGGGGAAAGGAAGGACTATTCCATAAACCGAGCAGGGGGAAAAATAGTTATTCCTCGGGGAAAATACTATACTGAATTGCTATCCCACACGAAACAAAAAATTAACTCAAATTGGATCAAGGACTTCAGGGTTAAAAGGAAAATTTTTAAATTAAGAATTTCTGGCTATCAGTAAAAAATCCAAAGAAAATGAAAAGACATTTTATACTAGGATATTTCCAATGCACATAATCAACAAGGATATCCTTATACAGCAGGATAATAAAGACTATGATAAGACACAATTTTATATCCATTCAAACAGCAAAAATTAAGAATTTTAACAAGAAGTATTGAAGAGCACACGGATCAAATGAATCTCTAGGACCTCTTATACACAGCTAGTAGGAGTATAAATTGGTACAGACAATTTGGAAAAGAATTTGGCATTACCTTTGAAAAGCTGAACCTCCACATGCCCTGTAACCTAGTAATCTCACACCTACATATATTCCCAAGAGAAACTCTTACAAATATACTACAGGAAACATGTATTAAGAATGTACACAGTAGCACTGTTTGAAACAGAAAAGGCCTGGAAACAATTTAAATGCCCAAAGCCATAAAATGTTTAAGTATACTGTAGTATATTCTTATAATGTAATATTCTAGAGCAGTCAAAATGGAAGAAATTATAGCCTCATTCAAAAATATGAATTTTACAATATAGAATGGAGGAAAAAAAGTTCAAAAAGACGACATATGGCATGATTCCACATAAAATAATATACTATACATTTGAAAGATGAACGTAGATACGACCGCCCCAAAAATATTTTTTAAGGCATGGGAATAATCAACACAGGATGCAGACCAGGGTTATGTTTAGTACAGGGAGGCAGAGAGATAGAAATGAGGAAGGATCTACTTAAATATAAGTGACAGTCAATGTTTTTGATTCTGAGTTGGGTGATACATTCACAGATGTTTAGTATATTGTTAAAAACAAACACAGACCAAAAGAAAAGAAGATGAAGAAGAAATAAAGGAAGAGTTTTAGTATCAGTGTAGAATACGTCTACAAAGAAATTCTTTAAAATTTTTATATTTAAAAAAATTCCTCTTTATCCATATTTAATTTCTAGTAGTCACACATTAACCTGAATAGCCCACATAACTACAACCTAACTTGTTTCCTTAAAATAACAAATATGTTTCTCACATACTTGTTCAACCCAAAGACAGAATGAATATTCTCTTATTACAGAGTTGGTTACTTACCGATCGAAAACTTCTCCACACAACAAAAAGAACAGCAAAAAACCCAACAACAGCGGCACATATCACCAATTCCCATGGAAAACCAAAAGGATTAGGACCTGGTTTCATATCTTCAGGCAATGCTGCCACAACCTTCAAGGCAAAGAAAAGTAAGTCCTTAAAAATGCGCTTTAGATAAAAAGTGATGATTGCAGCATATTTTTCTGGCGACATTTAACCACTATCACCAAGTGAAGAAGAATAGCAGTATGTTGAAATGCAATGATTTTCAAACTGGAGTTCTACACAGGTGCCTCAGAGCGTCCCAGGGTGAGAATGAGAAGAGAAGGCCAAAGAAAGAAGCTGAATGACCTGGGGTTGAAGTGCCCATACCCTGATTTCAACCAGTTTAGGTTTCATCTATAGTATATTGGGTCCCCAATATAAAGTTTCCCTACAGAAAAAAATCAATCTGCAGCTTTAAAAAAAAAAAGTTTGAAAACCACTGACAGGGCTTTGGATTTGGAATTTGAATCCCTCCACCCTACCTCTGGGGGTCCTTTCTCTTATCTGTAACAGGATAAATGCTGTTTGAACATGCAGGACAGGTACTTAACAAAGCGTAACTATTTATATGATTTCTCCTTCAAAGACCCTGATCCTATAACCATGGCCTTTCCACATTACTTCTCTCCACAGCAGGTCTTCAGCACAACACAGCTTAAGGCTTTTGCAGTTGCTTTTATATTTCTGTGGGTCAGTTCATTACTCATCCTCACCCAATGGGGTTATTCTACTCTTTGTTGCCAGGCCCCAGATATTACTCAATCACAAAGAAAGAAGAAAAGCAAGGGAAAAAAAGAAAAATATCCTTTTAAAAACAACCTGAAGTATGATGAGGTTTGATTCTTTCCAGGCTTCAACCCAAAACCTCTATAGCAAATCTTCCTTTCTAGGCCCTTTCTGCTTAGAAAAACAGCCTTTAATAGTTATTCTCCTCTCCAAAATCTTTTTTATAACTTTAAATATATGTACTCCTTCTAAGTTGGTATCTACAGATTATTAACCTATACCAAACACACCTGATTTTATATCTTCTAAAAAATATCCCTTGACCCTGATCTCTGCTTCTGCCTCTCCCTACATTACCCCAGTTACCAGGTCATAGAAATGTGACATCACTACAGTCAATTGATGATAAAACTACTTATTTTTGCCACTGGGAAAAAAGGCATTCAATAAACAATACTGGGGAGAAAAGAAGTTTTCTTCATAGTTTACATATTCTCCAAGCATCTTACCTTCAGCTAACTTATTCAACACATAAGACACATACTACCTCACTAATAATCAATGTGATTTCTTTATGACACTACAACACTCTAACTAAAACAATTCTAAAAGCATCTCTCAGATCAAACATGTAATTATCTTTAGTATAATTTCTTAGACTCAACAGAATTTTAACAACTCTTTTATTCTAAAAGGAGATGGTAAATTCCAGTCTAAAGCTTTGAGCTGGTTGGATCTGGTAGACTGAGGAAAAGCAAATAATCTGAGTCTAAAGGATTCATCTCTAACCCATTGCTCTGCCTAAATTATTCTGGCTTTTTCATGGGGATTTTTCACCCTTAAGTTTTAACTACAATATAACACCCTATCTCACAAAAGCAAAGAAGGAATAACCAAATTTATCAAACATCAACAAATCTAATGCAATACAGAATTAGATGTGATCTGGTAAACCGGTCCTAAATTTTGGGAGTGATAGGTAACCCTCCAGGAGCAACCCTCCATAAAATATGGCAGTGATTAATCGTGGAACACTTAAAACTATTCCATTCCCAAAACACGAGTACTATAGGATTTTGAGACCAAGTAGCTTTAAAAAAAAATCAACTAATCAAAAAAATTGTTCAAAATAAAAACAGATAAATTTAAAAGTTAGGCACAGTGGTGCATGCCTGTAGTCCCAGCTACACAAGAGGCTGAGGTAGGAGGATCACTTGAGGCCAGGGGCTGGAGGCTGCCGTAGGCTATGATAGTGCCTGTGAATAGCCACTGCACTCTAGCCTGGGCAACACAGTGAGACCCTGTCTTTAAAAAATTAATTGGCTAATTAATTGATTAAAAATCAACTAATTGAGTTGACAAAATATACTAAAATTATATTAAAATTATTTTTCATCTAAACTCAATATGATATATATTAGTAAACAAAACATAATAGACTATCAATGCACAGGCCCTGAGAATACTTAATTATAATGCAAAGTTCTGCGAAGGTACACCTCGCCAAGACATGAAATTAACACCAGTCATTCTCAAACTCTTCCCAAAAATAGAAGAGGAGGGAACATTTCCTAACTCATTCTGTGAAGCCAGTATTTACCCCGGAAGCCACACAAATACATCACAAGAAAAGAAAACTACACATTAACATATCTTGTGACTATAGATGCAAAAATCCTCAACAAAGTATTAGCAACATATAAAAAGTGGGATGACCAAGTGGGATTTATCCCAGGAATGCAAGGTAGGTTTAACATACAAGAACAAATCAATGTTATACACCATATTAAGAAGAAGGAAAAAAAAAAAACCACAGGATCATCTCAATAGATACAGAAAAAGCATTTGACAAAATCTAACACCTTTCCATGGTCTTACTCAACAAACTAGGACTGAAAGGAATTTCCTCAACCTGACAAGGGACATCTATGCAAAACCCACAGCTAACATCATATTTAATGGTGAAAGAAGGAAAGCTTTCCCTCTAAGATCAGGAAAACGATGTCTAGGGCTATCCACATTTATTCAACATTGTACTGAAGATTCTAGCCAGGGCAATTAGGCAAGAAAAAGAAATAAAAGGCATCCAGACTGGAAAGGAAGAAGTAAAACTCTGCTTGAAGGTAACATAATCTTATTACTAATATATATAGAAAATCCTAAAGAACCCACAAAAAAACAATCAGAGCCAATAAACAAGTTCAGAAAAATTGCAGGATACAAAATCAACATAGAAAAATCAGTTGCATTTCTATACAACAGCAATGAGCAACCTGAAAATGAAATTAAGAAAACATTTCTAATAGCATCAAAAGTAAGATATTAGGAATAAATTTAACAAAAGACGTGTACACTGAAAACTACAAAACATTGTGGAAAGAAATTAAGGAAGATCTAAATAAATATAAAGATACCCTGTGTTCATGGACTGGAAGATTTAATGTTGTCAAAGTAGGAATACCACCCAAATTGATCTACAGACTCAATGCAATTCCTACCAAAATTCCAACTGCCTTTGTTTGCAAAACTGGATAGGCTGATTTCTAAAATTCATTCCTAAATTCCTAAAATCGAATTCCTAAAATTCGTATGGAAATGCAAGGGACCCCGAATAGCCAAAACAATATTGATAAACAAAAACAACGTTGGAGGACTCATACTTCCCTATTTTGAAACTTACTACAAAGCTACAATAATCAAGACAATGTGGTTAAAAAAAAAAAACTTTTTAAAAGACAATGAGATAATGGGATAAGGATAGTCATACAGACCAACAGAATAGAGAGGAGAGTCCAGAAATAAACCCTTAAATTTATGGTCAATTATTTTCAACAGCAGTACCAAGACAAAGCAATGGGGAAAGAACAGTCCTTTCAACAAATCATACCAGGATAAATCAATAAATATCCACGTGCCAAGGAACGTTATACTACATACAAAAGTGAGTTAGTTCAAAATGGATCAAAGATCTTAATGTAAGAGCTAAAACTACTAGAAGGAAGCAGAGGTACAAATCTTTGTAACTTTGTTGTAAGCCATGGTTTCCTAGATATGCTAAAAGCACAAGCAGTCACAGAAAAATAGATAAATTGGACTTAATCAAAATTTAAAACTTTTGTGCTTCAAAGCACACTATGAAAAAAGTGAAAAGACAGTACACAGAATGAGAGAATATATTTGCAAATCATATATCTGATAAAGGTCTAGTGTTCTGAATATGTTTAACGAACTCTTGTGACTCAAAAATAAAAAAACAAATAACCCATTTTTTTAATGAGCAAAAGGAAATGAATAGACATTTCTCCAAAGAAGATACACAAATAGCCAATAAGCAGAAAATCACAAGTGTTGTAAAGTAGCAGTCCCCAACCTTTTTGACACCAGGGACCAGTTTCATGGAAGACACTTTTTCCACAAATGGGAGGGGGCGGGGACGGGGATGTTGGGGGCTCTGCCAGGGGTGTCACTGCTTTGGCTCCACCACCTCAGCTCCACCACCTCTGCTCCACTTTAGATCATCAGGCATTGGATTCTCATGGGGAGTACGGCAACCTGGATCCCTCGCATGGGCAGTTTGCAGTGGGGTTCGCACTCCTGTTAGAGTCTCATACCTCCACTCATCACTGATCACACCTGGGCTGGAGCTCAGGCAGTGATGTGAGCGATGGGGAGCTGCAGTGGGTGCAGGTGGGGCTTCCCTCACTTACTGCCCACTGCTCGCCTCCTGCTGTGCGGCCGGGTTCCTGGCCAGACGCTGACTGATGCTGGTCTGTGGCCCAGAGGTCGGGGACCACAGTTGTAAAGGATGGGAAAAATTGGAAAATAAACTGCTGGAGGGGATATAAAATTGTGTGGCCTCTGTGGAAAATAATTTGGCAGTTTCTCAAAAAGTTAAACATATAGTAAATATGACCCAGCAATTCCACTCCTAGGTATATACCCAAGAGGACTGAAAACATTCACATAAAAACTTGTACACATAGCAGTATTATTCATAATAGCCAAAAAGTATCAACAACCCAAATGTCCATCAACTATAACATAAATGTGGTATCCACACAATAGAATATTTTTCAACCATAAAAAGAAATGAATCACTGTTATATGCTACAACATGGATGAACTTCGAAAACATGCTAAGCAAAAGAAGCCATACAGAAAAGGCCACATATGGTATGACCATTTATATGAAATTTCCAGAATAGATATATTCATAAAGACAGAAAATAGATAAAAGGGAAAATTAGGACCACTAGTAAGTACAAGGTTTCTTTTTTGGGATTGCTAATAGGTATAGGGTTTCTTTTTTGAGGTGATAAAACTGTTCTGGAATTGTGCTGACAGTTGTACAACATGACAAATATACAAAAACACCACTTAATTGGACACCATAAAAGGGTTAATTAGGTCCGGCACAGTGGCTCACGCCTGTAATCCTAGCACTCTGGGAGGCCAAGGCGGGAGGGTTGCTTGAGGTCAGGAATTTGAGACCAGCCTGAGCAAGAGCGAGAGCCCATCTCCTCCAAAAAAATTGAAAAAGTTAGCAGGCATGGTAGTGCACGCCTGTAGTCCCAGCTACTCGGGAGGCTGAGGCAGGAGGATCACTTGAGCCCAGGAGGTAGAGGTTGCAGTGAGCTGCAATGATGCCACTGCACTCTACCAAGGGCAACGGAGCAAGACTCTCTCTCAAAAAAAAGGGGGGGGTTAATTTTACGTTATGTGAATATATCCCAATAAAAAATATTTATTAATAAAATGAAAAATAAAATTAATAAGTAGAACAATATTATGCCATCTTAGTCTCCAGGCCAGTATGGTAAGAGTAGTGGCATTTAGCAAAAAATTGTCCAGGTGAACATGTTGTTCACCGGACTAAAGAAAATTCTGCAAAATCTGTCTGCCCCTCTCCATGTCTCTCTCCACTGGCAGTTCTATAAATATTAAGTTTTAATTATTATTGTTTTTAGTGAAGAAAAAGATGTATGTGCTATCTGAAATTCTTTCTCATCCCACAATATGCTTCTCTTCCTATAACCCCTACTTCAATGAATGACTAAGTTGCAACAGGCAGAAACCTGGGAGTTATTCTAGATTCCCTCTTTCTTTGTCTTTCTCTCTCTCTCTCTCTCTCTCTCTCTCTCTCTCTCTCTCTCGTTCCCCCGCTTCACATCCAATCAATGAAGTCATACCCATTTTAGCTCTTAGTTTCTAAATATTTCCCCATTCAGTACCCTCTTCTCTACCCCTACTACTCTGTTATCTCTCCCTTAAGCCCTGTTTCGAATTTTGTTTCCCTGACATCTAACCTACATGCTACTATCAGGAAGATCTTTCTAAACCAAAAGTCTAACCACTGAAAAACCTTCAACAGCTCTCTAGCGCCTACAGCACTTGGAACCTACTTATGTCTCCCGCAAGAATCACTACACATCACCCCCTGAGCCCACTTCACACTCTTTAAGTAATACAGCTCCTACTTCCCTGCACATACCATGCTGTTTCATGCCTCCTCTGCTTAAGCTATTTGCTCAGCCTGGAAAGACTTTCCTAACCACTCAAGAAAACGTAATCTCTCCTACCCCTCAATTTCCTTAGCACTTTGTGTATATGCTTCAGTAAGCACTTCATTAGTTTCTACTTTGTACTATTTTTTGTCTTCTCTCCCTTAACAGACAACATGATGCTACCAGCCAAAACTGTGTCTTAGTCCATTTAGAATCTCCATAAACCTGTCCCTTTCATACACACACACATGCACTAGACAAACTACGGTTGAATAAATGAACGAACAGCATGGCAACAGTACTTTTTAACGCACATAAAGAGAAAACAATCATAACTGTCTCAAAATTTAAATGGTCTTTTTCAACATTTAATGCAGTTGTTAAAAACACAGCAACATAAACTTCCCTAAACATGTCAACAAAGACACCTATAAACACTTAAAGAGAAATATTTCTACAACGTGATTATAAACTGGACCTGAAAAAAGCAAATTTGAATACTGGGAGCTTAATATCTCTAGACTTTACATAAATAAAACACAGACAGAAGCGAAGAACAATCTCACTTATGGTAGAGCATCTCAAAGGGGCATTTTTTACTGAAAGAAAATGCAGAATCAGAATCCCAACTCCCTGCCCAAGCTTAGGTGTCCTTTGAAAACACCAAGAAGATTCATGACTAAATAGAACTCATTTCAGAGGACCGGTCCTCAAGTTTCTCACAGTAGGAGAAACCACGTGTCACTGACACCTGCTCAAAATAAATAACATAAGGGAAAGGCTAATTCGTTTTAGGAATGGGGAAACATTTTACCATACCTTTGCCAAGTCCAGCTAAGCAAAATGCTTTCTTCACCTTCCTGATCGCCAGGTCTTATTCCACCGCACAAAAACCACTCAAGCACCTATGAACCTACTGCCTTGAACACAGGCCGGGGCCTGGCCGCAGGTGAGGACTGGCTTCGGGACCTCCCACCACTGCGGCTCAGACCCCCAAAGCCAGTCTGTTGCTTCCTTCCCCCGGCGGCTCCCGCGACCCCTGCGCCACGTAACCCTGATCGCGCCCGGACTCACCCTGCGTAACTCTTCCAGGACCGGCCCCAAGTACGGCTGAGGGGCAGCCCTGGGCCCTTCCATGGCGACAAGGCTGCTTTAGCTGTCACAGCCACAGCCACGGCCTGGCCGGGCCACAACAGGCGGCAAAGAACACGCAGCGTTCGGTCCGGAACCCGAATCCGCACCCGGCGACGGGAGCAGACCACAGCGGAGCCGGCTGCAGGGGGAAGTGGGGGGCACGGGCGCCGACGCGCCTCACATGCCCACGCTGCTGACCCTGGCCCCTCTGTTACGCTCTACATCCCGAGGCAGCGCGGGTCCGAGCCCGTCCCGCACGAGCCTGCGGAGCACCCTCTCCTCGCCGGCCCACCCCTCGGTTTGGTTTCGGCCAGGCCGCCGCCGGGAGGCGGGGACATCGGGAGGCCGGGAGGCGCGAGCCGAGGTAAACTTCTCCGCCTAATTCGCGCGAGGTTCGTTGACGTGTCCTGGTTGTTCGCTCTTAAAGGGGCTGGCGCTCTACCTTGCGAAGCCACCCGCCCCTGATAGTCGAGAGGCCTGGGGCTGGAGAATGCGACTCCGTCTCACCCTCTGCGCTGTGGTGAGGGCCGCACAGACCCGAAGACCAGGGCTATGGCCCAAGAGCCCCCGCCTCGGCTGGCCGCGGCGGCGGCGGCCGGGCCTCTCCCGGAGGCCCCTCGGCGCAGCCCTGCGGCGTGAGTGCGGCGCGCCCCCTCGGCCCGGCGTCCGGCGCCAGGCCCAAACCTAGCTAGTCCCCAGCGCTCTCCTCTCGCAGCCCCGCCGGAGCCTTTCATCTGCACCCCACGCAAGCCCCGCCGGCGTCGTACCCGGGAAACCCCGCCGGCCCAGGAGAACTGGCCGCCTCCATTCGTTTCAGAAAAATGGCCTGCGGGGCACGCGCGGGTGCGTGCTGCCAACCGTGTCCGGACTTTGGACAGGAAGGCGTCTCGCGTCTCGCGTCTCGGGTCAGCTGTGGTCTGGTCAAAGTTTAACCTCTCCCACGCAGGAGGACATCGATCGGGCCTCCTCTGTCGAAGGCAGGCTTCCAGGGGTCTACTCACCTGAGTTACCTGAGCACTTACTAGGCAGAGCTGTCTTAAACTCTATAAGCTCCTAGTTACCTAAATACTAAATCAGACCCCAGTGGACCTTGGCCCGGCGCGTGCTGTTTTCCTCTGAGAAGAGGAGCTAAAAGTAGCAACTTGCCCTCTAAATTTAGGACCCTATTTTTAGGGCCGTTGAATAAAGTACCGAGGGCTGGATTTGTTGGTAGGAGACTGTCTTAGCTGACCTAGGTGGAAAGGATAACCCATCTCTTTATATATACATCTTCCTTGCCAGCATCATCATTCTCATCAAACTCTGCCTTCTAACTCAAGTCTTAAATGAAGCAACTCAAAAAGGAGCAGATACTTCCTAAATCACCCAAGAGAACGCAAGAGATGAACAAAATCTTAAATCCTTAGGAGAGTTTCCTAATGTAAGCTCTTGTAGCAACAGAACTGTTATGCCATAAAAAATCAACAACTGGCCCAAGTTCACAGCAAGTGATTTTCAGGACTAAAATGCGGCCTAGTTTTGCAGAAATCATATTGCTATCTCTTTTTTGCCACATCAGCTTAAGGAGTTTCAGGAACTGCCAGTATCAGAGAGTACCCGAAATTGCTTAATAATTCTCCATTTTTTAGGTACAGGGTATTACACAGCCTTCTTACAGTGTGTATTGAAATTAGATTATTTGAGTAGTTTATTAAAGTCAAAACAGAAGCATAATCAAAATTTTATCTTTAGAATTTCAAAGACTCTTAGAACAATGTGTGCCTCAATTAGAACATTGTATTACTTGATAAAAATTCTTCAATATATCTAAACATTTTCAGGGGACTCCAGAATCATTTTCAGCTGTCAAGACATTAAAAAAAAAAAAGAAATCCCTTTGCACTCTCTCAGTCTGTGCCCCTTTCCAATTTTGAAGAATTACCATTCCAAATATTTAAAATTCTGATTAGGGACAAAAGAATAAATGATATAAAAAAAGAAAAATCTAAGTTTCCCCCATAGCAAAAACACAATAAAGTTTAACAAACTCAGTACAAAAATCCAAACCTAATTTCTTTTCTGTACACTTAATAGTCAAATAGAAACTTACCTCTTCATCCAGATCTTTCAATTCCATTTCTTAAAAACCTCATATTAAGATAATATTAATTTCATATTAAAATATTCTCACATGTAAATAAAGTTCTACTAACAACCTCATATCCTTGAGAAGGATTTCAGATTCTAATACATCCTGCACACTTCTGTTTCCACACTGACAGTGATCCTGTTTTGACACTTGTGTGGTAAAGGGGTGCTATAGGTGGAGTTGTGACTACCAACCCATAATCCAATTTCATGGACCTCACTCCTTATTAAATGCATACATTTATGCATGTATACATGTTTTCTTAAATATCATACATATCACTACCCTCTTAAAATCTACAATTGGAAAGAAAAATCCTGAATTTGATAACTGCTAAAAAACTGAATGTTTTATACTCTATTCATATGGAGTACATGATTTCTATCATGTAAAAGATACTCAGAGATTGTTCTCCACAAGTAGACATGGGATTTTACTGTTTTATATAGGGCTGCTTTAAAGCAAATGGAGAACAAATAATGTTAGTGTTTGTGACAGCTACTAGAAAATATCCAAGAACACTGGACATATGCTAACCAGAAAACTTGGTCCATAACCTAGAAACTGATTTCCCCTAATTAAGGGGCCCCATTGCAAAGCTGCAAGTACTAGTTACTCCCATTTAATTAAACAGTGTCATAAGCTTTAAGATCTAGTCCTTTGGAAGAAAATCAAACAGAATTGTTGAGCCACATGCTTCATTCTCTGTATTAGTGATGTAAGACTTGTTCTCAGAACATACTGAATCAGGAGCTACCTGTTAAACAAGAGCTGGGTAATTTCCATCGTCTATTCCATGAATGAACAAAGCTTTCTACTTTAGAATATGTGAATATTAGGAGTCAAAGAGACTCCTCAATTGTGAAAGAGATAAAAAATAGCATTGATTCCTATTACTTGAACAATACAAAGAAAGTATGCTCTGTACAAAATCTACCTGAAATTACCAGTGAATTGAAACAATTACCTGAAACATTCAGGCAGAAGAAAAGGAAACTCTTTCACCTAAATATACCTGAAAAATTGCTCAAATTTTCTATTTACTGCATCTATTCAAATCTATATTATGGGTGCTTAATAGATGCACTCGGATTGTTAAAATTCTGGATCTGGCAGGAACTCTTCAGAACATTTAGTCCAAGGATTATGAACTTAAAGCTCTATAGAGGCCAAGCACTTGAAATAAATGAGGGAACTGAAGAGAGCATGTCTATGTAAGCAAGCACTATTCAGTTTGAGCTTCATTTTGCCATAGAAGAATGGAAAATATATTATAGTCTTATTTTTCAAGAGAACCCAAAAATCCAGATTTTTATATGAACCCAGATTTTTATATGAACACACCTTTTAAATGTTGACAACTGATTCATAATTTTCTTAAACAATACACAAGCCAGTTTTGAGCAGCAGCCATTAGAGGTTTTTTGTGTGGTTTTTTTTTTTTTTTTTTTTTTGAGACAAGTCTCACTCTGTTGCTCCGGTTAGGGTGCAGTGGCGTCATCGTAGCTCACTGCAACCTCAAACTCCTGGGCTCAAGCAATCCTCCTGCCTCAGCCTCTGAGTACCAGGGACTACAGGCACACACCACACGGCTGGCTAATTTTCCTATTTTTTGTAGAGATGGGGTTTCACTGTTGCTCAGGCTGGTCTCGAGCTCCTGAGCTCAAGCAATCCTCCCGCCTCGGCCTCCCAGAGTGCTAGGATTACAGGCGTGAGCCACCACGCCCTGCCTGATATTAGAGTTTTAAAACTCAGACTCCTACTCCAGAGAATAAGTGACTTTCCAAGATCACAAAATAATTAACATGAATTTAAATTCAACATTTTCAGATCTAAATAATTTCAACCAAAATGGTTCAAGTAAAATGTGTTTGACTATGTTTACTGAGACCACAAAAATAAGCATACTTTGTATAGACTTTATTAATTAAGCACTTTATATATAAGCGAATATGTACTAGTTGATAAATTACTTTTTCAATTATCTAACTTCTCTGGTATAATTTGTGGAGGAGGGGGCTAAGAAGTGGGGGATATGTTAGCAGGACACACTAAAAAGTAGAATTAATTCCATGGGGAGTTAAAAGTTTTATTATGACTATTTTTGTAGTTATCATTATTATTAGTTTTTCTTTTCTCCTAATCTGGAACAGATGTCTGACTAACATTTTTAATCAACATCTTCAAGACCATATCACACAGAATAAATTAATGACTTTTCTGGTTTTATTTATCATGTAATGTCAACTCTATGGAACCTAGGAAAAAAATAAAATGAGGAAGAGGCCTCTGAAAGCAAAATGATGTATGTTATTAAGCCCAGTCTTCACAAAGACTTACCACAGTCAGTGGCACCACCATCTACTTGGTCACCCTAACTAGAAACCTGGTAACAGTTATCCTCACTTTTCCCTTTAATTCTCCTTCCTACATTCAGTCATTATATGCAATGATTCTATCTACAAAAGACCTATGCAATTTGTCCTTCCAATCATTTCAACAACCACCTTCAGATGTTAGGCCAGAGGTTAAAAAATGTGGCTAGTGGGCCAAATCCAACTCACAGAATGTTTTAGCTAACCTGTATGGTATTTTTTAAAATCTGTATATTTGCCACTATTAAAAATTGGGAGATTTCACAAAAAAAAATCCAGGTTTCCAGCTTTTCTTGAAAATCAGAGTATCTGGCAAAACCAGGAGGAAGGTTAGTAGTAGTTATATCCTTTAGATAAGGAATACACTCTCCAGTTGGCTACAGTTCTCACCTTTATCCATACTTCACTCATTTCACTTGGGTTTGTAAACCCTGACTTAGATCCTCACCATTTATTTCCAGAAATAATGCAATAGTTTCTTGACTGGGTTTCCTGCCTCTGGTCTTTACCCCTTCAATCCTTATTTGACAGTGTTGACAGATAGACTTTATAAATTTTCATTATACTCTGTGCTTACAATTCTGCAATAATGCCCCATCAGCTGCAAGATAGAGTTGAACTCCATATTATAATATGCAAAGCTATTCTTGATTTGATCTCTGTATACATCTTCAGCCATAGCCTATGTTCAGTGAGACAGAATTGCTTCTAGTTCTCAAAAAATGCCCTGTTCTTTCCTGCTCTGGTACTGTTAAAAATGCTCTCTCTAGATCGCACATAGGAAAGAATCTAGGACCTTGAAGACAGGGCCTTTGAAATGACCCAGTCAGAAAAAAATTTTTAAAAAAAAGGCAAAGGTTTCGTGACATTTGGGACAACATAAAGAGACCAGATTTACAAATTTTTAGTATCCCCCAGGCTGAAGAAAAAATAAAAGAATTAGAAAATCAATTAAATAATAGGTGAAAACATCCCAAGCCTAGCAAGAGATTTAGACATCAAGATACAGAAGGCTCAGCAATCCTCAGGCAAAAAGGACTTCACCATGCACATTATAATCAGACTGTCTAAAGTCAAAGTGAAAACAAATTCTAAAATCAGCAAAAGAAAAGTGTCTAGTCACCTACAAAGGAAACCCCATCAGACTAACAGTGGACTTCTCAGCAGAAACCTTATACTCCCGAGGAGAATGGGATGAAATATTCAAAGTGCTGAAAGAAAAAAATTCCTAGTAAAGAATTCTATATCCAGTAAGATTAACCTTCATAAATGAAAGAGAAAAAAAGTCTTTCCCAAACAAATGCTGACAGAATTTTGTTACCACTAGACCAGCCCTACAAGAAATATTCAAGGAAGTCCTAAATGTGGAAGCAAAAGGATGACATTTGCCATCATGAAAACACATGAAAGTGTAAAGCTAACTGGTAAAGCAATCACACAAAGGAAGAAGAGAAAGGAATCAAATGGTACCACTACAGAATTCCACCAAACTACAATGACAAACAGTCAGAAGAAAAGGAAGAATTTATAAAACAACTAGAAAACAATTAAATTATGACAGGAAAAAAAACCATTCATAACATTAACCTTGAATGTAGATGGAGTAAATGCTCCACTTAAAAGATATAGACTGGCTGGATGGATTAAAGAACATGATCCAACTATATACTGCTTATAGGAAACTCACCTTAGCTGTAAAGACACATATAGACTGAAAGTAAAAGGGTGGAAAATGATATTCCACACAAATGGAAACCAAAAGCAAGCAGGAGTAGCCATACAAGAGGTCCCTGGGTTACAGACAAGATACTAATACGTTCCTGAGAACATCTTTAAGTCAGATTTATATGTAACTCAGATCCCTGATGAACAGTGCCTATACAGTACTACTACTAATAATAGCAATATTATAATGGCTCATATGTGGTAATAATAACATAGCATAATACTGTAATAGTAATAATAATACCCCTGTACTGTAATAATAAGTTACAGAAAATACTGTGCTCTTTCTTTTAATTCAAACAAACAGAACATAAAAACAAACATACAAAAAGCTTAGATAGGAGATAGGAGAAATTTCAAAAAAGAATATTAAAGGTTAACACTCACTTAATGTTGAATCAATGTCTTGTTTACTAGAAGGGGCACTTTTGAGGTTAGAAGGTAGACTAACATTAATCAGAAGATGATGATGGAGATGGTGCTGGAGAGGATGGAGTGGGTGTTAGAAAATCAGGATTTGATTCTTTTGCTGGAGGAGGGGAGCTTACCACTGAAGTTGGTTTCTTGAAAAAGGTATCTAGGGTTGTTTACACAGCTTTTTTCTTTTTTTCCATCATAAATGGCCTTGTAGCAGCCAATGTTCTTCCTAACTGCACAGTAAACATTTGTAAACTGATCAATGTTAGGATCTTGCTCCTTAAGCTTAGCAAATCCTGCTTCGATGAGATGAAAGGCTTCAGCTAATTCTTTTGTCATAAACTTGCTTGGCTCTGGATCTTCTGATTGTTCATGTCCTTGTGTTTCTATCAGTGGCTTCTCTATGACACTAGCTGCTAGCATCAAGATGCTGAGGCAATGAACCACTTATGTCATGTGGCTTTATTTACATGTGTGGAAGAAACTAGTTCCTGAATTATTAATTTAATTATCTAATTATAAATTATCCTTATGGGGAGCATTGGAAGCCCAGCCCATTCATAAGTACAGAATGCTGAAAGTTGAGTCATGCGTAACCCAGGCACTGCCTGTACTTATATCAGCTAAAACAGACATTAAATCAAAAACAGTAAAAAAAGAACAAAGAAGATCATTATATAATGATAAAAGGATCAATTCAGTATGAGGATATGACAATTTTTAATATATATGCACCCAACACTGGAGCACCCAGATTAATAAGACAAACAGTATTAGACCTAAAGAGAGAGAGAAACAGCAATACAATAAGAGTGAGGGAAGGTCAACACCCCACTCATAGCATTAGAAAGATCATCTACACAGAAAATCAACAAAGAAATATTGGACTTAAATTGAACTTTAGGCCAAATAGAACTAGCAGACATTTACAGAACATTAGAACATTCTACCCAACAATGACAGAATATACATTCTTTTCATCATCACATGGAACATTCTCTAAGACAGATCACAAGTTAGGCCACACACAAGTCTTGGCAAATTTTTTAAAAAATCAAAATCATATCAACTATCTACTCAGACTACAGTGGAATAAAGCTAGAAACCAATACCAAGAGGAACTTCAAAAACTACACAAATACATGGAAATTAAACAACATGCTCCTGAATGACTACTGGGTCAATGAAGAAATTAAGACAGAAATGTAAATTTTTTTGAAACAAATGAAAATGGAAACACAAAATACCAAACCCTGTGGGATACAGAAAAAGCAGTGCTAATGGAAGTTTATAGCATTAAATACCTACATCAAAAAAGTGGAAAGACTACAAATTAACATTCTAATGATGCACCTCAAGGAATGAGAAAAGCAAGAACAAACGAAACTCAAAATTAGCAGAAGAAAAGAAATAACAAAGATCAGAGCAGAATTAAATGAAATAGAGACTTAAAAAAATACAAAGGATCAATGAAACAAAAAGTTTGTTCTTTGAAAAGATAAACAAAATTTATAAAATTCTAGCTAGACTACCCAAGAAAAGACCCAAATAAACAAAATCAGAAATGAAAAAGGAGACATTACAACTGATACCACAGAAATACAAAAGATCATCAGAGACTATTATGAACAGTTATGTGCTCACAAACTAGAAAACCTTTAAGAAATGGATAAATTCCTGGAAACATACAACCTCCCAAGATTGAACCAGGAAGAAATAGAAAACCTGAATAGACCAATAACAAGTAGTGGGATTGAATCAGTTATAAAAAAATCTCCCAACAAAGAAAAGCCCAGGACCAAAAGGATTCACAGCCAATTTCTGCCAAATGTACAAACAAACTAATACCAATCCTTCTGAAACTATTCCAAAAAATCAAGGAGAGAATTCTCCCTAACTCATTATATGAGGCCAGTATCACCCTGATACCAAAACCAGAAAAAGACACACACAAAAAAAACAATAGACCAATATCCCTGATGAACGTAGACATAAAAATTCTCAACAAAATACACAAACCAAATTCAACAGCACATCAAAAAGATAACACACTATAATTGAGTGGATTTTATACCATGCATGCAAGGATGGTTCAACATACACCAAATCAATAAATGTGATATATCACTTAAACGAAACAAGGACAAAAGCCATATGATCATATCAAATGATGCAGAAAAAGCATTTAATAACATTCAGCATCCCTTTATGATAAAAACTGTCACCAGACTAGGCATAGAGGGAACATACTTCAAAATAATAAAGGCCATGTACGACAAACCTACAGCCAACCATATTTAACAGGGAAAAGTT
Organism: Daubentonia madagascariensis; assembly: GCA_023783475.1. Classification (NCBI taxonomy): domain Eukaryota; kingdom Metazoa; phylum Chordata; class Mammalia; order Primates; family Daubentoniidae; genus Daubentonia; species Daubentonia madagascariensis. The sequence goes on along the minus strand of JAKFHU010000485.1, from coordinate 4,006,978 downwards.
GAAAGCATTCCCCCTAAGAACTGGAACAAGGATACCCATTTTCACCACCCTTATTCAACATAGTACTGTAAGTTCTCACCAGAGCAATCAGGAAAAAGAAAAAAATAAGACATCCAAACTGGAAAAGAGGAAGTCAAATTATTCCTGTTTGCTGATGATATGATCTTATATCTAGAAAACCCTAAAGGCTCCACCAAAAAACTCTTAGATTTGATAAATGAATTCAGTAAAGTTGCAGGATAAAAAATCAATGTACAAAAATCAGTAGCACTTCTATACATCTATAACAATCTAGCTGAGAAAAAAAATCAAGAAGGCAATCCCATTTACAATAGCTACCAAAAAATAAAATAAAATACCCAGGAATAAATTTAACCAAGAAGTACAATATCTCTACAAGAAAAACTACAAAACACTTATGAAAGAAATTGTAGATGACACAAACAAATGGAAAAACATCCCAGGCTTATGGGTTGGAAGAATTAATATCATTAAAATGATGATACCACCCAGAACAATCTACAGAGTCAATGTAATCCTTATAAAAATACCAGTCATTTTTTTACAGAATTAGAAAAAAATCCTAAAATTCATATAGAACCCAAAAGGAGCCTGAATTGCCAAAGCAAGCTTAAGCAAAAGGAACAAAACTGGAGGCATCACATTACCTGACTTCCAATTATATTACAAGGCTATAGTGACCAAAACTGCATGGTACTGGTATAAAAATAGACACATAGATCAATGGAACAGAATAGAGAACCCAGAAATAAAACCATATGCCTGCAATGAACTTGTCTTTGACAAAGGAGACAAGAACATACACTGGGGAAAGAACACCCTTTTCAATAAGTAGTGCTAGGAAAATTGGATAGCCATATGCAGAAGAATGAAACTGGACCCCTAACTCTCACCATATCTAAAAAAAATCAGCTGAAGATGGATTAAAGACTTAAATGTAAGACCTGAAACTATAAAAATCCTAGAAGAAAACCTAGGGAAAACTCTTCTGAACACTTGTCTAGGCAAAGAACTTATGACTAACACCTCAAAAGCACAGGCAAAAAAGCCAAAAATAGACAAATGGGACTTAATTAAACTAAAAAGCTTCTGCACAGCAAAAGAAATAGTCAACAGAGTAAATAGACCCTGTAGATTGGGTGAAAATATTTGCAAACTATTCATCCAACAGGAGACTAATATCCATAATATACAACTCAAACAACTCAACAACAATAACAAATAATCCCATTAAAAAGTGGGCAAAGGACATGAATAGATATTTTTCAAAAGAAGATGTACAGATGGCCAACAGGTATATGAAAAAATGCCCAATATCACTAATCATGAAAGAAATGCAAATTAAAACCACAATAAGATAGCGTCTTTCCCCAGTCAGAATGGCTATTATTAAAAAGACAAAAAAATTGGGACTTCAAACTAGTGCAACCTCTATGGAAAATAATATGGAGATTCCTCAAACAACTAAAAGCAGACCTACCATTTGATCCAGAAATCCTAGTACTGGGTATTTACCCAAAGGAAAAAAAGTCATTTTATCAAAAAGACACTTGCACTAGAATGTTTATTGCAGCACAATTCACAGTCACAAAGAAGTGGAATCCACCCAAGTGCCCATCAATTCATGAGTGGATTAATAAAATGTGGTGTATGTATACCATGGAGTATTACTCAGCCATAAAAAATGAACTAATACTTTTTGCAACAATCTGGATGGAACTGGAGACCATCCTCCTAAGTGAAGTATCTCAAGAATGGAAAAACAAACACCACATGTACTTACTATTAAGTTGGAACTAACTGATCAGTACTCATGTGCATAGATGGAAGTAAAACTCAATGGAAATCATGCAGGTGGGAGGGGAAAGGAGGGGATGGGTGAAATCACACCTATCAGGTACAATGTACACTTTATGGGTGATGGGCACACTTATAACTTTGACTCAAGCAGTACAAAAGCAATCCATGTAACCAAAACATTTGTACCCCCGTAATATTCTGAAATTTTAAAAAACTGCTTCCTCAATTATTTCAATGGTAGCAGTAGACGAGAAAAGGAACTAACATTTGTAAAAGACCTCCTATGTGCCAAGTACTATAGCTGGTTCCTTTTACAATATCTCACTTAATAAGATTTACAAGAAATGGCTGGGTGCAGTAGCTCACGCCTGTAATCTTAGCACTTTGGGAGGCCGAGACAGGAGGATTGCTTTAGGTCAGGAGTTCGAGACCAGCCTGAGCAAGAATGAGACCCCATCTCTAGTAAAAATAGAAAAAATTAGCTAGGTGTCATGGCACATGCCTGTAGTCCCAGCTGTTTGGGAGGCTGAGGCAGGAGAATCACTTAAGCCCAGGAGTTTGAGGTTGCAGTGAGCTATGATGACGCCACTGCACTCTAGCCGGGGCAACAGAGCAAAACTCTGTCTCAAAAGTTTAAAAAAAAAAATTTACAAGAAATGAAAATGTGAATAGAATTTGGAATTTTATTTATAGCTTGGTTAAATTTTGAGATATTAGTTGCTTTTGTATTCTCAAAAAGGTGTAAACCTTTTTGAGGTCACAGCTGTCATTCAAGTACTAATTATTTGCTTTAGACTCATTTGTAGTTCATATTATTTCTGAATTAACTTATTTAGTATAATTTTCCCTAATTTTAAAAAAAGCAGGGGAGGGGGAAAACATTGCTCAAGATCAACAAGGTTTAAGGAAAGTTTTAAAAATTCCTTAATATTCATGCAACAAAACATCCATGTAAAGAGAAACATTACATGTAAGATTTCATGGAAAGAGAAACATGATATAAATATTATATAGAGAGGGGTCATTCAAACATATTTTGCAGCCACCCATGTATTTAGTAAAATAGGTAAAATTAGAGCAAAAGATTAAAAAGGCCAACTCACCCTTTCTGTAAGAATTACAATTGGTGAAAATGCAGAATTCATGAAATCATAAACATCAATTTGAAATAAATATTTCATAATCTGAAACTCGGAAGCATCTTCTGTTGATTTATAAATAAAAATATGTTAACATGATATTTATTTCTAAATCTAATTTCTCCCTTAATTGATGCATTAAAGAACAAATAACCTGTTTCTTACCTTTTTGAGGAATGTAATTTTGAGTAGACAATGAGTTATCAGTTGAAACCATCTGACTGTTTAGCAGGTTATTTTCCACAGATCTATCTATTTCCACCTGAGCAGGACCTTCTGTGTTTACTGATGGTTTTGATTTTTCATAATTATTTTTTGAAGATGGGGTTTTGAAATGTACTTCTTCATGAATTCTCACAGGTGACTCTATTTTAGAGACCATATCTGCAAATAAATAAAGAGAAATGTAATTTTTAAAACATACTTGCTTTGTTGTGGGCTTCCTTTTTGTTTTCTAGGCAGATCATTCTTTGAACCCTTGTGGTCATTGTGACACTTCATTAGAGAAAGAATGCATTAAAACATAAATTGTAGACTGTATTAGTTGTTGGTGTAATAAATTACCACAAATTTAGTAGCTTAAACAATACGAATGTATCCTCTTAGAGTTCTGGAGGTCAGAAATCCTAAAACCAAGGTGTTGGCAGGGCTACATTCATTCTGGACACTCTAGGAGAGAATCCATTTCCTTACCTTTTTTACTTTCTGGAGGCCTCCTGCAGTCCTTGGCTCATGGCCCCATCCTCCATTTTCAAATCCAGCAATGCATCATCCCTAATCTCTCTCTCTCTCTCTCTCCCCCCCACGCTCTGATCCTCCTACCTTCCTCTTATAAAGAACTTTGTGATTATATTGGGCCCACAAGAATAATGTAAAATAACGTACTTACATGGTTGGGGGGTTAAGATATGGACATCTTTGAGAGGTCTTTATTCAGCCTACTCCATAGCCTTTCCTTTATTCTTTGGCCAAGGAAGAGTTTTTTTAAAAAAAAATTGTATACAATTCTATTCTCTACATTGCCTTTTTGTCCTAAAAATTACTAAAAAAAAAAAAAACTAACATAACTGTCAACAATTCTGTTGCACTATATAAGCTTATAAGAATAAGACAATAAATAGATCCCCCTAAGATTTTATTCCTGTTAGATACATTTATTATCCAAGAAGGCATAATATCTAAAAAAGTATCAGTGTAGTCCTGAAAAGCAATATTAAAAAGTATTAAGTGAATTATTCAGTGCCTAATTTTGCTCTTTAAATATATGCTCTTAACACAGCACTTTACTGCTGGCACTTATTCAACATTGTTTAAAAGATGAAAGTCCCAACTGAGCAAACACATACAGTAATTTAATAGTACCACCTGTGGAGTTAATATTAAAAAGCAATCAAATCAGGAGTCTGAATACAATGGGATTGTTGTAAATACAGGACTCAAATAGTGATCTACAATAATGTTTAATGCTATTAGGGAAAAAAACCTTTTTAATAGTTGTACTCAAATATATATGTTGCTATATTGATTCTTCTAAAATATTGTTTTAAACTGCATTTGAAATAAATGTATAATAAGAAAAATGAATATTCCCCATAGCAGTTTCCTATTTAATATAGTTTTAGGTATTATTTTCATATGACTTAAACCTAAGCTTTAAGATTTACATTAGATACAAATATGCCTTTCTTTAGAATTGTTTATTAGCAGAACTTTAAGTCAAATAAAATAATGATTTTTAATATTTAACTGTACTTTTGAAACTCATTAATCATATAAACACAATTGGAGTCCTTTTGTAAAATAGTTATTAATATTGTAATGTAAATAACTGTTCCCTAATTTATCTGTTTTGTAAATTCCTATATCAGCATATTAGTTTTTCTGTAAATGTGGTTATCTCAAGTCTCAGCCTTTCACAAACATTAATTCAAGATCAGTGGTTCATCTTTCTTATGCACTTTTTCCAATTAAGGCAAGTCTTCATTTGTTATTCCCTGAAAGAGTTTTTGAAATTATCTGAAAAGACTGACTGTTTTAGCCATTTCTCTAATATCCAGAAAATAGGGCCTGTGGCTTTATATAGATCACTCTTTTATGATTCCTTTTTTAAAACAAATTTATGCATTATTCCAGGTTGCTTTTCATTTCATTAATGAAAAGGTATCTAACAGTCTAGGTCTCCAATGTTTGTAATAATTGTAATGTTTTGGGATAGCCCACTTTATTTATATATGACATGTCTTTTTTTCCTGAAACTTAAAAGAATTTCTGAATATCTTCATAAAAGTCCCTCAAAACTAGATATAATTGCATGAATGCCCTATTGTCATTTAGCTATTTACCAAGTTTAGAAATTCTCCCAGTATCACTATATAAAATTTTTTTTTTTAAAACAGGGTCTCACTGTGTCACTATCTTGCCCAGGCTGGCGTACAGTGGCTGTTCACGGGTGTGATCATAGCACACTACAATCTCGAATTCCTGGCCTCAAGCAATCCTCCTGCCTCAGCCTCCCAAGTAGGTGGGACTACAGGAATGCACCACTGTGCCCAGCTAAATAAAATTTACTAAAATGATTTTCAGGATGCCTGGGAGTTTCTATAATTATGCTCTAAAATATTTTTATGTATCAATCTGTTGAATCTTCTGTATTTCTGGATCTGATATTATTTCATTTTGTTTTGTTGTCTCTCATCTTCTTTGCAATTACTGCGATCTGCTTTGTCACAAATATTCCTTTAGGATCTAACAAGTTTAGAACAAGAAAATTTTTCTTTTAATTAGCTCTTGACAGTCTAGGTCTCTAATGTTTTAGTTATAAAAAGCATCATACCTGCACCTTTCTTATTTGGAAAAGGGTTAGAATCTGAATATCTATATGCTGGTCGAGGATGTTGATCCAAGTAGAGAGCTCACATTTTGAGGAATATTAAAGTATTACATCTATTTCTGGAAATTCAGGAAAATCAGCTGGTTCTAATGGAAATGTGTTTCCTTCTGAGTTTGCAACCTGTTGGCCTCTTCCTGTGAAGGTTTTCTGTCATCCTAGGGTTTAATTGCTTCTGTATTATTGGTCAATATTTGCTGAGTTTCTAATCTGTTCATCATAGAGACATCAGGATGGAGGTGTGGGAAAGTTATATTACACAATTCTTTATTTAAAATACAATCCACATGTTTTTAATGAAAGGAGTAGCTAGATACTTGGACATCCTCTTGTACTGCTCTAGTCTGTTGTCCTCTGTTGAACTCCCAGAATTGAGAGACTTAAGGGAGAAAGTTGAAAACTTTTTACCTTATTTTTGCTTGAGTTTTCTTATTACTTTGTACAGTTAAAGAAAACCCACATTATCATTGTTCTCCTTAGGAAAATCAAAACAAAGCAAAACTACAGACCTACAATAAAATATAATTTAAGAATCAAGGCTACTCTGAATTATTGAAGTTTCCCTTAGTTTAGGTTTCTAAGAAAATCATTCAAATATAGTTGTATTAGAAATGTGTAAATGAGCTAAAAAGTGTGTGTGAATCTACCAGAATAGGAAGTCAATAGACATCATCTGAAACAAATTAATCAAAGCAAAACAATATAAAAATTCTATTTTGAAAACTAGAGATAAATACTAAAAAGATTCACTTTAAAAACAAAAAGAGGAAATTATTGTTTCTGGGACAGAGGTGGGAGTAGAGGTAGAGGGAACAGAAATTGCTTTTGTAAAAAAAATGCCTTAGCACTATTTAAATTTTTAAACCTATTTACAAGAATACTTGGATAAAAATTAAAATTTATCATAAAATACCTTAATGTCTTCTTGGAACATCAATAGGTCTCCAATCATTCTTTTTCTCTTGATATTTTATTTTATAATATTAAAATCTAAGTTCCAGAATAAACCAGAAATTGATAAAAGGATGGTTGTTGATTACTGAGTATTTTGAAAAATATAGATTCTTGGAGTTTTTCATCTGATTTGTATTTATAAAAATAAATTATGTTAAAAAATAAGATAAATTATATCATAGATATTTTCATACCAACCTGACTCAATGTATCTGCTTTCCAACATCATAATTTTCATATTATCTGTGGGATAATTTTCAACCGAAAACTCTTCTGTTTCATCATTTTCAACTACACCATTTTGATCCAATGTCTGTCTGGGAGATGACAATTCTGTTTCCTTTGGAATGTTCTGGAAGCTCCAAGGGTTGTCAAAATTATGCAAGAACTTTTTCAAATATGGCAAGGTATCAGAATCATCTGTTTTCTCTAAAACTCTTTTCTTATCTATTTGATCTTCTGTTTCCATAATTTTTATCAATTGTATTTCTTGTTCCTTATAAGGGTCAAATTCACTTGCTGGAGGATGTGCATGTTTATCTCCTTCACCATCTTCTTCATTTTTTCCACCATCTGATATAATTTTATCTGCATTGGCATATGCAAAGCCTAGTATACCAAAACCAAAATCAAACCAATTTGGCTTGAGCATTGAGCTATCATTAATGATTGTATCCTCTTTTTCTGTTAATATTTCTGTACATGGAACTGTAGCTTCTTCATCAGATGACATGGAATTGGGAACATCTTGTAGTGCGGTATTGCTTTCTTTGGACAGTAATTCAAGCTCTGTATCCTCATCTCCAAAACCTAAATAACTTGTAAATCCACCACCAAACCAAAGAGCGGCTTGAGGTTTAAGAATATGCTCTGACTCAGATGCTAGTTCGGACTGTTTCTTTGGCATTGAATCAAGTTCTGATCCAGGTTCTTTCTTTTGTTCTGTTTGGTGCACACCATTATTTAATTCCTCTAAGTCATTCTCATCTTCCACTGCTATTTTTCTGCTGTGAAATGAGCTTTCTTGTACAGGTTCAATAACTGATTCAAAATCCTTCTCTTCAGCTTGTTCACTTCCCAGTCCAAACCATCCTGTTACTTTAGGCACAGCTGAGAGTGGTAGAGCATGATCCTCTTCTGGAAAATGATCCTGTACCACACTTGCAGCTTCTACTTCTTCCCAGTCTTTTGATTCACTGGTACTTCTGATATCTTCAGGAGCCTCTGATGCTGGAAATTGGTCTTCAAACAAAGTACTTTCAGAAGTTGCATAAAACCCAGATTCTATCTGAAAATCATTTTCATATTTACTAAATTTGGGGTCTTTATCTTCTTCAGATGCATATATATTTTCACCGGTATTACTGTTTAACTCATTATCTTCATTTTCAAATACATAGCTTACTCCAAGAAGACAAAGAAAGTCAGATTCCTAAAAGGAAAAAAAATATGATTGACATGAATGCACTAAAGCTCCTTGTTTCTCCCTGAGTCATTTAAAATGAATGACTATGATTTTCCCAAGACCACACAACTAGCTCAACAGCAGAGCAAAAACTGAAATCAAATCTTCTAATCTCAAACACTTGCATCACAACTGACTTCTAGTGGTTAAAGATCTAAACCTAAATGAAAATAAAACTCCTTTTACATGATGGTTTATTTGTTATTAAATAGTTGAAAAATCTGAGAAGCAGAGACAATCAAGGCTTTGAGTATATTTTGCAAATAAACTCTGATAAAAAGGCATTCATATTTACAAAATGTTATACCTCCTGAGAGTATACTGACTTGACATATGCATCTGTGTAGTGATTTGAGGAAGGGTGCTATGGTTTGAATATGTCCCCAAAAACTTTGTGTTGGAAACTTAATCCCCAATGCAACAGTGTTGGGAAGTGAGGCCTGATGAGAGGTGATTAGGCCATAAGGGCAGAGTGAATGGATTAATTCCATTATTGCAGAAGTGGGCTCATTATAACAGGAGTGGGTTCCTTATTAAAGGACCAGTTCAGCCTCCTCTTGCTCTTTCTCTCTCTTGCCCTCTCTTTCCCTCTTGCCTTCCACCATGGGATAACACAGCAAGAAGGCCCTCACAAGATGCTAGCACCTTGATATTGGACTTCCAAGCCTTTATAACTTGAAAAATAAATTATTTTCTTTATGAGTTATCCAGTCTCTGCTATTCTGTTATAGCAGCACAAAATGGACTGAGACAGAGGGAAATTTCACAGCATATGGTTACAGCTCAGACAGAGCAGAGACTCTAAAGCATGAAGACCTGATTAAAAATTGCACTAAAACATTTAGACTTCTTTTATTTAGACGTTGCATATAGACAATGGAAGTGGGGATCTTCTTGCTCATGTCACAGAACAACCAAATTATTAAGAACAAAAATGATGAGGACACTTTTTTTAAAATCTAAAAGTTAGAAATAGTGATATGTGCTGCTCTTTGGATATTACCGTTATGAAATGAAAATAAAGTTCAGATTTTTAAAGACTAAACTTCAGAATTGCAATTTTACAATAAGTGTTTGGCAATGCAATCTAGTAAGTGATTAAGTTGAACCCTTGGGTTCGACTCCTGACCCTGCCATCTACTAACTCTGTGACCTCGGGTGAATTATACAACCTTTCTATATCTCAGTCTCCTCATCTGTAAAATGGGGATAATGACAGAACATACTTTATAGGGATGTTCTGAGGATTAAATGAGACAGGTACTTAGAATATTAACTGTCTCTAGTAAACACTAGCTTAGCCCAGCCCAAAGTTACACTACGCCAGATGCAGCCAGTATTATAGGGGTGAAAGGCCCAACCCTCTTGCCTTAGGACAACTCTGAAGGGCCATCCCAGCTTCAGAGCTTCTTATGGAATCAACTGAGACTTTGTAGCAACTGCATCACAGTTCGACTTCTCAGTCTGCTCAGTCATGCTTTTTCTTTTGTTCCCTCACAGGTGCTATTCCCAAGAGTACTTCCCAGTAAACTTCTTGGATGCAAAGATTCATCTCAGTGTCTCTTTCCCAGGACACTTATAATTTTTATTTATTTATTTATTTTTTATGACAGCTGAGGGCTAAGGGACCAGAGAACTTGACATAGAATTTGAGGCATCTGTATGCTTACTATGTGCCTGCACTGCACTAGGTGCTGGGATTCTACAGTAAACAATAGAAAAACTAATTATAGGCTGGGCACGGTAGCTCACACCTGTAATCCCAGCACTTTGGGAGGCTGAGGTGGGAGGATCACTTGAGCCCAGGAGTTTGAGTTTGCAGTGAGCTCTGATGATGCCACTGTACTCTAGCCTGGGCAACAGAGCAAGACCCTACGTCAAGAAAACAAAAGAAAAAATAATTAATTGTAAATTGCAATAAATGCTACAGAGGAAATAAAAAGGAAGCTGTGATTAAGAAGCAATAATTCCTTTAGAGTCATCATGTAAGTCCTCTCAAAGGCACTGATTTTTATTTTTAATTTGCAAATCAGCAAACTTTTTTCAGCTTTATTGAGGTATAACTGGTATACAAAAAACTGCACGGACCAGGCGAGGTGGCTCACACCTGTAATCCTAGCACTTTGGGAGGCTAAGGAGGATTGCTTGAGGACAAGAGCTTGAGACCAGCCTGAGCAAGAGCGAGATCCCCTCTCTACAAAAAAATAGAAAAATTAGCCAGGCATGGTGGCACATGCTTGTAGTCCCAGCTGCTCGGGAGGCTGAGGCAGAAGGATCACTAGAACCTAGGAGTTTGAGGTTGCAGTGAGCTATGATGACGCCAATACACTCTAGCCCGGGCGACAGAGTGAGATCCTGTCTCAGGAAAAAAAAACAACCCACAAAAAACTGCACGGAATTAATGTATATAATTTGATGAGTTTGAGCAAATGTATACACTGGTGTTACCATCACCACAATCCAGGTAATAAACATATCCATCGCTTCTAAAAGTTTTCCAGGAGGCACTGATGCTAAAGCTGTGGCCTAAAACATAAGAAAGAACTAGCCAAGTGAAAAACTTGGAGAAAGCATTCCAACCAGAAGAAATAACCTATTTGGATACCTGGGCTGGGAAAGAGCTTGGCATATTCTAAGAACCGTCCAAAGGCCAGGTTGGCCAGGAACATTGTGAGTGAGGGGAGAGTAGCACAAGATGGGGTTCACAAGGGGGCAGGAGCAGATCATGTGGGCCTGTGAGGCCAGGGTAAGGAGTCTGAGCTTTATTCCAGGTCCAGTGAAAACCCATGAAAAGTTTTTAACCAAAGCAATGACATGATCTAATTTTTTGTTTTTATTTTAGCTTTCACCAGATCCCTTGCTGTTTGGAGAATGGGTTAGAAGAAGGCAAAAGTAGAGCCAAGGAGAACAGTTAGAAGGCTATTGTACTATTCTAATCACGAGACAATGGTGCTTTGGATTAGGGATATGGTGAGAGTGGAAATGAAGAGAAGAAGATAAACTCCAGATATATCTTAGAGATAAAACTGACAGTACCGATTACGGTACAGAAAATGGACAGCTAATCCCAGAGTTTGTTCTGGGAAAGAGCCAGAATATAGACAGTTTGTTTAACTACACATACTTACTTAACACTGACCTCATTTAAGATAAATTGGCTTAACCTGGAATCTGAATTAAATGGGCTATTCAAATTTGTATATTGAAAAGTCACCCTCTGATTCCCTTTCTTATTATCAAGCCCAACATTATTAAGCTCATTAAAAACTCCAACAGCAAAAGAGGTTGTACAGATATGAGACCTAGGGAAACTAGGGGAAATAAACTTTGGTTCCGTAGGACAATAACATTAGTAATAATATCTAACACACAGCACTTACTAAGTGCTGTTCTATCTACTTTATATATACTCATTTATTCCTCAATAAATCTGAGCTAGCACTATCTTACACTCAGCACCCCCATTTTACAGATAAGGAAATTGAGGCATACCAGGCTAGTAAATGGCTGAGTCTGGCTTTGAAGTCAGTCCATCTCCAGAATCCATGCTCTTAACCACTAGACTCTACTGCTAGTCTGTTTTGTTCAGAAAGCAAAATCTTTAACTGTCATCAACTTTGTCTTAACTAATTTTATTCACATACTCAAACTATTCCTACAGTAAATTCTTAGACCAACTATTTTATGCATTTACTATACAAGGTACATAACCAATGGACACTTATACTGAGGAAAACAGTTTTAGCCAATTAATTTTAAACTCAATAACTGAGAATGAATTTACTCACTTTAGTTGATATTTGAACTTCTTCAGATATGAACACCTCTTCAATCTGGACTGCATCTCTGGGAAAATATCCAAAGTCCTTTCCTTTCTATCAGAATGAAGAACAAAGATTATCAAGGAAGAGTTATCAAAGTAATAAATAACTCTTGAGCCTAATTTGGCCCTCTGTCCTTGGTTTTTTCCTACTCCAAATCACAAATTTTAATTGACTATCACTTGCCATCTAAAAGAAAGTAAGTGAAATCATATTCTTTTATTATTCGAAAGAACAGCATTAATTTAAGGGAACAAAGAGCCAAAGTGTAAAATGCCACTGTTCCAAACTTCAGAAGAAAAACCATTCTACCTACTCATTTTCTTCTTTTTACTGTTCTTTGTGGCCTTCCTTGTCCAGGTGGACCACAGATTACATCAGTTGAACAGGAATATCAAAAGGCAAAGCAATGGCAGCAGTAGCCAAGCTAGATGGAGCTGTGACATATTCAATGGTTTCAGGATGTTAAAATCAGATAAGAGGTTTAAACTCTAAAAGGCCACAGATGGATTCATCAAGATAGTAAAGGTCCATGGGTCCTCTAGGGAGGATTTGGTTCCATTCCACTTTTCTGGGCCTACCTTAGTAACAAACATCCTCTTAACCCAGTTCAAGCACATGCAGGATGTTTACCAAGAGTTAAGTCTTCACATAACCACTCTCAACCCATTTCCTATCCCTGCTAACTTTTTTTATCATAGCTCACTGTAACCTCAAACTGCTGGGCTCAAGCGATCCTCCTGCCTCAGCCTCCCAAGTAGCTGGGACTATAGGCACGTGCCACCGCACCCAGCTAATTTTTTAAATTTTTTGTAGAGACGAGGGTCTCACTATGTTGCCCAGGCTGGTCTCAAACTCCTGGCCTCAAGCCATCCTCCCACCTTGGCCTCCCAAAGTGCTGGGATTACAGGCATGAGACACCGCCCCTGGCCCCCTGTTAAAGTTTAAAGAACATATTTCCTTTAGTCCTCTGACCCAGCACCATTATACCTCAACTGTAATTCTTCCAAATCCCCAGTTGCTACAAATATTTGGAAACTGACAGCCTTTAGGTCCACAGCATGGTTCCTTCAACAGCCATCTGCATGAACTTAAACACCAAATGCACAAAGCCAAGTGTGCCTGAAACTTCACCCTGGCTCCACACATTAAACACTGCTTTTTTGTGTGAACTATTATTTTACACATAGTAAAGAAGAAAGAATGCTTTCTTTGCCTCCTGTGACACCAACTGTGTCATTTTTCTTACAGCTGAATTGGATGCCTCCAACATATTCAAGCCATAGACTGGCATTATTTATAAGGCACCCTAAGCAGTAAGGCACCTTGGGAGTTGCAGAGGCCAGGCAAACAATTCTGACCAGTGACAATCAGAAGTTCAGTCACACAGTCCCTGATGGGAAAAGCAGGATTTCATATAGAATCTGCTCCTTCAAATAGTGACCACAGAGGCTATACAAGGGAGATCTGATGCATAGGCAATATGAGAATGATGTATGTGTATCAGGTTGATCATGCTTGTTCAGCTTGCAACTAAGATTAGTTATCATAACATCTTTTCATTATAAACAAATAATGATATAATCTAATACATAAACCTTTTCCAACTGAAGACATTAATCATTAATTTTCCTATGTTATATATTCAAAGATGATTCAGGCTTCTAGGAATCTCAGTGTACTAGGACTTTGGGCCAAATGAAAGGCTCTCCCAGTTGTTATTTTTTTCCCCAGCTTACCTAGGCTACCAAACTTCTGAGGATCTCTTCAGTAAGAACTCAGCCTTTTACTTGCTCAGGAAAACGTGTCTTTTAATCTGATTAACTAAAACTTCCCAGTCTCTTCAAAACTTGACCATTTGCAGCACCAAAAGATGGTTGGGGCTGCCTAGCCATCCCATAATCTCCATCAGCACTCCTAAAGTCTCTCCAAATATATTTTAAAAATCTAAGTTTAAAAACTATGCATGCTGAGCTGGGTGTGGTGGCTCACACCTGTAATCTTAGCACTCTGAGAGGCTGAGGGGGGAGGATCACTTGAGCTCAGGAGTTCAAGACCAGCCTGAGCAAGAGTGAGACCCCATCTCTACAAAAAATAGAAAACTTAGCCAGGCATGGTGGCCTATGCCTGTAGTCCCAGCTAATCAGGAGACTGAGGCAGGAGGATTGCCTGAGCCCAGGAGTTTGAGGTTGCAGTGAGCTATGATGACACCACTGCACTTCAGCCTGTGCGACAGAGCGAGACGCTGTCTCAAAACAACAACAAGAAAAATGCATGCTATGTAAAAACAATTTCAAGGCATTCTTTTAGCCCAACCAGACTATCTTCCCTCTTTTATAGAAATTTTGGAACCACCACTGAACATTAACATTTTTTGTTTGTTTAAATATGTTAAGGGTTAAATATGTTTATACAGTGCTTTGAAATTCTTAAAGTTCCTTTAAAGATGGTAAGCCAGTATCCTTGTGCAAGTTGGCCATTTATTTTGCATTCAGTTTTTAAAACTAGATACTTACACTTCCTGCCCACAAATCTTCCCTTTCTCCTGCAAGTTTAACATAAACAGATATCTCTTCTCCTTTAGTGAAGTTCAGGTATCGGCAGTCAGGTCCTCTGTAATCTCTCGTGGCTGAGACTCTGCTCATTAAAGCTATGTAAACATGTAAAGAAAAACTTATACACTTTAAAATGTTATTTCTGCTCCTTCCATCTTGCCCTTTTCCAATCCATCCTACATATTAATATTTCCAAATGCTAATTTCTTTATATCATTTATGGCCTCAAAAACCTACATAGACTTCCCACTGCACACAGAATCCTAAGTCTAAGCTTTTAGGCTTGGTATCCAATGCCCTCCATAACCTGGTCCCCTAACCCTATTTAAAAGGATCATTTTGCTGGGCATGGTGGCTCAGACCTATAATCCTAGCACTGTGGGAGGCCGAAGCAGGAGGATAGCTTGAGGCCAGGAGTTTGAGACCAGCCCAGGCAACATGGTGAAAGCCGGTATCGACAAAAAATTTTAAAATTAGCTGGACATGAAGGGGCATGCCTGTAGTCCCAGTTACTCGGGAGGCTGAGGCAGGAGGATGGCTTGAGCCCAGGAGTTTAAGGTTGCAGTGAGCTATGATTGTGCCACTGCACTCTAGCCTAGGCAATACAGTGAGATCCTATCTTAAAAAAATAAATAAAATAAAATAATAAAATAAAAGGACCTCCTATTCCTATTCCTATTCCTTTACACAGACTCAGAGCTACAATCAAGCTTGTTTATCAGTTGTCCCTGGAATATGTCATTATCATTCTCTAGTCTGTAGGGAAAGAAAAGATAATCTGTTTTCTTCCTGCCACCTACCATATTCTAGGCATTATGAAAAGCACTTTCACATTTTTAATTTTATTAAATCCTCAAAACAGATCTATGAAATAAATAATTTCATCTCAGTCTAACAAATGAGCTTTCAGCTAAGGCTCAGAGGGTTGGTCAGATAGATCTGGTGGAGCCCAATTTACACTGAGGTTCTTTTCACTGCAACATCCCCTTCCTTATTCTAAGATTTTCTTTCTGCTCTTTCTTCAACCTAGAAACCCTTCTGTCTCTCTTCATGCTTAACTCATGTCCTACTTCCTCTGTGAGGCATTCTAATCATTTCAGCCTACTCTGATTGCCACTTCTCTGAACTTCAATATTACCTATTATCTTTACTACATTGTATGACTGCTTACTGTTTAATATTTACCTGTCTTGTCATCATTCACTAGGTTAAAAACTCCTGGAGGGCAAGAAATTTATCTTACATTTCATTTTATTCCTCTTAGATACACAGCACCCACCCACCCCCCAGACCTGGCCCATAGTAGGCCAATAACTAAGAGTAAATCATAGCCACATATGCTAGATTTAGCTCTTCAACACACAAAGTAATATACACATCATATTAACTATTATACTCACATGTGTAAAATAAAATATTTTTATTAAATCATGCAATTAAAGTTAAAATAACATTATAAATTACTATAAATTTGAATATTCCTTTTCATGTTCTACGTCCAGCCCTAAGGATACTAAAATGAGGTTGAAATGTAAAGAGAGAAAGAAAGATGATTGTTATTATAAAATATCATCTAGTAAATTCCCTATATTAAATTACATGTCCAAAATATTAAAGAAAGTGTTTATTCATAAAATTATTACTTATACATTATTTATGTTTATACTAATAATATTTTGTATTTTGTATTTGCATGTTACAAATTAGAAATAATTCTCACATACTGAAAAGATAGAACTTATTTAAAGCAACTCTAATATATTGGGATGCAATTTATTTTGCACCATAATGCTAACAACAGAAAATAAATTAAGTTCTTAAACATAGAATGGAAGGCCTATAATCCTAGCACTCTGGGAGGCCAATGTGGGAGGATGACTTGACCTCAGGAGTTTAAGACCAGCCCTGAGCAAGAGCAAGACCCTATTTCTAGCAAAAATAGAAAAAATTAGCCGGGTGTGGTGGCGTGAGCCTGTAGTCCCAGCTACTCTGGAGGCTGAGGCAAGCTTAAGCCCAGGAGTTTGAGATTGCAGTGAGCTATGATGATGCCACTGCACTCTACCCAGGGTGATAGAGGGAGACTCTGTCTCAAAACAAAACAAAACAAAAAAACACAATAGAATGGAAATTAATTTATCTTTATAGTAGATAGGTGAAGTTTTATATTCAATGATATAAATAAAATTATATTTATATTCTAACAGTGATTTCAGTATTTTTACATAATAAACACAGAAATGATTAACATTTGATAAAGTTTAGACAGAATAAATCATGATGGTTTGAAGTAAAAATATTTTTTAGAAAACTTATGCAAATCAGAAAGTTCTGATTATGAAATAGAAACTAAAAGTAGAAGGACTTCATAAATAAAGAACTATCAAATGGCTTGTTGTCTTTTGTTATATAAATCAATTATATTTATCTTTAAAACACAGTGAAAGTGCTGATTAATGTTTTTGAGGTATGGATTAATATTATTATAACTTCTAATATATTTCTATATCAGGGTGATCTTTCCCTTTGTATTTTTATGTTAAATACTATTACAAAATGCTTTGCTTCCAGCATTTCTTTTTTATACCAAGCTACACTTTATAATTCTAATATTTCTCAATGATATTAATGATCATTTTTATCACGCATGTCCACAATAACATTTTATGTCATTTCAGAACCTCAATTTAAGAGAAGAAGAAGGAGAAAAAAGCAAACTTACTTTCACATTCCAAGTCACCACATTTTTTAAGGTCTGCCAGCCGTTTTGTACCCTCCAGACATTTTGTCAGGGAAATAACCAAAAGAAGGATTCTGTGAACTCCAAGCTCCGCCATGCTAAAATAAGCGACCAGGAATCCCCAAAGAAGTTTAAAGCAATTGTTCTGGTTGTAGATATGCCAGCCAAAACAGGAGATACTCTACTTTCTTCACTATATATAAGAGAAAAAGGTTTGAGGTTTTTTAAATCCCTCGATAACTACATTTTTCCATTGGTGTACAGGCTTAATTTGAGGGACACTCTTTGCTCTCAATCTGCAGTGTCAGGAATCCAGATAATACGTAAGAGTTTAATAATTAACAAGGGTTTTTAGCTGGACTAATGCTTTAAAAAGGTAGCCCATGTAAAACTGTCTCACTTAAAGGCACTTTGCATTTCACAGGCTAGTTCTGAAACAGGCATCCACAAAAAGGTAGTTAATCTCTGTTAAAGTCTTCAGGTAGATCAGTCAACAAGTTCAAACTAAGTATTTGCTACATACAAATACCAGCTTCAATGGAGAAAGTATATAGTTATATGTAGAAACAGTAATAATTTATATTAAAAGTATGGTTTTGAAATATCATGATGAAAGTTATTTGAAAAAATATACCACTTTCATACTTAACTCTTTATTGTTACTATGAAGTTAAAACTTACTGTATTTAGTTAGGAATAATAGTTAAAATGTAATGAGTACTTGCTATGTTCCAGGTACTGGCTTAAGTACTTAAATATATGATCTGATTTAACCCTCACACCAACTCTCTGTGGTAGGTGATATTATTTTTTGCATATGAGGAAACTGAGGCACATAGAGGTGGTTTAAATCACTTACCCAATGTCACATGGTGAGAGAAGAAGAAATCTAAATCTAGGCACTGTGACACCCCACATTTGTAACCACTGTGATTTACCACCAAAAATCAAGTCATCTGCCAAGGAAAGATTCCTACTCTGTCTGCAGCAACACTACTCCAGAAACAGCAGGTAGAGTGTTACTCCATGTATTAAAAATTGTATGCATATTCCTATAAATGGAGAGAGAATGTGTGTGTGTGTGTGTGTGAGAGAGAGAAAGAGAGAGAGAGGAGAGAGATGTCTGAAAAAATGCTCCCCCATACGGTGGGAGTATGTAATGTAATTTCAGGTGGTATTCACTTTCTTCTTTGTAGTTTTCTATATTGTTTGGCTTACTTTTTTAAAAAATGAGGCTGGGCTTAGTGGCCCATGCGTGTTATCCTGGCACTCTGGGAGGCCGGGGAAGAAGGATCGCTTGAAGGCAGGAGTTCAAGACCAGCCTGAGTAACATAACAAGACCCCGTTGCTACAAAAAAAATAGAAAAATTAGCCTAATATGGTGGTGCAGGCCTGTAGTCCCAGCTACTGGGAAGGCTGAGGCAGGAGGATCGCTTGGGCCTGAAAGTTTGAGGTTGCAGTGAGCTATGAGGATGCCACTGCACTCTAACCAGGGCAACAAAGCGAGACTCTGTCTCAAAAAATAAATAAATAAATAAATAAATAGTTATGAAAATCAAGTCATTTGAACGTTGCCATTGCTCAAAAAGGATCAAAGCCCCATACTGGGAATTTTTTTGTAAAACACTAGATCTCAGTAGATTTTCGGAAACCACAGTTGTCCTGTTTCAATCTTGGGAAAACATTTTTCTAAGACCTTCTTTGCTGTGTCTTTTCACTGGATTTGGGGATGCCAGGGGGCATACGGTGTGTAGGTTCAGAACCCAGCACTTGTATGGCACCACACTCCCCTCTAGTGCCTGACACAAATAAGACAAATACTCAGCACCTGAGCAAGCTAAAGTGAAGGACTTGTGCTTTCAAGGTCCTAAATAAAGGACGTTTGTTTGTTTTCCAAAAACAATAGAAGTCTGCTGTCTCAGAGCTAAGATTTTTACGAAAAAATCTGATAGAGCATGCATTTGAGGATCATTTGGCTTGCAACAGAGCACTGCATAGTTGTATGTACACACACACAAAAAAATGTAGATTAGTTTCTTGAATACCTTTACAATTATATAAACTGTGTTTTCAAAGACATTTAAAGACGTATCAGCTCTTCAGCTTCAAAATTTGGCTCAGGGTTATTTTTGTAGTTTATATTACCATATCCAATATTAAATCAAGAACAGTTAGTAATTAATGTAGTTTAAATATCCATGTTTTGTGTTCAATATTAATGACAGTATGGATAAATTTGGAAGTAATTAATTTAATCATGTTCTAAGTTAAGTGCAACAAGAGCCTAGTAAAATTTAAATTTGTCTATTGATTGGCCTGAAGGTGACTTGAGTCAAGAAAAATTCTTGCCTAAGATACCAGCTTGGAGAGATTTGCTCTTACTAGAAATGCTCCCGTACTCTTGCTACTTAATGCACTCAGATGATCTCATTTTGTGAGATCATCAGATCTTTATTTAAATATAATTTAACAAGATATCTGAAAATGTGGTAACACAATGTTGATTAACTGTCCCTAACAGAGCCAGGTGAAGAGATGGTACATATGAAAGGGACAAGAGCATTTAGTTAAAAGAAACCATAGTATGATTTTTCACTATAAAAACAGTCATGTTAACTAAGGCAGATATTATCTAATTGCAGATGCATTTTGCAGATTAAATATACCAATATTCATCAAATATAATGCTAATACTGAGGAAGGTGTCATGGTAACATAAATCAGCCAGGAATACTAATTTGGAAGGCCTATAGCTTTCTTTACAAACCATACAGAAGGTAAGAGTACCTACCGCGTAAAGCTGAAGATTGAATCATCAAAGCCACACATGTTCAGTATCTTAGAGATAAAATCACAGAGCAACCCTTTCCACGACAATATAAAGACAGAATCATGAATGCTACACTTCTGCTTGATGATATTATTTCTGATACTATATAGTATTCTCCCTTAGTACCTCAGATTTTCTAAAGTGGGAACCTATTTCCTTTGACCATCTGCCTGTTACTCTGGCAATTTATAAGACAAAGAAATTTGCTGGGAGGTGACTCACACCTGTAATCCCAGCACTTTGGGAGGCTGAGGCAGGAGGACCACTTGAGGCCATGAGTTCAAGACCAGCCTTGGCAATAGAGAGAGACCCCTATTTCTACCAAAAAAAAAAAAAAATTAGTGAGGCATGGTGGTACACACCTGTAATCCCAGTTACTCAGGAGATTAAGGAAGGAAGATCGCTTGAGCCTAGAAGTTCAAGGTTGCGGTGTGCTACCATTGCACCACTGCACTCCAGCCTAGGCGACAGAGTGAGACCCTTGTCTCTAAAAAATAAATAAATAAATAAGATAGAGAAATTTAATTTGAAGGTACTTGGGATAAGCAAAACTGATTAAGCTAGGGCAGAGCCTTTGGAAACAGTTCCCATGGTAGACTGGTGTGAAGTAAGAGAGAAGGCCCAGGAGAGATTGAGATTCAAACTTGTGTGGAAGACGTGGAGCTGGCTCCCCACATCCTCTCTCCAAGGAAGGATTTTCTGCCCAGCTACAGGGAGTGCAGTTAGCAGACAGCCTCTCCTGGAATATATGTCAGGGTCTGCCTCAGCTGCAGAGATCCACCTTACCCAAGATCACCCCAACCTGGGTAATCTACTGAATCTGGTGAATAAACAAGGGAGTACAAAGGCAGGATCATTTCAGTCTAATGTGGAACGACCACATTTCTCATCCAGAGCTTCCTGTTGGGTTGACTGAGACTTTGTAGGGAGCTGCATTGTAGTTTGACTTCCCCCTCTGCCCAATCCTGCTATCTCCCCCTTTCTTTCACAGGTGCTGATTCCTTGAATCCCAGACTCAATCCCATCATCTGCTTCTAGGGGACCCAACCTCAGAAGCTGGCGATCCGTAGGCACAAAAAGAGGAGATGGTAGAACATGCACATTTTGATCCACCATTTGTGCTAGGCGTGCCATGGCTACTCTTATGTTTGTTGTTTTTGTGTTGCTGAAGGCCATGTTGTAATTCTACCCACTTTTTCTCATTCTATCTGAATCAGTGCATTCTACCAGGAAACAGATGGACATTCAATTTTGAGGGGATGGCACTTCTTAATGATTGAGGAGAATTTAGTGAAAAGACTATTTACAAAAGTGTGGGCAGGGTTAAGGGAAACCAACAAGGGGTGTAACATCCCCAGACATGAAGGAATGGTGACTACTGCCTGGGAAGAATATAGGCGAGGGCTGCCCAACAGGAACTTGAAGCCTTCAGTAAAGGAACTCAGTCAAGAGTACCTCATTCTGCTCCCACCTTCTGATCTGATAGTGCTTCCCATTGACCAAACCCAGCAAAAGGCCAGCAAATAAGGGAGCATTTTGAAGATGTTTTCAAGGTCTATGTTTCTGGGACACAGAGCAGAATAGCAAAGAGTGAAGAGTGGATTAGGAGAAGCAAAAAGAGAATACCCCACACAATGTCATTACTCCTTCACTGGGTGTTTTAGATAATAGTATGGAACACTCTCTACATCCAAGATGGTATGTGTGTGATATTTGCTGGCTTGGGAAATGGGATTGGTTAGGCTCATCAATAGGTAGGAAAGGAAATTAATGTTTATTGAGCACCAACTTTGAACCAGTGAGTTTAATATTTCACATACAAATCTCACCTTCCAGGATAGGTATTATTTTTTGAATGCCCATGATGTGTCAGGCATTCTGCTAGAGACTGGAGATACAGGAGTGAACAGGACAAAGTCCTTGATTTCATGGACCTTGCATGCTTATGAAGAGACAGACAAGAACAAGTAAACAAATGAACAAGATAACTTCAAGTGGTGATAAGTTAGGGAGAAAATTGTCTACTTAGGTAAGGTTGTCAGGGAAGGCATCTCTGAAGGGTGACATTTGACTTAAGATGGGGGAATAGGGAGATAGAATATTCTGTGCAGAGGTAAGAATTCATGAAGAGGCCATACTTCTGAAGTATGTCTGAAGTATTGTCTGAAGCTTCATCACCTTAGATTTAAAGAAAAAATGGAGGAGGCATACAGATGCATTCCAGTATGTCAGAAACATGGCCTTACAGTTGAAACCAACTCGGCCTGTATATTCAAGAAACATAAAGGCAGGTGGACAGTAATAGAAGATAAAGTAGGAGAAGCAGACAAGAACTCAATCATGCAGGGACTTTTGGCTGTGAAAATGTGGAGTGGGAGTTTTATTCTAATTGCAATGGGAAGCCATAGGAAGTTCTAGGGGAGGGACTGATATGATTTGTGTTTTTATCTTATAACTTCACTATTGCACTTTGCTAACTCCTATTTATTCTTCAGGTCTCTTAGGGTTGAATCACTTAATAAATATTATCACTCAATAACTTTTTTTTTATTTTGAGACAAGTTCTTGCTCTATTGCCCAGGTTAGAGAGTTGTGGTGTCACCATAGCTCACTGCAACCTCAAACTCCTGGGCTCAAGAGATCCTCCCGCCTCAGCCTCCCAAGTAGCTGGGACTACAGGTGTGCACTACCATGCCTGGCCAATTTTTCAATTTTTTGGTAGAGACGAGGTCTCACTTGTTGCTCAGGCTGGTCTCAAACTGGCCTCAAGTGGTCCTCCTGATGCAGCCTCCCAACGTGCTAGGATTACAGCACATTGAGCAACCACACCTAGCCTCACTCAATAACTTTTTACCAAATGAATGAAAGAATACATGAATGAATGAATAAATGGACTAATTTCTTTCTAAGAGCAAGCTATACCTCATCACTAAATGAAATTCTATACTCAGCTCAACTGATCTCTCTCATTTCAAAAAGAAATTCAATTATTTCTTTTGAGTAAGTTTTTTCTTCTGTAAAAAAAAGAATCAAATCCAGCTTTTTCCATATTTATCTTTGTCATCAGATTAATACTAGCAGTATCAGTAAAAGTCTAAATATCCAGCAACCAAAGCTATGAAAAGCCTTTGGATTCCTAAATACAGCTGAGGATGTTTGACAAGTTGCTATATGTGAGTAGGTTAATGAGCAACAGTCTAGAAATATTTAGTACTCCTACTAATTTCCAATAATCAATAGCCAAGATGTCTATAAAGAACCCATATGGGCCAATTTAATATACTCTTACATCATCCTCTCCAAAATCATTGTCCTTCATTCCCTGTGGCCATCCCTTTCCATTTACGTGCCTTTTCCTCATCCTCCCCTGCTTTTTTAGTGTCCATATCCCCAGATACCTCATGCCCCATGCTTCTTTAAGAAAAAAACTAACTCACAAAAAAGTCAGTAACTTACTATTTATGTTTCACCCAAATTGTTACTTTAAAAAAATGTTTATAGTGTAAAATTTCTACATAGAAATGAATGGATAAGTTCTTTATGATTATTATTTATTTTATCCATTTCTTTCAAAGATGTATAAAATAAAAATACCTTGATCTGGCCAGGTATGATGGCATGCACCTGTAATCCCAGCACTTTGGGAGGCTGAGGCGGGAGGATCGCTTCAGGCCAGGAGTTCAAGACCAGCCGGAGCAGCATAGTAAGACCTCCGTCTCTAAAAAAAATAGAAAATTAGCCAGGCATGTTGACCCACACCTGTGATCCCAGCTACTCTGGAGGCTAAGGCAGAAGGATCGCTTGAGCCCAGGAGTTTGAGGTTGCAGTGAGCTATGATGACGCCACTGCACTCTACCCAGGGTGGCAGAGAGAGACCCTGTCTCAAAAAAAAAAACAAAAAAGTTTGATTTGATACTATTACTTTCCTTATTTTTTTTCTCTCCCCCATCTTCAGATTTCCCTAGGACATAGAAATAAACACCCCCTCTGTCTATTAACTCATGCTAGGTCCTGACAAACTACTTAACCCCTTGGAGCCTCAAGGTACATTCCATCTTGCATTCTCCTGCCACCCTAGTTGATTTTTTATATTTGCACACAGTAAAATTAACTCTTTGTGGTATAGGTATACAATTCCGTGGGTTTTGACAAATATATAGTCATATATCCACTACTACTGTACCATAAAAAACAGTTTGAAGCCATTTTAAAGTTAACATTTAAGTTGAAAACTTATCTGAATTATGTGGAGAATTCTTAACTTTACTGATTGTCTTCATGAGGCTTATTAATCCTTTAGTAGAATAAAGAGACACAATATATAAGATCATTAAAAGCAAAGTAAATATATCTTTCTCTCATTTAATCTGTGCACGATAAAACTCCAAGAAAGGTTCCCTTTGAGCCTTTCCAAAGTTGAGAATGCTTAAACAAATAGACATATCTTGGTGGCTTTTTGTCATTAGTCAGCAGTCAGATCAATCACACAAATCTGACATTGAGCATACAAAAGAAAATGCAAAATAAAAATCAATTGTTAAACTCATCCAATGTAATTGAAATTCATTTAGAAATAAAATAACTCCTTTTAAAGATGTTGTTCCTCACAAAAATAATTTCCATGATTCATTCTGGTCCCAATACATTGCTAGGCAACTTCGTCTGCTTTTACATAACTGTCTTCCAACTAGGCTTCCCAGCAGAAAAGGGCAATGGAGAGGGAGGATAGAAGCAGCAGGGAAGACAGCAAGGGAGGAGCAACAGAAGCCCCATCTCTGCAGCCTGAATGAGGTGGGGTGGCGCAGTGGGCCTGGAGATGGGAGGGATTCAGCAAGTGGTGCCCTCTTCTCTTAAGCCGGTATGGTATCTACAGGATAACACCCAATGACCCTGTAACCAGGCCCATGAAAAAATTTCAATGACACCTATATGTTTTTTATAATCCTCTCCGTTAACTAACTACTTGACCTTTTGAATTATTTCCCAGAAATGGTGGATTTTTTGCAAGACAAAGGAGCCAAAATTGTGAAGACCCCTGGGCAGACTTCCTGATGCCAAGATTCACTTGCCCCCACAACCTGCCCCTAATGCACATAGTCCCTGTTAGTTATACCATGAACCTGCCCCAAGGCACATGGCTGCTCCTTGAAAAGCCCATTCGTAGGAAAGACAGATTTGAGGCAGCTTCCCCTGTTCTCCCGACAAGACAGAAGTCTGTCATAATCTCATTGGAATAATTGGATCGTTGTGCAATGAGTAACTAGACGTAGGCCAAAACCCCCTTGTGGTTTCAACAACCCAACACACACAAGACTACTATTTCGTTTTAACAATAAAATGTACTCTAACTGCAAGAATAAGCATATTATACCATTTTTTTAAATGACGTCAATAGTCTTTATCATCTCTTTCTTATGCAGAAATAGTGCAATACTTCTCAGTTTTAATTTTTTTCTCAAGCATATGATACCATTTTAATTCATCAAACTCTTAATGATTAACAACATACTACTGATGATGAAGGCAACAACAAATCATTTGAGACGGTGCTTTCCAAAGGCTTTGACCACCAATGAGAATTACTCCACTAAATCCACTATAATTATACTACTAAATACACCCATCCTTTTTGCCTCAGGAGTAACCATGATTTGACTTCACAAGAACTTCACAGAAGGCAATTGCACAACAAATGCCTCAAGCATTTCTTATTACTATTACCTTAGAAATTTATTTTACATTTCCTCAAGGCTCAAGATATTTTCAAACACTGCCATAGTTTGGATGCATGGTCCCTCCAAATCTCATGTTGAGATTTGCTCCCCTGTGTTGGAGGAGGGACCTAGTGGGAGGTGTTTGGGTCATGGGGGCAGATCCCTCATGAATGGCTTGGTGCCCTCCCCTGCAGTAATGAGTGAGTTCTGGCTCTGTTATTTCTCACAGATCTGATTGTTAAAAAAAAGCCTGGCACCTCCTTCTTTTGTATTGCTTCTTCTCTTGCCATGTGATATGCCTGCTCCCCCTTCACTTTCCATCTTGATTGGAAGCTCCCTGAAGCCCTCACCGGAAGCAAATGCTGGTGCCATGCTTCTTGTACAGGCTGAAGAACCATGAGCCAAATAAACCACTTTTACCCAGTCTCAGGTATTCCTTTATAGCAGCACAAAATAGACTAACACAAACACTATTTACCATTTATGATGTGTGATATTATGATTTTACATACACATAAGTGATTATGATTTTTTATACACACACACACACACACACACACATATTGGTTTTTATCCATGGTTCCTGGCTCATAACTCCCATATCCCTTGCTACAGTCTTTTGTTATAATGTTGAGGTGTTTTAGGCCTCAGGAAACAGAGAATCTCTCTCTCTAACCTTCTCCTATCCTCCTTTCACCTGCCCAAGACAGGACTCTAATCTGATTGTGGGTCAAAAGACCCTCATTCCAGAGAGGGTCCTGCCCCATACCCTGTAAGAAGGAATGTTACACAGAAAGGCCAAAAAAAAGTCTGAACAGACAGACCTTGCTGGGTTTAGATTATACTGTTTTTGTCCAATCACATTTCTACATAGTTTTCAATCATGCCTACCCATTAAAGTTTCCATAAGAGGCCCAAAAGACAGTGTTTGGAGAGCTTTCAGGCAGCTGAACACGGGGAGGTTCTTGGAGAGTGATGTGCCTGGAGAGGGCACGGAAAAGTTCCGCACCTCTTTCCCTATACCTTGCCCTATGCATCTCTTCATCTGTATCCCTTGTAAAATCCTTTATAATAAACCAATAAACATAACTGTTTTCCTGAATTCTATGAGCTGTTCCAGCAAATTAGTTGAACCCAAAGAGGGGGTCATGGAAACCCCAACTTGAATCCAGTCAGTCAGAAGTTTTGGAGGTCTGGACTTGTTTGAAGTTGGGGGCAGTCTTGACGACTGAGCCCTCAACCTTTGGGATCTGACGCTATCTCCAGCTAGATAGTGTTAAAATTGATTTAGAGGACACTCAGTCGGTGTCCACTGAAGAACGGATTGCTTGCTTGCTGGTTTGGAGAAATCCCCACATATCTAGGAGTCACAGAAGTCTTCTTTTGTGTTGATGATTGTCATAGTGTGAGAACAGAGGAAAACACAGTTTGAGTTTTTCCAAACAGGTGTGTATGAGTCTACATTTTTTATTGCAACAAGATTTCAAAGAACAACTTTCTTAAGTGTATGTTTCCTCCATCAAGTAATATTTCACTTTACATCAAGTCATCAAGATCCAGGGCAATTTTTACTGACTTATAAAACTTCCACGGAGCAAGATTACTAGTTGTATGCAATGACGTCGTCCTGGCTAGTCAATCTGAGAAGTCATGTCATATGTCACAACTTGTGATTTCTTCCTTAGGTCCTGTGGGGTTATGTTTTGCTTATTTCTTTATTTCCTACAATGTGATGAAAGAGATATTGGGAATTCATCTTTACAAGCCTCACTATTTCGGGAGCTTTTGGAATTATGTGAAGGTTGTGATTATTGTGGTTGGTTTAGGAATGAAAAATTCCCTTCCTATGTATAAAGTTTAAAAGCATGTTAATTATGTTCTTGTTCACTTCAACATTGATATTCATTTCAATATGTCTGAAAGAGACTCCAAAGGGTCTTCACTATTATATCAGCTTTACTATTCCTAACAATTTTTTCATTCTACATGAGTTTTCCCTCTGGACTAAGTAGTCTTCTGTAACTGGAGAAACATCTAATATTAACTCTCAGTTAACCTCATTAACAATGAGAATAATTGAGTAATTGATATTTGGATTTGGAACATATTATGAGATCCTGGGAAATAATTATCATTACTTTTCTAGTAATGTTTTTCTTAAACTTGTACTAAAATGAATTTTTATTTCACTGCATCTATGTGAACTGAAGGCCAGCAGAACCAGCTTGAAGGTACTTTTGGGAGCAGGGGAAATTGGCTGGGATGTTAAATTTCCTGCAAATAACCACAGAAGTCAAAATTCATATTACAACTATTAGGTATTACGCCTAAGCTTGAGTCTATTATAACTTTTAGTATTTTTTTCAAGATCTCATACTATGCCATCTCAAATATCTCATTACCATAGGCCATACATAGTGCAGATATTTTGTATCTTTCAGCATTAAAAACCTTTCTGATTAGTCCTCTTACACTTTTAAGCATGTACTTTAGAAACAGCATTACTGAAGACAATGATATTGCCACTAATATATAGCTATGAGGTGTATGATTGTATGACTCAGCTCAGCAAGACAAAATACAGAGATATCCCTCTGAAGTCTTGGGAGAGTAATTAATTACTCTACAGATGGCTTCTGTTTGATTATCATTCTTCATAGCCTTTATTCCTCCTCCTATCCCCTTCCCACCTCCCGCTTCAAAAAAGTAACTTTGGCTTTGCCTCACAAAGCATGTGAAGGTAGCCTTGACATGAATCCATGATTCTGGACCAAATGTTGTTTCTCACTACATTTAGGTGATAAAAATATAGAAATGGGTTTTACTTCTGGGGGGAAAGGAATTTTTAAAGAATAGCTTAATCTACTTGTCATACAATAAATACTATATAGACTTAAAAAGCTTCAGTAACAGAGTTCGCTTTGATCTATAATTAAAATTCTTATTGGTTAAAGAATAAATATGTGAAACAATGAAAACAATAAAAAACCAAAAAGAGCAGAGGAGACTTGTGTTTGTTCTTCAAAATTCCAAAATACCCAGAAATATTCTGATTTAACAATGTGACTACCAGAAGAATCTGGGAGCACAGTTTGAGATAATCAAAATTTAGTTGAAGAAGTACTTTCTATTTGGGAAAATGCTAAAAAATTATGAATAAAAACAAGAGAAGAGCCAACTTGCCTATTTTTTTGTTTATAATTTGTTTAAGTATTCAGTTTCAGGTAGAGCAGTAAATTACCATTTCACAGAGTCATAAATTGATCATGCCTCTCTGATATGAATTTATGAATCATCACATTAACCCCCAAGGACACATGAGCTATTTCTGAATTTTTGCATTAGATATATTTCAAGAACTGTGTACCTGCTGGATGATGGGCATACGTACTTTGCACATTATAGCAATTATGAGTCATTGGAAATAAACTTACTCATGTGGTTTCCAAGTTAAACAACTTCTAAAAAGTCATTATTAAATAGAAATATATTAGTTGGGGTAAGCTAAAATATGCTGTGGTAACAAATAAACCACAATATCCCTGTGACTTAAAATAAGAATGCTTTATTTCTCACCCACAAGGTCAGTCATGGAACTCTCCTTGCTGTCTTTCTTCCCTTGGGACTCGGGGATCCAGACTTAGTGACCTTGCTGTCTTGAACACGTGGTCTCTGAGGTTATCGCAGCAGCAAAAGAGGATGTGTAGGCAAGCATGCATGGACTTTTATGATCAGGCCTAGAAGCACATTTCCTCTGCCCACTTCCACTGGACAGAACCCAACCATATGGCTACAACCTAACTGGAAGAAAGGCTAAAAAATGTGTGCCCAGGAAGAAGAAATACTTCTACCATAAAATCTTTACAGTATGGTTTTGTGTAAATATCTATTGTTAGTTCTGAATTAGGACTGCAGACGGACGAGTAACATTTATCTTTGCCTCTGTAATTTCAGCAATAGGTGTGACTTATTAAACTGTGATTTTGTCCAAATTGCTAAGTACTGAGCAACTGTGAGTCTAAGGTCATGTTCCTCGACACTGTATGTTCTATACTGCCTGTTAAGTGCTGAATCATATGCTTTTACTCTCAGCAGGGTGGAGGTAAGACTGATATTATCTTATAAAAGAAGGAGTTCAAGAGGTCAAATGACTAAATAGAAAGTCACCTCCCAGCCCTACCCTGAAAGTAAGCCAAAGGAGGGCTTGGGGACAGCCCCAAGTGTCTTCTTAAAAAGTAATTTTGCATTTTCTCCAACATACAGAATGATGAAGCCGTAAAATTCTAAATAAGCATTGTCCAATAGAAATAGAGAGTGAGCCACAAATGTAATTTTCTAGTAGCCACATTTTAAAAAGTAAAAATAAACAGGTGAAATTAACTTCAACAGTATATTTTATTAAGTCAATATACCCAAAATATTATTTAGTTATGTAATTGTATTCATTTACTATTTGCTGCCTTAACAAATTACTGCTAACAGTTAGCTTAAAATAAAATTTTCATTCATTCATTTGTTCAGTCACTTTTATATAGGTCAGAAACCCAACACAGGTGTCACTGGGCAAAAACCAAGACGTCAGCAGGGCTGTTTTCTATTCTGTGGGCTCTAGGGGAGAATCCATTTCCTTGTCTTTTCCAGCTTCTTAGAGGCCCCCTTCCTCTATGTTAAAAGCCAGTAATGCTTTCTTTTTTTCTTTTTTTTTTTAAGACAAGGTCTTGCTCTGTTGTCCAGGCTGGAGTGCAGTGACCCAATCATAGCTCCCTGCAGCCTTGAACTCCTGGGCTCAAGGGATTCTCTCCTGAGTAGCTGGGACTCCAGGTGTGTGCCACCATGCCAGCTAATTTTTTAATTTTTTGTAGAGACTAGGGTCTCACTATGTTGCCCAAGCTGGTCTCGAACTCTGGCCTCAAGTGATCCTCTGGTCTCAGCCTTGCAAAGAACTGGGATTACAGTGTGAGCCACTGTGCCAGCAAAGCCAGTAATGTTGTTGCATCTCGGTGTCTTTCTTCTGTTGTCTTGTTTCCTTTTCTACTTTAAGGACGCTTGTGATTACATTGGGCCTACCCCGATAATTCACTATATTCTCCCTATTTTAAGGTCAGCTGATTAGCAATCTGAGAAAAGAAAAATAGCTCAGAGCAGTCTGAGCTATGTGAGGTATGCAAAATTTAGTAGGCCCAGAGAGATATGAGTATGGGATTTCAGTCATACACCCCCACATCCATGCTTAGGGGAAATTATTTAAAGCCTGACTAGCTGTCTCACACATTATCTTTATGTTCCTAAAATTTATGATACAAAAAACAGATTAGCCAATCAATAGTTATGTTATTTTATTTATTTATTTATTTTTGAGCATAGCCTAAGGGGTTTGAAATTTTTTTTAAGCTTTTTTTTTAAGAGACAGAAGTCTCACTATCTTGCCCAGGCTGACCTCAAACTCCTGAGCTCAAGGGATCCTCACACCTCAACCTCCTGGGTATCTGGGATTAGAAGCACACCAGTGTTAACATAAATTTTTGGTAAACAATTTAGGAATTGCTTCTTCTTTTCCTTTAAAAATCTACTTGTAACTGCTACTAATTGGAGTGTATATTCAGGGCAACTTCAATCTATGATCTGGGTTGCAATCCTCAAGCTTAGCCCAAATAAACTCTCTACTTATATTAATTTTGCCTCAGCTTCTTCCTTTCAGGTCTACAAAACTTTATTCTATCTGCAAACTTAATTCCCCTTTGCCGTGTAACAGATATAACATATTTACAAGTTCTTGGGATTTGGACATGGAGATCTTTGGTGGACCAATATTCTGCCTACCATGATGAGCAATATAACAAGATAAGATATTGATATTTTAAGATATTTTATATATTTTCATCTTTCATACTAAGTCTTTGAAATCTAATGTGTATTTTACACTGACAGCACATTTCAATTCAGACAGGCCACATTTTAAGTGTTCAATGGCCACATGTGGCCAGTGGCTACATATTAGACAGCATAGTTCTAAATAATAACTAACATTTATGAGCATTTTGTGTAGGACTGTGCTGTCCATTATAACTTTTAAAATTATAGACATATTCTATATTTGTGTTATAAATATGGTTATTTAAATTTATTTTAAATTAAATAAAATTTAAAATTCTGTTCCTCAGTCAAACTAACAGTTCAAAGGCTCAATAGCCATATGTGGCTAGTGGCTACCATATTGAAATTCACAGGTATAGGACATGGCAGGAACATTTCAAGTCTAAAAAATATGTTAACCAAATGGTATCAGTCATAATTTTTCTTTTTTTTTGAGACAGATTCTCACTCTGTCACCCTGGGTAGAGTGCAGTGGTGTCATCATAGCTAACTGCAACCTCAAACTCCTGGGCTCAAGCAATTCTCCTGCCTCAGCATCCCAAGTAGCTGGGACTACAGGCCTATGCCATCATGCTTAGCTAATTTTTTCCATTTTTTTGGTAGAGACGGGATCTTGCTGTTGCTCAGGCTGGTCTTGAACTCCTGAGCTCAAGCAATCCTCCCGCCTCAGCCTCCCAGAGTGCTAGGATTACAGGCGTGAGCCACCGCTCATGGTCAATAAAGACTTTTAAAAAACATAAATACAATAGCATTATCACATTTTTAAAATTAACAATTCCTTAATATCTTCTAATTCCTAGACTTTGTATAATTTTTCCCAGTTGCCTCAAAAATATCCTTTTACAGTTGGTTTGTTTGAACAGGATTAAAACAAGATCCATATATTGCATTTGGTTAATATTTATATATCTTTTAAGTCTCTTTGAATCTATAACAGTTCCCTCCCCTCCCCTCTTTTTTCCAAGTCATTTATTTGTTGAAGAAAGTAGGACATTTGTCCTATAAAATTTGCCACCTTGTGGATTAGACTGATTGCATTCTTCTGTTGTCATTTAACATGTTCTTCTATCCTCTAACCTTATTTTTGTTAACTATTAAATCTAGAAGTCAATTAAATTCAGATTCAACTTTGGGGACAGTATATGATGCTAGCTACTTCCTATTACATTACATTAGACAGGATATAATGTCTGGTAGTAAACTTTTAATGATGTTAGGATTGATCAATGGATTTGTGTGTTGTCAAACTAATCTGTTCATTATAAAGTTCTCCATCAACCTATCACCTGATGGTTTTGACAGCCAATGGATGATTGATGCCTAGATTTATTAATTAGGAGTTGCAGAATGATGTCATTCTAATACTATCATTCCTTCTGCATTTACCATCTGCAGTTCTTCCATAAATAAGTATTTTTCCTCTTGGCTATTCTGAAATATAGTTCACATGGGAAAGAAAGAATACTTAATTCTTTTCCTTTATTTATCAATTTTCAGAATGAGTTGGTGTCCTAGAAACCTCTAAAGGTGACTTTTTTTTTAGAACACACAGATTTGTATATATGTTATGATTTAATACATTGCAGTTATTATTATTTGAGGCTCAAATTGTCCCAAATCTACCTAGTGAGAACTCCTTAAAGTTGGTCCCTGTTTCCACACAATCCCAACAATATTGATAGTATCCCTGCTTTCTGGCATTATAAGATGTCTCAAGCTTATCTTGTACATTTCCTGCTCCAGACCTGGAATCGGCCATTTTTTCAAAAAGTCCTACTTCCTTTCGTTGGGAAATGACATTTAAAGACTATAATTGACACTGGGATGCTCACTGCTATTGGACTGTCATTTTTCCTATGTCCTTTCAGTGGACAAAGATAGGAAATATGTGAATTTTAGAAAAAAAAATAAATCATGAATTCATGAGAATATTTCTAGTTCAAATGAAATATTGGAGACTTTTCCTTAAATTCTTTGATTTTTAATATTTGTATCTCCTTCTTTTGTACTGAAAATCTTGGTTCTAATGACACTAACATAATTACTTATTTGCTTATGCATATAATATATACTATGTGTAAGGTAGTTTCAAAGCAACAATATTAATATTACTACTAACAATTGCAACTGAATATTTCATTGTGTTTCTTTTTGCTCCTTAGGATAAATCCCACCAGGAAGGTATATTAAATGACTGAGTTTTGAAATTATTTGAAATAATTCTTTTCTGTGCGGATATAGCATTAATTTGATATACTCTGAGGTTTATTTGTATCAAGTTTGTTTCAAATTTTCAGAGTTTTTTTCCTTTTAAGTTTTTTAACTATATAAAACATTTACATGGTCCCAAAGTCAGAACTATAAAATAAGGTGCATTCAGAAAAGTCTTTTCAATCGTCTTTGTCTCTCCTCCTGTAGGTAATCATTTTTAATTAATTTTTGGTTTATCCATTAATTGTTTCTTTTTGAAAATGCAAGCAAATATGTGTATGTACTATGCATTCATTCATTCATCTCCCCAAACCACATGCACCAACCTACCCCTCATAAACAAAAAGTAGCATACTATATACATTTTTCTGTCCTTTGTTTTTTTACTTAATATCTCCTGGGAATCACTCCATAGCAGTATACAGCAACCTTCCTTATTCCTTTCATACCTACATTTTACTCTACCATATGGATGTATAAAGTTTATTGATCTAATCCTCTTTGATAAGCACTTGGGTTGTTTCTCTTCTTGCTACTACAAATAGTACTAAAATGAGTAGCCTTGGGCATAATACTTTTGGCAGTGTATATATGAAATAGATTCTTAGAAATGGGTTTGCTGGGTCAAATGATATATGAACATCTAATTTAGCTAGAAATTAAGCAGTACCAATTTATATCCCTGGCTGCTCCCAACTGGGATGGATGAAGTCTGAAGAACAATCTACTTTATAGCCAAGGACTAGGAGGGCCTGTGAGTTTTTAATTATTTAATAAATGCTAGCTTATGCAATTAGGCAAGAGAATTAAATAAGAGAGGTAAACATTGGAAAGGAAGAGGCAAAATTATTGTGATTTTCTGGTTGATATGATTACATTTCTGGAAAAATACAAATAAATCAATTGAAATCAATCTCTTTTTAATAAGAGTTTAGTAGGATGATCAATTACAAAACTACACTAGTTAGGACTCCTTGACTGCAAGTAACAGAACTGAAGTTCAGCTACCTTGGGCAAAAAACTGGTTTATTATAAGGGGCAGGAGTATGGAACTCAACGTCAATAACTGACTTGAAGTAGTGCATGGAAAGCTGTCAGGAATACAAGCAATATTCTTTCTCCAGTTTGCTTCTTTTTTTTAATTGGCCATATTCTTTCCACTTCTCCAGTACCCATGGTATTATATACTTCCCTACATTTCCTGAGTTTATATGCGTAATGTGGTGATGGATGTGTCAAGCAGTATCTTTCCCATCTTCCATGAATTTCCTAATGCAACTCACAGCTGAGAACAAAAATGGCACTGAGTACTGCTACATTCTAGAACGTACATTCAGAATACTGACATCTCTGAGTCCAGTAATCTCTTTGCAAGGCATTCTATAAATCTAGCTTATGGAGGTAGGAGGTGGCACACAGAGCTCATAGGGTGTCAGTCATTTCCCCCTGTTCCCCTGATATGCAGGGATGAGGAATGGGGTTGTTTGGCATCCAACTTGTTGCACCCCCTTGCTATATGACTGGGGGTGTTCAAACTAAGCCCTCTATTAGGTCAGGACCTGTTCATATGGTCACATAAAAATTGCTAAACCAAAAGGTAGTATAATACGTAATGCTCCAGGCTTGCTGCTGCTCGGTAGAGACAGGAGAGAGAGAGAGGGAGAGAGAGGGGGGGGGGAGAGAGAGAGAGAGAGAGAGAGAGAAAGAAAGAAAGAAAGAAAGAAAGAAAGAAAGAAAGAAAGAAAGAAAGAAAGAAAGAAAGAAAGAAAGAAGGAGGGAGGAAGGAAGGAAGGAAGGAAGGAAGGAAGGAAGGAAGGAAGGAAGGAAGAAAGGAAGGAAGAAAGAGAGAAAGAAAGAGAGAGAAAAAAAGAAAGGAAGGAAGGAAGAGAGAGAGAGATCGGGGTGGCAGCAACCTGTATTCCTACTACATGATATAGTAATCTGTGAGTTTCCCCATAATCAAAGGGATATTATGAAAAGTGGCTAGTTACTGTGCTGGGCAAGGAAACCCAGGCAATGAAAACCTTTGGAAATGACTCAAGTGGCAAAGAGTGAGGGCATGTGTGTGGTGAGGAATATGTGGAATATGAATGAAACAAAAATAGCTATGAGCTGTTAACTGCCAAAGCAGTAAGAGAGAGGTACATGGAGGTTCATTGTAATGTTCTTTCTAGCTTTGTATGTTTAAAACTTTTCAAATAAAGGTGTTTTTTAAGGTTATGGAATTGGACTGAATTGCTAAGAGAGCCTGATACCAGAGAGAGATTCAACAGAGCATTGTTGGTAACAGTTTCAGGCAGAACAAGTTACATATTAATGAATTAAGACTTTGCTATGATCTGAATATTTGTGTCCCCCTCAAATTTATATGTTCAAATCCTAACCCCCAAGGTGGTGGTATTAGAAGGTGGGGTCTTTGGGTGGATTAGTGCCCTTATAAAAGAGGCTCAGGAGAGACTCCTCACCCCTTCCACCATGTGAGGACACAGCAAGAATGTGCCATCTATGAGGATGCAGGCCCTCACCACACACTGAATTTTGCCTTGCTCCTGGACTTCTAGCCCCCGGAACTTAAAAAAAAAAAAAATTCTGTTGTTTGTAAACTACCCAGATTATAGTATTGTGTTATAGCAGCTCAAATGGACAAAGACAGACTTATTTTTCAAACATGTCATAGGTTGAACCACAAAAAGAAATTTTCTTGTCTTCCTGGTGAAGTGCCTTACTTGGGTTCTTTACTTGATCTGATCAAACATGGTTGGGAAAATAAAGTCACAGTAGTCTCCACTGTAGACAAGAGGAAAACGAAGGAGCTTCCTGCAAACTGGAAAAACAGTTTAAAATTTCCTATATACAAACAACAAATAAACGGAAATACAATGAAAAGAAAAAAAATCGTGTTCGCAATAGTAAATAATATACACAAACCTTAGGGCTAAACTTAATAAAAATGTGCTGGACCTGAATCAAGACAACTATAAAATTTTACTGAAGAATATAGATGATAGAATAAATGGAGAATTATACTTATTTTTGTTTAGATAGACTCAATATTCTAAAGATGTTTACTCCTAAATTAATTTATAAAGTCAATGTAACCACAATCAAAATTATAACTTTTGGGGAACTTGAAATAATGATTCTAAAGTTTTCATTAAAAATAAATATATAAGTGGCTGGGTGCAGTGGCTCACGCCTGTAATCCTAGCACTTTGGGAGGCCGAGGTGGGAGGATTGCTTGAGTCAGGAGTTTGAGATCAACCTGAGCAAGAGCAAGACCCCATCTCTATAAAAAATAGAAAAATTAGGTGGGCATGGTGTCATGCACCTATAGTCCCAGCTACTCGGTACATGGAAGGATCCCTTGAGCCCAGGAGTTGGAGGTTGAAGTGAGCTATGATGACACCACTGCACTCTAGCCTGGGCAACAGAGCAAGACCCTGTCTCAAAAATAAATAAATAATTAATTAATTTAAAAAAATATGTATATATATTTGGGAAAATTTGGAAAAGAAGCATAATTGGGGGAGGACTTAGCACATCAGATATTAAAACCTACTATAAAACCAACTTTAACACAATATAACACTCAATTGAATAAAGCCCATAAATAGACCCAAGAACATATGGTAATTTCCTATATGGTTGCATTTTAATTTAGGGAGGAAGACAAAGGTTACTTAATAAATTATATTGGAACAATTAACAGCAACTTAAAAAAATAAAGTTGATTACTACCTTTTTTAACAACTAAATTTCAGATAAATTAGAAATTAAGTGTAAAAAGAAAAAGAAACTACAAATGTACTAGAAAACATGTTTGACTCCTTATTAAGGAAATACAGACTAGTACAAGATTTTTTTAAATGAGATTGCCCTCCTCACCCCAAATAAAGAAAGTTGACAAAACCCAGAGTTGGTAAGGATATAGGGAGAAAAGCAATCTCCTCTATAATTGGTGGGAGTATAAATTTGTATAATTTTCCAATATGCTTCACATGTCCCAATTGACCCATAAATTTTATGTACATGAATTTACTCTAAGGAGATAATCTTACACATGTGAAGAGATACATGCACAAGAATTACTTATGATATTGAAAAATTATAAACTTAGAAGTCCTTCTCTTAAGTATTATAAAGTATTAGCTCATTTGCTTTAAAAAAGATCAAATAACCTTGTCTTAAACAAGTCTGAAAATGTATCTTTCACACAAAATTGCAATCAGGATAGGAGGGCTAAGGGAGTACAATGGATCTGTTCCACAAGATCATCCAGGTTCTTCCCATCACTTTGTTGCGTTTTCCTCCTCTGCATGGTTCATGCTTACCACTATCAAACACATACTACAGTTTATGGGAAAACAGAAAGAAAGTGCAGAGGAAGCAGAGCGTGACCTGGAAGCTCACTTATAACTTCCACTCACATCACATCATGGCCACGCCTAGCTGCAAGAGACATTGGGGAATGTAGTCTCTATGTGGGTCGCGTGTCTCCAGCTAGAATTTAGGACTATCTATCTACTAACGAAAGGAAGAAGGAAAAAATAGATTTCAAAGACTATTATCACTCTCCATCAGAGAGACTGGTTAAAGAGTACACTACATCATACAGTGAGAAACTTTGCAGCTATTAAAAATAATAGAATATATAGCCATTGTTATGCAAAAATGTATTTGATAGTGAAAACTGCAAAGAGTATAATTCTATTTTTGTTAAAATTGTGTGTTGTGATTATATGTAGGTATATGTGTACATGTGTGTATATATGTTTGTGCATTTTATGTAAATATATAAAAAATATAGAGTTGTCTGGGAAAATGTTCCCCAAAATATTAAAGGCAGTTATCTCTGGAGAATGAGATTGCAAGTGAGGTTTTTCTATGTACTTTTCCTTTTTTTCCTCCTTTCTTTCCTTCTCACTCTTTTTTGTTGTTGTTGTAGCGATGAGGTCAAGGTCTTGCTGTATTGACCAGGCTGGTCTCAAATTCCTGGCCTCAAGTGATCCTCCCACCTTGGCCTCCCCAATGTACCAGGATTACATGACATGAGCCACTGTGCCTGGCCAATTTTGGCTATTATTTTTTGGGGGGGCTGTTTTTTTATGCTGAAACATTACATAGTAGTAAATATTTTAACTGGATGAGAGACAGATTAAGTGAATTCTTCTGTGTGAATAAAATTACAAATTGTATTGGCTTATTTGTTTATTCCTTGTTTGCCATATTTAAATTTATGATATCTGAGAAGAAATGTTAATTTGAAAAGTAAAAAAATTTTTTCTAAGATACATGAAATTTTTTGTGAACTTGGAATCAACCAAGAAAAATGCACAGTTGTAGCCAAATCTACTACAAGCAAAACTTCAAGAGTCGTAGCTGGCATTCAGGCCACCGCACACTTGAAATGCATGCCCAACTTGTGTAACATTCTCCAAGAATACTTCTCACCAAAACTTTTGCTTCTAAAGAGTTTTTCATATATTAAATTGGATTTTTAAATGGCAGATTTTATATGTGTGTGTGTGTATGTGTACACATATATGTATATGTAAACAAAATAACAGTGGTTTGAATATCTATCTTTATAAACTAAGTTGTTTCATTGAGGGAGAAAAAATGTGATTCCATGACATGAATTAATGAACTAGAAAGCTTATCTAAAGAAATTATCCAGAATTCAGAATGGAGAGACAGAGATGTGAAAGAGAGGTTCAAAAATACTGAGGAAAGATTGAGGTCTAACGTGTCTAAGCTGAATTCAAGAAGAAAAAAAAAAATGGGACAGAAGCAATATTTGAAGATATTGGTTAAGAATGTAAACTCTATGAGGCAGAAATTTTGTCTTTTTTTTCAATACTGTATCACTTAATCTAGACTAGAGCCTGATACATAGTATCAATAAATACTTGTTGAATTATATTGAATTCTATTTCCAGAAATATGAGAAGCTAGACACCTGGATCAACCACCCCACTCAAAACATCAATATTCCTGGGTAAAATGTAAAAAGAAAATCTTCTTAAAATTTATGTGATCCCAAAGAAACTTTTGTCAAGTCAGAGGCAGGAGATGAGATAAAAGAGTTTTTGCTGAGACAAATTTGTGTGAATATAAAAAATAAAACCTGAACCTTCAAAAAACAAAGGAGTTCAGTGGTTTGGGCTCATCCTTAAACTCCATTTGAGAGCATTTTTTTCTCTTCTACAGATAAGAGGAATTTTGGAGAATAAGTTTAAGCAGCACTAATTATAGCATTATAGGTTCAAATCTTTCATCAGTCACACTGTATTATATTATTTTCCCTGTTCTTGATGAATAAAATCTGCAGGAACAGGAAATGGGGATAGCTGGAAGAATAATCTTTTATTTGTTTATATTAAGGAATAAGTTTCAAAACGTGAATTTTATTAGTTTTTAATCTAAAACTTAACTTTAAAACATCTAATAGCTTTCCATTTAGATGAGAAAAGTAATTCCATAGTCAAATTTAGCACACAAACAAAAATTAAACAGTGTGTTTTGCTACAGAATTTCTCAGGGCCTTTAATGAGCTGATAAACATAATTATAAGTCTATAAATCTCTAAGGAAGAAATATACAGCTGTAATTTCCTAAATGTATTTGATCAGACCTTTTATATTTTTTAAAAACTGAATATATTTTGAAAAATGATAAAGTATAAATTTCATAGACTGACATTCTAGACCACCCACACTCTAACCTCAAACCTCACCAAACCACAATCAAGCAAATCTGCATACTCTAATTCTACTCATCGTCCCTGCAAGCTCTCTGTGTTGCTAACATATGCTTCTCCTGACTCACTCAGGACTAATGAATATTTGTTAAAAAAAAAAATTATTTTAGTCCTTGCACTGGCAATTGGTAGCCATTTGACCTTGGCTGGAAATTTATAAAATGTCACTCTCCCAGGCTTGGCACATATCCTTAGGATTCCTAAATTTTTCACATTTTGAAGATATATACACCATTTTTTCTAGCACCGGCTATCGCCCCGATTGACCTCCTCCAAAAGGAAAAAAAGACTTTTTTCTTCTAAATTGCCCAGCATAGAATTTCACATTGCAAGTATTTACTTACACCTACAGGAAACTGATTCCATGTTGTAACCATTAGAATCTTAGTTTCAGTAAATATTCTTGTGGGGAAAATTGTGAAAATCTGTAGTAGCTAAAACCACAGTGCATTATAAACATTTGAATCTTGACTGTATTCTCTAGGAAGCAACGTGGTCTATGTGACCTATTTGAAGGCACGGAATTCATGAAAAACATTATTTTTTAGCTTAACATATTATAAAAAACTATTTTATCTTTGCTTTTTCCTTTCAAAATGTGAAAATTAATGGCTCCCTTGCAATCACCATTCAATCCCAGTTCCTATTTATGCACTTGGCATATAATAGATGCTCACTATTTGTAGAATTAAAGATTATGTTTAGTCCTTAAGAAAGTAAAAGAAATCTAGCTTAAGATTTTTCTTTCAGTAATAGAAGACAAGGACTACCATTCAACCTAATGCCCAAAATGTCTTTCTTTCACTTAATAAATAAGCTTTCAATGTTTCCCGAACTGAATAACTCAAAATATGAACTGGGATTGTTGATATTGATGTGTTGAGAGACTACTAACTTGTTTGGGTGATTTGGGATAATAATCTATAAACATGAGTGAGATGCCATTAAGTGTGACAGAGGTACAGAAAAGTGCACAAGTCATAAGTATACAGCTCAGTGGATTCCCACAAAATGTAACCATCACCCAGGCTAAGAAATAGAACTTCACCAGCAACTTAGGAGATTCCTTTATGGCTCCTTTCAATCATTATTCTATGTCTTCCCCAAAGGTAACCATTAACTTGATTTCTAACACCATAGATTAATTTCTAAAAGCACAGATTAGTTTTTGAAATTTGTGTCAGTGGAATCATACGATGTTTTCTCTTGTTCCTGGCTTCTTCTGCTCAATATTGTGTTTGTAGGAGCCAAACATGTTGAAGCATAAGCTGTAGTTCATTTATTTTCATTGCTTAACAGTATTCCATGGTATGAACACGCCACAATTTATCCATTCCACTGTTGGTGGATTTCTTGATCATTTGCAGATTGAGATGTCTATAAATAATGGTCCTAGAGACATTCTGCACATCTCTTAGTGAACAGTAAATACTTTTCCAATACATATACACCTAGGAATAAAATTGTGTAGGTGTAGGATATGCATATATATTTTAGCAAATATTGCTAGTTTTCTAAAGTTGTTACACCCATTTACATTCTTACCAGCAGTATATAAGCATTTCCTTTGCTCCACAACTTCACCAACACTTGGTATTGTCACTCTTTTTAGTTTTAGCAATTATAGTGAGTGTCTATTTCTGGACTTTTCTCTTTCATTGGTCTATTTGACTATACTTGCATCGATATTACATTGTCTTAGATACTTTACCTTATAAAGAGTCTTGATATCTGGTAGAGAAAGTCTTCACTTTGTTCCTCTTCAAGGTTATTTTAGTTCTTTACCATTTCTATTTCTATATACATTTTGGAAACAGCTTGTCAGTTTTCCCACACCCCACCTCTCTCTTCTTACACACATTGCTGGAATCTATAGTGGAATTGTATTGAATCTGTAGATGAACTTGAAGGATAGTATGTTGTTTTTTTTTTTTTTTTTAAAGAGACAAGGTCTCACTCTGTCGCCCAGACCGGACCCAGAATCAAACTCCTGAGCTCAAGTGATCCTCCTGCTTCAGCCTCCTGAATAGCTGGGATTACAGGTGTGAATTCACTGCTGCAGTGAACTATGATCATGCTACTGCACTCCAGCCTGAGCCAGAGCGAGACTCCATCTCAAAATAATATAATCTTTTATAGTTTTCTGTGTAGAGACAGTTTTCATTTTTCCTTTCCAATCTTTCTGCCCTTTTTTTCTTTTTCTTGCCTTATTACACTAGGGTTGTTCATCCAGTAAAAATGTTGAATAAAGGTAGAGATAGTGGATAGCTATTTTGTTCCCGATTTCAAGGGCAAGTGTTCAATATTACATCATTGTGTATCCTTTTCATACATTGCTGGATTTCATCTCCTAATATTTTGTTAAAGATTTTTAAATTTATGTGTGTGAGATTGCCCTGTGATTCTCCCTTTCTTGTATGCTTGTGACCTATTGCTATCAAGGTTATATATGACTCATTATTAGGTGAGCCATGAAGTGTTTCCTCTTCCTCTATCTCTGGAAGAGTTTGTGTAAAATTGGTAGAATTCACTGATGAAATCCTCTGGCCTGGATTTTTTTCCCTCTGCTCCTTACTTCCCCTGGGGGAAAGGTTTGAATTACCTTCAAACCTTTGGGAGGCTATCTCGATGGGACACTTGAGCCCAGGAATTTGAGGTTACAGTGAGCTATGATTGGGCCACTGCACTCTAGCCTGGGTGACAGAGCAAAACACTGTGTCTAAAAAAAAGAGACATTTGAAAATTCCAAAAGGATTAATTCATAAGGAAGATGAAGTAATTTTAAATTTACGCGCACCTACTATTAACAGCCTCAAAATATATAAAATATATATTGAAAGGGGAAAGATAAATCTACAAATCATAGTGGGAAGTTTTAACATAGCTCCCTTGGTAATTGATAAAACAAGCCCAGAAAGACTCAGTAAGGATATAAAAGATTTGAATACAAGTAATAAAATGGACATAACAGACATAAACTAAACTGCATATAATAGCTATAGAATCAACATTTTTTTTAAGGCCACATGCCTTAAGTTTCCAAACTTAATCATATGCAGGGCCTAATAGCAAGGCTCATTTTTTTTTTTTTTTTTTTTTTTTTTGAGACAGAGTCTCGCTCTGTTGCCTGGGTTAGAGTGCAGAGGTGTTATCATAGCTCACTGCAGCCTCAAACTCCTGGGTTCAAACAATCCTCCTGCCTTGGCCTCCCAAAGTGCTGGGATTACAGGCATGACCCACTGTGCTCAGCCTCAACAAATTTTAAACGGTTTGAATTATACAGAGTATGCTCTTTAGTGATAGTGGAATTAAGCTAGAAATCAATAATAAAAAAAAAACTAGAAAATTTTCATACATTTGAGATTTCCATTTGGTTTTCAAAAGTTTTACTATGATATGCCCAAGTGTGCTTTTATAATTATCCAATTTGGGTTCCAAGACTATAGGCTTGCTGTGTTTCTTTAGTTGTGGTAAATCCTCAGCCATTATTCACTATACTCTCTGAACTACTTTAACTATTTTTCTCTACAGGTGCAGTATAGAAAACTGGAGCGGAAGGATGTGGCTTGAGTGGGAGTACCTGGATAAAAAAGGGGTCTGACGGTATCAAAGGCAACTAAGTACCCATAATTTAAAGTAAGGAATTAGAAGAGAAACAAAAGCCCTTTTTGATCTTCATTTTATAATCCTGGCTACTGACTTTTCTTCCCATCCATCACAACAGAGATGTCATCATTTAGTTATACAGTACGCGAAACATTTACAAAGTTG
The DNA here is from genome assembly GCA_023783475.1 of Daubentonia madagascariensis. Classification (NCBI taxonomy): domain Eukaryota; kingdom Metazoa; phylum Chordata; class Mammalia; order Primates; family Daubentoniidae; genus Daubentonia; species Daubentonia madagascariensis. The sequence goes on along the minus strand of JAKFHU010000485.1, from coordinate 3,962,439 downwards.
TCACAGAAACTGTTGTCTCCATAATTTGAGAACAAAACGAGGATAAATTTGAGGATCTAAGATTTGGCTCAACAAAGACCTGATTTCAAACAAACATATCTGGATGTGCTAGAAAAGGCAAGAACTAAAGTTGGAAAGACAGAGACCAAATCAATTAAGCCATATTATGGACCTGTCATAATTCATTCATGATAATATTGAATGCCTGTTATGCACAAGGTCCTATTCAAGGTGTATGAAATAGAACAATGCGGAAAAAAGAAAAATCCCTCCTCTCATGGGGCTTGCAGTCTACTGGGAACCAGACAATAAACAAAAGTCCTACAAAACATAGCACTAAGTGTTATGGAAGAAAGTAAAGCAGGAAGATGGGACAGTGATGACAACAAGCAGCAGCTGTTTGTTACAAATTTAAATAGGGTCAAGTGGCAATGGAAAGCAAAGAGTTGTAGACATTTGAGTGTCATCACATTTCCTGAGTATCTTATTTTCTTCTTGAAAAGACCATGCTAGGTGAGATAAAGAAAAGCATAAGGAAAACATTCTCAGATAACTCAGGTTTTTTACTAATTGCAGTCTCCCCCACTGACTTACTAGAGTAGTAGTGTCCAACCATATAAATAGCTAGCATGTTTTCTGGGCTAAGTGCTTTAATGGCATTCTCTCAAAGAGGGAAAATGGGTAAGACATTATTCAGTCTGATTTCAGATTTATTTTTAATTCATATTTGATTAGCCCTAAAAAAAAAAAAAAAAGACAGACACAAAAAAAAATCTGGCTGGGCATGGTGGCTCATGCCTGTAATCCTAGCTTCTCTGGGAGGCTGAGGCGGGTGGATTGCTTCAGCTCAGAGGTTCGAGACCAGCCTGAGCAAGAGCGAGACCTCATCTCAAATTTAAAAAAAGAAAAGAAAAAAAAATCTAAGCACTAGCCATTAAAAACCAAACAAAAAAACTAAAAACAAGATTCACATTTAAGTACTTTAAGCCCAAAACATCTTAATGACTTACTCTAATAGCACTGATCCACGTAATCACTAGCCACTTTCCTTTTACATCAAGACATTGCTTTGGTGAACCAAATTACCTGAGTAATCGTGAATAGTTACCAAAGAATTCTACAGTGTGTAGAAAGGACCTAGATTGGAATTACAGCTCATTAAAGATCAAACTATCTTCTATCTCCAGTGGCTGTCCAAACCTTGTAATCTCAGAGTAAACCAGTGATTTCCTAAACAGTCCTTCAGATGCATTTGCTAATCATTAACAGAGCTCCAAAATGATTTCAGTCTTTGGTCATTAGCCCTATCCCCTCTTCAGCTCCTAAATTTTCCATAAACACTAATTTGTAATCTCTAACAGAAGATTCCTATGTCTTCTTCCCCTGGGAAACTGTCATTACTTTTACATTCTAACTCATTCCTTGTGTCTTTGCAAGTAAACAAATCCATGGTTCTCTGAACATAAGTTCCGTAAAATTCAGGTCTAAGGATAAAACATCAATTGGAAACAACAAAAAATCCAAAAACTTAGTTTGAAAAATTAACCTATCAACTTCAGAATGCATAACACTTAAAAATGGTAGTAAAATTGAAGTTATTAGGCTGGGTGCAGTGGCTCATGCCTGTTATCCTAGCACTCTGAGAGGCTGAGGCAGGAGGGTAGCTTGAGCTCAGGAATTCAAGACCAGCCTGAGCAACAAGACCCTGTCTCTACAAAAAACAGAAAAATTAGCTGGGCATGGTGGCGCACACCTATAGTCCTAGCTACTCAGGAGGCTGAGGCAAAAGGATCGCTTGAGCCTGAGAGTTTGAGGTTGTAGTAAACTATGATGACACCGCTGCACTCTAGCCCAGGCAACACAGTGAGACCCTGTCCCAGGGGAAAAAAAAAAATCATTAAAATTCCTTCTATATACTACAATCAGTAGAGCTTAACTGAAGTAATAAATTACTCCTTTCCCCCCATGCCTCTACCCCTGCCCCCATCCGCAAAAAGCTTTAAGCCAGAACTAGTACCTTTTCTATAAACAACAAAATTTTTCAAATTTTCCAGGTAAAAACGAGTGAACAAAATTTGTACAGAGATCAAAGTGCATACAAGTATCTTCAAATAATGTGTTTTAACCAGGTTAAATTTATGATCATCCCTTTAATTCACTGTTTACCAACCTTTTCCCTGTCATGGCACACAGGGAAGTAACATTTTGCTGGAGAGTACTACAAGCTGTTGATGAAGCTACTCTTGGTGGAACTAGCTCACGGATGCAGACAGCTCTGCATGCTGAGGAAGTTCTGTTCATTTACTGTTTTAACAATTACCATAAGAATTTTTTCCCACCAGTCAAGCGCAGTAGTGAGAAGAGGAAACAGTAGAACAAGGAGTTCAGTCTGTAACTGACGGTGATCAGTTAAAATAACTTACTACTTTTGGACCAGCCAGGATTTTTTAAGAGTTCTTTTAACAAATTCACTTACATAAGTGAGTTGTACTGATAAAAAACTAACTGGAAATGCTTGTTCACACTTTCACTGTAATGAATATCCAAAGTCAAGCTTAAAGCTACAATGTTAAATTATAAACTCATAAAAGGCCATCTGCAATTTAAGTGCTCTTTTGTATAAAGCTTCAAAAAGTTAATACAAGTACTAGTCTTAAGCAGTCACACAAGTCTAAGCCACATTTATTTGCACAGGTAATGGGCAACAGATACTCCAAGTTCATACAAATTTATAAAACAACAAAGTTAATAATCACTTGGTACACTTGTGTGTTATCTTGCTTACATATTAAAGTCTAGATGAACTTCCTTCATTTCGTAAACTTTCACACAATACTTCCTTAAACAAAATTCTTAAAAACACATATGGCATGTTTTAGTTAGAGCCAACACAAAAGTTAAGACAAGACCACAAACTCAAAAACCAAGTTTAGAAGATACTTTTCTACCTCCCTCCCCTAGATTATTTTCTTTAACAGATGTATAAGCTGTATCACACAAGTAACCATGAAGACAAAAGAATGATCCTCCCATAATCAGGAAGAAAATGCCAACCAGATCATACCGTTTAAGTTATCTACCAAATATATGGTTTAAATATGAGAAACAGGGAAAAATGCTGAGATTAAAATAACAAATGAGATTAGTAAATGATTTTAAAGAGAACTGTTCCCCCTCAAACCTGCAAAGATCTGACTCTGACAACTCAAATAATTGTCTAAGGCAAATTAAAGTGAAGAAACCTTCAAAAACATTCTAATCATGTTCAGTATCTAGTGATAAAAGGTGAAAATATCAAGAGGGTATTTATTATACAAGTGTCAACAAGGACATCCCAAAAATGAAAGAAATGCACATTTATTTCTACAAAAGCAATGTATGATACAGAATTAGAAGGGAACAGACTTAAAGATTTGCCTATTAAAATATACAGATTCTTACTGAAGAGTATAGGATATTTAAAAAAGATGACAAAGGATGTTAATCTTTTTTTATTATTATTATTTTTACATATTTTGGAACCTCACATAATTTTGATAAATAACTTACAAAATTATGCAAAAAGTACAAGAATGTCTGGTAAACAAACAGTCTGTATTTTCCAAAAAGATTTTTTACAACATGCAATTCTTAAGGCAGCATCCTCCTTACAAGGAAAGGGAATCCTTTTACTCATCAAGAAATCTTCTGCTGCAAAGAATAGGCTAAGAAAGCCTGGCTTCTTCCATTAACGCCTTTTGTCTTTCCTGTCTGATTTTCGGTCTCTTTCACTTCTTGAAGATCTTTTGCCTGATCGACTACTCTCTGATATAGACCTCTTTCTGTCGGACCGGGAATTCTTATCCTTTGATCCTTTCGTATCTCTACTACTACCACCTTTTGAAGATTTGTGACTTCTTTCTAGTCCTGAAGTATCCCTTCTCTTCCGATCCACGCTCCTTCTGTGCTTTCTATCTCTATTATGTCCCCGGCCCCTGCTCCGACTTCTACTCTCACTACTACTACTAGTGCTGCTGCTACTGTCTCTGCTGCTGCTGCCACTTGTACTGGAGCTACTACTGGAAGTACTTCGACTGCTACTACTGCCACTGCTGGAACTGCTTCCACTGCTGCTACTGGTAGAACTGCTACTAGAACTACTACTGCTACTGCTTCGACTTCTACTCTTGCTTGTTTTATTTCTAGCTCGACCTCTACTTCTGCTCCTAGTTTTGGTTTTGCTCTTGCTCTCTGCATGTACTGTCAAGACCGGCTCTACTGGCACCTCGGTGAGTTTTACAGACTCTACAAGAAACTCCTTCCTCTCAGGTAATAAATGCCCTTGCTCCTGAATCACCTGGGGTGGTGGCTGTAAAACAGCTAATGGCAAAGTCTCAGGCTGAGAGGGAAGCTGGGACTGGAGTACTGGTTGGGACTGGGACTGAGATGGAGGCTGGGACTGAGGTTGAGGCTGGGACTGAGACTGAGACTGAGATTGAGATTGAGACTGAGGCTGAGGCAAGAGCTGAGGCTGAGCCACAGGCTCAGGTTGGGGCTCAGATTCTTTTTCTTCTTTTTCCTCAGACTCCTTTTCCATGTCTAGAGCACTAACATTGTCTTTCCCAGGAGACAGAGATTTACATTCTTTATCTGGCTCAATTTCAAATTCCATCTCTGGCTCCAATTCTTTGCTAGTTTCATTTTCTGAAGGTTCTATACTTTCAACTTGATTAGTTTCCATTGCCTCCTGCTCAACAATTACATTTTTGACATTTTCAACCATCTCTAACACATCCAAAACTTCTTCAGGCTGACTATCCTGCTGCTTCTCACTTTCCCTGACCTCAGTTTCCTCCTCCATCTTAACCTCCATTTCCTGTTTTTGTTCCTCCTCCTCCTGTTCTTTCTCTGCATCACTATGAACGATACCTACTTCCTTTTCCTCTTCCTCTCCTGCTTCCTCTATTTCTACATCATTGTGCTGATTACCTGTCTCCTCCAACTCTTCCTCTCGCTGAGCCACCTTACCCTCTTCTTGCTCCGCCTTCTGTTCTTCATTACGCACCACCTGATGCTCTTTTTCCTTCATTGATTGTCTTCTAGGCCTAGCCTCCATTTTATTTATTTGTTCTGCAAATTCGAGGCGTCTACCTTCAAATAAAGCTAAAGAATAAAAATTTACATGTGTAAAATTTACTAAGATTAAGAAAATTCAAAGTCACAATTTTACACCTGGTCACAAATTGTCATTAAGCTTCACCTAAAAAATGTCTTTTTGTAAAGCGATGATAAAAGACCGATTTCAGCAAATAAGTAATCACAAACTGACAAAATGACAAAAGATTCACTGGAGACCTATATACTAAGAAATTAGTCACAGGCAAAACTACACATTAGCTGACTGATGAAAAAACAGATCAATCTTCATGCTAGATGAGAAATAACAAAACTTACTTAAAACAGAACCAGTTTTACAGCATCAAATCATGCATTAATTTTTTTGATCCCAAGGAGAGGCAAACATCTAATCATCATCTTGGCAGTGTCTATTCTTCCATGTGTTTTCCCTCTAAGAACCACATCAATGTTCATTCACTTTTTATCTGGTTACCAAGAGCATCAAGGCAAAACTAATCTTATACAAATGCCTAAGAAATACAGATGCATGAGCACTGCCCACGAAATAAGTATCACGTTAAACTCCACCATGAAGCAACTATTCCTGCACTCCAAACTCTTCACCATCTCAAAATATTTAAAACCAAACCAAACAATAAATAAATAAATAAATAAATCCCAAAGAAACCCAACAAACCAACCGTTAATTTACAATTATATTAGGCAACAAACAAATGTGTATGTATGAATATATTACCTTATGCATTAAGAAAATTTCAATGGACCCCTTCATGTACTTACCATTCATTTTTCTCTGTGACTCTTCTATTAGTTTTTGGGTAGCAGGACACATCCTTCCAGGAATATAGAACAAATGGGGCTTTGTCTTAGTTCTTATATATTTAATTATCTTGGCATTATGCTCATTCCATTCTTCTTGCTGAAGAAAAGGTAAAAGGTCAGTGCTTTTGTAAACGTGAAGGATTACGAATCTCAGAATTCAAAAATACTACTCACCAGCTGCGCAAGCTCAACTTTCTGTTCCAAAAGCCGCAGTTCTGTCTGTTTAGCACGCCTCTCTTCAAACAGCTCTCTCCTCTCATTTTCAACCTGCTTTCTCTCTTCTTCTGCTTGAACTTCAAGTTTTTGCTCAATCTCCTGGCGCCTCTTTTGCTAAAAATAAGTATTTTGCTTTAATATTTATGCGTTAAAATAGATAAAAGACAATCAAGGTATATTTGATTTCAGTCCAATTTTAACGTTATTACACATCTTGATTATGTGAAACATTACAATTTTATTACATATAGGTATCTGCATATATGTTCACATTTTCAATTCAGGATACTAACTGATTTGAACTTAGCACTTAGGACTTGGTACTGGTTGTAATTTGTCTCTCAGTAAATGTGGACTGAGGCTTTTTGACACAAATATCTCAATTTCAAGGCCAGTAGCTATAACATCAACAACCATTCTATACCAATATAATGTTTAAGAAAGATTCTTTCATAAAAGTCAACTTAAAAAGACGGGTGCTACCTTTAGAGTATTCTTGTTTCCAAATCAAAGAATTTAACAGAGGTCCTAACTAATGAAATACCTAATTATACTTCTCTTATTTTAGAAAACTACCAATTTATTCTTCAAACATTAAAGTGCTTTTAAGCCTCTTATGTTCGCAAGTCAATATGTAAAAGCTAAAATAAGAATTTATTAATCTCCTATAATTGAATTATCATCTCCCTCTCCACTACAGTTCTCCCCAGAAGCCATAACCTGGGGTTTAACCCCAAGGACATAATTTTGTAAATTTTACAAAAGAAAAACTTCTAGGAAGATGACAGTTAAAACTGGAGGGCAGGGAACGTCTATGGTTTTACTTCTGGATGCTAAGTATTGCCTTTGGGTGTATAAATAAATCTTAAAAATTACAATTATTGAACTATTTGCAAGATCATGGAGTTCAACTCCCTTGTTTGAGAGAAAGCACTCAGGCCTAAAGAAATGAAGGGACTTGTCCAAGACCACACAATGAGATTGTTATTGAGCTTAGACCAGAAACCAGTTTCTCAAGAGTTACAGACCAGGAACTTTGTACTACTAACTGAAGTTCATTCAATACACAGCACTTCAAAAAAACACCAATTCATAATATAACAATTATAAGTTTCTACTTGGCTTTATTTTAGTCTTGCTTTTAAGCTCTTTTTAAAAACATTAATCCACTATTTTGATAAACATATGATACAAAATAAAAGTTGTATAAATACCCTTTCAGTAGCAACAGTGGATTCTTGTTTAAATTTCTGAAGGGTACCCATCAACAAGCCAAATATTCGTCGGTTCCTAAAGAAAAGAAAAAGAAAATTCAATTTCAACAGGATCCACTTCATTTAAACCCATCATTTCCCAAGACATGCTACAGGACACATAAACAATCCTTTAACTTTTCTTAAAATTGCATTACTTCACAGGACTTTTTCCTGCTTGGAAGGGTACTAAAGATACCTTTGCTTTCCCTTTTCATCCATATTTTGATCCTGGATAAGGTCTCTACGTGTGCGCTCTTTGGAGGTAGCTACAACTGAAGACTGCAACGCTGGCTACAAAAGAAAAGAAAATCTCAGTAATTTAAGGAGCATATGGGTGGCACGCTTTTAAATGTAAAGAGAAAGTCCTATATTCATCTACTAAATAAAGTTCTTTTAATCTTAATACCTTTTTAACATCATCATCCTCTGGGTCGCTTTCTTGGCGTGATTCTCTTCTCGTCCGACGCTCCCCGCCCAGCCTGTCATAGGAAAAGAAGTTTAAATAACTGCTACAGAATTTGATATAATGGCAAACCAAGGTCAAATGCCTACTTTTTCAAGGACTCATTTCCAGAAACTTCTATCAATCAGTCTCTATCCCATTTTACTCTTTTCTCCAGCAGTGAATGGATAAAACATGCCAATACCCTAACCAAACTTTGATCTCCTAAATTATCTAAATACTTCTCAGGCTTCTCAAGTTTTTCAAGTATAAGACAGAAAGAATGGTACAAATTGACAATTTTCCCAATTTTATTCTTCTCTTGACCTTTACTTTGATAAAATTTGGGTTATCATAAATGAAAAACTGAGTTTTGAGGGACACTGGTTGTTTCAGTTAAATACCAAGGGAACTAGTGGGGAAGTGGTATACTACTCAATTCTAATACAACTCATTTCAACAGTGTTTATTAAATATTTAAATCTCTGTACTACCTCAGAAAACAGAAATGCCTTTAGGAATTCTTTTTTTTTTTAAACTTACCTACTGACTGCCCCTTCAAGGTCTCTCTGTTTGGCTGGGGGTCCTCCTCCACTATCTGAGAATCCACGCCTGCAATTAAAAATGTTCAACATAAAGCACTCGAAATACAAGATAAATGATACTTCCATTTGGCAAAGGAATTTTAAAAAATCCTTCCATTTAAACTAATCTTAAATGGACATCCACTCCAAAGTGCTTTTATAAACTACAAAAATAAAGTTTATAAAAAACTGGTACAGTTAATACATTCTTCAACTTCTAGTTCTTCAGAATAACTATATTATTACAGAAAACTAGCCGATCACAGCATTAAACAAAGATAACAAAAACATTGTGTTACTGGGTCTATCACTAATTTTATTCAAAGCAATACGTTAACTTTATATAAAAAGCACCAATAGTTTTAGCGTGAATTAAGTCCTAAGGAAATCTTACCTCAGCAATAAACTACCACGTCCTCTACCTCCACCAGGACCAGAAAGGGCCAGCAATCTGGCTTGGATGGGCCTATAGGAGATTTACAAATCAGTAAAAAAATCACATGCAGTCACATCTAATGCCACCAAACACTTTCAGAGATGTGGTACATCATAAAGAGAAAATAATAATAAAAGCTCTAAAAAGACGGTTTCAAATCTACGTGTCTGAAACTGGACAAGTAGTACTATTTCATTTAACTTCCTCGTTTTTCCAAGACCAATATCACAGAAATTACATTGGCCTTGATGCCAGTACAGATTAACAAGCCTGGTTCAGGTCCCGATCCCGCCATCCCGGAGGAAGCTGCACGTGGGCAAGAGCCTGGGGGCGAGACGGCAGATCGCGTCCCGGGAGGGTCTCCGGGCCAGCCCGGGGCCCGGTGGCTGCCGGAGCGGGAAGGGGCTTTGTGCTGCGGTTCCGGGCCTGCAGGGCCAAGGGCGGGAATCCGCAGTTCGGGCCTTCTCACAGGCCGGGAAACCATCCGGTGCACCCAGGCCTCGCTCTCCTTCCTCAAGCACCTGAGCCCAGAGGAGGCCTGGAGCCTCCCCACCTCACCGAGGACGGGGTTCTACCGCCGCCCAGGGAACAGGCCTCGATGTTCTAGCCTTCTCGGGGCCGGCCGTCCTCCCCACCCCCAATTCACCCCGACTTCAGGGCTGCCTCTCCGAGCTCGCAGTTCCTGTCAGGCCCTTACCTCACGTCATTCGGATCCCGCCCGGTGAGCTTGCGAATATTCTCATCCACGTTCTTTAGGCTCTCTTTGGCCTTTTCTAGCTGCTCCTGCAAAGTTCTCACTGCGACCGCCATCTTCTCCGTGAGGCAGGCTTCGAGACTGCTCCACAGGCCGCGCCGGGCCGCGCCGCGCAGCGAGGCGCCAAAGGACTGACAGCAGGGCTCAGCCAATGGCGATAGGCGTTATTTTTCGGCTCCAACCACTCAGCAACCGGAAGGGGGAGAAGCTGCGGCCTTTGTGACTCTGGACCAATGAGAAGTCGGCCAGGCAATCACCTCCCTCCCCAATAAACTGCGGATGGCTGGACTCGGCTTCTAGCGCACAGCCGGGGCGGGTTGAGACTTCCTGGGTTCTCGGCGACGTAGCTTCGCGGTCCTGTAGTTCTGGCTAGGAGAGCGCGGAGTTTGCCAACCTTTTCAACCTGTGGTGTACCGTGCCTTATATCGTTTTAACCACGTAATCACATCAGGGTGGAGCGTAAGAGAGTCTACTTTTTCTTCCCCACCTCACCTCAGTTAATGATTTAATTAGGAAAGGGCGCGGCCATTCTGTTGGTGCGCATGCCCAGAGAGGGAGTAGGCGCATGCTTCCCTGGATTAGGTTAAGTGAGCAGAGGGAAGTGCAGAGTGAATAGGAAAAATCATTAATCATAACAGCTAACAAATGTTAGGGGTTGGTCTTGTTCAGGACCCTGTGTGAAACGCTTTATATGCCTTATTCCTCACAAACTAAACGTTGGATAAAATGCCTCTTATTACTGATAAGAAAATTGAGACTGCAGGTAATATAACTGTCCCTTGTCACGCCAACTGAGAATCAGCCTCTGATCAGACCCTGTGGAAGGCTGTGCTGAAAAAAAGCAATGATGAGACAGGGCAAGCATGGTTGACTTAGCCTCTTCACCTGGCCTAGAGTGGTTAAGACTGAGTCTAGGGGAGCAGCCCTATTGTTAGTGGAGTGTGTGTGTTGTCCAGCTTCTGGTCCCGCTCTACCTGCACTGCCAACGTGGGAACTGGTTTTGTTCCAGTAATATATACAAATTGTAGCTCAGAAAACATTTCCCCACAGAAACAGTATTATGAATAGTCTCAGTCAGCATCCTCCTTGCACAAATCATTAGTGGGCAGACTATTAAACTCAAGTTTTAGTGCTGGAAAAATTAAGATTATGGTGGCAAAATACTCTTCAAAATTACACTATTTAGTTTTCCCAAAGGCTGAGGTGGAAGTTTTATGCTTGATTTATGTGATGAATAGAATAAACTGATCCAAACGTTATAACGGACATGTCGACAGAAAAGAAGCCGAACTCTGTAAAATAATTTTAAAAAGGTTTATTCTGAGCCAACCTTGAGGACCATAACCCGGAGCCACACCCAAGAAGCCTTGAGCAAGTGGACTTGCTGTGGATGGGCCACAGTTTGGTTTTATACATTTTAGGGAGATAGGGGTTACAGGTAAAGTCATAAATCAATACATGGAAGGCATACTTTGGTTTGGCCTGAAAGGGCAGGCCATCTCGAAGCTGGGGGGCTTACAGGTTAGAGGTGGGTTTAAAGACTCCTAGACTTGCAATTGGTTAAAAAATGAAGCTTTCTCTAAAGGCTTAGAAGGTTTTTGATAAGGACGAGACAAGTCACCAGACATATATTTGTTGTGTAAATTGGGGACCTGCAGGTTTGTCTTGCATAGCCTTAGGCCTGTTGATGAGTTTCAAAGGATATCTACAAGAAGGGAGGGGGTGCATTTTGAGGCATGTCCAACCTCCTCCTCATGGCAGACAATTTAGTTTTAGGATATCCTCTTGGCCAGGACGGGGTCCATTCATTCAGCCGGTGCGGGGAAGCCTTTTATTTTAGTTTTGTTCACAGACATGTTAAAAAAAAAAACCCTTCCATAATTACAGTTATGGAACACGGTCTTAAATTCCTGTGAAAGGGTAGGTATGAAGAATTGAGAGGTTATTGTTAACAATTTGAGAAAACCCAATATATTAATTTGGGGGAAACAATGAATTTAATTGGAAAAAAAAATCTGCCTTGTAAATTATCAAGAAAAGAACTACAAGCTAAGCAACATGCTTAAGCCAGAGTGTAGAATATGTATTTGCACCTCTGTAGGAGTTGTCTCACAACTGCCATAGATTCTTAGGAACACCGTCCCAGAGTGACATCACTTTTCTGAATTCTTTAGCATTTTTCCATTCATCTATCCTCTGATTAGTTTGTATTTTGTGGTTCAAGTATATCTTGAAGTTTTTTGCTTACTCTACCACCTTGCCCCTTGCACCCCACTCCCAGTAAACTTCTTGGTGGCCAAAATGGCTCTAAACCTTTTTGCATACCCTGGCTTAATCCAATATAGTTTGGGATAACTTCTCAATATATCCAAAATTTACGGTCTGAAAATTGATTTATTCACTCTTTCTACAAGTTTTCATAGTGAAGAACATACAGGAAATGGAGGCTTTAGATGAAGCCAATAGAAATTCTTGTCAATTTTTCTTTTTTTCTTTTTTAATTAATTTATTTTTTTGTCAATTTTTCTAACTTACAGCTAATTAACAGGGAGATGACAGCGGGAGATCCTTATGTCTATTCTATCCTCCACACCCTGCCCCTTGTCATGGAGGAGGAACCTTCCTCATATCTGGGCGAGGGCTGTTCACCGCCGACCCGCGAGAGGAACTCAGCGATCATAGAGCTGGCGAATGCCGGGGTAGAGAGGACCGGAAGTTGCTTCTTGGCCCCCCCGCCCAGGGCTAGCTCGGGTCAGCGCGGGTTGGATTTGGTTCCTGCGGCTGTCGGACTCTTTCGTTCGGCCCTAGGGCTCGGTGGCCCTGGGGGTGGGTTCTCCCCGGTACCAGACTCACTCTAGTACCTGCTTTTGGGAAGCCCTGTGAATTCCTCGGTCTCCTAGCAACGAGAGACTGGGCCGCGGCTTCCGGGAGCCGCGGCGCCGGCCAAGTCGCCCCGGCGCGAGCCCGAACGCCCGGGCCTGGCCCCAACGGCAGCCGAAACCTGGAGCTTGGAAGAATAAGCAGGAAATGGCGGACGAGGCGTTGTTTTTGCTTCTCCATAATGAGATGGTGTCTGGAGTGTACAAGTCCGCGGAGCAGGGGGAGGTGGTGAGTGCTGCCTTTGAGGTTCTTTTGCGGTGACACTCGTTTCCCCTCAGTTCTTTCCTTCAACCCCTGTCCCATCGCCGCCCATCGCCTCCCGAAGTGTAGGCAAACTTGTCCGCTTCCAGCTAACCTAAACCGAAGAACCTCTCGGCTGAGTCCTTTGATACTTCATCTTGCATCTTTTTCTCTTTTGTATCTTCTATTTGATTCTTTTTTGTCCGTTCCCATACCTTTGTCCTGCACACCTCAGATTTTACTTTTAGTGTTGTCCCTACCGTGATTCATGGCAGAGTTAACTGCAGGGCGGATTTTGGCTCCTACTTACTTTTGCTGTCACCTCCAGCACTTCTGAGGCGTCCATTGGACAGACCAGTGCCAGCCTGAGAATCCTGTCCCTCCTTCTCCATCCCTAATCCTCAGTACAACTCCACACAACTCGAGGACCTAAGCCTAATGAGGTTTGAGGTTAAAGCAAAGTTTGCAGGCGTTAGGAAACACAACTAGGAAACACAATTCAGAAAGTATTTATTTAGTGCCTATTATGTCAGAGCTGGTTCTAGGTGCTGGCGATTTAGTAGTGAATGAAACAATGGCTCCATCCTCGTGGAGGTTACTTCTCATATGTGGGAGTCCTCATTCACTCATTGATTCCTTGAGAAAACATTTATTAAGCTTGTATCGCGGGCCTGACACTGTGCTAGGTAAATGGGGAGTTAATGAATAGTTAAAATTAAGTATTGGTTGGTAATTAGGTATAGAATCATGGAATTGTAACAGATTTTAGAAATGAGATATGCCGAAGTCATGCTCAAGTCAGGAGCCCTTTCTGTAATGCTGTTGATAAAGAGGGGTGGAGAGTGGGAATGGGAAAGGCATCCTAGGCAAAGGTAAAGGCATAGTGGTGTGAAAGTGGTGGATTTAAATATGCTTAATTATTTCATTGTGACTAGATTGAATGGGTGGAGAGTGAGAAGAATTGAGAGCTGAAATTAGAGCCTTGTATGACTAACACATTAATTGCCATGTGAGTTGTATTTAACTCATGCTAGTTTTGAGCCCGGGGCCTGGTGAAGCAAAACCTGGGCAAAACCCTGCAGTTGGTTCGTGAAAATCTTACTTGTTGATGTTCTTATTGTTACAATTAATATTGACAATTTAATTCTAAAAATGTGGATTAAATGAATAGAAGTCAATAACACATTTTTCATTAAATTAGTAAGGATCGTTTTGTTTTCGAAGTTTTTATTCTATTTTTGTAATAAAACAGCATGACCCCAAGGAAAAAAATTTTTTTTTTAGCGTGGCAGTCAATGTGTTAAAGAATTTCTATCTTTCGAAGGGAGAAGTTTTTAGGAAGGGAATGATGTGGCCCATTTGTATTCTATAAAAACAATCCAGCATTTGGGCTAGAGAGGGAAGATCCTTGTAGTGAGAAGATCCATTATTGCAAGAGTCCCTGTAGGAGATAATGAAGATCGGAATTAAGACAGGGAGAGTGAGAAGAGGAGAGCACATATTTAAGAGGTAGCAGGTAGAATCTATAGGCCTTGGTTAAGAATGAGAATGGGAGTTGAAAATTATCTCCAGGTTTTCAGCTTGAGCAGCTGGTTTGGATGGTGCTGCCATTAATCAGGAAAGGGAATGAAGGAGAAGGAAGAGATAAGGAGGTGAATTATTTTGAGGCAGGTTGAACTTTTGAAGTACCTGTAGGACATCTAAGAAAAGGTGCTGCCGGTTTGTAAACTACAAGAAGGATAGGCACAATACATTTGAAGATTTCATTAGGAAGACACATCAGGAAGAGTATTGGAAATGAAGCAAATTCTTATTCAGACACCTTTACAATAGAGATATTTTCCAAGTTACATTGACTTTATCATCATCATCGATGTTTTCTGTTTATGCAAAGTTAGTCTTCCCTTCCCCCAAAGAACAATTAACATCACATCCCTTTTGCTTTTTTATCATAAAATCCACACGTGCCCTACCACCACATGTACATTCAGTTCTCTTAATTTTCCTTTCCCTTATTTCTTTTCCTCTCCCAACCCTTGACCTGGAAAATCTTATTTCTTTTTAAATCTCTCTATTTTTCCCAACAGATAAACCCAAAATAAAACCAACAGAGTTGTTCTACTTATGTCTGATAATTTTTTTTTTTCTTTTTTTGAGACAGAGTCTTGCTCTGTCGCCCATGCTAGAGTGCAGTGGCGTCATCGTAGCTCACTGCAGCCTCCAACTCCTGGGCTCAAGCGATCCCCCTGCCTCAGCCTCCCAAGTAGCTGGGACTAAAGGCATGTGCCACCTTCACCGGCTAATTTTTCCATTTTTTTTAGTAGAGATGGGGTCTTGCTATTGCTCAGGCTGGTCTTGAACTCCTGGCCTCAAGTGATCCTCCTGCCTCGGCCTCCCAGAGTGCTAGGGTTACCGGCAGGAGCCACTGTGCCCGGCCCATGTCTGATAATTTTAAGAGGTGTGCTAATCATATAAGAGAAAATCCGTAGTTTTGAATCATTTAAACTAAAAATAGCTTTCTTTTCCTATTGCAATATGTTTATGGTGGGGAAAAATTGGAAGTACATATAAAAATATTTATTTAAACAGTTATGTGGTAGTCTTGATAATTAGAATCCATATTGGAATCTGGGTTTATGACAGCTCACATTAGTGTCTCTACTTTGTGCTTGAAATTTTTTATAATATGTAAAAGACACATAATCCTGTCATCTAAAAATGGTTCTTACAGATCTTTCCAGACATAAACAACATGGTTTTTATAGATCTTTTATGTCTGAAAAGATCTATAAAAACCATTTCTGGATGACAAGATTATATGTCTTACATTTTTTATGATGAAAAAAAAATTTTTTTTTTTGAGACAAGGTCTCACTCTGTTGCCTGGGTTAGAGTATAGTGGTGTCATCATAGCTCACTGCAACTTCAAACTTCCTAGGCTAAAGTGATCCTCCCACCTGAGCCTCCCGAACTGGGACTACAGGTGCATGCCACCATGCCCAGCTAATTTTTTTATTTTTTAATTTTTTGTAGAGACAGGGTCTTGCTATGTTGCTCAGGCTGGTCTCAAACTCCTGACCTCAAGTGGTCCTCCCACCTCGGCCTCCCAAAGTGCTGGGATTAGAGGCATGAGCTACTGTGCCCAGCTCTATGATGAAAGTTTTTTAAGTAAAATAAAATTTTATAAACTTTTAGTTTAGTAGAATAAACTTTTATAAGTTTTGAAGTGAAATGAAAGAACCAATGATCTCATTCTCCAAATCAATGATTTTCAAACTATGCTTTGAAAGGAATTAAATGTCTAAAAATTGACTAATTGGGCATTTTTCAATTTACGGAGAATGGATTTTTAAAAGGTTAATGGATAAAATGTTCTCAGGTTTAATTTTTCTTAAAAATCTGGTACTTAGTACTGAGTACTCAAAGGTGCCAAAGTAAATGAACAAGTAGCAAGATCAGAAGATATTTAGTGGGGCTTAATTCAAACGCTCATGTGACCAAAGGATTTGAGAGTATCTACATATAAGCATATTTCCTGATAATAAATTCTAGAGAGAGCAGATTGTTCCACAAAGAGCATCATAACTTATAGGTACTTGTTCCACCTGAGCATGTTTGAGAACCAGTGTGTAGAATAACAAAAAAACCCAAAGATAGTGATAGGTACAATAATAGATGTAGGTACAAAGTTTTGTGACAGCATAGGGCCTGAAGGAGTGAGTGTCAGGGAAGGCTTCTGGGAGGATGTGATATTTTAACTGAATTTAAAGGATGTGAATTCTAGGGACTAGCATGTGCAAAGCCATGGAGGCAGAAGAGAACATGGCACTCTGGAGTTGCTACAGAAATTTCAGAGTGGTAGAAGGGAGGGATGCTTGTGGATATGTGGATGTTAGTGAATCTGGTTCACTAGCCAGGGGTCATTTAAGGAAAGGCCATAACCTTAAGGAAAGGACGTATCATAATGCCATCTAAGGAGTTTGGACTTTATTTTGAGGAAAGGGGAGTGGGCACTGAAATATCCATTAGAGAAATAACATGATTTTTTTTTTTTTTAGAAATTCTATTACCAGTAAAATATAAATGAGTAAAAGAAGAAACCAGAGACAAGACCACTTGGAAGGCTGTAACTAAAAACCGGGAGAAAAATGATAAGGCTTAACTTAAGCAGTAAGGATGGAGAGAGAATATGGACTTTGAAAAGCATGTAAAAGATAGGATTCACAGGACTGCAGTATGTGTGGAGGGTTTGGGAGCAAAGGGGTGAAGAAAATGGAATTTTTCTGGCTGGGGTACTTAGGTGGATAGTGGTGCCATTAATGAAGTTAGGGAATTTTGGAGGCAGAACAGGCTGAGGACATTAAGATAATGAATATTATCTTTTGAATATGCCTAGTTTGTGGGACCTGTAGATGGCTATGTCCAATAAAGTTAAAGTCTGTAGTAGTTTTAGTAGTCACAGTACCATAAGAGGAGTACATGGTTCCCTAGAAGAAAATTCAGCAAATAATGAGGCCTATGGTTTAATTCTTAGTAGGAGACAAACAGGCTTCAGAATAGACAAAAATCCCTGCCTTTTTGGAGCTGTATTCTAGCAGAGATTGGAGAAAGCGGGATGTGGGCAATATAAAATAGTAAAATGTATAGTATGTTAAATGATGAAAGAAGTTCTATGGAGACAAATTAAGCAGGGAAGTGGGATAGAGCATCAGAATCACTTTCAGAAGACTTGTTAAAACAGATTACTGCCCCCACACCCAGAATTTCTGATGAGTAAATTGTGAGTGGGACTAAAGAATTTGCATTTTTAGCAAGTTTCCATATGATGCTGATTTTGCTGGTCTTGGGACACACTTTTAGAATTACTAGGGTAGAGAGTTGCTGAAGGGGGTGATGCAATTTTAAAGAAGTTGGTAAAATGGGCCTTATTGAGATGGTGACATGAGAGCAGACTTGAAGGAAATAAGGGAGTTGGTTATATGAATATCTGGAGGAAGAGCTGTTGATGCAAAAGCCCCAAGATTAGAGCATGCCTGGCATGTTTAAGGGACAAAAAAGAGACCAGTGCAGCTGGAACAGAATGAGTCTGAAGGAGAGTAGAAGATTGAGGCTGGAGAGGTATGGGGTCTGGATTGTATAGGGCAATCCATAGGTCACCTGTAGTATTTGGAAGTGTTCAACATAGAAGTAATATTTAAAGCCTTAAAATTAGGCCGGGTGCTGTGGCTCACGCTTGTAACCCTAGCATTTTGGGATGCTGAGGTGGGAGGATTGCTTGAGGCTAGGAGTTCGAGACCAGCCTGGGCAACATAGCAAGACCCTGTCTTTAAAAAGAATTTAAAAAATTAGCCAAGTGTGGAGGTGCATGCCTGTGGTCCAGCTACTTGGGAGGCTGAGCCAGGAGGATCACTTGCACCCAGGAATTTGAGGTTGCAGTGAGCTATAATCATGCCACTGTACTGTAGCCTGGGGGACAGAGGGAAACCCTGTCTCAAAAAAAAAGATTAGATGAGATTGTTAAAGGAAGAGCAAAGCAATCACATGATTCCAGGCGTAGTATGGTCATCAACTAAGATACACGGAGAACTGGGAAACCTGGATTACTCTTAAGATACATTTTGAAGCAAGGAACAATAGAACTTAGTGACAGCACAAAGGGTATGACTGAGGAGAAATAAGTCAAAGGTGATACCAGATTTTATAACCTAGGAGAGAAGAATGGTTGAAAATAGGGAAAAGGGGGGGAGGGAGAGTAATTAGGAAGAGGCTTTGGGTATTTCCAAAAGGTAATAATAAGCAATAGTTTACCTTATTGCCCTATGAGAATGATTAATGCTAAGAAAATTCAAGGATATCTTATGATTCACTTTTTCTTAAAATGTTTCAGTGAAAAAATATAAATATTTACATTAATATTTTTAGCCAGTACCTAAAAACTACTTTTTGAATACTAATATCCTGGCATTCTAAAAGTATTCAAAACTATTATTTTTTTAAATAGGAAAATGGACGATGTATTACTAAGCTGGAAAACATGGGGTTTCGAGTGGGACAAGGATTGATAGAAAGGTGAGCAGTATGGATTTGAAAATTTTCTTCCAGGTAGGTTATGAACAAAGATGATCCATTTCAAGAAGTTGCATAAAACTTGAGATCCAAATTTTAATTCTTCTCTTTAATTCATAGATTGAAATTATTTTTAGGTCCAATGCCATTTTAACTCAGTTATTCAAATTTTATGTTTTAGTATTTGAAGAAAATATATATTTAAAATTTTTTTTCCTGAAAATGTTGGTATATTCAAACAACTATCTAAAATTGTGTTGTATTTCCTGCTTAAGGTCTAGTAGGTTCTTTTACCTGAACAGAAATTTGCTTAAGTGTATTGGGATGGAAATGCCGTAGAGTCTATGTTTATGCATGTATCTTTCAATTTATACATCAATTTTTTTTTTTAGCAGAAGTATAGCTTACAATAGATTGTTTTTAATATTCCCTTCTTACTATGTGTGAACTCTGATTATATTTTATATAACAATATAATGATCATGCTCAGCTTTTTTTTTTTTTTTTTAAATGTGCTACAATGAATTGTATCTGAAATTTTGGCTACGCTGTTAGACTATTATACTGTTAGACTAATTTTAGGCCCCATAATTATATAACAAAATGTGAATTCATTGAGATAGGATCTACTTTGCTTTGTGCTTATCACTTTATGACTGTTAATAAATGTTCAGTGCTATTCTGGCATTTAGAAATAAGTTAATAATTTGCCCCTCTTGCTTTCTTTGGAGGAAAAATACTGTATTACTTCTAGTTGATCTTTTTAGGTTTACAAGAGATACTGCAAGATTCAAGGATGAGTTAGATATCATGAAATTCATTTGTAAAGATTTTTGGACTACAGTATTCAAGAAACAAATCGACAATCTAAGGACAAATCATCAGGTATTTAGATAAATTAAGGCCTATTTTTTTAAGTCCTTTAACTTAATATGAATGTCCTATTTTAGTGATTTACTTATTTAAAACTTAAAATAATTTCTGGTCAACTTTGGAGTGTTTCTTTTATGTTATTAATAAGTCATCAGTTTTTTCTCTATTAGGGTAAAGTGAATAAAGACAAAGGAACAGTTATCAGTAATGATAGCTGTTCCTTTTCCCCAATTATATAAGTTATGTTAAATTTTAAAAAGTAGTAAGTGTCAGAATGATAATGGTTTCAGAATTTGATTCCTTAGTTATTATTATTTAGTGGTGTTAATATGCAGAACCACAAATATATATTTATGTCTTTAGAGTAATTTCTAAGGTCTAATTTATAGAGCATATTTTACTCTTAAATAACTCTTGCATTATTTATTGTTGATGTCATATTTTCTATGAAAATATTTTGTTACTATAAAATTAGTAGATTGTGTAGAAAACTATGTATTTAAATAGATTGATTTTATTATATAAACCTCAAGGAAATGCTTAGAGTGGATTTGGAATTTTAATTTTTTTTTTTTTTTAGGGAGGTGGGGACAGGATCTTGCTCTGTTGCCTGGGCTAGAGTGCAGTGGCATCATCATAGCTCACTGTATCCTCAAACTCCTGTGCTCAAGCAGTCTCCTGCCTCAGCCTCCCAAGTAGCTGGGATTACAGGTGTGTATCACCACACCCTGCTAATTTTTCTATTTTTTTGTAGAGGCGGGGTCTCCCTGTGTTGCTTAGGTTGGTCTTAAACTCCCGGCCTCAAGCAATCCTCCCACCTTGGCCTCCCAAAGTGTTAGGATTACAGGCATAAGCCACCTCACCTGGCCGGATTTGGCATTTTGATTAAGTAAAAAATTAAGTAATGTTTCTGATACTACCAATAGAATTCATTTTTTTGGGAGGGGGAGGAGGAGATGGATAAATTCACACCTAATGGGTACAGTGCACACTATCTGGGGGATAGGCACACTTACAACTTTGACTCAAACAGTATAAAAGCAATTCATGTAATCAAAACGTTTGTACCCCTGTAATACTCTGGAAAAAATAAATAAAAAGAATTCATTTTTTCCAACTTTAGCTTGGAGTTACTTGAAATGCTAATGGGAAAAAGTGACTCTGATTATTGACTTTCTAGGCGTGATTTAATTATATATAACAGCTAATTTCACATGGGCATGTATTAATGATTTATTTGCCATAGACTATGAGTATTTTAAGGATAGAAACTATGTCTTAATGCATCTTTGTATCTTCAGTGTAAAAAACATTCAGTAAATGGCTGGGTGCAGTGGCTCACACCTGTAATCCCAGCACTTTCGGAAGTTGAAGGAGGAGGACTGATTGAGGCCAGGAGTTTGAGACCTGCCTAGGCAACGCAGGGAGTCCCTGTCTGTACAAAAAAAAAAAAATTAGCTAGGTGTGGTGGCATGCACCTGTAGTCCCAGCTGTTTGTAAGGCTGAAGTGGGAAGATTGCTTGAGCCCTGGAGTTGGAGGGTACAGTGAGCTGTGATTGTGCTACTGCACTCTAGTCTGGGTGACAGAGCAAGACCCTGCCCCTAAAAAAAAAAAAAAATTCAGTAAATATTAATGTTACAAAACACTGAACCCACAACGCTAAAGCTTGAAGATTGCAAACCTCCTTCATTTAAAGGAAATTTGACCAATGAAAAGGAGAATTTTAATAACCTGAAAAAACTTCTTAATTGTTTTGTAGCAATAAGGTAATTTTAAGAACTATAGACTACATTGCCTTTGGATGTTTTTTCTATTTTTGGAACAGGGCATCTATGTACTTCAAGACAACAAATTTCGTCTGCTTACTCAGATGTCTGCAGGAAAACAGTATTTAGAACATGCATCTAAGGTATTTAATGGAACAGAAGGTTGGGGTTTTCTATTAAGAGTAGAACTACAGGGAAAAATACAATGCCAATAATAACAGACTGTTGAATTAAAAATCTGTTTTAAAGTTCTTTTTTGTTTAAAGAGTTTTCTGTGAAATAGGAGACAGATGTTCATGTTACAATAACTTACACTAAACTGTAAGCTTAGTAGGCTTACAGTGACCAATTAAAGAAACACTACAACTAAATTCCAGTGAAATGTAGATTTATGGTAGATTCTTGAATGTAGCATGTCAGTAAAGATACTCAAACTTATAAAACTGACATTAGCTATGCAAAATTAACACCTCAGAGTTTATAAATAAAATAAACACTTCAGAGTTTATAATCTCCGTTAGCAGATTAAAACATTTTAAAAAATAAAAAAATTTGTTTCTAAGAATACATGTTTTGTGTTAAGTATATCTGTGTTTCTGGGTTTTGTATAGTGTTTCTTTTTTAATCTCATGTAGGAATCAGTGAATAAATAGTTGTATTAAAGAAAGCTGACAAGTTTTAATGTGATGGTTCCTTGAAGTGATTAAAATATCTGGGCAAGTATTATATAAACTGCCATTTATCTGTAAAAAATTGTCTAGACCTAAATTATCTAACAGGCAGTACAGGTATAGTGGAAAGTCATAGACTTGGGACCAATTAAATCTAGATTTTAAGCCAAGCTGTACAACTTACAGATTTGTGTGTGATATTCAGTAGGTTATATAACTCCTCTAGACCTTAGTTTCTTCATTAATAAAAAGGGTATAATCATACCTGTATTATAAGATTGTCTTCATACTTAAGTGTATTTGAAGTACTTAACATGGTGCTTTGCACATAGGAGATACTTACTAAAAGATTGTTATTACAGATATAAGATGTCAATAAACTGAGCCAAGAAATGGATATGATAGTTTCTTTTCATAATTTAATTTCACTGATTAAAGATTGCTTATTTTCTATATTTTTGGGGTGATCAGCCTCTAATTACATTTTTATGGTTGATATGTATATTTTCTCTTTTTTTACTAACTTATTTTAATATTTCTGGTTCTTGCTTAACTTTTTGGGAATCTTAGTTTTTTCAGTTATGAAAAGGGTAAGTTGGACCAGTTCAATTATTTTTAACGTTTTTTTTTTAGAGACGAGGTCTCACTTTGTTGCTCAGGCTAGAGTGCAGTGGCACTATCATAGCTCAGTGCAGCCTCAAACTCCTGGCTCAAGTGTTCCTCTTGGCTCAGCCTCCTTAGTAGCTGGGACTGCAGGTGCATGTCACCATGCCTGGCTAGTTTATTTTTATTTCTGTAGAGATGGGGTCTTGCTATGTTGCCCAGGTTGGTCTCGACCTCCTGGCCTCAAGCAATCCTCCTGCCTTGGCCTCCCATAGTGCTGGGATTACAAGCATACAAACATGAACCACTGTGCCTGGCCTGTTTTTTTTTTCTTTTTTTGAGACGGAGTCTTGCTGTGTTGCCTGGGCTAGAGTGCAGTGGCACCACTGCAGCTTCAAACTCCTGGGCTCAAGAGATCCTCCTGGCTCAGCCTCTCAAGTAGCTGGGACTATAGGCACACACTACAATGCCCAGCTAATTTTTTTTTTTTTTTTTTTTTTCTCGTAGAGGTGGGGTCTCATTATGTTGGTCAGGCTGGTCTCCAGCTCCTGGCCTCAAGCGATCCTCCCGCCTAGTTATAGGCATGAGCCACTGCACCCAGCCCTGATTTTTAACTATTTTGAGGTTA
The DNA here is from genome assembly GCA_023783475.1 of Daubentonia madagascariensis. NCBI lineage: Eukaryota > Metazoa > Chordata > Mammalia > Primates > Daubentoniidae > Daubentonia > Daubentonia madagascariensis. The sequence continues at coordinate 3,939,083 of JAKFHU010000485.1, read as the reverse complement.
TAGACATCTTTGAGAATTGGAACATCGTTCCCCTAAAATATGCACATATACATGGTTTTTATTTTCATGGGGGTCACAGATTCCCAGATTAAGAACTCTCAAAATAATCTGTAAGTTCTCTTCTAGCTTGAAATTTCATGAGTCAGATCTCATTACTTCTTGGTACCTATTCATGTATATTTTAAAATAATAATATTTTATATTATTCATAGATATGTAGTGTTATTGAACATCATGCAATACAGAAATTTAGATAGATAATAAAAATTCCTTGGATTATTAATTTTTTAATCTCCATTCTTATCATGACTTTCCCTGCTGTAGCTCAATCCTATTCTCTTTCTTTGTTTTCATATGACAGTTTCTCAACATCTGTACTGTTGATATTTTGAACTGGATGATAATTCTTTGTTGTGGCAGGCTGTAAGTCTTGAATAAGTCAAGCTTCCTGGTTGTAGATAGTAGAAATCAACTCTGGTTGAATGGAATATTGCTCGTTAGTTTACAGAATTGATAGGCTCAAGACCAGGTGCGGTGGTTCATGCCTGTAATCCTAGCACTCTGGGAGGCTGAGGTGGGAGGATTGCATGAGCTCAGGAGTTTGAGACGACCAGCCTGAGCAAGAGCAAAACCCTGTCTCTACGAAAAATAGAAAAATTAGCCAGGCATCGTCGCGTGTGCCTGTAATCCCAGCTACTCAGGAGGCTGAGGCAAGAGGATCGCTTGAGCCCGGGAGTTTGAGGTTGCAGTGAGCTCTGATGATGCCACTGCACTTTACCCAGGGCGACAGAGGAAGACTCTGTCTCTAAAAAAAAAAAAGATTTGATACAGTCAGAAAACAGGCAAGAACCAGGCGATGTTAAAGCAACCAGTAAAAGAGCCAAAGTCACTCCACAGGGAGAGTCTAGTTAGAATCCTGTGGGCAACATGGACAGTAGACACCAACTACCTTTGCTGCATCCAGAACTAATTCTAATCTGTTTCCAGCTTGTTTTTGTCTTTTATTGTAGATTCACAGTCCTGGACTGGAGCACTTAAATTGGCTGAGCTTAAGACATGTGTCCATGCTTTAGTTGCCAAGGAGCTGGAAAACCTTTCAACAATCGTATTTTTCAGTAATTTGAACAGTTCTTCCACAACTCTTTTTTTAAGCAGCGATGGCTTATTGATAGCATGGCTTAACTAATTGTCTTATTTGTCAATAGTTATACTATTTTAGTAAAACCTTACTATTTTTTACAATTTTTTTCCTTTTAGTATTTAGCATTTACATGTGGCTTAATCAGAGGTGGCTTGTCAAACTTGGGGATAAAAAGTATTGTAACAGCTGAAGTGTCTTCAATGCCTGCCTGTAAGTTGAATTCACATTTCTTAAAATGTTTTTAGTAATTTTTTTTCAGCTGTTTGTTGTTTTTTTTTTTAACTTAGAGGAAATTAAAAATGCTGAAACTGTTTCATTTTAGTTTTATCAGTTTAAAATTAATGTAGTAATATGCAGCATATTCCTACATATGAATATGAATATTGAATATTCCTATTCAATAATTTTTGAATTAATAATGGACAATGGTTTAGAAAAATCAGCTAAATCCAAATTTGGTCCTTTTGTATTTCAAAAGTGCGATGATTGGGTTTCATGAGCATGTATGTGAGATATGCCTCCCTCAAACCTTGTTATTATGTCGGCACATTACCCAACTGACATGGAAGACAAAAAAGGAAAGAAATACAAATATACAAAACAATTTAAGGGATGATTGTTAACTTTTAAAAGGAAATTTTCTGCAGTGTTCTTTTAAAATCTCCCTATAGCATTGAAATGTTATTTTTAAACAACTGTTTAGAATATATCTATTATATAAAGCTAAATAAAACCAACTAGTCTTATAACACTAAATGCCTGCCTAAAGATCTTTTCATCAGAGCTACCAACCAAGAAAAAAATTGACTTGAGCTTCACTATATTTCCTTTCCCTTCACAGTGATATTAGTAATGAAATACTGTACACAAAAGGTAGGGATCACAAAGAGAAACAAAGGCACCTACTCACAAACCAGATAATCATCCCATAAAAATGGAATTGACTTTATTGAATATTGTGTAGGGTGTGAAAAGTTGTTTGACATATCAAGTTTCTTGACTAAAACTACTTCCTAAATAGAACAGAAAATTGATGTTTAGACTTGTTTTTCTTGTACCTAAAAATCAAAGAATGATTTTTATGTTTGCTTTTTAGGCAAATTTCAGGTGATGATACAGAAGCTGTAGAACATACTGAAATTGCAACGCTTCGACAGTGTAAAGAGATACATTATTTATGTATAAAGTATTTGAAGTAGCAATTATTTAATTATGATGTTGGACATTTGTGTGGGAGTAAGGGTGTATTTTATCAATTCAACACAGACCAACTCAAAGCAGATAAAAGAACATTCTACCATGACATACACTTTACTGAAACTATTTAAAATGAAAATCTTATTTCAAATAACCAGACACCAAGATGTAGGATGCTTGTTTTAAACATTTTTATTTGGTTAGAGTGATATGTATGTAACCACAGGTGGAGAAGCAAAGCTCAGGTTTGTTGAATTAGCATAAAGAAAAGTACACACCAACCACCATTTGTGTTAAGAATGAATAAATTTTGATAAAGTATGAATTTGTTTTAGTTATTTAAAACAAACAATACACTAAATTAAATTAAGCTTCATTTTTATTTTATTGCTTATAATTTATTTCTATTAAGAGAGAATTTTACGCCTGTATACGGATTTCATATATACCTATGTGTATATGTGTGTAAATACATATATGACTGCCTAAATTGCTTAAAAACTTAATTTCACTTTAATAGATTTTAGTCCTCAAGAACTCCATTAATGTAATCAAAGTGAAATATAGATTAGTTTAAATGTGAATTCATTGACTCCAGGGCCAAAGAATATTAGGTATGTTAGGAAGGAATTTTTATGCTTATTTCTGTTGTCTTGATTTTCAGCTTCTCTCACCATGCATGTAAGTCCTGGTGAAGGTTCTAACATCTTTATCTTTATTCCCTTATTTACTCTTCCAAGGGCAGAGGGGTAGATAATTGGATTAGTCACACCTATAGTCATTGGACCATATCTTCTTAGTAGTTTGGGGTCAGTGCTCATCTAGTATCTCTCATAGCACCTCTTCCACTTACTTTATCTTACTTACTTAAATTATCTGGTGTGAGCAGGTATCTCTAATCCAGCTTTTGTTAGAACTTTGCATATTGGAGTATCAGCACTTTGATTATTAAAACTGTACTTTGTTTCCCAATTATTGCCCTTTCAGATATATTTGTTTGTCAGGGAACTCTGCAGAAGGGGGTGATTGACACACCAAACAAGATGGTTTCACTGGGTTCTCTGCCATAAAAATGGCAGATTAAGAAGATTGACTTCTTATAATAAAATGAACCAAAAATTATAATAAAAACTGAAATAAAAACTATAAAAATTTACTTTAGGACATAAAGGAAAACTCAGTTAAGTTAGAGGTATACCATTTTCCTTTTCATAGAAAGGTTTAGTATTACAAAAATAACTCAGATTAATTTAATAAATTAAAGTACAGTCACGCATCACATACTGACATTTTAGTCAACAATGGACCACATATATGATGGTGGTCCCATAAGATTATAATACCAGATTTTTACTGTACCTTTTCTATGTTTAGATATATTTAGATACACAAATACTTACCATTGCATTACAGTTGCCTACAGTATTCAGTACAGTAACATGCTGTATAGGTTTGTATTCTGGGAGCAATAGGCTATACCATCTAGGTTTGTTTAAGTACCCTTGATGTTTGCACAATGGCGAAATTGCCTTAAGACACATTTCTCAGAACATATCCCCCTCATTAATTGATGCATGACTGTAGTCCTAATTCTCAGATAATTTGGAAAATATTTTTTTTCAGATTTTAAAGAAAATAAATTTAGGAAATATTCTACCAAATATTAAAATTTAATATAAAGCTTAACAATTAAAAAGGGTCATAATGACCCAGGAATAGGTAATGACACAGAAGTAGGTCAAAATGGAACAAAATAGAGATCTTCAAAATAAACAAAATAGGTGCAGTATATAGGAATTGAGTGTGTGAGAAAGGTGATATTTCAAATAAGTGGGTTAGACACTCTCATTTGCCTACCCATCAGCCATTTCTCTCTCCCTCCCTTGCTAAAAAAGCCCCATTTTTGTTTTGGTCTTAACTTTGTATGGCTTCCTTGTTCTGTTGAATAGGGTGTTTCACTAGTCCCAGAGGTGAAATCCTGGCTAATGAGACAAATGAGGAAAGTCTGAAGGGCTTCTGGGAAATTTTTTCTTGTTCTTAAAAAGGGATACAGAATAGGTATTTGCCCCCTTCCCTGTCTGCTCCTCAGTGAAGATATGTGATAGATGGATGTTTGGAACTAATCTGCAACAGCCTTTTGATGACCATGAAAGGACAAGCATGGACATGAAAGCCATCACACTGAGGATAGCACGATGCAGATAGAAAGCACCTGAATTGTGCTTCCGAATTAACCAATCCTGAAACTGCTTTACCTTTGGACTTTTTGTTATTTGGGATATTAAATTCCTTATATTGTTCAGGTAACTTTTGGTTGTATATTTTGTTACTTGTAGCCAAAAGGAAATCTCTTAGTAGAAAGAAAGGGAGAGTTAGGGTTTTCAAAAAATTAATATGGGACGATTGAATATCCTTTCTTCTGGGGAGGGGAAGGTGGGGACAAACTTAAAGGTTTACATGTAAAACAATAAAACCATAAAGTACTAAAGAAGATATGAGAATACTTTGTGATTTTGTGGTGGAGAAGGCCTTTCCAACACACAAAAGTAGAAAATTATAAAGGAAAACCAGAAAATCATAAAGGAAAATAGTGAAAAAACTAATAACATGTCTTCAACAAATGGTTTTGGGAAGACTGGATATACTCATGCAAAAGAACAAAATTGGATCATTGTCTTAACACCATACATAGAAGTCAACTTAAAATGGATTGAAGATTTAAACGTAAAATCTGAAACTGTAAAATTCCTAGCAGGAAACATAGGGGAAAAGCTTCATAACACTGGTCTTGGCAATGATCTCTTGGATACCAAAAGCATAGGCAACAAAAGCAAAAATAGACAAGTGGGACTACATCAAACTAAAAAGTTGCACAGTGAAGGAGACGGCAGAGTGAAAAGGCAACTTGTGGAATGGAAGAAAATATTTTCAAACCATGTACAGTCGGCCCTTCCTATATAAGGATTCCTCATTCAAGGATTCAACCAAGTGTGGATCAAAAATATTTGGGGAAAAAACCCCAATAAACAACAACCACAAAAAGTAAAAAAAAAAAACCCTACAGTATAACAACTATTTACATAGCACTTACAATGTGTTAGGAATAAACAGAGATGATTAAAGTATATGGAAAGGATGCATGTAGGTCATATGCAAATGGTATGCCATTTTATATCTGGGACTTGAGCATTCTCGGATTTTGATACGGGGCAGTTCTGGAACCAATCCCCCGTGGATATTGAGGCACTACTGTGTCTTATAAGGGGTTAATCTCCAAAATATGACTCCTACAACTCAATAGCAAAAAACATATAATCTGATTTAAAAATGGGCAAAGGACTTGAATAAACATTACTGCAAAGAAGGCATACAAATGGCCAACAGGTATATGAAAAGATGCTCAACATCACTAATAGGGATGTAAATCAAAACTCCAATGACACATTAATAGTCTTGACTTAAGCATTATACAAGGTATCCAGGTAACAAACATTTGTACCCCCTTAATATTTTGAAGTGAAAAACCACTCATTATGTGGCTAAATAAACATACCTTGTTATCATGCTAAAAAAAAAAAACCCAAATGAGCCATCACCTCACAGCTCTTATGATGGACATTATCAAAGAAAAAAAAGTAACATGTTGGTTAGGATGTGGAGAAATTTGAACCCTGGTGCACTGGTAGTGGAAATGTAAAATGACATAGCCACTATGGAAAACAGTATAGAGTATAATTTTCCTTAAAAAATTAAAAATAGTACTATCTTGCAATCCAGCAATTCCTGTTGTGGGTACGTAGGGTCTCCCAGCTTCCCCCACTTCTTCTCTGTCTTGACTGAGAATCCAGGTGCCTTCATTGCTCTGTGATCCCAGCCAGCTGCATGTTTTCCCATGCAGGCTTGAACCCAAACCAGGGCCTTAAACATTCCCAGGCACTGATAATGGTTTTTAGGTTGTTGCCCAAAACACTGAAGGAAAGTAGCCCCAACACTGAGCCAAATTCCATAAACCCTCATATAAACTTCATATTATGGAGGAGGGAGGAGCAGGGGAAAAAAAAACAAAAACAAAAACCTTCGTATTCCTACCCCCTCATTGCAGACATACCCAGGGAGAATGTCCCTTGTCTTGCTGGCCCCTGCAAGGATACAGTGCAACTTCCTCTGTAAGTTCCCTTTATAAATGCTTTGGAATGAGCATCCTCGGGTTTAGTGCTTTGGAATCTCAACCGGCCCCATCTCCAGATGGTTTGGGGCAGTCCCTTGTGGGAATTCCCCTGCCACCTCTTTTGGGGTGACTGCAGCCTTGGGTTTGGCCAGGATGAAATGGTATTCATCCAAAAGAACTGAAATCAAGATCTTAAAGAGATTTTGACTCTCATGTTCATTGCAATGTTCACAATAGCCAAGAGGTGGAAACAACCTAAATATCTATGGATGAATGGATAAAGAAAATGTAGTATATACATACAATGAAATGTTATTCAGCCTTAGAAGGAACCTTGGGTGAACCTTGAGGACATTATGCTAAATGAAATAAGCCAGTCACAGAAGGACAAATATTGCATGATTTCACTTATATGAGATATCTAAAGTAGTCAAACTCATAGAAGTAGAAAGTGGAATGGTGGTTGTTAGGGGTTGGGGGAGAGTGGAGAAGAAATGGGAGTTGTTCACTGGGTATAGAGTTTTAGTCATGCAAGTTGAAAAGGTCTAGAGATTTGCTGTACAACTATGTGCACATAGTTAACAATGCTGTACTGTAACTTAAAAATTTAAGAGTGCAGATTTCATGTTATGTTTTTTACCACAAAAAAGTTTGCATGGCAGAAAGCACAATGAAAATGTTAAAATAGGGAAAAATATTTACAATGCGTACCAGAGATAAGTGAATATTTACATTGTAAAAGAACACTTGTAAATTTAAAAACATACACACCCTTTAACTCAGCAATTCCATTTCTACAAAGTTAACCTAAGAAAATGAGCATGAGTTGGGGCAATAGGGAGACTCTGTCTCTACAAGAAATAAAAAAATTAGCTGGGCATGGGGGCACATGCCTGTATTCCCAGCTATGTGGGAGGCTGAGGCAGGAGAATCGCTTGAACTCAGGAGTTTGAGGTTGCAGCGAGCTATCATGTGCCACTGCACTCTACCCGGGGCGACAGAGCGAGACTCTCTCTCAAAAAAAAAAGTGTGCAATTTATATGTATAAGAATTTTCACTATTTGATTAAGTGTTCATCAATGGTACTTCATTAAATTATGATGCTGGCATACAAGGAAATTCTGTGAAGCTGTTAAAAAGGATGAAATAGATTTCTATGTATTTATGTTGGGTTGGCAGTCTGTTCTTGGTTCTTGTGCTCTTGGCCAAAGAATGACCAGACACACCGATAGCAAGGCCAGCACGAAAGGAAGTTTATTGAGGAAGAGCAAGATACGTTTGCCACAGATGACACTGGGCTCCCTGTTGTAACAAGAGGCCCTGGTTATGGTCTGGGATCCTATTTTATTTTGTCTGGATTGGGCCCTCCTCCTGGTTCAAACGTCGCCATTGAACCACTTTGATGGACAGTTAAGGACATGATAATTAACCTTAGGTTACTCTAGGTCATTTTCCAGACCTTATTGTGCCTGGGCTGTCTGGCCCTTTGGACTGGGCAATTCCCTGCATTCTTTTGCAGATTGGCAGGGCATTCCTCCTTCCCCCAGGTGTGGCAATTGCTCTGGGCAGGATCAAGGTGGGGCAGCAGCAAGATGGGGTGCCCACTTTTGTCCCTACAAGAGCCAGAGGTCCCTCTACCTAACATTTACAAGGAAAGATGTTAATTGGTATAAGAGAAAAAAGTTTGTTACCGCACATGCAATATATAAGTATACATCATGAATAAATATGTATGTATCAAAGAGACTGGAAAGTTACAAGTAAATTGTACAGTTCTCTGAAATTTTTGAGTGTAGCTTTTATATTTGGGTTTTTAAAATACTCATCCCCCAAATAAAGATATTTCTATTTGGGGTGAGAAAACATGATAAAACAGTGATTTTTAAATTGTTTTTTGGAGTCCTAGGATTCCACAGGGTGACCTAGGTGGGGAGCTGCATAGGGACAGGGGTACAGCCCTCAAGCTAGAGTAAGTCAACAGTCCTTTTGGATTAAAATGTCTGCTTCTGTGGTTTAAAAATGTTTACTTCTATTTGTCTCTACACTCCTGAAAAATATTCTTACGCCAAGTTGAGTCATTAGAAAAAGGTGTTCTTAGTTAACTCCAGCTTGATGGTAAATAGAGGTGTAACTGCATTAAAATAATTTTTTACACCTCTTGTCTATTGCAAATGCAAAATTGCCTTCTTTTTAATGTCATCTTGTTCTCAGGAATTTTATCCTTCTGTGTGAATAGCATGTGTTAAGTATATACTCAGCCACTAGTTATGGAAGAAATGTAGAACAGTTGATATTTTACCTTTATTAAATCAATGCCCAAGCCACCCCCACCTCTCCACCCCGAACATCAAATTAGCAAAAAATGAGAGGCTGTAACATAGCTAGCTAGCTGTGGTACAGCTTGGTAATCTGAACCCTTCATAGTAGACACTGCTGGCTGCCTACCCAGTATCTATTCTCTTTCTTTTTAATAAAACCCGACTTTTGTTAAAAGTGGCAATGTGCCCAGCTATATTTTCCACCTTTCTTTATGATTAGGGCCAGTCATGTGTCATACATAACTCTGGCAACTCAGATGTAAGTTGAAGGTTTCTTATAAAGCTTTGCTCCCCTGATATAAGCAACGAGAAGGAGTGGTGCCTTTTTTTTCTTCCTGGAATGTGGATGTAAGGCAAGAGATAAAGCAACCATATTATAACCAAAAAGATAAAAACTGCAAACTAAAAATGATGAAAGAGAAATGTCGATGGAACCGAGGACATTTAAGACATTGTAGAGCTGCTGCACCATCCTAAACTTCTCACACCAGCATTATTATATGAGAAATAAAAATAATTTTAGAAACCTCAGTTTAGCCAAGTTTTCAAATGTGCTATTTTTTCCCTACTTTTGGAAACTTCTGATCAAAGGAAAAATGTTTGAAAAAGGAAAAAGTATGTACATGAAAATATCACTGTTGCATTTCCTGTATTAGATTAGCACTGAAAACAAAATTAGATATCCAACAATGAAGGAATGTTTAAGTACTTATGGTACCTGGACGATTAGGCTGCCATTTTAAAATGAGCTTTATAAAGACATAACGGAAAAAATTCAAATATAAAATTACATGTGCTCTAATTATAACTAGTAGAAAAACTATTGATTGCCTGATCCATGGTTATTCCCAGTCCCCTTTTCCTTTTCCAGCTCCCTTTACAGACTGAAAAGGCTTACAACTTCATTTCCCCACCTTTCTGGGAGCTAGAAGTGATTACATTTGTGGCCAGTAGATGAACACAAACCTGAGATGAATTTCTGGGAAAGGTTTTGCTTTTATGAGAACGGGATCAGATGTGGAAAGCTCTGCCTCCTTCCCTGCTTTTTGTGTCTTGAATACAGACACATTGTCACTGTGGTGGCCATCTTGTTGCCATTAGGGAAAGGCTAAAGGAATCTCAGAGACCTTGCTATCATTGAGTCACTGAACCAATGTCAGTGGCCAGCTCCTCTATACTTCTTGTTATGTGAGAAAAATAAACCCCTATTTGAATAACCATTGCTAGTTGGATCTTCTGTTACTTAAAGAAGAAAATACCCCTACCTGAAACAGAAATAAATTATAAGTGATATAAATAAAAGATTTAACAGAAAAATTGAAACAGTTGACCTATTAGGATTTTATTGAAAATGATTTGTTAGAAAAAGTTCTGTTTGTGCAATAAAGCATTGAAAAATAAAAGTATTGAGCTTTAAATGGGAAACATCTGATTAATTTTATTGCTGACTATGAACACATTTGCTATTTAAACTATATAATTTTAATTCTAATACTAAGGACATCCATCGTCTTTTGTTCAAAAGTCAAACAAAATTTTAGTAACCAAAACACATTTTCAATAAAATTTTATACTCATATATGTAAATAATAAAACAGCACCATGGACCTCTGTAAAATTTCATCATACAGTTTCTATGCAGGCTTTTTCACCAATAAATGGCACTCAATTTGTTTTAAATGCATGTGATTGAAGAAAACTGTTCAAATTGTTCATCAAAAGCTGGGTGAGATTTTCCATGCATATTTCAGACATTCAAATCAATACAATTATATTCTGAGTATCCACTTGAGTTGCACAGGTTAAGATGAGGACCCTTCATATAGTGTTGAAGATGTGATGCAATCTGTACTTGAATTGGCATTGCACTTCTTCAGACGTAAGACTGCCTTCATCAGAAATATCTTCTATCCTTGTGCGATCAGCTACATCAAGATGGCTCATCAGCTAAATCACGTTGGTCAAAATACCTAGTAATAGAATTTAGTATATGCATAAAGATATTAATTGAAACACTACCTGCAAAAGATCATAAGCAACCCAAATGTCCATCAATAACAGGACTGGTTAAATAAACTATAGTACATCTATACAGTGGAAGATTACGAAGTTACAAAAAAGGAATGAGGAGAATGTCTATACAGCTCCAGTGTGATTTCTAGGACTTATTAAGTAAAAAAAAGGTAAAGAACAGATTGTTTAGTGTGCTACCCTGTGTGAGTGTGTGTAGGATCGCAAATATATTTATACATATTTGCTTATACTTTTAAAAATAAAAATGAAAGGATAAAACAAAAATTAATAATAAATGGTTAACTACAAGAGAAGGGAGAAAAAAAACTAATGAGGATAAAGGTAGATGCTAAAAATACTCCAAATGTATCTTGAATTATAATTTGGACTTTGGAATAATGTAACTATTTTATGTAATTATAAAACAAGATTAAATAAAAAGGAAAACCATTAATCGAATTCCACCAAATGAATCTTACAATATATCAAGTTGGTGGCATAACCACACAGAGAATAACTTCAAGTGTCCTCAAACACTGCATTCTGAGTATATGTCCCTGGTGAGATATATCAGACCAAAAAAACTGCAAGGAATTCTTAAACTCATTTCAATAGTTATGCTGTCAGTTACATTATTATTATTATTCTGAAACTACTATGTGCATGTTGTAGGATATAGCCAATAATTATGTTAATGTTGTCAGAAACCAGAATTTGCAGCACAGGAAAAAAGAAATACAACATTAACAGAAAAATCATGTAATCTTAAATTAGAACTGAAATATCAATTTGAACCTCAGGATTTTATTTTTCATGAAGTCCAGAACAGAGGTAATTTTACAAGTCAAATGACCCAGTTTCTTCAGCAAATAAATGGCAAAGAAAAAAATCCAGGTGGTTGGTGGGGAGATTTAAGAGACATATCAAACAGATGCAATGGGTAGATCTTATTTGGATTCTGATTTGAACAATTAAAATGTAAAAAGATATTTCTGAGACAATTAAGGATTATAAAACATAGACTGGAAATCAGATGACACTGTGAAATTAGTATTAAATTTATTGGGTTTGCTACCAGTGTAACAGTTATGTTTTTAAAAAGTTCTTATCAGTTAAATATATATTAAAAATAGGAGAAATGATAAGTCTGGGATTTGTTTAAAATAATTAACAAAAAAGATGGGGAGAAATGAAAAATCCTGGTAAAGAGTTAATAATTGTTGAAGCTGAGTGTTGGATGGTCTGGGTTTTTTTTTTTCCCCTACTATTTCTGTGTTTGAAGAGCTCCATAATAACAAGCTTAAAGATAATTATCATTGGCAAAATAATTAAGGTGGCTACATATGTAACTATTTGACCCTGGATAAAAACGATTCCATTCATTTAAGTAGGTTATTTCTCTGAATTAGCAGCTATTGACTTAAAGCTACCTAAACAAACCAACCAACAACAAAAAAGCAAGAGGTTTATAACAATATCCATACTTATGTTGAAGATGCTACTGCAAAGAGAGTCAAGACCTATGCTTTTTTCTTTTCTTTTCACCTTTTTTTGACACAGAGTCTTGCTCTGTTGCCCTGGCCAGAGTGCAGTGGTGTTATCATAGCTCATGCAACCTCAAACTCCTGGGCTCAAGCGATCCTCCTGCCTTGGCCTCCCAAGTAGCTGGGACTACAGGCACGCGCCACTGTGCACGGCCAATTTTCCTTTTTTTCTCTCTCTTTTTTTTTTTGTAGTAGAGACGGGGTCTCGCTCTTGCTCAGGCTGGTCTCAAACTCCTGAGCTCAGCTCAAGCAATCCTCCTGCCTCAGCCTCCCAGAGTGCTAGGATTACAGGCATGAGCCACTGTGCCCAGCCTACTATAAAGCTTTAGAAAGGTACTGGCACTGGGATAAAAATCCTGATCAATGGAACAAAAATATGTCCAGGAAGAGACCTAAAATAAATGTGTATTTTATTTAGAATTTAGAATATGAAAAAGTTTACAAATAAATTCCGGGTAGAATTTCAATGAAAGAAATAAAATCAAACATGTACTAAATAAAAATATGCCCCAACTGAAAACAATGGACACAGGCAATTAAAAGAATATAAATGCAATAAAATTAAACATGTTCTACCCTCACTGATAATCAAATAAGGAAGAAGTCAAGGATTACTTAACTATACCTGCTCACCAAGCAGATCAATAAATTCAAAGCAGGAACCCTCTCATCATCTTTGCTATCCTAAAAAAAAGAAAGAAAAATTTTAAAAACAGTCTATTCCTCCCTGTTATTTTTGAAATAAATTTCCTTTTCAGATGCAAAACATGGAAACTATTAGATGATAGTAATCATCACATGGAATTAGGAACCCTCAAAAAGGAGAAAACTGTAGAGTTAATAATTCCTTGAAAAACAACTAAGAGCATCTTTTAAAGAAAGATTTTGGATAGGGAAAAGAAAGAAAGGAGTTGAGGGCTGTAAAAACCATAACATGGGACAAATATTTTCCTGGTTCTTATTAGAGGAACAATAAAAAACCTATGTTTTGATTGGGCAGCAATGAAAAAATTATATAAATATTTCTAAACCATACATTTTAGGAAGTCCACTTTAAATATGTGTTAAAATGACAGGCCTTCCATGGAGAATAGAGCTAAATAGAAAAATTAAAAAAAAAAAATGACAGGCCTAAGACACATGGAAGATAGTCTTATAAGAGTATAAAATTTATTTTTATACATTTTGAGGAATAGTCACAATAACCTATTGAGTAATGTTGTATCAGAAATGTCATACATTAATTCAAACTTGGGACACAGTCCCATGATGGTGATGTATTCAATTCTTCCATGTGCCAAGCACTACATGGAACAAACCTGAATAAAACATATCTGCTAATAGCACAGAAGATGAAATATTGACATATTAACTTCCATGAAAGGAAAAATGTATTAAGTGCCATAAAAAGGATATAAAGTATGCCGGAAAAACAGGATGGAGAGATTCTTTCTAGTTGTTAGGATCAGGGGAAGTAGCACAGCAAGTGGTGGAATATACAAGCCATACTGTGAAAAGTATTTAGAGGCAGATTGGAAGAGAGTGAAAAGGCACTTCTGCAGAGGGAATGAAGTCTAGGAACTAAGGACAAGGGGATATTTAGTGAACAGCAAGTACATTTGGTTTGGACCACAAGTCATGTAAAAGTTAGTGTGCGCCACATCGTGGAAGATGGATGAAAATATTTTGGAATGGTCAATGGACAACAAGTATACATTTTGGGGAGGGGAAAGGAGGGAGGAAAGAAAAAAAATCAGAACTGGGCTTAACTTGGTATCAGATTAATTTATATAGTAATGCTGCAGACAGGAGTTAGAGGAAGGGTCCGAATGGAGAAATTCAAAACAATCACTGTGCCAGAGACTGCTAGTTGACTACCCTAGCTTGTCTCCCCCCACTACTATTAATATTTAGCAACGAAAGCTCATTTTTAGCTAGGCACATGGCGCCACCCAGCCAAAAGGAAACATTTCCTGCAGTCCCTTATGGCCTTATGACTAAATTCTGGCCAAACCTATATAAGAAGATATACTTGTGGAAGCTCTGAGAAGGCTATGTAAAGGAGATGGCCTTTTTTTCTTCTTTCTAGCTGCCTATAATGAAATATAAATGGCTGAAGCTCCACCAGCCATCTTGGATCATGAGGTGATCTTGAGGATGAAAGCCCCACGTGGCAGAACTCAAAGATCTGGGTTACTGCCATCTTAGATCTTATCTGACTACCTTCAAACTTCCTTTATCTGAGAAAAACATTTCCATTTTATTTAAGCTGCTATTATCTTGGGCTTTTCTGTTATGTGGCCAAATCTAATCCCAACTAATAAAATATTCCATGTGTTTTCCTATTTCATTGGAATCCTTTTTTACCATCATATAAATAGGCGAGTGCTTTCAATTTGAAATAGTTAAGTTGCAACTTACCACTAAGAGCCTCACTTCAGAGCACCTTCTTGCAAGCTGCCGAATCAGTGAATGAGCCTCAGGTAATAAAGGTTTTTCAAGACAAGCCAACAAAGCATAAAGCCATCTTCCCTAAATAAAATGTTTAAAAGTAATAATTAGACAAATACTGATCCATAAGTTTAACTTACTTTAAAAAATGTGTGTGTGTGTGATGGCTCATGGCTGTAATTCCAGCATTTTGGGAGGCTGAGGTGGGAGGATCGCTTGAGGCCAGGAGTTCAAGACTAGCCTGGGCAATATTGCAAGACCCTGTCTCTATAAAAATTTTAAAAATTAGCTGGCCATGGTGGCACATGCCTGTGGTCCCAGCTGCTCAGGAAGCTGAGGCAGGAGGACTGCTTGAGTTCAGGGCTGCAGTGAGCTATGATCGTGCCACTGTACTCCAGCTTTGGAGAGAAAGTGGGACCCTGTCTCAAAAAAAAAAAAAAAAAAAGTCCAGTGTTTTGCCTGGTTATTTGCTATGAATAAATTCACAGAACATTTAACTATATTATGTTTGGATATAGACAACAAAATATCATTTGGAAAGCAAGGTGGTATTTTTTGCATCTTGTAACCACGGACACAGGACATCAGACACCTCAAAATATTCCCTGACTCCCAAAGAGTTCATTTCAGATATTTTTATGACAGTTGAAATTCTCATTCATAAGCAGAAAACTACATTAAGATGTGTATAAATCCTTACAAAAATTAAGATACATTTTTTCTTTGCCCTCTATGGACAGATTTACAAGTCATTTTACAGTTTTGACCCCCGGGTCCATACAAACTAATTATACTATAGATGAAATAATGTTTTGGTACTTCTATAAATACCATGACAGGCTGAATTTATCCCCATTCCCTTTTAAAATGGGCTTTTCAATTACAAAACTAATATATACTTGATGCAGAAAAACTGTGAAGAATTCCACAAGCACAAAAGAAAGAACAAATCTACAGTCCCATCATCCAGATAAAATTTCTGCTAATTTTTAAAATGCTCATCTTTTTCCTACTTATATGTACAACCCTTTTTGATCAAGTTTCATCAATTCTCATATCATCTTGTAGCCTCTTTTTAACTTGTTACATAACATTTCCTGTGTTGTCAAATAGGATTAAGAGGGCATGTTGCTAAATACTCTCAACATGGCACTTAACATTCCCTTGTTAATCCCACTTGACAACATGGGAAATGTTTATTTCTTACAAGTAAAATGGTGATATCAAAGGATATGTACATTCCTCAAGGTTTCTGAGATATAACACCAATTTGTATCCCAGAAAGGTTATACCAAATTATATTTCCACCGGTAGTGTACAAGACTTAGTTTATTCTGAGCAGCACATCACTTTGGGGGAAACTAAAGAATACCAGAATAAAGTTTAAACTGCAATTTATGCAACATGCTTAGTTCCTTAGGCAATCCCAAATCAATAAGATGAGTTTTTCTTAAACAAAAAGATTCATATCCATGTTTCTTTTACAAATAGTGGAATTCTCTTCTATATTAAAAAAAATTATACATTTAAACTTGACTCAAATGTTAAGGGACACATTTACTATGTAAAACTAGCATTCAGGTATTCAAATGTCCTCTACACTTTCAAAACGTCTACTGATTGTCAAAAATGTATTCCTGCTGAAAGGTTCCTTCTCTCAAAGTCAGTGAGCACACTGTGATAATACTAAAAATAATATTAATAATGATAAAACCCCAAAAACCTTTAACAGCCTCACACTCAGGCTATTAAGGCTATGTTGCTCAAAAACAGACAAGTAATACCAAGAAAAAATAAAAGGTCTTTTTTTCTTCTGTTAGTTTATGATAAGCAAACTTCCTATGACATAGGTTTTCACTTTAAACACTGATATTCTTAGTACCAGAATTCTGATGGTATGGTTACTTGGATAGAGGAACTGATACTTTTAAGAGACACATTACTCAAAATAAGATTTAAAGGATTATCAATGTTATACTTCAGTCAATCATAATAGCCAAGATTTGGAAGCAACTTAAGTGTCCATCAATGGATAAATGGATATAGAAAATGTGGTACATATACACAATTGAATATTATTCAGCCATAAGAATGAATGAAATCCTGCCATTTGCAACAACATGGAATGAACTGGAGAACATTATGTTAAGTAAAATAAGCCAAGCACAGAAAGACAAATCTCACATATTCTCACTCATATGTGAGAGCTAAATATTAAAATAATTGATATCATGGAGACAGAGAGTAGAATGATGGTTACCAGATGCTGAGAAGGGTAGTGGAGAGGGGAGGATAAAGTGGAGATGGTTAATGGGAAAAAATATAGTTAGGGCCAGCCACGGTGGCTCATGCCTATAGTCCTAGCACTCTAGGAGGCTAAGGAGGGAGGACAGCTTGAGCTCAGGAGTTCGAGACCAGCCTGAGCAACAGCGAGACCCCGTCTGTACAAAACAGAAAAATTAGCTGGGTGTGGTGGTGCACACCTGTAGTCCCAGCTACTCTGGAGGTTGAGGCAGGAGGATTGCTTGAGCCCAGAAGGTTAAGGCTGCAGTGAGCTATGATGACGCTACTGCACTCCAGCCCAGGTGACAGAGCGAGACTGTCTCAAAAAAAAAAAAAAAAAAAAAAAAGTATATATATAGTTAGATAGTGAGATAGAGTGAACAACATTTTATAGCACAACAAAGTGACTACAGTCGACAATAAGTTATGGTATACTTTAAAATAACTAAAAGAGTAGAATTGGAATGTTCCTAACACAAAGGAATGATAAATGCCTGAGGTGATAGATACCCCAATTACCCTGACTTGATTAATACAAATTGTAGCCTGTACCAAAACATTACATGTACCCTATAAATATATACAACTATTATGTACCCTAAATATTTAAAAATTAAAAAATTTTTTAAATTGGGAAAAAAATTCAGTGAATCAATTGTCAGTGGTTCAGAAACATTTTAATGGTGTCTCTGGCAAATACACCTAAGCTGTTTGGTAATATGCTTTCACTAAGTAACAGAAAAAGCCAAATTTATCACCCTCTTTAGTGAATAATCTTTAGAAGTTAAAAATAAATCCAAAAAAATCTTACAATAAAGAGTTAAAAAAAGAAAGATAAAAGGAAGAGAAAGAAAATAGGTCAGATAATATTGATAAAAGGTCACGCTCAGACATAAAGAACTGATATAAAATATTAAATTCATTATCTAGATTCCAATAAACAAGTAGCCTAAGAACATGAACAAAGTTATCTACCGAAGGTGTAGCTAACATACCAACACATGGGAAAAATATTCTGTTTCACTGATATTAAAAGAAATGTTCGTTTAAGTTGAAGTACTACTACAAATTTGCTAAGTTTGAAAAATAAATTATAAAATAACGTTAGATGTAATCATACAGAATTGTTGACAATCAAACTTTCAAAAAACATTTTTTGTAGAGACAGGGTCTCACTATGCTGCCAGGCTGGTCTTGAACTCCTCGCCTCAAGCGATCCTCCCAGCTCAAGCCTTCCAAAGCACTGGGATCAGGCTTGAGCCTGGCCTAATCAAACGTTTTTAAGCTACAAAAATGGTAATTCCATATGGTTCAATTTAAAGTGGGGTTGCAGAGAAGAGAAATAAATTTAAGTATCTGTTGCTGATGACTTTATAAACTGATTCATTTCTTCTGGAGGGCAACCTGGCAAAATGTAACAAAGGCTTATAAAATCTTGATCTAATAATTGTAATCTAGAAATATCTTGAGAAGTTAATATAAAAATTAGTTTATAATTTTGTTATGACTGCAAAACAGGAAGAACCCAAATGATCAATGACAGAATCATAGTAAATTAAGAGACAGTAAGAGAACAGTAATTATGTGAATTACATTATATAGAAATATATATATGAAATGTGAGCTAAAAAATACATATATACACATTGATTACAACTATGTAAAAGACATACATGTATGACCACTAAAAGAATCAGAACCAGTGATTTTAAGCATAAATTTTTTCCCTACAAAAAGTACATGGTTTTAAAAAAAAGTATACGGTATGGTATAGAGATTTAAAAGAATAAAAATATAACAGTCTAAAATGAAAATCTAGTGATAAAAAATATAGTCATTGTACTCATGGAAGTGACTTACCTAAGACACTTTGCTGAAGTAGACTGGGAAACATACAGACTGCAATGCAATGCTGGTTTATTTGTCTTTCCCAGGAGACTATAAGCTTCTAGAGGGCAAAGATTATATCTTACGTCTTGATAGGGAGTTTTGGAGCCTAAAACATGCTCTTTGCAAATATCCTAAACTGTGAAAAATCTTTGTTTCTAAAAATTAAATCTATTTCAAAGGATGGTAAAATTTCCTTTTTTTTTTTTTTCTTTTAGCCCTGGACCATGAAGAGTTTAGGTAAAATTTCTTAAAATCAAATTAGGAGGATTAAGCAGGTAATTCATTTATATAATACCCAACAAATTTATTCAATTTTGAATGTGAAAGATGAGCCGTGACTATAAAGCAATAAAATAAAGGAACAGTGTAATATAGGTGTTAAGATTATGGATTCTAGAGCCAGACTGCCTGGGCTTGAGTCTGAGTTCTGCCAGTTACAAGCTCTGTGACCTTAGGCAAGTTACTGAATCCCT
Organism: Daubentonia madagascariensis; assembly: GCA_023783475.1. Taxonomy (NCBI): domain Eukaryota; kingdom Metazoa; phylum Chordata; class Mammalia; order Primates; family Daubentoniidae; genus Daubentonia; species Daubentonia madagascariensis. Next base: position 3,919,605 of record JAKFHU010000485.1, on the reverse strand, counting down.
TTGTACTTTAATTTCTTTATCTGTAAAATGAGGATATAACAGGGAATAGGCTACTGGAGGGGTCAATGAGTTATTATACCAAAGTCCTTAGAACAAGGCCTGGCATGTAGTACTTGCTATTATTGTTATTTCTGGCCTTCTTTTGTGCCTGTAGTCCCAGCTACTCAGGAAGCTGAGGTGGGAAGGTTGTTTGAGCCCAGGAGTGAGGCCAGCCTGGGCAACATAGCAAGACCCTGTCTCTTAAAAAAATGCATTTCAAACTTTTCAAAGTGGGGTCTGCAGAGCGGTTGCCAGTCTGTGATCTGTTTATTACTGGTCCGCAACAAGGTAAGCGCTTGTATCAGTATATAAATAAACTCTTTCATTGACATTTTTTCCTCAAAGCAAAACTTTCTCAATGAAGGAAGTAGTATGTTGATTTACATTCTGGTGTAATTTCATTATTTCACTACAAATATGTATACTTTGGATTATACATATAGTTATACATATATGTATACATACATATATATAAATACAAGTACTGTAGAGTCACAACTCATATATATATAAGTCCAGTAATGAGTTGCTTAACGAAGTGGATACGTTCTGTTCTGAGAAATGCATCTGTAGGTGATTTCATCCCTGTGCAAATATCACAGAGTGTACTTACACAAACGAGGTGGTATAGCCTATTATACAGCAAGGCTATATAGTATAGCTGATTACTCCTAGGCTGTAAAACCTGTGTAGCACGTTACTGTACTGAATACTGTAGGCAATCATAACACAATGGTAAGTATCTGTGTATTTAAACACATCTAAACATAGAAAAGGTACAGTAAAAATATACTATTATAATTTTATGGGACCACTGTTGTATATGCAGTCCAACACTGACCAAAATGTCTTTATGTGGTGCATGACTATATATAGAATTTTGCTTGCATTATGAAAATAAAAAGATGAAATACTACCAATTCTGGAGTAAAGTCTCTTTCTCCAAACCAATTACTCAGATATTCCAAGACACTAGTTACTGTTGCCTAAAAAAAAAGGGGGGGAGGCAGGGAAGAAGAGTTGTATTAGTAATAAAACATGAAATCAACATGAGTTTCATTAGGTTTAGTTAGAAAGCAACTCTAATGTTTAAAATGGCCTATTGTCTAGACTTCCAAAGAAAACTGTGACTCTAAGTAGTAATTTGATTAGATAGTTCACTCAGTGAGAAGAGGCTTTTAAAACAAATATTTTTATACTCTCAAATATCAACTAATGCTTTGGTATAAACCCTAGTATTTAGTTTGTAACCACTTAAAAAACTTCACATGCAGTTAAAAAAAGAAGTACTTGCATAAAAACCTTCAGTTTATTTCCCAATTCAAATTAAATCAAAGTACAAATCTAACGAGAAAACAGAGCTACAGAAAGATCTGTTTTATAGCTATACAGACAGAATTTATCAAAGTCTTGAAAATATTCTCAGGTTCATTCACATATGGTTGGATGCTTACCAAAAAAAAATCACACTGACGGAATTTAGTATGACTGCTACAGTATCTCAATGCAAATGACTAAGTAAAACTGTCAGCCTGTATGTTATTTCCAACAGAGTATGAGTCTCAAAAAAAATTATCTTCCAACATACCCAATGCTATGTGAAGACAAAACAAAGTCTTTATTTGCTTTTTAAATGGATAAGAAGAGTCCTAAAATACTGAAGAACCAAACTCCATAATTCTCCCCTTTTGATCCAAGAAATTATGTACTTGTATTTTAGCAGAATATATAGGACATCTAGAACTAGAAATGGCATTCTAACCTTAGTACAGATACTCCTTGAAATGGCATTCTAACCTTAGTACAGATGCTCCTCAACCTACAATGAGGTTATAGCCCAATAAAACCCTCATAAAGTTGAAAAATCGTAAGTCGAACCACTGTAAGTCGAAGACTGTCTGTATTTAGTTCAAACCCCAGAATCTAAGACTTATAACTGAAATGTACAGAATTAAATACTGTAGCACCATGATTAAGAGTATGAGCTCGAGAGTTAAATTTACCAGGCACTGAATCCCAGTGCTGCTATTTACTTGCAGAAAAACCACCTGCAAGTTACTTAACCTCAAACTTTGTTTCCTTATCTGTAAAAAGTGGGTATTAATAATAACTCCCAAAATAGAGTTATAGTGAGGATTAAATAAGAACCACTGAACAGCTTAGGACAAAGTCTTACATACTGTAAGTATTCAGTAAATGCATTCAAATACTTTCACATACATTGCAAACAAAAGAATGCATATATCTTATTATTAGATGAATTTTACCTGATTCATTCTGCTAACAATACTAAGCAAGGGAGGAAAACCAATCTGAAAGAAAAAATGAGACTGAAATTTACCAAATGGTATTATAAGAAGGGGCTTCTTTTTTTTTCAAGCTGGTGAATTTCTTGCCATACTGTTGTTTAGTAACACAGAATAAATAAAAGAAAATTCTTTCATTGCCCATTCTAACAAGACATTTCAGGAGTAATTATGTTGGTAATGCTGAAGAAAATAACGTCTTGAAATTTGAATATATAAATTTTAAAATAAAGTATGATTTTGGCAACGAAAATGTCAAAAGTATGACATTTTTAAAAATGATACTACTTGAAAAAGTTAACTTCTTATCAAACACATTCAATAAAACTATAACATATTGATAAGATGACATTAATATGTTGTACATACCATTTCAAAAATTTCAGCTAAATCTAATATTTTCAAGAATTAGGGCCAGGCACAGTGGCTCATGCCTGTAATCCTAGTACTCTGGGAGGCGGAGGCAGGAGGATTGCTCGAGCTCAGGAGTTTGAGACCAGCCTAAGCGACAGCTAGACCCTGTCTCTACCAAAAAAGTAGAAAAAATTAGCCGGGCATGGTGGCACACCTGTAGTCCCAGCTACTCAGGAGGCTGAGGCAGGAGGACTGCTTGAGCCCAGGAGTTTAAGGTTGCAGTGAGTTATGATGATGCCACTGTACTCTAGCCAGGGTGACAGAGCAAGACTCTGTCTCAAGAAAAGAAAAAAAAAGAAAGAAAGAATTAAGGGCACTTGAATTAGAATGATATTTTTCAAACACAATTCGATTTAATTAAAAAAAGTCTACTTTGGAGTTCGATCCTGGGAGCCCTGCTTATGAAAACACCACCGACTTATGAGAAACTTAGGAGGATATACATTAAACTTTTGCTTCCTTAAGCGTTTTTTTTTAACATGGCATATCTTACTTGTATAGATGCTGTGATAACAGGCTAATACATTTTAATTCTTTATTAAATTAAAAAACATTTTCAATATATGGCATACATTAAGGATATGATCCAAAAGAAAAAGAACAATAGGTTGTATAAGAAAGAGTACCAAATTAGCTTCCCTAAGATTTGAGTCTATTTACAGTCCTACACCATGTGTAAGAGTGACTGTTTTCCCAGGCCTTGCCAACACAGTATATAAACTTTCTTTTTTTTTTTTGGAGACAGGGTCTCACTTTGTTGCCTGGGCTAGAGTGCAGTAGCATAATCATAGCCCACTGCAACCTCAAACTCCTGGGCTCAAGTGATCCTTCTGTGTCCTGAGTAGCTGGGACTATAGGTGCTGCATGCCTGGCTAAAACCTTTCTTTGCCAATATGTTATCTGAAAAATAACAGCTCAGCATAGTTATAAGTTATATTTCTATTACAGTGAGGTCTGGCATCTTGTCATATAAGAACAATTTGTATTTCCTTTTTGTGAGATGTCTATTTACACCCTTTGCCTGTTTTTTTGGGGGGGAGGGCAGGGAGAAGGAGTGGTTTTTGGTCTTCTTAGTGATTCTTGGAGCTCTTTGTGTTTTGGGGAAAAATTAGTTTTAATTAAATTAACTAGTTTAATTTAATTGATGAGTTTAATTTTAAAATTAGTTTTGGGAAAAACACAATGTGGCACCATATGGCAAATAATAAATACCTGTTAAACAGAAGAGGATAACATGATATAAGGAGTAAGTAGTAATGTAGATGTATACGGTGGGTTCTATAGGAACATCTGCAAACTCAGGGGCAGGTGAATCCAAAAGGACAAAGAGTTGGCTACATAATTTGTGATTAAAGCCAAATGAAATTAAATATATCCTCAACATTTCATCTTCAGATTATACAACTTACTAAGCATTTTAAAGCACCTTTCTAATTGTGTCCTATTCTGCCTTTTTTTCTCTGACTACTAATAACTTCTTTGCCCAATGCCTCATCATTTCAAAAAAGTGAATTCTATCTGATTCATAAAATTATTACACAGCTAACATAAAAGATATGAAGACAAAATAAGTCACAGTAAATCGTTTAAAAACTGGGCTGCCACTTTGTAAGTTAAAGAGCTAATAAACTAAGTCAGGGGTTGCCAAAAAGTCAGTAAATATTGTAGGCTTTGCATGTCACATATAGTCTTATCACATATTATTTATTTTTTACAACCCTTAAAACACCTAAAAACCGGCCGGGCGCTGTGGCTCACACCTGTAAGCCTTGGCACTCTGGGAGGCCAAGGCGGGAGGATCACTTGAGCTCAGGAGTTCCAGTCTAGCCTGAGCAAATGTGAGACCCCGTCTCTAATAAAAATAGAAAAAATTAGCCAGGTGTCTTGGCACATGCCTGTAGTCCCAGGAACTTGGGAGACTGAGGCAGGAGGATCACTTAAGCCCAGGAATTTAAGGTTGCAGTGAGCTATGAAGATGCCACTGCACTCTAGCCAGGCTGGTAGAGTGAGACCCTGCCCCCCGCCAAAAAAAACCAACCAAAAAAACAAACAAAAAACACCTAAAAACCACCAGGAGCGGTGGCTCATGCCTGTAATCTCAGCGATTCAGGAGTCTGAGGTGGAAAGATCACTTGAGGCCAGGAGTTTAAGGCTACAATGAGCTATCATCCTGCCTCTGCACTCCAGCCTGGGCAACAAAAAGAGAACTCCACCTCTTAAAACAAAACAAAACAAAATCTAAAAATCATTCTTAGCTCATGGGATATATTTGCTGACCCCTTATAATAAGTAATGCACCAAAATTAGAACACTTTTTGTCTAGTTTTATCCACATACCACTTACTTGTACATAATCGATTCCAGGACTTTCATTTGTAGCTGGCCCAATTGCCCCTTCAGCACATAACCTTTCACCCAGACAAAATTTTTTCCAGCCTTCTTCATCTTCAGATTTTGGCTGAAAGAAAAAAAATGAATTTACTTATTTCTATGTACTTGTTTTTATACTAAGCAGTATAAAAAGAAGTGAGGATCCCCCATAGTCCCATTACCTCAACTCAAAGATATAATCCCAGTTATGGGCAGAATTTTGTGTCCCCAAAATTCATACGTAAAGCCCTAACCTCCAGAACCTCAGAATGTGACTGTATTTGGAGATAAGGCCTTTAAAAAGGTAATTACATTAAAATGAAGCCATTAAACTGGGCCCTAATCCAATCTTACTGTTGTCCTTATAAGAGGAAATTTGGACGTATAGATACTAGGGATTCCCACACACTGAAGAAAGACCAGGTAAATACATAAGGAGAAGGTGGCCATCTGCAAGCAAAGGAGAAAAGACTAAGAAACCAACCCTGCTGCCATCTAAGACTTACAGCCTTCAAGACTGTGATAAAATAAATTCCTGTTAAGACACTTAGTTTGTCATGCCAGCCCTAGCAAACATAGTGCCTAATTGGTTACACCGTATGTAGGATGTGTTTAGTTTGGACCACACTTTAATGGACACTGACAAGCAAGGGTTCGTCCAAAAGAGAGTGATAAAGATGGAAATCAGGATGGAAAAAAATGTACTAAGAGTGCTTACAAGAATGAAGAACGTTTATCTCAGGGAAGGAGATATGATTACATACTTTACATACTTGAAGGGCTGCCCAATCAGAGAAGAAACAGATTTTTTCTAAGTTGCCAGATAGAAAAAGCAGGACCAGTTGGGAGAAGCATTTAGCCCAATATAACCACCTTAACAAAACAACTTTTATTTGTATAATGCCTTGCAAATTACTCTGCATAGGTGCATTTTTCCTCCCTGGGGATAAACAACTTTCATGAGATTCTCATGATGAACATGAGACTGCTAAAAGGTTTAAAACCTGTTGTCCTGGAACAATGTATCTACCTTTTCCTATTACTTCATTAGGTCAAAGGCTGTTTCTGTTTTGGTTAGCACTGTATTAAATACAGTACATGCTTAATAAATGACTAGATAAATCAATAAACAAATGTTTATAATATTTACATAAGTGCTATCAGAGTGTGTTTTTAACTTTCATTTTATGACTACATAATGTTTACATTTGCCATGATAAACATTTATAATTGCTACATACTATTCCACTATTTTGATGGACCATAGTTTATTGAATCAATTGTGTTAGGTCATTTCCATTTTTGACAAAATTATATCAAGTCATAATGATATTGATATGGCTTCTTTTTGAATTAGTGGGCATGTACCCAAAAGTCCTTACATTGAGTAAGAAAAAAATATACATCCAACCCCCCTCAACACATCCTTCTTACTAGGAAGGCACTGCTGCATAATAAAAGGAACACAGGCTTTAGAGTCAGACAAACTTGGTTTTGAATTCTAGCTATACCTTTAATGAGTTAAATACCCTTGGGCAAGTGATAAGTTAGTTCCCTTCACACTCTTCCCAGAGCAGAGCTTTCAAGTGGTATGCAGAGGCATACAGAGATGCCATATACCCATCTCCCAGCTTTCAGCTGGTAGTCTCAGCAGCAATATACAAGCAGCCATTTATCCCAGTGTGTCACCATGTAAAAGATGTTAGACGGCACTGCCTACAGGAAACTTCTAAAATCTGAAATCTACAAACTACCTGAAACTGTGTACAAAATTTTGGGCACAGGTGCATTTTTTTCCCCCCCTTTGAAGATAAAGAGATTTTGTTAGATATTCAGAAAGAGTAAGAGATTCCCTAAAAGGTTAAAAACTGTTGCCCTGCGCTGGGCACGGTGGCTTAGGTCTGTAACCCCAGCATTCTGGAAGGTTGAGATGGGAGGATTGCTTGAGGCCAGGAGTTCAAGACCAGCCTGGGCAATATAGCAAGACCCTGTCTCTACATTAAAAAACAAACAAAACAAAAAAAAACCAAACTATTGCCCTGGAACAATGTCTTCCTCAACTCCCTTTTTTATTTGGGGTTTTAAGCATGAAGAGCTTAAAATTGTATCTAAATTGATAAAATGCAGGAAATACTACTTTCCAGTGTGCATGAGAGGCTTCACTAGTATGTCACTGGTATTGTGAAGCAGAGGTGATATTCTGTAAAAGTGTGGGTTTACTGCATGCACCATAACCTCATAGGGAAATCCAATAAGCCTTTATTTAATCTTTTTGTAAATACTGAAAACGTATTTATTTCCCAAAAAGTAAATATCTACAGGAATCCTTCAAAATTTGTAGAGGCCTAATGATCACCTACCCAAAGTCTCCAAAGATACTGTGGATTAAGATTGTCATGAAAATAACAATTTGCACTACTAATTCTATACTTTACAGGCTACTAATATAACGGAATTGTTACTATTAATGGTATATGGAAGAAAATGAAAATAGTATCAACTAGGAAAGTGAATCTTTAAAGAATGGAATAGGGACTGTTTCAAAGAGGTATACATATACATTGTACAACTTAAACTGAGAAACTCACATACCATAGTCACATTACTGTCCAACTGTTGTGATTTCCAGTGACTTCTATGTTTGTTCACACTCTAAAGAAAAGTTAGACAGTGTTCTTCAGAGAACGGGTAACAAAAGAAATCAGATTCTGCACAAAATTCTAACCATCTAAAACTTGGAAAATATGTTTTAAACTATATTATGTTTAATGATTATAATAATTTGGTAATTCATGAAGATTCTGTATGTTTCGGAATCATAAATCTTACTTTTCCAACTATATTCTAAGAACAGAAAGAATTCTGAGGGGGTCTCCATTTGGTTAAATTTGACACTTACCTGTCGAACAGTTGAAAACTGTGCTACTTGTTGTTGTTGCCATTGAAGTGTTGGGGAATAACCTTCAGGGGCAGGTTGGCATCCTGAAAGCTAGAGATCAGTTCATGAATACTAGGATCAATGTTAGTGTCATAACTAGAATCTCATGCCTCTACAAAGTAAGAGTAAAACCAAGATGAAAAATGAATAATAAATTAAATAATTAAGAATATCACAGAAGGGGGTGGGGGAAAAAAAAGACTATCCAGGAAAAATAAACAGTTTACTATTTATATCCCAGTTAAAATTGTGAGGGAAAAATTCTTAGTCACTTTAATAAGAGAAATCTGGAATGGTTTATAGTTGAGAGTTTCTAAGAAATCTAAATGACATGAGCCCTGAAGATATAATCTAGTCCTATCTTTCTATAACAGCAAAACAGAAAAAAAAGGAGAGATATACCCCAAATAAAGAACTTTGTGTGAAATATAGTTAAGATAGAAGGAATAAGTTCGAGAGTTCAACAGCACAGTAGGGTGACTACAGTTAACGATAATTTATTGTGTATTTCCAAATAGCTAGAAGACAGATTTGAAATGTTCCCAACACAAAGAAATGATAAATGTTTGAGGTGATGGATATCCTAATTATCCTGATTTGATCATTACATGTTGTATGCAGGTATCAAAATATCACACTTACCCAATGAATATGTACAATTATTATGTATCAATAAAATTAAAAAAAAGAATTTTGGTATGGGCAAAATGTACTAAACAACTTAAAGACATTTGACTTTATTTTTATTTATTTGTTTATTTATTTATTTTTGAGACAGGATCTTGCTGCATTGCCCAGGCTGCTCTCAAGCTCCTGGCTTTAAGCGATCCTCTGGCCTCAGCCTTCTGAATCTGCTGAGATTACAGGCACAAACCTGTAATCTAAAATGGCACATAATTCATGATTAATCACATATTGCCTTGAAATAGAACTTAGTGGGATCATTTTTTTAAAATTAGGTAAACAGGACACAGTGGCTCACATCTGTAATGCTAGTGACTCTGGAGGCCAAGGTGGGAGAACTCCTTGAGGCCAGGAGTTCAACCCCAGCCTGGGTAACATAGTGAGACACCCATCTTTAAAAAAATGAAAAAAACAAAAACAAAAACTAGCCAGGGTGGTGGTGAGCACTTGTATTCCCAGCTACTTGGGAGGATGAGGCAGGAGGATCACTTGAGCCCAAGAGTTCTAGGCTGCAGTGAGCTATGACAGTGCCATTGTATCCCAGCCTGGGTGACACAGTGAGACGCTGCCTCAGGGAAAAAAATTAGGTATATAAGATATGTTCCATCAACTAAAAACTTCTGAAAAGGAATTATATGAAACATTATAGTGTCTGAATTAAAATTAAATATCAGATAAAGAAATCAGAACATAAAAAGGAAATTATCAAAATTTTTAAAATGTCACTCTCCTTTGACCTTAGGTTAAATAGCACCTCCTCAGAGAGATCTTCTGTGATTACTCTATCTACAGTACTTCTGTTATTTATTGATCATTATATATGTTTATTTTCTTTTTGGCAATAGTTACAATATATGTTGAATTTGTTTGCTTGTTTACTGTCTTCCTCAAGAAAGTTTAAATTCTACAAGGGTAGGGATCTTTTTTTTTTCCCTTTAGCCAGTCAAATTCAGCAGTGGGGGGTTGTATAAGGGTAGGGATCTTTTCTGTCTTATCCTCTGTTTTATTTCCAGTGCCTGGCACAACCTAGTTGTTTAATAAAAAATGTGCTTAGGCCAGGCATGGTGGCTCACGCCTGTAATGCCAGCACTTTGAGAGATCGAGGCAGGAGGATCACTGAGGCCAGGAGTTCAAGACCAGCCTGGGCAACATAGTGAGACCTCATCTCTATAAAAAAATAAAAAATAAAATAAAAAAATTAGCCAGGCATGGTGGCGGGCACCTGTAGTCCCAGCTACTTTAAGTTGACTGATGAGAAGCCCCGCCCCAAAAAACAGTGCTGTATAAATAAATGAGTGTCCCCAGTGTGCAAGCAGCTAGAAAAGTATAAGACATTTGGGTTTCTACTCTTAAAAAAAAAATGAACCTTGGTCAAATTCAGAACATGCAAAGTATACAAAATAAGACTAAACACCAGTCTAATAATAATTATGAAGACAAAACCAGAACAAGTTTCCTTAAAAATAAAGGACATCATTAAGTAACCTAAAGACGTCTTCAGGTTTGGATTATGTCTCTAAGTAAGATGGGCAAGTCTCCACAAATGCCAGGGTATGGAAAGCCTTTTCGTTGATAGTAAATGCCAACTGCCCTTCTGGAGGAAAAAGTACAAATGATTGTATAACTTCGAAGGGAGTAGTCAATCTTACCTATATCATAATTAACACTGTCGGATACTATATGAAAAGGCTTAGTCTTTAAATTTTGGGGGAGGGGGAGATCTCTGGACGGTTAATAAAACTCACAGAAATATTCACACTTTGCTTCCTTTTCAACTTCCTTGGGTCAATTTGAGCTACCACAACATCTGGACATTGAGCTGCTTCGATCCTATAAACAAGTAATAAATGCAAATTTAATTACTATTGTGCTTTGCTCAGGTGTAGTAAAACAAACAACCCATTTCTACAGTTCGCTGTGAAATCGGAAAAAAAAATTCAGACTTCCAGTTGAAAACTCTAAACAATATATTTCTGAAATTATGTAGACTGAAAGCAAAGAAATCTACAATCACACATCTTGATACGTGCAATCAAGCTCAAAAGAAACTAGCCCACTTTAGGAAGTAATCCACGGATCTTGGGCAGATCCGAATTCGCGAGAGAATGGTACAGGAATAGAGGCGGGGCTTGATCACACACAGGGTCGAGCGGGGCACCAGACGCTGTGCCCCGGGGCAGGGCGGACGACCAGCCCACCCGCACAAGGCCAAATCACTCACTGGACCCGCCTCAGGTATTCCTGAGGTGTCCTCGGGGGTACCGAGGGATCGAAAGCTTCCGTGAAGTCGCAGGGTTCCACCGGCAGCAGCCGGGGCATCAACTCTTCCACTGCAGATTCTGCGGGTACCCACGCCATGGCTTTCAATCCAGCCTGTCCGCCCGGCGCCTGCGCCTAGTCAAGGTCACGGCGCAGGCGCACAAGCAGGCACCTTTGGCGCGGAGCTGGGCAAGCGGCCGGGTTTAGGGAACGTAACTGCGCATGAGCAAACTACTGCTTGCCCAAAGTTAAGGCACCGGTGGTCTAATAAAGGCTCGGCGAGTTTAACTCCTGGCAGAAGTGGCTCTATCTGAAATGTTTCTTGATCTTTTACCCTCTGTTCTCTCTTCTAAAGCTAGGGTAAAGATGGACTTTTATGCATCCCTACTAGTGATGGATCCTTAAATGTTTTTTGAATAAATGAACATTACTGTAATTGTCATTCTTGAAGCTCTAAATGCTTAAACCATTGGTAAACACCTTACATACATGTCCTCATTTAATTCTTAGAATAACCCTGCGAAGTGAGTGATAATATTCCAGTTTCGTAGGGGAGGAAATCGACTTAAAGAGGATGTAAGTACTAGGAATGTGACTTTCTCCTAAAGGGGAAGAACCAATTTCAACCCAGATTTATCTGATGCCGAATGAACATTAATTTTCCACAGGAATTTCTTGTGCTTGGCCACTTCAAAGATCACTGTATGTTTATTTGAAAAGAATATTACTCCTAGGGTAGCCAGCACTTTTCTCTCTTTCTCTCTCTTTTTTTTTTTTAAAGAAAAATCTCTTTGCTTAAATAAGAGTAGTGCAAAGGATAAAGCTAATGCTAACACCCAGAAATTACCAGTATTAACGTTAGGTTAACCTTGTAAGGTAGATATAATTATCTCCATTTTACAGATGTAACAGACAGGAATGGGTTAAGTAACTAGGGTTAGGTCACAAAGTGCAAGAAACAATGGAAGTATTATATCTGTTTCTTTCTAAACAAATACAGTTGAGTGAATACAATTGACCTTTACTTTCTAACCTTTATGTTTGTTTTTAAAACTTTTTTTTTTTTTTTAAAGCGCTGCCTTTAGCTTGCAAGGAATTGATTTCAAACCAGGATGTTTTCTCTTAGTTGAAGATAAAGTGAGGATAGTCCTTTGCTTAAGAACTAAGGAATTAGTGCTTTGGAATTGTAACTAAACAGTTGGGAGACTTGGAAAGACACCACCTGGCTGCAGTCAAGCTGGAAAGTTATTTGGTTAAAAATTTTTCACTGATTTTGGGAAAAACAGACTTAGAAGAAATATGAAGAAATACTCTTGTCCCCCAACATTTTGGTGATAAGAACAAATTTGAAAAAGTAAGCAGTGATTTCATTTCTGGATTTTCTTACCAATACTTTTTTTTTGAAACTAAATTGTTAGCAATTACCCCCCCATTTTTCTGGGGAAAAGAACAGGTGATTACCTTGTTGATCAACCACCAATGGAACAATGCTTAACACTAGACTCTGCGAAAGTACGTGTCAGAACTACATATGAATCAAGGAAGAAAAAAGAGGAATAGACAAATAGAAGGAAGGTTGTTCTGGGAAATAATAAATTATTTTCCAAAAAAAGAGGTAAGTAATAAAGTATACAAATGATTCTGAAATGGTCCTCAAATTTTAATTACACAGCAATGAGTATTCAGGAGAGAGGAAAGTAAATTAAGTGAAGGCTTATAAGGGTAGCTTTCTGCTTCTTCAAATCTAATCTGATTTAAAGGAATTACTAATGAGATTTGGAGCATATTTTTAAGGATTATAAATCAGAAATTGTGCCACGTATTTTTGAATGTTTTAGTGAGATATGGAACACCTGAGAGTAAGCCATATCTGGTTGATGAAGTTATTCTGAAAAAATGCTTAATTTTTGGAAAGGTGAACTTTTAAAACTATAAAAACCTTTTCATCTAACCGCTTCCCAGAAAGAAGAATTATTCCTAAGGTACTGAACTATTTCTGGTGTCCTAGTTGATGATGAAAAAATTGTTTCACTATTTCTCGCATTGGTGGTTGACTGTAGGAGTTATATGAGGGTTGTGAGAACAAAACACTGCTGAGCGTTTATTGATGATGTGGCACATTGATGATGTGGCTGTTTATTGATGGTGGCTTCTGTTGAGTCAGCCTTACACAGCTAAGTGCAAAAGTTGTCTCTGTGTTTTCTGTCCCTTTAAGCAGCTCAGTTATTCTCAAATGTTAGTATGTATAAGAATCATCTGGAAGAAATTATTTACAATACAGAGTCCTACTTGGGTCCTATACGTCTTTTCTCCAGAGCTTCTATATCTGTTGATTGGGTATGGGGCTCAGAAATTGACATTTTAAGACTCATTCCAGGTGACAAACATAGCTTAGCTCATTCATTTTATCCCTTTTCTCTCTATTTTTAAAGATGTACTAAAATAGAATTTCTTCTGTCTTATATTTTCTCAGTTATTTTTTCCTTGGCCACAGTCTAAAGCTTCATTTGCTTTAAACTGTGATGAATTCGGTCATCCAATTAACATTTATCAGTTTTCTACTATGTGCCAGGCACTGTGGTAGGCATTGGGAGTTACAGTAGTGAGCTTCTTCTCTCATGGTGCTTACAGTCTAGTGGACAGAGAGACATTTTAAACCTTAACTGTGATAAGTAATATTAAGGAAAGGTTCAAGGGGGAGAAAGAACCTTGCAGTGTGTAAATAAATGAAGGTCAACTGAATGAGGACAAGCAAAGTCTATTTATTTAGAACTTCCTATAGGAAGGGAGTAAGCCGCCACTACCACTTATATTTTGGCAGAGATCAAAGGCAGGCAGAAGAGTGGGAAAGATTTATAGTGGAAAAAGAGAAGGCTTCAGATATGCCCTGATTGGAGGCTGTTGGCATGGGGAAGCTGTAGGCAGGCTAACTAGGAGGGGGACCTCTAGTGTGATTGGTTAGGGGTACATATTTGGCTCTCTGGTTGGTCCTGAGTTGGAGGTGGGGACAAAAATTAGGAAAACTGCCAGTTATTAATCAAGTCCTGGACATTTTGTGCCAATTATTATAGGAGTTATTGCTTGGCTTCCTAAATTTTTTGCTAGAGATAGCAGTCTAACTTCCTATAGGTCTGACTTGTAGCAGGCTGGCTTCCCAGACTGGTTACTGTAGATAATGGGTTGGTTTCCTGGGGAGGTTGCTGCAGATTGTGGGTCAGCGTTTGTGTGTGTGTGTGTGTGTGTGTGTGTGTGTATACACATACATAAATATATATACATACACTTATATATGAATGATCTGGCCGTTTGCATATTTAGTTTCTCAGCAGGTAGAGGAAAGTTTGTTCAAGGCCTTGTTGCTGGAGAAGTAGGTCTTGTTGGAAAATTGGAAGGTCAGTACAGCTAATGCACAGAGAGTAGGGAGTGAGTGTGCTGGACAGGGTTCTGAGGAATGTAACTAATGTAGGGATGAGGCAGAAAAGGAACGTTGAGAGAGCCTTAATGCAGCCATTTTGGCCTATACCACACCCTAACCACTCTGAACAAGGAAGTCACTAGCATGTCACCAGCCCGGGACCACCTGAGGATGGATGAATTACTAAGCCAGATGCCTTACAAACTGTTTGCACTTACCTTTCTGTGACAGCAGTTTATGATTAACCTTTATGACCTGACCACAAGACAATACTGGTCACATACGGCTGTTTCCTAACATGGTTTTTGAACATTTAAAAATGTTACCATTGCCCCATAAAGTTGTCCTCTTCCCGCTCAGGAAAGGACCCTTATTCTGTCTGTGGAGTAGGATCTGTCTGTCTCTCTCTCAATAAACTTTCTGTCCCTAGTTGGCTCGCTCTTAAATTCTTTCCAGTGCAGAGCCAAGAGCTCATTTGGTGAGTTCAGGGGGACATCCTCCCTTCATTGGGACACCGCCTGCATTATCCCTATGTATACTCATATAGTTAATATTTATGGTGCATCCTATTACTGTGTGCCATGGGGCTATTGATGCCCTCCAACCAAAAACCACTGGAACTCTCCTGTAGTTGCATGATGGGGAACTGGGGAATGTTTCAGTAGGAGAGTGTTAGAACTAACTTATTTGTTATATGATTTAGGCTTTGTTAGGTGATTTGGGGAAAGTGGAGCTTTGCTGTCAGGAAATGGGGATAATTCTGAGGAGTCTAGCTCCTGGTTAAATTTTTCAGGCCTGACCATAGGCAATTATGAAAGCTTTACCTGGCAGGCCTCCTGGGGGAAAGCTGCGCTCCTCACATCTGACTTGGGGCACAGCCAGTACATTGCAGTCTCTGAAGGAATTGCAGTCAGGGACTTGGTGTGTCTCTCCACCCCCATGCACTTTTGCATAGTCCACGCGCCTTCATTTGGACGTCTCCTTGTCAGGAAACTTCCCCACTCTGACTTAGTACCTCACCATTCCGTAGAGGTAAATAGAAGAGGGGGTGTGTGTATGTGTCAGTGTTATCTCCAGGTTTAGACTCTTGCTTATACAATCATAGTAAATGATCAAAGCCTTCACTGTTATTCCTGTTTTGGCCCATTGTTGCTTTAATTGGCTGTTCCTGCACCTGGCAGCTCAGCTTTAAATCCAGCTCATCTGAGTATTTGACTAATTCTATGATTAGGTGTCTTAATTCTTATCTAGAAGGAAGAAGGGAGGCTAATGCTATAACTGGTAAAGAAGCAGCAGTCACTCATATTAGGAAGGATGTGGATATTTGGCCATTTTGTGGTTTGGACAATCTTCTTGTTTTTGTCTGAGTTAGACATGATCACAGAGTGGTATTGTTTTTGTCTTGATCCTTCAGGGTCACTGAGTGACCTTCTCTGATGTTGAAATGGTTTATGTTCAATAGGAGAACATGGCCTGGCTGTAAGTGCCAGGGTAGCACCTAACAACAGCTAGGCTCAGGTGATAGAGCCAGGCCATGAAAAGCTTCCTCTCTTGCTCACTGCCTTAGCTCGCAGATGGGGGTGGGGTATGGGGACAAGGTTGGGAAGTATGGCAGCCCTTTGTGACTCTGAGGGAACCATCTGGAGATGCTGGGGTCTAGGGATAGAGCCTCAAGACAACAACAGTAGGAACAGGGTCCTTAGTGACATCATTTGAGTTGCTGGGTCAGACTTTGCCTAAAGCCAGGGCTAACGCTAAACTTACCTTTTTTTTTTAAAGGTATTTGTTATAGCATAACCCTAAACTTTTGTGTTTTATAAGCCCATAACTCTGACCTATAAAATTCTGTTTCTAAGCTCCCCCAGTGCAAGCAGAGAATGGGATGTTGCTTAGCAGCAGCCAGTGTAAAAAACCCTGGGTGGGGGGTTTGGCAATCTTGTTCTGATAGGATTGTAGAGCAAGAACAAGATATAGGTTTACAGAGCAAGATACATACGCCACAGATGATGACCAGACCCCTTGTCATAGCAAGAGACTTTGGTTATGGTTTGGGTCTTGTTTTATAGTGTCTGGATAGGGACTTTCCCATGGTTCAGATGTCATCATGGAACCACTTTGATGGACAGTTGGGAGTTATATGACCTGAGTCTTAACTATGCATGCGGATCTCCCATGAGCTTCTCTGGAAGCCAGTTGTTGTAGATCACTTTCCAGACTCTGTTGTACCTATGCTGCTTGGCCGGTGGGCTAGAGTCCTCTGCATTCTTTTGCAGTTAGCGTGCTAAGTTCTGATTGGCCGATTTGTAGGGTGTTCCCTTTTCCCCCAGGTGTGTCAGTTGCCCGCCTTGTCCCCAGGAAGGTCCGGAGGTCCCTAGCTGTCTACCTAACAGGGCTTCTGGTTTTAATGTGTGACTGTGTGACTAGAGGTTAGAACATATTAGTTGAGGTCTAACTGGGGAGGTGAAAGTCCTTGTCTACCCCAAAGGCTCTAGACCACAGCCTGGAGAAGAGAAGACACAGGGCTATAAGGTCATTGTCTCCAAGACTCAAGGGTGGAGGCAAGTAGCCTGTTATATGGCCCTCCAGGGCAGTGTTTGACCAGGGTGTGACAGGAAGCAAAGATGAATCAATGGGAACCAGTTTTAGCTCACTGGGAGGAAAAAGTTTCTCACAGGGATTGGTAACCAAGAATGAAATAGGCTGCCTTGGGAGGCAATGAGCTTCTTGGTAGAGGGGCTATGTAAGCAGGTAAGGGACATCAGTGGGTGCAATTGTCAATAGAGCAGGAGGTTGAACTAGACAATATCTAAATCTTTCCACTATGAGATTTTCTTCTTTCTTCCCCTAAATTATTTAAGGGCATCAACAAGCAAAATGAGATAGACAGGTCTTACCAAGGGGCCTACTTAAAAAATTTCCTAGCACAGGCTAGCTGGGGTAGACTGGATCCCCACACTCCCTGCCCCAGTGGGGGGTGGGGGGACAAGAACCAGGCCAGTTTCTGGCTCTTAAGCTTTTCTCTTTCTCAGGGCTAAATCTTTTACATAGATTATCTCATTTAATTCTCACAATACTTAATTATCTTAAGTGGTAGGTGCTATTGTTAGCTTTCTTTGCAAGTGAAGAAACTGTGGTTCAGAAAATGTTATGTGACATACCCAGATCACACAACTAGGAAGTAATGGAGTTGAGATTGTATTCCGGGTGCCAAGCCATTGCCCTAAATCACTATGCTGCACAGGATGCAATTCAGTAAAATAAGTACAAAAAAACCCAAAAACCAAAAAAAAAAAACAAGCCCCAGGGAAGGTTCTTGTGAGCCTTTATGGCCCCCTGGTCATAAATTAGAGAGAGGCAATGAACATAGATTCAGAGAGATCTGGTTTTGTTCCTAGTCTTAGTACATACCCTCTGGGCATGAGTAGTCTCCTTTTCTCTGAGAATGCTGTCCTCAGGCTCTGGGGTCCAGATCCACAAAGAGGGCTAGAAAGCTGACTTGATGTCAGAAAATCAAGGTAAGGTCTACTTTAATAATGGAACACAAAACAAAAACTTTACTCCTCTTTTTAAAGTAGAGATACAAATGTGGCTTCTTCCTTTAGAGTAGGATTTCCCTCCTTTGTTAGATGGTTTTAAAATAATTCTTATGTTCTTTACAAATTAAATAAACAATAGATAAAAGGAAAAAAAACCCTGCCAGTAGAAAACCGGTATGTTTCTTTGGGCCACTGTAAATGGTTTAAGAGCAAATCAAAGAATTGTATTTGTTTAGTTTGATTAAATGAACTCTTACTGATAACTCTAGGATTGGTCAGAGTGGCAGAATGAAGAAGTACTGGATTGTACTACTGTTAGGGCACTCTCTGTGGACTAGAAACAATTGCTATTTGAACAAGAGTTAGAAATTTTAATGTCTAGTCTTGTCAGCATTTAAAGGGAAAAGGCAGGCATGAAATGAAAACTCAATGTTGTAGGTTTTAAATGGGCATCAGCACCCTGACCTTGGGTATGCTACTTAACCTTTCTTGTCCTCATGTTCATTTGTCATGTATGGGGATTAGACTAAATGATCACTAAGGTCTATTTGAGTTTAGAAGTCTATAATTTTCTTTCTTTCCTTTTTTCTTTCTTTTCCTTTTCTCTTTTCCTATTCTCTTCTCTTCTCTTCAGTGGCATAAGTCATAGCTCACTGCAGGTTTGAAATCCTGGGCTCAGGAGATCCGCCTGCCTCAGCCTTCGGAGTTGAAGGGATTACATTTGTGAGCCACCACACCCAGCTAGAATTCTCTAATTTGCTTTCCTTTTTTTAAAATTTATTTTTTATTTGTATATATTCACAGGGTACAAGTACAGTTTTGCTACATTCGTATATTGCATTGTGGTGAAGTCAGGGCCTTCACTGCATCCATCACTGGAGCAACACACATTTTCATGTGTGATTTATTTATTATGCTTCTTTATTATTATATTTAATACGATCATAGTTGACAACCCCAAATAAGTGACTGAGGCAAAGCTCTCAATCAATGGAGGTTTATTAAGCCAAAGTTTGAGGATGTGCCCTCGAAAACCACAAGCCTCAGGTGTATCTGTGGCTGTTTTTTCTGACCAGGGATTTGGGAACTTCAGTAATTAAGGGGGAAAGGGCATACAGAAAGAAAAAATAGGATGGGGTGGGCAGTGAGGCAAATGGTTACATTCTCCCTTAGACCCAGGAAATCTACATTTTATATAAGATGAGGTGAATGTTTGAAGAAGAAAAGAGTAAAGGAAGAATCAACTATGCACATGTCCCTGGGCTAGTGGAAGGATGATTGATCTGGTCTCTGTTCTGCACCTGGGAAGTTAAACTTGTATTCTACATTATTCGTGTGGAATCAAACAGACTTTAGTTTTTGGAGCTAGATTTAGCCTGTAGATGTAAAGTTATAATTTGCATGTCCTTTTTATGGGATGCCTGCAAAGAATTTCCTTATGAATGATGTGGGACCAGTCCTTATAGATGCCTGAGCCCTTTTACCTTTTTGTGGAAATCTGGCTAATGCATAATGTTAGTGACAGCTATTCATTTGGAAGGGGGTGTTGTATGACTCAGCCTCCAGGCTTAAACTTTCCTTTTGCATAAGGAGTTACAGAGCGGTCCTGAGATTTTTAGTTTCCTTTACATACTCATTGTGAGTTCAGATTAGAAGAGCAGACAGATGTTATCCCATATATATTAGCTTGACACTGAAAATTTAAAATCAGAAGAATCTGAGTATTGCTTTTTCTAGTGACTACTCAAAAAATAGTTGGCCAGTGCCTTATTCTGTCACCGTCTGAACAAATGGAAGAGAATCCATGTTAGAAAACACTGCAAGTGCTTCATTAATACTAAAAACCAGAGTAAACAAAAAAAGAAAAAGTAGAGGTTAAAGCTCCATCTGGTGGTTAACATATAAAATTCCAAGTTGACATTATCATACTTCACCTGACAGTGTAAGTACCCGAATCTCCAGTTTAGAAACGTCTGTGGGTTCTGAAGTAGGAAGGAAATTACTGGCTGTTATATATTAACTAATATTTAAGGTAATTAATGATGGAAGACAAAGTCTTTCATAGGGTGTTTAGAATACTTGCCCCAAGATAGTCCCTGGAAAAAAAGTTCCAAGGTCTAATATCTTTGAGAAATGGTCTTAAATCCCATCTTGAAGATTCACAATGAGTATTATAATATTAAAACCCCTGACAAGTCTAGAGACCTATTTTACATTATTTAACTTGGCGTTTTCTGACATTATTTGACCATAGAACTTTTCCCCCTCTCTCTCTCTTTAATCTCTGGTGTTTTGAGAAATGCCAGTTTGAGGAAGTAATGATACTAGGGGGCATTGGCTTTTAAAAAAGACTTTTTGGGCCAGGCATGGTGGCTCATGCCTGTAATCCCAGCACTTTAGAAAGTTGAGGCTAGAGGATTGCTTGAGGCCAGGAGTTAGAGACCAGCCTGGGGAACACAGCAAGACTCTGTCTCTACAAAAAAACCAAAAAAACAAAAAAAACCCAAACTAGCTGGGTGTGGCGGTGTGTGCCTGTAGTCCCAGCTACTTGGGAGGCTGAGGCAGGAGGATCTCTTGAGGCCAGGAGTTTGAGGTTGCAATGAGCTATTATCGTGCCACTTCACTCTAGCCTGGGTGACAGCAAGACCCTGGCTCTGGGGAAAAAAAAAACAGAGAAAAAAAAAGTAAAACAGACTTTTTTTTTAAAGGGGCTTGTGTCAGATTTTATATTTTTACAATCAATCTCTTAATACATAACAATGATGCTGGTGATACAATAAAATAATACTTTACACTTTTTAGGGTTTTCTTTTTTTTTGAGACAAGAGTCTCGCTCTGTAGCTCAGGCTAGAATGCAGTGGCGTTATCATAGCTCACTGCAACCTCAAACTCCTTCAAGCGATCTTTCTGCCTCAGCCTCTTGAGCAGCTGGGACTACAGGCACAAGCCACAGTGCCTGCCTTCTCCCAAAATTCATACCCAAGGTGATGGTGTTAGTAGGTAGGGCCTTTGGGAGGTGACTAGGTCATGAGCGCACAGCCCTCATCAATGGGATTAGTGCTTTTATAAAAGAGACTCCGAGAGCTAGCTAGCCTCTTCCACCATGTGAAAACAAAGCTATAAATCAGCATCTATGAACCAGAAAGCGGGTTCTCATCGGACACCAAATCTGCTGGTATCTTGATCTTTGACTTCTCAGTCTCCAGAATACTAAGAAACACATTTCTGTTTTTTATATGCTACCCTGTTGATGGTATTTTGTTATAGCAACCTGAACGTGCTAAGGCATCTTTCTTTTTACCCTACTCGTTCTTAGTTTTTGTTTCTTTGTGTATGTTCTTATTCCACCTTTATAACATTGCCCCTACTGCCCTTTACATGCTGTGCTCAGTTAAGAATCCTTGTTCCCCTTCCACCCCTGCCCAACCTGAAATTCTTGTTATGGTAAAAACATCCTGAATCCACTTTATTCGGAGGCCTTTGCTGAATCTTGGCTTTTGATTCCTGTTCCCTCTTCAGGACTGTATTAAAATTTGACAAGCAAAC
This sequence comes from Daubentonia madagascariensis, assembly GCA_023783475.1. Lineage (NCBI taxonomy): Eukaryota > Metazoa > Chordata > Mammalia > Primates > Daubentoniidae > Daubentonia > Daubentonia madagascariensis. The sequence goes on along the minus strand of JAKFHU010000485.1, from coordinate 3,898,098 downwards.
TCATCATCTTCCACCTTCCAAAACAACCTTAGCATATACATTATAGAAAGGAAAATAATGTTTGGTGCTATCTTATTTCTCATGAACTTATATAAGCTTTGAAGAACAAGTATTTGATCTTTTTTCCTATTCCATAAAATGCTGTTAGGGCTAAGCTTTGCAGGATTTTAGGTGTTGTCATATCTGGAATTAATTCCATGAGCAACCCTCACTGAAGGATGAACTTGCCTGAGACCACCACGTCGAATGTCTTTCCGACTGTTGCTGTCTCATTTTGCTTAGTTCTTTCCTTGGTAAGAGAAGTGAGCGCATCAAGATTAACCAGCCAAAAAATTGTGTGTTGTAGGTGGGAGTTGGTGGAGTTGGGGTGGCAGAAGCAATGTAGGAGGAAAACAGGTAGACTGACTATGAATACATAAATAGTATTTAAATTTTCCAGGCCAGGGATCTTGGCCTATTTTGCTTACATTCATATCACCAGCATCTTAACTGTGTCCGGCACAAAGTAGGTGTTCAGTAAGTATTTGTTGCACTAGTGAAAGAACGAACTTCTCACTTTTGTTTTTCAGAGATGTGGTTTGTGGTTCTCAGAATCAACCAGGGCCCTAGAGAAGATGTCCTAGAGGATGCCTCCATTTCTCTTGGCGAGCTGACGTCTGAGTGGCAACAACAGTTCTTCACCCTTTCTGTGACCTGCAAGGAGCAGGACCCCCACTGGCTCCCGGGAGACGGCCCCACCCGCGCCGCCCTACTCTCCCAGTCCAGCTCTGCCGGGCGGGGCGTCCCCGCCGCGTCGCCTCCGCTCTCCCCCACGCATCCCCAGCCGCCCCGCCCAGCTCTCGGATCCTCGCTTAAGCTCCCGGGCCTGTCGCCCCGCCCCCAGCTCTGTTCCCACCCCTTTCCCTCACGCCCCGCCCCTTCTCTCCCTCCCTCCCCTCCTCTTTCCGCCCCGCCCCTCCCCGCCCCTCCCGCTCCCTTGACGTGGCAGAGGCGGCGCCAGCCATGTTGGCCGGGCCGAGGTCCTCGCAGAGGCCGGGGGCGGGGCGGGGCCGGCCCTGATTTCGGTGTCACGGGCTGCTCCTGCTCGGTGGAGAGGACTGATTTTGTAGGGCGGAGGCTGCGACAGGCTTGGATCTCGTAGGGGGCACTGAGGTAAGGACCGACTTCGGGGCCGCGTCCACTCCGCTGTCCGGGGGCCAGCGGGCGCTCAGCGGGAGCCGGGGCGGGGTAGCGGCGGCGGGCCGGCGGGCCGGCGGGCCGGGGTCTTGGGGTGTTCCCGGCCCTGCCCTCTCGGGTCCCGCAGCAGACGAGGCGCTGCGGAGGCTGCGGCCCGGTGCTGTCCGGCGGGGGAGCGTTGAGCACTGAGCATGTCACCCTCTCACCGCCCTCTGCTACGCTCTCCCGGAGGCCCTGGCCCCCTCATCCAGCTCTCCTGGATTTTGTGCAAGGATGGGAATTGGGTGAAAAACAGGCAGTTCGAGCATCTCGCCCTGCACCCACCCCCGCCTCCTGGGCGCCCCGCCTTCTCCATCCTAGCCCATCATCGCTTCTGGGTTCATTCCTTGCATAATCTGGCGTGGCCCAGACTTTGAACTGAGGTGGCTTGTCACCCGTAATTCGGCCTTGGGAGTTAAAGGGGTTAAAGATAAAAGTCCTAGGTAAAGCTAATGCCTTGGGCCTTGGTTACAGAAAGAGTTACGTTTTCAGACAGGACCGATCCTATCCCATCGGATTCTGCCGAAGTGTTTTCCCGTTTTGGTGGGAGAGGTACTACCTAAATAAAGTCTTAATGAATCTACATGTAATCACTGGAGCGGGGGTGTTGAATTCATGTTTTCACGTGAAGCTTTCTCGGCATCTACCTTCCACCATGGATAACTAGCCAAATTAACTTGGCAAAAAAAGTTTTAGATTTGAATATAAATGCACGTTAAGTCTTCCTTCTTTCTCTTGTCCGGTAGTGTAATTATCATCATTTTGGAAGTCCAACCATTTCTAATTGACTCACAGAATTTTAGAGTTAGATAGGACCTTGTAGTTTTCTGGTTCAAATCTCTCGGCTTACTGATGAGATCGGAAAGGTAAACTGTCCAAGATCATAAAGCTAGTCGTCAGAAGTAATTGAAGAGGGTTTGTGCAGGATTTTACAGCTGAAAAGTAGGAGAGGCACATTTGTTTAGTAACAAGTATATCTGATTGGAAAGAACTCGAGTTTTACTTGCCATTTTGTATGCTTTTCAATTAGGTAATATATAAAAGGGCTAAAATTGGAATATTGAAAAACTGTCATACTATGGGCACGCATTTGATATACTAGGTTAAAGTGACATAATGCTTTGCTTCTTTGCTTTTAGTTCTACCATGAGAAATTTAACTAAAGCAGTTCCTTAAAAACTCTGGGGGACCAAAAAAAAAAAAGTAGTTCTCACAGATTACAAATAGTACTGAAAAATGGAACATTTCTTTAGAATGGTCTTATGTGTTTTGTATCACTTAAAAAAAATAAAGACTGGTATGTAAAGTCTCCATTCTAATATAGTGTGTGAATAATATTTGGTTTGATGCTTTTTATGCAAACATATGTTAATATTAGGGGGGAGAGTGCTTGTCAAATAATGCCATTTTATGAAACTAGTTTGTAAAAGGACTTTATTTCAGATATGCCATTGTTAGACATGGGACCAAGCCTGGCAAACTTTGTACTTGAGTTCAAGTGATTTTAAGATTGCACAATTCCAACTTTGGAAAGGTAAAGTCAGGGAGATGGGCATGGCCATGTAATTGGACCAATTAAGAAGAAACTTCAAAATACTGCTGGAAGGTGAGAATGTAAGAAATATAATGGATGTGATTTAGCAAGCAAATATCTTAGAGCAGAGAGATTGAGAGAAAAAAGTGTGAGTAAGAGGAGTGGAATTGTGCTCAAATATCACTCAGATGATATTTAGTATGTCTTAATAAAAAGTAAAGATGTAGATTTACAATCCAGCCTGTTACCTGTTGTAGAAACTTAAACCTGGCTGTTGCTTAGTGTGAATGTTTTCCTACTAAGAATCCTTGAACCTTTCTCAGTGAGGTTCCCTAATCGTCCTAATTCCCCTCTGACTATCTCAGACCTTAGTTGTATCATTATCTTTCAACAGCCACTTTTCCTTGGAAGCTTTACACCATCCTTCTCAAAGCTGTCTTCTACATTTACCTTCAAAATAGTCTTTTCTAAACAAGTGTAGTCTTAGGATTCCTCTTTACCCTTTATGCACCTTTGAAAATCCATGATCTCTTTCTTTTGTCTTTATTTTTTTTTTTTGAGACAGGGTCTCTGTTGCCTGGGCTAGAGTGCAGTGGTACCATAATAGCTCACTGCAACCTCAGACTCCTGGGTTCAAGCAATCCTCCTGCCTCAGCCTCCCAAGTAGCTGGAACTATAGGCCCGGCTAATTTTTTCTGTTTTTCTGTAGAGACGGCAGTGAGGGGACTGCGGGTGTAGGGGTGGGGGGTGCGTGTCTCGCTGGCCTCAAGAGATCCTCCTGCCTTGGTCTCCCAAAGTGCTGGGATAGGCATGAGCCACAATGCCTGGCCACAGTCTCTTTTGATTAGCATAAAATGCTCTAGTTGTCTCCAAGATTCTGCATGATAGGAGGAAATAATGTGTTTTATTTTTATTTTCTTGTTTATTTTAAAGAAGAGAAAGTTCTTAGCTGCTTGGAATACTTAGATTTGTTAAGCTTTACTTTCTGTAATGTGTAGTACCAAAATCTATTTGAAAAATTTTCTAAAATTAAAATTGTTATATCTAACATGTTTTTTTCAAATAATACCTCTCCTTCCCTCACTTATATTTTAGAATCAGTTTCTTGTCCTACTACTATTAGCAATTTTTACATCCATGTTGAGTTTTCTGCCATTCTAGGTTCATAATTCTTCAGTTCTTTTTTTTTTTTTAAGAGACAGGGTCTTGCTCTGTTGCCCAGGCTGGAGTGCAGTAGGAAAATCTTTTTGTTATGCACCATTAAGCATTCTCTTCTATAAAGTTTAGTGGAAACTTGTTATATGCTGGACAGAAAACCATATGAGTTTTAGAATTTTATGATTTCGATATCTGTTTATTAGACCCATATAACTTAAAAAGCTGATATAGAAAACATAGGATCTAGATTTTCCCCCTATTTTTGCCTTTCTTTTCTGTACACCTTTAAATAAACAGGACACTTACTATTTTTTGCCATAGTTTTTTAAAGAGTGAATAAAAAAGTATAAAATACCTCTTAATGGACCTAATGGGCATTGGGTTCTGTATAGTCACTAATTATTTTGTTATATAAGTGGGATTATTGTTACTTGCTAATTTTTTCCTGAAACAAATATTTTCATTTGGTCATGATTTCTAATGTGTTAATATTGCTGAATGTGGGAAAAACATACTTATTTTCAATCTTCTTAAGTGTATCCTAGATTTTTAAATATCTTTTCATTTTGGTATAGAAATAAGAATCAAGCTCCACAATGACAACCTATTTGGAATTCATCCAACAAAATGAAGAAAGAGATGGAGTCCGATTTAGTTGGAATGTTTGGCCATCAAGTCGACTGGAAGCTACAAGAATGGTTGTTCCCGTGGCAGCTCTATTTACACCACTGAAGGAGAGACCTGATTTACCACCTATTCAATATGAACCTGTTCTTTGTAGTAGGACCACTTGTCGTGCAGTTTTAAATCCTTTATGGTAATTAAAGTATATGGAAAAAAACTAATATAGCAATATGATTAAAAAATGTGGTGTCTTTCTTGCTTATTTATATAAAAATGTCTTTGCTTTTCTTCACAGTTATTTTTTCAAATTGTGACGGTCAAAGAAATTAAAAAAGCTGAAAAATTTTAGGATCATTCTGATTATAGTGAGTTGATAATATAAAGACACCAAATGTAAAAGTGTCACTGTAAAAACCATTAGATCCTAGCAGTGTTTTCTAGATGTTGGTGCTGGCTATGTATCAAGCCATCTTCTGTTCTTAGGCATAACTGAGTGGCACGGTGTTAGAAAAATGTTATGATTTCTTGTTGCCTAAGCCAAAATCTCAGAAATCATCTTTTTTTCTTCTTTCCACTCCCTCTCCCCCTATTATGGATTCTGTCTCTTGTACTCCATCTCTGCTAGTACATCCTGCTTCATATACCACCATCTTTTTCCTGGGCAATTTCAATATCCTCCTAACTGGTCTCCCTGTTTCCATTCTCATCTTTCAACAGTCTGTTCTCCACCTAGGAGCTAGAGTTTTATGAATGAAAATCAGATTGTTAAAATTCTCCAATAGTTTCTTCTTATACTTGGAATGAAAAATTCAAACCTCTTATCAAGACCTGTAAAGCCCTACATGATCTAGCCTCTGTATATTTCTGCCTTCATTTTATATCATCCATTTTTCTTATTCTCATCTACATAATACCTTAACTCTATTGCCCTCTTTCTGATCCTTGAACATACCAGACTTATTCCTTCCTTGGAACTTGTACAGTAGCTGTGCATTCTGCCTGGATTGCACTGTCTCCAGATTTTCCTGTGACTGGTTCCTTTTCATTTGGATCATACTTGTCTATTTAAGAAGGCTTTCCTTTAAAGTAGCTGTTTCAAACACATTCTCACATCCTATTTTGTTTTCTTTAATCTTTGTTGTCACTATCTAAAAGTATTTTCTTGTTTGTGCGTCTACTTGTCTTTTGTCTGTCTTTCTCTTCTAGAATGTAAACTCCATGAGAGAGGGAACTTTTCTCTCATGCTTACTGCTGTAGCAACAGCACCGAAAATAATGGTTGGTATTTATTAGGCATTCAATAAATATATTTTTGACTCGAATAAATGTTTTGTAGGTCTGAGTATAGATTTTACTAAAGTCATTTTAAGAAAAAAATAGGATTATCTTAATTTTATTGATGTTTACTAGATATTAAAAGTTATTGTATATTCACCATTTAGGTGAACTCGTATATGTTAAGAGTATGAATTAGGTATTGGTAATGTCTAAAAATACATGGCTTTTAAAGATCACTTTAATATCAATTTGAATGCATACATGTTTTAGAAAGAAATTAATTTTATTGATACTAGAATTCTTGTAAAATTGAACTGAAACATGAGCTAATGTATGTTTTCTTTTCTTAAAACAGTCAAGTGGACTATCGAGCAAAACTCTGGGCTTGCAACTTTTGTTATCAAAGGAATCAGGTAAGAAAACCCCTATTGCAGATGTCAATGCTATAATATTTGTCATGTAGAAAATGCATATTTAAAAAGAAAGATGAAATAATTATTTTTCATATAATGAAGATACCTATTTTTAAATAATTAAATGATTGGAAAATAATTATTTTCAGTTTAAAATTTTATTACTCTTTATGGCAAATAATTTCTTAAAATTTTTTTTTTCTATCTGTAGTTTCCACCTACTTATGCCGGTATATCTGAACTGAATCAACCTGCTGAACTTTTACCTCAGTTTTCTAGCATTGAATATGTAGTTCTGGTAAGAACATAAGAGCAATATTTAAGAAAGTTTTAAATATCCAGTAATTTACTTTATAATAAAATAATTATTAAATTGAGATGACTTAAAAGGCATCATCCTTAATTCTCACATTGATTCCATGGAGCATTTCAAAGGTAGGAACTATTAAGATCAGTTTGAGCAAGGTAATTTCTCTGTTGTGGTTATTTGATAGGTGGCCAGGATACTGGGTAGGGGGGTGTGATTTGCTATATTAAGTAGATCAATAAGCAGTAAAGTATCAATCTTGCTTTATAGTTGGAAGGTCAGTTCACAAATACTTAGTCAATATCATGCTGTAGTCTGCTGATGTATCCCCAAGTCTAATTATCTAATTAATGAAAATATTCTTGCTTTGGTCCTTGTTAGGAAAATCATTTTTCTTCTCCCTGAACAGCTTCATATAGTTGTTTATATGTTTAGGTGTGGAAGTAATAATATCTCTTATGAATGTTTTGGTGAAAACAGGGTTATGATTCATTTGAGCTGTTCAGTCAGTTGTCCAGTCTGGCTAGTTTCCAGTTCTCTGAAAATCCAATTCAAGTTTAGATAATTATTTTATAAAAATCACCTCACTTTGTTTTTAAATTTTATAGTTGTTATTTTCTTTTTTTTTTTTTTTTTTCTTTTTTTAGAGACAGGGTCTTGTCTGTCACCCAGGCCGGAGTATAGTGATGTGATCATAGCTCACTGTAAATTCGAACTCCTGGGCTCAAGTGATCCTCCTGCTTTAGCCTCCCAAGTAGCTGGGACTACAGGCATGCGCCACCGCACCCGGCTAATTTTTCTATTTTTTGTAGAGATGGGTCTCACTATGTTGCTCAGGCTGGTCTTGAACTCTTGGCCTCAAGCGATCTTCCTGCCTTGGCCTCTCAAAGTGCTGGCCTCTCAAAGGCATGTGAGCCACCCTGCCTGGCCTATTTTCTTATTTTAAAATTAATAAATACTTGTTATAAGAAATGAAGCCTTATGCAGTTAAATAAAATTGAAAGTGAAAGTCCTCTGTGTATAACTATACACGATGTTTTTAAACTTAATTTTTCACTCAATGATGATATGTCTTAGAAGCTTTCCATGACGGCGCATATAATCTGTTTCATTTCTGAAATGGCTTTATTAGGATTCCATTGTACGTATTATTTAATAAATTCTATATTGACTCTTATGTATTGTGTTTAAATGTTAATAACTTTAAAAATAATCTTATTTTTTCTTATGGTAAATTTCTTTAAAAGCGTGGTCCTCAGATGCCTTTGATATTCCTCTATGTGGTTGATACTTGCATGGAAGATGAAGATTTACAAGCCTTAAAAGAATCTATGCAGATGTCATTAAGTCTTTTACCACCTACAGCTTTAGTTGGACTTATTACTTTTGGGAGAATGGTGCAGGTTCATGAACTTGGATGTGAAGGCATTTCAAAAAGCTATGTCTTCAGAGGAACAAAAGATCTGTCTGCCAAACAACTGCAGGTAAACAACAAGAATGGTAGTTTCAACCTATCTGTTAACATCACTCTATGTATGTTGATAAATGCCTTCTGGATTTATGTTTCTAGGTAATATTTTTATTATGATTGACTAATATAATTATATTATAGCAGAGGCTTTCAATTTACTGTTGGCATCAGTTTTCTTTTGTGTGCCTTAAGTTGTTATCATACAGATTGAAGACCCTTCATTTTTAACTGTATCTTTAAAATTTAAAGTGAAACTGAAGCTATTTTACTAGAGATTTAAAGGGCTTACAGAAGAGTCATGCTGAAGAGTAAGAGAGAGAAACCATAGAATGTTAACTTCTGTTTCTTGACATCTCACTTAGGACCTAAGCACTTTTAGTATGTTTGGCAAGGGAAGATATTTTGAGACTTGAGCGTTATTAATATATGAACTATGAGTATATATATTTTTCAATGATTTTTATCATTGGGGCAAATTGAACCTTTATCTTCCAAGGCAAGTGAGTTCTGTGTAGCATACAAGGATCATCTGGGGATATTTTTCAAAATCTTTATTCTGCCCAGAGATTTTGGTAGTCCTTGAGAGATTGAGTGAATGTGTGGTTGTATTGGGAGGTGGTTGGGAGGATAGGATTGTTCACGTAAGTATTTTGAAAAAACTTTCTAAGTAATTCTGGTACAACCCCCAGTTGAGAATAGTTACCCTAGAAGATGATAGATAAGCCTGGGGTAAAGTTGACAAACATAAAATCAGACTTCAGAGGCATTCAGGTAGACCAAGATTAAAAAGAAAGGAAGAGATTTTTGAGGATGACTCTAATTTGAAGCTTGGCAGACTGGGATAGTGGTGCTACAGTTAACTAAGAGAACACACTGGAGGAATTGCAGGTTTGGATGAGGAGGATAATGAGTAGAGAATGAGTAGTGAATAAAATGTGAGGAGGTGGAGAAAATGGAAGTTTGTTCTTTTAAGAGGTTTGTTGTTGAAGGTAAGGATGAAGATAATGTGGGAGTTTGAGAGAGAACTGAGCTAAAGAGAGATACTTTAGGAAGAAGGACACTTGAGTGTGTTTATACAAAGAAGGGAAAGATCCTAAGGAGGGCAAATGAAAGCAAGAGTGAATGAGGAGCGTTATGTTTCAGAAGACATAGTAGAAATTCCTTTAGGAGCACAGGAGGCGGAGTACCTTGGAGTGGAGAATCATCTGTTTCCATGAGACAGGAGAGAAAGTGGGCCAGTTTTAATTTCTCTGTGCCTTAGTTTTTCCATCTGTAAAATGGAGATAACAATACTATCTACCTTACAGGCTGGTCATGAGAATTAAATGGATTGTATCTTTAAGTGTTTGCTATTATTAATGTTATAATTAAATTATGAATTTATTTAGGGTGGTTTAATGTTCTGATTGTAGAGTACATTTTACTTATATAACATATATGTAGTGCATGAAGCATCTTTTTTGCAGTAGGCAAGTGAATGCCTGCATACTAAAATTTTTTTCATCATTAAAATGTTTTTATCTTCTTTCTCTATCCATCTGGTTGAAAAGAGCCTGATCTTTGCAGCCCAAATAGTCCTAGATTCAAATTTTTTTTTTTTTATTTGAGACAGTGTCTGACTCTGTTGCCTGGGCTAGAATGCAGTGGTGTCATCATAGCTCACTGCAACCTCAAACTCCCCGGCTCTAGTGATCCTTGTGCTTTAGCCTCCCAAGTAGCTGGGACTATAGGCGCTTGCCACCATACCCAGCTAATTTTTCTATTTTTTGTAGAGATGGGGTCTTACTATGTTGCCCAGGCTGGTCTCGGAACTCCTGGCCTCAAGCAATCCTTCCATCTCAGCCTCCCAAAGTATAGTATTACAGTCATGAACCACTGTGCCCAGCTTCTTAAACTCTTCTAGTTGTATGATCTTGGGTTGATCTCTTTGCTCATTTTCTCATCCTTCATGGAAAGGGATAAATAATACGTGTGATGCCAGGTTGTTACTAGTACTCAATGGAATAATATAAGTGAGAATTCTCAATATAGTGTAAACCCTATATTGAGGGTTTTATAGCAAAACATGGATTAAAATCTTGCTTTGTTACTTACTAGTTGTATAACCTTAGGCAAATTTTTTTTTTCTTACTTTTTTTTCTTTTTACCCCAGTGATGTTGGACTGGAATAACCTTAGGCAAATTATTTAGTCTTTCTGATTGTCAATTTTCATTTGTAAAGTAGAAATTAAGGAATCTACTTTTTTGTGGTTTTGTGAGGAAATAGTATATATAAAGAATTTAGCCCAGAACTAGCATATAGTAAATCCTTAGTAAAAAGTTGCTGTTCCTGCTAGCAGTATAGGAAATACTGCAGGATTTGTTCAATAATTTTATTGTTGCAGATCTTTAGGCTTTCTGATTTTTCTGGTACATACTTATACTTTATTACTTCATGACTAAGGAGTTATAGATTCAAGAAAACTTTGGTACAATAATGTTATTTTCATATGTCCAGAGAGGAATTGTGCACACATCTGAAATTCAAAACAAACCTGGCAGTTTGGTTAGGCATTAAGTTAAAAAATTAAGAAGTACACACATACAAGGTATGTGTAGCTTGTAACCCCGTTTATGCGATTCCATCTACCTCTCCTTTATTACGCTTATTACAATTGCAGTTTTACATTTGTTTATCTGATGATTTAATTAATTCCTTTCTGTTTCCAGATTTTAATTTCCACGAGGGCAGTGGCTGTTTATTTTTTCACCATAATATTCCTGACACATAGTAGGTGCTTAAGATGTAGTTTGCTGAAAGGGATGAATGAATATAAATTAAGAAGTATGGGGCCAGGCACAGTGGCTTACACTTGTAATCCTAGTGTTCTGGGAAGCCAGGGTGGCAGAAGTTCAAGACCAGCCTGAGCAAGAATGAGACCCCGTCTCTACCAAAATTAGAAAAAATTAGCCAGGCGTGGTGGCACATGCCTGTAGTCCCATCTACTGGGGAAGTGATGAGGCAGGAGGATTATTTGAGCCCAGGAGTTTGAGGTTGCAGTGAGCTATGATGATGTCACTGCACTCTACCCAGGGCAACACAGCGAGACTCTGTGTGGAAAAAAAAAAGAGAAGTATGGGCTTTTAAATTATACAATAACTTATTTTGGCTATTAATTAGAGATAAAGTATTTCTAAGCTAGTATTCTTCCTCTTTGCTTACATAACACCTTGTACTTTGCTCTCTCATGATCCTTATTTTGCTGTATTTTTATTGTTTTCCTGACAGTCTCTCCAACTGTACTATTTGTTTTCTGAGGAAAGAAACCTTGTGTTCTCTGTTTTTGTGTTCCTATTGTCTAGTATAGCACCTTGTACATGGTAAATAGTTGATAAATATTTGTAGAAGTAATTAAATGTGTATCACCCAAATAATCTCTTTACAGGAAATGTTGGGGCTCTCTAAAGTACCAGTTACTCAAGCAACACGGGGTCCTCAGGTACAGCAGCCACCTCCTTCCAATAGGTAATAATTAAATATGAGAAAGAGAATTTGATAATTCATGCAGCTATTTTAAACATCCCATACCCTTAACTTGAATATAGACATTCAGTGATACCGTATTATTAAATATTTTTAGGAATATAAATAAACTACATTAGTATGCTTTTTAAAGAGTTGAGGCAAAATTATGGCACTGAAATGGTTTGTTTTTCATCCTTACAACGTAAGGAGTTACTTAATTTTGATATATTCCTAATTTTCTATTTTTACATTCAGAAAAACTTAATTTTTGTGGTTTGAGGACAACCACGCAAAATAGGGCCTCAAAAGCTTTTTGTCTTCTTACCCTTAGAGTTAGCTTTTCCCCCTAAACTTTTTTTTTCTCTAAACTTTCTACTCAAAGGTAGTATTACTAAAATTGAGTTGATGTATCTTCTCATAATATTTCAATAACTTTAAAATTTACTAGATTAATAAATGAATATAAAGTCTTGAAGTAATACTTAGTTTGAGTGTTTCATTTATAGCAGTGGTACTCAAAGTGTGGTTCCTGGACCAGCAGCATCAGTATAACCTGGGACCATGTTTGAAATGCAAATTCTTGGGGCCTCATCCCAGGCCTACTGAAATAAACTCTAAAACTGGGACCCAGCAATTCTGTGTTAAGATAAGCCCTCCAACTGATTTTAATGCATATGAAAGTTTGGGAATCACTGTCTGCTATGTATTCCAAGTATTTTTTTCTATTTTTAGGAAAGTGGACAATTTGTTTCTTAAACCCTCACCTATAGACACTTATATAAATGGCTTTTTATTTAATTTTGTTTTTCAGATTCTTACAGCCAGTACAAAAAATAGACATGAATCTCACAGATCTTCTTGGAGAACTTCAACGAGACCCTTGGCCTGTACCACAGGGAAAGAGACCTTTGCGTTCCTCTGGAGTGGCACTTTCTATAGCTGTAGGACTGCTGGAGGTAGTGATGATGGCTTTGTTTTGGAATGTAAATGTGTGTGTGTGTGTGTGTGTGTGTGTGTGTGTGTGTGTGTATGGAATTGTAAATATATAGGAAAAAACCCAAGTTTTTTTTTTTTTTCCTATTCTTTCACTCAACAATCAATATAGAATACCTCTTTTCCCCACACATCAACCAAACAGTTCTGCATTGGACACTAGCTTTATGTCCTGAAGATAGTGATGGATCTCACAGAATCAGGCTTAGTCCCACAAGACTGCCCGTTACTTCAGATGCTAGTCACAAATGGTAGGCTGTTACCAATACTCCTGACTGACTGGCTAAAATCGGGGGTACCCATGACTCCCACCTTGGGTTCAATTAATTTGCTAGAGTGGCTCACAGAACTCAGGGAAACACTTACTTACGTTTATGGGTTTATTCTAAAGATACCACAAAGAATACAGATGAAGAGCCAGATGGAAGAGATGCATAGAGTCAGATATGAGAGAAAGGGCACAGAGCTTCCATGCCCTCTCTGGGGTGCCTGTTAGGGTGTGAGCTAGCGCATACAGGTTTTGAGAAAGATTTCTCCAGACAAAGATAGAGAGAAGAAAAAGTTTATTTACTTTTTCCTGGGCAGAAAAAGGGCCAATGTGGTGAAAGAGAGGGAGATAGTGTTGGCAGAGAGAATCAGGTACTCAGGCTTTTTATGTAGGGAGTGAAGAATATTTATGGCTGTAGCCAAATTAACAGAATACTGCTGCATCTGCTCTGCTCCTTCTTCTTAGTGGCTGGCTGATAACAGAACCCTTGGCGGGATGTCAAAGTCCAAGAGTTGGCTTCCTTGCCTTTCCTTGGAGACAGGCTTTATCACTGGAGATGTGACTCTGCCCCTGAGATATGGTGAGGCCTGAAGCTCACACCCCTGCTGTTCACTCAGGAACTCTGTAAAAAGCAGATTCTCAAAAGCAATTTTAAAAGAGAAAGATTTACATCTCTTTTCCATCTGCCCAGCTATTTTCAGAAGTCATGCAAAACAGAACTCCTGCGGGGTATCTGTTAGTGAGAGAACTGATAGGATTGATCTTTGACCGTTACTAGGAAATAGTGGGATTAGATATTTTCATGTTATTTTTGCAAGACCATCCTTTCAGTGCCACCCTCCAGGAACCTCCACATGTTCAGATATCCAGAAACTCTCCTAACCCTGTCCTTTTAGGTTTTCATGGAGGCTTACATAGGCATGAGGCTTACAAAGGCATTATATAGATGTGATTGATTTACATCTTTTGCCATTGGTGATCAGCTTAACCTTTAGCCCCTCTCCTTCCCTGAGGTTGGGAGATGGGGCTGAAAGTCCCAACCTTTTAATCATGTGGTGACCAGTCCCCATCCTGAAGCTATCTAGGGGCCCCCAGCCACCAGTCATTTTATTAGCATACAAAAGATACTCTTATCATTCTGGAGATTCCAAGGATTTTAGGAGCTGTGTGTCTGGAAAGGGGAGGAAGACCAAATATATATTTTACAATATAACAGGAATTATATGTATAGGATAATGTTGAGTAAAAAAATCAGGTTATAGGACAGAGAGTATATGATTTTATTTATGCAAAGTTTTTTCTGTAACATATCCTTTTGTGTATAGACAGGATTCTGGAAAGATGTTCACCCAAATGTTAGCAGTAGTGAGATAGGGGAATTTTACTTTTAAGTAGAATTTGAAAATCTTATATTATGCATATCTTAGCTTTATAATTAGAAAAAATAGTTTTCTAAAAAATGTTTTTTATTGTATGGCTCTTAGCAGTGCATAAAAATGAAGAAAATACTAGAACAAGGAAAAAAGATAAAAAAGAAATTTTAAAAAGTTTTTTAAAACTTAAAATGCTATCAAATATACAGAAAAGATGCAAGAGTTGTACAAAGATCTTTTTTCTCTTTGAACTGTTTGAGATTAAGTTGCTGATATGATATTCCCAACCCCTTGAAACTTTAGTTTTATTTCCTATAAGCCAGAATAATCTCCTGTATAACCACAATGTAACTAATAAAATCAAAATATTAGCACTGATACATTACTGCCAGCTAATTCTCAGACCTCATTCAAGTTTTGCCAGTTGTCCCAGTAACTTTCCTTACTGAAAGGATTTAGTTCAGTCATACATTTAATGGTTATATCTTTTTGTCTCCTTCAATCTGGAACAGTTCCTCAGTCTTTCCTTAACTTTTATGATCTTGACACTTTGGAAGATTTGGGTCAGTTATTTGGTAGAATGTTCCCCAATTTGGGTTTCACTTGATGTATCTTTGTAATTTGATTCAGGTCTTACATCTTTGGGAGGAATATTACAGAAGTAATGCTGTGTTCTTTTTGCATCCTATCAAGTGGCACGTGGTTTTCATTTGTCCCATTACTGATGATATTCACTTTGATCATTCATTAATATTGTATCTGTTGGGATTCTCCACCATAAAATTATTCTTTTTTCACCCCTTTGTAATTAATAAGCATTAGGTGGTGAGGATCTTTGAAAACCATGCAAATCCCATTCTTTGTCAAACTTTCAATTTATTTATTTATAAATTTTACTATGGAATCATGGTTTCCTATTTTATACAGTAAGTTGCAATTTTTACTATCATTATTTGTTCTTTTAACTTTTTACTTTGACATAATTCTAAACATATGGAAAAGTTGCAAGAATGGTTCAGAGCATCCCTTACACCTTTTAACCATATTCCTTAAATGTTTTTAAGGAATTTTTACCACATTTGCTTTATCCTTCTCTCTCTCTGTCTGGATATCTCTATATCTGTTTAGATATAGATAAATATATATATGATATATATGATTGATAGGTATGTATTTATTAATATAAACTATTTTTCTACATATGTGTATCTCTATATATCACACACATATGAATTAAAAAAAAACAAAGTCAGTTACAAACATGATGTCCCTTTACTTCTAAATACACTTCTACATACACTTCAGTGTGTATTTCTTAATTACAAAAACATTCTCTTTCATAAGTGCAGCATAGTTAACGAAATCAGGAAATTAGCATTGATATAATACTGTTTTCTAGTCTGTAAACTTTATTCAGATTTCACCTGTTACCTCTTTATAGCAAAAAAAAAAATCCTGGATCATTCATTATATTCAGTTGTCATGTTTCTTTAGTGTCCTTTAATCTGGAATAATTCCTCTTCCTTGGTTTTTCTTTGTATTTTATAACGTAGATATTTTTTAAGAGCACAGGGTAGTTATTTTGAAGAATGACTCTAAATTTGACTTTGATGTTTTCTCATGAGTAGATTTACGTTACACACCCTGGCAGTAATATTACAGAATTGACTTGTGTTCTGTTTACTGCATATATCAGGAACTCCTGATGTTGATTTGTTTCATTACTGCTGATGTTAGCTTTGCTCACTTAGTTAAGGTGGTTTTTGCTACTGTAAAGTTACGATTTTTCCTATTGTAGTTATAAATATCTTACTGGAAGATACTTTGAGAATATGTAAATAACCCATGTACTCAGCAAACTTTTACCCACTGGTTTTAGCATTCATTTGATGATTCTTGCCTAATCAATTATCATGATGGGTACCAAATAGTGACTTTCTAATTCCATCATTTCTACATTTATTAGCTGGCTTTCTACTTGAGGAAAAGCTTTCCCTTCTACCCCTTTTATATATTTATGTCAGTGTGGGTTTTTAAAAAATACATACAGAATATATACTGGATGGATTC
Source organism: Daubentonia madagascariensis (assembly GCA_023783475.1). Lineage (NCBI taxonomy): Eukaryota > Metazoa > Chordata > Mammalia > Primates > Daubentoniidae > Daubentonia > Daubentonia madagascariensis. Next base: position 3,881,890 of record JAKFHU010000485.1, on the reverse strand, counting down.
TCATATTCTTATGTATTGCTATAGGATATGTTACTTTACTATCATTATTTATTTTGATGTTCAAATTGTTCCACATTTGGCTAGTGGGAGCCCCTTCAAGCTGCTTCTGGGTCCTTATTAAATGTCCCCATCATTGCTTGAACATTTCCTTACTTTCTAGTACAATAAGATATTCAAGGCTCACCTTATCCTTTCCCTGCTCTGGACCTGAAATCGCCATTTAGAAGCCCTGTTTCCTTTTACCCTTGGTTCCACCAAGAAGATAAGGACACTTAATGTGCTTATTGTTACTGGAGTGTCATTGCTTCTAGGTCCTAGGGGATGGAGCTAAGAAAAAGATGTATGTGCATATGTTTAGATACATACATAAGTAGGTATATATGTGCATATGTGTATATATATCTACACACTCCTACATACATCTACGTCTCTCTCTGTTAAAACCATAAAACTCTATGTATTAAAAACCAAGAGTTCTTTCAGATAAGTACAATTCAATACCACAGGGTTTATTCTATCCTTCCTACCTTCCATATTTGTAACTCTTCTCTGACTATGAGAAACATGTTCCTGTTATCAAAATATATTTACTTATTTGCTCAGTCCTAGAATATATATATAAAATAGTTTCAAAATTTTTAGCTCATACCTCTGTGACAAAGAAGCCTAGAAGTTAGAGCCAAAAGTTGTTTAATGTTCTGAGGATATATATTACAAAATATACTGTTTTCAAAAGTTAACTGGGTTAGTTGTCCTTCCCCTGCCTTAGTGTGAGTATGTTATTTTTTGCTGTAAGTTCTATTTATTTCTTTTTAAAAAAGCCCACCCTTGTTTTGCATGTGTACAGTGTGTAGTGAGACATTAACATGATTCCAGGCCAGGCATGGTGACTCATGCTTGTAATCCTAGCTTTAATACTTTGAGAGGCCAAGATGGGAGGATTGATTGAGCCTAGGAGCTCGAGATGAGCCTGGACAACATAGTGAGACCCCATCTCTACAAAAATTAGAAAAGTTAGCTGGGTGTGGTGGAGGTGTCTATAGTCCCAGCTACTCTCCCAGCTACTTGGGAGGCTGAGGAAGGGGGATCGCTTGAGCCCAGGAGCTTGAGGTTGTAGTAAGCTAAAGTGCTACTGCATTCTAGCCTGGGCAACAAAGCAAGACCCTGTCTCAAAAAACAAAACAAAACATAAAAACATGATTCCAAATCAGAGTGGTACAGAAAGATACACTCAAAGAAGTATCATTCCCACCCATGCCCTTGGTTGGATAAGATTCATCTTCTAAGAAATTTCCTAAGAGAGTACAGAATTTCCTGAGCTGTTGAATGTTTAAACTTTTTTTCTATACTTGAAGGACATCTTGGTTGGATATAAAAAGCCTGGTTCTCACTTTCTTTCATGGGGTTATTTGAAAATGCTGCTCTATTGTTTTCTTGCTTTGAGGTTGTTTTTGAGAAGGCTGTTGCCTGTCTAATTCTCTTGCCCTTGTAAATTATTTGATCAGTTTGCTTGGAGGTCTTGAGGAATTTTTCTTTATCTTTACAATCCACTAGTGTTAGTAGAGTGTTGTAGGTTAATTTTCTCTAGTACCTGGTAGGCCCTCTTTTTATAAATTTTTTAGGTCTTTCATTCCTATAAAGCTTTCTTAGATTATAGTTTTAAAATATTGGTTTTGTTCCATTGTTTTATCTTCTTTAAGAACTCCAATTATATATAAATTGAATCTTCTTTGCTTGGTTTTCATTTCAACCATCTTTTTGCTTATTTCATTTTCATTCTCCTGGGTGTTTTCTTGCTTTTCTTCATTGCCCCTTACTAAGCTTTCATTTGAATTTGCAGTTGTTATAGGCCTGCTGTTGGCTTCCCTCTTTTCTCTTCCACTTACTTTTTCCTGAACTGCCCTTGCTCTATGTGAAGCCTTGCAGTGAGAGCATGGGAGATAAGGTAGTTCACTGGGATTTAATGTTTGTTTGTTTTACTTATAGGTGATTTGAAGTTTGGATGTTCTTTGTGTTCTAGTTTTGTGAAAGTGTGTTTGTATACTTCTTTTTGTTCTTGTTCTTCATTATTGTTTCAACTTTACATGACTGCTATTACTTCAAATACCCAAAATGAAAAGATTATTTTTGTTTATTAAACTAGTTAGGAAAGTTATAGAAGTAATAGCATGTCTTGTGAAAACATTCAAACAATATGCAAGGATACGTACAAATGAAAAGTAAAAGGCAGATTTACTTGTTCTCCAGATTTGTTAATCATATGATTTTTTAAATTATCATCAAAGTTTATATCATTTATATTCTGTTCCAAAGCTATAATGTAGCTTTGTATTTTGTCCAATAACTGCTTATAGAAATTGGAAATAAAATAGCATTTCTAATATTACTATACAAATATTATTAATTGTGGAATAAAGCAGAGTGATTATACACATGGAGAAGGATACTTTCATATATCAAAGTCCTAGGGTACCTTTTAAATTTTTTTCTAGATTCCCTCATTTTCTTTGGATCATACTCAGTTGCCTTTTTGTTTCTTATAAATTTTCTGAGTTGTTGCGTATCTAAAAATGTTTTTTTAATTTTGCCCTCTAAGTTCATTAGTAGTTTGGGTGGCTACAGAATTCTAGGTTCAAAGTAATCTTCACTTGGAAATTTCAGACATTCTTCTTTAGTGTTCTGACATACGGTTTATCGATGATAATTTGATGTAGTCTAGTTCTTTTTTTAGGAAACTTATTCTTTCCACTGGACCTTTTAAGAATTTTTCTTTAATTGTGAAGTTCTGAAATTTTATTAAGCTGTGTTTATATTTGATTCTTTTTTCATTAATTTGTGTGGTTTTGTAAGCCCTTTCATTCTGAAGACTTGTTATTCTATAGCTTCATTTATTTTTGTCTTTTTTAGTCTATACTCATTAGATTGATGCTGAACCTCTGTATCTCTTAATATCTTATTTTTTCCCTCATGTTTTTCTTCTTTGCTTCTTTTCTGGGAGATTTCCTTAACTTTATTTTCCGTATCTCTAATTCAGTCTTCAGACATGTTTTTTAGCCCATCCATTGAGGTTTTTTAATTCTCACAATGCTTTTAATTCCAGAAATTCTTTGAGAGTTGTCATGTTTGTTGTGATATCTGTTGTAACATATGCTTGGTTCTGTATCTCTGAGCCTTTAATTTGCATGCTAAGAACCCTCTCCAGGCAGATGGCCTGCTTTCCACGCAGAGCATTTCTGAGGAATTGCTGGTGGCAGAATCTCTCATCTGCTGTATCTGGAGGTATAGGAATATACTACTATTTGCAGTAGAATTTTTAAAGAATCTATAAACCTAATCCCTATAAACAAGGACATTTCTTCTGCTTAACTAGTCTTAAACTGGAAGAAGTTGAAAAAGAAGAGGAAGAAAAGGCAATCTCTTATTTTATTAATTTTGGGTTAACAATTATATTGTTAACACTATATATTCCTTGGTCCGTTTCTGCTTTTTGTGTTTTTTGACACTGCAAATATGGAGCTTTTCAGGTATTCCTTTGAGAAGATCTGGCTTTTGGTATCTGTGATATGCTTTTTTGATTATTTTATCAATCCAGTAAAATCTGTTGTTTGAAATCTTCAAAATTTCTGGTCTACTGATAGCATTCTTTCTGATCTTTAAATTTTATTTACTTATTTTTTAAACAATACATTTTCTCTTATTTCACTGGCATCTTGTGAGGAAGGGGAAGTAGATTGGAGTAGTTAATTCATCAACTTAAACAATAAGTTATACTTATGTTTTGAACATAGAAAACAAAAGCAAAACAACAACACAAAACAGAAGAGCCAGGTGCAGTGGTATGTGCTTGTAGTCCCAGCTGCTCAAGAGGCTAAGGCAGGAGGATTGCTTGAGCCTAGGAGGTTGAGTCCAGCCTGGACAGCACACCAAGACCCTGTCTCTAAAAAAATACTAAAAAGGAAAAAATTAACAAAACAGAAGAGGTTGCCCTTTCTTCCTTTTCTTTTTCAACTTCTTCCAGTTTAAGACTAGTTAAGCAGAAGAAATGTCCTTGTTTATAGGGATTAGGTTTATAGATTCTTTAAAAATTCTATTGCAAATAGTAGTATATTCCTAAAAGCTATTTAAACACCTTGCTTTTGAATTTCATTTTAAACATTTGATGATTTTATCTATTAGAAAATATTTGCTTTTTTCTTATCTAGAAAGAATGTCAAAATTTGTCAAAAATGTATATCCATGTATTTTCTGTTTTCCTTTAAACTCTTTTAACAAGTTACTTTTTTTCAATAGTGTACTTTTCCCAATACTGGGGCTCGTATCATGATGTTCATTGGTGGTCCTGCTACTCAGGGGCCTGGAATGGTGGTTGGAGATGAATTGAAGACACCTATAAGATCCTGGCATGACATTGAAAAAGACAATGCCAAATACGTTAAAAAGGGAACTAAGGTAATTTTGGCTTTTTAAGTCTTTTTGTGTTATTAGAAATCAGGTATTCATTTGATGTGAGAGGAATAATACCAATATTTTTTGATAGAAATTTGATATTATGAAGTTTGATACTATAACTGCTATTCAGGATTAGAGAAATATTCTTTTTTTCTTGATAACTTGTTACAGTTTTTCTGGTTTGAAATATTTAAAAACTTCAGAGTAGGTACTAATGGGTATTTGCTTAAAGATTACTCCTGAGTGAAACCCTTTGTGCCTTTTTAAATGTTCATGTTAAAGAATGTCTTTCTCTTTAGGAAAAGTTTCTTACATTTTCTGGTTTTTCATTTCTAAGAGATAGTCCCTCATGTTTCGTCTAGATAAGAATATTGTTCATAGCTTGAATAGTCCATCATTTTCTTGTGAGTTGTTTTATGTTCATGTAACTTCACATTTTTTGAGTTTATGTAGGTACATTTCACTAATGTTGATTCTTGATTCTCCTATATTGGTTCTACTTGTTAATGTCTTTGTTAATTTTTAAAAAATTCTCTAGAGTTCACAGTTTTAGTTTAGTTTTACTGTATTATCTCATATTGTTTGGTAGTCATTATTATATTTTTAAAAGTAATTAATAACAGATAATTTTTGTCACTATTAGTGGATACTTTTTTTCTTGCCGACTAATTTCATTTTTGAGCTCGGAATTTTTCTTGGTTAGAGTTTCAAAAAATGTTTTATATTTGATTATCTTACTGCTTTTGTATTGTCTCACTATTTTTGGATGTTTTTGTTACTTGGGTGTGGATTTAGCCAGGAAAAAGAGAACTCTGTTATTCTTCTACCATGTTTATATATGAAGAACAAGATGTTCAGTATGCCTTTAATTTAGCTTCTTTTAGGGTTTCTAAAGAAGAAAATGTAAAAATGTCAGACTTAGGGAAGTTATGGTATCATTTTATGAACACTATAGAAAATTAAATAAGAATAAATCATATTTAAATTATGATGGGTTATTCTTTTAGTTTTTCTTAGATCATTTTGATCTGTTAATGGAAAAAAGATTTATAGGATGTTTTTATATATTACCTGGATTTAACTTTTAAAAATCTTTTGTAGCATTTTGAAGCATTGGCTAATCGAGCTGCTACAACTGGGCATGTTATTGATATCTATGCATGTGCATTAGATCAGACAGGTCTCCTGGAGATGAAATGCTGTCCCAACCTTACTGGGTATGTTTTTAAATTTTTACAGTTTTTATAATTATGAACTAATGATGACAGTTTACAAATGTAAACCAATAATCACAGTTCAGGAAAAAAAAAGAGTTATCATCCTACCACTTCAGGATTTGTTAACACATCTGTTAACATCTTTTGATATTCCTTTTAGTAAAGCACACTTTAAAATATTTTATAAAATTCAGAGTTATAAAGGTACCAGCTCTGTTTAAAAGCTCATTTTGATGTTCTGAAGTCATTGTTTTGCTTTATTATTTGAGCAGCATTTTTGAGGTATAATTCACATACCATAGATTTACCCATTTAAAGTGTGTAATTTGATGGTTTTTAGTATATTCCCAGGTTGCACAACCATCACCATAATTTGATTTTAGAACATTTGCATTACCCCAGAAAGAAACTCTGTACCTGTCAGCAGTCACTTCTCATTCCTGCCTTCATCCCCTTCCCCCACTCTCTCAGCCCTAGGCAGCCGCTAATTGCCAATTCTGGACAATAATATAAATGGAATCATATGGCCTTTTGCGATTGGCTTTTTTCACTCAGCATGTTTTCAAAGTTCGTATTGTAGGAAGTGCTAATATTTCATTTCTTTTTATTGCTGAATAAAAAGTGAAGAAGGGGACTAACGTCATTTAATAGTATTCCATTGGATGGATACACCACATTTTGTTTATTGATCCATCAATTAATGAGTATTTTGTTTCCACTTTTTGGCTATTATGAATAATGCTGCTTTGAATATTGTGTGCAAGTTTTTGTATGGACATCATGTTTTTGTTTCTCTTAAGTATGTACCAAGGAGTGGAATTGTTGGGTGATGTAGTAATCTGTACTTTACATTTTGAGGAACCATCAAACTGTTTTCCAAAGTAACTGTACCAGTTTACATTCCTATTACCAAAGTATGAGGATTCCAATTTCTCCATATCATTACTAACACTTGTTATTGTGTGTCTTTTTGATGATACCTATCCTAGTGAGTATGAAGTGATATCTTAGTGTGGTTTTGATTTGTATTTCCCTGAAGACTAATGATGTTGAGCATCTTTTTATGTGCTTACTGGCCATTTGTATGTCTTCTTTGGAGAAATGTCTGTTTAGATCCTTTGCCCATTTTTGAATTGGGCTGTTTATTTTCTTTTTATTGAGTTACAAGAGTTCTTTGTATCTAGGTGCAAGTCCCTTATCAGATATATGGCTTATAATTATTTTCTTCTATGGGTTTTAGTTTCACTTTCTTGATGGCATTGCTTGCAGCATGAAAGTTTTGATTTTAATTTTAATTTTTTGAAGATAGGGTCTCACTCTGTCACCTGGGCTAGAGTGCAGTGGCATCATCATAGCTCACTGCATCCTCAAACTCCTGGATTCAGGTGATCCTCCTGCCTCATCCTCCCCAGTAGCTGGGAACACAGGAGCGTGCCACACCGCCTGGCTAATTTTTTCTATTTTTAGTAGAGACAGGGTCTCGCTGTTGCTCAGGCTGGTCTCGAACTCCTGAGCTCAAGCAATCCTCCTGCCTCGGCTTCCCAAAGTGCTAGGATTATAGGTGTGAGCCACTTCACCCAGCCAAGTTTTAAATTTTGATGAAGTCTAGGTCATGCTTTTTCTTTTGTTACTCGTGTTTTTGGTTTCTTAGTCAAGAAATCATTGCCTAAACCAAGATCATGAAAACTTACTCTTGTGTTTTCCTAAGAATTTTCTAGTTTTAGCATTTACATTCAGATCTTTGGTCCATTTTGCATTAATTTTTATATATGGAGTGAGAAAGAGGTTGAACTTCGTTCTTTTGAATTCGGATATCCAGTTGTCTCAACATCATTTGTTGAAAGACTTCTTTTCCCGTTGAATTGTCTTGGCACCCTTATTGAAAATCAATCAACTCTAATTTTTTTTGTGGTTGTTCTTTTCCTTTTTGCAGCAACCCCTTCCTAATGAATCAACTCTAAATTTAAGGATTTGTTTCTGGACTCTTAATTCAATTCCATTGATCTATATGTCAATGCCACAATGTTTTGTTGCCTGTAGCTTTGTAATAAGTTTTGAAATCGGGAAGTGTGAGTCTTCCAACTTTGTTCTTGTTTTTCAAGTTTTTTCACTATTCTAGATTGGTTCTATTTGCATGTACATTTTAGAATCAGCTTGGTCATTTCTCCAGAAAAGGCAGCTGGAATTTTGATAGGGATTTTATTAAATCTTTAGATTTTTGGGAGGAGTATCTTAAATACTAAGTTTTATCCATGAACATGGGATATTTTTCCATTTATTTAGATCTTCTGTAAATTCTTTACATAATGTTTTGTAATTTTCAGTGAATTAGTCTTGTACTTCTTTTGTTAAGTTTGTTCCTAAATATTTTATTCTTTTCAATGCTATTGTAAATGAAATTGTTTTCTTAATTTTATTTTCATATTGTTTATTGCTAATGTTAGAAATACCATTGATTTTTTTTCTTTTTTTAATCCCCATTGTGATAGTAATAATTGATTTTTATATATTGATCTTGTACCCTGCAGCCTTGCTGAACTTGTTTATTAGTTTTAATAGTTTAGGTTCTTTTTGTGGATTTCTTAGGGTTTTCTATATGAGATCATTTCATTTGCTAATAGGCATTGTTTTATTTCTTCCTTCCCATCTGCATGCCTTTTATTTATTTTCCTTGCCTAATTGCCCTGGCTGGAATGTCCAGTATGATGTTGAATAAAAATAGTGAGAGTGGACATCTTTGTGTTTTTTCTTAATTTTGAAGGGAAATAATTTAATCTTTTACCGTTACATGATGTTATCTGTGGGTTTTAGTAGATGCCTTTTATCAGGTGGAAGAAGTTCCCTTCCATTCCTGGTTTGTTGTTTTCTTTTTCTTTTTTATTTTCATGAAAGGGTGTTAGATATTGTTAAATGCTTTTTCTGCACCTGTTGAGGTGATCTTGTGATTTTTGTCCTTTATCTAATTAATATGGTGCATTACATTGATTTTTGTATTTTAAATCTACCTTGTGTTCCTGGGATGAATCTCACTTGGTCATGGTATATTATTTTTTTTATTATTGCTGGATTCAATTTGCTAGTATTTTGGTGAGGATTTTTGCATCTGTCTTCACAGGGAATATTGATCTGTAGTTTTCTTGTGATATCTTTGTTTGGTATTGGTATCGGAATAATAACTGGCTTCATAGAATGGCTTGGGAAGTGTTCCCTCCTCTTCTGTTAGCAGCCATTATTTCTGAGATAATTAGGCTTTAAAAAACTCAATTAGATATGTCAACTGGTTTCTCAGGTTTATTTATTCAATTCATTCATCTAATAAATATTGATGAGAACCTATGGTGTGGCAAACTGTTTAAGGCACTGGAGATATAACAATGAACCAAACATAAAAATTTCTGCCCTCATGGAGCTTATCTTCTAGTATAGTACTCTTTGGTATAATTTTCTAATGAATATGTTCTCTGTGCTGTCCCATTGAAATGTGGCAAGTGTGACTGAGGAACTGAAGTTTTAATTTTATTTAATTTTAATCAACTTACACTTAAATTTAACTAGCCACATGTTAGACAGTACAGGTCTAAATGCGAGGAGATGAGACAAGTGCAGTAGATAGGATGTCAGATGGTTATAGTGTTGGGAAGAAAAATAAGTCAGGAATGAGGACAAGGGTTTGCAGTTTTAAATATGATGAGAAGGGAGGGACGGCCTCATTGAAGGTGATATTTCAGCAAAGACTTAAGGAAGTGAGAGTGAGCCATGTGCATATATGAAGGAAAAGTGTTCCAAGCAGAGGGAACAGCAAGTGCAAAGTTGAGGACATACCTGGGATGTTGAGAAATGGCAAGGAGGCCAAAGTAGCAGGAGTGTAGTGAGTGAGGCGGGCAGATTTTAAGGGCCTTTTGACTATCTTAAGGGCTTTGGATTTTGAGTGAGATGGGAAGTCTTTGGAGAATTTTCAAGAGAGGAGTGATATGATCTGACTTAATGTTTTAAAAGGACCACTGACTTCAGCTGTCTTCAGTAGAATATAGGAGTGCAAGTATACCAAGTGGTGGTGGCTCAGGTGGTAGGAAGTGGTTGGAATTTGGATGTATTTAGAAGGTAGAGATAAGGTAGAGACAACTCTTTCATAGAGGTTTACTGTAAAAGGTAGCAAAGAAGTGGTGTGGTATAAGTTGTCATTAATCTAGGATGCATTATCAGGTATAGTGATAACATGGATCATCATAGATAAGATGTTTGTAAATATAGAAAATCTGAAAGAATCTACAGATAAACTATTAGAATTAATATGTAAAGTTGGCAAAACTTCTGGTTCAGTCAGTGTACAAAGTTCAACTATATTTTTATATACTGCTAATGTAAATAGAAAACAAAATTTAAAAAAATACAATAGGTAATAATCATCGGAAATAACATAAATCAGAATTTTTAACAATATCAAAAGTAAAATTACTATTAGTTATACTACATCAGTCTTATTCTTTTGTCTGTTTCAATTTTTGATTGTATCTTTTATTGTTTTAAAAATACTTAAAATATTTTAAAAATATGAGCAAATATATCTAAATATTTGTGTGCATGCATATATGTATGCATGTGTGTGTATCTCTCCTTTTATATAAATAGCAGAATATTCTACACACCTTCCCTTACTTTGTGTTTTTCACTTATATCCTAGAAATCAGTCTGTAGCAGTGTATTACTCCCTTGTGTGGATGTACTGTATTTTATTCAACTAGTTTCTAATAGATGTTCATTTGGATTATTTTCAGTCTTTTGTTATTACGAATAGTGCTTCAGTGAATAACTGTGTGCAGATATTTTGCATTTTGTTTTTGTTTTGCCAGAGTATCTTTGGGATAGATTCCTAATAGTGGGGTGGCTGGAATAAAGATAAAATCCATAGATAATTTGTTAGATACTGTCAAGTTCCTCTGCACTGGAGTTGCACCATTTTGCATTCCCACAAACAATATATGAGAGTGCCTTTTTTTGCCACAGCTTTGCCAAGAGATTATGTTGTCAAACCATGATTTTTGCCAATCTATTATAGAAGAAATGCTATCAGAATAGTTTTTATTTGTGAGTTGTTTTAAAAATTTTTTAAAATTAAAAAAGTAGGTACATGGTTATTGAAAAAAATTTAAAGAAACCTAAGTGCATAAAGTGACAATGATCCCTTAATGTCCCTCTGTTCTTGTTTACTGGGTATAATACTCATAAGTTTCATGTGACATATACAATGTATACATATATATACATATTTATGAATGAGAATACATGCTATAAACTGTCAGGTATCTTCACCAATATGGAGAACTGGGTGACAGGGGTGGGAGAGACACATTTGTTAATATATACCCTTTGTACCTTTTGAATTTTGTAACATGTGGATGTATTTTCTATTTAAAGAAGAATCTAAAAAGATTACCCAAGGACAAAAGCAGGTGTTAGGGGTACTCAGATACCCTTAGAATTGAGATTATTTGTGGGGTGAAGATATTCTTATTGAGTTCTAAAAATTAATGGTAATACAGCACATTTTGGGAAATATCTTTAAAATTTGTTGGTAGTCTTGAGAGGTAATTTTCTGGTTTTAATATGTGGACCCAGTAACTGTGTCATATACGTTGTTTTTTCTTCTTTCTATGCAGAGGGTACATGGTAATGGGTGATTCTTTCAACACTTCCTTATTCAAGCAAACTTTTCAAAGAGTCTTTACCAAAGATATGCATGGACAGTTTAAAATGGGCTTTGGTGGTACATTAGAAATAAAGGTAAGAACCAAAATTTGACATATGTGGTATATTATCAAGAGAGAATCTTGTAGGCTTTACCATAATCTAAAATACATGCTTTAAAAATAGTGGTTATTTTATATTGAAACCTGAGTTAGAAATTTTGTTCAGCAGAACAATGTCGTCATTAAATGTGAAAGACTTTACTTGAGCATTTCTGAACAATTGTTAGAAAAGTAGAACAATATAGGTAAAATTTCCTTTAACTCTTTATTATTTCTTTATACAGGGTTCAACTTTTTAAAGTATGTTTTATCTTTTGTAGTGCTAAATTTATTTATGTTAGTGCTAGATTTTTTGGGTTTTTTTTTTGTTTGTTTTTTTGAGACAGTCTCGCTCTGTTGCCCGGGCTATAGTGTAGTGGCATCATCATAGCTCACTGCAACCTGAAGCTCCTGGGCTCAAGTGATTCTCCTGTCTTAATTTCCCGAGTAGCTGGGACTACAGGCGTGTGCTACCACGCCCAGCTAATTTTTTCTATTTTTTGTAGAGACGGGTCTCGCTCTTGCTCAGGCTGGTCTCGAACTCTTGTCCTCAAACAATCCTTCTGCCTCAGCCTCCCAGAGTGCTAGGATTACAGGTGTGAGCCACCATGCACTGGGCCCAGTGCTAGGTTTTTTAATGGCAGGAATTGTTACCTAACTTAAGAGGAAACTGTTCTTTGTCCTTTTGATAATCAGTAATTGTTCTATGATTAGTCAGTTATTATTACATAATTCTATCACTCATTTCAAATTTGGACTTAAAAAAACCTGAAGTCTTACTATTACTTACAAGTGTATTTCAAGCACACTGATTTTGAATTTTCATTAAGTATTTTTTATTAATGTTGCTATTTTATTGAATGCTTGCTATGTGCCAGCATTATGCTAGGAAATTGTAGAGATGTCAAGGGATATCTAAGGTACAGGTCTTATTATAGAGAAACTTAGTCTTGGTAGAAAGGCAAGACTAACACATGTGGTAGAATGAAGTAACAGTAGATTATAAAAGTACGATAAAGGTTTGGAAAAGAAAAATGAATGTATGTAGGACACAATTCTAGGAGAGTGTGACTTACAGTGGTTTTTGAAAGATGCCAGAGGAGAATGTATTTTACTTAGGAGCCCAGTGTGAGGAGAGGCATAGAGGTGAGACCCAGCATGGTATGTCTGAGAAAACTACTCAGTGAGAGTGGATGGTTTGTGTTGGTATGTAAGGGAAATAGGCATAATTATGTGGGTTGGTTGTAGTTTGGAGATACCTATGTAGCAGAAGTCATAGTAGGTTAATGAAGAATGGGTTTTGGGTAAGATTCATCTGACAGTGGTATTCAGGATATATCAGGAAAAGAATCTCAAGTAAGAAAACTGAAGTGGGCTTTCTAATTTTTTTTTAGATAGAAGGTATTATGATAGCTTACATTTTGGTGGCAGTGGAGACAAGGGAGAGACCAATCTTGGTGACAAATTTTTTACGGGAGGAAAAATAGAAGATGGTGTTGTCTGAGGTTTTGGATTAGGACATGTGGATTTTGGGTAGGTATGAGTTTGAATTCAGGATGAGGTTCCCAAATGTAGACTTCCTATGTGCTGATAGAAATAGAAGATTAAAATTAAGTTAGTGCTAGATTTTGAATTTGGCAGTGAGCATAAGTTTGCTCATTGATTGATTATTTGTAATGTTCATATATTTTCATTAGCTTTTGAGTTATAATATGGATATCTTATATTCTTATATACTTACAGTTGAACATTTGAGCTTATCTTTGAGGAAACCAAACATACTATATTCTTATTTTGCAGACTTCAAGGGAAATAAAGATTTCAGGAGCTATTGGACCCTGTGTGTCTCTCAATTCTAAAGGACCCTGTGTGTCTGAAAATGTAAGTCACAATCATTCTTTTTTTTTTTTTTAACCCCTCTACCTAAGGATGATAGTAAGTCACACTTATTCTAAAAAGAAAATATGGTTAATTCTCAGAGCAGCACCAACAAAGACCTAGGGTGGCAGCCTTTAGCATTCCTTTCAAATTATTGTATGGGCTGTTTTATGTGGTTCGGTTTCCATGGTTATACATCTATTTGTGTTTGCTTTCTGTATACCCTTTTCCCATCTACCCCTAATTAAAACTTTTGTGCTGTCACCAGTCTTCCTTTTTATGCCTAAGTGTGTTTTTTTTGCCCCAGTGTCCTTAAAAATAATTCTCATGATCTGGAAATTTGGAGACGTCTAAAAGTCACAATTAATTCTAAATTGATTTTTTATTACCAGAATTTCAAAGTAACCAAATTAGCCAGATTTAAATTTCCATTCCCTTCTTTCTCTTTGTCTCATCTAGTGGAGGTATAATGCACTCCAAAATGGTAGAATCATATAGCTATAGAGAGGATGATGGGACAAATAACACAAAGTATTATAGGTAATAAGCTTTAAAAATGACAAAGTTAAAAAATTAATATATAAGCAGTTTGTGTGGTAAAGATCTATCTGTATCTAAGAAGTTTTCTTGGGAATCAGACTGCTTACAATTCTGATCCAGAGAACCTGTATTCATATGTGCATATATTATGTGTTAAATCAGTATCTCTATATACAGATCAAATAGTTGGATAGAAGGATAATGGTAGTTATAATTTCTTCATTACATAGCATATGCTTTTAAAGACAACGGTATGAAGAACTTGTATCAATACTTTTGTAATTTTTCTTAGCAAGAATTTGAATTATTCTATAATTTTATTATGTAAAATTGCTTAATTTTATTTCATGTTATACTTATGGTTTTAAAAATCTTAAGCTCTTAACAGTCAATGAATTAGTTTGAAACATGAAAAAATTTTTTCTTCCTGCAGGTTTTTTTTTCCTTTTTCATTTTAATATATATTATACTAATAAATGGTGTTATTGCTTTCAAACATGCTACATTTAATTTTTAGGAGATTGGAACAGGTGGCACTTGTCAATGGAAGATATGTGGACTTAGTCCCACTACAACCTTAGCCATATATTTTGAGGTTGTCAATCAGGTATGGCTTTCTGTATTTGAATATCAAAAAGTATATTTGAGCAAGTACTTACTGTAGGCCATGAATATTTCATTTTTTTTCCTATAGTAAATATGACCCACGTTTATCATCTTGTTTTGGAGTTTTTATTTGTTATTTTCTGTTTTTCAAGGTTGAACTCTTTGGTGAGAGGACATATTATAATAGAAATGCAGGGAAACCTGCAAACGCCAAATTTTGGGTAGCCCAACTTTGTCTGTTTTCTTTATTAATAAAAAGTTAAAGCATAAATGAAATTATTTAAAATTTCCTTCTAGCTATGAATTTTTACAATTAGGTATCTAGCTCCTCCTAGTTATCCCAAGGTATATAATGATATATAAGTCCTCTTCCTAGAAAGTCTAATATATCAAAATCTATAGAAAAAGATTAGGAGGTAATCATATTTGGAAATTTTTGTCTTCTACAGGATGTAATTAATTCCATTAAAAAATGATATAAATTACTCACCTATTTACTAATAGTTATTAGGCATAAAATGAACCACAAAGTATTAATAGTCAGCCTTCCTAAGACAGTAACAAGAATTTTTTTTAAACCATTAAAATTTGTGAGAAAGATAGTGGCTCTTATGGACAAAAACAAAACACAAAAAACAAAGCAAGAATGTCTAAGTCAAAGGGCATGAATAAAGTTTTCCAATTGACTACTTGCTATTCTTTTCTGATGATGATTATTATATATTACTATTAGTCTCTTCTCATTAATAGTCTTTGGTTCGTTATCTGTTCATCATGTGATTATCTTCCTAAAAGTTCTTCTTTCATCTTCTATACCTAGGAGAGGAGGACTTAGACTCTATTTCTCTTCATCCAGTTACAGGTTGAACATCCCAGATCTGAAAATCTGAATCTGCGATGCTCCAAAATCTGAAACTTTTTAAGCACCAACATGACACTCAAAGGGAGTGCTCATTGGGACATACTGGATTTTGGATGTTTGGATTTGGAATGCTCAGTTGGTATAATGCAAATATTTAAAAATCCATAATAAAATCCAAAATCTGAAATACTTCTGGTCCCAAGTATTTTGGATAAGGGATACTCAACCTGTACAATTAGGCTTAAATTGTTTCACTTGGGCCTTTCCTTATCTGTTAATTTCTTCATACTTTCCCTTCACTTGGTTCTTTCATGTCGCTCTGATATATAATACTTGAAAATTGATTCCCTAGCAGGACGCACTCCTCTCATCCTTCGTTATTTTCCCCCTCCCTACAAATCCATTTCTTCTCTTCTGTGTGGCAGATCATGACTGTTTTGTATGCGCTGGAAACAAGCATCCTTCTAATCAATTTTAGAATTAATTTTATTAGTGCTAGGATATGTAGTCTATGATTATAAGACAACACAGTAGATTTTGTTTAGTTTCTACCCCATTATTTTTACACAGCATAATGCTCCAATTCCTCAAGGAGGGCGTGGTGCGATCCAGTTTGTGACTCAGTATCAGCATTCAAGTGGGCAGAGACGCATCCGAGTGACCACCATTGCTAGGAAGTAAGTTGTATTTGTTAGAGATTGAATTCTGGTATCAAAACTATTCTGGTCATGCTCCCAAACTGGGTTCTTATTTTGGTGATATTCATGACTATAGCAAGTGAAGATTTATGGCTAATTGTTTCATTTCTTTCTAACCTAGCTTATTTGCTAGAGTATTATTGTTAAGAACTGTAAGAGCAATTTAAAAAAAGTACTCCTAAGACACACCCTTCAAAATATTCTTTTATTTACCTCATTACCATGAGGGGAGGATAAAAATCAAACATTTTCCTATAATAAGCTATGATAATATATATATAAAATCCATTATATATAATACATAATAATATGGCACAATAATTAATAGTATTGCTTTTCAATTAATGATAAAATTCTTAGCTTTTTTTTTTCAAGTCTTATGAGTCATTTAGTCATTTACTAAGTCTTCATTCAGGTTCTGCTTTATGGACTAGGTACTGTTGCAGGAGGGTGTGAATGCAAAAGATGTGAACATACTTAATCTGTTATGTGAGGGTGTGGTTTAGATTAGTCCTCAAACTATCTATGGTAAAGGACCAGTTATGTTTTTTTCCCCCAATCCTTTGGTGACAGATGTTTATTAAATATAATAAAAATAAAATACTAATAAAATGAAATTTCAAAAAGCCATTCAACAAATGCCTATTTCTTATTATTAGCTTCATTAGACATAAAGTTATTTTTTCCTATCACTCAGAAAGTTTCTAAATGTTTATTCTCAGTTTCTGTTCTTATGGTGAACTGGCACTGGTTTGCATACCACACTTTGAGTAGAATTTGTTGAGATCGCAAAAGATAAAGTCTCTAACAGTTAAGATTATGTAGGGTAGTATTTTGTTTAACATAGTCATGTCCTAATTTGTTGGTATAGGCAGAGTCTCCAAAAGGGAATAATTAGGCACAAGAAATACCTTTTCTTATTCCTATCTATACAATAGATTCTCTGAATCAGGTGTGTATTTGGTCATGTGTTCTTTGCACACCATTTGCAGAGACAACTTGAACTGAATTTAGTAACTCCAATTTTTATTAAGAATAAGTTATTTCTTAGTTACTTTGATATCTTTCTGTATGTAAGTATTTGTGAAATATAAAACAAAGGCAAAATGATTGTGGAATGAAGTTAGTCAGGAAGAGATTCTTGGATGAGGTAAGTCTAGATGTGAACAGGCTTTTGGTCTTTATTTCTGTTTGTCTTGAACTTGATTGTCTGGGTAGGGAAAGTGTTGATCAGTAAACTTACATAATTTCGGCATGGACGAGAAAATGGACACTGAAGGCATCTGTAGCTCTCATTTTATTTAACTGTATTTAAACTCTAGTTTCATTCCTGAAAACCATAAGACTGTTTTGGTGAGTGATGGACGTAACGTTTGAACTGAATGTTGTTTGTGTTGGAGGATCTATTACTTAGCACAGGGTTGTACATAGATTTAGCTTCCTATTCTGCTGCCTTGCTTTGACTTAACATCCTGGAACAATGCTAAGGGACTATATTATTCATTTGAAGAAAAAATGTCAATTGAACATTCCTGTAGATTCAAGTAAGGAACTTGGAAGTACTGATTCTTGGCCACCCTGTCAGTTTATTTATGCCCCTCAACACACACACACACACACACACACACACACAAACGTAAGTTAAATTGAACATTCAAAAAACATTTGCTTGAAGAAACAACTGGACATATTAAATGAGGGACATTTTTTACAAAGCCACTGGCTTACACTCTTCAAAAATGTCTTGGCAGGCAAAGAAAGTCTGAGTAACTGTTTCAGATTAAAAGGTACTAAACAAACATTACCACTAAAGCCAATGCATGATCCTGGACAAAATCCTACGTCATGAAAAAAATTTGCTATAGAAGGCATTATTGAGATAATTGGGGAAATTTGAATATGGTCTATATATAGGAAAATGGCATTATATCAGTGTTAGATTTCATGAATTTGATAATTGATTGGGGGTATATAATAATTTTTTGTTCTTAGGAGATACCCACTAAAGTATTTAGGGAAGAGGGTCATAATATCTCCAACTTAGTCTCGAGAAGTTCAGCAAAAGAAAAAATGTGTTTGTATAAAGGAAGAGAGAGATAAGGCAAATGTGTTAAAATGCTAACAATTGATGAATCTAGGTGACAGGTATATAGGAGTTTATTCTAGTCTTCTTACAGTGTTTGAAATATTTTTAAAATGAAAAGTTTTAAAAAGTTAGGTTAATCTTTCAAGAGAAAGGGAGCTTTCTTGTAAGAAATTTCATGGGTTTATGTATTTTCAGTTTGCGTAGAATTTATGAGGCTATTTGTACAGAGATACTGTTTGTGTTAAGGTACCATTTACAGCATTGTGTCTCACCAAAGCACTCATCTTTTCAAGTTAACTTATCCTGACCATTTTCAATAATCAGGGCTTCTTGTTTGTTTCATTTACTAGGAATATGACTTTTGGGGCCTAGGCAAGTGTCTTTGTTAGTTGAATAAGCCATGTGAAAATAAAGGACTCAGGTTCCTGAGAAACAAAGTTATCCTATTTTTCACATAGAAAATAACTTTGATCTTGAAAGTGTGGTTTGAAACTAAATACAAGAATCACAGTGAAGGGGTGTTGTAAATGCAGAGAACAGATTTTACAATGTCAAGAAGCCCTTTAAATTTGGCTTTAAGGTCATACATTTTAATTTACAGCTAACCAAGTTATAATTAGTAAATTTGCACGTGTTTACTTGCACCATTATATTTTCAGAAGAAAAAATGTCACCTTTGTGGTTCAGTTTAAAGCAACTAAGTATCGTGGTCATCTAAGTTGGGAAAGGGTGGATTCAAACAATTTTGGTTTTAATTCTTTGATTTTTTAAAAATTAAATAATTAACAATTAAACTGTTTGTATAATCACTAAGTGTTTAAATTGTGTTAAAAATAACTTTCAAAATTAAGTGTCCTCTTTTACTCATTCGCACTCCTTTCTGCCTCTTACTATTTCACTAGACTGAGATAATTCACAGTTGTCAACCATCTAGTAAATACTTAAAGGTTACATGTCTATTGAAAGAAAATTAAAAACAGAGGAAGAAGGGAATTTGAAACATGTTACTGCTTGAATTCCCTTGGGATCATTCTTACACGTAAAAGTGGTCAGCACTTATTTTCAGGAAGTACATAAGTGTTGCCAGTCTTGCCAGTTACTATGTCTGTGAAATACTGAACAAACAAATGAATAAAAACTATTGCTTGGTCTACCGAGGTTCAGTTTGACCGGACTGGATTTATAGAACATGTGAATCTAATAAATTACTACTTTTTTTTACATAATATCAAATTAATCCCTTAGACTGAAACTTTTACTTATTAACTTTTAATTGCTTTTAGTCAGTATATTAACATGGAGAGAATAGAATGCAAAGTAATTTTAATTATGTGATTTTTATCACTAATGATTGAGTTAAAGACCAATGAGGAAAAAATTCTGACACTTTATTCATTTTCCAGTTTAATTAATGAGAATTACTTAGGCTGAGAGAAAACCTTTATTTTTATATTTCCATATTTCTGCTTTTACAAAATTGAAGAAATAAAATTTTAAAGTCTGATATAGAGACTTTTGTATTTATGTGTGCACACACACATATGGTATTATTTTTACTTGTAAAAATCTTAATGTTTTAAGAAATGTGGTTAGAGATCTGCCTTTACAGTTACCTTAGAAGATTTTTTTAGGTTTGGTTATATTTTTCTGAAAAGAAATGAATGCTATACTGAAACTGGTTTTAGTGATTTAAAAAAAAATGCTAATTTGTCTAGTATGGGAAATTTGAAATACTGAAGTAGTTTTCTGTATCTTTTAAATTTCAATTTGTGTGGTAGCCGACTATGATATTGTGAATATAATAATTCAGCAGCGTTTCTGCACTTTCTTATTGTCTTTAGCTGGGCAGATGCTCAAACACAAATCCAAAACATTGCTGCATCTTTTGACCAGGAGGCAGCTGCCATTCTTATGGCCCGGCTGGCAATATATAGAGCAGAAACAGAGGAGGGGCCAGATGTGCTTAGGTGGCTGGACAGACAGCTCATTCGACTGGTAAGACGTAAACACTGTGCTTTGCTAAATCCGTGTTTTCATTTGTGTTAAATGTTTGTTGTAGATAATGTCCTTCAAAGTACTTAACGGTGTACCTGAAATACCGTATGAGGGACTCCTATTCATATTACTGAGACGGTAGCACAGTAATGAATAGTATAATAGAGTTCAGTGATCTCTTCCAGTAAAGTAGATTGCCTTTTTTTCTTAAAATGAAAGAGTGACAATTATGTAACCTACTATTTTTCTATTCTTATTGGCTGGTATGAGGTTAGTTCCAAATTTAATTCTGAATTACTATAACAGTTTTTATTGCTTTTTTTCCATAGTTCTTTCTTCATTGCTATGGTTTTAGTTTTCTACTTTCATTTTAATGGAAGTATTATATGTGCATCTTTTAAAAGAAAGAAATTGGGCTATAAAAATTATCCATATTAACATGCAAAAATATAAACAAGTCTTGACTATTTGGTTCTAGATTATCAAAGGTGTGCTAGTTAGGTTATTGGTAATGTTGATTTACTTGGATTTTTAACATGCCAGGACCTCATTACTTTACTTACATTATGACCTAGAGCACTTTATTAAAGTTAGCCATTTTTGTAGCATCATCTAGAACTTTTTTTCATTTCATCTCCAAGTTTTTTTATACTAGCACTTCTCTGTGAAGAAAGCATCACTATGATAATATTAGCATGTCTTTTTTATAAAGGGAGATTAAGCCTCTCATAGGATCCACCATTGATGGGACACCATCAGTACAAATGCCAACACAGTTCCTTCAAGATGCATCTTTTGTTTCCAGATAGGAAGATAAAGCATTTAATATATTTTGACTTTTGCTTGTTTAGGGTAGCAGAAAAATTTCTCTTTGGAGCAGAAAAGTTTTCCTGAATTAGCATTTAGAAATCTGACATGACATTGGTGAAACCTGTTAACTCATCAACATGTAGAGACTCTGTTATTTTTCAGCTTATTATACAAACTCTTCGGTATCATGTGACAAGTCATCAATGCTTTGACTTACTGTACTGCTTTAAAATGGGACCTTTTCAATTTCTCAGACTGCATCTTATCCTAGCATTTTACTTACTGTAATTTTACATGTTGGCATTGTTAGGTTCTCACCAACCGTGTGACTTTTTTTTTTTTCTGGGTAATAAGTTGTGCTCTGAAATAGCTTGCTTTCTGAGCCTTTTCACTGAATGTGACTTTGTCTTAACAAATGCTTTATTGTTTCTGAAAGGTGTCTGAAGTAATCAGCACCTTAATGTGTCAAATGGCTGTGATTTGTATTAAAGTGCTTTTTCCATTGTGCTGGAGCTATTGCTACATTTTTGTAGGTTGCCACATATGACACAAAATTGAATAGTACGACTTGGATTACTAGCCCAAGTAAAACCCACTGATAAGAACCTTTCATTGTAAGGATGGACTTTTTCTGTGTCCCTTGTTACACAAGTGCAGTGAAATTACTCAGATGGTAGTAATTCTTCAGAATTCTCAGAATTCTCTGCTATGCTTATGTCTAGAATCATTCTCTTATCTCATACCTCAACTTAAAAAACTGCCATATTGTTTGACATGTTTGTAAAACACAAACACTAATAAAATATAAAACAGAAGGGACTACTAATTAATTGAGATAATTGCAAAAAGTACAAAATTTAAAACACTTCACAATATAATTTACTTATAATCTATATGTTCTGTATTTTGCAACATTTACAATAGCAGCAAGGCAGTTGAGCTGGAGGATAGATGAGTCTTGTGATATTATCTTATAATAATGACTGAGGGGAGCATGGGCTTATCCATCATTGGTACCAGCACCAATTTGGCCCTATAATGACCACTGTCTACAAAACAGTACCCCAAAAATGATGTTTCCTTTTAATTAAAATTACTCTAGTAAGTCATCAAGAAAAAGAAAATAACTATATTACTATACCAAATTGCGGCAAGGAAATTTGTTAGTATAATTTCATAGAATTTTTATTTGGAAAAAACTTACAAAGGTTTTAGTACCTAAATGATATTAACCCTTCTCTACTTGTATTGCTGTTATTGTAATAGCTGAAAATTCAGCAATGAAGAATCAGTACAAAAAATAATGCTGTACTAGAATAGCTACCATAACTAAGGTGCGTTATTAAATGTCATTACATAAGATACTGGTATCAACACATGATTTGCTGCCTCCATTCTCAATCTCTTGTTCTGGTACATCTTGCATCCAAATTCACGGATCTGTTCCCTATCTTTTTTTTTTTTTTTTTAAAGACAGGTCTCGCTATATTGCCCAGGGTAGACGGAAACTCCTGGTCTCAAGTGATCTTCCTGCCTCAGTCCCTTGAGTAGCTGGGACTACAGGTGCATGCTACTGCACTGGGCTTCCTTTTTTGACTCCTGACCTTTTCTGTTGAATGACGTTTTCTCACAACTTAAAATTGAGAACTGATTTTTTTTTCATCTTTGACCTTTGGTTTAGCCAGCAACCACTGATTGTATTCTCTCTTTAGCTGTGTTTCTAGCCACAATGGGTAAATACTTTGCCTGATTAGACTTGGCCCAGGAAATCTTCTGTCTTGTTTAAGACTCTTGGGGCTTTCCTTGTAGATTTTACCCCAGCCAGGTTTTCTCTTCCTGTACCAGTGGGACCAAACAATGTAGTTTTGCTGTTTTTATAGATACTACTTTTGTCATTACCATTTTCTTATAAAGATTAGGCGTTGACCTTAGGGTCCCTTTATGTGGCTCCCTCTATGCATAAATAATTACTGAATTAAGGAAAGAAATAGCCTTCTCTCAAGTGATGCTATTTTCCTCAAGAAAATCATATTATTGTTGCTTTGTTTGCCCAGTCATGTTACTTCTGAATAACTCAAATAGCGTATATTGGATATACCTCCTTTACACTTCAATTTTCCTTTTTATTTATATTAGTGTTTTGGTTGAGTTGTAAATAAGGACTGTTCCTCATGATTCCAGTAATTGATACTAGAGCATTTTATAGGTGTTCAAAATTTTTTTAAAGAAGTAACCCAAAGATAAGAAATTTATATATATGTATATTATACAAATTTTATATTATTATCTGTGGTAAAATGTAGACTATATTTATCAAGAAACAGGTTGATATGTATTTAACCTCTGGATATGGAAGGATTTTTAACATGAAACCAAAGGCAGGAGCCATTAAAGAAAAATATTAAAAAGATTTTTATTACATTAAAATGAAACGAAATCTGATTGGTAAAATGCTGTAAGCAAAATTTAATGCCAACATTTGTTATATGTATGACAGAATATGAAAATTTTCATATATAAGAGCTCTTACAAATCAGTAAGATTTGGGCAAAAAATGGGCAAAGATCGTGAACAAAGAATTTACAAAAGAAGGAATGCAAGTGACTAGTAAACATAAGAAAAAGTTGCCAATCTTGCTTATGTAATCAGAGTTGCAAGATAGAACAAGGCAACAATTTTTACCTGTTAAACTGGTAAGAATTAGAAAAACAGGATAATGCTTAGAGTTGGCTAATATTCAGGGAAATGGACAGCTTCATAGTTTGTAGGTTTGGTGAATGAATCTGTATAACCTTTATCAACATCTGTATAACTTTATATATAGAAGGCAATTGGTGACTACATTAAAAACTTACAAACTGCCTTTTACTCAGAAATTCTTCCTTTAAGAATTTATCCTAAAGGTATAACAGGACAGATGTAAATGCCAATAATGAGGGATTGGTTAAGATAGTTATGGTATATATCAATAAAGTGGAATGCTAGTTAGCCATTAAAAATGAAGTAATAGAATATTTAATGACATGGAAAAATGTTCATAATAAAAGCAAAAATTTTGGATATAAGTATCAGATCTGTCCTGCTCTGGGAATTAGCCTTTTGGACATCTTCAGTTACCCAGGTATAAAAGTCAGCAATCTTTTTGTTACCCTCATTAATCATTACATCAGATTTACCAAATGCTTTATTTTAGCAGAATTTTGGAAACAATTTAAAATGTGTGTGTTTAATATAATGTGATTGATAGTTCTGAATAATGCCTGACATACTAGCTTTTTTACAAAATCTTTTCACCATATCTGATATTTCAGATCTTTTCAAGTGTACTTGATATTCAATGTTAGCACTATCCAGGAGAATTTTCTGCAACGATGGAAATGTTTTATAATTTGTGCTGTCCATTACAGAACTACTATCCACATGTGGCTATTCAGCAATTGAAATATGGCTAGTGTAACTGAGGAACTAGATTTTTATTTTTATTTAATTTTAATTAATTTAAAATCCCACGTGTAGCTAGTGGCTATCATATCATACAGTGAAGATTATGGTCTTAATTCATAAATTTCATTAGTGAAGTATTATTAGGGGGCATTGAAGACAGCAACACTCTTGTTCCAAGATCCAAGGTCTGTTTTTTGAGGACTGGCTGTACAACTATAGCTTTTTTATCTTTGGATTATTGTGATTCAGAAATAGTTTTTCCTAGAAGCTAAAAATGTGATCAAACCAGTTGTACTTTTTTATGAGCTCTGTAGTGCACAGATAATACCTAAGTGATACAGTTGAACATTCTAGGCAGAGAAAGTCCTTTACTACTTATGGCAATGAACCTTTCATAATGGCAATGAGCTTCATGCTTTAAGGTTCATAATGAACCTTTCATGGCAATGAGCTTCATGCTTTTTGCTTATTATTTTGCTTGTTATTTTTGCCCATGATTCATATACAACTACTATGATAAACACTGCCTCACCAAAAGCCCTGACTTAAGCATTATACAAGGTATCCATGTAACAAAAACATTTGTAGCTCCTGTTAATATTTTGAAAAAGAAAAATTGCCAGAATATAGACCAGTTGCATAAGTACTATAAAAACTTTTCAGGGCAGAGACTGCTCAAGAATAAGGAGAGGAAGCTATCAATTTATTGAGTGCTTAATAAGTGCTAGTCATTATGGTAGGTGGTTTTTCATGTAGATTATCTCACTTAATTCTCAAGTTGTCTTTTGTCACATTATCACAGAGGGCTTACTTTTCTGTTGCCAGTGTAGGTGTCTCCCTTACTTTCTTTCCTAATTTCTGCCTTTTTGTTTCTTCTTTATTTACCAGTTTGCCTTTTGGTATCTCTGATCCTTCTTTTTGGTATTGTTTCTGGCGTACCAAATTTTATACCAGCAACTTGCTTTTGTAGCCACTATGGCATTTTGATAGCACATCTTTCTGTCAGTTGACTTATATCTTTTATAGGTAGAGTCTTATGGGGTACATGCTGAGCTTTTTTGGTCATTATCTAAGAGCTCTTTATTTGCTATCAGAGACACTTAGTTAAAAAAAAAAATCCAAACGTTTTATGGTGAGTTGTTATTGCATTGGGTCAGTGTATTGATTCTGAAATTCAAATGTTTTTCTTTGGTTTTAATCAGTCTTTTGGTAAGTTTGTAAGTAGTATAATTTTATCCTATAGCAAATATCTGCCTCCCAAAGAATAGTAATTTTCTGTAAACAGAATATATATAGGCAACAGTGTTATTAGCTCTTATTCCAGGAAATATATTACTAACTCATTTTATTTTATTTAGTGTCAGAAATTTGGAGAGTATCACAAAGATGATCCAAGTTCCTTCAGATTTTCAGAAACTTTCTCCCTTTATCCACAGGTAAGTAAATAAAAGGTCCATTTTGTTTTCTTGTGTTGCCAACAGCATTGGGTCTAATTTTTCCTATTGTCTTTTATTACTTGTCTTATAGAATCTATATTATTGGGTTTTTTTTTTGGTTAGGTAAGTTTTGTGATAGCTAAGAAATTAATATTGTGCTGTGAGTAGTTGGTGAGAAGTATATAGTATTTTTGGCCTTGCAAATAGTCATTTATTTGTGGTGAAAAGAGATTTACACTAGAACCCTACAGTGGGTAGAATTAGGTATAAGGCTGGTTAGCTTTCCTCTGATACAAGGGAATCTGATTACAGTGGTATCAAAAGGACTTCTTCTGAGGTAATTTTGCCAATTACCTAGTCTTGCAGCATGGTATCATCACCTGAGAACAATTTTATGAGACCATACCAGGTAAATAGAAAAGAAACTAATTTGATTTATCTTACAGAATATTTTCCACTTGGAGCAGTGGAATCTATCCCTCTTATCTTTCTGTTGATTTGATAGATATTTTTAAAAGTCTGTATGTTTAGAGTGTTATGTGCCAGGAACTTTAGGAGGATAAAGATGACTGACATGGATGACACTTACAAGGAGCTTTCTCAGTCTGAAGTGTGAGACCTGAAATACACATGAACAGCACGGAACAGAAAGTGAGAAATGCTATGAGAGATATATAAAATTTAAAGGAAAATTAAAGGAATCCTTCCAGATGGATGGTTTGATGCATCTTTTAGAGGAGGTGGCATTTTAGCTCAGCTTAGAAGGATGGTTAATATTGAGATAAGGAAATTCAAATTTTTGCCCATGAAAACTTTGTCTAAAGCTTCAGCTTTCTTTTCAGAGCTACTCTGTTTCTTTGAAGATCCTTTATTGATTTGTGGTCTAGGAGCTTCATGCTTACAGAGGGAGACTTCCCTAAAACTCTCGGTGAGGTTTTGGAGAACACGGAAAAGGCAGGGTCTGCTTGTCTTAAGGCAACCAAAATCCTTTCTGTTGTGGGCATTCTCAGGCCTCATTTTCATAGCAGAAACTAGTAGGAAAAGAAATGAGGGCATTAGCCTAAGTATTTGAGTAAATTCTTCATACTTTCCTTTCTTTCTCTTTTTTCCCTACTCCAAGCCTTCTCATTAGACTTACAGATCTTCAGAGAGATCTGGGCATCCCATCTTTTCCCCTCTGCTGGAAATAGGGAGCAGAGGACCCAGAAATACCTTTTTTCTTGGGTTTTCAAAGCCTGGTGATCTTCTAAAAGGTGAAATAGACTAAATTTAAGGGCAGTCTTCATCCCCTAAATATTTACCCCAAAATTTACCAATTAGACATTTCTGTGAGTAAACAGGAATGACTGAAGTGGTAAGGGACAAGAGAATCTCTCAATGAATTGTGGATCACTGAAAAAAGAAAAGGAATGAGAATTTCAGTGAGTGCCCTGTGTTGGGAGAAAACTCTCGCGTGAGTCCCAGGCAGGAGCAATATGTAGGCATATTGGGACTTGAGGGCTGAAAGAATTTAAGATAAGTGATTAAAGACAAATGGAAGTACTTTGAGGCTAATCCTATTGATTGTATCAAAGACCCGATATAGCTATCCTTTTATTCAGGCCTAACTCTCCCCCTTTTTGCTCTCTTTAATGTGAGGAGTGGGTAGAGGGGGAGAAAGTGAAAGGAGAAAGAAGTAGTAAAACAAAGTCTGGAGATTGTTTCTTAGGGATAGATAAAACTTTAAATGTTAAGAAATTATGTGGGTGTAGATTTTTTTAAACCAATGTAGGCCCTTCTCAGTGCAATTTTTTGAAAGCTATACAAAAACTGTTATTCTATTTTTTTGTTCTCTTAGAATCTTTTGGTGGTAGTAATGAGTAATAATAAAAAAGCCCAGAGATGTGATCAGAGGGATGAGGAATAAAAACAAAGAATAGTGATAATGCATTGCCTGGCATTAGCCTCTGAATAACTTAGATTTGAGCAAGGGGTTTTTGTCCCTATTTTTTTCCTTTTGAGTCACCTCTCTTACTTTAATTGTTTTTATTATTATAGAATTATATTTTTTAGCAGCTCATAAATATTATGAATAAGATTACTTTCTGAGAAATATAATTTAGAATGTTCTTACTATAACTTTATTGTGTTAATAGTTGTAATCATATACTTTTGTTAATATTAATAATATTAATAAAATAGGAATCCTCCTATCACATTATTAAAATCAGTAAAAGCTATCTCATGTTTTATCTTGTAGTTTATGTTTCATTTAAGAAGATCTCCTTTCTTGCAAGTTTTTAACAATAGTCCTGATGAGAGTTCATATTATCGTCACCATTTTATGCGTCAAGATCTGACCCAGTCTCTAATCATGATTCAGCCTATTTTGTATGCATATTCTTTTAGTGGACCTCCAGAGGTAAGAGGGGCAGAAAAAAATAAATTGGTCTGTTACTGCGATATGTGGCATTAAAAAAGTGAAAGCAGCTAAGGGCTGGGCACAGTGGCTCACACCTGTAATCCTAGCACTTTGGGAGGCCAAGGTGGGAGAATCACTTGAGCCCAGGAATTTGAGGTTGCACTGAGCTCTGATGATGCCACTGCATTCTAACCCGGGCAACAGAACCTGTCTTAAAAAAAAAGAAAAAAAAGAAAGCAACTAAGTTGTTTTTGAAATACAGTTATTAAATATAAGAATTTAATTCAAAGAATGATTATCTCCAAGTATCCATGTATTCACTTAAAATATTTATGAGTGCCTGCCATATGCTATTATATCATGCTAGGCTGTATTAGGAAATTGTTTAAAAAATATATAAAAATGAGACTTCTAGATTATTTTGTCTAGCCATTTGGTTGATCAAATCCTCTAGGACTTATGATTATTCTTTGTGTCTTTAACAATGTCCAGAAGTGATTATGATTTTGTAGCCTGTAGCTTATTCCAAGAGTTTGGTGTCTGACAGTTATGACATTCTGTCTAAACAAAGTCTCTTGTTTTAATATAACGTGATTTTCCTTGGGTCTTTTGAGAACATAAAATATAGTTGATTATAAAGACATATACTTAGAAGACTGGTAAAGACATACATTTAACTTTCTTAGCAGGTTGTCCCATTTATTTTAACCTATTATCAAATGAACAGTTTTTAAATTCTGTAGTTAAAATTGCCTGTTTTACTACTTAAAGTATGTAGTGACTGTATTTGAATATAATACTTTAGGAAGGGTCAGTATAAAGAGAATATTTATGATATCTATTGACTAATGATCCCTCATGTTGCCATTATTCACTGTTTTGTAAAAATAGTGGGTAAAATGTTTTATTTTGTTACTAAAATTTTTTAGTAATTGGTCAAATATTTCTAGGGAAAAAATATATTTTTGAGACAGGGTCTTGCTATATTGCTCAGGCTGGTCTCGAACTTCCTGGGCTCAAGTGATTGATCCTCCTGCCTAAGTTCCTGGGACTACAGGTATTAGCCACCATGCAGGGCTGAAAAAATATATATTTTTAGTATGTTGGTCTAGCTATATATTTTGGCCTGTGGTTCTTTGAATTGGGAAAGTAAGTTTTAGAAATAACTTTTTTTCCCTTATTTTGGAGTAATATATGTAAATTTTAGACTTCTGGAAAGCATAGAATAGTGTTTGAAGAAAATTGGAATCCCACTATCCCCAGTGCCTGCTCCTATTAAATTTCAGCCTTTCTATTGAATCCATGAGTCCCATTAGTTTCATTTCTTAAGGCTTTGATTTTGGAGTCATCTTCTTACTCCTGCATCACTTTCTGTCCATATGGATCATTCTCATTAACACAGAAACAGCACTCATATTAAAAGAGAAAACTGACAAAAAACCAAAAGAAAACAAAAAAACCACTGTGACCCCACATTTTCTCTAATTGCCACCCCATTTATCTGCTCCTGGTCATAGTTAAACTCAAAAAAGTTATTTGTTGTTTATACTTTCTCACTTCACCTTCTTTTCTCAACCTGTGTTAGTCAGGCCTTTGTCCCTAACGTTGTACTGAAACCACTTTTATCAAGACCGCCAATGTTCTTCATCTTGCCAGAGCTCTTTTTTTTTTTTTTTTTTTTTTATAATTTATTTTTTTAATTTCAGAATATCATGGGGGTACAACACTTTGGCCATACACATTGCCCCTGTTCTGCCCGTGTCAGAGCCACAATCGTGGTCGTCTCCCAAACTGTGCTCCCCACATCCATTCAGTGAGAGTTTTTCCCATCCCTTCCACCCCCCTCCCGCCCGCCCGCCCTCTGATGAATGTTATTGCCCTGTGTGATGTAAGTGTTCATCAGTTAGTACCAGTTTGATGGTGAGTACCAGTGATGCTTGTTTTTCCAATCCTGTGACACTTCGCTTCGAAGAATGGGTTCTAGCTCCAACCAGGATAATACCAGATGTGTTAATTCACTGTTGTTCCTTATTGCTGAGTAATACTCCATGGTATACATATACCACATTTTATTGATCCACTCGTGTATTGATGGGCACCTGGGTTGTTTCCACAACTTTGCAATTGTGAATTGTGCTGCTATGAACATTCGAGAGCAGATGTCTTTATTATAAAATGTCTTTTTTTCTTTTGGATAAATACCCAGTAGTGGGATTGCTGGGTCAAATGGTAATTCTACTTTTAATTCTTTGAGGTATCTCCATATTCTTTTCCATAGAGGTTGTACTAATTTGCAGTCCCACCAGCAGTGTATGAGTGTTCCTACCTGTCCACATCCCCGCCAACATTTGTTATTTGGGGATTTTTTGATATGAGCCAATCTCACTGGAGTTAAGTGATATCTCATTGTGGTTTTGATTTGCATTTCCCTGATGATTAGAGAAGTTGAGCACTTTTTTATATGTTTGCTGGCCATCATTCTGTCTTCTTTGGAAAAGTTTTTGTTCATGTCCTTTGCCCATTTTTTAATAGGGTTGTTTGATTTTTTCTTGTTGATTTTCCTAAGTTCTGTATAGATTCTGGTTATCAGCCCTTTATCAGAGGTGTAGCATGCAAATATTTTCTCCCATTCTGTAGGTTGTCTGTTCACTCTAGTGATAGTTTCCTTGGCTGTGCAGAAGCTTTTCAATTTGATCAGGTCCCATGTATTTATTTTTGTTGCTGCTGTGATTGCTTTGGGGGTCTTCTTCATAAATTCTTTGCCTATTGCCAGAGCTCTTAACAGCATTCACCTAGTGAGGTCTAGGTAAAACTTTTTGAAAACCTTTTACTCTAGGCTTCTGTGACACCTCCTCCAGCTGCCTGGTTTTCCTCTCACTCACTGGTGCTTCTCAGTCTTCTTTTGCTGGCTTCTCCCTTTCAGACCTCTAAGTGTTGGCATTCTTAAGGACTCAATCTTCTGGCCTTCCCTATCTTCCCTCTTTCTAAGAGATACAGTCTAATCCCATAGCTTTAATTACCACCTTTGTGCACGTGACACTCAAATTTATTTATGTCATCAGTCTAGGCTATTCCCTTTCATTTCATATACAGAACTATTTTCCCATTGCTCCAAATTTGCCCTATCCCAAATAGAGCATTTCACTCAGTGGTGCTATTTCCGCATTTCACTTACTGATGCCATCCTTGATTTCCTCTTGACTTTACCTTATTTTTTAATTGTTTGTTACCTCACTTTAAAGAGATTTCTTGGAAAATTAAAATATACTGTAAGAATTCATAATAGCAAGAGATTTTAAGCAATAAAATATAAATTTAAAATTGAGAAGATAATCCTGGAAAGATCTATTTTATATTTTTAAGTAATTTGTTTTTCCTTTTTCCTTATCTCTCATTGTTTTCTTCATGTTAGCCGGTTCTTCTTGATAGCAGTAGCATTCTTGCAGATCGTATTCTTCTCATGGATACATTCTTCCAGATTTTGATTTATCATGGTGAGGTAAGATTCCATAGCATTTAAAGCTATGCATGTAAAGTCTTTTTACTTAGGGAAGTTTTTTTTCCTCTATTATGTGGCTAGTGATTTATCTATGATAAACTTTGATTTCCATTTTTATAAAGTATGTATAAAATGTAATTCTTCCTACTATAGGTTTTTAGGCTTCAATTGTAATTGACCCACCTGTGGTTATTTTGTTCATTTGTCCACACATGATTGGACAAATGGATTTTGCACAAAGCAAAGTGCTGTGAAAGTAAAAACATTGACATATACATAGGGTTTTACCTGAAAACATTGAGAGGGGAGAATCCAGCTTTTGTCAGTGGCTGGCTTTTCATTATTTTATGTAATCATTATAAGAAGTGATTTATCAAAGTGTTCCACAGGGTCTTGAAAACTCATTTAAAGCATAAGTGAATTAAAATTTATAACTTCATTTAATTGGAATGATAAATGATTAAAAAGAACAGAATATTTGAATGGACATTAAGCTTTAATCCAGGTATTTAGCAGAACTATATTCATTTCTGCATTTATTCATTCAGCCAATATTTAAGTGCTTCCTCTATATAAAAAAGTACTGTACTCTGGATTCTTTGGAAGATATAGAGATTCTTTTTTTCACAGACCTTCTCTCAAGTTTATAGTCTGGTATTTTAGTAACTTGTGCAGATTTATTTTTTCAGTTGCTGTAGTTGTAAATGATTTCAGATTTGCACTGCAAAAGTAAAGGCATTACTCAAAATATCTTCTTAAGTAATAACTATCCAGAACTTTTTAGAGATTTGATTATTATTATTTTTTGATTATTTTTAATTGATACTAGTTTCTAATGCCCTTTACTTTTAAGAATAATACCTGTAATACTGACAGAACTTGGTTTTTTTTTTATTTGTTATGGTAATTTTTGCTTTTTCAAATAGCTTGTTGTTAATGTGCTTAAAGGAGAAATCAGAAGTGCAGTGTATAGCTACATACAAAGGTATATAACTATAAAGAATATACATTGACTGATTCAGCTTACAAACCAAACCAGGTTTAAATTTTTGAATGATTTAATTACACAGTTTTTAGAGCCATTTACTTTAATATAAGAATTGATTCAGTTGCTCTTCTATAGATATATTATCTTCCTAATGTTATTGCTGTTATTATTAAAGTTTTTATGTTTATATGTCTTGCTAGAATGTAACTCCCATTGGTAAAGACTTCATAATAGTTGGTCATTAATTTTGAAGTCTCTGGGAAATCTTTTGTAACAAAATTCCTCCTCACATACTGTAAGCTTAGGTAGATAGCTTTTAGCTAACATTAATTTGATAAGCATAATGTTTTAAAAATTTTCTGGCTTGTTTAAGTATTATTTCATTTTACTTTTAAAGAAGAAGAATATCCTAATTTTGTGTCTATTTACTTAAGAATATTTTCTCTACTGAAATTAGTATTTGTAACTTTAAAAAATTGAGATAATGGAATAATGTTCTATGATTTTTTTTTCTGACTATTACTTTAAAAAAGTCTTCTCTTAAGATTTTTGGATGGGCAAGGAATTTAAAATAATTTCTTTTATTGTTTCAAAATTAGACCATAGCGCAGTGGCGGAAGTCAGGATACCAGGATATGCCAGAATATGAAAATTTCCGCCACCTTCTGCAAGCCCCAGTGGATGACGCACAGGAGATTCTTCACTCCAGATTTCCAATGCCAAGATATATCGACACTGAACATGGGGGGAGCCAGGTAAGTAGTGTTAATTTGTTTGTGTGTTTGTTTGTTGATAGGTTTTACAGTGAAGTGTTCCTACTTGCCTTCTGACTTTCATTTGAATAGATTGTTTCACAAGGCAAACAGAAAGGGAAGGAGGCAGGAGGGGAAGGTTGCTTGCTTTTTGCATTAGCTTTGAGAGCAAAGTAATAATATTATTGACTAGTTGCCTAAAGTTGGCAGTTTCCTTCATTTTCTGCCTCCAGCCCAACTCTCTTAGCAGGGCCAAGATGGCATTGTGGTGGTATGCAAGCTGTGATCAGCTTAGAAAAAAAAGTTTCTGTTTATTTACTGATAAAGTCTATGAATATGAAGTTTGTGATAACTCTTTCACATTTTCCTCATTGTGTCATTCCAATTTTCTAGAAAATATTTTATTTTTATTATTCATTTATTTTTAAGAGACAGAGTTTCACTCTGTTGCCCAGGCTGGGGTGCAGTGGCATGATCATAGCTCATAGTAACCTTGAACTCCTGGGCTCAAGTGATCCTTCTGGCTCAGCTTCCCAAGTAGCTAAGACTATAGGTGCTTGCCATCATGCCCAGCTAATTTTTAAATTTTTTGTAGAGATAGGGTTTCACTATATTGCCCGGGCTGGTTTTGAACTCCTGGGCTCAAGCAATCCTCCTGCCTTGGCCTCCCAAAGTGTTCGGATTACAGGTGTGAGCCACCGCACCCATTCCCAGTTTCCTAAAAAATAAATTGTCATGTAATAAGAAAGTATCGTGGAATTATGAAAAGGTTCTGTGGTTTTTAGGGTTATGAGAATTAAATAAGATATTTGTCTATACACATGTAGCCACTTTGAGCCCTTCAGAAGGCTGTTAGGTCCCCTTAATATACACTCACAAGATACTTATCTCTCCCTTATAATTCTTTTCAGAGTTATAATACATTAATTATAAGTTGTTATAAGTTTGTTTCACTTGCTCCTTGAAGGCAAGGACCATGCTTTGTATTCCCTAGTTCCTAGCACAGTATTACTAAATAGGTAGCAAATGGCAGTAACTATTATTCAGAAATGATAACAATTATTATTAAGATTTTACTGTATTTATATAGGAGCTGTCATGTACTGAGAATTTGCAAAGTACTTTATATGCCTTATCTCATTTGATCCTCATAACAATTCTATTGTCATCTCCATTTTACAGATAATAAAACTGAGACTTGGGTTACTTGTGGCCAGGCAAACACAGTAAATGGAGGAGCTGGGATTTGAATCCTGGTGTTCTGACTCCAGGGCCCGTGCTCTTGACTGTTGTGTTAAACTAATTACTTAGAGAGTGGAAAAAGATTTGTATAATATTACGTTTCAAAAGATGTGACTGCCTTATGTTCTTACAGTATGAACTAAAAATGTGACTGGTTCTCTCATTGATGTCTCACCTTGTATGTTGCCATTTTCCTCTTTTATTCTGGTTATTATTTTCTTGATGATAAGCCATAGTGGGTGGATGGGTAGAATGTTGGGTAAGTTATCACAACATTTTAGGCCTGTGGTCTAAAAAAGTTTGAGGGTCACTGTTTAAAGTAAAAGAATATATAGATTTTCATGGTTTTTATTTTTATTTATTTATTATTTATTTTTTCATGGTTTTTATTTTTATCATTATTTGGGATTTTGAACTTCTGATGTTTTAGACCAAGTAGTTAGTATTTTCACACTAACCTTGTTATAATTGTTGCACAACTAATTTTTATATGCTGAGTTTTAGACTCAACAATTGCTTTGTTATTATGAATGTATGATTTGGAGAGAAGAGGGTACATTTATTATTTATTTATAACATCTCAAAATTTAGTCATTTAAAAAGTTAATTTAATAAAATTAATTTTACCAACACATATTAAATAAAATTTATTTTAGATAGTATAATGTATTTATTGAGCTTGTATTTACTAAATCTAGTTTTGATTGATAATGTTATTTCTTCTTTGCTTTTAAGGCCCGTTTCCTGCTTTCAAAAGTCAACCCTTCACAGACTCATAATAATATGTATGCCTGGGGGCAGGTAAGTGTAAATAGCAGGTCTTGGAAATTATTTCTTTGTGTATCTATAGTTTGTTATTTTAGTGAAAGCTACATTTTTTCCTATGTATTTAGTAATGATTCTGTTGGAAAAGTAATGAAAAAATAAGAGTATAAAACAGAATTAATATTTGGTGGCACCATAGAAAATAACAAAGTGATCTTGTCAAATAGACAGAACCCCTTCATCTTCCAAGTTTAGCACCACACCCTTGAGACAAAAAGCAATAAAGTACATAAGATAGGAAGTGATGATTCAAGCTTAAT
Organism: Daubentonia madagascariensis; assembly: GCA_023783475.1. NCBI lineage: Eukaryota > Metazoa > Chordata > Mammalia > Primates > Daubentoniidae > Daubentonia > Daubentonia madagascariensis. The sequence continues at coordinate 3,846,116 of JAKFHU010000485.1, read as the reverse complement.
GCTATGCCATGAACCACAAAAGGCCACAAGAAGCCAAGAGAGGCCAGGGATTGTAGTTGAGCAGGAGAGATGGGAAGCCTTCAAATCATTACTGATATAGTTTGATTTGGTAGAAGTCCTACCTCTTGATATACCATATCAATATTTGTTGAGTGTCTGATATGTACAGGAATATGTATTGGCACTTCAGGCTACACATCATCCCTGCCTTTGAAGAGCTTGTAGTCTAGTATTAGAGATGAGATACATACCTAAGTAAAATACAAGGCAGAATGGGATAGGTGACTTTAGAAAGGTATAAAGTATTACAGGGGTTAGAAGAGGAAGAGGGGAAGAGGTCACATGATGACAGCAGGTAGAGGGTATGTGATCAGAAAAGAGATCAGGAAAAAAGGGACATGTAGTTTAAAGAATGGTTATTATTTCAGTAAGTGGAAATTACATGAGGAAGGGAATTCTAGGTAGAAGATAGTATGGGCTAAGATGAGAAACTACACATAGAGCTGAATAATAGAACATAAAACTGCAAATGTGTTGTGTGACCAGATTGTGAAGGATCTTGAATGTCAGGTTGAGGACCTAGAATTTGAGTCTTTATTTGGTAAGTAATTGAGAGTCACTGGAGGTTTTTGGATGTAGGGGCAAATTCAAGTCTTAGTCGAATCTTAAGATTAATTTGGAGCAGTTTGTAGATTGAAACTATATTAATTGAAGTAATCCAGTTGAGAGGGAATGAAGGCATGATGGTGAAAGGAAAAGATTTGGGAAATATTTCAAAAGTAGACTCAATGGGACTTGATTAGAAGTTACAAAAAAGTATATTATTCCAGAGCATGGCAACTATACACAAATCTGAATTCTGACTGGATCCCGGATTAGAGGTAGAGAATAGCTATTAAGAACATAATTGGGATGATTGTGAAATTTGAATATAGAATATATGTCAGATAAGTAGTACAATATTATTCAATTTCTTTTTTTTTTCCTCCTTTTTTTCCCCTGTTCCTTGACAAAGGCAATTATTCAATTTCTTGAGTGTGATGATGGTATTATGGTTATGTAGGAGATTGTCCTTAATCTTAGAAGATACATCCTGAAGTATTTAGGGGTGAAATGTCATAATGTCTTCAACTTGCAGAAATGATTTAACAAAAAGGAGAAAAAAAGGGAAAAATATGTAAAAACATAAAGCAAATGTGGCAAAATGTGAACAGTCATTGAATTTAGGAATATGGTATATGGGTGTTTATTGTACTTTTCTCTCAACTTTTCTATAGGCTTGAATTTTTAAAAAATAAATATTAATAGTTGAGGGGAAATAAGGCAATTTGGGATTTTGAGCCTGGGCGATTAGGTGAACACATACCAGTGACTGGGAAGGTGGAGAGAAATTGTTTGACTTTAGACATACTGAGTTTGAGATACCATCTAGATGGGCTTATTGAGCAACAATAGGATGGCCATATTGATTATGGCCATATTGAGCAGGCTATTGGAAATTTGGGTTTGGTAGTCAGGGCGAGGATGTGAAAGTTGATTTTAGAAAGGTGATACTTAAAGTCATCACAGTAAATGCTTGTCTGAGGAGAGAGTAAAAGATAAAGGAGGGATGAGACAAAACCTTCATGGAGTACAAGTGGTAGGAATATTTAATAAATAATCAGAGAGGTAGAAGAATCATGAATGCTGTGTCATAAAAGGTGACTTTGTAGAAGGAAGAAGAAGTGGGTAACAAACACCGAAATGCTGTAGACAGTTGAAGGAGGATACAGACTGAGAAAAGGTGCTTGGATTTGGTGACTAGGCCAAATGGTTAGGTCATTTGTGGCCTTTTGTAAGCACTTTTAATATAGTGGTTGAGTAAGATAGATTATTAGAACTTGGTGGTAAAGAAGTGGAGTTTGTAAGTATAAATGATTCTTTTGCAAATTTAGTCTGAGGATAAATAGTAGGATAGGTAGATGATTGTTATTAGGGTAACAGCACAGAACTTATCTGTAGACCAAGCGTAAGGAGCCAATGTGGGGAAAACACAAAAGAACAGATGTTTAAGATCCTCAGAAGGAGACAGTGTGATCACAAGTACTATGTGGGGGTTAAGCACTGGTAAGGAGGCAGGACATTTCTTTCTGCAAAAGCAAAAGGTGAGAAGAGGGTGAAGACAGAAAGATTTTGAGGTGGAGTGAAAGCTCACATTGGATAAATTGCCTGTTTCTTTTCAGTAATAGGATATTATTTTAAGAGTGAGAAAGGATGGGGTTAAGGACTAAAAAATGGAAAAGATTAAAAACAGGTTTAAGGACTATAAGAAATCAACCGAGGATGAATAAAAGGCTTTTACAGCAGTGGTGAGGACCCATTTTATTTACTAAAAATTTCTAGAGCATGCTTCTGTAATGTTCTTTAACCATGCTTTTGTAGGTCAGGCACTGGATCAAAGCTGAAAGACTTTGGGGGTTAATTTAGAACTGGAAATGAGAAAGATGGGCACATTAGAAAGCGGGTAGAATAATTTAAGGCAATATAATTGTGGGGTAGAAGATAAATAAAGCAATAACTGCATTTAAGGCCCCTTCCCTTGGAATATAGAGGTGTCTCAAAATTTTGTCCTGATTTCTCTACATTCAGTGTTTCTTTGGGTAATTGCATCCACTCTTACAGCTTCAGCTTTCATCTGAAGGCTAACTTGCAAGTCTCTGTCTTTTGTTTGGCTTCACATTGAGCTGTGGACTTGAATTTCTTTAATTTTCTGTTGCACATCACTTGAATTTCCTGTAGACATTTCATAAAGCAGAATGTCCCAACTTGACCTCTCTTTTAACACTATCCTGCTCTTCCTAATTTCCTGCTTTTACAGAAGGTCTTCCTATTCTCTCAATTCCCAAGGCTTAGAACTTTAGTCATTTACAATTTCTTCTTTCTGCTCCTAATTACTCACAAATGCTTTGTCCTATTTTCCCTATCCTTCCCTCCTTTCCTTGTCACTAACTGAGGTCAGGTTCTTGTTACTTTTCACATGGACTGTTGGAATTACTTGCTAACTGGTCTTAGTGCTTCAGCTTCGCTATTTTGGGAGTGGCCAGAATAGTCTCCCTAATGTAGTAGTCCTGAATGTCAGCTCTGAAATCTTCCATAACCTCTTACTGAATTATATATAAACCCTTTATGTTGCCATTGAGAGTCCTTTCTGATATGACCCAAATATCTTTTTCTGCCGTTGGCTATTATGTAGTTCTTTTAGCCAAACTAGACATCTCACTGCACTTTGAATATATTGAGCATGTTCCCATCTCTGTGACTTTGTGCTATCACCACTTGGATATATCCTACCCATCCCTCAAGGGTCAGTTCAGAGGTCACTGACTCCATGAAACTCTTCTTAGTCTGTTTTCTGTTGCTTATAACAGAATACCTGAAACTGAGTAACTTACAAAGAAAAATTTATTTCTTACAGTTATGGAGGCTGAGAAGTCCAAGGTCGAGGGGCTGCATCTGGTGAACGCCTTCTTGCTTGTGAGGACTCTTTGCAGAGTCTTGAGGTGGTGCAGGGCATCACATGGTGAGGGGGCTGAGTGTGGTAGCTCAGGTCTCTCTTCCTTGTCTTATAAAGCCTCTAGTCCCACTCCTGTGATAATCCATTAATCCATGAATGGATTTTAATCCATTTATGAGAACAGAGTCCTCATGACGCAGTCCCCTCTTAAAGGCCCTCTCCTCTCAATACTGCCACATTGGGGATTTAATTTCAGCATGAGTTTTGGAGTGGATAAACATTCAAACCATAACACCTTCCTATGATTGCATGACTGGATTTGTGTAATGTCACTGCCCTGTCATCCCCTTTTCCCCGTCCATTTCTTATGGCACTTATTTCTCTTGTTAGATTATAAATTACTTGAGGGCAATAACTGTCACTTTTATTTTTGACTTCCCACAGCACCTTGAACATAGCATATATCGAATAGAATAGATCTGGACAGGAGACAGCAGAGATTAGAGTATGGGAGTTCTGTGGAAGTGGTTAGGAATTAAGGAGGTTTTGTGATATAGATAAATAAATTGAATCCAAGGTCTAAAAGTCCTGAAAGGTGGGGAGGTTCTGTAATAAGGAAAGGAGCTTAATCTTGGAAGTGTGGAAGGCTGGTAGTTGAGAGTGCAAGTGACTTAACTTCTCGTTGCCTTCACTTCCTTGTCTACAGAGTTTAATAATAATATGTGCTTGACATGGACAGTAATACTCAGTAAATATCAGCTATTAGGTTTTAGTGTTATTAATGGAAAAATAATTTCTCCCTAAAGATATTTAAAGTGTGAAAGAAAACCTATTTTAAACTTTGAAGTTTAATTATTACTGCCTGGAAGTAAGGGCATTAGAGGTGAGGCATATACAAGAGCCTAAGGTCTTTCTTGATATATGATTGTTATGAGAAATTATGTTAATATTTTCATAATCATCATAATAAATTGAATCTGTACTGTTTTAGTCACTATGCTGAGATTTTCATGTACTCTCATTTAGTTGTTTAAAAAATTCAATAAGTTGGGTACTATTAACCCTATTTTTCAGGAGAGGAAATTGAAGCTCATATAAGTTCAATGTCTTACCCAAGATCACATAGCTAAACTATGGCAGGGTCCAGATTTTAACCCAGGCCTGTCAGACACCAGATGTGAATTTTAAATAATTAAACTAATTTGATGATTGCAATTTAGGGAATTAACTTTTGCAGCCAAGCATTTTACTAAAAATTAATGGAAGCCTAATATCTTAGGAGTTTGTCGGAAATCCAAGTAACCAGTGATAAGTATTATCCATGAATGGCCTGAAGATGGCAGCACTGCAACACTGCTTCTGTGACAGGGTCCTGGAGGCCTCTGTTGCTCTAGAGCTTCATATACTAAACAATGTAAAGCTTGAACCATTCTGCCTAATCCTGGATATATTTTAAATAGAAAAGGGGCCCACTTGAAAAATTGAGATCAACCAACTGCTAATTTTTGATAAAATTGATTTGAGCATTAGTATTTATAATTTCAAATAAGAATTCTTCAGTATATGAGTTAGAAAATCCATGAGTAGGAGAAATAGATCTGGGGTTGGGTGACTTGAAGTGGAAAACAGGTGTAAAATGAAAAAAAATCGGGCATAGTTACAGGAAGTAAAAAGGAAGAGCCATCACATTATTATTGGTTTAGGTCACATTTTTGAGACCTGTGCTTCTCTGTGTTAACTATACATGTAGAATAAAGAGAAGTATTTCAGTGTTAAAATAGATTTTTCAAAAGAAGGAATAATAAAAATGGCTATAACATATCGTGTGCCTGGCATTGTTCTATTTGCTTTATAGAATTTAACCCATTTAATCATTGCAACAACTGTGTAAGATAGATCTTGTTGTTATCCTTATTTTACAGATGAGGAAACTAAGACACAGGTTAAGTGAATTCTTTCTTCAAAGTCATATAGGGGCCAGGCTCGGTGGCTCACATCTGTAATCCCAGCACTTTGGGAGGCCAAGGTGGGAGGATTACGTGAGGCTAGGAGTTTGTGACCAGCCTGGGCAACATAGCAAGACCCCGTTTCTAACAAAAAACAATTTTTAAAAAAAAATTAGCTGGGTGTGGTGGTGTGCCTGTAATCCTAACTACTCGGGAGGCTGAAGCAGAAAGATTGCTTGAGCCCAGGAGTTTGAGGCTGCAGTGAGCTATGATCATGCCATTGCACTCCAACCTGGGTGACAGAGTAAGACCCCATCTCTAAAAAAAATAAAAAATAAAAACAAAACAAAGTCATTTGGATAGTCAGTGTTTTTGCCTCCCTTCCTTATCAAGTTTTTCAAGTTCTTATGAATTAACATGATAAAATTGATTTTCCTTTTTTCAGGAGAGGTTATAGCATGTCTGTGGCTGTGCCAGACTAGAACCATAGGAGCTGTAAATTTTCATCTCACATTTGCCACTAACTTGCTGATCTCCTCTGAAAATTACTTAATTTCCTGTTTTAGACTTTTTATATTTATTAATAAATAAGAAATTGAGTATTAGAAGAAAAATTTAAAATTCAGGTATAAATTTTTCTAGAAATACTTTCTCTTGCTTTGGTAAAATTTCATTGTTAATGGATTAGGATACCAAGGTCATTCTGTCAACATAATTTTTATTAAAATAGATATTAGGAATTTCCCCTAATTCTTGTTAATTACCTAGAACTCACAGAAATCAATTAAAATGCCTTGAAAACTTGATAAGCATAGTTTATTTAAAAAAAGATATTATGAGTTTGCTTCCTTCCAGCTGGCCTTTCTGTTAAAATGCCAGGGAAAAAGGGTATGGAGGTCAGGCTGTCTTAAAGCCCTAACCCTCTAATCACATCATTGGTCTTTTTGGTGACCAACCCCCATCCTGAGTCGTTTCATCTCATAGCATAAACTCAGGTATGGTCCCATCAGCCCATGAATGACAAAGATGCTTCTATTGCTTAGGGAATTCTAGGATGTAGAGTCTCCCTCCCAGAAACCAGGGAAAAAGGCCAGTTTAGATTCTTTTTCATTAAACAGGAACATAAGCATTATTCTACTTAAAATGATTTCCTAGTCTATTTTAAACATTTGCTTATATATTCCAAGGCTATGTTTTAATCATAGCTAATATCTTTCTTTTCCTCTAGGAGTCTGGAGCACCTATTCTAACAGACGATGTTAGTTTACAAGTGTTTATGGATCACTTGAAGAAACTTGCTGTGTCAAGTGCTGCTTGAAGTGCTAAACATGTTAAGGACATTTAAGAAGATGAAATAATATTCCAATTTCATTTTTTTCCTTTTTCAATTTATCTGTGGAAACCAACAGAGATCCTCTCTCTAGACTTTTTTGTTTTAGTATGGTTTGAGACAACATATGGAAAAATGTTCACGTTTGTAGATTAAGCTGGAATATAATGAGAGCAATAAGAACAAATTCATTTTGCTTGCCACAGTATTATAACTGGTTTTAGAAATTTGAGGTCTTTATAACTGAATTATGTTTAAGAGTAAAAATAAAGTCTGCCTTGTACTGCCGATTCTCATTTGTATATTGCAGACAAATCCAAAGTGGCACTGAATGTCCTTGCTGACCTTTTAAAAACTTGTTTCTTAATTTTAGCCAGAAAGTAAAAAAAAAAAAATAGTAATGATAAATGTGAACATTTTTGCTTATTCCATTTCTAGTGATTTTCAGCACTTAGGTATACGCTTTTTCTGTACTTTGTTAAGGCAGATTTATTTTTATGATGATTTGTTTAGGAATTATTTGACTTTATAATGGTAATTTTCATGAAGATAATTTAATGTTTTTGGTTATTGGGAAAAATAGTTTAGGGATGAAAAGTTTTGGGGGGTAACGATCCCACAACTGACAATAAATGTGAAATTTCTACAAAGTACCCAACTATGTGACTAAACATGATAATTTTTTAAAAGGGAGATAGAAAATAAATCATTTTGTCAGAGTGCATTTTAAATGTAAGCCTTTGCAGTAAAATGAGTATTGTAACTACTAAACCAAATTTGGATTTCATTGCATGGTTTTGTTGTTTACCCATGTTTTTCTGAGGTAAATTTTACATTATATCCTTCAGTATTTTAACACGACTTTGGGAGTTTACACATTACTCTTTGTTTCTCTTCCTTTTTGTGAAATTTATTAAGTTGTGGTTCTTATTGAAACAGTATTATATAATGTTTGTTTAATTATGTCATGTGGTGATGCTCAGTTCTATTTTGATTTATTCATTAGTATCATTCACTTTTATCATTTAAAGTTTACTTGTAGCAAATATGTTTACATTGCTAAAGCCAGATATGTTTTGACAATGAAATTTATGTATTAAGTACTGCAAATAAAAGGTGGTGCTATGATATGTGCTTAGAAGGATAGTTTTGTTGATTGTATTTGCATGAACACAATCATATGGTGGTAAAACAGAAACTGATGAAAAATTGTTTATATGATATATTCAATTAGCTTAAATAAATTGCTTTTTCTGTTTTATTTGAATTGGACTGTGCTAGGCCTAAATGCCAATAAAGTATACTTTTCTCTGTTTTTCTGGTTGGTTATTTTGAAATCTAGTAAAGCCTGGAAAGCCTAATGTAAAATTAGAGCATTTAAAATCTAATAGTGGATTAAAGTTACTCATTTTTAAAACAACAGCTTTATTGAGGTATAATTTACATTACCATACATATTTTCATGGAGTTGTGTGACCATTGTCACAATCAGTTTTAGAGCATTTTCGTCACCTTAAAAATAGTTATTCATTTTTGCTATAAGGTAAGTTTGTTTTGGAGTTCACATGTTTTGAATTGAGGAAAGACCATGTGATGATGATACCTATTTAATTTACCTGGCCCCTTAAGTTATGTCCATTAAGAATGCTGTCTTGAGTCTTGAGTGATAAGATGGTACTTACCCTTAAACTGTCCTCTACTTCTAAGTCATTTACAGCTGAAGGTGCTAACATACTAACATGAATTTAAGGGATAAGGATGAGCAAATATGTTAATGTTATCATACCCTTTTAGCTTACCATTTAAAAGGGTCTTGCTCTGTCGCCTAGGCTGGAGTGCAGTGGTGTGATCATAGCTCACTGCAGCCACCTGGGCTTAAATAATCTTCCTGCCTCAGCTTCCTGAGTAGCTAGGACTACAGGTGCACAACCATGCCTGGCTAATTTTTTTTTTGGTAGAGATGGGGTCTCGCCATGTTGCCCAGGCTGGTCTTGCATTCCTGGCCTCAAGTGATCCTCCCTCCTTGACCTTCCAAAGTGCTGGGATTACTGGCGTGAGCCACCATGCCTGGCCCATCTGGGTCATTTTTGTGTATACTTTAGCTACTTCTAAATTGTTAACTATTTAAATAGACTGTTGAAAAAATATTTAGCCCTTGTCTTAATCCATTGGGGCAGTTAGAACAAAATACGGTAGCGTGGGTAATTTATAAACAACAGAACTTTATTTCTCACATTTCTGGAGGCTGGGAAGTCCAAGATCAAGGTGCCAGTAGCTTTGGTGTCTGGTGATGGCTTTCTGCTTCATAGATGGCACCTTCTATGTGTCTTCACATGGTGGAAGGGAGGGAGATGAACAAGCTCACCCAGGCCTTTTTTGTAAGGGCACTAATCCACTCGTGAGAGCAGAGCCATCATGCCCTAATCACCTTTTAAGAGCTCCACCTCTTAATACACATTGGAGATTAGGTTTCAACATAGGAATTTTGAGGGGACCCAAACATTTAGACCATAGCACCCTTTTAAAAGAACTTAGAGTGGGTAAAGAATGTTTGCTAAATTAGCAGCAGCACTGAGAGGCTTTGGTATATTACCCAGAACTATTTTGGAATTCATTCTTGAACTTACCACCTCTATCGGCATAATATCTAAAAATGACCCTAGACCTCATCTGTGTACACTTACATTTTGGTGTAACAGGATAAATTTATTCTTTTGTTGGCTGTTTCCTAAATTGAGCCTACATTTCTTTATTTAGTTCCCCACTTGATAAACTTCCTTCTCAGAGACTGCATCTAATGAATGTACTTAGTTATCCAGTTCTGGCCAGAAACCAAAGAATCATTTTCAACTCTTACTCTCTTCAACAGCTTTAGTAACCAAGTTCTGTCAATTCGACCTCTCTGATATCTCCCTAATCTATTTACTGTTCACCATCTTACTGCTATTCTACCTTCAGGGTATCTCACCTGCTTTGGTGAAATAGCCCCCTAGCCAGTCTGCTTTCCCCAGTGTCCTCCATTCCTCTCTTCAGTTCACTTTCCACACTGTAAGAAGGGTGCTATTTTTGAAATAAAAATCTGATCATGTCACTTGCCTTGTCCACAATAAAATCCAAACACTTTGGCCTGATAACATTTGTATATTATACATCAAGTCTCCCCTAGAAAAAATGATACAAGGACAAACGTTGAAAAGACGTATTGGAGAGGAGTCTCTAGTTCTTAGGTGTTGTATTTGGAATCTATATAGTGACAAAAACAAATGTATTCTTCATTGATGTTACAAATTAAATACTGTGGCTTATTGCATTTGGTCTTGTTTTAAGTGAACATGGTATTTTTTCAGTTATTTTTCAAACAATGCTGACAAATTAGGATTATTTTCTTTCTAACACCTTCTTTACATTTTTATTTTCATTTTCCATGTCTCCAATATACATGCATATGTATTTTTTATACTTTTATATGCTTGATTTGTATTCCTCTTGAGCATTTTATCAAGCAATTCAGCAGATGTTTCTATTTTTCTTGTTTGCTTTTTAATAGTCCACCTTATGAAATGAAAGCATTCTCCTTTCTTCTGTTGTTTCTTCCTCCTTTACCAATTGAAACAACAGCTGGTCTAGGCTTAATGTGTTATTATCCAGTGAGTATAACAATTACCAGGTATGCAATAGTGAAGTTACATTACTAAATAAATCTATAGATTTTTTTCTTCCCCACCTATGGATTATACTGACCAGCCTCTTTTGTTGCTTTTCTCTGAAATTTGATTCTTTTTTCTATATAAATACTATTATCTTGTATTTTGTTGTTGCCTGGTTCATAACCTTCTCTACATTTTCCGCATGCTCATTTTCAAGGAGCAATTTTAAAGCTTAGTGTTCCACTGTGCATTGTTCAAGCCTGATTTAGACTGTTGACAAATATTTGGGGTTTTGATTAACCTTATCTAAAACTTCATAGCAGGAAAAAAGTTCTAAATTGTACTACTGATGCAATGATTTATTTTCTTGGTTAGTCCTTTAGTTTTAAATAGCAGTTGAAGAAGACAAATTCAACTTTAAAGATATTAAAATTCAGTAAAAGATTCCATGTGTGAACTAAAATTTGCACTTAAAAAATTACATCTTAAGGTTCACACTCTGTGTTGCTGTTTTAAAATTTAATCACAAAAACTCTAAGTGATCACATAGATTGACAGAATTGTTTCTTCATCTTTGTAATTACTGTACTATTGTTTATTTTGAATCTACTGTTTAAACACCAGGATATATAGTACCACTGGTATTAAAAACACAAACTGTGGTTCCAAGAGAGTGGAAATGATTCAAAAAATGTTACTAACTTACCTTCTAAATGTAAGGGTGTCCCTGTACGAGGGGGCCAGATTCAGAAAACTGGAAGTATGTAGAATCCATGTAGAACACAATGTTTATTAAAGGATAGGTTCTAAAAATGTAGTAATCAGAAGGTTACACATTATTACAACTTAGCAGTAACCATAGAAATTATAAAGATCTCAGGCCAATAAAAGTTTTTTTAGGTTGGGGTATTTTATAACTGACATTTGTTTAGAACTGCTGGCACAGGGTGATAATAAAACTCAAACCTGTTTTATCCTTGTTACACCACTGTTTGGAAAGCAATCAGGTTCAATTTACTCATGAATTAAGAAATTTCGATGAAAATTATAGTATATTTACAACTGAACAATAAAAGGTACTATATGTCAAAACTTGTATTATGGGAAAAAGGATTATTACACAGAAATATGCTGTTTTAAATGTAACTGGAGAAAGAATTTAAAAGAAATGAATGTTGCATTCAACACAAGAAAATAGCAAAGGACAACAACTAAGCCTAAAGAAAGAAGGCAAAGGAAATAGTGATCAAATCTAGAATTTTAATGACATGGAAAACAAAGTGAATCAATGGAGATGTTCCATGGAACCCAAAAGGTGATAGTTTGAAAGTCTTAATAAAACAAACCCATTTCTAAAGCTAAGAAGGAAATTGAGTATCAGTTCTTCTAAGAGTAAAATAAGTGTTTTTCTAAAAAATTAAAGTTTTAAATGAATACTTATTCACAATTTTTGGTCTAGGCCAATTAAAAAACATAATTCTTTAGTTTAATGACCAAGTCATCTTTTCCTCTAATGAACATAAAGTAAGACTTTGTATGATGTTACAATCATATATTTACCACTTATGAATGCAGAAGTAGTTACAAAGTGGAGAAACTGGAATTTTGGAGTTAAAAGGGTCCGTAGAGGTCATCAAGTCCTGTCTCCTTACCCAGTTCATTCAAGAATCCCCTCCTATCATATTGGTCATCTGACCCTTGTATAGCTCTTTCAGTGACAAGTCAAACAACATAGCTGTAAGTTGCTGAATGCTATGACTGAGTGATACTTTGAGAGAAAAGATTAATGTTACTGAATTGAGAAGAATCCATATATGACATTTTAAAGTAAGCTTTGACCAGAATTTTATGGAGAAATGAACTAAATTTGTTTTACACAATAACCATTGACCTACAAAGCCATCTGGCACTCTCTGATACTTTCATTAAAAGAAAGTGGGGCAGCCAGTAAGGCAGGAGGTGATTACGAATTAGAAGAATGCTCCCAAGCAGGACATTGTGGACACACTGTCCACAGAACTGCACTGGGTTATTTCCCAACCACAATAACTGTAGTATTTAGGAGGAGAAAAGTATATTGTAGAGGTGTTATGTATCTGTTTCCTATGGGAAATGTGGCTTGCTCTGCTGGGGAAGCTGCAGTTTTCTGGTCTGTGTCAAGATCTTGCTCAGCTGCCTTAACAGGGCGAAGCATCCACGGAATGGTCCTATGTATACATTTAGCCTGTTCTGGGGACTGAACTATTTGTTTTGGCAAAATAGGGAAATCCACAAAATCAACAATTTTCGTAAGGATTAGAACTTTTTCTAAGAATAACAAATCTGGAGATTACTTATGAGTAGCAGTAAAGATGTCACTTTGAAGTGATAAGTGTGCTGATTAAAGAAACTCCAGTAAGGAAGGATCACATTTCACTTTATTTAGTGGCTTAGAAGCCTTTCTTCAAGGCAATTTAAAAATAACTTAATCTGCAGAGGTTTCAAAATTAATCTTCATGAAATCCTTGTGAGATGCTGATAGGTTAAGTATTCTACATGTTTGAAAACATTTGTGAAGAAATAAAATTCAACAGAGATGAGAGAATCATAGAGCAGTGCTTCTCTGGATTTGGAGTTCAGAGTGCTCACCATTACACCATGGAACCCTGAGCAGTGCTTCTCAAATTTGAACATGCATGGGAATCACCTAGGGATATTGATAAAATGCAGATTTTGATTTAGTAGGTCTGAGATTTTGCATTCTAAAAATCTCCCAGGTGATACCAGTGCTGCTGCTGCTATGGACTACAATTTAAATGGCAACATCAGCTAAGAGCAACATTGTCATGTTTTGGGACTTCCATAGGAAGAAGTCTAGCAATCAGTTGGAAATGTACATTCTGGAGCCAGGAAACTCAGGTTTGGGAACCCATAGGCATAGAATTGAGAGCTGAAGTTATGGGAATAGATGAGATTGCTTTTTAATTATTGACTAAATACTAATAAGGTAGGTAGGGAGCACAGAGTCAGACACAGTCTCGGTCTGTTGAGCACAGATTATGCCATAATGTATGGTCTCTTGCAATGTTTAATTCCAAAATTCTATTTTTAATGAGAACATTAAGCCTACTGATTTATCAAGTATATCTTTTCAGCAAGGAAGTATTTCTATTAAAAAGGCTATCGAGTTGCTGAAATATTAATGGTAGTATAATATCATGTAACTGAAGAGAATGTTTTCATTGAATTCTGGGTTTTGATAATACCCAGAATTAGGTTCTGTATTTTAACAGGGATGTTGAGAAAATAAGATCCTGAGTAATAAATTTTGAAATGGCTTAATTAATAATTGTCTTCAATTATCTTAAGGAAGATGTCTCCCATTTTTTTAGGATCATGAAATAGATTGCTAAGGCATGTTATGAAATGTTCTTAATTAAGCATATTTATTAATTGGTTAGATAATTATTATGGGGTAGATAGACAAGGGTCTCCCTGGAGTTAGAAAAATAAATTTGACAGTCTCTGAACAGACTTTGGACCAACAGACTTCTGTTATGTGTGTTTGTTGTGTGGTGGTTCTTTTAATCTTCCTATATATTTACAATGGGCCTTTTGAATTATATTTACTTATTGAGTGCCATACACATTTCTGACATGGCTTGTTATAAATGACTCTAATGATTAGTTTCCATTTGGAGTCTAAAGTCCAACATGGTTTCAGGGAGCTAATGTTTTGTTATTGCAGGTTCTCTGGCAAGAACATTCAGTGTGCCTGCTGTGCTTACTCAGCCCATATATACGGTGACAGCTACATCTGCTTCTCCATCTGTACCTTTTGGTTTTAAGTCTATATCATTAGCTGTCTGTAACACTTAAGGATCTGCCTATATCTGCTGAAGAAAACTAACTGGATTGAGAAATCTCCACTTTTCTGTAAGACCTTTCACAAAATATTAAATAATAGCTCTATGGAGTGATGTGGGGATTTCCTATAATAAATAGATTATTGAAGCTGTGATTTTCAAATAGAGGTGTGTTTAAACATGTCCAGAGCTTACTTTTATTTATTAAGAAGAATGCAATCATAAAATGTGTTTAATAATGATGTAACTATGATATATGTTATATATGGCTCTGTTTCTGTAATAGATAAAATCTGTTAATTAATAAAACTAAAGTTATCTATACAGAGTAAAAACCCGAATCCTTAACGTTAGTACACTAGACGTATCGTTAATCGTGCCCAGTCCTCCCACTTGCAGCTCTATGCTGAACTAAGCACCCAGCGTCACTCAGTTCCTTAAGCAAAGGGGTAGGATAAAGTTTCCTAAGGTCACCTAATCCGTAGACTGGCTGCTGACCTATGAAATGACTTGGCATGAAAAAGTTACCCTACTAAGGATAATGGTAATTAACTAGACTAATTATACTCTCCTACTTGAAAAGTTAATAGAAAGATTCAGGGATCACCAGCCATTCTGTAATGAGAGGAAAAATGATAAAGAAGAAACGAGGGACAGAAGAGGTGTATTGATGGTGGAACATCAGTGTGAAGGGTCACAAATTCCTTCTGCTAGGGGATAGTTCCTAGATGGCCCTGAATCTTGAAGCATGGCTATTTCTGGGATCCTTTCACCCTTACTCCCAAATGTGCTCATTTGGTATGATAAATCCCCATTATTTGAGATGGGCTAAACTTACTCGTGAAACAAAGATCACAGTGACCATGAGGATTTACCTTTTGATCTACCTGTATTGCAAAGCATAGGGATTCAATATCCAGAAAATGAATCAGAAGTGAGATGTGTGGCACATTGGGACAGAGTTCCAGAAGATGCACTATTTTACCTTATTTGTCCACTCAGAAAAGATAAGGTTCACGTGGTCTAGGTGTCTTTCTAACAATATCCAGCAGGATTACTAATGTGCAGCTTTCTGAAGACAACAGAAGGTGTTAATACCAATGAATAATGGAAGTTACATATAATTCACTCCACACCTTTTTAATTACTGCATTGAATGAGCGGGGAACATGGGCTATAATTATGAAAGCTATTGCATTTTTGTCTCCAATTGTTCCTTTAAACTTGCTCAATGTGTGTAGTCTCTCACCTCTCCCCACCCACTTGGTAAAGACTCTAGCCAAATGATGGTATTTGGGTCACTTGTATCTAATAGACTTAAAGACCACTCTGAGTCATAGACATAGCCTCATTTCACAATGGCAAGATGCTAACCAAGTGGGAAACATGCACCATCTCACCTACATTTCCACATGGTGCTCTATCTCATAGCTCACTTGGAATCGGCTATCTATAATGTTATCTTGGCATCTTAGTCCAAGCCACTTGTTACACATTTATCCACAAGAAGAATATAAATGATACACACACAGAGAATTCTGTTATCACTCTCTGGTTCTTCTCTCAGGGAAACTTGTTAATCAGAGTGTATTGAGAATAGTCCTGTTCTCCCATGTATCCTTCCTCCAGGATATGGAGGGTTTCTCCTGGGTCCCACCTGCTCAACTCTTAGCCCATGGTGTTTGCTCTGGGGTATACAGTTCTTACTTCAGAGCCTTTATTCCTGGTGACAGGATTTGCTTCTAAACTGCCTAAAATAAACCTTAGGAGCCAAATCTTTATCAACTATTTAATAATTTTTAAAAATTAATTAATTTTTTTTTTTTTTTAGAGGCAGAATCTCATTCTGAAGCCCAGAGCAGTGGCTCGAACGTAGCCACTGCAACCTCAAATGCCTAGGCTCAGGCAATCCTCCCACCTCAGCCTCCGAAGTAGCTAGGCATGCACCACCATGCCCGGCTAATTTTTTTTTTTTAAATATTTTGTAGAGACGGGGTTTTGCTACATTGCCAGGTTGGTCTTGAACTCCTAGCCTCAAGTGATCCTCCTGCCTTGGCCTCCCAAAGTGCTGAGATTACAGGCATGAGCCACCACGACCCACCTTTATCAACTAATTCTAATAAAAGGCTTTGTGTGCCTCCAAAATGCTGCACAAGGCCATCTGTCTGCTCTTCTTAATAAAAATGGTTAATGGTTAATAAAAATGGTGACATGATGCTGCAGCTTTCTGCAGAATGTTGTGTGTTTATGTTCTTTCTGTCTGCTGGGTCTGCCCTGGAGTGTGAGGATTCTTTGTGGGCTGTAGCCAAAGGAAGGGTGTTTTAGTGAAGAGAGTCCCTCCTTGCTTGGAGTCTGAGCCCAAAACAGGCACTCCTTTGCACAACTCTGTGACACCTTCTGTAACAGTGTAAGTGTTTTTTGGCAATTGCAGCTAAAAAATAGCTCAGGGATATTATCATTTAATAATTTTATATGCAATAGTATGTAGGTTACATAAGTGCTGATAGACTAGAGATAAAAATGATTTATAGAGCAGTGCCTTGTGCTAAAAATATCAGTTGCTGATGATTCTAGAAAGTTAGAAACAGAACTAACCTACCAGTTAGATATCTGCAGGGAGAGGCATAAAGTATTTTATCAATTATCCTCCCAAAAAAATCTCTGGAAAGAAAATTGTAATTTCATTTCAAATAATCAATGAAAGATTTTTCCATATGTTAGATGACTCAGAGTATATTGCTCTTTATTTCTGAAGCTTGTGATTTAATAAAATTAATATAACAATTTTATTTCTAGCCAAGTGTTCTTTACTATTAAATTTTGGAAGGGTTATGAAACAAAACTTGTCAAGAGATTAAAATTATTCTGTGCTCTTTTGTTCTGTTGGGAGATGTGTCATTACATTTCTCTGTATTATTTTCATTTTCTACTTATTTGTAGAATCGCTGAAATAGCTGTTGAGCTGAGTGAACACTTTAATTCATTTGGTTTTTTATATTATTAAGCCTTAACTGAACAAAAAGAGAATGACTAAAGAAATAACATAAAGAAAGCTATACTAAAAATAAAGAGGAAAGTATTTCAGAGTAACATGTCAGAAAATGCTAAGTTTAAATTAAACTATCAAGAGGCAAATATAATTTGAAGGCACTTTTTCACCGCAGGGGGGCAGTAGCTACTGCATAATAGGAAACTCTAGTTTCACTTGGATCCCTTTCTCCTCCACTTTAAATTCTGAACTTTTCTAATTCTTTATGTGATTTTTTCCTATCAACACCCATGCTTTAGTCCTTGAATTTTGAAAAGAATCCCTCATCCTATTTGAAATAATTGGACCCCAACAGTAGAAAATAGTTTGTTGAAAGGGTACAAAATTGGAAAATACCTTAGCTCCACAGCATGCATGAAAGGCTTTCAAAATCTGAGTTCCCATAAGAAAATTATAAATACATGAAATTCTTTATTTGCTCTGTAAGTAAATTCTTTCAAAAGCATCCATTGTGGACTCTATAGCACAACAGGAGAGGCTGGGTGGGATTTTTGAGGTCCCCTCATCCTAGCATCTCCTTATGTTACCACATTTTTTTACCTATAATTCTCACAGACTATTTAATATTTGGCCACATTTTCATTTTGTTCACAACCTAAATATAGATTTAAAGAATAATGATACTCTTTATTCAGCAAAAGTACAAGAACTGTACCCAGGGGAATTTGTGTCACAAAGTTATATTTAGTGGAAGATTCTAAACTGTTAAAAATTCTTTCTCTCTTATTCAGTTTCCATGCCCAAGTAAATTACTTATATGAGTGGAGATCTTCTTCTGTGGGGATAAACAACTTTGGCAAATGTTAGAAATAGTGGGTGTTCAGCTTCTAAGTATCAAGGTCTGAGTATTCACTATTTCCAGTAGGGGTAACCCAACAGAGTTTAGATTCAGAGATTTTCTTTTTAGTATAATCAAATATATTTTCATCTAGCAAAGAGAAGAAAACAGACATAGTCCATATCTTTTATGGAAAAAAACCCACTGATGTTGACTTTAAGCACAAATACTAAGAGCAGAGGAGTGGCAGAGTGAAGCATTCAGGAGCATGGACCCTGGAACAAAACCTGATTCAAGGCCTAGCTTTGCCATTCCCCAGCTGAGTCACTTTGGGCATGTTTCCTAACCTCTTGGCGCCTGCTTCTTCAGATGCAAGATGGGGAAAATCACAGCACCAACTCACAGGGTTGTATGAGGATTAAATGATTGAGCGCCTGTAATATGCCTAGAACACTGCCTGGCACTTCATAAATGTCCTGTAGGTGTTGACTGTCATCATTTCTGTGAGAGGCAATGCTGTCTGATTCTGCACTGTCTATTGGATACCCCATGTTATTACCTGCTTTTTACAGACAAGGAAACTGAGGCTCAAAGACCTTATGAGAGGTTGTACAACCAGTATTAATAGTAATGCCAACAGAGTGCACTGTACAGATTGTGTACAAATGCATTACCACGTGCAAATAAATAATGTCTGTAATAGTAACTGACAACATGAACTGAGCACTAACTCTATACTAGATGTGGTTCTATATGCTAAGGATAACCTCTGAGACAGACACCATTATTATTCCCATTTTGCCAATGAGGAAACTAAGCACAGAGTGGTTAAGTAACTTGCCCAAGATCACACAGCTACTTAGTGGCAGACTTGAGATGTAAGCCCAGGTGGTTTGCTGTAGAATCTGTGCTCTTTTTCTGTACTTTTCCCTGAGGGCAATCAAGCTCCTATGGAGTTTGCATGTGGTCCTGTGATCAAGGAAGGGACATTTGTCGTCAGTGGCTTCTGGCTGGAAGGCTATTCTGTTTGGTTTTTGGCTGTCAGCCTTTCCCTCAGTGTCTGTCACTCCCATACTTTGTGGGCTGTTTCTCTTGGAGATGCTCCAGGAGAGCCCAGCCATCACCCCCTGCTGATGAGGTCCCACACCTGCTCACAATGGCCCTGCTGATCTTCCAAAACTCATCTGGTCTACCCTTTGGTCAACAGCTGTGGGCTGTCCACCACTGCCCCAAGCTCAGTGTGCTGTCTTGTAATTTTCAGATACCTTCTGTACCCTTTACTAAGGGGTTTGAAATCTCTTGAGGCTCTCTCTAGCTCCCTCCCCACGCCCGGGTACACCCGTGGGCGTGAGGAGCTACTCTCTTTAGGCTTCTCCCCACTGCTGTCTACTATAGCCGCAGGTTGGTGGAATAGAACTCCAGGCAGGGAGAAAGATCTAAGATCCTTTTGATTGGGGATTTCCATCCTTACCTGGAGTCTCTACTACTTATCTCCCCCACCAAGAATTTTGATGTTGGATTGAGGCATAAGGCCTCATACTCATGTCCTAAATCTCCCTCTTTCACAACTACCTACTCCCACTTTCCTCTCCCTCTCTTCCTAGGCTCCTGATTTCTTTCTTTCTTTCATTGAGACAGGGTCTCTGTCACTCCAGCTAGAATGCAATGGCGTGATCATAGCTCACTGCAACCTCAAACTCCTGGGCTCGAGCGATCCTCCTGGCTCAGCCTCCCAAGTAGCTGGGACTACAGGCCATTGCACAACAATCCCCTGAGTGGATATAAAAGGAAAACTCCTAGATCTTGCAGTGCAGACGAGGGGCATTGCCCCAGAGCTGGCACAACAAGAATGTCAAGTCATGTCATTCAAACATTAGGCACTGGCAATTTGGCTTCTTTTTAACAAAAGTTTTTTCTGGGTTTTAATGTGTTTGGGGGTATAAAAAAATCAGGGAGCCCTTGATTTTATGCTCCTCTAACTTTGTTACTGGCCTCCGTGTGGAGGTTTTCCCAAGTTCTTGGTGTTTGTTGGGAAAAGAATTTCAGGACGCACCATGTAAGCTAAGCAACCGACAGCTTTATTGAAAGTGAAAGTACACTCTCAGGGAGAAGAGCAGGCAGGCTCAAAAGAGAGCAGCTGCATTGAGAGGAAGTGGTTTTAGATCTTTTGTAGTCTTTCCAATTGAGGGGAGGAATATTCAAGGCCAAGGGGTTGACTTTTATTAAGAATTTGGGTAGTTATTTCTAGATTTGTGTTCCCTCCCATTTTCATACTTTATGTGGTTGTTTCAGAACTGTCATGGTGATTTCAAAGGCAGAGAAATTCTGTTGGCTTCTTGGACTAGGGGTATGATTCTCACTTTGAGTGTCAAAAGTGGAGAAATTTCAAAACCACAATGTAAATGATATTGTAATTAGCCAAAGTTCATGTAAGGTGGCAGAGATAGCTGACAAGACAGTTAAAGCCAGTTCTTGCCTGTGGTTATCAGCCCATCTGGTTAGCTTCTGCTTGAAGGTAGTTGAACACTTGCACCTGATCTTTAAGCCCCTGCATCCAGTTTCAGCCCTGTTTCCTAGTCTCCTACTCTAACAATTTTATGGACTGAAATTCTGGCATGCCATCATGAAATACAAGGCAGTAATGGGGAGCCACATCCACCCCCCTGCATCTCAGATATCCTGTGCACTGCCTATTTGCTGTTTTGGGAGTAGACCAAAATAAAAGCAACTTTGAACTGCTTGAAGTCTCCAGTCTTGCTTATCCTCAAAACCACAGCAGTTTTCTGTGGTCTAGCCTAGTGCATCCAACTACCTAGGTGCACCATTTGTTATTGTTAGATTTTTATAATTTTTTTTTGAGACAAGGTCTTGCTCTGTTGCCCAGGCTAGAGTGCAGTGGCATCATCATAGCTCACTGGAACCTCAAACTCCTGGGCTGAAGTGATCCTCCTGCCTCACCCTCCCAAGTAGCTGGGACTACAGGTGCGTGCCACCACATCTGGCTAATTTTTAAATTTCTTGTAGAGATGGAGTCTCACTATGTTGCTCAGGCTGGTCTTGAACTCCCGATTTCAAGTGATCCTCCCACCTCGGCCTCCCAAACTGGTAGGATTACAGGCATGTGCCACTGTACCTGAGCAGATTTTTCTAATTTTTGCTGGACTAACTGGAATGAAACATTATTTCATTGTTTGATTCAGATTTTCAAAAATTTTGATCTTTTATTAGAAAAATGTTCTCATATCTGGATTCCTGATCTTCTGTGAGTACTTTCTGTTTGCTTCCTGATTAAATCCAACAGAAATTTGTCTATTTTATTGGCTCTTTCAAGAACCATCTTTTGGAGTTATTTATTAATTCTAATATTTTTCTGTTTTCTTATTCATTACTTTCTTCTTTTATTAATTCCTGCCTGTGCTTACCCTTGACTTGCTTTATTGCTTTCTTATAAGTGCTCAGTTCATTAATTTTGACATTTTCTTGCTCAATATTTAAAGTGTTTGTGATTTTTTTTCTCTGAGTGCTCACTGGTGATATGATATCCTTTTATATGTAGTATAGTGTTCCCATTTTGGTTATTTCTAAATTGATCCTAATGGTAGTTTTCAATTTTTTTCTTTTATTTAGAAGGTTTTTAGAAGGTGGCTCTTGCTTTTGAGATGCATAATTTTTTATATATATATATATATATATTCATTAAATTGATTGTGTTGTGTATTTCTTAAAACATTGTCCTTGTTTATCTTTTGCTTGCTTGATTTGTCAAGATGGAGACTGTGTCAAAGTGTTCAACTACTACTGAGTTACTGAAAATGTATCCTTGTATTTCTAAGAAAATATTTTCTGTATGTGTTTCGATACAATTCTAGTCAGCATATGAAGATTTGACTGTTATTGTGGCACTAAGGACCATAGCACTTATTAATATAAATTGATACTATTTGCCCTATGTAGTGCTTTTGGCCTTAAATTTCTCTTAATTTGATATTAGTATTTTCATTGCTTTTTCTTTTTTGTTTCCCCTTGCCCTTCATATATTTTCCTTTTCTTTTACTTTTATCCCATTTATGTCACTTTGTATGAGATGAGTCTCTTCAAAATAGCAGTGTTGGATTCAATTTGCAACCTTTTGACTTTCATACATTTGGTCTTACTTGTCATCTTGTTTCTTGTTTTGTTTTGATATTTCTTTGCATTTCTATTGTTTTGAAATAAGGATCTCATTTTCTTTACTTTTGTCTTCCTTTGGAGACACACACACACACACACACACACACTTAAATTTTGCTAGTAGTACTTGGTTTTCAAAGGCTCTTTTTAACTCACGTTCCTCTGTCACAGCGTGCAGCCACGCTTCGGTGGCTGTGTTTGAGCAGGTAGGCCCGCTGTCTACCTTCTCGTTGCTCCTCACCCACCCAGTTTTTATTAATGTATTCTAGGTTTTAAAATCTAGATTATTGTAAAAAGTATTTTAAAAATTGTGTCTATCAAGAATGTTTTGACATTGCTTTAGTTTAATTTTTCTTTTTTTAAACTATTCCTACAACATTTAAATCTATCTTTGTTTCAGTCATTTTCAGAGCTCTGGAATGTCCTTACTCCTTCATTTTTACCTCCTTTTAGGGCTTCTTCTCTTGGTAAACTGAAATTTGTCTTCAAAGATTTTTAAAAAGATTTATACATGAGTAAGTATATTTTCTAAAATATCTGAGTTTGTTTTATTGCTTTTATAAGTGTGAAACTTGGCTGCTGCTATGGTCTGAATGTTCATGTCCCCCCCCCCATTCATATGCTGAAATCCTCACCCACAAGGTGATGGTTTTAGGAAGTGGGGCCTTTTCGTGGTAATTAGGTCATGGGGGTGGAGCCCACATGAATGGGATTAGTGGCCCAAGAAAGACCCCTTTACCCCTTTTGCCATGTGTGGTTAGAGTGAAAAGGTTGTCTCTGAGGAAGTGGGCTCTTACCAGACACCTAATCTGATGGTGCCTTGATCTTGGACTCATCAGCCTCCAGAACTGTAAGAAATAAATTTCTGTTGTTTATAAACCATCCAGTTTATGGTATTTTGTAATAGCAGCCTGAATGGACTAAGACAGCTGCATATAAAATTTTTGGATCAAAATGTGAGTTTCCCCTGAAATCTTTTAAAAGATTCTTTTCTACTATCCTTTGGCCTGGAGTGTTGTAGTACATTGTATTTTAGTCCAAAGCAGGAAAAAGTAGGGGGCATTGTGGTGTAGTGGTCAGAGAGCTGACCTGAGGAACTCACAGACAGGAGAGAGGTCAAGGCTTCTATTACCACTCATGTGCTTACCACTTACCAGTCATAAAGCCTTGGGAAAGTTAGACCTTGGTTTTCCCACTAGTGTAAGGAAACTAATGACTGTATTTAATCTCCTAAGGTTATTGTAAGGCTTCAGTGAGTTAATTTATATGAAGTACTTAGCCTAATACCTATTATATCTTTCTGTTTCATTTTGGACTTTTTTCTGGGAACAGAAGTTGTCTAAACTTCAATCTCCCTGTTATCTTTCCTTAATGGTAATTATTTTATCTCATAGGTTTTTTATCTTTAGTCTTTTCCTTTATATTCCATAGAGTATACAAATTTATCCTCATTTTTTTCTTGTATTAAACCTGTCTTTTCCCTCAACCTAGATTTTAATTCTGCTAATATGTTTATAAAACCTTAAAAAATCATAAAATATACAATGCAGAGAAGTATATAAATCCAAAATACACAGCTTGAGAAATTATGAGAATAAATGGTGTGTGTCACCCCAGGTTAAGACACAGAACACGTTGGCATCCTGGAGCCTCATCCCAAGCATAAACCCTTTGTTCCTCTTAACAGTGACACTCTTCTGACTTTGATGGCAATCACTGCCTGACTTTTTCTTTTTTAGTAGTTTGACAACCTAAGTATGCATCTCTAAATATTGTTGTTTAGTTTTAAACTTTAGAGATATGAAGTCGACCAATATGAATTTTTTATCTGGCTACTTTCACAAGTCATTATACTTGTGACATTCATTTGTGTTGTGAGTAGCTATAGA
This sequence comes from Daubentonia madagascariensis, assembly GCA_023783475.1. Classification (NCBI taxonomy): domain Eukaryota; kingdom Metazoa; phylum Chordata; class Mammalia; order Primates; family Daubentoniidae; genus Daubentonia; species Daubentonia madagascariensis. The sequence continues at coordinate 3,821,969 of JAKFHU010000485.1, read as the reverse complement.
TTACTCATTTTCTTTTCTGTATGGTCTTTTATAATTTGTGTATACTGCCATATTATCCTGTCTACTGTTGGACAATTAGGTTTTCTATGGTTTTTGGCCACTACAAACAATGCTGCTATAAACATTGTTGACATTTGTATCCTGATGCCTCTGTGAAGTTTCTCAGGGTAAATATTATACCTACTGGAGGTTTGTGGGTAATAGAGCATACACATAATCAGCTTTAGTAGATATTGCCCAACCATTTACCAGAATTGTGCTGTGTGCTATAGTGTTTTTAATTTCCTTAAAATTATTCATCGTTTTACCTTCTCATTTCCTTGTCCTGCTTCTCTGTGTTAGAAACTGTGTCTTTTAATACTGGACTTGGAAGGTTAATCAGAATTTGGAAATTTTCTTCTTGAATATAAAAAGAATTTATTTTCAGAGGTTAGCTCCTTTTCTTGCTCTCTTTAAATGTTGTTCTCTGTCTTGTAATTTTTTCCAATAGACTTGTGTTCATTATTTTTTCCTTGAACAAGGTGAGATGAATCCAGACCCTGTGTTTGTCATCAGATAGTGTAAGTAGACTTTTTCTTATTTCTCCCTTACCCACATTTTTCACAAAGATGTATTGATGTGTTGCTATGGTCCACGGATGTATTGATAGGGTATCGTTTTCAGAGTTATGAAGGGAGGTCAATGCACTGAGGCTTTCAACCCAATTCCTAATTCTATGTTGGCATTTGTTTAACTGACATGATTTCGATCTCTAATGCTGTCTATAGTACCACACATGCAGAACGACAACCCGCACTCACTTCCACGAGAGCACCACTGTCACTAGTACTCCTTTGGGCACCATCTACTCTGTAACATATAGCTCCACTGTTTTCTTTGCGTCACCTCCGGAGAGACATTGGAGGACAGAGGAGCATGCTTTTTTGGTTGCACACGTGAGAAGCAGGACTAAGGGAGAACAGAATATGCCTTTTTTTGCGTTTGCTACCATGGCTCTGATCATATAAGGTGATAATGAATATTTTGTATGCACATTTCTTCCCATGACCTCTTTTTTATATCCACAAATTTGGATGGTTTGATAATTGAATGGTTTTTTCAGTGACTCTTGGCTTTTGTATGGATCTTTTGGGCAAACTGGATAGGTTTATGACAGTTTAGCGTGGTGTTTGTCTGGAATTTTCATAAATACTTTAGTGAAAAGTAGGAAACATTAGAGAGTATTACTTAATTCTCTTGACTACATAGCTGGAAACAATTTATAGTAAGAACATAGTGCTGTCAAGAGCAACCTAAAGCAGTTATTCATTTTAGGTTATGGTACACTTAGGGAAACTGAGATTTAAAAACTCACTTTTGAGATGTTAAAGGCATTATGCAATCTACTTGCATAGAATGGGTTATGGACACTTAGGAGATAGAGTTAAGAAAATCACTATTTAATAAATGATATTTATCATACCATACGAGTATGGTGATGCACAGCTAGTAATAAGAGTTTACCTGAATTAGTTGTAATTTTAAATTTAGATAATGGTTCAAACTCTGGCACAGAACACGGGTATTCGTTGTTTTTAAAAGCATTATTTGGCTTTCCAACTACCAGCATGTATCCAGGATCCATGGGAATTGTGAAAGGCATTAATATTGCTGCCTCGATTACGGCATCCTGTTCCGTTTCGGGTTCTTTAAAGTTCTATGGGTACTCCTTTCCTGCCGTTTCTAGTCCAGGAATTGCAATGATCTGGTCTCAGGTCTGTCTGGCTCGGATTGGCTTCGCTACCCAGGACTGTCGAACGGATAAGCCCTGATCATGTCGCAAGAAAAGTTGCTGGAATTTTGTAACCGTTCCAGGAGTTGGGATGGATTTTAGGGAAGAGGCAGCAGGATCAGCCTAGTAGTGTCATGCATAGGGAGCTGAAACCTGCATGTATGGGATCATAGAAGAAGCTCAAAATCCCATGGAAAGCCAACGGTGAAGCTGGGGCTGATAGTTATCCCCCACTGGCTACAATGTCTATGAGAGCAGTACAATGAAGTGGGAAAACATGAGCATTATAAGCACAAGAATTGTACTTCAATCCAAGTTTTTATACTTTAAAGTTGCTTGACCTTGACCCAGTTAATTTACTTGTCAGACTTTAGTTTTCTCATCAATAAAAAACATAGGGAAAAAATCCACCTCATGGGGTGGTCGTTGAGAAAATGAAATGTGAATATGAAAATGCTTTGGTATAGTGCCTGGGCCTTGGAAGTTTCTAAATAAATGTTATTTTCTCTTTTTTCATATGTTCTCCTTTTTGTAATCACTCTTTGTGAGTTTTTAATGTCATGTTTGTTGCTATAGTAGTTTTTAAGTAAAAGCAATAAATAAATCAAGAACCCCATTCATTCATTTATTGAGTCAACAAATATTTTCTGAGTACCTGTTTCAGTTATTCATTGTTGCATAACAAATCCAAAATTTAGTGGCTTAAAAATATAAAACTTTATTTTCTTATGGTTCTGCAATACGGGCTCAGCTGGATAGTTCTTCTGCCACTCTTACTGATGGTCACTCCTTGTGGGTCTGTTAGGTAGATAGCAAGGGATTCTTGTGACTGCCATACCTGGGGGAGGAGGGAATATCCTATGAATCTGCCAATCAGAACTTAGCACGCCAACTGCAAAAGAATGCAGGACTCTTTAGCCCATAGGCCAAGCAGCATAGGTACGATAGAGTCTGGAAAAGGACCTAGAACAACCAGCTTTCAAAGAGGCTCATGGGAGATCCGCATGTGTAGTAAAACCCAGGTCATATAACTCCCAACTGTGCAATCAAAATGGTTTCATGGTGATGTCTGAGCCATGAGGGAAGTCCCAATTTGGACACTATGAAACAAGACCCAGGCCATAACCAAGCCCTTTTGCCCTCTTTTGCTATGACAATGGGTCCGGTTGTCATCTGTGGCGTACATAGCTTGCTCTGCAAACCTATGTCTTGTTCTTGCTCTATAATCCTATCTTTCTCTCCTCAATAAACCTCATTTTCATGCTTGCTTTACTTTGGTGCGTCTGGTCATTCTTTGGCCATGAGCGCACCAAGAACTGACATTTCAGACTGAAACCCGACAGGTCAGCTGGGGGCTGGACTGAATTGGGGCACTGGGATGGCGGGGCTTCTCTCTTCCCAGCAGAGTAGCCCAACTTCTTACATAGTAGCTCAGAACTCCCGGGAGCTCAAAAACAGAAGTTGCAGGTCTTCTCAAGGCTTAGGCTGGGAACTGGCACAGTGTCACTTCCACTGCAGTCTATGATTAGCTAGTCACACAGTAAACCCCAGTTAAATGGGAAGAGAGCACACAAGTGTCCAAATACTGGGAATTGGGCCACTGATGTAATAGACTCTCACAATGACTACTGCTGTGGGTAGATATTAACAACAGGGCGGGGATACAAGGAAGTGAAACTGATGTCAAAAGGTTACATTCTAGCTGGAGATATGACACAGGTACTGTTAATTAACACTGAACTAAGGCTACCAGGCCTTGCTCAACTGCTAAATTTGTGCTAAGAGAAGAGTTCTGCATGGGAGTGGAATACTCAGGCAAGGTCAGGGATGCTTGGTGAATGAGGTTGATTCTTGAGAGATGGTAGGAGTTTCCCTGGGAGAAAGGTGGTTAGCTCCAGGGTCATTAAGCTCTGCAACAGTTCATGCCCCACACCTGGGATGATTGATGTCCCTTATGCACAGCTGCTTTGTTTTAGAGTCCTTCTAGGCCACCACCATTCCTCAGAAGGCTTCTGATTTGTTGGGCAGATATTAGCTCAGGAGGGCAAGAAACGTGGGCCTGTGTGTGGCAAGAGCAAAGAGAATAAAGCTTGGCAAAGTGGGGTCAAGGATGAGACCACCTGTTATTTCCCATCTACCTTTATGGATAAGTGTATTTGTATCTTCCGCAGGAAAGATGCCTGCATTTCCATTATTCAGGTTTTCCAAAGGCACGGCATGTACAGGCATCTTCTGTTCTGGAAATTCTGTTTGTCTCACATGATAGGATTTTCTATTTAAACTTCTATTCTTGCAAAGAGACTGGTAGACTCACTGCTCTATATCTGTCTTCATGTGTGGGTTTTAAAATTTCAGGTATACCATAGATATTTGATGTTCACAAAGGGCTTGACTTTACACACAAAAATCTCTGTCTTTGAGGAAATATTATGGAAAGGAAGCATTTAGAGCCAAAGAACCAAGTTTGAGTTCTGATTCTTCAAGTTGCCTGACTTCTCTGGCTCTCTGTTTTTCTTGTTGGAAAGTAGGTTTACATAACAATATAAATGTTCCCAACTGACTCACTGAGTTAGGAGGAAAATTAAATGACACAGTAACACATAAATGATGCAGTGACACACAAATGTCAATGACATAAATTGACAACAATTTGACAATTTTAGAACACCATGTAGATGTTATTTAGCTACCTCAATTCCTTTGTGGAATAAAGTAAAATATTCATTGCTACTGCTATCCAATGTCTGGAGCATAGTAAGCATTCAATAAATGTTGATTGAATCTATACGTGAATTGAGAAAACCCACCCTCTCCATTAACTAGGTGTTTTGATCAATTGGGGGTTGAATAAATGGTAATATAAATGTTAGCTAAATTATGCATATGTTCACCAGCAACCCAATACTTTTAAATATACAGTTTTTTTTCCTGGTATTAAGTCTTTATGGCTTCAATTCTATAAAATCCCAGTGAACATGGTTAAATGTTTTTTGTAGGCCCTTGGACTAAGAACAGATTCGAAAGACTTCAGTACACTGAAGTACCATGCACACTAATACTTCAACTGTTATGATCTTTCAAAAAGTTAGCCTAAAAATGAAAGTGTTAAATTTGCCAAATTTGGTTTTTGCTTCAATCTTATTCCAGTAAAGTTATAAGAAGGTCTTTCTAGAAAAAACAAAAATACTCTAGTACAGGGGTTGGCCAACTGTGGCCCATGAACCAGTTCTGGCCCTCTACTTATTTTTCTATGGCCTATAAGCTAAGAATGTATTTCTTAGTTTGAAATAGTTGAAAGAGAATCAAAGAAGGTAATATTTTATGACATATGAAAATTATGTGAAATTCGAATTTCAGTGTCTGAGTTTTATTGGAACTCAGCCATGCTCATTTATTTACGTATTGTCTAGAGCTGCAATCCCCAACCCCTGGGCCTCAGCCCAATACCAGTCCGTGGCCTGTTAGGAAACGTGCTGTGTATCACCACCTGAGCTCCACACCACCTCCCCCCACACCCATGACACCCCACATCCCCAAACTCGATCAGTGTCTTCTATGAAACTGGCCCTTGGTACCAAAAAGGTTGGGGATCGCTGCTCTAGAGCTACTTTTGAACTACAACAGCAGGGCTGAATAGCTGCGACAAAAACCATATGGCTCACGAAACCTAAAGTCTGTATTGTCTAGTCCATGACAGAAAAAATTTACTGATTCCTGGTCTAGGCTCTTCAGAAAGGAAGCATAGCATCTGGAATTTTCTGCACAGCATAAGGAGTGGCCAACATTTTCGTATTTCCAGTTAGGGAATCCAGAACTGTGGGGGCCTATCACCATTGAAAACACCGTCTATTGGCCCCAAAGATGAGATTTCCTCTGCTGTGTGTGGGGGTATCCAGCCCTGTATAGAATGAGGTTTATACTGAGCTTCTCATTTTTTTTGGCAAGAGGAATTTTCTGATTCAGTGAAAAAAAAAATGTGTGTGTATATGTATTAATATTTATACATACCATTAGTGAATGTTCTATACATGTATATATATAGAATATTCTATATTCTATATATATGAATATATATGAATGTTCTCTATATATACGTATAGAACATTCACTAAAGAGGTGTTTCATACAGGGCCAGATGCTGGAGGGTAGTGAAAGTTTCTGATCTTCTGGAACTTAAGGTATATACACGTAAATCTGGGGCAGTAACGGTGCTAAGTGAGGAGGACAACTTGTTTGGGGGGGTGTGTGTGTCTGCCCAGCATTGTTCCTTTTGGATCAGAATCCCTCTTTTCCTTTTGGGATCCACTTCTTTCCCCTTTACAGAGTATGATTTTGGGTGAAACTGAACTCCACCCCTGTCAGAGGTGAGCACGAAACTTGGGGCTGGGCCTCTACCTTCAGCCCTGGGACTTCTGCTAGAGCTTGGGAAAGAGGGTCCTCTTTTCCTGGGATCTCAAACTGCTAGGATTATATAAGCACCGTGTGGGGAGAGCTTGCCTGAGAAAGAAACTGCACAGAGGGAAAGCAGAGCTGAGAGCTAGAGAAGGAGGGAGAGATTCCAACGACACTGATTGAGTCTCTGGGCACAGCTGTGCCTTAATTCCTTCTATTTCCTGCCACGTGAACCGATGCAATCCATTTATTCGACTTCTTGCCAAAGAATGATGAGACAATGTGGACTCAAATGCCAGGGTAGGCGGAGTAAACAGAGATATGCAGGAATTCAGAGCAGGGCAAATCAGAGGGAGCTGATGCAACTGGGGAAGAGGAACCGCTGTTGAAGAGGTGGACTTACCGAGCTCAGAAGGCTGTGGGTACAGGCTGGGATGGGGGTGGGGTGCGGAACAAAGGGCAGAGGGAAGAAAAACCTCTTCCATTATTGAAATGCACACTTAATAAAATATGAGAAAGAGGAAAGTAGGTTAAAGCAATCTCAAGGCAAAGTGAAGTCTTGCAAAAGTTGAAGTTAACTAGACTTCTGCTTATCCCAAATCTTCATGCCTTCAAACAATTCTCAGTAAAGGCAGACTAACTTTCTCTTAGAATGGTATTTGGAAAGAAAAATGAGATGCAAAGGGAGAAAGATGGTTGTTGTTAATTAATTATTCCAAACAGTACTTTGGATGATAGCAAAAAGGAAAACAAAGTGCTTTGCATCCATCCAGTTGAACAGGGCACCTCTTCTGGTTTCAGTCCAGCCAGTCGTCACAGACAATAATATCAGATCTGGTCCTCAGCATTCGCAAGGGGAATCTGACCTTTACATTTTAAAGGAAATGAGGAACAAAGGGATTACATAATTAAAAATCTGTTTCAGCCTCTTAAAAGCAATTCAATGTAGGTCAGGAGCCGACTGTCTGCCTTCCCCTCTAATTGTTTTACCCTGGCTCCGGGTCCCCTGTTCTTGTTTCTCCTGTGAACAGCTCATCAGTGTTGGGCAGATGTTCCCATTGGGTGCACCATATTAATGGGGAAACAAAAGAGGCAGCATTGTGATCCAAGAGAAGTTAATATTGAATCCAAAATAGAATCATGAATGAGAACATGTGCCTCCTACATGCCTGTTAGCAACAAACCCTCAATTATGATTTATTTTCCATTTGACCTTCTTTGTTAACCTCCCATAAAGAAGGAGGGGGTAAAAATATTCACCTATTTAGCTGCTAGGGTGTTGAGGCTGTTTCCTTCTACCCAGGTCATCTTACCTTTAACATTTGAAAAAAGACCAAGTAGAAATGTTAAAAAAAAAAAAAGAAGAAAAAATTATGCATGTGGACATTTGAATGTAATTAATATTAAATCAAGACTAACCCGCTAAGCCAATCACATAGGTACAATCCTGGGGAAACAGGATAGAAAACATAAGTTAGTGAGTAGTGCAAGAGACTCATTCAAAATTTTGTTGCATTAAAAACTAAAACTTTCTTGCAAAATACTGGTTGCATACTCTATAGATTTCCTGCATTGTCATCTTGCTTTTTCAGTTAATAATACATGTTGGAGATGCAAAATCTGATGATTTTAAAAGAGCACTAGCCATGGACTCCAAAGATTTGTGTACACATCTTATCAGTGTATCTATGGCACAAAATAGCCTGCCTTTAAAAGATGACATAGGATAGTAAATGCTGATAACTACTTGAACGATAATCTTTAGCCACATCTACTCAGTTTTCTTTCTGGCAGCCTTCTTTACCTTTTATACAACCAAGTATAACCAACTATGTTCCTTGTAGAAAAACTAGAAAATAGAAATAAGCAAAAAGAAAGAAATCACCCATAATTTTTGCCTCTCAAAAATATTGATTACATCTTGGTGTTTCATAAGAATCTTTCCTTCCCTCTCTCTTTCTCCTTGTCTCTTTCTCCCGTTTTCTCCATGTATACACATACTCAGTCACACACACATACATACATCTTTTAAAAATGAGATCGCATTACACATATAGTTCTGCAACCTGCTTTTGTCACTTACCAATTTTCCATGTCAATGAAGATAAGACTATACCATAACTTTAAATCACAGCAAACTATTCCATTGTATGGATAGTCCATAAATTATTTAACCAATCCACTTTGGTTGAACATTTCAGCAGCTTCATGTATTTACAAGTATAAACAACTCACACTGCAACATTCTTAAGTGCTTAACAATGTCTTATTAACACCAGATTTTCAGGTGCTTTGCCAAAAGACATTTATTTCCCCCGAGACTGTCTTTTCCTTCCTTCTTTCCTCCCCCTCCCCCTGCCTTTTGGAAACACGTCTATTGGTAAGGTATTTCATTCTGTCCTGGTAAGAAAATGGGACTGAATCAGGGTGGGCAGCTGGCAAGAAGGATAAGAGGAGGCTTTACCAGCTGGTGGTAAAGAAGAACAGAGGTTTCTGACTATCTGTAAATTCTCCATGGCTGTTAAGGCAGAAAATACAGCCCTATCTCTACACATGGCTCTCAAGCTGATGTATGTCATCCTTGTCTGATAACTATTCTCTTTCAGAGTTTGTCTTGGTATAGTATTTAAATGAGAGTTCACTGGTATAAAAATGCAGCCATGTGGACTAAATATTTAGCCACCCAAGGTGACTATTTAGAAAGACAAGACTTATTTGCATGCAGAAGTTCTAATATATTTGTTTAAAACAAGAAGTCTCACTATAATGGTAATGTTAGTCATTTCACCAGGGTACAATCCCTAGGCTGCAAGAGGTGGGAGGTAGAGTAGGATGCTGGAAATTAAACAAAATAAGGGCCACTTACCTGTGCCTGTTGGAGAGGAAAAATACATTTGAATAGGGTGAGAGCAGCCATGATTATATTATGTCTTAATTTGCATCTCATCTTCCAGGCAGGTCATGCAGGATAGCAAAAACAATTAGCATTTCGTAATGTAGTAATCCTGTATTCTGGAAAAACAGCCCATATATGAAAGCCAAATTAACTGACAGAGTGATGGCACTGATCTCCCAGGCACCATCTTTCACTCAGTTAGTGCATGTTCTGTATGTTCTTACACAGGGAAACAAACAAGAATTTGGAGATTGGGCTTCCCTCCTGTATTAGGGATTAATCCAGTCCCTTTATTAAACTCTCCTCAAGTTACCCAATTTGAATGTCCCATCTCTTTCTTGTGGGACTCTGACTATCCTCCTCTTTATGGGATTCTGATTCTGAAGTTTTGGAGTAGGGCCTGGAAAGCTGTATGTTAACAAGCACTTCAGGTGACTCTTAAGAGCAGGACAGTTTGGGGAGTCTGTGGAGGGGTTACAGTATAGGCTTTGAGTCAAGCTGACCTGGGTGCTGGGACTGACTTTCAGCTTCCAACTGGGTAAGCTTGGGTATGTTATACAACCTCTCTGAGCTTCAGTTTCCTCACCTGTAAAATGCCTACCACTTCAACATATTTTGTGCTCTGTCCCCTTCGTTTGCTCTGAACTGGCCACCTGGCCTCTTATCCCTGGTCCTCAAGGGTGGCGAGCCCTTTTCTTCCTCAGGGCTTTTGCACATGCCATTCTCTCTGTCTGCAAATCTCTCTCCCCTGCTTTCCTCCAACTCATTCTTCAGGCTTTAGCTCAAAGGTCACTTAGTCAGAAGGCCTTCCTTGATTTTCATAATCTAAATTATGTCCCCCACCCCATCTGAATAATTACATAATTTCTTTTCCTTTATTGCCTTTTCTTTTTCCTCCTCTTAAAAAAAAAGTTCTCTTTTCTATACTAGACTGTAAGCTCCATGAGGGCAGAGGGCCTCTTTTGTTCAGCACCATTGTCAGAGCCAAGGGGTAATTTGGGGAGGAGGCTTTATACCTCCTGTTACCAGAAAACTTTCAGTCTAAATAAAAACAGTGCCTTTTTTGTGCAAACGTGGCTTCAAGAGAAATCCCATGGACTCCAGTTATTTCCCTTACACCTTCTTAATAGCATTCTGGAACCTCTGTTGTTGCTCCTATACACCCTAAGCCACGTATAGAGCCTGGTCCTACACTTAAACACATTCATGCTGCTCAAGACAATACCATTCCTTGGTATGGGCCACTGGTCTGGGTGGGTCATCCATTCCACTGGAATGAAGGGCCTGGAAGATATCTCAAAAACTAGCCTTAGGTTTCACCAGGGTGATGTTATCTATGGGAGCAATGAAGAAAGCTAAGAATCTTTATGATCATCAGCTATGTGACTTCTGAGTAGCAAACAATTATAGGAAAACAAGCTAGTGAATAATGGCTGGTTGTATATATATTTCCCCTACCATAGCTCCCACCTTGTGCCCCTTTATTAACTTTATATTAATTTTTCAATGACACCTACATTTATAGTTCTAAACTTACCTCTCTTCTGAGCTCCAGTTCTGAATTACCAATTGTTTTCTAATTAACTCATTGATATCGGGTAATGGCTATTCCCCTAATTATTTTAGTGGGCTTTTGTATTGCTGTCATTAAAAAAAAATAGTACCTTGCGTCACTTTGAATTTAATCAAGCTAATTTAAAAGAAGGAGGCAGATTATAAATTCCAAATAAATAACAAAGTGCTGATTGAATATTTTCATTGAGATCCTCAGTGTCACCTCAAACTCAATATGTTTCAAGCCAAACTCATCAACCTCCCTCCCATCTGACTCCCTTCCTGATTTCCTTGAGACCCCATCTTGTCAGGGGCATTACTATTCTTTCAGTCAAGCAAGTGGGAGACTTGGCGTCATCTTTAGTTCCCTTTCCTTCCTCATAGTCCTTCTTCCCATTAATTATTGTGACTCCATTACCGTCATACCTCTGGCCATCATCCCTTCCCACTTGCTCTTTTAATCACATCCTGATAGTTTCCCTAAGTTCTGTCTCTCTTTGCAAGATCCCTGTGGCTTCCTTCCAGCAGGAAGAGAAGTGCATCTGGAATTCCCCCTGAAATGACTTTTCATTTTCCTGCTTCCTGACCTGGCTGTCCAGGGCTTCCTCAGGCTGGCCCCCAGGCACCATTCCAGTCTCATTTCTGCCACTTTCTCACATGCATCTGTTTCTCAGTCAGATTTAACTATCCACTGTTTCAAAAGTCTGCATTTACTTTCAGGGAAAATAACTCACTGAATCCTTTAATATCTTCTCTTCCCTCAAGGGCACCTGGATGGGTTCCCTTTGTGAATGGCCCTGTCCTAGGCCTAATGAAGATTTACAGAATGAAGTAGACATGTTCTCTGACCTTGAGGAGCTGTTGGGAAAATGAGAAGAAATGGTCAGAGTTGATCTCTTTGCTTTAGCTGTCTTCATGATCAATACCTGTCTCTGCTGAATCGATTTTATGGAGCCTAGAACTGGTGGTTAAAAGACTAAATTTAGTGCTACAAACATACTACATATATCCATTCATATTTTCCAGTTGGCTGGGTCAAGGGCTATATATTTTGTGTGGTACCATCACTGGGGTTAAATATATGTATGAGCCATTCTTGAAATGGAATATTCTTCTTCATAAAATTTTTTTTCAATATGAAGTAAATATTATGGCTTCATTATGACTTGAGAAAAAATGAGTTAGAAAACTGCAGTCCAGGGACAATGTTTATAAGACCTAGGTGAGGTTTCTTAAACTTTCATAATGTCATTTATTTTTGTCACCCTCCATAGTAATTAACAACAAAAACATGAAAACAAATAACAAAAAGGCTCTGTGTATTTATCTTTGGGAACTGGTGGTGAGCAGGTCCTAATCTAAAGCAGAGCTTTTCATTGTGCTTTCCCATGGCACTTGGTTGCTCCATCATTGTAATACTGTATTTTCTTAATTGTTGTCCATCTGTCTCACACAAATTCCATAAGCGCTGGGAACATATTGACTTTGGTCCCTACTGAATCCCCAGGGCCCACCACAGAGCCTGCATAGGACCTTAAGAAGTTTCCATCTTCTGTTCTTTTCAGCTGTTTTTCAAAAACTGGTAGGAAGAGCAAAACGCTGCACATATTTTTTGTTTTTATCTGAAATAAGGTAGTTGTCTTTTATTTTTCTATGAGGATGTTCATAATCTTAACTGATATCACCTTCATCTAGTTTATATTATGTTATATATGTTATATAATTATGTTATAATTATATTATATTTTTCTTTTTTATTTCCCTTTAAGGGAATGAAGTTGAGGTAGTTTTGCATTTAATTTTTATCTTTTCTCTTTGATATTAAATATGGTACTTATGATGTCATTTTGTGGAGTAACACAAGAGACTAATTTTGAAAAAAGGGACTAAATTAATTTGGTTTGTTTAAAACCTAAGCTATCATATTTATGTATTTATAAAGTATTGAACTATAAGCAAATGTGTTCTTTTCTAATCTAACCAAATATAGCTCTCTGTTATATTTTTCATTTTTTGTCAAGATGAATTAGTTCAATAAAGACTAGAAGGAATTATTATATATGAAAAACAAATTTTTGTTTTGTTACCAAAACATCAAAAGGCCCCAAATTACATGAATCTTAGTGACGGCAACTTATCTATTCAGGCATTTTAGTCAGAGGGTATAAGTATCTAAAGAAAAATTTCCAAATGAAATAAAGTATAATTTATCTTAAAGATCATATTGATACCACTGTTCTTATCTGTCATTTACACTTTATTTACCTCTCATTTACACTGTTAAGTTCACTGATACGTGTATGCAGAAATACATTTTTCCATGTGAAAATCTGGTACTAGCACACTGACAATCACTTAGTACTACCATAATACATAGTTGTCACACTTTTCCTTGAAAATTAGCTTAATGGGTTAATTTTCAAAGATTAGCAATAACTGGGGCTGAATTACAAACTAGCACTAAAATAAGTACTCATACAATGGAAATCTATTTTTCTTGATTCAAAATCTCTCTTTAATGAGTTGGGATTAACAGAGGTAAGACTACCTCAGACCCTAGATGGATCAGTGTGCTCAGTGGTCAGAGGCAACTAAAGAGCCAAAGATGCTCTTGGTTGGCGGGAGGAGAACTACACACGCGCCTTCCTCTATCTGGACTGCCCATCCCCTTCTTTGTCTAGCTCTATGCCGCTGTCCTATATTGCCTGACATCTAGCAGTCACTCAAATATTTGTTCATGGAATGAACACATTCAATAATCAGTGAGAGAGGAGGCTTCTAAGTTAGCCTTAGGATACTAACAACAACAGAAAAAATAAGTGTCCAATTAATATTATATACCAACTTTATTCAGATAGGGTAAAGTTGTCTGGAGGCCAAAGGGAGCTGGCTTTGATTATTTACTTTGTCCAGGTTAAGGAGGATGACATCCAGTAACTGCTAGGGACATGTCAGGAAAAGAATCTAGCAAAGAGTCAAAGAGATATGAAAGTGTCAAAAAGATGTCTCTTTTATCTGCCCTCCTGTTCCTGCTCATTGGTGCTGACCACTGATATTGGTAAGGGCCCTTTATGGAATCTTGATGGCAGTGTCTGGATGTTATAGCCTCATGGGGTTTGTTATTGATTTTTATAAATTCTTTTAATTAGGTATTGTTTATTCTGTAGTATATTTGCACAGGTAGTTATTTAGAAATAATAAATAATTTATATTTTGTTTAAAAAATGATCAGGACCCAGTGTTTCATTTGCAGTATATATGACTTTGGATTATATATTGTAGAGGTCACCAGGCTTGTCACTGAAGGTAACAATAGTAATCTGTGGACTGGAGAAAATGTTCTTAGTAAGGATTCTAATATTAAGCCCAAAAAACTAAAAAAGAAAAAAAAAGAAAAAAAAGGAAAGAGTAAAAAGATAAATGATCCTTAGCATATTAGAAGAGGCCCTAAAGTCCCCAGTGAGTTAGACATAATAATGGTTTCTGCTCTTTGGCTGCACACATAGTAGTTGCTCAAAAGATGTCTGCTGTTATTGTTATTTCCAAGTGATAAATTTTAAATTATCTTTGGACTATACAATTAAAAAATAGCATGGTGAATATTTATAGATTTTAAAAGAATATTGACATTTCTATTTTTTGTTTAAGGGAAGGAAATAAAAAACAAGCTCTAACATTTATATTTATTTTCCCTTAAAGTTAGGTTGCTCTTTCATTTCACTGGGCAGGTTGGGGCTATTTGTTAAATTACTATTTGAGTAAGTAAGCTCTTACTGGTTGGCAGGAGGGCAGAGGGATATGGTGCATCATTTTAAAAGAAACTGTAGCAACTCTTGACCTTGAGCTGTGAACAGTGACTTACTGTCTCTTCACTTGGCCACTGCTGTCATCAGAAGCACATAATATCTTTTGAGTAAAAAGACAATTATACTCATCTTGATGTATATTGATTTGTCCAGAAGATGTTAACTTTTGTTATAACCCAAATATTGAGAGGAGAGGATAAACCCGTGGAAATAGAAGCAGAGTTTAAAATAAAATTTCTTAAATTCACTGATCTCAGCTTGTCATTCTTATTTGAGATTATAAAAAGATGCCTTAGGGAAGAATGCAGATTCTGACTAATGATTAAGTTTGAAGTCATCATGGGACAGGGCAGTTTGAAATTCATATCATTTTATTATTGTCAATAGCAGTCACACAGATAGACAGGAACACCTAATAGATACCTCCTTCACTAAATTTATGAGCTAATCTGAATTAATCTTTGTAAAATCCTGTGAGCCATCAATACCTGGACACTATGCCAAGCAATCCATAAGAGGCCACATGGCTTTATCATAATTAGAAAAGAGAGTTGAAGCCAGTGAATTCTACATAATCATAAAAAATCCTCAATTCACTCTGCTGTGATTAAAACTCCAAGATACAGAGAGAAAGAACAAAAAGTTATGTATTAGAATCCTCCATCACGTTTAAGCATGACTTGAGTGGCTCAGACTTAAAGCCATCATATACAACAATGATTTGTCAAAAAACAAATGTGAACAGGCCCCCAGCTGTTGTTAAAAAGAATATGACAGCACCAGCACTGTGCTGAGGGGAATGGGTATCTTGACTAATTTATTAAATATGAATTAGGCGAAATGTGGGACTCAGTTTCCTTGTCTCTAAAACAAAGCTTTGGGATTTAGGTCATTCATTAAGTATCTCTTAGGTTTAAAATGCCATGAAGCAATGATTCTAAAATTTGGATATTCTCCATTTTCTTGGTCTCTATGGTGTCTTTGATCACCTCCTTCACCTACTAGATGCCTCTCCTTCCCCCCTCCCTACCTCACTCAGGGGCTTCACCCAGAGCTGCCTGTCACACAACGCTAGGTGTTTCTGTCTCCTCTGCACTCTCCCTTCTCATGGACCCTTTTCCTTAGGGCTTCTTTGACCAGCAACCTAATTTGTTCAACTGATTGTTTTAATGTTGTACCTCTTCCACATATATTTACATTTGCAGAAAGATACTTTGAAATATTTATCTATGCATTTTCCCTTTCTTATTTCCTTTAGTCCTTTCAGCATTAAAATTAGACAGTGAGGTTGAATCTTATAGTCCCTGGGAAGGAAAGATGCAAAGGAGCACAGAGAGAAGGAAAGATTTCATTGGGTTTCTAACAGCATTAACACAAACAAACAAACACTAGGGGCAATAGATAGAAAATTCTTGGATTCTAATGGCAAGTGCTGGTTTCTGCTTCTGGTAATGGTATAATAGCTCTGTTAGAATAACCTTCCCTCAAATAACTATAAACTCTGCCTAAAATAGAAAACACAACCACCTGAAAGCATTGGAGAGCAAACCAAAGCTGGCACGTAAGTATGGATTTTGTATGGACGTTTGGAGGAAAGGGGCGGCACCGGGTGGGTTTCCATTTTCTTATAGATTTTAGTCTGAAGGGAAGTCTCAGTTGGTATACTAAGAAACTAAAATATGGATAGAACACCCACAGCCTTATTAAGGGTGGAGTTTGAGGCAACCATCTTAGCTGAAGGTAAGGGAGGAATCTCTGGAAAAGAGAGTAAGAGTTAGGGAACTTTAAGATAGATCAATAGAAATCACCCAATCTGAGGGGCAGAGAGGAAAAAAAGATTGGAAAAAAATGAACAGAGTTTCAGCAACCTGTTGGGCAATATCAAAATAGGTTGAAAATAAATGGATGGAAAAAGTTATGCCGTGTAAAGCATAAGTGTAATAAAATTGAGTAAATTGTCTCAATATCAGATAAAATAGGCTTCAAGACAAAGGTCAAGAGAAGACAAGAGATAAAGGAGATTGCACAGTGTCAAAAAGGTCAGTACATAAGGATCACTTGAGATAACCTACATGAAACTACGTGGTAATCTATGATTACCTCATCAGCTCATGCAGCTCATGATGAAAATTAAGGTTATTTGGTATTAATATTAAGGTTTGTAATTCAAGGTATACCTATTACAATTGCAAAGCAATGAGACTTACTGTAAGTTGTATAAGAAAGTAGTCCTAACATTTTACACTTATCTCTGTTATATACGTATGTGGAATTTTTTAACCCTTTATGCAGGAAGGTGGTGTGTGGTTTCTGATTACTTTTTGCACGTATAATGGAGTCTGCGAGAACATTTCCATGCTCTGCTCCCAGAAAGGTTATTTTTTGGCTTGCCCGAGTCATCACAATTGCAGCTTGTTGATCTATGTAACCCAGCCCTTAGCCTTCTTCTGCCTTAGAAAATCAGTGTGTGAAAGATAATGTAGGTTAAGTGCAATCACACATTATTTTGAAGGTAATTTGTAGAATTTAATTACACAAACCCAATTATCTGTTAGTAAATAGTTCTTTTCGGGAGGGCAGATGGTGGACTAGAAGTAGCCCACACGCCACTCTCAAGGAGAGGATTGAAGGTTGCAGGCCTACCTAGGGATGGCTCTTCTTGGAAAGAACATTATAAAACTCTGGAGAAGCAACAGGGAACATTCAGAGTGAAGGAGAAGGCGAGGGGGTGATTCATTCAGCAAGATCAAAGGGATATGTGGGGAGGCATCCACACATGGGGAAGGTCAGGAGGAGAGACCCTGGGGCTCCATGTTCACCCTGCAGGCACTGCAGCCCTATCTGTGAGGGGGCTCCCTCCACCACCTCCACCACTGCAGACCTCTGGACTGATGGGGGACTGCTTAGAGTCTGTGCAGAGACATTGCACTGGACAGCAGGCGCAGTAGTGATCTGGTGGCTGCCGATCCAGGTTTCTGCAGCTTAGGCCATCCTGAGCTCTCAGGTACACGGTGCCAGCTCTGCATGGGACTCTGCTTTGCAGCAGCAGTCTGTGCATTGCCCGCCAGGCAGGGGAGGGATTGGGCAGAGTGGATGCTCCCTGGAGCCGTGCCCCGTGACTGGGAGCCGAGTGCCCCTCCTGGCCCCCAGCATAGGATCTGAGCAGAAGAAGTACCTTAGGCACCACAGGTACCACCTGGGAAGCCTTGGGCAACTGTCTCAGCAGGACCTAGGTTGGGGGAGAACCTGGCCATCTGGTGGCCCCGACCCACTTCCACAGTCCCCAGCTGCTGGAACCAACCTCTGCCTGCATGGCTCAGCATACGCAGTCCCTGTGCTGCTGGAACAGCTCCCCACCTGTGGGGCTCTGCCTCTACTGTCCCCAGTTATGGCTCTGAGGCTCTGACTGTGCCCGGGCCTGGGGCTTCACCACTGTGGCTCCAGAGCTCCCAACAGCCTGTAATGCCACCCCTGAGATTCCAGCGTTGCTCCTGGACTCCAAGAATCCACCCCTGAGTCTCCCTCCACCACTACCTCTGGGCCTGTGGAACAGCCCTGAGGTCCGGTACTCCACCAGGGACCCCCCCAGCCCCCGACTTGAGCTGCCATTACACCTGGACCTGGTTTGAGCAAATGCCCACAGCTGGGTCACCCATGACCACTGCCTAGATAGCCTCACCCAGCTGCCACTGTCGCCTCTGTAGGGAGACTCCAGACAGCGATCTTGCACAGAACCAGCCTCTGTGGAGAGGGTCTCACCCAGCCCCCAACTCAAACTTCCAACAACAATCTGGAGAACAACCCACCAGGCCACATGAAGATCATCCAGCACCAAATTGAACTGTGACAATCACAGGGGAATGGGAAAAAAGAGAACAGCTGCATTACAGGCTCTCAGTGCACCTTACCCTCCCCTGCTGGGTCAACATTCCAGAGTAGGACACAAAAGTGCCATCTAGGGACCTCCCCTTCTTTTCACTAAGTAGGAGAGTTCCCAGCAAAGGAGAACAGGTGCTCTGAGAACCTATTAGCCCTGAGCCAAGAGAAGAGGATTCGTATGGGAAAAAACCAGCAAAAGAACTCTGGCAACATGAAAAAACAAAACAGTTTGACACCCCCAAAGGATCACAATGGAGCTAGCTACGGTAGGGGACTCCAACCAAAAGGAAATTGTCAAAATGACAGAAATGGAATTCAGAATATAGATAGCAAATAAGATGAATGGAATTTAAGAGAAAGTTGAAAACCAACAAAGAGAAGCCAAAAGAATATTTCAGGAAATCAATGGAGAAAAAAAGAAAAAGAAAAAGTTGCTAAAGAGCTAGACAACAAAAGAAAGAATATAACAGAACTTAAATAAATGACAGACTCATTTAGGGAATTTCAAAACACAGAAGAAAGCTTCAATAACAGACTAAAGCAAGCAGAAGAAAGAATCTCAGAGCTTGAAGACATGGCTCTTGAGCTAACCCAATCATTCAAAGATGCAAAAAAGAGAATAAAGAAGAATGAATAATCACACAGAGAAATATGGGACTATGTGAAGTGAAATAATATACAAATTATAGATATCCCAGAGGGAGAAGAAGAAAGGCAAAAAGCATGGAAAATCTATTTGAGGGAATTATTGAGGAAAACTTCCCTGGTATCACCAGAGATTCAGACATCCAGACACAAGATGGTCACTTAACACCAGGAAGATTCATAGCAAATAGGACATCTGCAAGACACATAGTCATCAACCTTGCCAAAGTCAAAATGCAGGAGACAATTCCACAAGCAGCAAGACAAAAGCAACAACTAACCTACAAAGGAAAACCCATTAGGCTAACTGCAGACTTCTCAGTGGAGACCTAACAAGCCAGAAAGTATTGGGTCCCATCTTCAGTCTCCTTAAACAGAACAACTGCCAGTCTAGAATTTTGTATCCTGCAAAACTAAGTTTAATAATTGATAGAAAAATAAAGGCTTTTCTGGACAAGCAAACACTGAGAGAATTTGTCATGACCAGACCTGCCTTGCAGGAAATATTCAGAACTGCATTATACATGGATCAGCACAATAGATACCCACTAGGAAAATCACCCAAAAGCTAAAGCTCAGAGCTCATATAAAACAATAGCACAAGAGGGAAAACAAAGCAATGAGATACTACCCAACATGATGAGCAGAACAGCATCCTGCATATCAATATTATTTCTCATTGTTAATGGTCTGAATGCTCCACTCAAAAGACATAGGCTGGCTGAATGGATGAAAAAACACAACCCAAATATGTGCTTGTCTCCAGGAAACACATCTAACCCACAAGCACTCACATACACTCAGGGAAATAGGATGGAAAAAAATATTCCATGCAAATGGAAACCAAAAGAGAGCAGGTGAAGCCATTCTCATAGCAGATAGAATTGACCTTAAATCAACAATGGTAAAGAAAGACAAAGATGGTCATTATATAATGGTAAAGGGAGCAATTCAACAAGAAGACATAACAATCTTAAATATATATGCACCTAACACAGGAGCTCGCAGATTCATAAGGCTAATTCTACTAGATCTAAGCAAAGAGATAAATAGTGACATCATAATTGTGAGCAAATTCAACACCCCACTGACAGAGCTAGACAGATCATTGAAATAGAAAATAAATAAAGAAACACTAGACTTAAATGGGACTCTAGAACAAATGGAACTAACCAACATTTACAGAACATCCTACCCAAAAACTACTGAATGTACATTCTTCTCATCAGCACATGGGACATTCTCTGAGACTGATCATATCTTAGGCCACAAAACATGTCTCAAAAAATTCAAAAAAATAGAAATAATACCATGTATCTTCTCAGGCCAGGGTGGAATAAAACTAAAAATCAATTCCAAGAGGAACACTCAAATTTACACAAAGTCATGGAAAGTAAACAACCTGCTGCTGAAAAATTATTGAGTCAATGATGAAATTAAGATGAAATCAAAAGATTCCTTGAAATAAACAACACAGGTGACACAAGCTATCAAAATCTATGGGATTCAGCAAAAGCAGTCCTAAGGGGAAAATTTATAGCCTTAAATATCTACATCAAAAAGACAGAAAAATCACAAATTAACAACCTAAGGTCACACCTCAAGGAACTAGAAAAGGAAGAGCAAACCAAAGCTAAAGCCAGCAGAAGAAAAGAAATAAAAAAGCTCAGAGCAGAACTAAATGAAATGGAATCCACACAAACAATCAAAGGATCAATGAAACAAAAAGTTGGTTCTTGGAAAAGAGAAACAAAATTGATAGACCTTTTGCTAGATTAACCAAAAATAGAAGATAAAGGACCCAAATAAGCTCAATCAGAAATGAAAAAGGAGATATTACAACTGATACCACAGAAATACAAAATATCATCCATGAATGCTATAAAAACCTCTATGCACATAATCTAAAATACATAGAGGAAATGGACAAATTCCTGGAAACACACAACCTCACAAGACTCAATCAGGAATAGATAGAACTCCTGAATAGACCAATAATGAGCTGTGAGATCAAAGCAGTAATAAAAAATCACACAACAAAGAAAAGCTCTTGACCAGATGAATTCAAAGCTGAATTCTACCAGACCTACAAAGAAGAGCTGGTACCCATCCTACAGAAATTATTCCATAACAGTGAGAAGGAGGGAATTCTCCCTAACTTATTCTATGAAGCCAGTACCACCCTGATACCAAGTCAGGAAAGGATACAACAAAAAAAGAAAACTACAGATCAATATCCTTTATGAATATAGATGCAAAAATCCTCAACAAAATACTAGCAAACCAAATTCAGCAGCACATCAAAAAATAATCCATGATGATCAAGTGGGCTTCATCCCAGGGATGCAAGGATGGTTCAGCATATGTAAATCAATAAACGTGATTCACCACATGAACAGAAGCAAGAACAAAGTTCATATGATCATCTCAATAGATGCAGAAAAAGCATTCGACAAAATCCAGCACCATTTCATGGTAAAAACCCTCTACAAACTTGGCATAGAAGGAATATACCTAAAAATTATAAAAGCCATATATGACGAAACCACAGCCAACATCATACTGAATGGGTAAAAGTTGAAAGCATTCCCCCTAAGAACTGGAACAAGACAAGGATGCCCACTGTCACCACTTCTATTCAACATAGTGCTGGAAGTCCTAGCCAGGGCAATCAGAAAGAAATAAAGAGTATCCAAATTGGACACAGGGTATTGCTTTTCGCTGATGATATGATCTTGTATGTGGGAAAATCCCAAAGACTCCACAAAAAGACTCCTAGAATTGATAAATAAATTCAGCAAAGTCTCAAGTTACAAAATCAATGTACACAAGTCAATAGCATTTCTATATACTAATAACAGTCAAGCCAAGAATCAAAACAAAGACTCAATACCATTCACAATAGCTACAAAGAAAATAAGATATTTAGGAATATACTTAACTAAGGAGGTGAAAGATCTCTACAAGGAGAACTATGAAACAATGAGGAAAGAAATTGCAAATGACACAAACAAATGGAAAAACATATCATGCTCATGAACTGGCAGAATCAACATTGTTAAAATGCCCATACTACCCAAAGTATTTACAGATTCAACATAATCCCCATTAAAATACCAAGGTCATATTTAATAGATCTAGAAAAAATAATTTTATGCTTCATTTGGATCCAGAAAAGAGCCCAAATATCAAAGCGATCTTAAGCAAAAAGAAAAAATCCAGAAGCCTTATATCATCATACTTCAAATTACACTACAAGGTTATAGTAATCAAAATATCCTGGTATTGGCACAAAAGTAGAGACATAGACCAATGGAACAGAACAGAGAATCCAGGTAAACCATCTACCTACAACCAACTGGTCTTTGATAAAGCAAACAACAACATACACTGGGGAAAGGAAGCCTGATTAAATAAATGATGCTGGGAAAATTTGATAGCTACATGCAGAAGAATGTAACAGCACCCCTATCTCCTGCCATTTACAAAAATTAATTCAAGATGGATAAAAGTCTTAAATGTAAGGCATGAAACCATAAAAATTCTAGATGAAGATGTAGGAAAATCTCTTCTAGGCATTGGCCTAGGCAAAGAATTTATTACTAAGACCCCAAAGGCAATTACAGCAACACCAAAAATAAATAAATGCAACTGGATTAAATTAAAAAGCTTCTGCAAAGCAAAGGAAATAATCAACAGAGTAAATAGACAACCTACAGAATGGGAGAAAATATTCACAAACTATACATCTGATAAAGCGCTAATATCCAGAATCTACAAAGAACTCAAACAAATCATCAAGAAACAAACCACCCCATTAAAAAGTGGGCAAAAGAAATGAACAGAAGTTTTTCAAAAGAAGATAGACAAATGGCTAAAAAACATATGAAAAAATGCTCAACATCACTAATCATCAAGGAAAGGCAAATTAAAACCATAATGAGATATCACTTTACCCCTCTCAGAATAGCCACTATTAAAAAGTAAAAAACCAATAGATGCTGGCATGGATGCAGAGAGAAAGGAACGATTATACACTGTTGGTGGGACAGCAATTTAGTGAAACCTCATGGAAAACAGTATGGAGATTCCTCAAAGAAATAAATATAGACTTACCATTCAACCCAGCAATCACACTACTGGGTATCTACCCAAAGGAAAAGAAGACATTTTATCAAAAAGACACCTGCACACGAATATTTATTGCAGCACAATTCACAGTTGCAAAGATGTAGAATCAACCTAAGTGCCCATCAATGCATGAGTGGATTAACAAATGTGCTATACTCAGCCATAAAAAGGAATGAATTAATGTCTTTTGCAGCAATTTGGATGGAACTGGAGACCATTATCCTAAGTGAAATATACCAGGAAAAGGAAAAACAAACACCATATGCACTCTGTAATAATTTGGAACTAATTGTGGGCACACATGGGCACAGAGAAAAGTAAAAGTCATTGGAAATCAAGAAGGGGGAGAGGACAGGTGGGGAAAGGTAAAAACCTACCTAACAGGTATAATGAACACTATTTGGGTGATGGGCACACTAATAGCTCTCAGTTAAGCACCGTAAAAGCTATCCATGTAACAAAAACATTTGTACCCCCTTATTATTTTGAAATAAAAAAATAAATAGTTGTTTTCAAAGTAAATTTGGAGGTAAGGACATCTGTACTAAAAACCTTGACAATTGAATAGCTTTCTTTTAGGAGCATTTTTATCAAGAAGTTTGTGTGCGTTGATGAGTGGTCATCTTGAATCCTTAGAAATAGAACCCACACTTTGCACATTCTTCACTACCGTGGGCTGGTCTGCCTGCACTATTTTTCAGCAATTCTCAGCTCCTAGGTCTAGCACAGTCCTTGAGCTGAGAGAAGTTGCTCAGTCAAAATTTGTTCTTGCTTGTGAAGCTGCATTTTATCCCGTTTGTTAAGGGTTTCTTGCATGTCTTCTCATAAAAGCACATAAAGAACTGATTTGGTATTCTGCTGTCATCCATTTAAACTCAGCCACTTTGAAATGTAATAAACCTAGTTTCTGTGTTGTAGTATTGATTGCATTTCAGGCCCTGGATATTGGTGATCTATCTGTCTCATCATTTATTGTTTAGCAACATTGATGGAACTGTTCAAGGAGCTCCATGCATCATCAGTGGCAGTTGCAGATCTCACAATCATGCTCTAGTTTGTTTGCAATTGGCTTGGTCTGGAGGATGTAACCTAAATCTGACTACCTTGCAGCTCTATTAGATATTTTATTACTTTTAAAGTTACTTTGAGATTAACTGTAGCTATGGCAGTCTCAAGAACATCTCAGTGCAATAGAATAACTTAGTTGAGATTCACTCATTTCTTCATTTTACCCAGAAAGAGTTATATAGTATGGTCTCTGCTCATACTACATAAGTAAGAAAATGATACCTAATATGACTGAATATATAGTTTTATATTTTAAAAATTGAGCCTAAGTTCTCACGAACTCTGAATAATTCAAATTAGTGATTGGGGAAAGCAAAATGATATCCAATTTCTATTTGTAAAGTCATATGACTCTTTTGTTCATGGTGTGCATGTGTATGTATGTTTGTTCATGAATTTCATGAATATGTGTTCTTTTTCCTTGAGCAATGAAGACTAGTGACTCAATTGTGAAAGAGAAAAGTCAAGGAAATCAGCGAGGAAAACCCTTAGTTTCTCTTTCCCAATTTTATCCCAACACAAGTGTACTGGGAAAGGTATGCTTGCTGTGCCACTGGAGCACAAAGGATATCCTGGAAGTCTTCCTGTAGGAGGTGGTGGCTTAACTTAAGTTTTAAAGGATGAGTGAGAACAAACTGAATGCGATACTGCTGGCCGAGAGAACAATGTATATAAAGAAATAATACAGGAAATATCACAAGTAATTGAGGGAATCGAATTTGGTGTGGTAGATCACAAAGAGAATGTAGAGGAAGAGGAGTGGTGGGGAACGAGCCCAGATCCACCACGGGGCAAAATAATTAGGTTGCTGCTCTTGTTGTTGTCATTACCATCATCACATCATCATCCACCATCCTTGGCCCCACCTCACACCCACCATCACTGTTACCATCATCCTGGCAAGTGGTGTCCTGGCTCAATAAAGGAAATGACAGAAAGGGAAATGTTGAGGCAGTCTAATCTACGAGATTTGGTGACCGATTTGATGTGGCGTGAGGTATATTTAGATGGGTAGTTGTGTTTGGGCTGCCCGTTGGACAGCCAACAGAGACATCAAGGAAGGAGCTGAGCATGCAGGACTGAAGCTCAGCAGGGACGTCTGGGCTGTAGACAGACTTTGGGATTGTTGGAATATAGGTATAACTTCATACTTGAAGCTTTCAGTGTTTGTTTGCAAAGAATACAGAAGAGGGAGTAAAAGAAGAGAGCAAACACTATACTTTTAGGGAAGCTTGAGAAAAGGTTAATTGATGTGGAAAAGAAAAAAGGGAAAGGAAGAGAGTTCAAAAAGAGGAAAAAAGGTATTCAAGGGAAATGAGAAAATGTCAGTATCAGAAAGAGAAAATTCATTTATTCTTATTTATTGAATGGGTACTGTGTATAGCACTGTGCTAGGCACTGCTGCAGGTACACAGTGAGTGATGACTATGACACACAAGACTGTCTAGGTGTTATGGGCCATGCAAGACAAGTCTGACAGAGTCCTTGTTTCTAAGGAACTCACAGTATACTAGTGGAAAGAGATGCATAAACAACTAACAAGAAACAATGTAGGGAAGGATGAAGTCAGTGCCACAGTGAGAAATACAATGAGCAAAGGTACAGAGTTGCGTGGTGTGTTTAGGGATGGATGAGCTTCTCCATGAGGCTGGGGACAAGGGCATGTGAGGGCGTGTGGTGGCAGATGAGAGAAAGAAGCACATTCTTTGAGTGACTGTGGATGACTACGAAGGAAATGGCCACTTGATGTAATACCTCTTGGGTTATAAATACTATGGAGTCCTGTAAGTAAAGCAGCAGAAATGGAAAAATACTTGGGATCCTTAGGAGGATTGGAGCTAATGATCTAAACAGATTTGTATCATAAAGTCAGTCGGGGTAGTCACCCCCTTTTAATGAAGACCTGAAAAATTAAGATTCAAGTAAAACATGAAACATTTCCCACACTCGGTGATAGACAAGGTCTGTTTCTACATAGACATTAGATATGATACGTTTCATTATGTGATTTTTGGCTCCTTTGTTAGCAGTATTAGAAAATCAGCTTGAGGGTAACGTTCAAAGTACCACCCAGGTGGCTATATTCATTAATCTTGTTACTGTCAGTGAATGCAATGCTCACACAGGTGGCTTTGATGAACCATTGTGAAAATGTTCCTTTTCCATCTTGTTGAACCTGAAGGCTTCACTGTTGATTAATGCAGGCTGATTAATGCTTGTCTGGGCCAAGCCAAAGTCATGTACAATGCAGCCAGCTCTCCCTTGAATAATCAACTCTCATTTGTAAGGAAATGGAAAATTTTTTCAAATAAAACAATAAAGGAAAAGTGGTGACAGATGTTTAATTGGTTGCTTTCTTGTCCCTTCTTAATGTGTGAGATGCCCTCTGAGAAAGGTTAGAGTAGACTGAATGGAGAAAGCCACTTAACCCTCTGCTCGACCCAGTGATAATATTCATTCCTCATTTAAAAAAATATATTCCAAGTTTGTTCTAATTTTTCAGTATCTGATTATGGACAAGAAGTTACTGCCCCAATTATTTATTATTGTTTGGAAAGATAGTGTTGAATGAATTCAATACCTACTCATCACACAGGAAGTGTGGAAAGCAAAGTTTGGCCCAGCCTTCAGAAGTTCAACTACCCTTTGCCTTTCGAATACCTCTGACCCACTCAGACCCAGGACTATAATGAACACATAAGTGTGTAGGCACTCACCAGAAAGTTCATTTTCTATAGTGTTCATTGAGACTGTCACAGTTCCCTTCCTGTTTTTACCTTCCATTTCTGACCTACCTCAACCTCTGAAACCTACCTTTCTGGCTATGACCTTTGGGCATAATTTGGTGTTTGTCCTCTGACTTTGTGCAACTGTAGCTGCTAGTAAGGGGACACTCTGATCTCCTTCCCTGGCTCTGGAAAGACCTGAATAGAGGATTGAACAATCTAAAGGTGCCCCAAAGGGGCTGCTGAATGGGATCAGATATACAAAGTATTGCTCATAGAACCTGGCACTAAGTAGGATTTCAGTAAATGTTAATTCCTTGTCACTTTTCCACCTTTGGCATTTTCAAATGTCAGGAGAAGGAGATGATGGTGGAGGAAACTTGAGAGTTTTAGGCTGTTTGCTAGACAAAAATCGGAATTGAAAAAAAAGATTTTGGAGTGTGGAGCAAGAATTTTTCTCTCTGTTTTGATCCATCATAAGATCTGGTGTCACGTTAGCTCTTCCTCCCAGGTTGGAAAACATGAGTTCAAATCCAGACTTACTTGCTGTGTGACCTTGAGAATGCATCTGTGCCTCTTTTGTAAAATGGAGATAATACAAGTATCTTGCTGAGATTTTTTTTTATTGCTCATTCACTTATTCATTCATTTATTCAACAAACACATAATATGCACTTTTAATATGTCAGGCATTCTTGCAAACCCTGGTGATATAAAAACAGTCACTGACCTCAAAGAGATCACAGGGCCCAACTTTTCCCAAAATGCAGTTCCCTGGAATACCAGATCTTGAGTATAATAACTTTTTTTAAAACCAGGCCAGTTGTGATTTCTCTTTAATGCTTAGCTGTTTTGTGCCACAGCAATTTTATAATGGAAGAGATGAAGCCCAGAGATCTGTTTGCTGAACAGTTGCTTAAGATGACTCACTGGGGCTAGAAAGGCTGCTGAGGCCAGTAAAGCTATGAAATGCTCCCTGTGTGACAACCCCAGACAGTAATGGCTTGACAACGGTTTATGTCCTTGATCTTGCTGAGAATTGTTGAGGGCAATAAAAGACATTCCATAAAGCACCTAGAAACAGAGGCCGGTGGTTAATAATTGCTCAATAAAATTAGCCATTAGTATTGTTACTGTTATTTGCATGTCATACATAAAAGGCACCTGACACAGAGCAATGTTAGTTCTATTATTATCACTATCATCATTATCGGTACCCACACTGGTCATTTTCTATAGACATGAGCGCAATAGATTCAGAGGTACAGATTTGTGCATTATTAGACTTATATTTTAATGGTACACACATTTATTCTTTTTTATATTTATGATATACTTAACTAGATTAAATAAAAATGCAAACTTACTCTTATTTGAGCTTTTATTTTTGGCTTGTTTTTCAGAACCACCAGAAGCTGTCTCTGAGACAGGTGAAGCCACTTATCTCTTTGCAGCTGTGTGCTGAGACTTGGCAGCCAGTATCTAACAGGCCCTTCGATGAGACAAATTGTGTAAAAGAGTCAGATTTATAACATGATGCCTCGACTACTGATGCCTTGAACTGACTCACTTGTCTCCCCAGGCTTTAGATCTTTTATTTGCTGGGACTTCTACTACTTGCCTTCTCCTACCTGTGGATTGTCTACGTAAATGACTGTTTTCCTGCCTCCTTCTCACTATGGTTAATTGTCTGACTCCTGGCTCTTGCCTGTTGGAATCTCATTCTCCTTCCTGCTCCTGGGTTTGAATAGCTGCACACTGCTTGCCTTGCCACCTGGAAGCTAGCCCGTCTGTCCTGACTTCTGATTCCTTTTTGGCTTCCTCGGTCTAAACATCTTCCTGGTCATACTGACCCATCACAACTACTCCTGCTTATGTGACCAAAGTCACTCCTGGAAAACTGCTGTGGCTGACATACATCACATCAGGGTTAAGGTGCCATTTGGTAGTGTGTTCTAGAAGATTCTGAGAGACAATTCTGTGCCTTGCCTCTTGTGGCTCATGTGAAATGATTCCGTGGAAATTGTTCAACCACACGTGAAAAGTGGATTTGAATTTCTGCCCTTGAGACTGTATCCTTACACTGTGGGGGTAGGACAAAGAATAGCCCCGAATAACCTGACAAATCCATATACATTCTTCCTCCCAAATAGTGCGCATTCCTTATTCTGTCTTCTTCAACCACTAATCTGTGTAGCACTGCGTGATTTTCAATTTCCTGAAAGAGTCAGTTTTGTTTGTGTCATAAACTCAGAGTCCTTGATGACATGTTGACAGGTATTGGAAATGATGGGATTGGAGAGCTGACAGGTGACTCATGCATATGGATGTCTTCTGTGATTATACATAGCAATCTATCTGGGGTTATTTATGGTAGTATTGTCATGGCGATCAATGAGTAGTAAACAAGGCTCTCAAAGCCATCAGGAAAGTCTTTATAGTCTCCATGACCAACTGTGGTACTTCCATTTTAAAAAGCAAGTTTCATGATAAGCTTATCGAACTTAAGAATTTATATCTATATACTTCAAAATCATGGTGAAGTGCAAAAGTCTGATGATATGAAAAAGAACTGGGTTTGTGGCTCAATAGGAGCCAGAGTTCCAGGCCTCATTTACTGGCTGTGTGACCTTGGACAAATCAGACATTTTGAGCCTCAGTTTCCTCATTTTTAATGGAAGCTTCATAATATCTGTCCCAGCATAATACTTAAAAGTGTTGTAAGGAAGAAGTGAAATAATGAATATGAAACAGTAGTAGTAGCACGCCCAGGAGAAATAAGCGTGTAAGACAGTATTCTGTAAGAGAGGCTATGCATCTGGTTTTGTTCAGATCGTGACTTCACTGTTTGGTGATCTATATAAAATAACACTAGGGGAGGGAGATCCTTAGCCTGAATTTTAGGAAGATGACAAAAGGATTTTATGAGAATGATTGAATCCTTTTGTTTTTTTTGAGACAGGGTCTTGCTCTGTCACCAGAGGTGGAGTGCAGTGGTGTCATCATAGCTCACTGCAACCTCAAACTCCTGGGCTCAAGTGATCCTCCTGCCTCAGCCTCCCAAGTAGCTGGGACTACAGGTGTGCACCACCATGCCCAGCTAAATTTTTGTTTTTTTATTTTTGCAGAGACAGAGGTCTTGCTATGTTGCCCAGGCTGATCTTTAACTCTTGATCTCAGGGGATCCTCCACCTTGGCCTCCCAAAATACTGGGATTACAGGTGTGTACCACCACACACAGCTAATTTTTTTATTTTTCATAAAGACAGGGGTCTCGCTAGGTTACTGAGGCTGGTCTCAAACTCCTGGCCTCAGGCAATCCTCCTACTTCAGCCTCCCAAAGTGCTGGGATTATAGGCGTAAGCCACCAAGCCTGGCTTGAATCTATATTTTCATATGATACTACATACACTTGAGTCTACATTAGCTAAATAATGATAAATATAATCCTATACAGGCAATTTGGTGATCTTCTGGCAAACTCCTAGTTTTTTCACACTAAGCAGCTGATAAGAACAATTCCTCAGTGTGTTTAAGATGATACTTTCAGGTCTGTGCTGGTGTGGATGCCTCTGTTCAGCTGTCTGTTCTGCTGATAACCTTCTGTGTTTTATTCATGGTAGGATTGACTGAGAGTTTTCAATTTTTTTTCCAGGAAATCTTTCTTAAGTGCATACTGTATTCAATCTTGATGATGGGATTGGCCAAAGTCACTTTACTCATAATCTTGTCGATTTAGAGATTCTGCTTTCCTCTCTGTAAAATGCCACTTTTCCAGGCTGTAGAAACCCAATATTCCTGCAGGTTAGGGGGTCTATAGAAATGCAGCTCTCAACTGGAGAGGATAAGGGTTATCTTGGTGAAGTAGTTGGCTGCTCTGTGGCTTCCTTGTCCCATAAGAAGGTGCACCCTGGGTCCGCTGGTTCATACGGCCAGCATGGGTCAGGGTCTGCCAGGCAGAGGCGCTATGAGTCTCCTCATGCTCACATTTTTATCCCTTTCCAACCTAGGAAGCCACAACATTACATCCTACCCCCAAACCCTGTCTCCCAACAATGCACTTGTCCTGTGGCTGCCCCATAACTCAGGCTTAATTTCTGGGTTGTGGGATTGGGGTTTCTAGTGGAGCCATAGGGCTTAGGGCTCTTAAACTTATTATGGAGTCCAGTCTCCAGCCTTTCCAAGCAGCAGTCCTGGCCCTGACCTTTCACAATTGCCAATACTAGGAATGGATTTAAAACACAAATCTTTGCTTGATTTGCTTGCAGTTCTTTTTCTAACCTGAGTTTGTTGTCTCTCTTGCTCTGGACTGTGTCTTCCATGAGGTTAGAGCCCGTGTCTGTTTTCACTCAACATCATTTCCATGGAGTTTCTCACAGTGTAGAATAAATAAAATGCATGAATGAACGGACAGTCTTAAACTTACAAGTAACTGGTAAACATATAACAATATATTAATATCACAATCATCATTTAGACACTAATTATCAGGTAGCTATCAATTGACTAAATTGCATATAGGGTTGAGATTTAATAGAAAGAGATTATGAAACCAGATGACTTGAATTCAAATCTTAGCTCTGACTTAATAGCTGAGGGAACTTTGGCAATTTATTTAGCTCTCTAAAACCTTAGATTTCTTAACTTTCAAAGAAATGATACATGTAAGCATGTAGCACAGTGTTTACCAAGTAATAATTTCTCAATAAATATTAGCTACAATTTCTGTATTATTTTAAAAATAGCAAAGAAATGTTTTGTTTTGTGAAAAATAAAAGGTAAGAAAATATTGAGTGGCAAGTTAGTGGGTGTGAAATTGATATATCTTTCTGAAAAAAATTGGCAATAGAAATCAAAAGCATTAAAATGTACACATCCTTTGATCAAGTATTTCTACATTTAGGAATTACTGTAACAAAATAATTAGGAATTTCTATAAAAATATATGTAAAAGAATTTATGCTGAAGTTATTTAAAATTATTTAAAAAAGTAAAGAAATACTCAGCAATAGGTAATCAGTTAAGTTTTGGTAGATTTCTAGGTAGGTTTTTAATATCACCATATAGAAATATGTATTTTCAAATGGGAAAATACCCATAAAAGGCCAAGTGGAGAAGCAGACCACAAACCATTAGGAACAATATGGTACTATCACTACCCGGATGACCTAATAGCCCTTGTCAACCGAACATGTCTAAAACCACTCTTGAGTCTCTCCAATGTTTTCTTTTCCTAGTGTTCCCCGTTTCTGTAAATGACACTATTTATCTGAAATCCTTTTTCATCTGAGTACTTATACTCCTATATTATGTATTTGTTTATCAGCTATCTTCATTACTGGTATGTTAGTTCTGTGGGGGTAGGAATAATTTTTCTGTTTGTTGTGGTATTGCCAATACCTAGAATAATGACTAGGACATAGCAGAAAATCAATAAATATTTGTTGAATAATTGCATAAATGACAGCTTAAAATTCACTAAGTAGAAAAGGACACATGAAAATATTGCCAGTGATTAACTTTTGAAGGCAGAATTATGGTGTCATTTTGTTGCTTTTCTATATTTTCTAATTTTCTCTATAGTTAGAAGAAAGTTATTAAAATTGGTACAGAAAGCCTAATTTGTAAACCTATTGAATTTTAAAAAATCATGTATACTGTATTATTTTTAATGGTCAGGAAGAAAAGCAAAGAATGAAACTGGATAGTTTACTATAATAGAAGGTCTGTATTATTAACACATCAGCAGATCAATTAAATTAATCATAAGAATTGATAGCAAGGAGAATTATCAAGATCATTTATAATCCCAGATAAACAACTCCTGAGATGTCAATGTACTATTCTTGGAAGAATCTTGCCTCATAAAAACTGGACTGGTACTCTTAGAACAAAATCACAGATGTAATTTTAGGAAGCTGTAGTTCCAGTTTCCTTTATTCAAGTTGCATTCATTTTCATCTTAAAATGAATTCAATTTTTCTGATTTGAGAAAAATATTTGACAGAGTTATTTATAAGAATAAAATTTCTGTTGTGTTGAATGAGGCCATATTTATATATACTTTGCAAATCTTATATACATCCCACAAGGTATATCATGTGCTTTTAAATTCCTTATCCAAAAGAGGTCTTTGCAGCTCTCTTGATATCATGGTAAAATCCTCTCACCCTGTTTTACGTGTTTGCACTGTTTTTATACTGCGTTACTGTTCCTAGTGGGCTAAAATATGATTTTGTTACTGTCTTTGGTCAAGTGCCATGTACATCTCTGTGCTTAAAAAATTACTTAAAAAAACACACACACACAGAGAATGGGAAAGAAAGAATAATTTATAAGGAAGGGTCTAAAACAATTTTCCTTTCATAATACGTTATTACTACACATGATATACCCTGGGGTACTAAATATGAAACAGCCTTGATGTTGTATGTTTGTTAAATCCAACAGATGATGGCATATGTCTCGCTGTAATAAAAAAGTGCAATTTATTTTGCTAGTGTCACTGTAATATTACTCCAGCATTAAAAATATGATGTTTCTCTGAGCAAATGCAATTATTTTATAGGAAGCAAACCAACTTACATGGATGTTAATAAGATAGTTTCTGTCATGTACCTAGTCTTTTTAATATCAATGTAATATAATGTACAAGGCTTGTTAAAATGACTTGAAAACATGCATATTTAGTTAGCATTTGGAAATACAGACAATAGGTATTAATGATAATACTTTGGGGCTGCTTCAGGTGCAATTAAGAAATTTTTATTACTATTCATTATTTTTCAAAACAGCATATTTAGCCAAATAGATAATTATAAAACAAGTCTAACAGGGCAAATACTAGCTTAGACTTTCCTGTCTTTATTCCAAGATGGGTCATGGTGTTATTATATACTTCCAAAGGGAGCTAAGAATTATCATAATAAGGATAAGGATAGCAACATGTCTTTACAAAACTCATGCAGCAGATTTGGTATTTGTTTATTCAATCCTTCCTTTCTTCTTTTCTTTTCTCTATAACTATTTGTGGCACACCTGCTCAGCTTAGCTGTGTTCTGGCTTCTGGGAATGCAGTGGGGAATAAAACAAACATGGTCTCTGTCATTGTGGGGCTTACAAACCTGAAAAAGAAACAATTATTCATTGAGTCAACATATATTTATTGGGCAGTTACTATGTGCTAGACACTCCATAGCAGTAAAAACAGTGAACGAGGGCAACGAGGTGGAGAGGGCTTGGTATGTTCCAGGAACTGCAAGTAGGCCAACACAACGAGCGGGTGGAGAGGCCAAAGTGGAAGCAGGAAGGAGGCTGTTGCAGACATTTAGGCAAAGGATGATAAGGGGCTGGAACTAGGGCAGTGGCAGAGGAGATGGAGAGAAGGGAACAAATGTAAAATCCACTTAGGTGATAGATTGACAGGACACTCAGGGGGCACCCTCAAAATATTAAGGTTTTAATTTTGCTGATCTCTTAAAGTCAAGTTCAAATCTGATTTTTCACAAAACTATCCCTGATAATTTACAGCCAATAAAGACCCCTGTCTTTTTTATTCATCACATATGTGCCCAGCTTTATGGCTATTGTAACAAGTATATACTAGCTTTACTGTCTTGTGACATTCGCCTTGACATTATCCTTTTCTAAGCGGCTTGTTAGCTTTTGAAATTCTGTTATCTGCTTTTTTGTTTTTTTGTAATCCTTAACCCTAACAACCATAGGTCAGAAAACAATTAATGGGTTTGCTACTGTTGCTTTTTACTTGGGGATTTTTTTTTTAATAGAAAGTCAGTTCAGTCAGTTTCACTACATCCTGCCACCACCTTTAAAGAGATCATTTGTCAGGATGCAAATCACATACGAGGAGCAGAACTAGGGCTTCCAGAGTAGATCATTCTATTTCCTCTGCAGCTTTTATCCTGCAAGTCTTTTATTGGGAACTTGATAAGCCATCAGATATCCCTAATACAGTACAGAGTGGCACTTAGCAGATTTAAGAAAAAGAGGCTTTATTAACTTCATCTTGCTTTTTAACTTCATTTGTAGACCTTTATCATAATTCCTTTGTCCTTGAAATCTCCTTTGGACATTATTCTTTACTTTATAGAAAATAACTACAGAATTGTTCCTGGGAATAATCTCATGAGTTTTCAGCAAGGCAGTTTTAGAATGGGTAATACTAAATTTTCTTTCAGCAACATTTTATTTTCCATTGAATCTTCATGTCTGTGATTTGCAATGGTAGTCTTTAAATAATATGATGGAAAAAGGGACATAGCTGGAGATGAGGCCAAAGAGGGATGGATCTTGACAGATTGGAACTAACTTCAAAAAGAGGAGAAAATTGATTTTGGATTGTGTCAAGTGTACTTGGAAATAGAAGGTACAGTCTTTATCCCATGAGTATATTAGCCTTCATATATCACTAAGACCCTTGGGAAAAATGGCTACTACCACAGAAATGCTTGTCATGGCAGATTTATATAACATGTTGTTTACTGCAGAGTTTTATTCTTTTAGGTCAATGTGACATGTGAATCTATGTTGTGTGTCTGTGAGTGTGTTTTAAGGCTTTATCTTTGTCAAAAAAATCTGTATTGAGGTCACAAAGTCTCTAGAGCAACCCTTGGAGAAAGGTGCATACTGTTCCAGGTTGCCTGCTACTAGAACGTAGATGTAGGACTTCCTATTGTAAGATTAATGAAAAAAAATCACCTACTATTGCCCACATTACTTGGCAATAATGGAGACAAGTAGGAGTCAAAGAACAGCAAAGAACATTTAAAGGGACTCATGGGAAATGATGAAATAGTGGGACTTATAAATAGAATCATAAAGCTTATAGCTGCAAAAAATCTTGGATGCTAGTCTGCTTTTCTCATTTTACCTAGAATCACAAATCTGGACAAAATCTTATTTAGCCCAGATCACAGCCTGGAATCACCTTTCTAAGGGCTTTAGCTGGTTAGTTCAGAGCTGCGCTAAAAGTCAGGGAGGGTCATGACACCCTTTCTCATGTTCTTTGTTTCACACTCACCTATCTTGAAGCTTGAACTATTACTTATTGAAACTAACTGTAAGATGCCTCCTTGTCCAACCTATTTCCTGTCACTTCTCATTGCATCTCCTCTGCTTTCCCGGAGTCTAATCATCTCAGAGGATCACAAATGCTCCAGCTCGTTTGCCTCTTACCTTTGTCATATTCTTGCTCAGACCCAGAGGACCTGTGCCCTTTCTCTGCCCATCAGTCTACAGTCTACTACGGTTGACAATCAACTCTGCTTAGTCAAATCCCACTTCTGCCACAGAACTTTCCTTGACTTCTCAGCCCTGACAAATTTTGATGGTTTCTGAATTTCTAAAAAGCTTACAGTTTATAACAATGGCTCTTAAGCCTAGCTAATCTTCAAAATCAACTTTTTTAAAAAATGCAGATTCTTGGACCATACCTCTAAGATTCTCTTTTGGGCTAGGTCTGGAGTAGAGCACAGGAATCTACATTAAAACAAACAAACTCATAAAACCTCTCAGGTGATTCTGATGAGCAAATAGATTTGGGAACCAATGATCTAAAATACATAAAAATTTGAAGTTAATCCTGTATGAAAAATTTTTATGTGAATTTGTTTTATATTCCAATCTGTAATGTGAACTGTAATGTGGTTGAGGATGGTGGGAAAGGGGAGGGGGTGGCAGGGTCTGTTTGCAAAAGAAGACATGTTGGGATACAAGTCCCTTGAAACAATAGCTTCTATAAGTGGTACGGCAAATCTGATGAAAATGAAAATGAACGGAGACTTCTAAGAATATTTGTTCCACAGAGCCGCTAGTTATATAAACATGACTTGATACTAAAGATAAATACTTTAAAATATTACAGAGATTTAGAGTATCACAGATTACAGAGTTTAAACGAAAGTATGTATTCAGTTTGACTCTTAGCAAATAATTGTGGAGACCATTGTAATTTCTTTTCAGGGTTGCCTTTACTCTGTTTCTTTACTGAATTCCTGTGGCTCTCAAACTTTTGTGTGTATCAGAATCTTCTGGAGGACTGGGTGAAACACAGCTTTCAAATTGTGTAGATCTGGGGTGGGATTCTGAGAATTTGCATTTCTTTCTTTTTTTTTATAGAGACACAGCCTTGCTGTGCTGCCCAGGCTGGTCTCAAACTTCTGGCCTCAAGAGATCGCCCACCTCGGCCTCCCAAAGTGCTGGGATTACAGGCATGAGCCACTGAGCCTGGCCGAGAGTTTGCATTTCTAACAAGTTTCCGGTTGATGTTGATGCTGCTGATTCACTGTTGTATACTTTAGTTGGCTTCCAGGATATCACCTTCTCCTGCCTCACTGGCCAGTCCTTCTAAATTTTCTCTGTGAGACACTCTTCTTTCTCCTTAATTCTAAATGGCAGCATGATCCTGGGAACATTCAGTTCTTAGACCGCTTCTCTGTGTACACTTGCTCCCTAGGTATTTCTTTCTATTCTTATGACATTATATGTTTATAAGCTCAACTATATGCCTCCAGCCCTTCTTCTTCTTTGAGTTCTAGAATTATATATTTAATTGTCTAAGAGATGTTTCCACTTAAGTGACAAATAGGCTTCTCACAATTTGCTTGACCAAAACTTAACTCCTGCTTCTGCTCCCCAAACTTCTCTTCTCCCAGACGTCCTCATTTCAGAAATTGGCACAATTTTTCAACCTGTTGCTCAGGCCAAAAGCCATAGAGTCATCCTTACTTATCCCTTACTTTTTGTAATGGTTAATTTTTTGTGGCAACTTGACTGGGGCACAGGGTGCCCAGATATTTGCTTAAACATTATTTCTGGGTGTGTCTATAAGGCTGTTTCCAGATGTTAGCATTTGAATTGATAGACTGAGTAAAGCAGATTGCCCTCCCCAATGTGGGTGGGTATCATCCAATCCATTGAGGGCCTGAATAGAACAAAAAGACAGAGAGAAGGGGAATTCACTTTCTCTCTCTTCCTCTCTCTCTCTGCCTGACTGCTGGAGCTGGGACATTGGTCTTCTCCTGCCCTTGCACTGGGACTTACACCATTGACTCTCCTGGTTCTCAGGCCTTCAGACTCAGACTAGGACTATACCACTGGCTTTCCTGGGTTTCTTGCTTGCTGACTGCAGATTGTAGGACTTCTCAGCCTCCATAATTGTGTGAGCCAGTTCCTTACTATATATATCTCCTATTGGTTTCTCTGGAAAACTCTGACTAATATACTTTGTAACCTCACATCATCAAATCCTGTAAACTCTACCTTCAACATGCATCCCAAATCTGATCACTTCTTACCTCCTGTTCTAAGGTGTAGGTCACACTTGAAGCCTTATTACTAAGGAGTCTAATATACTCATCTCTCATCTAGATCACTGTAGTAGCTTCCTAGCTGGTTTCTTCACCTACTCTTGTTCCCTCAGAGTCTTTTCTAAACATAGCAGCCAGACTAATTTTTTAAAAGTATCAAGTCATGCCGGGTGTGGTAGCTCATGCCTGTAATCCTAGCACTTCGGGAGGCCAACGCGGGAGGATTGCTTGAGGCCAGGAGTTTGAGACCAGCCTGAGCAAGAGCGAGACTCCATCTCTACAAAAAATGAAAAAATTAGCTGGGCACTGTGGCGCACCTGTAGTCCTAACTACTTGGTAGGCTGAGGCAGGAGGATCGCTTGAGCCCAGGAGTTTGAGGTTGCAGTGAGCTATGATGATGCCACTGCACTCTACCCCAGGAGACAGAGCAAGACCCTGTCCCAAAAAAAAAAAAAAGTATCAAGTCAGATCATGTTGCTCCCCTGCTCAAAATCTCCAATAGTTCTCATCACACTTGGAGAAGATCCCACATCCTTACTGTGGCCTACAAGGCCCTGTGAGAACTGGGCTCTGGTCATCCCTCTGACCTAGTTTCCTACGTCCCTCCTTTGTGCTCTGTGCTCCTTCTTGCTGTTCTGCAGGTGTATAAAGCACGTTTCTGTCCTGGTGCCTGTTCACTTGTTCTTCTCCCAGGTGTTTGTGTGACTCATGCCTTTTCTTTATTCACATCTCTGCTCAAAATGTTATCTCCTCCAAGAGACCTTCTTGATATCCTCCTCAAAACAGTGCTACACCTCTACCACCCATAGCATTAATATGCGTTTGTTTATATCTGTTTCTTCTACTAGAATGTTCATCCCGGGAGGGCAGGATATTTCGTTTGCCTATTTTGTTTGCTGTCAGCTGCACCCACACCATACTAGGAAGGATGCAATAAATATTTATTGAATGAATACAGTTGACAATGTGCCTTTATGATAGTGACACTGGGTTGGAAGATTGAAGGAATGACAATAAGAACACTTTAAAAAATAAGAAATGGCTTTAAAGATGAAGGGCAATTAAGTTTTAAGTTGGAAATAGAGTATATTGTCTGTGTAGACGAAGGATAAAAACTAAAAGGCCTTCGGCATTAGCAGGCCATCTGAAAGGGTGAAGTTGCCAGTGTGAGACCATAGGCAGTGGTAGAAATTCTGGTGGACTGAGCTGTGTATCCTGGCAGAAAGGTATTCAAATCCATTAACAAAAAATCAAAAACACTGTGCTGGCCAAAAAAAAAAACCTTCTAAATGTAGAACAGAATTCTGTGCCAGCTGTCAGTTTGCAATTGCTGATAGCATATGAATTCTATGAAAATGCAATTGTGGTCCTTCTAATTACTTGTTATAAATATAAAAATGCCTGTTATAGGTTACAGAAACTGAACTGAATGAGGATGGAGTTTTAGCGGGTTCTGGAAGATTCTCTGTAGCTTTGGACCAACTAGTTAGCTGTTATGGGCTTCAAGTCATTCACTCTTGGTAGATAAAAAAAGTCACTCTCTGGGTTACAGACAGATAAATGCTTTTAATTCCCCAGAGAAAAGATGTACCATAAAGTCAAACAGTTGGTATAATATTATAAAGCATTTAAACTTTTTAGAAAAAAGTATCTTTATACATATATTTTATTTCTCCTCTTTTATTCTACCTAAAGGAAAGCAGGCATAACTTCAACCAAATCTCTTATTTTAATCCATGTCCTATCCATAAGAAATGCTTAATGAGTGTATTGATGAATTACTATGCAAGCTGAGAAGCTGCATGCTGGTTTGCTCGAGGATTCAATTAAAATTGAGCAAAATTATTTTGAAGAATCAAATGTTGTTTTGAATAAGTAATTCAAGTATGCAATTAGTAAAAAGCAATGGTGATGAAGTTGAGTGGGGGTAATTTTTATATATAGCTTAAATATAATTTTAGAATTGATAAAATAATAGCATGTTGGAATGGAAAAGTTTATACCGAAATTAATAAATTTCTGCAAAACAGCTAAGTCCTTTTAGTTTGCAATACCTGTCTTCTTTGATAACACAAGTGTAATAAAATTTTAATGTTTTTATAGTGCTATACTTTGTGTTAGTGTAAAATACTGGTCCCTGCGCAACAGGCAGGTCTAGAGCTCATAGAAAAGTCTGGACTGTATCTATACCATATTAAACAACTGAATGAAAAACAATCCAGGAAAGCATTCATATGATACAGCAAAGAAATTCAAACATCCATTTTTTTGGATGGTCTCGATGTTTCTAATATCTGGATGACATAGTTCCCATTTTGATTATTTGCTGTCATGTTATAAGCTATTTCTAGGATAATGTTTAGTTCAATTTCAAGGAAAAATGCAATTTTCATTATTGTTTGGGGGACAGAATTATGAGAGCTAAAGTTTTTATAAACTAAAGAGAAATCCAAAGAAGAAAAATTATCTCCAAATTGATCAGGGATAAGAATCTGGAGTTAGGATGGCTTCCAAATTTCATAACTGCCCTGACAAGTTCCTCTCAATGTCTAAGATAAGTTCATGTTGCTTTGGTTTAAATGTTTTCCTGGTTGTCTTGTTAATGGAAAGATAAACTTTACAGTCAGTTATTAATTTTTTCACATTTTAGAAACATTTGAAAACCCTACAAACTACTAAGGAAGATCTGAGTTGCACTGGTTGTCATCGTTCCTGTCCTTCTGTTGCATTGAGGCAGTATGGTGGTGGAAACATGTCTAATATTTGAACTTCAGTGGAAATCTTGATTTTATCAATCTTATTCATGAAGTCTGCGATAGATTTTTGCCCTCCAAAAATGTCAATAGCTAATTCAACTGGTTATGAAAAATTTTGATAACTGGTTGATTATTCTTTCAACCAATATTTACTATGCATTGGGTACCTGCTATTAATATACACATATTACAAGCCCATGAAAGTGTTTCTGAGGAACTTGTGTATCTTTACATGATGATGTGATTCACCAGATCCCATGAACCTTCTTTATAGGTCTTATGGGAGAAATTCTTAGTTGTGTGTGTCTTGAGCAAATGACAGGTACAATTGACTCTTGAACAACATGAGTTTGAACAGCATGGGTCCATTTCTATGTGGATTTTCTTCTGCCTCTGCCACCCCTAAGACAGCAAGACCAACCTCTCCTCCTCCTTCTTAGCCTCCTCAATGTGAAGACAATAAGGATGAACCCTCTATGATCATCCACTTCCACTTAATGAATAGTAAATATATTTTCTCTTTCCTATGATTTTCTTAATAACTTTTTCTTTTCTCTAGTTTACTTTATTGTAAGAATACAGTGTATAAGTACATATAACATACAAAATATGTGTTAGTCAACTGCTTATGCTATTGGCGAGGCTTCTGGTCAATAGTAGGCTATCAGTAGTTAAATTTTTGGGAAGTCAAAAATTAAATGTGGATTTTCG
Source organism: Daubentonia madagascariensis (assembly GCA_023783475.1). NCBI lineage: Eukaryota > Metazoa > Chordata > Mammalia > Primates > Daubentoniidae > Daubentonia > Daubentonia madagascariensis. The sequence continues at coordinate 3,780,307 of JAKFHU010000485.1, read as the reverse complement.
ACTGTGTAGCAGTCATGTCCCTAAGCCCTGTCTGTTCAAGAGTCAACTGTGTTTTTATTTTATGGGCACTCTGAAGTTGTGTATATGATTGGGTTTACTTCTTTGAGTTGGTTGCTAGGAAGCTGAGAGTCAAAATTGTGACCCATATCTAATAAATTGTGCGAGATCTATGGCATGCATCTTGATGATAACTTTATCTCTGGTTTATCTTTTCCCCTATCCTCATTTTATAATTTTATTATAAATTTTTCTGATACTTATATTAGCAAGAGTTCTTCAAAGAAATAGAACCAATAGGATGTCTATGTCTGTCTATATCTATCTATCTATCTGTCTATCTATCTAATCTATCATCTATTTATTTTAAGGAATTGGCTCATACAACCATGGAGGCTTATAAGTCCAAAATATGCAGGGTAGGCTGGCAGGCTAGAGACCCAGGGAAGAGTTGATGTTGCAGTTTGAGTCTGGTGGAATTCCATCTTCACTGGGGACAGTCAGTCTTTTTCTATTAAAGCCTTTAACTGGTTAGATGAGGCCGGCATGTATTATGAGGAATAATCTGCTTTATTCAAAGTCTACTGATTTAAATATTAATCTCATTTGAAAAACACCATCACAGAAACATCTAGAATAATGTTTGACCAAATAACTAGATACTATGGTTCAGCCCAGTTGATGCATAAAATGAATCATCACAATACTCCATGTATTTTTATAACCTTCTTTCAAGTCCTTGTTGAAATGAAGCAGCATATACAATGTACCTAAAGTAAAACATTGTTTTCCTTCCTCATAATTTATAAGAGATGTGGTATTACCTTTGATTTCCTCTAGCACTAGCATTGCGTCATTTGTGACAGCTATTTTTTTGTCACTCTGGCCTTGAAGAACTACATGCAGCCTAAGATACGCAAGCCAACCGGCCTAGGCATGGCAAACAGATGCTTCTACCTAGGCCTTGCAGTGGATATTCCTGTCTCTGGAAGCGTAAGAAAATCTGAATATATCCTATGTGAGTAATAAGTAAACACTTAACCTTCAGTTCCTTTGTTGTCTTAGTTAAGACTCTTAATTGTAATGATCAGAAACACACTTTTAATTCCTCAGGCAAGGAAGGAGTTTATTAGAGGGACTCAAGCAAAATTAGCGTGGCATGTGTTATTAGAAACTGAAGAGAAATATATAATATATCAAAAGCTTGGAAGTGAATTACATACTGTGATTATAAAGTTATTATTATTTACTGTCTCACAGCAATTAGACAGGAAGTTCTTCTTTATGTCTAACCTAAATTCCTGCTGCTAAGATTTAAACAGTTCTCTTTCTGTCTGATTTTTTTTTTTCAGACTATTATGGGGGTACAACATGTTGGTTATATGTGTTGCCTATGCACTGCCCAAGTCAGAGCTACAGTTGTGTACATACCCCAAACTGTGCACCCCACACACATTCGGTGAGAGTTTTCCCATCCTCTCCACCCCCCTTCCGCCTGCCCACCCCCTGAAGAATATTATTTCCATGTGTGACATAAGTATTGATCAGTTAGTACCAATTTGATGGTGAGTACCAGTGGTGCTTGTTTTTCCATTCTTGTGATACTTTGCTTCGAAAAATGGGCTCTAGCTCCATCCAGGATAATACCAGATGTGTTAATTCACCCTTGTTTTATATTGCTGAGTAATACTCCATGGTATACATATACCACATTTTATTAATCCACTCGTGTATTGATGGGCACCTGGGTTGTTTCCACATCTTTGCAATTGTGAATTGTGCTGCTATAAACATTTGTGTGCAGATGTCTTTATTATAGAATGTCTTTTTTTCCTTTGGTTAAACACCCAGTAGTGGGATCGCTGGATCAAATGGTAGTTCTACGTTTAGTTCCTTGAGGTATCTCCATATTACTTTCCATAGAGGTTGTACTAATTTGCAGTCTCACCAGCAGTGAATGAGTGGTCCTATCGCTCTGTATCCATGCCAACATTTGTTGTTTTGGGACTTTTTGATATAAGCCAATCTCACTGGAGTTAAATGATATCTCATTGTGGATTTGATTTGCATTTCCCTGATGATTAGAGACGTTGAGCAATTTTTATATGTTTGCTGGCCATTTTCTGTCTTCTTTTGAAAAGTTTCTGTTCATGTCCTTTGCCCACTTTTTAATGGGGTTGTTTGATTTTTTTCTTGTTGATTTTCCTAAGTTTTGTATAGATTCTAGTTATCAGCCCTTTATCAGATGTGTAGCATGCAAATATTTTCTCCCATTCTGTAGGTTGTCTGTTCACTCTAGTAATAGTTTCCTTGGCTGTGCAGAAGCTTTTTAATTTGATCAGGTCTCATGTATTTATTTTTGTTGCTGCTGTGATTGCTTTGGGGGTCTTCTTGAATTCTTTGCCAATGTCCATAAGAGTTTTTCCAAAGTTTTCTTCTAGAATTCTTATGGTTTCACGTCTTAGCTTTAAATCTGTTATCCATTGTGAGTTTATTTTTGTGAGAGGTGAGAAATGTGGATCTGGTTTCAGTCTTCTACATGTGGCTATCCAGTTTTCCCAGCACCATTTATTGAATAGGGATTCTTTTCCCCAGTGTACATTTTTGTGTAATTTGTCAAAGATCAGATGATACTATGAGGATGGTTTTATATTTGGGTTCTCAGTCCTGTTCCATCGGTCTATGTCTCTGTTTTTGTGCCAGTACCATACTGTTTTGGTTGCTATTGCCTTGTAGTGTAGTTTGAAGTCTGGTAGATTGATGCCTCCCAATTTGTTTTTTTTCCTTAGGATTTCTTTGGCTAGATGGGGTCTTCTCTGGTTCCACACGAAGCATAGAATTATTTTTTCTAGATCAGCAAAAAATGATGTTGGTATTTTGATAGGGACTGCATTGATTCTGTAAATCAATTTAGGTAGTATAGACATTTTATCAATGTTGATTCTACCTGTTGAAGAGCACGGTAGGGTTTTCCATCTGTTTACATCCTCTGCAATTTCTTTTCTCAGTGTTTTGTAGTTCTCTCTATATAGGTCTTTCACCTCCTTAGTTAGATATGTTTCTAAATATTTAATTTTGTTTGATGCTATTGTGAAAGGTATTGCATCTTTGATTTGTGTCTCGGCTCAACTGTTATTGGTGTATATGAAAGCTACTGATTTGTGTGCATTGATTTTGTATCCTGAGACTTTGCTAAATTCATTTATCAAGTCCAGTAGTCTGTTGGTTGAATCTTTGGGGTTTCCTGGATATAATATCATATCGTCCATGAAGAGTGAAAGTTTGATCTCTTCTGCCCCCATTTAGACACTCCTGATTCCTCTCTCTTGTCTGATTGCTCTGGCAAGGACTTCCAGCACTATGTTGAATAGAAGTGGAGATAGTGGGCAATCTTGCCCGGCTCCAGTTTTAAGGGAGAATGCTTTCAATTTTTCCCCATTCAGTATGATATTGGCTGTGGGTTTATCATATATGGCTTTAATAGTTTCGACGTATGAGCCATCTATGCTTATATTGTTAAGAGTTCTTATCATAAAAGGGTGCTGAATTTTGTCAAAAGCCTTTTCTGCATCTATTAAAAGGATCATATAGTCTTTGTTTTTGCTTTTATTTATATGGTGAATTACATTTATAGATTTGCATATGTTGAACCATCCCTGCACCTTGGGGATGAAGCCCACCTGATCGTGATGAATTATTTTCTTGACGTACATTTGAATTTGTTTTGCTAGGACTTTATTGAGAATTTTTCCCTCTATTTTCATAAGGGATATTGGTCTGTAGTTTTCTTTTCTTGTTATGTCCTTTCCTGGCTTTGGTATCAAGGTTATATTGGCTTTGTGGAATGAATTTGGGAAGATTCCATCCTTCTCGATGTTATGGAATAATTTCTGCAGTGTAGGCACCAGTTCTTGGTAGGTTTGGTAGAATTCAGGTGTGAACCCATCTGGTCCAGGATTTTTTTTTTGTTGGAAGATTTTTTTATTGCTGCTTCATTTTGGTGCTTGATATTGGTCTGTTTAGGAATTCTGTTTCTTCCTGATTGAGCCTAGGGAGGTGGTGTGTTTCTAAGAATTTGTCCATTTCTCTCACATTTTCATGTTTTTGGGCATAGAGATATTTGTAGTTTTCGAAGATGATGTTTTATATTTCCGTGACATCAGTTGCGACCTCTCCTTTTTCATTTCTAATTGAGCTTATTACAGTCCTTTCCTTTCTGCTTCTGGTCAACCTGGCAAGTCGTCTATTTTGTTTATCTTTTCAAAGAACCAACTTTTCATTTTATTAATCTTCTGTATTGTTGTTTTGTTCTCGATTTCATTTAATTCTGCTCTGATCTTGGTTATTTCTTTTCTTCTGCTGGGTTTAGGATTGGTTTGCTCTTCCTTTTCCATTTCCTTGAGATGATTCATTAGTTTACTGATTTGTGACCTTTCTGTCCTTTGGATGTGGGAATTTAAGGTGATAAGTTTTCCTCTCAGGACTGCTTTTGCTGTATCCCAGAGATTTTGATAACTTGTGTCCCCATTATCGTTTAGTTTGAAGAATCTTTTGACTTCCATCTGAATCTCCTCCTTGACCCAATAGTCACTCAGCAACAGATTGTTTAATTTCCATGTTTTTGGATAGAGATGTGAGTTTCTGTTGGAATTGATTTCTAATTTTATTCAGCTGTGGTCTGAAAAGATTTGTGGTGTGATTTCTATTTTTTTAAATTTGTTGAGCTCTGTTTTGTGGCCTAGGATGTGATCAATTTTAGACAAAGTTCCATGAGCTGATGAGAAGAATGTATATTTGGTATTATTTGGGTGGAGTGTTCTGTAGATGTCTGTTAGGCCCAAATGTTGTAGAGTCCTGTTTAGGTCTATTGTTTCTTTACTTATTTTCTGTTTGGAGGATCTGTCCAGTTCTGTCAGTGGGGTATTGAAGTCCCTGGCTATTATGGCATTGTTATTTATTATGTTGTCTAGATCAAGTATTATTTTCTTTATGTATCTGGGCGCTCCTGTGTTGGGTGCATAAATATTTAGCATTGTTAAGTCTTCTTGTAAGATTTTTACCTTCACCACTATATAGTAACCATCTTTGTCTTTCTTTACTTTTGTTGCTTTAAAGTTTATAAAATCTGATATAAGAATGGCTACCCCAGATTTCTTTTGGTTTCCATTTGCCTGGAAAATTGTATTCCATCCTTTCACCTTGAGTCTGAATGAGTTCTTGTGTGTAAGATGTGTTTCCTGGAGACAGCAGATACTTGGCTTGTATTTTTTAATCCATTTAGCCAGTCTGTGTCTCTTCAATGGTCAATTCAACCCATTCACATTTATTGAGAGAATTTATATTTGGGGTGGATTTCTGTTTATTCTGTTTGGTAGTCTCTTGTTTTGTTTTACCTCTTGAGCCATTGTGAAATCTGCATTCTGGAGTTTTAGCTTTTGGGTAGTTTTACATTGGTGGGTGTCTGTTGCACTGGTTAGGGTATAATGCAGGTCTAAGCACCTTTTGCAGGGCATGTCTGGACTTCACAAATTCTATCAGTGATTGTTTGTCTTGAAAAGTCTTTTTTTAAAAAATAGATTTTATTTTTAAGAGCTGTTTTAGATTTACAGAAAAATTGAGAAGATAGTACAAAGTTCCCATATACCCTGCAACCAGTTTTCCCTTATATAGACATCTTACATTATTATGGTACATTTGTTACAATTAAGACAATAAAATTGATACCTTATTATTAACTGAAGTCCATAATACCTTATTCACATTTCTTGGTTAGTTAGTTTATTTATTTTGTTTTTACCTTTTGTCTTTTTTCTGATCCAGGATCCCATCCAGCACACCATATTGCATTTAGTTGTCATGTCTTGAAAAGTCTTTATTTCTCCCTCATATGAGAAGCTTAGTTTTGCAGGATAAAGAATTCTGGGTTGGTCATTATTTTGTTTTAGAAGACTGAGGATGGGTCCCCAGTCCCTTCTGGCTTGTAAGGTTTCAGATGAGAAATCTGCAGTTAATCTGATAGGTTTCCCTTTGTAAGTTACCTGCTCTTTTCACCTTATGTCTTGAAGGAGTGTCTCTTTCGTGTTTACTTTGGCCAGCCTAATAATTATGTGGCATGGTGAATGCCTTTTCACATTGAATCTCCCAGGAGTCCTGGGTGCTTCTTGTACTTGGATATCTAGATTTCTGGCTAGGCCATGGAAATTTTCCTCTATTATTCCTTCAAATAGATTTTCCAGCCCATGTGAATTTTCTTCCTCACCCTCTGGGATGCCTATGATCCTTATGTTTGGCCGCTTTACATAATTCCACATTTCTTGTATGCTTTGGTCATGCCTCTTGTTTTGGTGTTCTTTCTCTTCGACTGATTTATTTAGCACATAGAAGTTATCTTCCAGCTCTGAGATTCTTTCCTCTGTGTGATCCAGCCTATTCTTAAGGCTTTCCACTGTGTTGTAGATCCTTGAATGCCTCTTCATTTCTAATTTCTGTTTGATTTTCTGTAATACTTATTTCTTTAGAAATTTTTCATTCATTCTTGCATTTTCTTGTGGTTCTTTGTGCTGGGATTCAATTTACTCTTGAATTTTGTTGAGCTTCCTTACAATCCAGAAACAAAATTCCTCTTCTGTCATTCTAGCCATTTCATTTGAGTTGGTATCTGTTGCCGAGGAACTAATGATTTCTTTTGGGGGTGACTTTTCACTCTGATTTTTCATGTTTCCTGAGTTCTTTCACTAATTCTTTCTTATCTGGCCTCTTGGTTGAAAGCTGGGGGTGTTAGGCCTAGTTTCTGGCCCTGCCTCCAACCCACTGAGTATCATTTCTTGGCAGAGCTGGGGAAAGGAGTACTGGGCTGTATTGCCTTAGGTGTATTTTAGCAAGTTTGGTGGACCTCTTGGGTTACCTCTGACCTGTTGTCTTCACCTCTTCCTGCTGGAGTATAGTGAGTTTGTTCTCCCAGCTTGAGCTCCAAGCTGGTGGATTATACTTGAGTGTATGAATCCAGTGCTCCCTAATAGCTTGAGATGGAAGGCAATATTATTAGCTGTGGGGTTTTTCCTACTGTCGTTGATTATAGTTTGTGTGGAGTGCCACTTACCTAGATATTCTTTTGTGCCCAAGCTAGGCTCTGGTCCCCCAGGTGGGGTATATGAAAGCCCCAAGCTTTGGGAGGGGTCTTGTAGCTCCCAGGGGTACTTTGACCCTGCTCCTCCTGAGGTGGGGGGAGAAACAAAATTGTTTGCAGCTGTAGTGCAAGAGCTGGATTGGGGAAAATTCTACACAGCTCAGGGGGGCACTGCTGTATGGATTTCAGAGCTCTCTCTCTCCCAGCTTGGAGGGCTGCTTCTGGTGGGAGGGGCAGCTGTTGGGATTGCTGAGGTCTCTAGCAGGCTTTTTTCCTTCCCTGTCCATAGCTCGGGCACTTTTCCCTCCAGACCACTTGTGGGCTCTCATGTTTTCTCATAGTTCCTGTGTTTGGCCCTCTGAAATGAGTGTTCATGTGTCACTGGCTGATAGGGGAAATCTCCAACTGTGCACCCCTTTTCCACCACTAGACCCCAAGGCGAGGTGGGTGGGTGTCTCTATCCCCAGAAGGGTCTGCCAGGGGGATGTTCCCACCGGGGGGAATAGTGGCCACTGGAGGCACTCTTTGATGGAGTGAAATTCTCTAATGAAACGGGCAGGATTAGGGGGAGCTGCTCTGGTTCAGCCTGTGGCTCTTGAGGCATTCGGTTGCCATGGGAACCGGTACTTATACAAAATGAGTCACTTTGATAAGCAACTCAAAATGATAGATCTCTGGGGTACAGGAGGGCTGGGACCTGAAGAGCGGGCACTAGGACCAGCATATAGTGGACACGTAGGAGGCCAGAGCCGGGGAAGCAGGACCAGATGGACAGGCTGTAAACTGTTTCCAATACACAAAGGTCCTATTGATACAGTTCAGGGATCTCATCCCACCTGGAACCCACAGGGGCAGCTGTCCCTGGCCACCAAGGGCATAGCCTGTTGTCCCCAGGCCTAAGAGCCCCCAGGCCGGGGAGGGGGGTGAAGCTAGAGACCTAGCTAACAGTCAGCTCCAGGCGGGAGAACCTAAAGATGGCTGCCGACTGCCAGTCTGGTGTACCGCAGGGCTCAGATCATGCCCTTGAACGCAGCTCTTCTCAACCAGCCTGGGTCCCACGGAGGCAATTGTTGGCAGCCCCTAAGGGCGTATCCTGTTGCTCTCCGTTCAACTCCTGGGCCCAGGTCCTGCTGACTTCCAGTGGTGAGGTGCCCATCTGCAGATTCCCGCGTACTGTCCTGGGAAGCTATATGTCAGCCCAGTCCCTACCTGGCCCTGAGTAGTGCCTGTACAGTGCACCCGAGAGTTCCGTATGGCTCTCACAATTGCTTCCTCTCCACAGAGCCTGCTGTCTCAAGCAGCAGCTTTACACCAACTCTGGGCTTGTCCCTGACTGAGTGGGTGGGAAGTCTGTGGGGAGGGTGCGTGACCACTTGTAGGTCAGATCGCGCTGTGCTAATCTGTCAAGTGCATCCTTCCTGCACTCTGGTCTCTATTGTATTCCCTGTGCTCTCCTATATTTATGAATGTATTTCCCAGTCACCTGTTTTCTTGGGTTGAGTGTCCCACGATGTTTCTCTGTAAATTCACAATGCTGCTTTCAGAGTGAGCAATCCATGTGCAGGCAGCCGATGGTGTTTTTAACCTCCTTCCCTGGGAGCGGTAAGGTGGGAGGACTCTATCAGACCACAATTTTTTTCTAACCGGACCTTTCTGTCTGATTATTAGTCAAAGGAGAAACTTTTCAGTCAAGGGCAGGAAGCATATTTTGGTTGGGTGTCTATCACCAGGCTAAGTGGCTATGACCAGGAGAGAAGGGCCTATAGGAGAAATGTAGCTTTTTGGCGCCCATCTGTGTCTGTATGTGTGTGTGTGAGAGAGAGGTGGGGTGGGGGAAGTGGAGGGAAGGTGGTGGGATAGAGAGTTATTAAAGTGGAATATTTCTCAGTGAACAGATGCTTGGGTTAGGCAGATACCATAAACCTTGTCTACAATGGCTTTCTCTTGTATAATTGGTGGTTTCAAGCCATTTAGAATAATAAAAAAGAAGAAAGTCACAATGTTAGGGTGTGGAAGTATTCTTGAAAGACCCACTAGTCAATCTTCTTGCCCTACCTTCCTTAGAAACATTTTAATAAGAAGTTCTATATACTCATTGTGAGAATAAAAGAGTAGCAATATATAATGTCAAACATAAAACTCGCCCTTTGTCAATATCAGCCCCCACACTACCAACCCCAGTGCCATTCTCTAGAGGTCAGATGTTCAGTTTTGTAGGCAGCCTTCAGATATTTTAAAAGATATATTACTATCCTTATTTTCAAAACATCTGTAGCATATACATAGTGCCAATCAGGATGCTTTTAGCTACAAGGGAGAGAAAACTGGATACAAGCTAGCTTAATCTATGTGGGGATTACCCTAGATATTTATTACCCTAGGAGCAGTAAGTCTGAAGGTAGGGTATCTCCAGGTGCAGTACGAGCAAGGCTGTGGCTCAGCTTCTCTGTAACTTTTTTTTTAAAGCTCTGCCTTCCTATACATGTTGGCTTGTCTTCAGGTGGCTTCCCTCCTGGTGGCCAGGTGGATCTTAACAACATGTGGGTCACATGCTTCCTTGTTCACATCCAGTCACAGAGGAAAAAAATTCTCTCAATCATGGAATAATATGGACCAACTTAATCTTGTGCTCACTTCTGGACCAATAGCAATTGAGGAGCATTGCCACGTGCTGATTTTTTAAAGCCTAGATTCCTGAACCAATCACTGATGAGGGGGATTGGATTCCCACGATCAACTTAGGCTAATCAGAATCCGTCCCTGGAGCTAGAATAGAGTCAATGAGTCCCTCTGAGTCACAGGACCTATGTGGGATGACATGAATATATATTGGGATTGTGAGGAAAGGAAAGAGGGATGACTGTTGTACAGGCAATCAACAGTGTCATATAAATGTCTGTCTGTGAGTGTATAACATCAATGGTATTCTCCATCCCCACCATAAGATCATTTTATACGTGGGATTTGATTTTTTTTGAACAAGGAATTATTTTGAGGTTTTTGAGCTAAGGACTGAAGGTAATTTGCAGATTTATAAGAAATATGGTCACTAGCATGTTTGTGAAAAGCAGAAATAGACATTTTCATTGAATATGATTGTAACATTGGCCAGGAAAGGATAGTGTTTTAGATTATTAGCAGTCAATTACACCACAGAGACAGAGAGTCCCAAACAGAGAATATTCAGAGGGGTAGAGAGGGGACATCACTGTTGGGGGGCAGGTTTGCTGTCTCCCCACTGTCTCTTGCTGCTACCTGGCTACCTTTAGACAGTCACTCTCTTGTAATCCCCACTCAGCCACCTCCCTGGGTCTTGAAATTGTAACATATCAGATGGTGGGTCATAATTTGAATTTAGTCATATCTTTATTATGCCAAGCTTACTGATAATATTGAAAAAAGAAATCTAGCTTTTCCAAATACTGTTGGATATTAGAACTTGAATTTCTGTAATTTCTATTAATGATATATAATTAAATCCAGACACTTTAGTATTGTATAGCTCAGTCATTAGCAAATTGTACATGTGCCGAAACTGATAGCATTCTAAGTCGCAGGTGGTTCTCCGAGGTATCCAAGGTCATAGTTGAATTACAGCCACAGGCAAATGGCAAAGTAGAAGCTAACTTTGGTTCGCACCTATTTTCTTTTCTGCATCATTCTTCCAGCAATTGGAGTGGAATTCAATGATCCTCATACCAAAGTCTTCTTTGATGGGCCTGACTTGGAGGTAGGTAGATGACAGAGTCATGGGAAGCAAGGGGTAGTGTACCAGGTGACATGAGCCTCAGAGGAGCAGTGACTTCTATGTAAAGGTGGAGGAATAATGGTCTAGAAGAGGTGTTATAGAGTAATGAGTTTCCTGTCCCATTCTTGACTCTGTGGGATATGGAGCAATGAGCAGCCTTTATCTGGAGGGTTGCTGAAGAAGTGGGATGCTCAGTGGGGAGCCAGGAGGTGGAGTTCAGAGAGGCTGCTTCTGCTTGAAGCCTCACAGGGGCTGCTGGGGTGAAGGAAGAGGGTGCCCAAGGCAGTTGCTGGCAGTCTGTGCTCTTAACCTCCTGCTCTCTGGGCATCAGTTTGTCATCTCTACGGTGGAAGTGAAAATACTTAACCTGCAAGGCCGCTGTAAGGATCAACTACAATCACCCTCCTTAAACATACCCTTTGTTTCAAAATTACTGTTTTCTAACCTTGCATGATAATGTAAAAGTTTATTCCCTAAGTGAAGCTGATCTCATCTATGGGAAAAAAAAGAAAAAGATTGTTGGCTTCTACCTTTTTCCTTTGTTGCCATTCTCCTTCTTCTATACCCCTGACTGTTTGCTTAAAGAAAAGGTTACCAATTTGGCAACCCCATTCCTGAACTGTTGCCAACCCTTGGTATAAGCAAAGCATCACTGAGAACTCCCAAGGCCCCAGCTGCTTTTTAAAACCTTAAAAACACTTAGCGATGCTTATCAACAGTTAATATTAATGGATAAGGATGAAAACCACAGATGTCTTCCCAGAACTGACAGCATAAAATCAATGTAGTCTGGGCCATTTTCTTGCTAGGAAATGTTAAAAAATTATGGAAGTAAAGCCAGCATATTTTCCAACTTCTATCTTGTAATGAAACTTTTTATATTTTTAAGTACTAAATTACCATTCCTTCTTGTTTTACAATAAATAATGTCTAATGCAAGTGGTTGAACTCTATCTGAGGAAAAGAAAACATATTAGAAAAATTTCATCAACTTTAATAAGTTTTCAAACTTAAAACTTCACTTATAAATGTTTTTTATAAGGTGGTCATGATGTTACTAAATAGGCCACAGAGAACACAATAGCTTTATTTGGCTTGTGTAGGTGCCAACCATCAAGTCATCATCTTTGATTATGAAGATCAACTCCATAACTTCATCAAAGCATACAAGGTGGGTTCAGAATATCACATTGGAGGGAGCAGAGAGAAGGAATTGTGTTATATATTGACCATGAGCACAACAAATACTCATGTCCACTTTGGTTTTGGTTTTTAGTTGGAGTAAGGAAGTTTTGGTGAAACAGCTTTTGGTTGTTAAGAATCAAACTCCATGTTTGGATACATAGAAGTTAAATTCAATTAATATTTACTGAGCACTTATTACACACAAAGCTCTCTATTATGGGCTGGAAGTATGAATAGGATACAAATCTAGCCTTTGAGGAACTTAACGTTTAGTGGTGTGTGTACGTGTATGTGTGTATATGTTTGTGTGTATGTGTATGTAAAACAGCAAAAAATATTGTCTTTTTAAACAGCAGTTTTAAATAGTTAGTACCATTATTTTTAGGCAGCTGCTTACTTTCCCTGAAGAGGAATTCACTGATTGCCTTTTTGAGGGATAGAGTCCTGCATTCTCAGAGATGAATAAGAGGAAGAGGCTGGGGGCCTCAGTGTACAGACTTCTACTTTATTTCTCTGTTTTAATTTTACCTCAGTGCTGCCCTTAGCTGTACCTGGAGCACAGAGGACCAGTTCAGCCTCTCCAGAAGTAAACCTGTCTTCTGCCTATGCTGTGCTTGTTGGGAGGAGGGGACCTGGGACTCTAATACTATTGATGAAGAATTCCAATAAAGCCTTCCATTCTTAGCCCTGTGCCACCCCCCACGCATGAGGTAGCCTTTGTCTCTTACTACTGAAAATTTCTTGCCCATCCACTTATCAGTTTCCAAATTTATTAACATTATTTACTGTCATTTTTTTAATGGAGCCTCTTATGATTTGGGGTTTTTTTAGTATTTATTCCTTTACTTTCGTATTTCAGGCTTTTGTAAATAAGCAGAGGTAATTCCTTTTTCACAAAAATGTATACAGTTACCCATATTTATCTCTGTGAGATCTTTGGACACAGCACGGAGACCTGACATCTTTGCAGCATTGCTCCCAGACCACTATGTGTGTTGGTCAGAATGGTTCTTGGCATATCTCATCCATGCTACTTATTAACCCAATCAGAAGTTTACTATTCCATAGGACCTACCATATTCCAGGTCTGAAGCATATTACATCACTCTGTGGGGTATCTTTGTGGTTTTATATACCATAGTAGTCTTGGCATGTTTGCTAAATACTCCAATGGGCAAAGTACTCTCCTAAGTGGCATATAAGATTTGAATAAGATATGCAGTTGGCCTTTAAGGAGTCTGGATTCCAGACACTCTGCTGAGGGAGCTAAGGTGCACACATAAGTAACCATAATACAACAAAGGAAGCACTCTTTTTTTGTACCCTGTGTATATATGTCATCAATTATGCTATGAATACAAGAATCTTTACTTGGGCAGAGTGGCTGTGTGGCCTGGGGTTTAAGACCAGCTCTGCAGCCAAGTAGCCTAGGCCAAATCCTGGCTCTAAGAGCTGTGTGACTTCTGACAAGTTATTTAACCACTTTGTGTCTCAGTTTCATTTTCTGTGAAGTGGGGATGATAACAATAGTAGCTCTCTTGCATTATTGTTAGGAAAATTGAGTGTGTATATATATACTCATTTAATTTATTTGATTAATTAATTTAACACACACTCTTTTTCTCCATATATGTAATATATATACACATAGAAAAGTACCAGGAACAGAGTACCAGGAATAATCACAAATCACATAAGTATTTGTGATTATTTTCTGATATCCTTCTAAGTGTTTTCCTATGCTCCCAGCCAGCACACCATAATTGTCTGTTGAATGATTTAGTGTCTTTCAGGTATGTTCTTTTTCATTCCCTCCACGTGGACTTGTATCTAGTATGACAGTATGATCTGTACATGGAGATTGCAACAAAGGAAGGTTTTCTATCATAACCACTATTTGCCATACACTTTGGGGAGAATTGAGCCATAAGGTAGTAGCTTTTATTTTGATAGTTTTCTGTAACAGAATATTATGGGTAACGATTTAGGTCACAGTTGTTTTGGGGGATGGTTTCACATTGGTAAAGCTAAGTAGTTCCAGGAACATCACTTAAATGCCCACATAGTGGCCTTGTCATAATCTGCCAAACAAAATAATGGACAACTGGCACAGATGTGGAAGGACAGGGAATCTGTGTTTTCATAACCCTGGTAGCCTTCCCACTTTTGCCTACTGTGAAATGATCAATTATTTACATCCAGAGTCTATGGCACTCTGTGTGTATTTTGTGGGTAAAAAAACTAAAAAAAAAAAAAAAAAAAAGAAGGAGCATTTCATTAGAAGTGCTGAGTCTAAATTGTACTATTTCCCTGATTTAGAAAGTTGCTGTCCATTTTATTTACTGATTATATAATAGGGACTTTAGAATGTTTAAAAATTCTGAGTAAACTTATTAAAATATACATTTCATAAGTAGTTTATTGAAACAAAAAGTAGATTAGGAGTTGCCAGGGCCTGGAAGGGATGATGGGGAGTAACTGCTGAATGAGTATAGTCTTTTATTTTGGGCTGATAAAAATGTTTTGAAACTAGACAGTGGTGGTGGTTGCACACATTGTGAACATATTAAGTGTCACTGAATCATTCACTTTAAAATGGTTCATTTTATGTTATATGAATTTCACCTCAATTTAAAAAAAAGCAAGACAAAAACAGAAACAAAAACAAAACCAAACCTCTAAAACACAGAAGGATCATCTTGCTATTCTTTAACCTTTAAATTATTAGCCATGTTTATTACTTTTCAGAAACAGCATTACTTATATTGCCACCTGTGAGACTTCATGACTGCAAGTTTTTGCTGACTTAAGGGAATGTCAACAATCCTATTCTCTCACGTTCTCTGTATAGTTTTTGTGTGTCACTATGTTGTTTGAACTTATTAAAGAACATTTTTATCTTTATGAGGGTAGATATGATTATATTACTATGTTCTTTTCAACTTAGTTTATGGTGACATGGGCTCTAATAACTCTCATTATTCATATTCTTTGGCTTACTATTGCTTCTCTCCTCTATCACATTATGAGTATGTATTTGCTCAATATGAAAAATGCAATTTAGCATTAATGGCATTTATGCTCTTGGTGTGGTGACCAAACAGGGACCTTTTCTATAGCAATGGATAAATTGTGAAGTGAATGCCAGTTTTAAGCTAAGCTGATGATCATGACTTATATTTACTCGCATTTAATCTACGGGAAGATTTAATAGTTCATATAAAAGATTTTGGCAACTAACATTTAAAAAAAAATCCTTCAAAGCCCTGTGGCTCAGGATTCCTGGACCTAGAAGATAGTTTTTGTAACCTAAGGGGTCTGAATTGAATTTGTATTATTTCCCCTTTTCTTCTAGTCCAGTTGAAAGCATTCTCAGCTTCTGGGAGAGCAATAGATGTTGTACTAAAGCCCTGGCCTATTTCCACAGTCCATCTGAGAAAAAGACTATGACCATTTGAATCTCAGCCTCCTGCTCAGCTCAGACAATCTGGGTTTAAATCCAGCTCTATCACTTCCTGGCTGTGTAATTTTTGGCAAGTTGTCATTGCTAGCGTAGAGGAACAACATCTCCTAAGACTGCAGCTGAAATTAATATAGGCAGTAATTATATGCACAAAAAGTTAGTCTTACTTTTGTTTGGGAAGAATGGGAGAGGGGGATTTTAAAAGACAGGTTTCTAGAGTCACCAGGCTACTTTGTGTTGTTGTCAGCTTTTTAATAGCAGATAGAACTTGCAGTGGCCATTCTGGAAACTTGAGGAAGAAAGTTATATGCCAAGAAAGGCAGAGCAAAAATATAGAATGACCTGGGTCCTCAATGACATACTGGCTCTGCAGAGCTTCCTGTAAGACTTGTGGCATGAGATAAATAAGTCCCTCTCAGGTGAGGCAGGCATTTGTTACTTGCAGCTGAATGAAATCTCAACTGAGAAATTGCTCAGGTATCTCCTAGTGGCATTTAACAGGGGCATCTAAGAGGTACAATAATTGATTGACTGTAATGGTAGGCATATTGAAGAAAGACTTTGGTGGGGTTGACTTGGTTGTCCTTCAACCTGCATCCTGTGGCTGGCTGTCCAAGGATAGAACTAACCCTGTGTCTGTACCAACCTTGTGATTACTTCTAAATATAGTTGTATTTCTATGCTGAAGTTAGCTAATGAAACAGGGAGTCAGTTGAAAATTTATATGGAAAAGAATATAATATACTTTTTCACACAAAAAGAATTTTTCTTGTGTATTTAAGCAATGATTTTTATTGAGATATTTAGCCTGGTCAGTGGAAAGTACATTCCTTTGTAGTTAGTTACATTAAAATTAAGTGTTCTCTTTTACTGCATTTTTTGTGTCACTAGATCTACTTCATCAGCTCTTTCCTTGCATTGCCCAGTATCAGGTCACCATTTTGCTCCAAGAACCATTGTGTTTTATGTGACTTGTGCTGCTGGATTTGTGCAGTGCCATAGCTCGTTTTTTTTTGGGGAAAATGATAGGGTCTGCCTTGAAACCACATAACACAAAGGCTTTTCCCATAGTATTTCTCTTCTTTGCTTATGAGGCAACAAAACTTTGTCTAATCCAGCCTCTGTCAGTTCTACTTACTCATTATTTTGGAAATGCTCTGTTTCCTGGTAAGGATGCACACTCTTCTTAGGCAAGTGAAGCTTTTAGTATCTGGACATCTTTAGTCCTTTAATCATTTAATAAAATGGTTGGAAAGAGTATTGATTACACCTTCTAACCTGGATAATAGGAGTCTCCATGGTTTTTGGTGGGTGTTTCTCTTAGAATTGTCTCTTCTCTCTACGTTTTCAATGCTTTCATTGTTTGCTATTCTATTTCTGAAACTATGTTAAAATAATGTCAGGCTATAAGACACAAATAGTGATAAAAGTCTGATTTCTATAGAAATATAGATACAGCTAAAAGTTAACCAGCCATTGTGTCTTAACTTCCCTACTGCTGTAAGTGCTTTCTGCTTAAGTGCCATGTATCTTTGACAGGGGCAAGATTTGTGATTTCCTCAACCACTTCTATAGATAACATCACTGTTGTAAAACCTAAGACTAGTCTTTGAGATATCTTCTAGATTCTGCACTTGGGGGGACCAACTGACGTCAACTGTACCAGTGGCCATTCATGGGAACTGATCCAAGACCTGCTACCCCCTACCCAGGAATTCCTGTTTACTAAGAAGACAATTTCTGCTTTTCAACTGTTCATCCCCAGCCAATCAGCAGACCCAGTTCCCTAGCCCTTTGTTTGCCAAGCCACCTTTAAAAACCTTAGGCCCAAAATTCTCGGGGAGATGGATTTGAGAAATTACTCCTATCTCCTCACTTGATGCCTTGCAATATTAAACTCTTTCACCTCTGTACCTCCTGCTGTCTCAGCATATTAGCCTTTATCTGGGTGGTTGGCAAGGGATCTGATTGGACGATAACAAACTTGGGGGCTTATCCAGGATCACCTTGTGGGCACTTACCTGTGGCTCAGTGGCCTTTTACTGATGGGGTGGACTTAGGGGTGTGCCCTTATGGCCACACAGTCCTTTTTGGACTGCAGGCCATCTCAGGTGACGTCTCTGTTGGTGGAGTGTTGTTGACCCAAGGTGCTTAAAAACTTGGTTTGCAGCGGTGAAACAGCTTCTGAGACTAGAAAAATGCCTTTGATGAACATTTTAAGCATGCCTAACACACTTCTCCCTTCCTTCTCTTGATTTGTCAGCCTCTCTTGGAGGCTTTGTGGCCCTTCATGGGTGTTGGTCATCTTTCCTGTTAAGGAAAGTCTTGTCTTGGGGAGGTTTCTTCCCTTTGCATGGAGAATAGGGGACCTGTCTGAAAGAATACTCTTGAGAACTTTCAGTTTATTTATTTATTTAGTTTTTTGAGACAGAATCTTGCTCTGTCATCTGGACTAGAGTGCAATGGTGTCATCATAGCTCATTGCAACCTCAAACTCCTGGGCTCCAGCAATCCTTCTACCTCAGCCTCCCAAGTAGCTGGGGCTGCAGGTGCATGCCACCATGCCCAACTAATTTTTCTATTTTTTGTAGATATGGCGGAGGGGGGCTTGCTCTTGCTCAGGTTGGTCTCAAACTCCTTACCTCAAGTGATCCTCCCATCTCAGCCTCCCAGAATGCTAGGATTATAGGCGTGAGCCACTGAGACTACCTGAGAACTCTCAGTTTAGAACTTTGTTTTAAGTGCTATTTTTCAGTTTAATTTGTTTCGTTTGTTTATGTCTGGGTCTGTTTGTGTATGCTGTAATCATTTGCTTCAATTGTGGTGCCCTCTTATGTCCCTGCGCCTCCCCTTGGCTTTCTTCCCTAACATGTCTCCTGGAGAATGAAGGGACAGAGTGGGGGGGTCACCATAACCTATGGGGATCATCAGGAGACTTTCTCAGGTATCCTCCTATTTGCCCCTACCAGAGCTGAGGGGGAGTGCTTGAAAAACCAGTGCGGGAGCTCTGTGGTTTCTGTCTGCCATCTTTTGGAGTATGCCCTTAAGATTCTTCCCCTTAGGCAACATAGAGTCAAGTCATTTTTTGTTCCCTGTCCCAGCAAAGCCCCTCCTTTAGTTACTTTGGCTTTTTTTGCAAAAAGCGTTATATAGGGAAGGGGTTTCTATTTCTGGAGCTATGGATTCTGTTCAACAGCACTGGAAACGTGCCTCACACTATCCCATTGAAATTCATTTTGAGAAGGTTATCATGAGGCATTCCCACTGTGGGGGGAGAGGAGGCACCTCAATTCATTTTTGTGGGACCATGCTGGTGTTCATTGTGTCTCTGACCTGTGGAGAAGCCACCAAGTGCCCCTTCTGGCATTTTGGGCTTCTTATCAGGCAGAGAGAGTTAAATATTTGATTTGGGTCTGGTCTAGTAGATTGGATGGTCCTACGAATCACTGGAGACAAATTTGTGACAGACGATCAATAGTATGGGAAACCAGGCATCTGCCATACTGGAGGAGAGCCCGCTGGGATGCCTCCTTAAGAACTAGAAATTTTTTAGATACTTCAAACTGACTCAAAAACAGTTTTTCTTTATAACATAGCTTGGCCACAATACTCACTGAGGTCAGGAGGACAGTGGCCAGTGAATGGATCCCTTAACTATAATATAATTCTGCAGTTAGATTTATTCTCTAAAAAAACAAAAAATGGAATGAGATCCCTTATGTGCAGTGTGTTATGCTACTTTGGCAAAATAAACCAATCAAAACAGATGTATAGGTATGATCTAAAAGGCTAGTGATGAAAAAAAGCCTGTGTTGCCTGAACCCCAAGAAAAGAATGATGATATTCTGTTTACCTAGTTAAATGTGCCACTAGTTCTTCCTTCCCCTTCCTTATGGATCTATGCCCCCTGCCCCTGAACCAGAGTCTCAACCTCTGCAGGGCCAGGGGCAACAGGAATGATTTTCCTCTCCAGGGAACAGACAGGAAACCCAGTTCGGTCAAGGTGCCACTGTAGCTCCAGGAAGGCAATTTCCTCTTCAGCAGATACCTATAGGGGACATTGATGCTGCCACAGGTCAGCTGTGGGTCTTGTCTGGGTCCACTCTCTGTTCTCCACCTCTGATTTATTTAATTGGAAAAACAATATGCCTACATATCTGGACAACCTGAGGAAAATAGAAAGCTTCTTTTCCTCAATATTTACAATCCACAACCCCACTTGGGCAGATGTTCAGAATCTGCTTAACACCTTACTGACCTCACAGGAACAGAGAATGGTTCCAGATAAGTTCAGGGAAGAAGCAGACTGCATGCATACTGACTCTCCTGGTAACCTGGTGATGGCAGCTGCTCAGGTCACAGTGCTCACCCTGAACCTAGGATGGCATATCAACAATGGATACAGACCTAAGCTTGAGCATTACCGAAACTGCATCTTGGCTGGCCTCTGCAAGGGGGTGCCAAAACAGTGAAATTTTAATAAAGTACAGGAAATTAGGCAAACGTCTAACAAGGACCCCTCAGAACTCTTAGGATTTTCGAGGCATACAAACAGTACATGGGCATTGATCTGGAAGCGCTGACACATTCTAAAATGATAAATATGACTTTCATCAGCTAAAACACTGCTGACATCCAGAGAAAATTACAAAAAACAAATGGGGTTTGGGACATACCTATATCTTAATTAGCAGAGATTGCTTTTAAGGTGTTCCCTGATTGAGATGAGGTAATAGAAAAGAGAGAACAACAGAAAATAAAACAGCAGACTAGCCTTCTGGAACTCAAGGAATTCCAGGACCATTATGGGGACCTCCCTCAGGCACTCTATACAAAGTAGGGCCCCAGACCCCCAACAAAAAGAGACATCCCACTGCAGGTCCCACTCAATGTGCCTACTGCAAATAGGAAGGGCACTGGAAGATAGATTTCCCATATCTTGGAAAGGCTTATATTTGCAAGGATCTTCTCCCTGTTCACCAGATGCCTGAGCCAGCTGGGAAGCTTAAAGTTGAAGTTGCTGAGGATGGGGGACCAGGAATGATGGGGCCCAGGTGTTCCTCTTGACCCAAGCAACACCCTTCATATTTCCCACATGAAGTCTCGGGTCATGAAGACAGTGGGAAATCAACTTTTGGACTTTCTGGTAGATACTGGCACTTACTCAGAAATAAACACTCAGCTGTCTAAACTGTCCTCAGAGATTATAAAAGTGACTGTAGTCTCAAGAGAAATCTTGATGAGGCCATTCCTCCAACCCTTGAAGTGCCAATTAGGCCAAACCCACTTAAAACATAGTTTCCTGTATACACCTGAGTGTTCCATTCTTTTGCCAGACATGATCTTTTAATCACATTGAATACCAAAGTTACCTTCTGTCCAGGATGACTGAATACCAGGGTGCCTCCAGAACAGGCCTGTGCCTTGCAGGCTGCCCTGCTGCAAACAGAAGCCCCTGAACCTACTCCCATTCCTGAAGAGATACTTTGAGAGGTTAATCCAGAGGTGTGGGTGGATGGGAGACCAAGAAGGGCTGAGTCTGCCACCCCAGTGCAAGTCAAGGTGTGGCAGGAATGGCACCAACACATGTAAAGAAATACCTCCTGAGGGAACAGGCACAACAGAGAATCCAGCCTTTTTTGTTTGCTTTCCTTCAGTTTACACTCATTAGACCTTGCAGATCCCCGTTTAACAAAAAGAGCTTCTGAAGCCATTAAGGCCTTAATAAAGAATTATTCCAAATTTGTAAGGCAGTTAGGCCACAAAATCTGCAGTCTTTTGGCAATTCCTGTGGCTGTACTGGCTCAGAGCCAGTGGACTTGTGGTGCATGTGTCCCAGTGAGACACCAGCAGCAGAGGCCAAGCCAGTGCCTGTGTCACCCCTCCCTCAGCTCCAGGCAGTGCAGCTCAGGGAGTCTTCTTACACTTGGGGAAAGGAAAGAGAAGAGTTCAGAGGATTTTGTTTTGCAACTTGGGTACCAGCTCAACCACAGTAAAATAAAGTACCAACTAGACACCTGAAGCCCCTGATTCCAGGCCTTAGTTCCTGGATGGCATTTCTAGACTCACCCTGGGCCAGAAGGAAGCCTGCTGCCCTAAAGGGAAGGATGCAGTCCTGGCAGGATTCATCACATGCTGATTAAAGAGCCCTTGGTCTTTGAATAAATATCAGAGGTAGCCAGGCAATAGTCAACATGGGCTTTGGGTGAGACTCGGCTGGCTTTAGGTGTGACCTGGCACTGGTGGCCATGAGGGAGTGCCCACATCACTCCTCTCCCAACTCCAGCAGCCCAGCACAGAGAGTGAGAGACTTTGCCTGGTAATCCAGGGAATTCTCCCATATTTAACCTAAGTCCACCAACATAGTACCACCAGGAGTCTGCTAGAGTCCCAGAATTATTGGGCTTGGGTGCCCACAGTGCTGATATGGCTGTATTGACCAAAGATTTATATCACAACACTCAATTCCCCTTGAATATCTGAAAGCCTTCTCAAGAAGGATATGTTCAAACAAGCCCAGACTGCAAAAATTAAAATAAAATAAATGCCTAACTCTTTAATGCTCAGACATTGATGAACATCCACAAGAACATCCAGGAAAACACGATCTCACCAAATGAACTAAATAAGGTACCAGTGACCAATCCTGGAATGATAATGTGACCTTCAGACAAAGAATTGAAAACAGCTGTCCTGAAGAAGCTCAATGAACTTCAAGACAACACAGAGATGGAATTTAGAAGCCTATCAGAGAAATTTAACAAAGTGATTGAAATAATAAAAAAAATCAAGCAGAAATCCTACGGATTAAGATTTCAATTGAAAAACTGAGAAATGCATCAGAGTCTCTCAACAGCAGAATTGACCAAGCAGAAGAAAGAATTGACGAGCTTGCAGACAGACTATTTGGAAATACATAGTCCAAAGAAAAAAAATAAGAAAAAAGAATAAAAAATAATGAAGCATGCCTACAAGATCTAGAAAGTAGCTTTAAAAGGGCAAATCTAAGAGTTATTGGCCTTAAAGAGGAGGTGGAGAGAGAGATTGGGGTAGAAAGTTTATTCAAAGAAATAATAACAGAGAACTTTCCAAACCTGGAGAAATATATCAATATTCAGGTATAAGAAGGTCATAGAACTTCATGCAGATTTAACCCAAACAAGACTACCTCAAGGCATTTAATAATCAAGCTCCCAAAAGTCACAGATAAAGAAAGAAAATGTCCTAAGGGAAGTAAGAAAAAAATAACATATAAGGGAGCTCTAATATGCCTGGCAGCAGACTTCTCAATGCAAACCTTACAGGCCAAGAGAGAGTGACATGACATATTCAAAGAGCTGAAGTTAAAAAACCTTAATCCTAGAATAGTATATCCTGAAAAAATATCCTTCAACCATGAAGGAGAAATAAATACTTTTCCAGACCAACAAAAGCTGATGGATTGCATCAACACCAGATCTGTCCTACAAGAAATACTAAAGCAGTTCTTTAGTATGAAAGAAAAAGACTTAATGAACCATAAGAAATCATCTGAAGGTATAAAACTCACTGGTCACAGTAAGTATACAAATACAGATTACTCTATTGCTGTAATTATGGTGTATAAACCACTTATATCTTGAGTAGGAAGACTAAAAGACAAACCTATTAAAAATAAGTAAAACAAATTTTTGAGAGATAGATTGTATAAAAAGATATAGATGGAAAAAAAATGAAAACTTAAAAAGTTGGGGGGGCGGAAATGGAGTTAAAGTATACAATTTATTTTAGATTTCTCTTTGCTTATTTGTATGTTTGCCAGCAGGGTTATCATATGTTTTAAATAATTGGTTATAAATTGTTTTTTGCAAGCCTTGTGGTAACCTCAAATCAAAAAACCTACAACAGATACACAAAAAGTAAAAAGCAAGACATTAAAACACAATACCAGAGAAAATCACTTTTAACAAAGGAAGACAGGAAGTAAGGAAGAAAGAAAGAGAGGGCCACAGAACAACCAGAAATCAAAAAACAATATGGCAGTAGTAAGTCATTACTATCAATAATAACATTGAATGTGAATGGACTAAACTCTCCAATCAAAAGACATGGAGTGGCTGAATGGATTAAAAAAACTGAGACCCAACTATATGTTGTCTACAAGAAACCCACTTCACCTAAAAGGCACACATAGACTAAAAATAAAGGGATAGAAAGAGATATTCCATGCAAATGGAAACCAAAAAAGAGCAGGAGTAGCTATACTTGTATCAGATAAAATAGATTTCAAGACAAAAACTGTAAAAAGAGACAAAGAAGGTAATTATATAATGATAAAGTGGTCAATTCAGTAAGAGGATATAATAATTCTAAACATATGCACCCAACACTGGAGCACCCACATATATTAATATAAAGCAAATATTATCAGAGCTAAAAAGAGAGATAGAGTCCAATACAATAATTGTTGAAGACCTCCATGCTCCACTTTCAGCATTGGACAGATCATCCAGACAGAAAATCAATAAAGAAACATTGGACTTAATCTGCACTATAGACCAAATGGACCTAATGATGTTTATAGAACATTTCATCCAACAGCTGCAGAATACACATTCTTCTCCTCAGCTCATGGATTATTCTCAAGGATAGACCATATGGTAAGCCACAAAACAAGTCTTAAACAATTCAAAAAAGTTGAAATCATATCAAGTATTTTCTCTGACCACAATGAAATAAAACTAGAAATCAATAACAAGAGGAACGTTAGAAACCATACAAACATACGGATATTAAACACGAGGCTGCTGAATGACCAGTGGGTCAATGAATAGATTAAGAAGGAAATTAAAAAATTTCTCAAAACAATGAAATTTAAAATACAACATATCACAACCTATGGGATACAGTAAAGGCAGTAATAAGAGGAAACTTTATACCAATAAGTGCCTACATCAAAAAAGTAGAAAAGCTTCAAATAAACAACTTAATGGTGCATCTCAAAGAACTACAAAAATAAGAGCAAACCAAACCCAAAATTAGTAGAAGAAAAGAAATAATGAAGATCAGAGTAGAAATAAATGAAACTAAAATAAAAAAATGCAAAAGATCAATGAAATGAAAAGTTGGCTTTTTGAAAATATAAACAAACTAACACACCCCTAGCCAGACTGAAAAAAAAAGAGAGAAGACCCAAATATTATAATTAAAATCAGAGATGAAAAAGGAGACATTACAACTGATACTGCAGAAATTTAAAGGATCATTAAAGACTACTATAAGTAACTATATTCTAGCAAATTGGAAAACCTAGCAGAAATGGATAAATTCTTAGACACATACAACCTACCATGATTGAACCAGGAAGAAATCCAAAAGCTGAATCAGCCAATAACAAGTAATGAGATAGAAGCAGTAATAAAAAGTCTCCCATCAAAGAAAAGCCTGGGACCCAATGACTTCACCACTGAATTCTACCAAGCATTCAAAGAACTAATACCAATCCTACTTAAACTTTTCCAAAAAATCAAGGAGGAGGAAATACTCCCAATCTCATTTGATGAGGCCTGTATCACCCTGATACCCAAAACCAAACAAGGACGCAACAACAAAAAAGAAAACTATAGGTCAATATCTCTGATGAACATAGATGCAAAAATCCTTAATAAAATACTAGCAAATTGAATTCAACAGTACTAAAAAGATTACCCGTCATGATCAAGCAGATTCATCCCAGGGATGCAATGATAGTTCAACATATGCAAATCAATAAATCTGATACATCATATCAACAGAATGATGGACAAAAAACATATGATCGTTTCAATTGATGTTGAAAAAGCATTTGATAAAATTCATCATCTGTTCATGATAAAAACTCTCAAAAAACTGGGTATAGAAGGAACTTATTGCAACATGATGAAAGACTATATGACAGACCCACAGCTAGTATTATACTGAATGAGGAAAAACTGAAAACCTTTCCTATAAGATCTGGAACAAGGCAAGGATGCTCACTTTTACCACTGTTATTCAACACAGTACTGGAAGTTCTAGCTAGAGCAATTACACATGAGAAAGAAATAAACGGCATCCAAATTGGAAAAGAAGAAGTTGAATTATCCTTGTTTGCAGATGATATGATCTTATATTTAAAGAAACCTAAAGACTCCACCAAAAACTATTAGAGCTGATAAACAAATTCAATAAAGTTGCAGGATACAAAATCAACATACAAAAATCAGTAGCATTTCTATATGCTACTGATATAGAAATATATACTGATATAGAAATATAGAAACCTGAAAAAGAAATCAAGAAAGTAATCCTGTTTATGATAGCAACAAATAAAATAAAATACATAGGAATAAACTTAACCAAAGAAGTGAAAGATCTCTATAATGAAAACTATAAAACATTGATGAAAGAAATTGAAGAGGACACCAAAAACAAAATGGTAAAATATTCCATGCTCATGGATTGGAAGAATCAGTTTTTTTTTTTTTTATATTTCAGAATATTATGGGGGTACAACACTTTGGCTATATATATTGCCCATGCACCGCCCGTGTCAGTGCTACAATCATGGTCATCCCCCAAACTGTGCTCCCCGCATCCATTCAGTGAGAGTTTTTCCCATCCCCTCCACCCCCCTCCCGCCTGCCCACCCCCTGATGAATATTATTGCCCTGTGTGATATAAGTGTTGATCAGTTAGTACCAATTTGATGGTGAATACCAGTGGTGCTAGTTATTCAATTCCTGTGACACTTCGCTTGGAAGAATGGGTTCTAGCTCCAACCAGGATAATACCAGATGTGTTAATTCACTATTGTTTTTTATTGCTATACCACATTTTATTAATCCACTCGTGTATTGATGGGCACCTGGGTTGTTTCCACATCTTTGCAATTGTGAATTGTGCTGCTATAAACACTTGTGTGCAGATGTCTTTATTATAGAATGTCTTTTTTTCCTTTGGGTAAATACCCAGTAGTGGGATTGCTGGGTCAAATGGTAATTCTACTTTTAATTCTTTGAGCTACCTCCATATTACTTTCCATAGAGGTTGTACTAATTAGCAGTCCCACCAGCAGTGTATGAGTGTTCCTATCTGTCCACATCCCCACCAACATTTGTTGTTTGGGGATTTTTTGATATGAGCCAATCTCACTTGGAGTTAAGTGATATCTCATTGTGGTTTTGATTCGCATTTCCCTGATGATTAGCCAAGTTGAGCAATTTTTTATATGTTTGCTGGCCATTATTCTGTCTTCTTTTGCAAAGTTTCTGTTCATGTCCTTTGCCCATTTTTTAATAGGGTTGTTTGATTTTTTCTTGTTGATTTTCCTAAGTTCTGTGTAGATTCTGGCTATCAGCCCTTTATCAGAGGTGTAGCATGCAAATATTTTCTCCCATTCTGTAGGTTGTCTGTTCACTTTAGTGATAGTTTCCTTGGCTGTGCAGAAGCTTTTCAATTTGATCAGGTCCCATGTATTTATTTTTGTTGCTGCTGTGATTGCTTTGGGGGTCTTCTTCATAAATTCTTTGCCTAGGCCAATGTCCCTAAGAGTTTTTCCAACATTTTCTTCGAGAATTCTTATGGTTTCATGTCTTAGGTTTAGATCTGTTATCCATTGTGAGTTGATTTTTGTGAGAGGTGAGAGGTGTGGGTCCAGTTTCAGTCTTCTACATATGGCCATCCAGTTTTCCCAGCACCATTTGTTGAATAGGGATTCTTTTCCCCAGTGTATATTTTTCTGGAATTTGTCAAAGATCAGGTGACTGTATGAGGTTGGTTTTATATTTGGGTTCTCAGTCCTGTTCCATTGGTCTACGTCTCTGTTCTTGTGCCAATACCATGCAGTTTTGGTTACTATAGCCTTGTAGTGTAGTTTGAAGTCTGGTAGATAGATGCCTCCCAATTTGTTCTTTTTGCTTAAGATTGCTTTGGCTAGACGGGGTCTTCTCTGGTTCCACACGAAGTGTAGAATTATTTTTTTCTAGATCGGCAAAAAATGATGTTGGTATTTTGATAGGGACTGCATTGATTCTGTAAATCAATTTAGGTAGCAAAGCCATTTTTACTATGTTGACTCTGCCTATCCAAGAGCATGGTAGGGTTTTCCATCTATTTACATCCTCTGCAATTTTCTCAGTGTTTCATAATTCTCTCTATATAGGTCTTTGACCTCCTTAGTTAGATATGTTCCTAAATATTTAATTTTCTTTGGTGCTATTGTGAAAGGTATTGCATCTTTAATTTGTTTCTCGGCTTGATTGTTATTAGCATATATGAAGGCTATGGATTTGTGTGTATTAATTTTGTATCCTGAGACTTTGCTGAATTCATTTATCAATTCCAGTAATCTCTTGGTTGAATCTTTGGGGTTTTCTATGTATAATATCATATCGTCTGCGAATAGTGAAAGTTTGACCTCTTCTGCCCCCATCTGGATGCCCCTGATTCCTCTGTCTTGTCTAATTGCTGTGGCCAGGACTTCCAGCACTATGTTGAAAAGAAGTGGAGATAGTGGGCACTCTTGTCTGGTGCCAGTTGTAAGGGGGAATGCTTTCAATATTTCCCCATTCAGTATGATATTGGCTGTGGGTTTATCGTATATGGCTTTAATAGTTTTGAGGTATGAGCCATCTATGCTTATATTGTTAAGAGTTCTTATCATAAAAGGATGCTGGATTTTGTCAAAAGCCTTTTCCGCATCTATTGAAAGGATCATATAATCTTTGTTCTTGCTTTTATTTATATGGTGAATTACATTTATAGATTTGTGTATGTTGAACCATCCCTGCATCTCGGGAATAAAGCCCACCTGATTGTGATGAATTATTTTTTTGATGTACATTTGAATTCGGTTTGCAAGGATTTTATTGAGAATTTTTGCATCTATATTCATAAGGGATATTGGTCTGTAGTTTTCTTTTTTTGTTGTGTCCTTTCCTGGCTTTGGTATCAAGGTGATATTGGCTTTGTAGAATGAGTTTGGGAGGACTCCTTCCTTCTGGATATTTTCAAATAATTTCTGCAGTATAGGCACCAGTTCTTCTTTGTAGGATTGGTAGAATTCAGGTGTGAATCCATCTGGTCCAGGACTTTCTTTTGTGGGAAGAATTTTTATTACTGCTTCGATTTCGGTGCTTGATATTGGTCTGTTTAGAAATTCTGTTTCTTGCTGGTTGAGCCTAGGGAGGTAGTATGTGTCTAAGAATTTGTCTATTTCCTCCACGTTTTCATGTTTGTGGGCATAGAGATTTTTGTAGTATTCAAAGATGATGTTTTGTATTTCCACGGTATCAGTTGTGACTTCTCCTTTCTCATTTCTAATTGAGCTTATTAGAGTCCTTTCCTTTCTGATGCTGGTCAACCTGGCAAGTGGCCTGTCTATTTTGTTTATCTTTTCAAAGAACCAACTTTTTGTTTTATTAATCTTCTGTATTGTTCTTTTGTTCTCAATTTCACTTAATTCTGCTCTGATCTGGGTTATTTCTTTTCTTCTGCTGGCTTTAGGATTGCTTTGCTCTTCCTTTTCCATCTCCTTAAGATGATTCATTAGTTTACTGATGTGTGACCTTTCTGTCTTTTGGATGTGGGCATTTAAGGCGATAAGTTTTCCTCTCAGGACTGCTTTTGCTGTATCCCACAGATTTTGATAAATTGTGTCCCTGTTATCATTTAGTTCGAAGAATCTTTTGATTTCCATTTGAATCTCCTCCTTGACCCAATAGTTGTTCAGCAACAGATTGTTTTGTTTCCAAGTTTTTGGATGAAGATGTGAATTTCTGTTGGAATTGATATCTAATTTTATTCTGCTTTGGTCTGAAAAGATACATGGTATGATTTCTATTTTTTTGAATTTGTTTAGATCTGTTTTGTGGCCTAGGATGTGGTCAATTTTAGAGAAAGTTCCATGAGCTGATGAAAGAATGTATATTCAGTGTTATTTGGGTGGAGTGTTCTGTAGATATCTGTTAGGCCCAAATGTTCTAGAGTCCTGTTTAGGGCCTTTGTTTCTTTGTTTATTTTTTATTTGGAGGATCTGTCCAGTTCCGTCAGTGGGGTGTTGAAGTCCCCTGTTATTATGGCATTGCTTTTATTATGTTGTCTAGATCTAGCAGTATTTGCTTTATGTACCTGGGCACTCCTGCGTTGGGTGCATAAATGTTTAGGATTGTTAAATCCTCTTGTAAGATTTTCCCCTTCACCACTATATAGTGTCCATTTTGTCCTTCTTTACTTTTGTTGCTTTAAAGTTTATATCATCTGAAATAAGGATGGCTACTCTGGATTCCTTGTGGTTTCCATTAGCCTGGAAAATTGTATTCCATCCTTTCACCTTGAGTCTGAATGCGTCTTTGTGTGTAAGGTGTGTTTCCTGAAGACAACAGATACTTGGCTTGTATTTTTTAATCCATTCAGCCAGCTGTGTCTCTTCAATGGGCAGTTCAAGCCATTTACATTTATTGAGAGAATTGATATTTGGGGTAAATTTCTGATTATTCTATTGGGTGGTGTCTTTTGTTTCACCTCTTGCATCATTGTAGAATCTGGTTTCTGGGGTTTTAGCTTTTGCGTAGTTTTACATAGGTGGGTGTCTGTTGCGCTGGTTAGTGTATAATGCAGGTCTAAGCATTTCTTGCAAGGCCGGTCTGGATTTCGCAAATTCTATCAGTGATTGCTTATCTGGAAAGGTCTTTATTTCTCCCTCATATAAGAAGCTTAGTTTGGCAGGATACAGAATTCTGGGTTGGCCTTTGTTTTGTTTTAGGAGACTGATGATGGCTCCCCATTCCCT